>CM034148.1:700298807-702698807 GCA_019776745.2 Taxus chinensis
GCAATTTTTTTTGTGTTTTAGGGTTTCTTGGCATTTTAGGGTTTTTAGAGAGTGGGAAATAAAAGGAAGATTGTAATGTTGTACAAGTTTAGTGTGGATCCAGGAATGAGAAAAAACTATTTTGAAGCTTTTGGACTTTTCACAAAATTGTGTGCTTGTGTGTTTCTAAGGCATTTCGATCTCTTGTAGTTGGATCCACATAAAAAACCTGTTAGCTATGAAATAAGAGGTATACAAGTCTACCTTAGTAAAATGTCATCCTTAAAAAATAATGGAGTAGCTATTACATTTTAAAAAGACTATATGATTTTGTATTTGATAATTTTTGGATAGGCCTCTAAATAATAACATCAATAAAAAATAGAGGGCTGATTACATTTTTTCAAGGTAGGATAAAGTACTTCAATTTCATATTTAGCTAACAAATTTCATGAACAATTTATTTTCTTTTAAATTTTTTGAAGAGAGTGTGCATAGATAATCACTTAGAAAAATATTACAAACAAATAATTAACTAAAAGTGATGTATTGATAAGATATTAACAAGAGTGGCATGTAGGTGGATAGGCAAGTCGGTGAAAAATATGTGTTGTGAGCCATAGTGTTAGACTTATGATCCCAATGCTACGTCTCCGGGTTCAACTCTCACCACGTTCTTACCAAAACCCTTTCAAGGGTGACAGATAGGAAAGTCAGTGACGAAGGCATGTTGTGAGGCATACTGTTATGATTATGATCCCGGTCCTACATCTCCAGTTCGAATCTCACCATGTTATTACCAAAACCCTTTTAAGGGTGGCAGATAGGTGATTTAGTGATGAAGGCTTGTTGTGAGGTGTAGTGTTAGGCTTATGATGCCGATGCTACATATTCGGTTTGACTCTCACCATGTTATTACCAAAACACTTTTATGATAAATGATTACGATGGAGACAAAGTTGTTCCATAATCCTAAATAGTTTCGCAATGGAGGATTTATGGCTGTAATAGAGGCGACATGTGATAGGCACATATCGGGTGTGGATCTGACTAGTGGCTTTATGGTTTTTTTTTACTAGAGGCCCTTTTCCTGGCCTTAATCAGTGTGGCAGAGGTGGCCCTTCTAGCCCTAATCTGAGTGGGGGTGGCGCTGTGTCCACGGATAGGAGGCCCATTGGTTAGGGTGATGGCAGTGGCGATGTTGGTGCCGATGGAAGGGCAGGTTTTGGGGATGGTTGGGATGAGATTGGGGCTCTAAACAAGGGTTTTAATGGTCTATTTTTTGTGTTGTAGGGATTGGGTACTGTGTAGGGTGTGGGTGGGAGTAGCGGTGGTGGAAGGGTAGTCGCTATAAACAACCTGGTTAGGACTATTGGGGATTTTAACAAGGGAAATGATGGACCTGTGCTAGGCTATAATGGGGTTGTTTCTTTCCTTACTGCTACCAAGTATGGGATATTTCCCCCCTCAAAACCCATGGTCTATGCTAAAATGACACCTGTAGTTTCTTTTAGGGAGGAGGTTACAAAACCAGTTTAGTTATACTAGAATAGGCGTCTAATTTTCAGGTTCAATGGTTACTTCCATGGCCTTCTTGCTTTGCACAACTATATTTCTGAGCAATGGTACCCCCTCATTGAAGGTAAAGTTAATATATATCTCTTCTCATGGAATTTTTATAGCAATGTTTGACAGTTCCTCAAATAAGGAGGTTATTCTAGGGAAATTTTGGGCATACTAGTTACATCTTCTTCTCATGAAACCCTGGTTCCCTCACTTTAATCTATTGACTCTAACATTTAATATCATACCGTGGATAAGGATGCCCTACTTGCCTTTGCACTTCTAGAGTGATGAATGTTTTAAGGCTATGGGTGATGCTTTGGGAAAATTTTTAGTTGTAGATCCCAAGACCAAATCTTATGACCATACCACTTATGCCTGGATTTTGGTGGACATGGATGTCTCTGCTGAATTTCCAGCCACCATGGAGCTTAAAGTTAAGGATACAATATGGACACAAAACTTGGATTATGAAGTATTTCCTTTTAGATGTAGAACTTGTTTTGCTCTAGGACATATAGCTTCTTATTCTCCCATTATAAAGAAACAGATCAAGGGATGAGTCTCGTGGTGGAAGGATTTTGATCCGGATAACTTAGTGGTATATGCTCTTGAGGATAGTGATAGAGAAAGGGGGGTTTATTTTCCGTGGCCACCTAGATATATGCAGAGTCATAGTCCTCAAAATAAAGAGGTTCTTGAAATCTATCTACCTGTCCACCCAGATGAGAACGTGGATCCTAATGGGGGGGGGGGGGAGAGGGGAGGATGGAAGGTAGTGAACAATAAGAAGAAAGGAAAAACTATAAATTCTCCTCTAAAGATGAGCCTTAGAGATCATAGGAGGAAATACCATGGTAGTTAGTGCAGTCCCTTGGGCAGATGGTCAAGCTATTTTGACTGGTTTGCTTTGTGGAGCCCTTTCTTCTCTTGGGGTTTTCCCGTGTCTAGTTTCTTTTGGCTTGTTTGCATGTTTCATCTTTGGCCTATGGGGCCTTGATCCTTGTTATCTTGCTTTTGTGATTTCATGCTTGATCTTTTGGTTGTACAGGGTTCCCGATCCCTTCAACTTTATTACCGTATCTAATAAAAAACAAGTTTGGCCGGTATTTTGCATTAAAAAATAGTTTGAAACTCGGTATTTCCTTTCTATATTTGTTTTCTTTTGATATTAAGAACAAGTAATAACATGAGAAGAGACCATTTTTTAAAGTTCAGAGATAAATATTTTTAGGCCTTATCAATATATATATGAATCATAGAATAAGTTGATCAACTATTAGGATGTAAGTCTAAATGTTATAGGTCAACTAAGCTAACAACAATAAACTACAAATGTGAGAGTGCAAAAAGAGGTACTGCAACATCCTAGAATTTAAAGAATTGTTTTATGAAAAACCATTATAAAATAAAAATATATACAAATTCAACATGATAGGAACATAAATCTATATCATTTTCCATCCCTTATTATTATGTAAGGTTCCAAAAAATTATGTTCCTTATGAATAAAAGTTAATGATATCATCTAAACCATGTTAAGGTTGGAAAATAAAAAGATTAAAGATTCTATATCTTAGAGCACCTTAAAAATAAATATTATGTTGTAATTAAAATATTTTGTTGCAAAGTATGACCATTGAATTATTGGACATAAATATTAGATTTGGTGGTGGAATAAGGAGTATGGGGAAGAAATAAATTAATAAGAGAGGATGAAAAATAATTAAGTTGTCAATTGATTGTTGGTTTAAGACGAGGAAGAAGAGTTGTAACAATAGTAATAGAAGAGCAATTGTTCAATTTTTGGGAAAAACTCAAGTTATTTTTTCTCATAGTTAATTTTATTTTTAATACATTTATTAGACATTATTATATTTGACATAAATTAAATTGGTATTATTAAACCATGAAATGAGGATAAAGCATGAATGTGAAGAAAGATTGAGAGAAGGGTATTTTTAAGGAATGCAATTTTTTATAAGTATTTTACTATATAGGAAAATATTTTTAATTGAAAATTGAGAAAAATATTCATACCAAGAGAATCTTAAGCAAATACTTACAAGTTGCTACTAAAATATGTAAATTTTGGCATAGTTGAAAAATTTATGCACATTTGTAAGACCATTTGGTGAATTAATTTTTTAATTTGATTGACTAGAGAATCTAAAATTTGAAAAAAAAAAAAAAAAAAACAATGTGAATGCAAGAGAAACTTACTCTTTTTTCAAAGAGGAGGAGCATAAACATTTCACTACAATGCCTTGGAAGCCTTCTATCATTCCTTTTATGACTTTTTCTGGATGAATTTTTTTAGGGCATGCTATCTGCGTTAATAAATTGAAATTCAGATAAGAAAAATGATTGATTAATATTACCATAAGAAATATACATATTCTATGGGTAATACGTCCATGTATTTAGGTCATTAGAATTTTATATAATTATTACGTTCTCTATTTCTTCTAGCCTGATCAATAATTTTAATACTCACATATTACATCAATTTCTTATTGATAAATAGGAGCTAGAGAGACGTAACTTATTTGTGATGAAATAATGCAATTCCTTTTTGGGAGATACTAACAATGGTTTTCAAGAATATTTCTTTTTGGGAGATATTAACAATGGGAAATAACTCTATTAAGAATCATGTTTTTCACACAAGGAGAAAACACTATGATACAATATATCATTTCAAATGGGAACTCATCAATAATGAGGATTTTTCTTAAAATTTTAAAGATATGAAAATTAAGATGCATATTATTTTACAAAACAATTAGCTGGGGAGACTTTGAGCATCTCATAGAAAATTAATGTGTCATTAATATAGGAAATCAAGTCTAAGGGGAGTGGAATTCTAAGCTTAAACTATATGCATTTAAATTTTTTTGGTAGATTTGGTGCATGCTTGAGGCATTCAATGCTTCTTTAATATTAGTTGTATTTTAATGAATGAAGTAGTTAGATTATAAATAAAGTAACCAGACCCTGAAATATGATATATATATGTGGTCATGTTCAACGTCTTCAAGTAAATAACAACCTCTGAGATGAAACTATAGATAATATTTAAATAGAAGTGTACATAGTTCATTTGATTATATTGAGTAAGAATTAAAAGGAAGAGAGAAAGATAAGAACACTAAATGTAAAAAAATATTTACATGTGATAATATCTATTTCAATTAACATTTATGTATATATGTATATGATTTTCTTATTTAATATATATGTGAGCATTGTTTGATTGAAAAACACACTTTGATTGATAAAACAGATAATTACAATGCCGATCCTACAAAATATGGGTAGACGTAATCAAACCCTAGAATGCCAATCAAATCAAGTCAGAAGGCCTTGAGAAATAGGCCAATCAAAACATTATAAAAGTGCAAACCTAAATAAAAAAGGAAAAAAAGGATGAGCTAGAAAGCTAGGCCACAAAAATGATCATGGAAATAGGATGTGGAGGAGGAGGACTTCCCAAATTATATCCCCAGCCAGAGATAGGGTGATCCATATCAGGGATGGGATCCCATCCAATTTATTTTGGCTATTGTTGCTACGAATATTTAGAATCACCAATCTGTCGAGAAGGAGAAATAGTAAGAGGAAGCTATAGAAATTTATCTTATTGTAGGGAACACCACCCAAAATTGATAAGGTGGCCAAAAATACCTCCTAATTAGAGGAGGAAATTCGAGACTAAGGGGAACAATACCATCAAGGAGAAGAGATCCGTCGAGTTTGGGAGTGATGCCTATTAAACCCTCATCCATGAGGATGAGGGGAGAGAGGTGTAACCTAGATGACCGATGGTGGTGAGCGAGAACATCAGACGGAACACTGATGAATGTGCAGGGGGTGGTAGTCCAATGGTTGAGAAAGTATTAAAGGTGTTCAACCTCTAGCTGAACCTTCTCAACCAGTTTTGAATATAAAGAAACAAAGTGGAGAGAATAGATTATTTATTAGTAATAACAAAAATTGTATCTATAGGAACATTGTTAAATATGACATTGTTTCTAAATTTCCATAGATAAAATAAAATATCAGATCTGAATATGTGCTAAAATTTAATGTAAATTACAGGTCACAGAGTTGATTCCCATAATAAAAACATCTTCCAGGTAAAAAAACTGGGGAGAAGGGTTGAAAATGAGAATGAATCCATTTCTAGGCCAATTGAGTGCATAGAAAAAACTAGAAGATGTGCTTGATAGTATCAGGTTGACCTGGAAAATTGGGTAGGTGAGACTCACACCCATATGCCTAAGCTGATCCCTTGCAGGAAAACCCTAATCCAAAAAACACCACAAAAGTGGGTTTTTTGGGTTCAATAAGAATTGACCAAACCCTTCTGAATCAATATTTTCTATAGCTATGTCTATGAGGTAATGTTCTAGCGATGTTTGAGTGATTCAAAATTCATTATCTATGAAGCATGGAGGGAGTAACCTAAAAAAGGTTTGTAATGGTGGAGCAGAGTAACAAAAGGCCAGCTTCAGTTGCACCACCATGGGACACCTAAAGTGACACCGATTTTGTGAAATAATTCCTTAGGTATGCAAGTATTGATATTCATGATATATTCAACATCTTGGTGTTGAAGTTTAAACTTAACAGCTAAGGCTCCCTAAGAAATCCAAAATATGGAATTCTTACAAAATAAATCCCTGCCACATTGTTGCCTTTTTTGAATAACTGAATAGCTTTATACCAAGGGGTTAGAGTAAGTGGGGCCTCATGGAAAGTGAAAATGGATGACCACTAGCAAGAACAGGAGTTAATAGAAATGCTAGATATGAATCCATCCCCTTTCCAAATAATGTGTGGTTTAAGTAACTACCAAGATTTATAGATATTCTAGGGTATAAAAGTACCTTTAGTTTTGATAAAAAGTAGGTAAAAGAGAAGGGACTAGAAGTTGAGGCCTTTTCAAGCTTTTGTTCTAAGAGGAAAGCATTGTCAGATGCAATGTCGAAGAAGAATCTTCCAAGATTCATTCACTTCCACGCTACGAGTATGCCATTTGATAGAGAGATCTCACCCTTGAAGCTTGATGTCAAGTAGGCCAAGGCCACCTACTTCTTTAGGTCTAGAACAAGTGTCCCATACCACACGATGAAACCACTTGGGGATTTTAGAGTTAGCTTAGTGAAAGTCTCATAGAAGATTTTAAAGTTTGGAATAGGAAACATTAGAAGGATCCCAACAAAAAGAATAATACATGTGGGTGATGACAAGAACCTTGGAGCAGATTTGGAATTTACCTGCCAGATAGAGAAATTTGATAATCCAGTAGGATATTTTTCACTCTACTCGTTGGACCACATAGCTCCAAAGTTGCATAAAGGTGGACTGGAAGGTGAAGGGAATGCCAACAAATTTGAATTAAACACTTGGTTGGATCCAAATCCATTGCATATCTATAAACCATGGAGGGATAAGGGATTGTGATTGCCTATAACATTGAGTTTTGTCCCATTGGATGGATGAACCGGAGGCTAAACAAAAAGTATCAAGACAATCCAAAGTGGTGTGAATAAATTTCTCTTCTTCAAGGAGAATGAGGAAATAGTCATTAAAAAATGGCCATTGATGAGTTGTTGAGAAGTGTTTGGTAGAGAAAACCCTTTAATGAGGCCTTAGGAAATACCGTGGGCCAACAACTAGCTAAAACCTTTAGCTGCCAGTGTGTAGAGAAAAGGGGATAAAGGGAATCCTTGACAGATGGACATGTGTAGTCATTTTTATACCCTTAGATTAACAGTAAAATCCCATGTGCTAGCCTATCACCTAGTGGGTACTGGGCACTCACCCGAGGAATGCATGGGTGCTAAGCCTCTCCTTTATGTGAGTCCTGTGAGAATGCATCATCTTATGATATATATTCAAGAGTAAAAGAATAAAAAATGACCGTGCATCATTCTAATAAACTAGGATGAATTATCATCTCTTTGCATCCAT
Source organism: Taxus chinensis (assembly GCA_019776745.2). Taxonomy (NCBI): domain Eukaryota; kingdom Viridiplantae; phylum Streptophyta; class Pinopsida; order Cupressales; family Taxaceae; genus Taxus; species Taxus chinensis. The sequence continues at coordinate 700,306,329 of CM034148.1, forward strand.
AAAAGAGAAATAAAAACAACATGTAGCATTGATTCATATGTAAAGGAAATGTACAAGGATTATACTCATGAACCCATATATGATTTATAACAGAGTCTTATATTCATATTGAAGAGATCAATAACCACATTACAATCCTTGAGGCCATAACAGACCCATGTAATAATGCAGAGCAAAGTCATGCATCAGAAATACACTATGCCCTTCATATTACCAAGATGAATACAAAACCATCCCTCTAAATATGTCATCACTCCTAGATTTTCTCTAATCCCAGCCCACAGAATTCTCCATAATATTTCTACAGGTATTTTCCTCTCTTCCACAAGTCTACGACACTAATAAATCTCTATCTTATATCCTCTTTTCTACTGTCCGTATACCTCTATATATAGCTTTCCTGCCTCCACCGCCATGCCTTATGATGTAATAGATTGGCTGCCAAGTGTCCAAGTGGTCATGTTAGTGTGAATTCATAGCACCCATGAATTCTTGCAACTCGATGGGTTGAGAATCTCAGTGTGATTGCATAGCATGGAGCATCTCTCAAAGTGTGGGGAATTTGAAATGGAGAGAGCTCTCCGGATGAACGCTGGTTCCTATTCCTCTGTTTAGGTGCACAGATAAAATTGTAGAGGGTATAATCTAAAATCTATTCTAACTTGCTAAGGAGACATGGTTAAGGGAATATAAGAAATAAAACCTAATCTATCAGATGTGATGCACCAAAGGAATGATGAACACTTGCTTTGCAATAAACAAAAACCATAACAAAATGTAATCTAATCACCATGAACGGATAACCAAATTGTAATGAAATATCAGAAGATAACAATGAACACATGGGAGGGTTGAGAATCATCCAAAAACATATATTATTGCTTCAAAGATTTGATACCATTCATTAAAATGGCCAAGAGGTAAGATTGCATTTACATTTTGAATGGGAGGTTCGAGCTCCACAAATCCACTCTCAGAAAGAGAAGAAGGGAGGATGTAAAACAAAAATTTCCAACCCTTTTCAATGAGCCAAGCTCCTACTTTTATAGATGAAGCAAAGAGAGGAGAAGGAAAGGAGGTGGAAAATCTGATTTGGAAGCTCAACCACCAGCCATTAATGCCTGTAAATCCACCCGCAATCTATCAAATTTGGCTCTCCATGTTTTTTTGGCATGTTGAAGAAGGAAGAATGGTGGATCAAATCAAATCTGATCTGGTTGTTGAAGCAATTGGATCATACATTAATAACAGGAAAGATGTTTTCTTATTTTCACCCACCTAACCTTATCAAAATTAAAGTTTCAGTCTTTCATGGCATAGAGGAGATCAAGACCTTTCCAATGGTACAATTTTTTTTGAATTTTGAGCACTGGATCGAAAGACATGCCCATTTGAATATTTGAATCGAATCCATGCAAAAATGGCAAAAAACTAGTTTTGCAAAATGGATCCACGGGCCCGAAATTCACTTTGGCGCCTTTTGCACAAAAATGCAAAATTATAAAAAACCTCTCACAACCCCACAGGCCCAAAGTTGAATTTTTCCCAAAAGCCTCTGTGGGCCCAAAATTGAAATTGCGCTATTTACAAAAAGTTACGAAATTTCCAAAAGTTTCCCTAATGGCCTACTTCTCCGCAGCTGACAAAGGCTTGAAACGTGGCTTGACACGTGCCTTCTCTGGGAATTGGCCGAGGTGTGACTTAGTTTTATACTTTATGCCTTTTCAAAACAAAAGCCAAAATTTCCAAAGTTGCTCTGTTGACCCACCTTCCCACTTTGACTTGAAACATGGCCACGTGTCCCTTCGCAGGCCTTAGGAATTTATCTCCATTTGGCATAAAGATCCTCCGTGGGCTCGCAGGCATGTAATTGTAAATTGTGCCCTTTTGTAAAAAGTTGCAAAAGTTTCAAAATGCCCCCATAAACCTGCCAACCTAAACTTACACCTGGGAAAAATTTCCTTCACGGCCCCGAAATTGCGTAATTTCCGTTTGTCATCCCCAGGCCCGCTAGCCCGCATTTTATATTTAGCAAAAGAAATCCTTCCAAGACCCGTCGGCCCGTAACTTGCAAAATATGAAGAATTAGGAATTCTTTACATCTTTGGAAAGGGGAAGAAATTTCCTATCTAATGAAGATGTTTTTAGGAAACCTTAAGTGCTTAATATATCTAAAAAATCAGATTGAAGCGCTAAATGAGAAAAAAGGGTACAACTAGCCAAAAATAAGCATGAGCTTATTTTGGATAACAATTTGGTGACTCATAAGGGACATCTGCCTGCTAGGTGGAAAGATCAGTTTCCTATAGCAATCCATTAGGCATGGAGTCTACCTGGTAATTTTAAATCTAGTTTGGAACTTCCCTTCACTGCATGTACTCTTATCTTTGCAAGAAAACCTTGGATTCAAGATTTGTGAGAGTAGAGAGTTGCTTGAAACCTGGAAACTTCTCTCTCATTTGATTTTCTATAAACATGATCTGTTGGAGTGCAATGAAAACATCCAGACCTACTCCAATATGGATACTCTATATATTTAATTTCTTGTGGCCACAAGTCTCTTCCATGAGTGAGATGAACTGTATACAAGCATACACTAGGAGCAATAGAGCATGTGCACAAACACTTAGGGAAATTGAATCCTAAACTATAACAAGACAATGTGCATACGCACTTGGAGAAATTGAAAACCTAGGCTAAAATTTACAAGGGTGAGAAATTATCCTTTTAGTAGTAGTGTTTGAGGTAGATCCCATTGATTGGAATATGCAGTTCTTTACCATCCAATGTAGACAATTGGAAGGCATTGCTACTTTTACATCTTGTGACCATGTAGGGGCCACTCCAAATGACATCAAACTTGGAATGCCTTCCTGGTTTTTCCTGATCTGCATCCCACTTTAGAACTAAGTCCCCCTCTTGAAAGGTCCTTGTTCTTGTTTTCTTATTAAAGATCTTCTTGATCAATGCTTGATCTTTCTCCATGATTTGCATTGCATGTTCTCTTTCTTCTTCTACTCCCATTAGCTCTGCATACCTGATTTCCATAGGCTTAAACTTAGACAATTGCATCTGCTTCATGAGTTATAATGTGGGAAGCTCTAATGATATAGGAAACACTGCCTCCTTCCCATAGACCAGCTTGTAGGGAGAATTACCTGTAGATCTCTTGGGTGTGATCCTATCAGCCCATAGAGCTGATTTGAGATTTGTGTGCCAAGTTCTCTAATTTTCATCAAGAGTCCTTCTGATAATTCTTAGTAGGTTCTTGTTTGTGGAATTTTCTTGACCATTACCTTGAGGGTAATAGTTTGATGAAGTGCTGAGGTATACACCATTCTTGACAGCCCATTAAGTGATTCTTGTACCAAGGAATGCCAATGCATTATCTCATATGATAGTGGTAGGGAATCTAAACCTAGTGACTATCCCTTCATAGAAATCCAAGATATTGGATTCATTTGCCTCCTTAAGTGCCATTTCTTTAGTCCACTTGGTGAAATAGTCTGTTGCTGTGAGTATCCACTTATGGCCTTGACTTGAATTTGGGTTAATCAATCCAATGAATTCTAATCCTCATTGCATTAATGGTTGGTTAACTAATATTGGATGCAATGGAACTGCTGCTAATCTTTCCTTTCCTGTGAAGAATTCACACTTCTTGCATTTCTTGATCCATGAGTAGCAATCACTAAACACCGTAGGCCAATAGTAACCATCTTTCATGATTTTGAGAGCTATTACTTGAGGAGAAAAGTGGGCTCCTGCTTCTCCATCATGGAAATCATGTAACACCCTCTCAATTTGGCTTGTCCCAATGCACCTCAATAGAACACTATTGAAGTCCCTTTTGAAAAAAACACCATCAACAAGCACATATGGAATGGCTTGCAATATGAAGTATCTCCGTTTTGCTTTGTTCCATTCTGGAGGGCACAACCTTGTTTGGAGGAAATGCACCAAGGCTTGAGTCCAACATGGAATGGATGTATTGTTAGTTGGCTATCCTTGATCATTCTGCAGTAGCAGGACATCCTCTTGGTCTCCTTTTGATTCATCACGTGGTTTAGAAGTGAGTTACTCACAGAAACCTTTGCCACGAATAAAATTGGTTACTTTTATTTCAATGTCATATTCCATTACACGGGTGATCCAACCTGCTCATTTCTCATTCAAGTCCTTTTTTAGGAGAAAGTCCTTGACACTATCATGAGACACTAATAGTTGCATATTTTTGTTTGAGACCAAGTGTCTAAAATTATTCAAACTTATAATGATAGAAAGGACATGATTTTCAATAAAAGAATACCTTACTTCATAATCTTCTAGGCTCTGGCTTGTTGTCCTCTCAAATTATCCCCCACCTTTTCAAATCTAAATTCATGAAAATTGGAGCCCCTGTCATGGAAGAAATTCGTGTTTTAAACTTCTCATGATCGCTTGTTTTCATTTCCCACGGGGTTTTTAATCATTTTCCTTAGTCTGTTGTTGTTAAAATATTTTACCTATTTTTGAATAGATGGGAAATGATTTTGGTTCTCCTTTTATGATTTGGAATGCGTGGGACCTTGCATATTTTGTTTCTAACCTTTTGCAAAGGAAGAAACCCTTCATCGGGAGCAAAAATGGCATTTTCCCACTTCCTGCAACTTTCATACCTTCTTCTCCCCCATCAAATTCTCTTGCTCGGGTAGGCGAGGCTACATGTTTGTTTCCCATTGGATGCAACCAAGTGGGTTTACTTTGTGAACTTATAACTTTTGCTAATTTTGGAAAAAAATGCCAGTTTTTCCCTGCATCCCCATAGGTCCCTGATTGGCTAGAGCAGTTTTGGCAGAGGTTCAGGTTGGCGGATCCTTTTTTATTTTTTAAGGCATTACAGTGAAAGGATAAATTTTCAAGCTGAGGCCTACACCAATCAGAGAAGGACACTTGTTCATGTTGAAAAGTCAATGGTGGGGGGCATAGACTTTGGGGGGAAAGTTGGAATGTTTCCCTTTTCCAAAATAGATAAAAAGTGAGGCACATCCCCGCAACCAATCAGATGGTGCCACGTGTTGAAAAATGAAATTGGGACACTAGATGTTTCTCAGTTCATAGGCACTTTGGCGGACTAGCAGGATACTTTGGGAATTTTAGTCTTGTTTCCACAAAAGGTGAAGAGTTCAAAAATGGCCAGCGGCCCCGCCTAAGTGAAAGGAAAATTTCTAAGCTGAGGCTCGTACCAATCAGAGAAGGACATGTGTTCAGGTTGAAAAGTCAATGACGAAGGCACAAACTTTCAGGGAGAAGTTGGAATTCTTCCCCTTTCTCAAAATAGATAAAGTATAAAGTAGAAGTGCATCCCCACAACCAATCACATGGTGTCACGTATTCATGTTGAAAAGTCAAAACAGGCCGGCGGAGATTTTTGAGAATTTCAGCCTTTTTGTTAAAAGAGCTCAGATGGCTGATTTGACCCGCATTTCCTCATCCACTCAGATGATGCCACATGTCTAGCCTTTAGTAGAGCTCTGGGGGGGAGCAAATCAAGAAATTTCTCTTTTTCTCCCAAATGTCAGGAAATGCAGATTTCTTCCCCAGGGCTGTCGTTGCTTGGATCTTACCATGTGTAGGGTCCAAACTTGAAGGTGAAAGGGGGAAAAGATAGCCAAATGCCCTCTTCTGGTTTTTATCACCATTAACAAACCAGAGCCTTGTAAAACACAAAAATGGATCATTCTCCTTTCTTTTATCTTTGATTCCTTGTCGATTCCTTCATGAGATGTGTTTTGGAGCCGAATTGATAAGTTTGAAGAGGTGCAAATTTTAATCATCATAAAATAGATTTTATCAGGCATATACGATAAAATGGGATAAAACTTATCAGTAAGCAATTGAGTGATATGAAAGTGGTTAAAAGGTGGAGATGGTAGGACCACATGAAGGAGAAAATCATGAGATGTCCCTTGCTAAAATAATCATGCTCAAACTAACGAGATATTCACCTTTTTGAACCTCCTATTTTCATGAGTGCATTTGTTTCATGTCACTTTCCAAAAGTGGATCCGTAACAAACATTATCCCTTTCAGATATTATTTTCTTAGGCATAAAGTATGGATGTATAAATTTTTTTATAAATATATGGCTTTGGCCATGGGAAAAAGGGGATTCTGGTTTTCTTGGAATGTTGTAAACTCTGAAGTAATTCACTACAGAAGTGCCTTATTTCTTATTTTCCTCTATTATATCTCTCTCTCCTGGCTCGATTCAATGGATAATTTGTTTTTCATTCAATAGAAACTTTACATTCTAGTCTGTGTAATCTTGAGAACTTTATATCTACAGATTCGCATCAGTGGTGAAGTGATTGATCCTTTTCTATATTTTCTTGGTTTAATGTGAGTAGGGAGATACTCTGCTATCTATATTTCCCAAAAGAATTGTTGTTTCTTCATTCTCCCATCTCTTTATTCTTTCATTCTTTCTAGTTGATAATATTTCAAGTATGAAAATGTTCCAGGATATTAGGGTCCAAACATTGAGAGTTATATATTTTTACATTTGTTTTTCCTGCTTTCAATAAGGGAACCTCTCCCATAAGAGGAGGGACTTTTTGTCCCCTGATTGTGGTTTCAACCCATGTTCTATTCTAAAACCCAATAGTTTTTGGCGACTCCACTGGGGAATTCATTGTAAATGGATTCCAGTTTTTAATTACAACTTGTTGATCATCTTTGATCTGGTAACTCCAAGATACACTCGGGGTAGAAGAACCCTTGGGGAAGAATACCCTCATTTCACACTTCTAGATCATCAAGGTTTCTCTCTCCCTTCTTCATCAAGAAAAATAAGAGGAACAAGGTCTGCAAGCACTCCTCTTGCTAGAGACAAAAATTCTGGGAGTGACATCCCTCAAGATCAAATCAATTCTAATTTGCATGCTTTTATTATCATTGGTGTTTTGTTCCTCTCCAAATAATCTTTCCAAGGATGGTAGCTCCTCTGCTTGGGGCCAAAGGGTTGGGCCTCTTTCCCTCCCCTAGCCATTGCATGAATTTCCTAGAGGTAATAGAAAGAATTTCCCTAAATTCAAAGGTGATGGGAAGGTTCATCTAGATGAACATATTGCGGCCTTCATTGTTGCTTGTGGTGTTATCGGAGTTGAACAAGATGATATCTCTGTTAGAATTTTTGTGGAGACATTATAAGATAATGCTGCTTATTGGTTTTATCATCTCCCTTCTGGATCCATCACTGATTGGAACACCATGAAAACCTAGTTTGAGAAGCGTTTCAAACATGTTGAGGATGTACATGCCCTCTTGGCCCAGATTTCTCAAATCAAGAAAGAGTCACATGAACACATGAGGGAATTTGTGGCCAAATTCAATAGGCTGGTTAACAAGATCCCACTAAACACACACCCTGTGGATCAGATTTAGAGATGTTTCTTCCTTAATGCCCAGCTACCTGAAGTGAGGTATGCAATTAGGAGATCCAATCTTACCACCTTGGATGTTGATAAGATATTTTCTGTTAGTGTTGAAGATGATCTGATCATGTCTGGTAAGCTAAGGAGAGATTCATCCAAATCCAAAGTATCCCCTTCTTCCACATCTTATCCTAGGGTTAGTGCATATCAATTGGTACAGAAACTAGCTAATGATCTTATTTCCCTCAAGAAGTAGTTCACCTAGCATGCTCCTTATCAGGATGTTCCTAGGAAGAATTTTCAACTGAAAAATCGGTTACCCTCTACTCAGACGAGACTTGCAATTGAAGGTCCACCTATTAAAGTTCCAGTCAATGCAACATGTGAAGTGTTAGAGCCTGATGATATGGAAGAGGATGGAATCTGTGAAGAACATGAAGAGGAAGATGATGAAGAATTAGAAGAGTTGAATGGATCTCAATTCCATTTATCACCATTGAAGGTATAGATGAAGAGGATGATTATGAAGAAAGAGTTACAAAGATGAACAGTGAATCATATGCTATCATGACTCGTGAGCAAGCCAAAAAGAAGGAGAAAGTGGTGCAGCTTGCTAAAAGATCTAAGGAAATTCCTACGGTCATTCTAGTTATTGCAAGGAGAGGAGCTCCTATTCCAACCTCTTCCACATCCAAGGTAAGTTTTGCTATCCCTTCCTCCTCTGTTTATGCTCCTAAAGCTTCTTGTCCTTCAAATGATAGAGTTGATAAGTCAAAAGTTTCATCTACTCCTATCAATGATGCCCCATCTACCTCTGATTCCTTTGAAATTATTGACCATCTTAAGAAAACTAAGATATAGATCTCAGAAGCTGAATTCTATCAAACCCATCCCAAGGCCTTTGCTAAGATGGTAGACTTTGTGAAATCCAAATCCAAGCCTTCATCCCCTAGTTCCAAAGGCATCTTTCCCACTCAATCTCCTTCATTTCAGCCAAGCCTTGTGGAAGAAGTCACTTCATTTGATGGGAAGATCAAACCATTTTATGTCACCATTCTCATATCTGGCCGCAAAATCAACAATTTTGTTATTAATTCTGGTGCTTCAGACAATGTGATGGATGCTAAGGTAGCTCATGCCCTAGGCTTAACACTAACCCGTGATTTTGGTTCATGTTACTCAATGGAAAGTAGAGAAGTACCATTGGTTGGGAAGATCAAGGATGCACAAGTAGAGAGTTTTAGCCACCATCTTGGTAGCTGATATTCCCCTTTCCTACAACATGTTGTTGAGTAGAAATTTTTGCAAAAATGTGGGAGGATAAATCATGATGGATTGGTCACATGCTCTTATTCCAGTGAATGAGAAAATGAAGAAGGTACTTCCTGAGAAACAAATTGAATATATTGTGCAAAAAATAGATGACCCAAAAGCAAAAATACTTTATGTATACATTGGTCATGGTAACTACATGGTCATGTCACAAGATGAGGCTCACCATCCTAAGGAAGTGTTTCTTGATCCTAATGGTATTTGGACTTTGGAATTTGATGGAAGTTTCTCCTCAGCTGGTTCTGGAGCTGGTGTGGTGCTTATTTGTCCTGAAGGGAAAATTCACCCTTTCTCTTTCAAGCCATAATTTGAAAACACAAATAATACAACTGAGTATGAGGCTCTCATCCTTGGTTTAAGCATGGTAGAAGAGATGGGGATCAAGAATCTCCTTGTGCATGGAGATGTAGAGTTGATTGTAAAACACATCAGAGATCTCTATCAAGTGAAGAATAAAAGGTTGAAGCATTACAGGAACCTGGTTTGGGATTCCATTGAGTTCCTTGATGCCTTTTCAATTGAAGCCATTCCAAGGGAAAGGAACATCAAGGATGATTCCTTGGCTTTTGCTGGGTCTCTATTGACCCCTCATCCAAATTTCTCCTAAGATAAATTCACCATTGAGATGATTCATAGGCCTAGTGTTCCTAACAATGCAAACAACTGACAGGCCTTTGATGATGATCAACACTTTCTTTCCTTCCTTGAAATTACAGATAATTTTGACCAGCTGTACTTTGAAGGAGGTGGGAATCTTCCTAGAGAGTGTGTGCCTCCAAATGAAGAAGATAACAAAGAAGAAATGGATCATGATGGCTGTATAAAAATAAAGGGTAATAAGATACCTAAAGGGCTAGTAAGTTTGGAAGAGTTATTTGATAAACATGATGGGTACATCAAGTACAAAGATTTCAAAGGAGCTCAACAGTCCGTTGAATATGAAAAGATAAACATAGGGAGTCTTAACGAACCTATGCTGGTAAACATTGGAAAGTGCTGCACACAAGAGGAGAGGAAGAAAGCAACGAATCTATTGAAAAGGTATGCTGATGTTCTTTCATATTCTTATAATGATCTCAAAGATTTTCAACCAAAAGAGATGCAACATGTTCATTCCTCTAAATCCTGGGATCAAGCCCTTCCGGAAAAATTAGAGGCAGTATAACCTTAAAATTGCTGATAAAATTTTTCAAGAGATCCAAAAGTTATTAAAAGCTAAGATCATTTTCCCCATTCACCATTCAATGTGGATTGCTAATATTGTGCCTGTCAGGAAGAAGAATGGTGAGATCTGGATTTGTGTTTATTTTAGGAACTTGAATCAATCCTCTTTGAATGATAATTACCCTCTCCCCATAATGGATCAAGTGTTGCAGGCTGTTATAGGTTCAAAAATTCTATCCATGCTTGATGGATTCTTAGGATATAATCAAGTAGAAGTGAGTGCTGCATATCAGCATAAGTTTGCCTTTACCACTCCTTGGCGCACCTTTTCTTATAGGAGAATGTCTTTTGGCCTCATCAATGCTAGTGCCACCTTTTAGAGGGAAATGGACCGAGAATTTGGTAGTCTCAAGGGAAAATGCATAGTTGTATACCTTGATGATCTGACTGTGTTTTCAAAAACCAGAGCTGATCATTTCCAACACCTTGAAACTATCCTCCAAAAGTGTAGAGAGCATGGCATATCATTGAATCCCAAGAAATATGTCTCTTGTGTCACTGAGGGAAAATTATTGGGACACATTGTCTCCAAGGAGGGAATCAAGATTGATCCAAAAAGAGTCCAGATGATTCAGTAGATCCCTCTCCCCAAAATCAAGAAGGGTGCGCACTATTTCTTTGGCAAGATCAACTTCTTAAGAAGATTCATACCTAATTTTTCTGAACTTACTTTGAACATATCCCACATGATGAAAGGGAAGTAGACTTTTGGTTGGCGCTCTAAAGGAAAGGTTACATTTGAAGACATCAAGAGAGCTATAGCAAAGACTCCAATCTTGGCATGCCCTGATTATAGCAAAGACTTCATTATCTATTGCTATGCCACTGAAAGTAATTTAGCTTCCATGTTAACCCAGGAGAATGCTAAAAGTCATGAACTCCCCATAGCATTCATGAGTTATATTTTGAAAGCCCATGAGATGAAGTACACCATGATGGAGAAACAAGATTTTGTAGTGGTCAAAGCTGTGAAACAATTTTGTTTTTACATCCTCAACTCTCATTCTATTGTGCTTGTCCTTGATACAACTATTAAATCCATTATTACACAACAATAATTTGGAACCAAGAGAGGCAATTGGGTAGAAAATTTTTAGGAGTATGATATTGACATCAAAACCACCAAGCTAGTTTGCAGAAAGGGCTTATGTGAACTCATTGCTGAAGGAGCTGATGCCAAATTGTCTAAGAAGGAAGTTGATATACCTATTGTTCTTTACCTCAACTCAATTGATGAATGGTATGCTGGCATTGCACACTTTATTACTTATGGGGAATTTCCATCCCATTTTAGTGCCAAGGAGAAGAGAGCCATCAAATTAAGGTCTTCCCAATATGTGTTGTGGGAAAATGCATTGTTCAAACGAGACATAGATGGAAGGTTTTTGAAATGTGTCAACAAAGAACAACAGAGGAAGTTGTTCTCAACTTTTCATAACCAGGCTTGTGGAGGTCATTTCTCTTCTGTTGTCATAGCCCACAAAATCCTCTGTGCTGGATATTATTGGCCTAACTTGTTCAAAGATGCATTAAAATGGGTAGGAAAGTGTGAAGCATGTCAGAACTTTGTTGGAAGACCCAAATTGGCTACTTTACCTCTCAAACCAGTAGTGATTGAGGAATATTTTCAATGATGGGGTTTATACTTCATTGGGACACTCAATCCACCTTCAAGTGTAGGGCATACTAATGTTTTGACTGCCACTGATTATTTCACCAAGTGGGTGGAAGCCATCCCAGTTACAAGTACTACTTCTGAAGTAGTATGAAACTTCATCAAGGAGCACATCTTAATAAGGTTTGGGATACCAAACAAGATTGTCACTGAAAATGCTTCCAATTTTTCTTCTGCTGAGATGATGGATTTCTGCTATGGCTATGGAATTTCCCTTGCTCACTCTTCAAATTACTATCCCCAAGGGAATGGCCAAGAAGAATCAACTAACATGAACTTGGTCACCATTGTTCAGAAGCTTGTTAATGACTCTTAGAGGAAAATGGCATAAGAAATTATATGATTCTTTATGAAAAGATAGGATTACACCTAAGAAAGCCATTGGAATGTCTCCTTTTCAAGTGGTATATGGAGTTGAAGTTCAGCTGTCAGTGACATTGGAGCTACCATCCTTGCATTTGATGAAGGCCATTGAGGATGCCAACTGTACCAATTCATTGGACAAAAGAATTATGTACCTCCAAAAGTTAAATGAAGATAGATTGCAAGTGGTTTATAAAATATCATCTCATCAACTCAAGGTAAAAACTATGTTTGACAAAAAGGCTAAACCCAAAACTTTTCAAGTGGGAGACAATGTTCTTTTTTGGGACAAAAGGCATGAACCTCGAGAGGTAGCCATGGTAAATTTGATTCCCTTTGGCTTGGTCCTTTTAAAATCAGAAATTTTGCTGGTGAGAATTCTTTTTACCTGGATTACATGGATGGTTCTCCTTTCCCACTTCCTTATAGTGGGAAATTTTTGAAGTTGTTCAAAACCTAGCAGTTTTGGCAGTCCCTCTGTACATTATTATAGTGTTTTTCTTTCCTTGTTTTATTTGGGTTGGTTCCCTTTTTGCGTTCTCTTCTATGTTGGTTTCTCTTCTTTTTGACTATGTTGCCTAATGGATAAGACATCGATCCAATCTGATTACCCATAATTCTCTAAGGTTCTTGATTTTGCCTCTTTCCTATGCCAAATCATCCCCAGAAGGAGCCAAATATTGTCCTCTCAATTTTCCCCACCATTTCAAATCTAAATTCGTGAAAATTAGAGCCATGCCATGGAAGAAATTTGTGTTTTAGACTCCTCATGATGCTTGTTTTCATTTCCCATGATGTTTTTAATCATTTTCCTCAGTGTGCTGCCATTAAAACATTTTACCTATTTTCAGTAGATGGGAAATGATTTTGGTTCTCCTTTTATGAGTTGGAATGTGTGGGACATGGCATATTTTGTTTCTAACCTTTTACAAAGAAAGAAATCCTTCTTCAGGAGCAAAAATGGCATTTTCCCACTTCCTGCAACTTCATACGTTCTTTTCCCCATCAAATTCTTGCTCGAGAAGGCAAGGCTACATGTTTGTTTCCCATTGGATGTGGATGGGTGGGTTTCTTTGTGAACTAATTACTTTTGGTGATTTGGGAAAAAATACCATTTTTTTCCCGCATCCCCGCTAGTCCCTAATTGGCTAGAGCAGTTTCAGCAGAGGTTCGGGTCAGAGGATACTTTTTATTTTTCTAAGGAATTATGGTGAAAGGATAAATTTTCAAGCTGAGGCCTGCACCAGTTAGAGAAGGACACATGTTCATGTTGAAAAGTCAATGGCGGGGGCATGTAATTTAGGGGGAAAGTTGGAATGTTTTCCCTTTTCCAAAATAGATAAAAAGCGAGGCACATCCCCACAACCAATCAGATGGTGCCACATGTTGAAAAATGAAATTGGGACACTGGCTGTTTCTCAGTTCATAGGCACTTTGGCAGACTAGCACGATACTTTGGGAATTTTAGTCTTGTTTCCACAAAAGGCGAAGAGTTCTAAAATGGCCTGTGGCCCCGATTGAGTGAAAGGAAAATTTCTAAGCTGAGGCCTTAAACCAATCAGAGAAGGACATGTGTTCAGGTTGAAAATTCAATGGCAGAGGTGCAGAATTTCAGGGATAAGTTTGAATTCAAATTCCCTTTCTCAAAATAGATAGCAAGATCTAAAGATAGAAGCGCATCCCCATTTTAACCAATCACATGGTGTCAGTATTGTTCACGTTGAAAATTCAAAGTGGGCTTGCGGAGATTTTTAAGAATTTGAGAATTTTGTTAAAAGAGCTTAGACGGCTAATTTGACCCGCATTTCCTTAGCCACTCAGATGATGCCATGTGTCTAGAATTTGGTGGAGTTGTAGGGGTGGAGGGGCAGATGAAATCAATAAAATACACTTTTAGGATCCCTCAATGTTAGGAAATTCAGATTTCTTCCCTAGGGACGTCATTGCTTGGATCTTGCCAAATGTAGGGTCCAAATTTGAAGGTGAAATTAATGGGAAAAGGTAACCAAATTCCCTCTTTTGGTTTTTATCGGTCCTTCATGAGATGTGTTTTGGATTGGTTTTGGAGTCAAATCAATATGTTTGAAGAGGTTTAAAGTTCGAGCACTAATTATCAGAAAATAGATTTTATCAGGAATACATGATAAAAGTGGGATAAAACTTATCAGTAAGCAATTTGAGTGCTATGAAAGTGGTTAAAAGGTGGAGATGGAAGGACCACATGAAGGAGAACAATCATGAGATGTCCCTTACTAAAATAATCATGCTCAAACTGATTAGATATTCACCTTTTTTAACCTTCTGTTTTCATGAGTGAATTAAATTTGTTTCATGTCAATTTCCAAAAGCAGTATTTAATTCAAACCTTTTGTCTTCCAACATTGCAATTAGGTGGTTGTGGATATCTTTTTCATGGGGAAATTTGGGTATGTGTTTCTCAGTTGACAAATTGTTTATAAATAAAAAATAACCTTGCTTTGGCCATGCAGGAACCCTTTCTACATGTTCATTCTTGTCAATGTTTTAAGAAGGTTGTAAAATTTGATTAGTCAATTCAATACAGGGGTGTGGTTAGGCACTTACCTTAGATTTTCTTCGTGCAATTATATATCTCTCTCCTGGTCCCTAAAACACCAATGGATCATTAGATTAGTGAATTTAATGAAGCAATTTGTGTTCTGAGTCTGTGTAAAGCTTAGAACTTTGTAGTCTGTGGTATAGTTGCATCAGTGGAGCAAGTGACTGATCCTTCTTCTAGCTATCTTGGTTCACAATGTCCCAAGTAGGGGATACTCACTGCTATGCTATAGTTCCCACCTTTAAATGCCTTCTACCAATTTTTATTCAATTCCATTCTTTCTAGTGTTGGAGATCTTTTCAAGTATTAAACATTTTGGCATATCAAGGTTGAGACCATTTAATTTTCCAGAAATTGGTACATATCTACCTTTTCCTCCTATATCAAGTTGCTAAGGGAACCTGTCCCATTAATTGTGGGATGGACTTATTGTGATAGACTATGGTTTCGCACCCTTCACTATTAACTATGTTGAAATCCCAAAAATGCACCGAAGAATCACTCATGGGCCCTGCGTGATCACTCACATCTTATTCATGCTGCAGGCACCAAGATCTTCTAAGACCCAACTGTCACTGCATCCTTGTCGAGAATACCACCCCACATGAAGTCCTTATGAATAGAAATTCAAATATGCTCTAAGACATAGAGCCTAAGAACTCCTACTAACATTGATGAGTTACTTATATAACTGAGTTATCACTGTCAAGGCTGTCCATCTGTAATCTAAATCACTCAAGTGTAACATCATCTGTCAAATGGTTTCACATGTGAACGGAACAAATTAGGCACAAAGAATACTCATGAACACAGTATATTCTTCCCAACAAGTCTTATGGATTCATCATTGATGTGTCTAGCTCGCAAAGCCCAAGTGGGTTGCCATTGAAATTGGGTATAACATGACCAAATATAAACATTAGAGCATGTGTCATGCATTCCCATACTCCTCATGTCTCCTTGGTATGCACTACACAAGGTGTATAGGCCTAATCCTCTGCAAGTCTGTCCAACTCCTATACACCTAATCCCAGAGGAGATAAGAATTCTCCATGTTCCATTCATCCGGATGCACCTCTCATATTAAGCCCAGTCTACCAAAGTGGGGTACCACTATCTTTTGTCAGAGATTCTCCATGTCCGTAAAATCACACTAACATATATCCATCAGATCAATGGTATGCATGTACCTTCATGAGGTAACAGATCGATAAAACCAATTCATACTAAAACATGGTCATCCAATGGAGCATGCCTCCTATTGATCCATAGCTCTCCACTATGTGTAATGATGTTCTTCTGGAACCTTCCATCGCATGTCATGGAATATTCCCTTTTTAATGCTATAGTTGTCAGACTGGCACCTTATCCACTTCGCATGCTAGATGGGTCATGCTTTTCACCTGTGCTTCCCGGGACATTCTGAATGTTTGGCTAAGTCCACTATGTCTATCTTTCTTTGCGTGAAGTGTCATACATTCTAGAAGGCTATAGTGCAACCCATCCCCGATGCACCTTGACCATGCGCGCCCTTCTATAATATGTCATGTGTGCCCATAAACTTATCTTGCACTGTAGCACAATATTTTGGGGCCCAACATCATTCCACACTAAGCCTATTCTCCATGATGGGAGAATGTCTGCTTCGTATAGATTGAAATAATGGTCATGTCACCTTCACACATGGTTAGAACTGAAAGTAATATCAAGGAATGAAGAATTACCAAAGAAAAACTATTAAGAATGGGGGATTTCTTCTCATAACATCTTCCTAGGAGGTGTTCTAATTACTCCTTACATAGTTCTAATAATTCTGAAGTTCTTCATAAGTGTATTACCACATTCCTCTACAAAGATTACTGATAGAGGTCACCCACATGCATTACAACAACCCTTTTCAACACTCAGCACACTCCCATTTTGCACTCATGGCGTCAAGACCATACTCTAACACATTGCATTCCCCAATGTCTTCAAGGGCATGCTCATTTTTGCAATTATGTAAGCTTATGCTGGGCGCATAGTATCGTTCACGCTCATGCACTCATAATTGCGCCTCGCAGTGTCTCGACCTGCATATGAATTCTTCTCCACCTCAGTTTTGTGCAAGCATATCTAGTTCCGCTCTATTAGCATGTGACCCTTTACTCCTAGCGTGTGACCCCCAGTTTTTTTTTCATGTGTGACAACCAAAGGAATGCTTGCTAGCGTCTAACTCGCCTAACTTCGCCCTAGTCTTAAGAAACTACAACAAAATGCACTGGTGGCCTTCAAACTTATTTATTAATTCTGGTACATCGTAGCCACCATCTCACAGGAAGCCTTCCTAAACTCTTCAGACTCAATCACGTGCTTGTGTCTACATCTGCAGAATCTAAAGTGAGTGGTTATCTCTCTCAAACTTAGAGCAAATGCGATATCAAATCATCAATAAGGACACATTTCTCAAAATGGCTTATGTGATGGACTTTTACCCCGCTTACCTGCTAAGTTGGGGTACCCTTTAGGATAATAGCATATTTATTTTTCTCCGCCTACTAGGAGACTTTGCGATGACTAACGTCTTATTCTATATTCTTCCCTTCACGCTGATAGGGTTCCGTCACACTGATTTATTTTATTAAGCTGATCATGCTTTATATCATTTTCTCGATTCATCTACGGGCTACTTATTTTGGCTTCCCGGTGACCAATTCCTTCATCCTCATGAATATTTTTGCTACTGGGTAATTCTTGTCAAATAGTCCCGTAGCCTCATGTTCATTCTTCTACATTGTTAAGTTCATTCCTAAACCTGTTAAATAATAAAAAATCCTTCAAAAAGTGTTCAGAAATGAAAAAATTCCTGTATGGTTTCAGAAAATCCAAAAATTGGTGCTCTCTGACAAACTCCTAAACATTCAAAAAATTCATCAAAATGGGACTCAAACGCTCAACATTAGCATCATTTCTTATCTGTGGGTATTAGACAAAACTTCTTCATCAAATGATCAAAAATTTTCCTACAAAATATCTGTGTTTGGTATGGTCGCTCTAGAAGCTACACGCATAAAACCTTGCTAGGATCATCAATGTATCTACCATTCATTAACAAATTTGGTTTTCTTTCTACTGTATATATTCCCACTTGTTTGCACAAGCAGTTACTTGTGGTAGCTTACTACAAAGTGCATGATCCCCACCCATGTTTTCATGGGACTTCCCACATCCTTTGTTCTATCCATCACCTTGCATGTATCCTTTCATTAGGGTGCTCATTTTTAACCCTTGTTCCACCAACTTGAACATTCATGGAACTCCAACCACTCCTCTAACAAAAACATTGGTACCAATTGCTCCTTGAACATTGTTTTTTGGGGTTATTGTGGCTCTTGGTGCTTGTTTCTTCACTTATTCTATTTCCTTGAGCCTCAGCTTTATTCCTAAATCATTCTACGTTATGTATGTTACTTCGTTAGTCAATCCTCTTACATTTCCTATATCTAAATAAAGAGTAAATGTACATAGATCATAAAGAAAAATGATGACCTCCTTCAGGATCATCATCATCCTTGGTCACCAATGATAGGCATGAAAGCTCTTCTCCATTCTCTTCTGAGTTTCCACTCTTCTTCTGTAATATTATGATTCTATCACATTAATTGATATTCAAACACACCTGGGGAAGATAGGCATTATATTTATCCCCCCTCCCCCTCCTTGTTTCATTTTATCCATCTTCCTTCATGATTTTTTATCGTTGAGGTCGACTCTTAATTCATCTAGTGCCATCGACTTCTGAGGGTCTTCACCTTAATTCTACTAGACTTCTTTCTTCCATTCCATTTAAAATTTACTAGGTTTATAATTATCTACTATCATTTGAAGTGCCCACCACTTATGCGGTCTACCCGAAAGAGGGGCAAAAATAGACATCCTAAAATCCGTCTACACATTTTTAATACTAACATCGTACTGGCCTTACCCTCTACTCCCATCATTTCCATTATGGAATTAGTGATTTCCCACTCTTTAGACAGGAACGTTTCCCTCAAATTTTGGCCTTATGTAACAGGTACATCCTTCGTTGCATCCCTAACTAGTCGATTTTACCCCACGTTCTTGGATGCCATCATTAATGACAGTTCATTAGTTATAATCCTCTTTTCAATCAAGCAATGTGATCTATTATTAGGTTGCATTAAGCTTTCGGCGTAGCTCGCGGTTGTATTGGTCCACCTCACTAAGGTTGAATGTTAGTCTTATTGGCTTCCTTAAATCCTGTTGACTCCTTCTTGGAATTATCTGTGCGGTTATCTTTCTAAGGCTAGCTTACTATCTATGGACCCTTAATCCTATTTGATTAATTTAAATCTACTCAAACTCAGAATTAGTTGTTAATTCTAATCAATTATTTCTAACCATGTTCATCTCTTTTAATTATACTTTATCTTTTATCCCAAATTCAATAGGTTTCTAGCTCCTCCTGTTGGTGCTTAATTTGAGCTCGCCCTATTTGTCCTTGAAATTCTTCAGTTTACAAGCTCTGTCGTATTTTTTGTCTCCCTGTCTTGATGCGTGGAAGCTCTGTCCTTCATTTGGTTGCCATGATCAGTCCTTTCCTTTGGTAGAGGATCATTTTAAATCCAATATTTGTTTTTCGTTCCTCTATCCATGTGAAAGATTTGTAACTTGGACATAAACTCATTTTTTTCCCTTCCTTCCATTTTTCCACAGTCATGTTTTTTCTTCCTTGTCAATGTTTTTCCAATACCTGTGGAAAAGTGGTCCTTTCTGATTGGATGTGGCTTAGTGGATCACATTGGGGCCTTATATCATTTCCAAATTCTCTTTCCTTAAAGAAAGATTCATTTCCAGGTGTAGCTGGTGATTTCCCTACATTTTATGGTTTAACAGGTGTGTTTTCCCTGTCAAATTTATATCTCAGCATCTGTGGAAACGTGGCATGCCAACACTTGTTTGGGGCCTCCACTTTTGAGGACCATCTCAAACTGCGCCACAAGACACATGGAGGTTTATGTTACCTTGCTTGGACTTAGAAAAAAAATTATGCGGTCGGTACAGTTTTGGCTGACCATGGACACGTGGAGGATCAACGCTCATTTGAGGATCTTCCTTAGGGTCCCACCTGATTAGTCCCGCCCAGGGAACACGTGGCTGGACAACGCTTGTTTAGGGTCTCCGCTTTCAGGTGCCATCTCAAAGTTGCGCAAGGGAGACACGTGGATGTTTCTGCGGCTCTGCTCCATACTTAGAATTTTCAAAGCAATTTTCTAAGTCCTGGGACATGTGGAGGGACTGCACCTATTTTGGGACCCACCCCTAAATTTTATTTTGAAGAAGCGCCAGGAGGACACTTGGAGGCTTCCAGCTCACTCTTCCCTTACTTGGACTTTTCAATAGCCAAGGAAAACAGTCTTAGACCCTAGACACATGGCGCCTTCCACTGTTCCTTCAAAATTTTTAACAACTCTTGCCGGACTGAGACATGTGGTGAGCCCGCGCTTGTTTGGGGTCTCTACTTTTGGGACCATCCCAAAGTGCGCCAAGGTGACACACGTGGAGGCTTCTACTAGCTCCTTTTTACTGAGACTTTTTCAAAGGCCAAAAGGCATTTTTCTTGGGCCCAGGGCACGTGGAAGGCCCGCGCTTGTTTGAAAACTTGCCTATGTACTTCTACCTTTGCAGTTGCGCCAAGGAAACATGTGGGCAGCTACTAAAATAAACTTGAGAAGGGGAAGAATCGATGGTTGTTGTGCATTGTGTTTGTTTTTCTACCATTTTTGCTCCAAGACTCCTGGAGATGTGAATACACACCATGTTTTTCATCATTTTTTAATGAAATTCCTTGTCATTTTTGTCTATAAAACTGCCATTGAATGGATTTAGAACTTAATTTGTGAGTCCAAGGATTGTTAAGGTTGATATTTTGAAATTGGAATTGCTCGGGAACTTGCAAAAACATGAATTACCAAGAGAAGCTGGATGCGGGATAGAGTTGTAGAGGAAAGAGAGGGAAAAGGATGAAATGATGGAGGTTGCAGGCACAAAGGATGAAAAAGGTGTTCCTCGAGAGTGAAAAAGGATTACCTTTCAGATCCAGTTGTATAGAGCCTCTGGAGAATGATTAAAATGGGGATTTCTTGCATGACAGAATCAGAATGATTAAAAGGACTGTCAAAAAAAATTTGTGGCATGGCATCCTAGTCATTAGTCGAGGGCCTGAGAAATTTGATCAGTTCATGATTTGTCCACCTGGTAGCTTTAGGTGTGAATTTGTTAAATGTCACTTTCTGATAACAAATTGGTAACAAGCAAAGGTCCCTCGAATATTCTTCTTTTCGGGGGAAAAATTTGGATGAGTGAGCGAGTGAAATGTATAAATGCAATGAGAATACTCTTGCAAATGGTCGGGGGGGTTCAATTCTTAAGATAAAATTTGAGAGAGTCCCGTCTTCCTGAGAGACCAATATGAGAACGATGGTTAAGTTATTCTATGTTAGATTTTCTATCATGTCAAGGTTTGTTGTGAGTGTACATCCATTGACAAGCTCTGAGATTGTTCTGTGTAACTTTCCCCTACTGATGAATCTAATCAATTTTGAATTAATTTGTGTTAATCTTGGAGCAATTTGTGTCTACTTTGTTTCAGAATGTCTGCAAGTAGTTTTTCTTATTCCTATTGCAATCTTGTGTTAAAGTCCCTCCAAATCACACATAGGATCTCATCCCTGTGATAGTTTAGTGGCATTTTCAATTTCATTTCAAGAAGAGATCCTTCATGCTGTGATGAGATAAACAAATTTAAAATCACTTCACTGTCATTTGTTGATAAATATTGTCTATAAGCCTTCAAGTGTATCTTAGGCGTGATTGAACATAGGGTATTTGATGTTTTATTGAGTCTTTAGCTCAAGCCTTCGTGTTAAATTCTTGGAGATTGTGTGAAACCGTGATGATCTAGGCCTCCATTGAAGCACACCTTCTAGTTGAAGGAATATGTTAGCTATTCTGAAGCTTTTGTCATTTAGAGTTTCCAATTGTTGTGAAGTCTCTCAAAGATCTGGTATAATCAACTTTATCTTGCTCAATCTCCCACTCAAAATCATTCAAAAAACCATGAATCCATCCTGAAATACCCTTGTTTTTCCTTGTATATCAACAAAGGAACAAATTCTCTTTACTAAAATATGCAGAACAATCAAGATGTCATAATGCCTTCAGTAACCTTAGCCTTGTTTTGAAAGTGTCTCCATATTTTAGAAGTGACAAACTCTTGAGGGTTAAATTATGGAGTATTGATCATAATTTCCCAAGGTTTTCTTCATAATTTTTTTGAAAAAGAAATATATCTCCATCTCCTTCATGAAACAGAGGTTACACTTACGGGTCCTGTCACCCTGGTTGAAATGCATGACCTAAATCAATTTCAGGATAGATTAAGATCCTCTTGAAGGTGGAGACTCAAACAAGAGCATGGCTATCCACATGTCCAGGGTTCGAGAAAGGGATAATTAGATCTGAATCGACTGAGCCACAATGTGCCTAAACGACGCATGATTCTAAAGGGGCGGCTGAAGGGCAAGTCTCAAGTTGAGATCTGTGATGCTTCCACATGTCTTGAAAAGGAGTCAAAAGGGGGATACTAGAGCCAACCGCATTAAATTGACTAAGGAAAGAAATACTAGGCAAAAGCCTTCCACGTGTCACCTCAGTGCTCCTTCAACGAGCATAGCTTTTCAAAAGTG
Organism: Taxus chinensis; assembly: GCA_019776745.2. NCBI lineage: Eukaryota > Viridiplantae > Streptophyta > Pinopsida > Cupressales > Taxaceae > Taxus > Taxus chinensis. The sequence continues at coordinate 700,328,664 of CM034148.1, forward strand.
GTCCCAAGGTTTGCGCGTGAGGATTTCTCACGTGTCCGCGAGTCCAAACAAACTTTTCTAGCCCATTTGGTACTCCAATTTGTGAAGAGATAATGGTGAGGAGGACGTTACCAAATAATATCTTCTCTCCTTCCTGTGTGTTGCTTATGATCTCATCTGCGATAAAAGAAGATAAGTTATAGATGGTTCTGTTATCCATATTTCACCCCCCCCAGGAAAAATATTGGATCAGCCATGACCCCACATGGAAAGAATTAGAGAAAACACGTTTAAATCTTGCAAACTGGTTGCAAAGGGACTGTACAATGGAATGGCGGGGCCTGCGAAAGTGTAAATGACCCTGTGTGAGAAGAAAGAGAAGAAACGACTCTGTCAGGTGAATCTTTGTCTTAAATCTATTTGAAATACTTAGGAAGACTCTAAAATAAAAAAAGGAAGGGTTGGGGAAGGAGGCCGAGAAATGTCAGAAGAACTAGAGGCTCGAGAATAAGAAGCGGAAAAGATTCAAAGTCTTCGGGCTCAAAACTGTTTAGGAAAGAATCTAGAATCAACTAAGTATGGAAGAGCTAACAAAGGGAACCATGTGTCCTAACGGTGCTCCTCCAAAGGTGAATCTTTAAAAAAAGAGAAGCTCAAACAAGTGCCACACCTCTATGTGTCTCAGGATGAAACGTACCGGTAGGGGAAAATGGTCAAGCAGAGTCAAAAGGCAGAGCTTCGGGGCCGTGGGGGTTTTTTGAGTTTTTCGTTTTGTGAAAAGGGGAAAAGGTAAATTACGAACCCGCAAACCCAATTTTTGCTCTTATTTGGCTGCCACGTGTCCCATATAAAAAGGGACCCATTTTCAAGCTATTTTCCCACCCTCTTATATGGACTCGATACAAACTTAGAAGGGGCATATCTTTCGACTTAGGGCTCAAAATATTGTGAATCTGACACTGTTGAAAGCTTCTCGACATCCTCTACACCATGGAAAGATAAAAACATCATATTTTTGGGCCATGGTAGGTGAAAAATGGAGAAATGTATTCCAAGCCATTAACGCAAAATCCAATCTCTTCAACTACCAGATTTGATTCAGCTGGGGAAAAAGAAGTGACATATTGTGGGCGGATTTGTAGAAGGCATTGATATTTAGTGGTTGAAATTTTAGAGTACGATTTGATGTATTTCTCATGGTGGTTGGAGTAGGATTCAAACTTTCCCTCTTCTCTCTCTTTTCTTTCTATATATACTGTAAAAATTCTCGTTTGAGAAGGAGAGACATTCTGGGCATAGAGAAACTCTGTCAAATTTGTTTCTTAATGCCATTTATGAATAGTTTACCTTCTCCCACACCTGGAAAATGTATTTGTGCCTCTATTCCAGAAATGTAATGGTATGTGCAACTTTTAGAGCAATAAAAAACGTGTTTTTATGATGTTCTTCAACCCTTTGCATCCTTTTGTTTTTTCTCTGTGCCTCTCCCTTTCAGCCTTGGTTTTCTATGCATGTATTTCACATTTACAGGTGTAGGATGTTGTGTTTTATGGAGTTTAATGGGTGATTTGCAGATCTAGGTTGTGTCACTTCTGTCTGACCTCCCTCATCTCCATTTTTCTGTTTCTTTCTCCCTCAACATAATATCTCACTTCCTTTGTTGGTGTATCACCACTTTAGTGTAGGCTCTGTTTGTTCCCTCTTTCTCTCTCCTTGGTTCCTTGGAATGGTTAGATTAGGTTAGATTTAGTTTTCCTGCACTGGAGTAGCTCATGGCAGGTAGTTTAGGAACAAGAACCAAATTTCTTTGGAGAGTTTTCCCACTTTTGCAAGGTCCCACACCTTGGGGAAAGTTCAATGTTATACAATTAGACCAAATGATTCTTCCTTAGAAAAGCATATTTTTAGAAATCATTTGAGGGTGCTGTGATTTCACACTAACAGTTTTGGTACACGTGGTGGGACAGGTCTGAAGCACCTTACCACTTCACTTCATTAGGTTCGATGTGCTCTTGGTGAATATTTCAGCCTTTGGAGGAACTTTCAAACACATATGGCGACTCCATCTGGTCAAAAACCCATTCTCTGAGTTGCAGAACTTTTCCATCCATTTCCACTCATTTAATCCATTTTCTTCTTCCATATCTTTCATTTTCTCCCATTCCATGAGGTTGTGCAATCATGAATTCATTCCCTTCATGGAACTCATACTTACAACAATGTAATCCACCTCCAATGCATTTCCCAAATCCTCCAAATCAGCATTATGATAGTTACCGGGACTATTATGCTTACCCATATGAGTAGAGTCAAATTCAGTTTGGCCATGGAGCTTATCAATAACAAGGGGGGTGCATACAATGGTGAAAACTATGTGGAGAATGATGGTTTATTGGAGAAAATTCAAAAAATGGAGGCTGGCATGGTTCAGTCAAGGGGCATAGCATGAATGAAGGCATTCAAGATTGGTTGCAGGGAACCTTGTCCATGGGAAGGCCATTTTCCAAGACATTACAGTCCTCAGGAAAAGCTAGAGTTCATGGTTGAAATGCTACTCCAACTTGCACAATGGACTGAGGGGATCGATGCCTATGAATTTCATTCCAGTCAGCCTTTTCAATGGGTAAATTATACACCATTATTTGGTAATTTTCTCTCCACTCCTCAAGCAGCACCATCTCAATTTGAGCTTTAATTTCCAAGCTTCCCATTGTATGCTGCCCCAAGTGTGAAATCCATTTCTTCATCCCCTACTCTTCCATCCCATTTCATTTCTTCTGCCCTTTTACCTTCTAAACAGTCATCCCCTCCAAACAAACAAGAAGTTCCACCTCCATCCCCACCATAAACAATTCCAAAGCTGGTTGAACCCCAACTTTCCACTACTCTTACTTTCCCAAGTCCATGTTGGGAAGATACTCAAGAATCCAATCAAGGACAGTAAGAAGAGGAGCCCAATAGAAAATAAATAATAGACAATCTGATGAGTTGGGCTGCTAAATTTGCATTTACAAAGATCACCTTGATGGTCAAGCCAAATAGAGGAGGTCAAGGTTGAAGAGCTAGTGGTGGCTAAGTTTGAATTTGCAGAAGAGGAGGAGGACCATACAGTTTTAGAGGCCCCGAGTGTGGAGAAGGCTACAGAAGAACCTTCAAATATTCCTCCCACTTCATTCCCTTCAAGATCTGATGTTGAAGAAGAGTTTAATCTTTTAAACTTCATGTTTGAGCGTGAAGGGAGCCATGGCGATCAAGTTGTAGATCAGGAAGGCACCATGGAGGAGGTAGAGCACATGCAATATGACAACAAGGAGGTAAATTACTTGTCATACTTGGAAGATTGCTTTAATGAAGAGGATCCTAAGGAGATATCATCATCTTTTCCTCCATTTTCAACCTTCCAAGCACATGAACCTGCTTCCATGAAGGAGAACATCCAAGTGCAACAAACTGTATTCCATAATGGCCCTATAGAACCAAGGTTGGAAGATCTTGATCTTCCATGTTCTTCAAAGGAGGAGGAAGAGAAAAGGCAGGAGGATGTCATCACCTCTCTCACACCATCCACCCAAGAAGTTCCATAAGAAGACTCCATTTTTGGAGTTTAATTTCAGAGAAATGGGCACATCCAAAGGATCAGACTATGCCCAATCAGGTACTTGGCTTCATTAGAGCCAAAGGAGAAACCAAAACCAATCATTCCTACTTCAGGGCATGAGGATGAGCATCAAAGTACCAAGGGTCACCATCAATACCTATAAGAGTCCAATGCAGGTCAGCTTGAGGAGGTATTTTCCATTAATGTTGATACCTTGATAATTTGGGTGGAGGACAAGCTTATAGCTAGTTTTTCACTCATACTGGCAGCTATATTTAGTGTCAAATCATTTGCATGGCTGCCCCTCTTGAGAAAGGGAAGCTACTTCTCTCTACCTGTTGTAGGATTTGTTTAGAATTCTTTCCCTCTAGTTAGTTTAGGTGTAGGAGTAGATTTTTCTTTTAGCAGAAGAAGTGCTTATGCACACTCTGCATGTCTCATTTGAGCCATGTATGATTTGTTCTTTGTATATAAGTTTTTTCCATTTTTCTCTAAGGGTGCATAAAGCTAGGCTTTTTAGTATTCATAGCAGAGAAACTCATAGTTACCTGTAACAGTTGCTAGCTCCAAAAGGGAACAAATCTAGAGGAACTTAAGTTGTTTCGAAACAATCCATTTCAGGGACAGGTGAAATCCCGGGTCAATACAATTTTCTACTCTTAGAAAATCCATTTTAAGATTTTTTTATGAAAATTGAGAGTGCTGATGCATGGGCGGATTCAGAGTTAGGCAGAGGTCAACAAAGTGTAGAGAGTCAGGGAGTCCATTTTATAAGAAGGATCAATGTTAGGAAATCATTCTTGACTCCATGCCCAATGGATGCTTCAAGGCCACTAGTCTCTTCATCTAGCAGGAAGATGTCCTTATGAGTTGCCAAATTATTATCCATATTTCACCCCCGAGAAAAGTATTGAATCAGCCATGACCCTGCATGGAAAGAATTAGAGAAAACACGTTTAAATCTTGCAAACTTGTTGTAGAGGGACTCTATAATGGAATGATGGGGCTTGCGAAAGTGTAAACGACCATGTGTGAGAAGAAATGACTCTGTCATGTGAATTTGTGTCTTAAATTTATTTGACAAACTCAGGCATGCTTTAAAATAAAAAAAGGAAGGGTTGGGGAAGGATGCCAAGCAATGTCAGAAGAACCAAAGGACCGAGAAGAAGAAGCGGAAAAGATTCAAAGTCTTCAGGCTCAAAACCGTTCAAGAATGAATCTAGAATTGAATAAGTATGGAAGAGCCAATAGAGGGAACCATGTGTCCTAACGGTGCTCCTCCAAAGGTGAATCCAAAAAAGAGAAGCTCAAACAAGTGCCACATCTCCATGTGTCTCAAGATGAAATGGAGGCAGGGGAAAATGGTCAAGCAGAGTCAAAAGGTAGAGCTTCGGGGGCCACGGGGGTTTTCTGAGTTTTGTGTTTCAAAAAAAGGGGAAAAGGTAAATTACGAACCTGCAAACCCAATTTTTTCTCTTATCTAGCTACCACGTGTCCCATATCAAAGGGGACCCATTTCTCAAGCTGTTTTCCTGCCATTTTGTATGGACCTGATACAAACTTTGAAGGGGCATATCTTTCGACTCAGGGCTCGAAATATTGCGAATCTGACACCGTTGGAAGTGTCTCGATATCCTCTATGCCATGGAAAGATAAAAAATCATTTTATTGGGCCATGGTAGGTGAAAAATGGAGAAAATTATTCTAGGACATGAACATAGAATCTAATCTCTTCAACTACTAGATTTGATTTGATTCAATCCGCTGGGGAACAAGAAGCGACATATTGTGGGTAGATTTATAGAAGGCATTGATATTCACTGGTTGAACTTTCAGAGTGAGATTAAATGAATTTCTCATGGTGGTTGGATCAGGATTTCAATTTTACCTCTTCTCTCTCTTTTCTTTCTATATATACTGTAACACTTCTCATTTGAGAAGGAGAGACATTCTGGGAATAGATAAACTCTACCAAATTTGTTTCTCGATGGAATTTTTGAGCAGTGAACCTTCTCCCATGCCTAGAAAATTTATTTGTGCCTCTATTCCAGAAATCTAATGGTCTGTGCACCTTCTAGAGCAATAAAAAACATGTTTTTGTTGTGTTCTTCAATCCTTTGCATCATTTTGTTGTTTCTCTGTGCCTCTCCCTTTTAGTATTCGTTTTCTATGCATGTATTTCACATTTGCAGGTGCATGATGTTGTGTTTCATGGAGTTTAATGGATGATTTGCAGATTTGGGCCGTGTCACTTCTGTCTGACGTCCCTCATCTCCATTTTTTATGTTTCTTTCTCCCTCAATAGAATATCTCACTTCCTTTGCTGGTGTATCACCGCTTTAACTTGTAGTATCTATTTTTCCCTCTTTCTCTCTCCTTGGTTCGTTGGAATGGTTAGATTAGGTTAGATTTAGTTTGCTTACACTGGAGTTGCTTGTGGTAGGTAGTTTAGGAACAAGAACCAACTTTCTCTTGAGGGATTTACCACTTTTTCAAGGTCCCATACCTTGGGGAAAGTTCAATGTTAGACAATCAAACCAAATGAGTTTGCCTTAGAAAAGCAAATTTTTAGAACTCATTTTGGGGGTGTTGTGATTTCACACTAATAGGTTCCCTCTAATATCTTCCGACATACATTTAGCCATGCCTAGTTCACTTCCGTCCATCCTTCTTGATCATTGAGCTTGGTCACCAAGCACACAGTTATCCTCATAACAGGGTCTGGTATTTCTGTGATGTCAAAGTATCGTGAACCCTTCTTGTAGTCATACGCTGCTACTATCTCCTTGATTGCCTCCTTGTCACTCAAGTCATCATATATAATTTCTCCTTCACAAATAAGGCATGTGAACTTGGATATCAGCTACAGTGTTATGCACATCTTACTACCTATAAAATAGAAGTGATCCTCATGCACGCGCCACATCAATCATTGATAAAGGTGCCTAGGATTGCTAAAATAAGGAAACTCATACAATTACAATGACCCTGCTTTCTCTAATTTGACTTTTACCTCATTGCTATATATAGGCATCCCATCTAATGTCCTTTTTTTAGCTGGATGGTCTAAATCTAACACCATTTATTTATCAGTTGTGCTTGTACAATGGTTATAATCGCTCATGATTATTTGTCTTAGATGAGAAACCAACTCCTTTCCTAGCAATACTCCATCTGGGTATTGCATTTATGCGTACCATTCTTTTTTGGAGCTCGCAATGACAACAGTTTATTTTCCCTTACCCCTGCCCTTCTGTTTCTTTGGTGAAACAGTCACCTTCTTAGGTGCCATGTTTTCTATCGGGATAAAATAAGAACTTCTTACTCTACTCTGCTACTCTGCTTAACTCCAAAATCAACTCCAAATCTCAACTCCTGGAATAAATCCTTCTATCTCCATGCCCTAGCTACCAAAACCTAACTAGGAAAACCTTCCACAAGATGGTTTACCACAAACAACCTTCTCTCACGCCTGTGTACTCTTTCATCCTGGTTTGTAGATCCACTCTAGTCACAAACTTAGATTTCTCATATTCTTCCTCCTTCACAAAAATCTCTCTGGATGCCCTAGTTCACAAGAGTGCTTAAAATTTGTAATAGCAAGGTAAAATAATGACTTCCCCAACCTTATATTTATAGTTTTTGCTTCCCTCCAGCAATAAATGCTATGCCACCTACCAACATACTTTAACATTAAATGTGACTTTTTCCACTAGGCCAACTTTAAGTGCCCTTACCCATGCACCACATACTACGCGGAAAGTCCTTTGCAACCTTCTGGCATGCAAAAATCAATCTGACCGAAGACTCTTACACGTGCGTCTACAATGCCGAAGGCACTTCTTCTATCCTTTATCTGATTTTTTCCCTCGCCTACCTCATGTTGTTCCTATGCCCTTCATCCTCTGTACGTGGTCTTTGTTACAACCTTCTTGACACCATAATTAATTATCCACCATTTCTTCACATGCTTACTTCTACTGGGCCACTCAACTTGAATTACATGCCTATACTTTGCTTTGCATTACTCCACCCCATAATAAAAAAGATGCACAGTCCTCTGTGCATACATAACCTTGGAAAAATAATGTAGTTACCAACACACTAGGTGCAAAATGAAACAAATAGAAAGGAACAAGCAACGAGAAAGGGAAACACAAGAAAAGATAAGCATAAAAGGAAATTCTAATCTAACTGGCAATACTACCTTATTACAAACACCAAGAAGAATTATTTATAATAGGGATTTAGCCTACTCTTATTGAAATGACCTGGTAATCTCATCCCATCTAGGGCTTGTAACTGGCAAGAACCTAAATCAAGGATGTGCGAGATGATGTAAGGTCCAAACCAATGGAATTTCAATTTCCCAAGATGGCACATATACTTGGAAATATACAACAACACCATCTACTAAACCTCAAACTATTTGTTCTTGATATGATGATCATGCCATGCCTTTTGTCTTGCTTTTTCTATCTTCTGACTCCATCTAGCAAGTGATCACCTTTCATCTAACTGCATCAACTTATTAATCCTTTCTCCAAGAACTTGTTCATCATCTAACCCTCCTACACACGCTATACACAATGATGGTAACATGAATTCAACTAGAAAAATAGCCTCCATGAAAAGCACCAATTGAAATGGTGTGGCCTTGTTCAATCTCTTGTAGGTTGTCCTGTATGCCTATAGAATGACTGATACCTTGTCATCCAAATCTTGTCTTCCAACATCACAGATCTTAGTCAACGTGTGACTTAGTATTTTTTTGAATACCTCAACAGTTCCATTAGTTTGAGGGTGATAGGGGGTAGTCTTGTGATGGGCCACTATAAATTATGCTAACATAATCCTGACCATTTCATCAAGGAAATGTGTACCTCTATCATTTGTTAAGATTAAAGGACAACCATACCTGCTGACTATGTTCTCTCATTAAAATATAGCAGTTGTCTCTGTGATGTAATCCTTTATAGGCATTGCCTCTGCCCATCGTGTCAAGTAGTCAGTGTAAGTAATGATATACCTCAAACCAATTCTTCATGTGGCTAGTGAAATTGGCCCTACAAAGTTAATTTCCCATTTTTCAAATGGTTCATCGCTGGCTATTGGTCACAAGGGCATTTCATCCCTCTTTCTAGGTTTTCCAAGGCATTAGAAATGATCATTGGCCTTGTAAAACTCAATACAATCATAGTAGATGGTTTCACACAAAAGCCCTGCTAGTAAAATATTTCACGCGGTATCATTTCCTGAATATTTTCCTCTTGTAATCCCACCATGCACTTTGTAACGCCCACTAAAACAACCCACTTAAGACCCAAGGACAACCTAGGATTAATTAGGAAAATTATGGAATAATTTTTTTGTTTAAAAGAGTCTACAACCAGGTTACAAGGCAACAACTATCACTAACAAGTTATAGAATAATTCTAATTCACTAGAACATACTTTTATTTTATAAACAATTATTAGAGATCATAAGGTCCAAAATTTAGGGTTAGAAGGTTCAATTAGGTTCAGACGGTAATTTCTCACCATACCCACTCTCTAACAGGCTTAAAGGTTCAACTTGATTTTTATCAAAACTTAATGCATTCAAAAATTTCCTAAATCATCTCCATTGGATAGGAAATTTCCTCACCTTTCCATTGATATAAAGAATTCCTCCTAACTCCTCATATTTTTTGAGTTATGGGCCGGCGGGGCCTTGGGGTGAGAATTTTCCCTAAGAGCGGGCCTGCGGGCCTAGGGGTGAAAATTTTCCAAAAGGGCGGGTCAGCGGGCCATGGGCAGACTTTTAGAAAATTTCCCACACGGACAGGAAAAATAAACTTTTCCCCCATGCTCCCACGGGTCCGCAAGTCCATAAGGGACACGTGGGGCCTCCCAAGTCAGCACGGGGGAGAGCAGGGCGACGAGAACCTTTTGGAAAAATTCCTGCGCGGGGCGAGAAGTCCACTTTGCACCCGCATTCCGCATGAGTCTGCAAGGGACATGTGGTGTCTCCTAATAAAATGTGGGGAAAGAGGGGTGGCAGGGAGAAAATAGGTTTAATGCCCGGAAGGGCTAAGAGGGTAGCATCCCCCCCCCACCTGTGCCTCCGCCAGCACCTCGCGATGCCACATGGTAGCTCTTGATTAGCTGCAGGATGGCAAGCAGCGGGGAATATTTGGAAAATTTTCCCAAAATTTTTCCAAAACACTAAAAGGGAAAAAGGGACCCACTCCTCTGCTGATGCCTCATGATGCCACATGGCATCACCTGATTGGTTTGCGGGCGGCAGGGAAAATTTAAAAGTTTTCCCAAATTTTTTCAGGAGTGCTAAGTTAAAAAGAGATCCGTCCCTCTGCTAACGTCTCATTATGCCACATGGAAGCCTCTGATTGGCTATGGGTCGACAGGGAAAATGTGGAAAATTTTCCCAAAATTTTTCCTAAGTATTAAGGGAAAAATTCGGGCCTGCGGTCCCGCCAAGGAAATTTTTCCCAATTTTTTTTAACGCCAAGGAAGAAAACTTCAGAAGGCCATAAATTTTGATAGACAGCTCAGTTTTGGGAAAACAAGGAATTTCTGGAAATATCTTGATGTCCTCTTTACTTAGGGATCATTAATTTTTTATTTGGATAAAGTTTAGGGGGATAATTTCAAGAAAATGATCTGCAGGATTTTATAGTATGAACTGGTAAATTTTATCTTATAAGATTTGTTCAATTTGATTTTCTTCCTCTCTCAACATGTCAAATAGACATGGAGGATTGTTCTTGGATGGATTTAAGGAGGATTTCAAGATTCAATTTGTCTGATTGATTTGTAATTTGAAAATTTACGTTTCTTGATAAAAAAATGACAGTAAGAGGGTTAACCCTGATTTTACAAGGTTTTGAAGGATTTCTCCTTAAATGTTAGAGTCCAATATAATTCATTTAGGACACACTACTTCTATTTAATCATTTGATCTATTATTTCATTGTTGCAGGTTCAAACTGTGCATTTAAGGTAAAGTATTTTCCAGTTGAGAGATAAAACAAAGATCAAGTTTGGTAGGGCCTATTTATCATTTTTCATCATCCGAGTCTGAGAATTCCTTCCAATTCTAATCTAATACCTTTAGTTGATTCAATTCCAATTATTCAAAACCTAAAATACAATTCTGATTTCCAACTTTACACATTTCAAGAGACAAAGTTCTACATTTTCCTTCATACGCATTTATTTTTTTCAACAGAGATTTCAATTCACATTTAGATGTTCAATCTTAAAACAACAATGCAAATTGAGAAAGGTAATGCAATCCTTTATTGATTCCAAAATGCAACTTTACAACCTTTCTTTCAATTCTTCGAATTCATCATACAGAATACAATTCTTTCACATTCTTTCAAAGGATGAAAATAGAGTTTCATATCTTTTACATTTCACTTGAAAAACTTTCATAGACAATACAACATCTTTCTATTACAAAACATTTCCAAGTTCCTCCACTTCAAGTGGGAAAGGTTATAAAACTTTATCTCACAAGGGACTGTCAAACTATTCTTTTTCTTAGCTCCAGAAAAACAATGTGCATATTTCTCATTCTTCCAAATTGATCACAACAAGAGTACGGGAAAGGCAACGCTCTACACCCAACCAAGACATCAAATGAAGAGGAGAAACCATCCTTCTTCATTGGCCCCTGATCCCCAACCACAATGCAATAAAATATGTGATCCAACTCATGGAAATAACAAGCTTCCACAAACACACAAGCAACACTTTCACAATAAAAAACAGTCCAAAACAGAATGTAGTTTTCAACTACATTAAAACATGAAAAACAATACAAAGGCTTCATCAAGCAAGCCAAAGGAGAAAGAAACTATGGGGGATGCTACTTATGCCTCCCAAATGGAAATGGGTATCATCACCTGGGAAAAAACCACCAAAATATGTATTTATATATCATTTCAAATCCCTGACATGCCCTTATGCCTCCCCCAAGTACCCCTTATTCCTCACATTTCCTTATGTCTCCCCAACCTCTTATGACACCCCATAATGAGTAAATAAATGCAAGCTATTTCTTTGTAAGGTGGAACCAAAATCCCAACTCCCTCCACCCTTATACCTCCCTGAACACACTTGTGTCTCCCACAAAATAACCCCATAGTCTTCTCCTACATCATTCCTAGGCCATCTACCCAAGAACCACACAAACAAGTGAAAACATTCACACATTAACATTTTCATAAAAAAAGAGAATAATTTCAAGATCCAAGCTCCTACCTCTCCATGATGGAGTTGTTCCAAGTTCCAAAACAACAAGCTTTATCCCAATGCAACCAATCAAAAACAGCCAAGCACAAGCATGCAACAATCTTCCAAAAACTTCTTCAAAGCAAGAGCCCCCAAAACAGTAAAAGAATTCGCCCAAGAATGAAGTCTCCAAAGTGAAGCAACCCCAAAACAAGGCAAGGAATTCAAATTTTATAGAACAGGGAAGGGAAGAGGATGATGCAGATCCACGTAGGATGCCATATCACACATCTTCAACCCCAACCCCCAAAAGTTAACTTCATTCTCCAATGCACAATAAATAGGTGGGTGAATAATATGATAGTTTACTTACACACTCAAATCCAACCCACACCCAAAAGGACTGAAATTAAATCATGTAAGAAAAGTGCAATTAAAACCTACAATTTTCCTTCTCAAAAAGCATTATAAAAGTCTAATATCAACTCTCCAACTGTAGGTATGGTTGGTAATTAAATTTAAGAGGTATGGGACAAGTTTAACTTGTCCCACAAGCCTCCAAAATCAGCCTCCAAGGACAAATTTGAATTTCCAAGAAGGTGGAGTGTTTCACACTCAAAGTCAACTTATCTTTTACAACACTTACACATTACTAAACATTACTTATAACACTTTAAATCATGGCCAAAAACTCTCATTAATTACATTTCTTATGACATATTTAATTTATTTATTTTAACAATATGATTACTCACAATATTTACACACATTTAATAATTAATGAAAGGGTAAAAGAACCACAAAATAAACACATGCAAACATAAACAAAGGGACCAAAATAAAATAAATACATAAAATCCCCCATTTAAAGGTGATCCCCCCCATGGGAATCCCTAACACACCCAAACACACACAAACAAATACTAGTTGCCATGGTGACCTTGTTGAATTCATCTAGAATTATAATGTGGTTGGTCTTCAATCCCCTGATGTTTGTTGTGATATTTTAACCTACAAAAAACAAATACCTCCTTTGGCCTTGTGGCCATATCAAAACATCCAAAATAATATAAATATAATTCCCAAAATCATCTAGATATATGAATCGCAACAACATCAAAGCAATCTAACAATATCATTTTTAATTTTACTCAAAAACTATATCATCATCCAATAATTTCCATTTCTAGGTCTACTCACAATATCCAAATATCACAAGTCCACACAACATCCATAATATAACCATGTCAAATAGTATACCATCATCAATATCCAAAATGCCTCTAATAATCATGATGCATCATAACTGAATCAAGTTAACAATAATCCATGATCTAACATCTAACATCATACTATAATAAAGTCCATAATCATGTCCATAATATAATCAACAGTATCATGATTAGTATCAAAAGGTGTCAAAGGGAAGTGGGCACTACATCCCCCTCCCCTTAGACTCGACTTCCTCCTGGAAGTCACTAGAAAAATGTTAGAAACTAAACTCGTAGCAAAGTAGCATCCTCCCATGTAGCTGCAGTCTCATCATATTTTTCCCACTACACCCAGACCTGATCAACCTCTCTGCCTTGAAGGCCTAGGGTCCTATGATCTAGGATATGAACAGGCTCCACCATCACCTGTCCCTGATCCTACACCTACAATGATGTCCAATCTAACACATGAGAAGGATCTGCAACATATCTTCTAAGAACTGAAACATGAAACACATCATGTATATGAGACAAGCTAGGTGGAAATGCTAGATGGTAGGCCAAAGGGCCGATACACTCCAAGATCTCAAAAGGACCCACGAATCTAGGAGCTAACTTAGAACCTTTTCCATAATGGATAGGGCTCTTATGTGGCCTAACATGAAGGAACACCTTCATGCCCACATCAAAACTATGGTTGGTCCTATGCTGATCTGCATACTTCTTCTGCCTGTCCTTGTGCCTCCTGTAGTCTCTGTCTGATCAAAACCACCTGCTGCTCCATGTCCTGCAACAAAGCTAGTCCAAGAGAAACTCTTTCCTCTAACCTGTCCCAACTAAGAGGTGTCCTACACTCTCTACCATACAAATCCTGAAAAGGATCCATGCCTATAGAACTCTGAAAACTATTATTGTAGGAAAACTCCACCAAGTATAGGTACTCCTCCCATCTAGACTATTGATCCATCACATACATCCTGAGCATGTCCTCTAAAATCTGATTCACCCACTCAGTTTGTCCATTTGTCTCAGGGTGATATGCTGTGCTGAAATTGATCTTTGTCCCAAGGGCATGCTGCATGGTAGTCCAAAAATGGGAAGTGTACAAAGGATCGCGGTCACTAATGATCTTCTACGGAATCCCGTGCAACCTGACAATCTCATCCAAGTATACCTGTGCCACTACACTAGCTGTATAAGTGGTCTTCATTGAGGAAAAGTGAGCCACTTTTGTCAATTTATCAACCATGACCATGATGGTGTCGTGGTGATATCTCGACATCGGTATCCCAACAATGAAGTCCATGGAAATGGTGTCCCATTTCCACTTTGGTATAGCATGAGGGAAAGAGAAGGCCAACTGGATGTTGATGCTTGGCCTTTACTTTCTGGCACTCTAAACATCATGACATGAACTTGGCCATGTCTCTATGAAGTCCTCTCTAATGATACAACTGTCTCAAGGTGGCATGCATCTTCTTCACCCGGGATGGGCTGAATAGGGTGCACGATGTGCCTCTACCAAGATTTCCTGCCTCAAGCCTCCATCTCTGGGAACATAAATCTAGCCTCTATGCTTGAGAAGACCATCTACCTCTAGTGAGAAACCATCAAACTTCCCCTCAAGGGGTCTTTGAGACTCAATCTCTACTCGAACTGCAATGTAGAAGCTGTCAAGAGGAAGCTACTGAAGAATCCTACTCACAAATCTATGCTCACTGAGGTGGCCATAGCCACATGTCTTCATCTGCTGAGAGCGTCTGCCACCACATTCTCCTTTCCTTCACATGCTCTATCTCCATATCATACTCACAAATCAACTCCATCCAACACCGCTGATGAGCGTTGAGATTGGGATGTGTGAAGAGGTGGTGAAGACTCAAGTGATCTGTTCCTGAGTGTGAATCTCTGACCAAGAAGAAAGTGCCTCCATCAAACCAAAGCATGCACAACTACCACAAGCTCAAGATCATGAGTCAGATAATTAAGCTCATAATATTTGAGTTTGTGAGACTCAAAAGCCACTACTCTTCCCTCTTGCATCAACACACCTCCAAGCCCTGCTAAAGAAGCATCCGTGCAAACAAAAAACTCACCCTGTGGATCCGACACTGCAAGAATAGGTGTTGTAGTGAGACATTCCTTTAGTGTACTGAAGGCCTGCTCGCACCTGTCTGACAAAACAAAATTCTTCCCTTTCCTCTGAAGGGAAGTGATGGGGTGTGTAATCGAAGAGAAGTCCTAAAAAAATATCTAGTAGTAACCTGCTAATCCCATAAAACTGCACACCTCAGTCACAGTAGTGGGTGCTGGCCAATCCATAATAGCTCTAATCTTGGAGGATCGATGGTGATACCTTCCCCATAAATGATATGACCCAAATACTGCACCTCTGTCTGAAAGAATGCACACTTCTCCAAGTTCATGTAAAGTTGTTGCTCTCGAAGACACTAAAGAACCTAGTGAAGGTGCCCCTCATGCTCCTCATGCATACGTGAGTAAATCAAAATTTCATCAAGGAAGATGAGCACAAAGTGATCTAAGAAGGTCCTAAATACCCCATTCATCAAACTCATAAATACTATGGGGGCATTAGTCAAACCAAAAGGCACCACTGTGAACTCATAGTGGCCATATCTCGTACGAAAGGCGGTCTTATGAATGTCTGCCCTGAAATCCTCAGCTGATGGTAACCTGACTTAAGGTCTATCTTAGAGAAAGTTGTGGCTCCCTTCATCTGATCAAACAAATCATCAATGCGTGGAAGGGGATAATGATTCTTGATTGTTACCTTATTCAGCTGATGGTAATCAATACACAACCGCAAGGATCCATCCTTCTTCTTCACAAAAATCACTGGTGCACCCCAAGGGGATACACTAGGATGGATAAGGCCTTTCTCTAAAAGGCCCTCAAGCTGCAACTTGAGCTCACAGAGCTCTAGGGTGGTCATCTGATAAGGTGCTTGTGAGATAGGATCTTCTCCTGGAACTAGATCTATATGAAAATAAATCTCACATGGGGGTGGTAACCCTAGTAGCTCCCCTGGAAAGACATCTGAAAACTCTCTCAAAATGGGGTGATCATCTAGCGATGGTCCACTAGACCCATCCTCTGATCTGTCACTAACTGTAACAACATACATCTGACAACCCCGTCGCACACACCGCTTAAGCTCATAACAGAGATGGTGTGAATAGAAATGGGTCTCCTGACCCCTGAAATCACCAACTCAACTCCCAAATCATCTACACAAGATATGATCTTGTGGTAACAATCCATCCTTTGGCCTTGTGTGTAGACAACCAATCCATACCCAAGATGACTCCATATGAGCCCAAAGGAAGGATACAGATATCCGAGGTAGTGGTGAAAGGTCCCAAATCCACCACACACTCCTTAACTAAGGAGTCTACAAAGATCTTAGCTCCTGAAGCCATCTCAACATCCCAACTATGACCCTTACCTAACTGCCACCAGCTTGCATCGCTCTACTAAAGATGGTGCAATAAAATAATTAGAAGAACCAGAATCAAACAAAATGGAGGTAGGAATACCACCAATGTTACCTGTAGTCTCAATAACTGTACTCTGATGCTCCGCCTGGTGGTTCTCGACCACTACATACATCCTATGACTGTGCCCCATATCACCAACAGTAGGCTCTAAGATCTATGTCTTACCCTTGTTTATTAGGGTTCTATGGGCAGTCTCTCCAAAAATGTCCAGTAACACCACAACCAAAACAACCACCTGATCCTCTCCCTTGTGTAGCAGGTCTGGCTGGTACTCTGGAGGTCTGTGGTGTGGATCCTGATGATCTAGCTATGGTCTACTAAGGTCTCTGCTAGTTAGCTCCTGCTGAGTGAGCTCTCTGGGCACCATGTGTCCTGATGGGACCCCTAGGAGGAGGCCCCATACTCTGACCTCTCTGTGCATCAAATCTCTGTGGAGGTATATAAGGTGGGTGGGACTACTACTGTTGCTCCTGTGGTCTAAAAGATGACTGTGCTAAAACCCTTATCCACCATGAGGAAGAGGTACTGACCCCCTTAGATCTTCTGTCCTGCATCTACTATATGCGGCTTCGGACTTGGTCTCTAGCCTATTGGGTCTTTCCCTGAGTCTCCTCTGCTATATAGGCCTTCTCGATGGCCTCAACTAATGTCTGTGGACAATGGATCTACACTACACCTCCAACTGTCTAGATTCAGTCCCTAGATGAACCTATGGATCTGTACCTACTCATCCTGCATGTAACCAACATACTGGAGTAGATCCAAAAATCTACTCTCATACTCAACCACTGTAAGAGATGCCTGTCGGAGGTCATGGAACTCATCTATCCACTATTGTATGAACCTATGTGACAAGTATCTTCTTTGAAAATGCTCCTCAAAGAGCTCCCAGGTAACTATCTAAGAATCAACATGGAGCTTCTACTCCTCTGTCTGCCACCAGACACTAGCTCCATCTTTCAGTAGATGGATCACAACATGAGCTTTTGTGTTGCTAGAAGTAAGGACAAAGCTTGAAGCATCCTGCTCAAGCTCACCAACTAGGCCTCTACCTAAAATCCACCTATGTCACCAGAATAATGTGATGGCGAAGCTTCAGGATCTCCCTGATGTGATCTACAGCTGTGGTCTGACGGCCTCTAGGCCTCTTTGCATGCTCATCCCTAAGCCTAGAGCTCTGAGACCTCTCTCTATGTCCTAAAACTCAGTCACCCTATTCCCTCTATGGTGACTCTAGCTCTAGTTGACTCTACATGGGAGTTCTCTCCTCCATGCTCCTCGCTGGGTTGAGGAGATACATGACCCTCAATGGAAGGGACTCTATCATGTCTGGCTGCATGTCCTCCTACTGATCCAACCTGCATAGAGCGACATTAACATCCTGAAGAGTCTACAAAATCTGGGGTAGGATGGCTACTATAACATGATCTGGTGGTGGTAAATCTAGGTCTATGTGAAAATACCCCTTGTCCTATTTGCGCCTCCTGCACAGACCAAGGTGAGAGTTAGTTCATATTTCTAAGTTTTATTCAGTTTCCATGTTTACTAAAATATGTAATTTCTAAACTAAGTTGTTTTTCTAGATTTAAAAGTGTGCTAGGTTTAAGGTTCATGTCTCAAGTTTTCTAGTGTGCCCAATGGCCCAATATTTTGAACCACTGCTCTGATACCAAGTGTAACGCCCGCTAAAACAACCCACTTGAGACCCAAGAACAACCTAGGATTAGTTAGGAAAATTATGGAATAATTTTTTTTGTTTAAAAGAGTCTACAACCAGGTTACAGGGGACAACAACTATCACTAACAAGTTCTAGAACAATTCTAATCCACTAGAATATACTTTTCTTTTATTAACAATTATTAAAGGTCATAAGGTCCAAAATTTAGGGTTAGAAGGTTTAATTAGGTTCAGAGGGTAATTCCTCACCATACCCACTCTCTAACAGGCTTAAAGATTCAACTTGATTTTTCTCAAACTTAATGCATTCAAAAATTTCCCTAAATCATTCCCATTGGATAGGAAATTTCCTCACCTTTCCATTGATATAAAGAATTCCTCCTAACTCCTCATATTTTTCGAGTTATGGGCTGGCGGGCCTTGGGGTGAAAATTTTCCCCAAGAGTGGGCCTATGGGCCCAGGGGTGAAAATTTTCCCCAAGGGTGGGTCGGCGGGCCACGTGAGGGAGACTTTTGGAAAATTTCTATGCGCAGGGAAAAAAAACAATTTTGTGCCCACGCACCCACGGGTCCGTAAGTCCACCAGGGACATGTGGCACCTCCCAAGTCAGCGTGGGGAGAGCGGGTAGTGGGAGAAATTTTTGAAAAATCCTCCCATGCAGGGGTAAAATTCCAACTTTGCACCCGCACAGTTCCCGTAAGTCTGCAAGGGACACATGGGCATCTCCTAAGCCAATATGGGGAAGGTGGGGCAAGTGGGGAGAAAATTAGTTTAATGCCCCAAAGGGCTAAGAGGGTAACATTCACCCATGCCTCTGTCGGCACCTCGTGATGCCATATGGGGCTCCTGATTGGCTGCGAGGTCAGCGTGGTGGCGGGGAAACTTTGGAAAATTTTCCCAAATTTTTTTCAAAACACAAAAGACAAAAAGGGGACCCGCTCCTCCGTCGATGCCTCGTGATGCCACGTGGCATCACCTAATTGGTTGTGGGGCAAGCAGAGAAAATTTGGAAATTTTCCCAAAAATTTACCAGGAGTGCTAATTCAAAAGTTACCAATGCCTCGTGGTGCCACGTGGCAACCTTCTACCCAGGTTGGAAAGGCATCGGGGAGACTTAGGACAATTTTCCCAAAAAAAAATTTCGAAAGTGATAAGTCTAAAAAGGGGTCTGCCGTTCCGTTGAAACCTCATGGTGCCACGTGGTAGCCTCTGATTGGCTATGGGTCGGTGGTGTGGTAGGGAAAATTAGAAAAAAATTCTCAAAAAAATTCCTAAGTGCTAAGGGAAAAATTCAGGGCAGCGGGCCCGCCAAAGAAATTTTTCCCAATTTTTTTTTACCCCAAGGAAGAAAAACTTTAGAAGGCCATAATTTTGATAGAGAACTCAGTTTGGGGAAAATGAGGACTTTCTAGAAAGCTGTTGAATGTCCTCTTTACTCAGGG
This sequence comes from Taxus chinensis, assembly GCA_019776745.2. Lineage (NCBI taxonomy): Eukaryota > Viridiplantae > Streptophyta > Pinopsida > Cupressales > Taxaceae > Taxus > Taxus chinensis. The sequence continues at coordinate 700,348,332 of CM034148.1, forward strand.
ATCATTAATTTTTTATTTTGATAAAGTTTAAGGGGTCAATTTCGAAGAAAACGACCTACAGGATTTTACAGTACGAATTGGTAAATTTTAACTTATAAGATTTGTTCAATTTGATCTTCTTCCTCTCTCAACATGTCAAATAGACATGGAGGATTGTTCTTAGATGGATTTAAGAAAGATTTCAAGATTTAATTTGTCTCATTGATTTGTAATTTGAACATTTACATTTCTTCATAGAAAAATGACTGTAAGAGGGATACGCCTAATTTTGCAAGGTTTTGAAGGATTTCTCCTTATATGTTAAAGTCCAATTGAATTCATTTAGGACACACTACTTCTATTTAATCATTTAATCTATTATTTCATTGTTGCAGGTTTGAACTGTGGATTTAAGGTAAAGTATTTGCCAGTTGAGAAATAAAATAGAGATCAAGTTTCGGTAAAGGGTCTATTTATCATTTTTCATCATCCAAGTCTGAGAATTCCTTCCAATTCCAATCTAATACCTTTATTTGATTCAATTCCAATTATTCAAAAACTAAAATACAATTCTTGATTTCCAACTTTACACATTTCAAGAGACATAGTTCTTCATTTTCCTTCATACACATTTATTTATTTCAATAGAGATTTCAATTCACATTTAGATGTTCAATCTTAAAACAACAACACAAATTGAGAAGGTAATGCAATCCTTTATTGATTCCAAAATACATTTCTTTACAACCTTCTTTCATTCTTCGAATTCATCATACATAAATACAATTCTTTCACATTCTTTCAAAGGTTGAAAACATAGTATAACTCTTTTACATTTCAAATTTCAACTTTCATTGTCAATACAAACATCTTTCCATTATAAAAACACATTACAAGTTTCATCCACTTCAAGTGGGAAAGGTTACAATGAACTTTATCTCAATAAGGGACTGTCAAACTGTTTTCTTTTTCTCAACTCCAGAACAACAACGTGCATATTTCTCATTCTTCAAATAGTAATCACAACAAGAGTAGGGGAAAGGAAATACTCTCCACCCAACCAAGACATCCAATGAAGAGGAGAAGCCATATCTTCTTCATTGGCCCTTGAGCCCCAACCACAATGCAATAAAAGATGTGATCCAACTCATGGTAACAACAGGCTTCCACAAACACACAAGCAACATTTTCACAATAAAACACATTCTAAAATAGAATGTAGTTTACAACTACATTAAAACATGGCAAACAATACAAAGGCTTCATCAAGCAAGCCAAAGGAGCAAGAAAACTATGGGGGATGTTGCTTATGCCTCCCAAAGGGAAATGGGTATCACCACCTGGGAACAAACCACAAAATATGTGTGTGTGTGTGTGTGTGTGTGTGTGTGTATGTGTGTGTATATATCATTTCAAATCCTTGACATGCCCTTATGCCTCCCCCAAGTACCCCTTATTCCTCACATTTCCTTATGTCTCCCCAACCTCTTATGGCACCCCATAACGATTAAAGAAATACAAGCTATTTCTTTGTAAGGTGGAACCAAAATCTGAACTCCCTCCACCCTTATACCTCCCTAAACACACTTGTGTCTCCCACAAAATAACCCCATAGTCTTCTCCTACACCATTCCTAGGCCATCTACCCAACATCCCACAAACAAGCCAAAACATTCACACATTAACATTTTCATAAACAAAAGAGAAGCATTTCAAGAGCCAAGCTCTTACCTCTCCATAATGGAGTTGTTCCAAGTTCCAAAACAACACAGCTTAATCTAATGCAAGCAATCCAAAATCAACCAAGCACAAGCATGCAACAATTCTTCCAAAAACTTCTTCAAAGCAAGAGCTCCAAAACAACAAAAGAATTCACCCAAGAATGAAGTCTCTAAAGTGAAGCAACCCAAAACAAGGCAAGGAATTCAAATTTTATAGAAGAGGGAAGGGAAGAGGATGAGGGGGATCCATGTAGGATTTCACATCACACATCCTCAACCCCAACCCAAAATTCAACTTCATTCTCCAATGCATAATAAATAGGTGGGTGAATAATATGATAGTTTACTTACACACTCAAATCCAACCCACACCCCAAAGGACTGAAATTAAATCATGTAAGAAAAGTGCAATTAAAACCTACAATTTTCCTTCTCAAAAAGCATTATAAAATTCTAATCTCAACTCTCAAACAATAGGTATGGTTGGTAATTAAATTTAAGAGGTATGGGACAAGTTTAACTTGTCCCACAAGCCTCCAAAATCAGCCTCCAAGGACAATTTCGAATTTCCAAGAAGGTGAAGTGTTTCACACTCAGGAGTAAATTTAACTTACACATCACTTACACATCTCTTACAACACTTTAATTCAAGGCCAACAACTCTATTAATTACCTTCTTATGACATATTTGATTTATTTATTTTAACAATATGATTACTCACAATATTTACACACCATTTAATAATTAATGGGAAAGGGTAAAATGCACCACAAAATAAACACATGCAAACATAAACAAAGGGACCAAAATAAAAGAAATACATAAAACCCCTTGGTCACATTTAAAGGTGATCCCCCCATGGGAATCCCTAACACACACAAACACACACAAACAAATACTAGTTGCCATGGTGACCTTGTTGAATTCATCTAGAATTCCAATGTGGTTGGTCTCCAATCCCCCGATGTTTGTTGTGATATTTTAACCTGCAAAACACAAATACCTCCTTCGGCCCTTGTGGCCATATCAGAACATCCAAAATAATATAAATATAATTACCAAAATCATCTAGATATATAAATCACAACAACATCAAAGCAATCTAGCAATATCATTTGCAATTTTACTCAACAACTATATCATCATCCAATAATTTCCATTTCTAGGTCTACTCACAATATCCAAATATCACAAGTCTACACAACATCCATATTATAAGCATGTCAAAAATTATACCATCATCAATATCTAAAATTCCTCTAATAATCATCAAGCATCATAACTGAATCAAGTCAACAATAATCCATGATCTAACATCTAACATCATACTATAAATAATAATGTCCATAATATAATCAACTAGTATCATGATTAGTATCAAAAGGTGTCAATGGGAAGTGGGCACTACACGCTTCCTCCATAATTTCCATGTGCTCATGTTCCAATACGCATCGGCGTAGAACCTCATCAATACCTAACTTATATAGGTCTCCACTAATCAACATGTAGGGTGCGACACATATTGCTAACTGATTTCTCTCCAGAGCCTTCATCCCTTCCAGTGCCACACCTATTTTAAGAACACTGAGATATCTTCCAAGTCTGAGGGTGCGCACCGCAACATAAACAATTACACTTCTAGCATGGCATCCTCAATGATTTATGCATCCTCCCCTGAGTTAATCCTTGATAAGTGGTCAGGTCTTGAATTAATTTTTCCATGTTTTACAACCACTGTGAACTCAAACTCTTGAAATAATAGGACCCAACGACATATGCACCCTTATAGAATGGGATTTTTGACTAACTATTTCAATGCCATGTGGTCTGTGTAGAATATAAAAGGTGTTGCCAATAGATACTACCTGAATTTATGTAGTGCGTAGATCATAGACAATGCTTTGCACTCATTAGTTGTGTAATACCTTTGTTTTGTTGGTGTCAAATTTCTACTCGAAAAACACAAGGGATGATCAACAATTCCCTCACTAGGTTGTGCTAGTACTACTCCCATAGCTATCCCTGAGGTATAAACATGCACATGGAAAGGCTTATCCCAAGAAGGAAAATGTAGTATGGGCACCATGACAAGCCTATCCTTCAAAGTGTCAAATGCCCTCTGTTACAGCTCTCCCCAATGAAAGGCACTCTTGTGTTTTAAAAATTCCTCCAATGATGCGGTGATCTTGGCATACCCCTTGAAAAATTTCTTGTAGTAGCCCATATGCCCAAGGAATCCACACACTGTGATTTGACTAGTAGGATCCCCTAATCCCATAATAACTACAACTTTGGTGGGATCCAATAATAAGCCTTCTTTACATATAACATGTCCTAATAAGGTTCCAAATGGAGTAACAAAGACACATTTCTTAATGTTGAGGGATATCCTTAATTGCTGAAATCTCTCAAAAAGCAGCCTCAAATTGTCAAAATGGTCTTTCACCAATCCATACATAGTCCAGTCATCCAGGTAAACTTGAAGAAATTTATGGATGAAATATTGAAATGCTTGTACCATGATGTGCGAGAATACAGTAGACGCACTCTTCAATCCAAAAATCATAACCATGTAGGTAAAACTTCCCCATTTAGTGGTAAAAGTTTCCTTTCTATGGTCTTATTTTGTAATCCTGACTTGGTGATACCCTGAGAACCTATCCGTGAACGAGTAGACTTCGCGCCTGGATACTCCTTCCAAAATCTCTTCAGTAAAGGGGGTTGGAAAAGGATCGATGACACATACTACATTCAAATCCATGTAGTCAACACAAATTCTTATCCTTCCATCCTTCTTGATATTGATGACCATTGGGATTATCCATTTTGATTCTTCCACAACCTTAATAATGCCTGATGCTATCATTTTTTATTTACTCCTTGACGTGTATGCACAGGTTTAGATTCATCCGGTAAGGTCTCTTTCGAATCAAGCATGCACCTTCCTTCAACTTGATCTTCATCTCCCCTAAGGAATGGTGGATGCCTTTGAGTTCATGGTAATAATGAGAGAACACATCTTGGAACTTTTGCAATAGATCAATGACCTTTGAAACCTCTTTTTAAAACTAATAGTCCCCAATGATAGCTTCCTTAGGTTCTGTTTCTATCCAAATTTTAACCTTATTTGTTTTCAAGGGCTTATGGTAGGTGCGCTCTCGCTCATCAGTGCTATATATGAATTCACGTGTACCTTCAGAATGGTTAACATCCAAAGTTTCCATCTCTTCTCTGTCTACTACATAGACCATTTTCCTTTTTCTTTTTCCATGCACACGCGCTCAAGCTGTACTTCCTTTGATTCTTCTTCATTAAGGCACATCTCCAAATAAGGCTCACCCAATAATTCCAGTAGCCTATCTTCTGACATAGCACTATCTCCCATCGTAAGGCACTTAATTACTTGCAACACCTTATCCATCGATGGCTTTGTACTCCTATACTCAAAATATTGAATGAGATCAACCACCAACTCCTGCCAATTACCCATTTGATGGAGTGTCTCCGAATGAATATAACATGCACATGCATAGCCTTGTAAGGTGGAATAAAACTTATGCACCTATAAAAAAGGTGGTAATGCTTCTATGCTTCCCATCTAGGCCTTCTCACATGCTTGGATATGAAATGAGGTGATCTTTTTACCATGGTAATCTTGTATGACAATGGGCATGTTTCTCTTGGAGAACCTTATAGAAAATGTGATTCTTACCTCATGCCATTCTAGGAGGCTCTCCCAATGTGCATCCCACTAGCACGCCGCAGTTTCGAGCAGGTTATAATTGAGAATTCCCCTTCTCTCATCCTCATTCTTCCATTGAGTCTCCATCTCTTGCAAGAAAATTCTAGGGTATGCTCCTCCAGAGTAACTTGGAAACTTCTTCCTTCCCAGGTGCTTGACTGAGCACACCTTTTTTACCCTTGTTACAGATCCTCTCAACTATAGCCCAATCAAATCATAAGTCCCATGCACCAAATTGTCGTATGCCATGCTAGTGGTACAACTCAAGGAATGAGAATCTTCAAATTGGATAACTCCCTCCGTGGGATGAATTATCTTAGGATCTCTGATGGAGCGCACATAGATTCTGTTGAGGACTTCTTCTCCTAAGGGCTCAGTATAGGGAAAAAATTTCCCATCTGTCAAGGGGATAATCACCCTTTCTTCCTTATTCTTGAAATTAATATAACCCTTGTTAAACTGCATATCAACATTGTTCTTATAACACCATGGGTGCCTAAGAACCATTGGAAAGTTCTCTACCTCGGCGAGCGCCAAGATTCAAAGTCTCCAGTGAACTTGGCCCCTTGAATGGTGATAACTACATCCTTCATGATGCTGATGGGAATTTCCTTAGTCTTGTTTTCCATATACAACACATTCAAAGATGGCTATAATGCGGGCCTTCCCATTTGATGTCAGGCATCTAGGGTAAGAACATTGACCTCAACTCATGTGTCGATGAGGATATTTCTTAGAAGCCACCCATCAACAACTATATTCAATGTAATATACTTATCATAGTCAAGGCTATGAGGAGAAAGGTTTGCATGAAAAACCTAACTTTCACGCTATGCTCCGGCACATGGCACCTTCTCCATCAGCCATTCTCCTAGCAAGGGAATAATATTCTCTTTCCTTAACATCCTACATACTTCCTTGACCTCATCTAGGTTATTCTTTGGAGCCTCGGCATTCTTCCTTTACTCCAACTACTTTAACTACTCCTTTAGACATTGGATCTCCCATTACAAACTCTGAATCACATCCATAGTTTCTTAATACACCTCATTCTGATGAGCAGGGTCCAAATAATTTCCATGTACCACTTCCTCTCTTGAAACTAATGTAATTTTTCTTGGCATCTCCCTACTCACGAAGTCTCTGCCAACGTTGTCACCAATACAGGTTCTAGTCCTGATTCAAGTGCCACTCTTGGCATCCACTATGAATCAGCTTTCTTGATGCTCACCATCCTAGTGCCTTTTTACTTTCGGTGATGTTGGTTCATATGATCATAAATATTTGGACACTCTTCATACTTATGTTTCTTCCCACACCATGAGCATTGCAACAGATCAAGACACTCACGCTTGTAATGCTTTGTAGATCCACAATTATAATAGGTTCCTTGTGGGAACTCACTTCATCCTCCACTGCAGTTACTGTGACCATGAAATACTCTGCGGAAACCTCTTCCACACACTCCTCCATCTGCGTACCCTTCATAACAAAAATCATCATCCTTAGAACTTCTTGCAAGACTAGTCTCGTGCACACCAAGATCAATAACATCATGGATCTGATTAATCAGTATGCAATCCTTGGTATCATGGGTCGTAGAGGTATAAATATTACAATAGAATGAAACATTCTTGCGGATTGCACGCTATAGTAGAGGGCACTTACATGCATCATGGTCCCCATGAAAGATTTCATAGTCTACCTCCATAACACGTACCAACTTCTGAGGGAAACTATCATTTGCATGCCCCTCCACTTCACAGTCTGTGCACCACCAAATCCCACTACGAACCTCATGTGTTGAGTTTGCAGATAGCTTCTCCAAGTGCTTGGCCATTAAAACAATTTGAGCCTCTAGAAAAGGAATAACACCAGATCAACACTCCCAACAACTTTGGCATGCAGGATAACCTCCAATGCCTCATGTGGGTTTGTGAAAGTCTTGTGTGACAGAGCCCTCCTAAATAGTGTTATCAATCCTAAAAAAAACCATTGAGTATGTTGAGAAGGGTATATGTCATACGATATTTTTGACAAGAGAGTGTTGAAATGCACGTCATACTCCTGCACACTCTTTGCCATTCCTTGCTAGATCTCCTTCAAAGCACTGATGCTCTTTTTCTCAAACTCAGGGATATGGAACTCTACTAGGAAGGTGTTCTTTAATGCAGTGTATTCTACCACCGTATGATGGGGTCATACTTCCTATAAAAACTATGTGTGCGCCCTTGCAACATCGTTGTAAAATGACTTACCTTCCGCTCCAGGCTAGTGATCCCTTTCATGCGCCATAATAATTCACACTTGTGCACATGCTCTGCAACATCTTCAATACCTTTATATTCTGGTAAGTGCAAAGAAATATCAAAAAATACTTGTGGAGGTGGCTGAGGTCCTTGTCCTCCTAATAAAGAGAAACATCTTCAATACCTCTCTAGTTTGGTCCTTGCAAAGACATCTAGCTTCTAATTATCCCATTATAAAGAAATAAATCAAGGGATGAGTCTCATGGTGGAAGGATTTTAATCCAGATAATTTAGTGGTATATGCTCTTGAGGACAATGATAGATAAAGGGGGCTTATTTTCCATGGCCCCTTAGATCTATGTAGAGTCATAGTCCTCAAAACAAAGAGGTTCTCGAAATACCTGTCCACCCGGATGATAACGTGGATCCTAATGGGGGGGATGGATGGAAGGTAGTGAACACAAAGAAGAAAGGAAAAACTAGAAATTCTCCTCTGAAGATGATCCTTAAAGCTCATAGGAGGAAATACCATGGTAGTTAGTGTAGTCCCTTGGGTAGATGGTCAAGCTAATTTGAATGGTTTGCTTTGTGGAGCCCTTTCTCCTCTTGAGGTTTTCCCATGTTTGGTTTATTTTGGCTTGTTTGGATGTTTCACCTTTGGCATATGGGGCCTTGATCCTTGTTATCTCACTTTTATACTTTTGTGCTTTATCTTTTGGTTATATAGGGTTCCCGATCCCTTCAAAATATGCTTTATTACCTTATCTAATAAAAAACAAGTGGCCTAAAATGGTCATGCCTAATGTTCCCAATGTCCCACTGAACTACATGTTGATGGTTTGTCATATTGTCCCACTACCAGTTCTGTGTCTTGTGCCACTCCCAAATGTGATACCAAAACCTTGCGTACTTGCACCTTGTCCAAAATTTCCTCCAAAAATAGGAATGGATTATGCAGCCATGGATGTTTCAAACAAGAAATTATATCTCCTGGGCGCAGACCAGTTACTCCCACCGATACTAATAGGGTTAACAATACTTCTCCCTTGATTTAGAAAACCAAGCATCAAGGGTTGGTCACCAAGTGGGTTCATATGCGTGCCGACAGATATCCTTTCTCCATGTGAAAAAATCTCATCAAAAGCTGAAGGGGCTTCTCTCCCATGCTTTCCAAGATGGGGTAGCATAGATTGATCAGGTTCCACATCCTCTACGTGAACCTCAACTCCTTCCCAAAACATCTACCTCCATAAATCAATCACACTTGCAACCTTACATTTTCTAGTCATCTCCCTTTCACAAGATTCACTATACTTGAGTCATATCTCCTCCATTTCCTTTTCAGTTGTAATGTCTGCCATCTTCCTCCACCCTAGTTTCCTTTCCCAGTGCTCAGAGAAGCTTAGCTGGCCATGGGAAATGCCTCTAAACTTAGGGTAATGATCAAGAACTTCATAGCCAAAGGAATAACATGCAAAAATGATCCTCTGGGATCCCTTATAAAGTTGAACTCAACAACTTCTGGGAAAGAATACATAGAAATGGTGTATTCTAGAGTATAACTAGTTAACACTCCTTTCCACCAGTGATCAACAACACACTTCCATGTTAGATCTACATCTTGCAGCCTTTGGTAATCATCTTGGGTCCATATGCATGATCTATAGTACCAGCTTGATCTGGATGCATATGCTGAAAGCCATTCATATAGTTCTATTGGAAAACAACAAAAAAATGTACCACACAATTCCTGGAATAGGTTCTCTTCTACCCATCTATGTGTATTGAACTCAGGTGTAGTGCCGAATATTTGAGAAAACACATCCTATGTGCTCTTGAACCATGTTTCAACAATTTCCAAGGTCAGACATTCTATCATTATGCATCACACGGATGAAGATGCATGCCATTTCTCACAACAACTTTGAAAAGAGGTCACAACAACAGAACCAAGATGTAGTCATTTTTATACCCTTAGATTAACAGTAAAATCCCATGCGTACCAGCCTATCACCCAGAGGGCATTGGGTGCTCACTCTAGGGATGCACAGGTGCTAATTTGCTCCTTTATGTGAGTCTTGTGAGAATGCATCATCTTATGATAGATATTCAAGAGTAAAAGAATAGAAAAGGACTGCGCATCATTATGAGAAACTAGGATGAGTTATCATCTCATTGCATCCATAAAAGAGAAATAACAACAACATATAAAATTGATTCATACATAAAGGAAATGCATAAGGATTATACTCATGAACCCATATATGTTTTATAACAGAGTCTTATATTCATATTGAAGAGATCAATAACCACATTACAATCCTTGAGGCCATAACAGACCCATGTAACAATGCAGAGCAAAGTCATGCATCAGAACTACACTATGCCCTTCATATTACCAAGATGAATACAGACCCATCCCTCAAAATATGTCATCACTCCTATATTTTCTCTAATCCTAGTCCATAGAATTCTCCATTATATTTCTGCAGGGCTTTGCCTCTCTTTGACCAGTCTACCACACTAATCACTCTCTATCTTCTATCCTCTTTTCTGCTATCTGCGCACCTCTATATATAGCTTTCCTACCTCCACCGCCATGCCTTATGAGGTAATAGATCGGATGCCAAGTGTCTAAGTGGTCCTTAAATGGAGCATGCATCCTTTGATATGAGCTATCCACTTTATGTAATGATGTTCTTTTGGAACCTTCCATCGCATGCATGGAATATTTCCTTTTTGATCCTAAAGTCACCAGGATGGCACCTTATCCACTTTGCATGCTAGAGGGGTCATGATTTTCTCGTGTGCTTCCTGGGACACCGAATATTCTGGGGCCCAACAACATGAATAAACAAAACTGGGAAGATTGAGCTCCTCTAATAGTGATGCAGGATCCAACATTATTAAACATCATCTGCATAGTGTGGAAAAACCTCAGACCGAACCCAAGATCCTGAAACATTGCCAAAATGAAGGACAACTTAATGCGGTCATAGGATTTGGCATATTCAATTTTGATAAGAGAATCATCTATAACTTCCTTAGAAAGATTAGAAGTAGGCTCACTAATAGACGAATAGCATGGTGTACAATGAGTAAGGGCTACTGGATCCAAGACTACACTAATGCCGATGGGATAATTTTAAAAACAAATAGGTATATATTGTTCACCGGCTAAGAGTTGTTGCTGAATGTCATCTGACATAGTAACATTACTATAGAGATCTGTGAGCTTAGAGATAACAACCTCATCATAGATGGGATTGAAGCTAAAATGAGACATGATGGACCGAGAAGGAGAGGAACTATCCTTAGCTATTAGGATTTGAAGCGGATCCAAGGCCAAAATGTTCTAAAGTTTGGGTTCACCAAAATGATTGACTAAAATTTGAATTTTAGAAGTTAATCTAAGAAGTAAAAAAATGTAATAACTAAAATGTAAATGCTAAATAATTTATTTGATACTTTAATTGAAATTAAATAAATGAAATAGGAGGGAAAATGTACTAACCTGAAAAAGAACTTACCTCACAATGATTTAGGTCTAGGTGAGATGATGAACAAATAAAACAGAGCATTACAACAAACCTCATAAAGTTGCAGCAAAGGTAGATCTATCCAGATTGGGGTGCCTAGGAGAGGATTAGGGCTCCTAGGGAAACTTGGTCTGAAATATGGGCACTTTGGTCTGTGGGATAGACTGAAACCAAAGTCTAATTTAGTCACTAGGTCTTTGTAATAACTCACTTTTTGTTGTGTGGATGTCACACTAGCTTCACCAATGACACCGTGGATCTATAATGAAGAATCAACTGTAAAACCCAAAGCCAAACATCAAACCCCTAAAAAATAAATATGAATATGAAGGGGTTGGATTGTCCTCAGTTGTTAAATGGATGGACTTATGACTGAGCACTGCACTACATCTCAGACTCAATGTAGTTCAATTTGTGCTATAATGTGCCTAAGGTTCCATAACACCAATGACACTAAATTAGTGGGAAAAATCTAGATAAAATGTAAAATGGTGGATGGAATAGAATATAATTCCCTTTCCTATATAGTGTGTGATGTATAATAGTGCCCAAATACAGTCCCTTGCTCTACCTAGATAGCTAGCCCTTAGTAGAAATAGTTTGCCCATAAGGTAGTATGTTTTTTATGTTTATATAGGGATCTCTCACTCAAATTTTGACACTAATGACTTGACATACCGAATAGTACCGAGGGGAATGGGAAGGAAAATTACAAAGACCGACCTTGAACATATAAATGAGAACCAAGTGTGATTGGCACCAGGGAGCCTAGAAATGAGGACCCAAGCACAAGGGGCACCCTAATCCCTTCTTAGGTGCCCTAGTCAAATACTAGAGACAACAACTGAGTGAATACTGATAGCTAAGACTCCATGAGGAATGACTAGAACTATGTAATTAAATGACAACTGTGTAATACACACAACGACAATGACTAATGAAACTGACGATATGACTAGGGAATGGGTCATTAGTGAATAATATTCTTTCAAAATATCCATATATAAAACAACATAGTTGGAAGTATAATTATAGTATTAAGTGCATGATTTTGTGACTATAATGGATCAAACCAAAGAATTATAGCCTAAAATTTGAAACTAATGATGAAAAAGTAGTCCTTTAGCTTTAAAGTGTCACTCGTTAAATATGGAGATATATTTATCAGTTTCATTTAGAGGTGTAAGAAGGTCTAGAAGATAAGAGTTTAAATTTTTATGTCCATACTGATCATTGAGAGAGAGAGACTTCATGGTTGCTTGTAGGTAAAAATTTGAATTGAACTGTAACAAGATTGTCACAGTATATTGAGGGTTGTCTAAACAAGTTGAATCATAGCATGAATATTCCTTAACTTGAGAGTTTTGTATTACTATGGAGAAGATTAGATAATTCTTAACCCTCATATTCTAACTTATGTACTAGGAGGAAGAATTTAGAGTTCGTGCAGTTGAGTAACTGGTTCACAGTTAATGGAACTCTGTTCCATAAGGCAAAGCAGGGGTGTATAAGGTCTTACTCAAAGATTGGAGGAATTTTCTCCATTACTGGTAAGGTAAATATAACGAGGATATTGTTTTAGGGTTATAAAAAGGACTCAGACCTTGAAGTAAATAATTAATCATTTGGTAAAGTAATCTTCCTTTTTGGGTCTGGGATAAACCATTCTTATGGGTAGAATAAAAGTTGTTGTATTTTGACTCATATAGTGATATTTTATCTCCAACTTGGAAGATAGTATTGGGGAAGCATTATAAAGTTAATTCCAAAATATTTTCTCTTGAAAGGCTACCAATTACAAGGAAATCGTATTAGTTCATCTCCGGAATTGTGAGAAGTACGAAAAAACCCAGGGTTTATAGATGAAGGGTGATTTAAGGTGTTTAAGGAGTGATTCGATCTCCACACTATTAAAATAAGATGAGAGAGGTCTTGTTTTATTGGTTAAAGGTGATTAAAAGCTATAAAATTCCCCTGAGCAATATAAAATGGAGATAGTTAGAGAAACAACTTGTAGGTGTTATTTGTGAGGCAAGAATATTGTTTGTAAGAATCATAGTAGATTACATGATGAATGAAATAGGTCCCAAAATACAAAGATATGTTTTGAACCTCTAAACCAATAAGCATTGATAATATTGACGGGAAAAAAACTTGATTTATTTGAAATTTCATCATCAGTCAGTGTCAAGGGACTGTACCAAACAGAGTTGCCAGGAAGGAGAAAGACAACAAGATAGAGAAGTAGAGGATAAGTCAAGGATTGTGGTTTTGAGGTTATAATTTTGAAATATTAATTTCAAATGTTATAAAGGTTATAAGGTTCAGTTAATATTATATTTTTCATGATTCATGACAATCTTGATCCCAGTCCTTTGCATAGTCTAATGGACCTAATTTGAGGTCTCCCATAGGGAGTTTGATCAATTTTTTGAAAAGAATGTCATAATGGGAAGTAGTGTATACGAATACAAGTCAAATGGGTGTCCAAATTTGTAATGGAATCCTTTTGAAACCTACCATGTAAAGAGATATGATCAAATACATACTTATGTAGGTTGGTAGAGCAAGGTATAACTAGAGTTGAAGATTGCAAGATTGAGAGAGAGAGAACTTGAGGGCTTAGATCCTTAAAATTTATCCACACCACAAAATCCTTAAAGGGTATTGAAAAATGTGCCTAAGTTAATTTGGGTGATTTTAGTATGATTTTTCCTAATTAAAGTCCTCCTCTCCCACTTCATCTCACCTATCCATCTCTTTGACATGCATCAAATTCCCCCACCCCAACCCACCCATGAAATTCCTTTGGTGTAACAAGGGAAAATTCCAAAAGGCTTGAGGTTTGAGACCCAATTGAGACACAACTGAAAATCCTTCTTGTAGAACTTTGTAGCCCTTCTTTTAGTTGCAAGATTGAGTAATTGTAGGAATGCACATAATAATGTTAGGTTTTTTATTAAAACATTGGCTCATTTCTTAAAAATTTGACATTGACAATCCTTTTCTACCACTTCAATTCTCCACCTCTCTTGATCTATCGCAGGTGGAATTTATTACATTTTCATGCCCCTTATGGATCATAAAACTTTGTCTTAATGTTCTCCACCATTGTAGGGTTTCCCTCTCCATATCGGGGTAATGAGCAGGGTTTCCATCATGAAAAGTCGTAAAGGTGTAGTCTTCTAATGACGCTCTATGTCAAATAATTTTAATTGGGTGAAATGTAATTTGATAGATATTAAGATGAAGACATGAACCAAATGTTACCAATAAGATGGTGGGAATTAAATACCCTCATGTATATGGTTTCAAATTCATCTATTAGAAGAGATTTATTTTGGTATGTAAAAAGAAGACTTGAATTGAAAGTTGGAATTTCCAAGTTCTATATATAAGTCAAACTTAATAAAAACATGAAAAACATATCATTAACAAAAATATTTAAAATACAATAAACAAAACATTATATATGTTATTATATAGATATATACAAATATAATTATATATATATTAAATAAATAAATAGATTTTAAAAAATAATAAAACACACCATTAGTAAAAATGGAGAATATATATATAATATTTACATAACCTAATAAATGATTTATTAAATTAAAAAAATCGGTCTGTGGCCACATTAGCCACAACCATATATATTGAAAAATTGAATAAAGAAAATATAATGTATTAAATAAATGCTCTGCGGCTTGTTTGACCACGACCATATATATTTGGCTCTGTAAGCATTTTCAACGTTGCTGGATAAGTAGTATTTGTCGTTGAAATGAATTTCATCTCTCAAAATCATGATTTTATCCAGGTTGCTATAGATTGTGAAGTCATGTAGGACTGTTAGAGGATCCACGAAGGACGATGTGACCTTGTGGGTCGAAACCTATGTGGTTATGGATGAGTCAACCCCTCTTCCTATGAAACGTCATGTGGCAAAAACTAGATGTCAGACGTCACGTGTTTGAAAATCATTTTTCTATTCAATGTGATGTGCACATGGATGAATGTGATCTATTTGAGGTTGATGATATGACGTGTCAGGTGGAAAACCGAGATAGATGCATATTTTGTACGAATGTCGGAGGGGGGCATGATTCTAATGGGTAAACACCTTCGACATAATTACCATAAGAAATATACATATTCTATGGGTAATACGTCCATTTATTTAGGTCATTATAAATTTATACAATTATTACATACGACCTTTATTTCTTCTAGCCTGATCAATAATTTTAATAATTACATATTACATCACTTTCTTGTCGATAAAATAGGAGAGCCTCTAGAGAGATGTAACTTATTTGCGATGAAATAATGCAATTTATTTTTGGGAGATATTAACGATGGTTTTCAAGAATTTTCATCTACGAAGGTCTGTTAGTCATTAATTTTTTTTGAAATGTCTTTTAAAGATTGTACATTATAAATATTATTGAAAAATTCAGATTTTGTAATTCATAAATTTTATATATCTGTAGATATTTAAATTTGGTATTTTATCACATGATAATATTAATATTAGCTTAACTCCAACATTATCATTTGCACATACACTTTGAGTTCAATTTACAATTCTTATCCCTGTTTCATAGCTTGTTCCTTTAAATGCATTACTCATTCACTCATAGAATTTCTTGCATCAGTCCCTAGTAGTCTATTTTTTATCAAGAGATATGGATGTTTTGAAAGGAGCCCTCAAATTTTTACACAACACTGAAAGATAGATCAAGAAAAACTCATAAACAACTAAACTAGGGACACGATCAAATAGGATATCACTCTAATGTGTTATGTAATGGATTTCTATCACCTCACTTGGTACACAATTGATCTAGTTTCTTCATAGCCCACCCATTGATCATTTTCTCATTACATATCAACAATGTTTGTATAGGAAACATTAAGGACAAAAAGAGAAACTCATGATATTCTTGTCATTTTGTTTGTAGATAAATGTGAGGGGTTTCTAAAATACAACTTACTAAAAAACTTTCAATAGAAGAAGTTGAGTATTTAGTGGCTACATTGGTAGCATGTCCAGTAATATGGACAAATATATGTTGTTAGATTTGAGGAAGCAACAAGAAGGATCATTAAATATATTTTGTGATAATAACTAAGCAATGACACTATAAAAAAATCAAGTTTTTCACAAAAGGAGCAAACACATTGATAGAAGATACCATTTCAAATGAGAACTCGTCGAAAATGACAAAATTTTATTAGATTTTTAAAGATATGAAGATGATTATGCATATAATTTAAAAAAAAAATTAGCCAGGGAGATTTTTGAGCATCTAAAGAAAATTAAGGTACCACGAATTCAAGTCTTAGGGGGAGTGGAATTTTAAGCTTGACCTATATGCATTTAATATTTTCCGGGAGGTTCTGTGCATGTTTTAGGCATTCAATGCCTCTTTAATAGTTTTCTTTTTTTAAATGAAGTAGTAAAATTATAGGTAAACTAAACATGGCCTGAAATATGATATATGTATGTGGTCATATTTGATATATTAAGCTAGATAACAATTTTAGAGAGGAAATTATAGATAACATATAAAGAGAAGTGTACATTGTTCATTTGGTTAAATTGATTAAGAATTAAAAAGAAGATAGACAAAAATGCCAACCATAAAAAGTTTTTATATATGATAACATCTGTTTCTACATACGTACGTACGTACGTACGTACGTACACACACACACACACACACACACATACATACATATATATACATACATATATGTATGATTTTCTTAGTTAATATTTATGTGAGCATTGTTTTTAATAAAATATTATATGACATATATTTGGAAAAAATATAATTTTCAAGATAAATTATTTGGCTACGAAATAAGAGGTATACAAGAGTACCCCTTGAATTATCATGTATTAACTATTACATTTTAAAAATATATCTGGTTTTGTAATAATTAATTGTTGGATACGACTCTAAATAATTAAATCAATTAAAAAATACAAATGAACGGTTAAATTTGTTTAAGGTGAGGAAAGAGTACTATTTCATACCTAGATCACAAATTTCATGAGTAATTAATTTTCTTTTAAGATGTTTTAAAAGAGTGCATGGATAATTACTGAGGAAAATAGTAGAATTGAATCATAAAAAAAGAGTGTTGTATTGATAAGATATTAACAAGTGTGACCGGTATTTTACATTAGAAAATAGTTTGAAACCCGGTATCTTTGTTTTGATTTTGATATTAAGAACAAGTAATAGCATGAGAAGAGGCCATTTGCCTAAGTTGAGAGGTTTCTGTAATTACACAAGAAGATGATGAAGTGCAGGTGTAGCAGTAGGAGAGCACTTGCTCAATCTCCCATGCTGTAAGTTGAGCATTTCTTGTAAGGAGGGGCAGAATTTGATTGGAAAAAATGAGAGGATTGCAGGGAATGAGGATGGGTCCATTTCTTGCACCACTAAACTCCTGCTCTCCCTTCTCCAATAGTGCAACAAAGAGTGGATGATTCACATACACAGCGCGGATGATAAATCTCTCTAATGTAAGACTTGAATCACCAGAGGATGATGCATACACTGCCATATGACCCTCAGGGACGTCCGCAGGGACATTATTTGATCTCCTTACTGCTGCTCTCGCAATCTTTTGCCATCTTCTCATCAGCTGCACCATTTTCGATCTGCTCTTTCCATTTCCAACACTCTCCATTCTAAATATTAGATGCACAAAATTTCACAAGTAGAAACGAATTGAATCGACTTGGGTTCCAAAACAAGTGGTTCTGATTAAATTAATGAGATGAAGAAAATAAAGAGAAAGCGGCACTTCTTATAGGAAATACATTTGAGTCCACATAGAGTAGATATGGGACATGAGTTGAAATGACAAGAGACAAACAGACATATAGACAGAGTGTGTGGTGCTACTTACTGATTTTGGGTCATCTTTATCATTCCCATGTGGAATTGGGAGAATAATAGCGAAACAAAAGAGTCCCACACTTCAAATTGAATTTATATACTTACCAACAAATTGTTTATTTGATATTTATCATTATCATGTGACTTGTCTTTTGAATACAAATAAACAACCAAATTATTTGGCACTGTCACGTGGCATGTCTCTTGGCTACAAAGAACACCATTTTTCCTGTCAAAATTACATGCAGTCAACAACAGAAACAATGCACAGCTCCATGTAAATTTATTTAAATAACGCCCCAAGAATTTTGCTAAATATATGTTGAAAATCAATATGTTGTTTGAGCTGAATGAGGATATATGTTTCACGGAATAAATATTGATTTGTAACTTTTCATTTTAAATGACATTGCTAAATCTTCACATTAATCTCGATACATTAATATAGTTCTACATACAATGAATTATTTTTTCTTGGGTCTTTCCAAAACCGAAGAATTTATGTTATGATTCATTTTTGGAAGTATATTGTTTATGAAATGATAGTTGAAAAACGATCACTAGTAAATATATTTAAAAGGGCATATTGTTATGTATAGATAAGGATTGTGTTTTCAAACTAATAAATCCACTAGAGCAGCACTTTTTTTCTTTTCAAGTTTATTTATGTGTTAATGTTATTTATATTTTTTTTCATTTCTATTGGTTTTCTCTCTTTCATCCTCTTTTGTAATGTTTTTATTGAGTCCTTTGCCATTTTCTATACACAATGACTTTTTGTCCTATAAAAATGGTTATCTAGACTCCCAAAAATAGTTTATTTTCTTTTTGGACCATTATATTCATTGATGATATTTTTTTCATGGTCTATTACTCTTTTTTCAGTTTTCCCACATATTAAATATCAAATTCCTTAGCAATAGCACTCTAATTTGATTTCAAATTTTCACATAAATACATACTTGTACAAATACATACGTATTCACTAGTGCATTTAATGATTTAGTTAATCACGAGGAAATTGAACACTAATTCATTTCCATTGAAAAGAGTGATATTGAAGTTGTAAAGAGAAAGTCATATTATAGTTATGAATTATTTTTGTAAAAAAAATCTAGGTCATGAATTCAATGGATTAATTATAGGCAATACTAGTTAATTGTTATTGCATACGTGAAAAGATAAGGGTTGTCATACATGACTATTGTGTCAATTTACACTTGTATTTTTCAACTATAAGGGACATGCTAAATATTTTGAGGGATAACATACCATTTTTCTCATCCGTATAAAATCAAAAATATAGATTAATCTCCCCCATTCATGCTTCATCAATGTATTGATCTCTTGCAAAATTGGAAGAATACCTACCAATGTAAGCAATGTCTCCAAATTAGTTAGATGAAACAAAAAGTCCCTCACCCTGTCAATTTCATGACGATATTTGTGCATGAAACAAACCAACAAAGGATACTCGTCACACACTCTACATGCAGGCTCATACAAAGAAATCCACCTTGTCTCAACATCCTTCAGAAGTTTTTTGCCATCTGTAATTCCTATGGAAAATTTCTGAAAGTCAAGACATCACTTTGGGCTGCTTGCCATATAGTCATGCAGTTCTCTTATAGGTCTTCTACTTTTACAACATTTTCGTAGTTATTAACGATTTTATATGCTAAATTCATTATGTGAGCCATACAGTGAATTGCTAACATATAAGGGGCCACTAATGTTTGCAATCAAACACACAAACCAGTTCTTTGAACCTACATGACTGATGCACCATATGCTCCCACACACACACCAACTTCGTAACAATTTCATTAGCACTCTTGCCAGCAATTTCTTTGATCAAAAGAGAAATAACTAGTTTATATAGGTTTTCTGCATTTCAATTTTCAACCATTTTCTGAACACCCAATAGATGCAGAGTCCTCATATGATTTTCTAAAGTATAAACATGGATACATACCCATGTGGTGTTGTCAACAACTTTCACTTCATCAATTAACAAAGAGATAAACTTTGCATTTTTTGTACACACTTTTTCAAATCTTCCTTCTCAATCATAGCAAGGCATAGCCACTTCCCATGCACTGTTATCTGACCAATGAGATAGGGGAACATTCTACATTCCATTATATTGATACAAAGCTTTAAAATTGATGAAATATGAAATTGGTCTTCCTTTCTTAAGGATGTGGAATAAAGTACAAAACTGTTTGAGTTTAGCACACAAATTTTACCCTTCTTGGACCTTTGAAACTCTAATCAAGAATTATATCTTACAATTAAGGTAAATACAATGAGATGATTGTTTTAGGGATATAAAAGAGGACTCTGACCTTGAAGTAAAGAATTAATCATTTGGTAATGGAATCCTTTTAAAACCTACCATGTAAAGAGATATGCTCAAAAACATACTTATGTAGGGTTGGTAGAGTAAGGTATAACTAGAGTTGATGATTACGAGATTGAGAGAGAGGCTTGAGGGCTTAGATCCTTAAAATTTACCCACACCAAAAAAACCTTAAAGGGTATTGAAAAATGTGCCTGAGTTGATCTGGGTGATTTTAGTATGTTCTATACATGAATTTTACTGAAATAATTTCTCAAGGAAGCTAAAAGGTAGTTTCTTACAAATAGGTAATACCTTGAATTTGTTGGTTGAAATAAACCAAAGAATGATTGACATGGTATTGGATTACGTCTAGTTATAGGGTAAAAACTTTGGTTTAGTGATATAAGGTTGAAGAATGAAGAATTTTCATGACTAGGGGTCATTAAGAACTAGTCAAGAAAGCTAGTTTTGCAGGCTTAAGTAGCATAGTTGAATTTTGGAGTCTTGCTACATTGTAAATTGTGGAAGTTGAGTTTTTCTCTGTATCACCGTGCTTGTATTTAATGATTCTTCTATATTACGACCTTATTATATCTTGTACAAAACCTAACCTACATCGTAAACTACTATGGTGACTTGACTATATGTTATATCAGATCACATCATGACGCATAAATTTCTGCAAGCTCCCGCACACTGTTTTCTACCCAACACATCTACCAACTGTCTAAATCTCCTTAAACTTTGCATCATTTTTCTCAGTGTAGAAAACATTCTAAACGGTTACGAGTTTTCCTGATTAACATAACCATCTCCCACTTCATCTCACCTATCCATCTCTCTGACATGAGTTGAATTCCCCCGCCCCAACCCACCTGTGAAATTACTTTGGAGTAAAAAGGGAAAATTCCAAAAGATTCGAGGTCTGAGACACAAACGAAAATCCTTCCTGTAGAACTTTGTAGCCCTTCTTTCAGTTGCAAGATTGAGTAATTGTAGGAACGTATGTAATAATGTTAGGTTTTTTAATAAAACATGGGCTCATTTCTTAAAAACTTGACATTGACTATCCTTTTCTACCACTTCAATTCTCCACCTCTCTTGATCTATGGTAGGTGGAATTTATTACATTTTCATGCTCCTTATGGATCATAAAACTTTGTCTTAATGTTTCTCCACCATTGTAGGGTTTCCCTCTGCATATCGGGGTAACAAGCTGGGTTTCCATCATGAAAAGTCGTAAAGGTGTAGTCTTCTAATGACACTCCATGTCAAATAATTTTAATTGGGTGACATGTAATTTGGTAGATATTAAGATGAAGACATGAACCAAATGTTACCAATAAGATGGTGGGAATTAAATACCTTCATGTATATGATTTCAAATTCATCTATTAGAAGAGATTTATTTTGGTATGTAAAAAGAAGACTTGAATCGAAAGTTGGAATTTCCAAGTTCTATATATAAGTCGAACTTAATAAAAACATGAAAAACATATCATTAACAAAAATATTTAAAATACAATAAACAAAACATTATATATAGATAATAAATAAATAAATAAATAAATTTAAAATTTTTATAAAACAATTTAAATATAATAAATAAATAAATAAATAATTTTAAAATTTTTATAAAACACACCATTACTAAAAATGGAATATATATATATAAATTTAATAAATCATATTTTATATTATGTGAGTATTATATATATATATATATATATATATATATATATATATATATATATATATATATATATATATATATATATATATATATATATATATATATATATATAATACTCACATAATATAAAATATGATTTATTAAATTAAAAAATTGGTCCGTGGTCACATTAATAATAATAATAATAATAATGGTTTTTACAGTCCACGATGCCGGGCGGCCTGTTTTTGGGTCTACAAGCGGCTTATAACATATGGGACTACCTTGTACTCACGTGCGGGAGGCAACTAACTTTGCTACAAACAAGGCGTACATACCCTACCCCCTGCAGGATTTGAACTTGTGACCTCTATTTCAAGAGCACATGTTCTTCACCATTAGCCATGACCATATATATTGAAAAATTGAATAAAGAAAATATAATGTACTAAATAAATGGTTTGTAGCTTGTGTGGCCGCGACCATATATATTTGGCTCATTAAGCCGTTTCAACATTGCCGGATAAGTAGTATTCCTCGCTGAAATGGATTTCGTCGCTGGAAATCAGGATTTTATCCAGGTTGCTATGGATTGTGAAGTTGCGTAGGAATGTTAGAGGATCCATGAAGGACAATGTGACCATGTGGGAGGCACCCTATGTGTTTATGGATGAGTCGACCCCTCTTCCTATGAAACCTCATGTGGCCAAAACTAGATGTCAGACATCACATGTTTGAAAATATTTTTTGTATTCAATGTGATGTGCACATGGATGAACATGATCTATTTGAGGTCAATAATATAACGTTCCAGGTGGACATAAGAGATAACCATGTATTTCATACGGATGTCGGAGGGGGGAATGATTCTAATGGGTAAACACCTTCGACATAATTACCATAAGAAATATATATATTTTATGGGTAATACGTCCATGCATTTAGGTCGTTATAAATTTATACAATTATTGTACTTCCTTTATTTCTTCTAGCCTAATCAATAATTTTAATAATAAAATATTACATCACTTTCTTGTCAATAAAATAGGAGAGCCTTGACAGAGATGTAAATTTTTGTGATGAAATAATGCAATTTCTTTTTGGGAGATATTAATGACAGTTTTCAAGAATTTTCATCTATGAAGGTCTGTTAGTCATTGATCCTTTTGAAACGTCTTATAAAGATTGTTATACATATTATTGAAAATTCATATTTTGTAATTCAAAAATTATATATTTCTGTAGATATTTAAAATGGTAATTTATCACATGATAATATTAATATTAGCTTAACTCCTACATTATGATTTGTACATGCACTTTTAGTTTAATTTACAATTCTTATCCCTGTTGTATAGCTCGTTCCTCTAAATGCATTACTCATTCACTTATAGAATTTCTTGCATCAGTCCCTAGTAGTCTATTTTTTTCAAGAGATAAGAACGTTTTGAAAAGAGCCCTCAAATTTTATACACAACACCGAAAGATAGATTAAGAAAAAATCATAAACAACTCAACCAGGCACATGATCAAATAGGCTATCACTCTAATGTGTTATGTAAGGGATTTCTAGCACCTCACTCCCTACCTATATAAGACCACCAAATAGTAAATTGGTACAAAATTGATAGTTTCTTCCTAGCCCACCCATTGACCATTTTCTCATTACACATCAACAATGTTTGTATAGTAAACATCAAGGACAAAAGGAAAAACTCGAGATATGCTTGTCACTTTGTTTGTAGATAAATGTGAGGGGTTTCTAAAAAGCAACTTACTACAAAAATTTCAATAGAAGAAGTTGAGTATTTAGTGGCTACATTGGTAGCATGTCCAACAGTATGGACGAATATATGTTGTTAGATTTGAAGAAGCAACAAGAAGGATCATTAAAGATATTTTTTGATAATAACTAAGCAATAACACTATCAAAAAATTAGGTTTTTCACAAAAGGAGCAAACACATTGATAGAAGATACCATTTCAAATGAGAACTCGTCGAAAATGATGAAATTTTCTTAGATTTTTAAAGATATGAAGATGATTATGCATATACTTTTACAAAAGAATTAGCCGGGGAGACTTTTGAGCATCTAAAGAAAATTAAGGTACCACAAATTCAAGTCTTAGGGGGAGTGGAATTTTAAGCTTGAACTATATGCATTTAATATTTTCCGGGAGGTTCTGTGCATGTTTTTGGAATTCAAAGCCTCTTTAATAGTTGTCTTTTATTAAATGAAGTAGTAAACTTATAGGTAAACTAAATATGCCCTGAAATATGATATATTTATGTGGTCATATTTGATATATTAAGCTAGATAACAATTTTAGAGAGGAGATTATAGATAACATATAAAGAGAAGTGAACATTGTTCATTTGGTTATATTGATTAAGAATTAAAAAGAAGAGAGACAAAAATGCCAACCATAAAAAATTTTCATATATGATAACATCTCTTTCTACACACACACACACACACAGATATATATATATATATATATATATATATATATATATATATATATATATATGATTTTCTTAGTTAATATTTACGTGAGCATTGTTTTTAATAAAATATTATATATATGACATATATTTGGGAAAAAATATAATTTTCAAGATAAACTATTTGGCTACGAAATAAGAGGTATACAAGAGTACCCTTTCAATTATAGTGGATTAACTATTACATTTTAAAAACATATCTGCTTTTGTAATAGTTAATTGTTGGATACGTCTCTAAATAATTAAATCAATTAAACAAATAGAAGAACGGTTAAATTTGTTTAAGGTGAGGAAAGAGTACTTCAATTTCATACCTAGATCACAAATTTCACGAATAATTAATTCTCTTGTAAGATGTTTGAAAAGAGTGCATGGATAATTACTGAGGAAAATAGTAGAATTGAATCGTAAGAAAAGAGTGCTGTATTGATAAGATATTAACAAGTGTGGCCGGTATTTTATATTATAAAATAGTTTGAAACCCGGTATCTTTGTTTTGATTTTGATATTAAGAACAAGTAATAGCATGAGAAGAGGCCATTTGCCTAAGTTGAGAGGTTTCTGTAATTACACAAGAAGATGATGAAGTGCAGGTGTAGCAGTAGGAGAGCACTTGCTCAATCTCCCATGCTGTAAGTTGAGCATTTCTTGTAAGGAGGGGCAGAATTTGATTGGAAAAAATGAGAGGATTGCAGGGAATGAGGATGGGTCCATTTCTTGCACCACTAAACTCCTGCTCTCCCTTCTCCAACAGTGCAACAAAGAGTGGATGATTCACATACACAGCGCGGATGATAAATCTCTCTAATGTAAGACTTGAATCACCAGAGGATGATGCATACACTGCCATATGACCCTCAGGGACGTCCGCAGGGACATTATTTGATCTCCTTACTGCTGCTCTCGCAATCTTTTGCCATCTTCTCATCAGCTGCACCATTTTCGATCTGCTCTTTCCATTTCCAACACTCTCCATTCTTAATACTAGATGCACAAAATTTCACAAGTAGAAAGGAATTGAATCGACTTGGGTTCCAAAACAAGTGGTTCTGATTAAATTAATGAGATGAAGAAAATAAAGAGAAAGCGACACTTCTTATAGGAGATACATTTGAGTCCACATAGAGTAGATATGGGACATGAGTCTAAATGACAAGAGACAAATAGACATATAGACAGCGTGTGTGGTGCTACTTACTGATTTTAGGTCATCTTTATCATTCCCATGTGGGATTGGGAGAATAATAGCGAAACAAAAGAGTCCCACACTTCAAATTGAATTTATATACTTACCAACAAATTGTTTATTTGATATTTATCATTATCATGTGACTTGTCTTTTGAATACAAATAAAACACCAAATTATTTGGCATTGTCACGTGGCATGTCTCTTGGCTACAAAGAACACCATTTTTTCTGTCAAAATTACACGCAGTCAACAACAGAAACAATGCACGGCTACATGTAAATCTAGTTAAATAACGCACCAAGAATTTTGTTAAATATATGTTGAAAATCAATATGTTGTTTGAGCTGAATGAGGATATATGTTTCACGGAATAAATATTGATTTGTAACTTTTAATTTTAAATGACATTGCTAAATCTTCACGTTAATCTCAACACATTAATATATTTTTAGCATACAATGAATTATTTTTTCTTGGGTCTTTTAAAAACTGAAGAATTTAGGTTATGCTTCATTTTTGGAATTATATTGCTTATGAAATGATAGTTGAACAACGATTACTAGTAAAGATATTTAAAAGGGCATATTGTTATGTATAGATATGGATTGTGTTTTCAAACTAATAAATCCACTAGAGTATAGACACTTAATTTGGTTGTATGTGTTAGCAGTACTTTTTTTCTTTTCAAGTTTATTTATATGTGTTATTGTTATTTATATATTTTTCATTTCTATTGGTTTTCTCTCTTTCATCCACTCTTGTAACGTTTTTATTGAGTCCTTTGCCATTTTCTATACACAATGACTTTTTGTCCTATGAAAATGATTATCTAGACTCCCAAAAATAGTTTATTTTCTTTTTGGACCATTATATTCATTGATGATATTTTTTTCATGGTCTATTACTCTTTTTTCCGGCTTTCCTCCATATTAAATATCAAATTCCTTAGCAATAGCACTCTAATTTGATTTCTAATTTTCACATAAATACATACTTGTACGAATATATATGTATTCAGTAGTGCATTTAATGATTTAATAATTTTCTATGAAGGAGAAAATTTCATGTTGAATCCAAAGTGACATAGAGAAACTGAGACCATTTTTTCCACATTAAGGAATGCAAAATGTATACTTTAATTGATATTTCATTTTTCAAGCATATTGTGTAAATAAATAACAACTATTACACTTTATTAGAGATACTTTCATGTAATCTTATTTTTCTTCCAAAAGTCAGTGATGTTGACATCTAAACCTATCTTTTCTATATCTTCTTGTCAAGCACTCAAATAATTTTACCAATTGAGTATTATCCTACAAACCCTAAGTTACCTTTAGCATTAATCTATTATTTTACACATTCAAGTTGTAAATGATTTTATTTTAATTTCATTTTTCAAAGTATGTTGTGTAAATAAATAACAACTAATAATTTTGTTAGAAATACTTTCATGCAATCTTATTTTTCTTCCAAAAGTTTATCATGTTGACATCTAGACCTATTTTCTCTACATATTTCTCTCAAGTACTTTAATAATTTTATTGAATTGGATATTATCCTACAAACCGTAAGTTACCTTTAGCATCAATCTATTATTTTACACTATTCAAGTTGTAAATGATATTATTTTTCCTAGTGTTTCTTTATAATTATTCCATACACTTAGGTATCATTTATTAAGTTATCTAAAAGGGATTAGTTAATTTGTTAGCATATATTTTCTAGATATACCCACTTAAATTTAGTGAACCTACGATATATTTTACACCAAATATAGGATTTTCCTTTGGATGGAATCCTAACTCATTTAATACTAATCCTCTTTTTCTTCACTTTGTGTATAACGTATTTTAAAATCCATATTCTAACATATCTCAATACATTTTATCAATTTTCACATGGTTTTTATTATTTGTTCTAATATTTTATCCCTTGCTCCTATGTGTCATGTTGATTTTGATTTTACATACTACTGATTTTGGTTTTTATTATTTGTTATGATATTTTATCCCTGGATGGATGTGTCATGTTTGGAACATGGCACCATGTTTTTTATTTTCTACCAGCTGGATCCCTTGGTGGGAAGTGGCGATTTGGTGCACCACCCATTTCCTTCATCGTTTCAGCAAGCAGGTGGCTCTAGTTCGTAAATGTGCTGATTTTAATCTGCACAAAGAATTTAGAAGGATATCTTTCTTGCTTAATTCAAATCCCTTTGACATTCCTCTCTAGATACAAGCTACTAAAACCCGACTAATACAGAAACATAACTTATGGAGACCATAACATTTGATTTGAATGTTGGATCATCTTGAAAATTAGGCAAGGTATGTAATAACGATGAAAATCATGTTGTTGTTCAACTTGCTCAAGAATTTAATGATGTTCTTGCATGGATTTATGGTGATTTATATTTTTTTAACCTGAATTTATCTCAACACAATATAACTGGATTCTAAAACAAAACAATGGTTTTCTAAAAGTAAAGACCTATCAATCCTAAAATTGAATCAATGATGAAATAAGAGTTGGACAACTTAATGAAGGATAACATTATTTTTCCTATCAAACACTCATCATGGATAGCCAATTTATTTCCCCTAAGAAATAAGAATGGATAAATACAATTGTGTGTATATTTCAATGATCTTTGCAGAGATTCCTTCAAAGATCATTACCCACTTCCATCAATGGAACAATTTTTTCAAAGGGCAAGTGGTTCAAAATGTTTCTCATTACTTGATGGCCATTTTGGTTACAATCATATTTTGTTCCAAGAATCATATCAAATTAAGACAACATTAACCACAAAATGGGGCACGTATGCATATCGAAAAATCCAATTTGGATTGTCAAATGTAGGGGCTACCTTTATACAAATAACGGACCTAACATTACAAGGATTAATCAATAATTTTGTTCTTGTTTATTTAGATGACATAACCATATTTTTAAATCATGCTCTAGATCACATGATTCATCTGATGCATGTTTTTAAGAGGTATATGAAATTTGGCATTTCACTAAATCTAAAGAAGAGTGTATTTTTAGTTCATGAGGATAAATTATTTGGTCATATTGTATCCAAAATGGGTCTCACAATTTTTCCAGAGTGAATAAGTGGAATCTTATCCTTATCTTTACCTAATCAAAAAAAGGCATTGCAAATTTTCTTGGGAAGAATTAAATTTATTAGAAGATTTATTACAACTTTTACAAATCTTGTAAAGCCACTAACATCAATTCTCAGGAAGAAGATGGTTTTTAGTTAGAAAACAGAGGGAAATAATGCATTTAAAGAAATCAAACATGTTATCTCACAAGATCCAACATTTTCAAACCCAAATTTTAATAGAGATTCCATCTTATATGCTTTTGGAGCAATTGATACAATAGCAACTATGTTGGTACAACAAAATTATGACAAATTGGAGCAACCAATTGCTTTCTTTAGTGAAGTATTACATGAATATGAGGTGAAGTATTATTTGGTTGAGAAATAAATTCTTTCATTTATTAGAAGCCTCAATAAGTTAATGTTTTTTTCTTTCTAACAATAATATTCATCTAATGGTTTCTAATCCAAGTGTCAAAGAGTTCTTGAAAAGGAAATATTAGAATGAGAAGAGAGCATGATGGTTCAAAAAAGTGATGGAATATGAAATTGATATTAAGGTCACTGTAACGCCCACATTTTACACACCCAGATAGAACAGTAAAACAAATATCAGGATATTTTTTTTTAACTTACATTGCTCACTACACAACACCACAAGGGCTCCAAGCAGATAAACAAAACAACTCATAAGACACTTACATAAGTCATCGACTCACATAGACACATGACAACACTATAAACAAGTCGACGTCACACTTCACCCAAAGAATGAATGCTAGTAATGACCCAACCACAAAAAGGGACCAAAGGATTGACAAACCCACAACACATCATTTCCATGATTACATCTTAATTACGATAAACATTCCAAGAACCTTATTATGCATGGATAATTTTCTTCTTTTTTTTTCTCACCTACAGATTCTAAAATTCATTTCACATCCAACTTACAATTCGTCCATTTAAGTTGGTTCTTTATCCCTTACAACAATCTCCTTAACTTACATAATTAATTGGAATATTTCAAATTGCATACAAAGTTCTTAATTATCTCATTCTTAAGTTAAGAATATGCTTCTCAAATTTTTATACAATGTTTAATAATTACCCTTACTACATAAGTGAATTAGACGTGATGTTTGTTAGCATAGACAACACATATATTATTAAATTAGGATAGTGGTTATTTTATTCCATTATTTGCTCTTGTTTGTTTGTAACAACTCCTATTATGGGGAGTCTTGTTTATTCACATAGCTATATATATTGTATGTGCTTCTATGATTGATAATATGTGTAATAGAGATAGTTAATCTCTATTTATTCTCCTCGAAATCCTGCTCACAATTTGGTAACAGAGCAAATTTGAGCTCTTCTTGTGCGTTGGAAAGGAGAGACCAGTTATTTTTTTGGACTATTGCGTGGAGGAGGATCAACCTGATCTACAACATGTAGGAGGTTGAGGTGACTGTGTAGAATTTTTTTTCTGAAGAAATCTACATGAATGGTGGTCTTCAATGTCTAGAACTTCTACATGGAAATTGGACTTGTTGCTGTTGCGTGGAGAGAATAATTCCTAGTCTCGACCTACGTGGAGGATTTTCTAACTACTTTTTTCCTATAGACTTGTCAACGTGGCTAGAGATAATTAAATAAAAAGATAATTTTTTTTTTCCAGTTGTTGCGTGGAAGGGAAATGATTCGAGGAGCAAAAAAAGCTAGACATGGAGATTTAAATTAGCCACATGTGTGAAAAATTTCACCTTCTCGTGACCACGTGGAAGAAGTCTTTTTTATGTGGAGAGGATTGTGCTGCATGGTGTTTTTTCAATCTCAAGCCTATGCGAGGAAGAAAGGTTGTGAGCCTAAATAAAATCTCTTCCGGTCATGTCTGTGCATCCATGGTATTTAGGAGAAAAACACCTTAGGTGATCTTTTGGTTGTACGTGGATCTTTATAGATAATTTCTTGTCACAAGAACCTGTGTGGAGGAGGAAAACACCTGCGTGGAGGAGGAAAACACATGTGTGGAGGAGGAATAAACTATCGTGGAAGAAGTTTGTTGAGCCTACGTGGTATAACAACTGTTGCACATGCAGATAGACAAATATTTATGTGAAATGAACAATTATTTCATACCTAATATGTGGGGGATTGGAACCAAGCATTAATCTGGACACCTGGATCGAAATATTTGCTAAATAATTTTTAAAAAAGGGCTATATATTGCCTGGAAAAATTCCCTCTACCATGAAAACTAAGGGTCTCTTAAAGCCAACACTGAATGATGAGTAGGAATGACATGATCGAGACTGCTAAAAGCTACAACATCAATGAGACTATTGAAAGCTGCAACATCAACTCGCACACCGAAGAACATCGTCTAAAAGCTCTTGAGAGCTCCAGGTTCTACTTTGCACTGCTCAATGAGCTATGCGACACTAAAAACCTTGTATTCAATAAATTGGTTTACAAAGGACTCTCAAATTATTTCCTTTTCGATGTTAGATGCCAAGAAAAGTGAGTTCAGGAGGAATTAGAAGCCGAGTATGATGCCGATTGTGATGAAAAAGAAGAATTCCCCACAAAGTGTCGCCATTTCTCAGCACACGAGTATTGTGAGCATCTACAAGGTGGTACTTCTCATCAGTGAGAAAAAATTATAATAAATCTTAAAATAAATAAATAATTTTTTTTTATTAAGATGTTTACTTTGAATTTGATTCTTTCCGATGCTCAGTTAATTAAAGGGCCAAAGTTTGCGGCCTTGAAAATAAAGATGCAAACGATCCTTCAATTTGAAGGATTATGGGGCATTGTTATAGGGTATGTGACCATTCCCACAACCCCTGATGAATTAATGAAGTATGAGATGGCTATTGCTAAATCCTTGATGTTGATAATGCTCAGTATCAGTGATGATGTGTAAACACATGTTTGGAATGTGAAGAAATCAAAGGAATCCTGGGACAAGATGACAACCATTTATGAAGCCAAAAATTAGATTAAGATCCTCCATACTCAGTCAAAGTTGCACACCCTCTCTATGGGGTCAGATGAGAAAGCTGAGGAGTTCTTACGTTATATGGTTGAGGTGCGATTGGAGTTATTAGCGCTCAGTGAAATGGTGGATGAAAAAATTCTCGTGCCGATCACCTTGAGACCACTCTCTTCTCAATTTCGAGTGTTCATTATGACACTGAATGTATCTAAACAAACTGTGGCATACGAAGAAGTCATTAATGTTTTGTAGCAGGAAGAGGCAATCAATTCATCCCAAGAGGTTACTCAAGATAAATCCTTGTCCTTAAAGCCATACCATGGCCAAAAGAATCAAAAGGGTCCCCTAGAGAAGCCAACTCAAGTGCAACCATATCAATAGTAGAAAGATCAAAATTCAAAGCGGTGGTGTCACATTTTCAGAACCAACACTCACGACACTGATCACTGCTGGTATAATGGTTTGAGACATGGTTTTTGAGTCAAACAAGCACATCTAGGCGTGAAGATTTTCAAAAATCCAAACGACGTCCTTTTCGAAGAAAGTAGAAGGGACATCTCATAACCCAAAAAGATGATGAATCTGATGAAGAGACATTAGAAGGAGCTAATTGTGGTAAGAATATTGTACTAGTCTCTCAAAATTATTAGCCCACAAAGAAAGTATGGTTGATAGACTCCGGTGTAAGTAAGGATATATCAGGTGACAAGAAACTATTTGATTCACTAAACGAATAACCCACTGGAGATCGGGTTCTGATAGTAGATGACAAAGAGTACGTTGCATAAGGAAAAGGAAATGTCATGGTTCCTCTGGACCATGAAAATGTACACTTACAAAGGTACTATATGTTCTTAGCTTGACTAGTAACCTCTTTTCAGTGAATCAGCTCTTGAATCATCACCTTAAGGTAGAATTTCTTGTCCAAAATGACATTAAATCATGTTTGATCTCTAGAAAAGGTACGGTTATTGCTAGAGAATTTCTATAAGATAATTTATTTGATTTATATATTGTTTTATCTTCTACAGTAACTTTATCTTCGTCAATAGTAAAATATAATGCCCTCTGGCATTTTAGATATGGTCACTTGTCGATTATTTCATTTCATCAGATGAGTTCAAAAGAAATGGTCCATGGAATACCCAAATTGTCTAGTTCCTTTCCTATTTTCCCTAGCTGTCTTGTAGGAAAACAACACAGGGATCCATTTCAAGCAAGCACCTTCTATGCCAAGAAGCTTATGGAGGTAGTTCATATCAATATGAACGGCCCGCTGCCTGCTTCATTTTGAGGATACAAGTATTTCCAATTATTTGTTGATGACCACTCTCATAAGATGTGGGTATTTTTCCTGAGTAAGAAAAGTGAGGCTCTTAAACATTTCCAAAATTTCTATCATCATGTTGTGAAAGAGATCGGACAACCACTTCTTCTACTTTGCTCAGATGGAGCGGGGGAATTCACATCAAAGTAGTTCTTGTCCTTCCTGAACAAACAAGGTGTTAAGCAGAATCTGAATGATCCCCACACACCCAAACAAAATGACATTGTTGAGCATTGTAATCACACAGTGATGGAAATGGCTCGCTGCATGCTAAAAAAGCAAAGATAGAGGAATACTATTGGGATGAATTAGTACAAACATCTGTATATCTTCTCAATAGGTAATTGACAAAGATTCTATAAAATAAAATGCCAGAAGAGGTATGGAGTGGTAAAAATCCATAAATTTATCATTTACAAGTATTTGGCTGTAAAACATACATGAATGTCCCATCTTAGAATAGAAATAATGTTGAGCCAGAGATGCTCCCATGCATCCTACTTAGTTATATCACTACCTTGAAGGCATACCATCTCATGGATCTTTAGATAAAGAAAATATACAAGATTCAGGATGTGGTTTGTGATGAGTCATCCTTTGACTCTATAGTGACAACTGAAGAACCATTAGCAACCACCTCTCATTGATTAGTCTCTGAATCAGATGATAAGCCAAAGGAGACTACTCAAAGAAAAGGTGTAATACCAGGAGAGATATTTTTTGACCTTGGAGAACTAGAGAATGTGAATCCACATCAATCCACATGGCAGAAACACATTTCTTCTCAAAAGAAGCCAAGTTCTTGTCCAAAGTGGGTACAAAGCATAGTCAAGGACTCACATTTTTAACAACTCCCAGATACATTATCTAGAGTCAAAACAAGGAGTCAAACAAGAAATGAGGTAAAATTTACACTCATGAGTTCACTGATTAATAGCTCTAGGCCTGATAATGTTCGTGAAGCACTCGGTCAACGTCAGTAGAAGGAAGCCATGGATATAGAAATTGACTCACTCAAGAAAAATAGGACATGGGAACTTTTCGATCTACCTATAGGAAAGAAACCCATAGGCTACAAATGGGTTTTCAAGACAAAATATAAGGTAGATGGATCCATTGACAAACATAAAGAATGACTTGCAACAAAAGGATATGCTCAGAAAGAGGGCATCGACTATGAAGAAACCTTTGCCTCCACTGCAAAGATCATGACCATCAGAGTTATTTACGTACTTGTAGCACATAAAGGATGGAGACTTTAGTAGATGGATGTCAAGAGTGCTTTCCTAAATGGTGATCTGAAAGAAGAAATGTACATGACCCAACCTGAAGGATTTATTGATGAAGAGCATCCTAAGAAGGTATGTCATCTCATCAAATCACTGTATGGATTGAAACAAGATCCAAGGCATGGTATATCAATATCAACGATCACCTTTCGTAGCACAGGTTCACTCGTAGCCCCTCAGATTCCAATTAATATATAAAGAAGGTAGGAAAAGAAATGATCATTTTTTTTGTGTATGTGGATGATATTTTGGTCATTGGTAGTTTAGAAGATCAATTTGATATTGTTAAGAATGATATCAAAAGAACCTGTTGAGAATTTTTTCACTTGTGCAAAAATGGGAAACTTGAAACTTTGTCGTTACAATAAAAGTCATGGGTAAAGTATACCTAAGCTAAGGAAGTTCTAATGTTATTAGTTACTGCTGAATTAATTAATGATTAAGTGAAATCTATAGCTATGTGTGCTATTACAAAACGTAACAGATCACATAGTCTGCAATTTCATGATACCTTCAGTAAAATAACATAAGGGCCCCGAAGGATAGCTGTGTTGTCTTGATGAAGGCACCGAATTACAGAGTAGGTGAAGTGTTGAGTTTTGGGACAGAAAACATAAGTGTAGATTATAGAAAATCATAGTTCATTACTGAATGTTACATATTCTCATTAATGTTCTTTCCTTCATGATTAAGACATTTAATTAAATGACTGAGTTGTTTAGTTCGTCATACAATCCATACAGAAAGCTGAAATGTAGAAACAAATATACAACTCATTTACAAAATTCAATGTTTTATTCATAAGGAATTTTCAAATGTTTCCGACACAAGCCGTGGGATGTAATTGGAATGTAAAGTACACCTACTAAAATAAAAGGTACACATGCATGAAAGAGAAAGTAAAGGAGTATGATTGAACCCATCATTGCCTTGGGGTTCATTTCTTCGATATAAGCATATCCATCTCCATATTTTGTTCCTCCTTCATCTTCGTTGTAGAAGACATTGTACCTAAAAAGAAGAAAAGAATAACTATCAGCTATGAGCTCAGGGATCAAATCATATTCCTAGACTGTCCTAATTCATGCATATGAATCTCTAATAACATGAGATGTAAATTTACTTGAATAACAAACTGCATACATGCTTTAGTCACTCAGAAAGAAATGAAGGAAGAGAAAAGAAAAGAAGAAAACATGGACATAAGAGAGGCCAAAAAGCCTAAGTTTTTCTAACTATTTTCCTAAGTGTGCAGATACAGGTTGCAACCAAGTAAAAATAGACAAGTCATAAGTGCATGCAAGAAAAGGAAGAATGTAACTCAAAGTTTCAGTAATTGTTCTGAAATGGAAGAAGTTACAGTGTAGAAGAGAAACTGGAAAATAGAAGAACACTTTTCAGTTACAGCTAAAGGAGAATGATTTGATTTTCTGAAGCTAAAGTTAACTAGAAAAGAAAGGTTACAATTGAAAATGAATGAAGACAAGATTCTGGGAAAATTTTGATAGGGCTTTGACATGTAAAATGGACATTTACAACTTTTCATCATGTTGCTTTTAACTACGACCGATGTTACATAGAACGAGTTTCAGATCAAAGACCGATGTTACCCCAAAGATCACAAAATATGAAAAGAAGGATAAAAAAATTAGTATCTTGAAGGAAAAAATGGTAATGACGAAGTGATTTCAACACTCAGATATCAAAAAATTACCAACCTCATCAAATAGTGATGTCAGTTTCACAGCCGAGCTCACAAAGAAGAAAATTTGCGGCCAAGACTAACACGCAAAAATATCTTTTAAAGAAAATATTTTAAAGCTCGGGATGAGAAATATACAGTCGGGAAATCACATGAGCTCGAACCGACCACAATGGCAGAAAACACCCACAACTACCTCACTGAGAGAACTCTTCCAGAGTAAAAAACAAAAAGATACATGCATAATGCTTTGTAAAGCTGAACCATTAGAGTCTGAAAAACAATAATGGCAACTGCCTTCACATTCCTGTACAAAGAGCTCAAAAAGAAGAAGAATGGATACAAATATACCAAATACAAAGTCAAAAATGCCCCACAGGCTAGGGAAATGCTTAAAGCTGAGCTTGAATGCTCAGAATAATGGTGTTGAAGAAAAATTTTGCCAGGGCTTTTCCCGCAGAGTGAAAATCCAAATGAAGTGATCATTAGGGACGAGCTTCTCTTTACCACATGAACCCAAGAATTGGTTTGTTTAGAACTCAACCATAGTTAAAGATCAATGGTGACAAAATAAAAGGACAACCGATCAACACTTGAAGATCAATCCCAAAGTTACAATCAAACCATCAATGCAATTTCCACACTAGCAATATTCAATTCAGACCGTAACCCTAACCAAGGGTCAAAAATCCAACTGCCATTCCAAATCAGAGTAAAGAAATCCACGATGGAGAAGAAACAAGTACCAGATCAAAAGGCTGAGATAAGTTCAACAATACCAACGCAAACTCAACCTGAGTTAACCTTGCCACTGACAAATGCCGAGGGGTGAGTTATCGTGTGAAAGGGGCCAGCCCATGATTTAAAAACAAAATCATTACTTTCAAATGTCAAACCATAGTCTGAGTTAACAATATGTAAAAGGTCGACCAAATCTTCTATGCAATGATGAAGTAAAAGGTGTTTCCAACCTTTTCTACCAAAGCTGATAACTACAAAGTGGAAAAACCATGTATTATAGCATAGTTACAAACTAAACCCATGTGCATCTAGACACAACAGTATGCTAAGTCCATAAAGGTGGTCCCCAAAAAAAACGGAGGCTATATTGACATGTACTATATAAGATGATCACCCTTTTTTATTGCTAAGTCCACCAAGGTGGCTAAACCAAGCAAGTTAAAGGTGGTCCCCACAAGGAGGTTGGAGTGGAGTTGTAAAGTGTCAGTCATGTGACCACTCATAAAGAGATGTCAATGTTAGAGCATGTACACATGGACAATGGTCCCCACATGGGATTTTTATTTTGCAAATATCAAAAACGTTTGAATTATTTACTCATAGGAAAATAATTAATTTGTTGCATGCTTCACAAGAAGACAGAACAAAGAACAAGACAAAATTGTATGCCCATGGAGAGAGACTTTCCTAGCAAGTAACCTTATTTTTAAAGAAAATTATTCACCTTCTTTTCTTAAAAATAGAACAGTCAACTTTAGTTTGACTATATTGTAAATAAGGCTACTAATTCTTATTTGTAAATGCATGTTCTATTTTTATTCCTTTATCTATTATTAAATAAAGGATAAAAATAGGATGCATGGGTGAGTACAAGCCTAAGGATATTTTTAGGAAGAGGGTGAATTTTTTTTGCTATATATTGTGTGCCTTTGCAAAGCACAAGGGAGAACTTCTAGAGGACTTTTGGGATATATGAGTACTGAAGCAATTTTCGCCAGTTTTTCCTTCTGAGTGTGAAGAATTTTTACCTTCCCAATTATTTACATTCTTATGTATATTTCTATTAGTCTTGTGAATGTAAATTCCTTGATTAATCATCTTACCCTGTTGTAAAATTTAGTAGTTTCTACATGATATTAATGTGCATGTTTAGCTTATTGGTATTGTTGTGATAATATCCCTCAATACCTCCAAGTGGTTTGCCCTTAATATTTTGCAGAAGAATTGTTGGTTCGTGCACAAAAAATCCTTCACATATCAATTGTGCATATACTCAGTCAAAGCCCTCATATAAATTTGGTGTATCAGTTTAGTTATAATTATTTTACAGTCATCTTTTACCCCTAAACCCATGAATCAATTTAGGATACATCAACAAGGAACCAGCCTTAATACTGGAGACTCACCTCAAAGTAGGTATACCCACAAACCTGAGGTGTTTCCATTGTATCTACAAAAGAGAGATCAATTTTTGCAAGCTTAGAAAACTATAGCCATCTCTCTACAGGGTGCAATTTCAAGAGATAACAGAACCTTCGACATGAAAAATTTGGGGCTACTACATTACTATCTTGGCTTAGAGATATGGCAAAAAGAGCATCACATTTTTGTCTCCCAGATAAAATATGCCAAGAAACTCCTTGAAAAATACAAAATGTCAGATTGTAAAACTATATCCACTTCCATGGAGAAAGGCTTGCAACTTTCAAGATTCCAGGACTCGCCTCAAGTAGATGCTACTCTCTACAGGAAATTTGTTGGAAGGATCATCTAATTGACATATTTCAGACTAGATCTATGTTATGCTGTCAGTTATCTTTCTAGGTTCATGCAGGAGTTGAAGAAATGTCACTAGACTGCAACAAAACATGTTTTGAGATATGTCTGAGGAACAACTGATTATGGTCTAGAATATAAGAAGAATGATCAATTCTTCTTATAGGGATATGTCGACTCGGACCACGCCTGATCTATTGATAACAAGAAGTTAACCACAGGATACATTTTTCATCTTGGATTTGGACCTATCTCGTTGACAAGCAAGAAGCATAATATTATTTCTATCTCATCCACAGAGGAAAAATATCACATTACATGAGGATCTGTGTGCGAAGCGATATGGTTACATTGCATTTATGATGACCTGGGAATTCCTGAAAATCCGTCACTTATTCTCTATTGTGATAGTCAATGTGTGTTTAAGCTCGTGTAGAATCTAGTATTTCATGAACAAACAAAGCATATTGAGATTTATAGTCATTTCATTCAAGAGCGTGTCTTGGATCATCACATTCAGCTCTAGTACTAACCTACAGAAGCACAAGTTGCTGACATCCTCACAAAATCTCTTGGAAAAGTGAAATTTAAAGTTTTCAAGGGTCACATTTGCAAGAATAATGTAATAAGGGGGGGGAATGTTAGCATAGACAATGCATATATTATTATATTAGGATAGTGGTTATTTTATTCCATTATACGCTCTTGTTTTTTTGTAACAACTCATCTTATTCTGAGGAGTCTTGTTTATTCACATAGTTATATATACTATACGTGATTCTATGATTAATAAGATGTGTAATAGAGATATTTAATCTCTATTTATTCTCCTCGAAATCCTGCTCACAATATCAAAAAAAAATTCTTAGGATTTGAGGGAGATTTAGATTCAAGATACCCTTTCCCCCAAAAAAATTATTTCGCTACCAAAGTTAATATAGATCAATAACTTGTTGAATCCATTTAATATTTCCACATCAAGAAATTTTATTTGGATTTATATATATATTTGGTTTCCTCGAAGTTGACCTCACAAAGGGAAATTCATATTATTTCTAACGCATGAAAATGTTTAGTTGAGTTATAAGGACTCCAAGGGTGACATTATTCCTAACCTTGAATCTCGTTTTACTCTTACATTGCAATATGGTCTCATTATTAAGGTTTTTTCGTGAGGGGCACTTTGACCATGCTTTATGAAGATTAAAATGTAACAAATGATTTTTTCACCGAGATTTTGAAGTTTCATGTGTGTGTTATGGATAGTACTCCTTCAATGTCATAACTCCCTCAGCTTCATTCTTCTCGTGATGAATCTTAGTTGCATTTTTATAATTGTGCATCTCGCTGAGTTTTATTGACTTCTTGATAACGTATGTGTGTTGATATCTTGTTGAATTATTATAGAATGATTAAGAGCATTAGGGATATTTGGGGGTATTTATAAATAGATGCATTGTTGATTTATCTTTGAAGTCGATGTTAATTTAATGGCTTTTGGTGATACTTATAAATGAAATTTTATTCTTTGAATGGATTGAATATGTTAATAAGGGGTACTTAAAAAGGACTTGTGATGGAAAGTGGTGATCCACATTGTTTTAAACCAAAAATATAGAATTATAGAGAAGGTTTGGAAATCCTTAGTGTGGTAAAACTTGGATTGATGTTTAAAATGTTAACTTGTATGACAGAACTCTCATTTAGTCTCGCTTTTCGTTACTAGCCTATAAGGACAATGACCTCTTCTTGAATGATTGTGAAATTTCTTGGAGTCAATGGCCGAAACTAGTATTATTTTTCTTCCCTTTTAAACAATGTTGAGTGGTGGTCATGCATTATACTTCCATCATATAATCTATATGATTACATGATAAATTTGTTAATACACTCGAACTTTCGTGTTAACCTTTGAATCCCGTGTTTCATCCTAGATTAATTGTTCAATTTTTTCGTTTCAGAAATTTAGTATCATAGCTTGTGATATTGGTATTTTTTAATGAATTTATATTGTTGGTTTGAATATCAGTTCTCAATATTTTAACCTAATTGTTAATTCGATGGAAATCCTGTTTAACTAGACTGTTGTTTCTAACTTATCAAGCCAATGGCCCCTTCTCAAATGATTGTTTAATTTTCATTTATTTTGAGACAATGTTCAAAATTTAAGTATAAGGATATTTTCTTAGATTGGCATGGTGGACATTTTATTTATCTTAAGGGGTTATTATTTAGAGATTCAAGAAAATTCTCGGAATAGAATGTTTTCCTTTCTTATTATTAGATAATATCTTATTGTTACTTTGTGTATTCTTATCTTGCTCAGTTGTCACGAACTGACTCAGGTTAATAATTGTTGCAAATGGCTTATGCGAGTAGATGAGGGAAAGACTTGTATAATATTGCATCAAACTTGGTTGCGAAGTTATTTTGTATGAATACTTGTATGTTGTAAAACTCTAGAATGGGTTATGTGGGGAATTTAGATGAAAACCGGTGCCTTAGTATAATGTGTTGTGGAGTATTGTTGTTATCACTATTGAAACTTTGGCTTGTTTTGTTATCGTGGAAAATATAAAATTTGATTACTGTTGATGCGTAATCACAACAACCCTCAATGTATGCAACTTGATGGGCTGAAACTCTTAGTGTGATTTCATAACATGGAGCTTTTCCCAAAGTGTGGGACTTTACAATCGGTAAAGCTCTCCGGATGAAGTTTGGTTCTTATTCCTTTATTCAGATGCACACTTTCAAATTGTAGAATATATGCTCTAAAATATACTCTAACTTGCCAAGGAGAAAGGGTTAAGAAGATGTAAGATAATAAACCTAAACTAACAGAGGTGATACACCAAAGGAATGTTGAACACCTAAATTTCCATTAAACACAAACCATTAAAAATGTAATACAACCACCATCCACATATAACCAGAATTGTAATGAGAGATCAGGAAGATACAATGAACATGAGAGATGCTTGAAATCATCCACAGACTTATTTTATTGCTCCAAGAATTTGATACAGTCCATTACAATGGCCAAGATGAAAGATTGCATTTACAGTTTGAATGAGAGGTTTGAACTCCAAAAATCCACTTTCAGAAAGAGAAGAAGGGAGGGTACAAAGAAAAAATGTCCAACCTTTATAAAAATTATCCTCCTTACAATATATAGGAAGAAAATGAGAGAAGGGGAGAGAAAGAATTCGAAATCTAGCTTCAACCACCCCAAAAATGCATTGCATTCTCTTGCAACAGTCATGGGTTCCATGAAAAAACCCATGCCTCTATGTGTTGTTACTTGTTGGGAAAGAAAGGAAGCCCATAATTCATTAATGGTGGTACGTGAGAATTCTAACACCCTAAAAAATTGTGGAATATATTTATTCATTTTTTCAATTTCACACTCTGAGATCTCCGAAACCCCGAAACACAAAAGTCTGAAATTTCAGACTTTTAGAGTTTTAGAAATTTTTGTTC
The DNA here is from genome assembly GCA_019776745.2 of Taxus chinensis. Taxonomy (NCBI): domain Eukaryota; kingdom Viridiplantae; phylum Streptophyta; class Pinopsida; order Cupressales; family Taxaceae; genus Taxus; species Taxus chinensis. The sequence continues at coordinate 700,390,638 of CM034148.1, forward strand.
ACCAAGGTCTCTGAAAAGCTCCACCTCTGAATTTTAAAATTTTAGACTTTGGACTTCTTCTTGATTCTTCAAAATAGCTCGAGTTCCTGTTTGTTCAATTTTTCCCGAGAGGAAAATTTGATAACAATTACTACACGGTTATGGGTGATTCTAATGTATTATAGAAATTCTAACTATAGTATAGCGTGTCATGACCAATGTTATTACTCTCTTATTCCCTAGTCTTGTCTCTATAGAGTTGGTTGTCCCTTTGGGTTGTGCGTCATGTTGGAAAGAATTTATTTAACTATGTATAGTTTTCACAAACAAGTAATGGTAAACTTTTCTCTTGAGATAAAATGTTGTGCAATAAACCCTTATAAGACATAGTAACAATGTAATTATAAGCAGAATAAAATGGTTAGATGATCCTTATAAAATTCATAAAAGTTAAAATAAAATATATACATACAAATAAATTAATGTAGATGTGATCTAATTGATAACATTTGAGCCCTTAAGCGATCAAAGAGGAAATTGTCTTTTGTAATAAAAGTATATATACCTTTTTTCCCCCCAAACTAAACTAATCAACCTTATCCTTTTATAGTGAATTCTTAAATGATCTTAAGATGAAATCAATGATTAGTTTTGGAAGATAACAAGGTTATATAAGTAGGAGGGAAATTGATTAAGAAACCCTTTAATCTACCTCAACCATTTGAAATGTAAATTGTTTTTGTAGTGCCCACTTCCCTTTGACACTTATTATATTTTGATTTTGATTACTGTTGGTTATATACATGGATATTATTATATCATTTTTGCTTAGCATTATGATTAGATGATAGATATACTTTGATTTTTGATGGATTTCGATTCATAGTATGATTTGTGTGGATTTCTTAGAGAGACACTTTATATTGATGATGATGTGTTGTTGACATATTTATATATTTCTGACATTCAACATTTTTCGTCATATTGCGTAGGATTTATCAGTAAACTAATCTTGTGATCTTCTGGGTATTGATGAAATATATAAATAAGATATTAAAATTTTAAAATAGTAACATTATTTACCTAGATGATGATTTAATTTATGTATGGATGATTGTTGACTTATATGCATATGTTTATCTTGGATGTTTTGATGCGGCCAAGAGGCCGAAGGAGGTATTTTTTATTTTGTAGGTGATTATATCACAACAATAAAAGGAGGATTGGAGACCAATGATAGTAGAATACTGGGGGGATTCAACAATGGTCACCATGGCAACTTGTGTTATGTTGTGTGTGTTTTCTTTGTTGTTAGGGGGTCCCATGGGGAGGGATTACCTCTAATTGTGACCAAGGGGTTTGTGTGTTGTTCTTTTCTTTTCCTTTATTTTAATTTTAGAGTATGTGATTTTAGGGTGATGTAATTCCCTTTTATGATTAATTAATTTATGTATCTAGATTAGTAAATTAATCATGTTACTAAACTAATTATGGATGGGACAAAAAAAATTCATTTATTAGATTAGATGGTTCCTTGGTTTATGTGTTTTAAGTTGAGTGTATGTGATCTTGAGTGCTGTACACTCTACCTCTCCTTAGAAACTCGGATTGGGCCTTAAGGGTCAATTTTAGAGGCTTGTGGGACAAATTAAAATTGTCTCACACCTCTTAATTTATTATACCAACCCTATCTATGGGTTGAGGGGTCACAAATAGACCCCATTATGTGTTTTAGAAGGAAAAAGGTGTGTTTTAATTACACTTTCTTACATGTTTTTAATTTTAGTCCTAAAAGGGTATGGGTTGGAGTGGTGTGTGTAACAGGTTTGTCATACCTCTCAACCACCTATTTATTATGCCTTGGATTATGGGTTTTACTTGAGTGATGTGGGGTGGAGAAGAAATGATGTGGCATCCTACATGGAGCCATAACATATTCCTCTTCCTCTTTTCTATTTATTGAAAGTTTTGGGAAGTAAATGGGGTTACTTGCTTGGTTTTGGCTCTTAGATTTTTCGGAGTACTTGCTTGTATGAGTTAAAGGGAGCTTGGAGTTTCTTGAGTTTGAAATATGTTTTTGACTTTCTTGAAAAGTTGAGCTTTACCATGGCAAGGTAGGATCTTACACTCTTATTTTCTTCTTGTTTTCTTGTATGTTATGTGTTGCATGGATTTATGTGCTTTCTTGAAGTGTTGGGTAGTAAATTGACCTTAGGTTTTATTGATAATGGGAAATGGGGATGAAATATGTGGGGAGGCATAAGAGATTATTTGTGTGTTTAGGAGATAGTGGGTTGTGGATGCCCCACCTTATTCTATTTCGTTATTTTGTGCATTGTGGGAGCCATAAGAGAGAGGGAGGAATAAGAGACATATATTTGGGTTGTGGGGAGGGATAAGAGATTTTGGGGTTGACTGAGTTTTTGAGGATTTTTGAGATTGACATCCAAATGCTTGGGAGGCACAAGGGTATCCCCATATTCCTATCTCTACTTGGCTTATTTTAGAGCCATTGTTTGGGATGTTGTTGTGTTTAAAAATGAGTGTTTTGTGTGGTTATCTTTCTTGTGTGTTTGTTGCATGAAAGTAAGTGTGGAAGAATTGTATAGTTGCCATGTGTTTGATCCATCCCTTATTGCCTTGTGGTTGGGGTTAGAGGGAAAATGAGAAGAATTGCTTCTTCTTCTCATTGGAGTTTTGGCTAGGTGGAGAGTGTTTCCTCTCCCCCATTTTTGGTTGTTGTGATAAAGTGAAGAGGAGATGGAGCCTTATTGGGGATTTTATTCTTGGAGCACTAATAGAAGACAAAATATATTTCATTGTAGCTACCTTCTTGTATAATTTCCCACTTCAAGTGGAATATTTATCATAGTATTTTTGAAAGAAAATTTGTATTGATTATTGGTTATTAAGGTTGTAATGTATGTGGGAATGAAAGACATTTTTAGTAAAAAAAGTTGATAAAATGGAAACAAAGTTGAAAGAGAAACAATTTTAGTGAGTTAAGTTTTGTATAATGAATTTTAGATTGAACGGAAAACTACTTAGTCTTCATTTTAGTTGGTTTAATATCTCAAATAGGTGTATAATTCTTATTAGAAAATTAGTAGTTCTTATTTAAAAACTATAAGAAATATTTTTATAATTGCTTGTGAAAATGGTTGAAATTTTTAGTTTGTAAAAGCAAAGAAATAGTTACTTCCATTGTATTACATGAAACTTATAGAGTAGTGAAATAAGTTATATTTGTTCATTCCCTTATAGTGGTTGAAAGAAAGTTTAAACTTTATTCTTCTTATTAAACCTTATATGGAACCCTTAAAATATAATTGAACAAAGGAACTACATAATTGCAAAATTGTCTATAGATCTAAATGAGTATATAAATGAGTTATTAAGCTAAATAAGTTCATTTTAAATCAAATATCAAATAAAAGGGTAGAGTTAGGTGAAAAATAATTATAATATATCACTTGATAATATTGTCATCCCATTTTAAAAGGAATTTGTAAGTGTAAGAATGTTGTTTCTGGAATTTTTATAGCTTTTTACAAAGAAGAATCTATTCATTTTTTTTCCCTTGATAATTTTTTGAGAGCAGTATGTTTTGTTAATGGCTACTTGTTTCATTTATGGTTATTTCTTTAACAATAAATCAAGTCTGTAAAATAGTTGCTTTGTATAGTTTCAAGTTGATTTAATGGTGAAGAACTTGTTTTTTTGAAAGGGAAGTTACAATTTTGAATCCTGTACAGCATGAGATAGATGTTTTTAGACAAAAATATCTTAAACAAATGAATCTAGAAGAATATCATTCATAGATTTCTTTTATTGATATGATTTTATTCTTGATTTTAAGATGCATTCATTTGCCCCAAAATAAGGTGGTTGTATCTGAAACTCCATAAATGTTTTTTATATCAGAGAATGCTCAAAGAATACAATAACAAAAAAAATGAGATCCCTATATGAATAAATCCTTATAGAAGCCAACAAAAAAAACAGGTTGTTGAGCATAACAACATAACCAAAAACTAAACAAAAAGCAGTCCAAAAAAAATTCAATAATGCTACCAATGACACTGCAAACAAAATACAATAAAGATATTATTTTTGGGTGTGTGGTGCCATTGTCACTTCTTGCCTCTTGCATGTGAAAAATAATTAAAGGCACCATATTTTAATTCTTTTTACAAATACGTAGTTTTGAGAAAGAATTGGAATGCAAAAGAAAAAATCTACTAGGGGCATGCTTTTGAGAAAACTTACCATGCGCTTCCTTATTACACAAGATATTTATAAGGGCCCTGATATTGGAAACTTACAAGATGAAATCATAGGATTCACTCATTTGTTATACTTTGCATAGAACAACTGTCAGACATAGGAACCATTGAAAGGCAAGGTCTGACATTCGCAACTTTCTCCAGAGTTCCCTCTCTTAACAATCTACGCATTTCCCCTCCTTTTTCATTTGAAAAGGTACTCAAAAATTACGCACGTATCTAGAATTAGAGCAAGAAGAACAGAGGATTCAAGACTAATTTCACTTAACCAAAACAACCCATTGTAAATACTAGGCTCTACTTTGATAGCACCTACACTACTACCATACACAACACTACTTGTATCCAAAGAGGAAGTGTCGTTCAAGGGGTGGAAAATGTATTCATGTTTTATTGCGAATAAAATTTATTCATGTTTAGTGCAAATAAAAATGCCCGCAAAAGGCTACCACTCTATGATATAAAATTTGCAAATATATGGAAGTCTTCATGTATTCATGTTTAGTTCAAATAAAATAGTCCACAAAAGGCTACCACTCATGATATATGATTTGAAAATGTATAGTATGCATTTGTAACAAATTGCAAAAGTACTGATAGAACCTTTCAATATAATGTTTCATCTATATTCCAACACTTCCACTATTAATCACACCCCTTATCAAGATGTTATCGACAATACAAAAATTCGCTGTTTTTACAACAAAAAACAACCAAACAATCAATGCAACCACCTTCTCAAACACGTTGCAACATTAACAAAATTCCCCCCAAATAATTACAAACCACATCAACTATAAAATTAATTAATTATCCAAAGTGGTATCAAATGTATTCATGTTCAGTGCCAAAAAAAATTGGCAACAAAAGACTACCACTCATGATATAAAATCTGCAAATGTATGGAAGACTTCATGTATTCATGATTAATTCAAATAAAATATTCTACAAAACGACTACCATCACATTATATTAAGATTTACAAATGTATAGTTATGAATTTGTAACAATATTTGAAGGTGATCGAGATAAAACTCATAGTCCAAAAAGCAATGCTTCATCGAGGGCATTAATACATCGGCCACATATCGTAACACAAAAATGTCATGAAGGACAGAGTCTAACTAAACAGTCAAAAACTCAAATACAAGAGCTAAAGTCTAAGCACATGTATGGTTCAGGTGTTCACTATTGCATTAGGGGGAGGATTCATATCCTTGGGAGGGCTTGAATACTCCATTGTTTGGTTCTTCAATAGGGAAGATCCAACAGGCCAACCCTCCTGATTGTTGCAGTATGTATTCTTTTAGGGGTGCCATCATCCCCTATCTATTCGTGGCGAAGTTTGCCAATCAAATGTATTCATGCTTCAGAGATATGACGCATAAATTCTAAACCTTCTAGGAGCTATAACCAGTTTTTTAAACGGTATTAGTACTTCAATAGAAGTGCGGACTCCAGCCTCATGGATCGTTAGAAGAGTTCTTCTTAGTTGCATAAGGATTGAACTCTTGAGGAGGCTTAACGACTAGTCGACTGCGTAAATATGGCTTCTACGACGTGACACCAGGGGTGGTTGGTTTAGGTAATAGGTGCATCAAGATGGAACTTGACCTCATGATGCAAGGAGCATTCCCCCAATGATCAAACAACTGTTATAAATGTACAAACTCCAGGGCCCACTTTTTGACGATTGGGCTTAATTTGTATGTATGAACAGAATAAATAATACCCACTTATGTCATTAGTTGATATAATATCATGGATGAAACATCATGCTGAGAAAACATCCTCAGTTGAAAATTTCTGGCTCTTCCAGTAAATGATATAACCCTAACAGACAAATAAATTCCATACTTAGTTTCACCCTCATAGGTAGGCCAATTAGAGAAATGTCCCCACAAGATTTTGAAGTCTGTTTCCCAATAAAAAATAGGATGTATGCCCAAGGCTGATTAAAGAGAATCAATCCAAGATCCAAGCAGAGTGAACATCGAGAGTAAGTCCTAAAACACATGCTTGAAAGGGCCCTTTTCGGGCATGATCACACCTGGTGAACACCCTATGGAAGCTAGATATGCCAATATGATCATACTGTTTCTCCCAGAGGCAGACCTTGGTATATAAGACAACCATGAAGTTATCCAATGATTAATTTTAGGAAAATTTGTGGTAAGAAATTGGTAGACCCGAATCAATTAAGTCTAAGATCGGATCAAGTTGGACAGAGACAACTTAAGGTTCCCATCATGAGTTAATCTTAAGATGGCTAGATCAGACTCGGAGTTCTCGAAGGATTTGGCAGTATATAACCCTCGCATCATAATGGTAACGAAAAGCTAATGGAGTGGTCTCCATTATAGCCACATCACTTTTGTCACCAAGAGGCAGGAAGTTACAAACCCATCTCTATAGAGCAATCCGAACACTTCGCCGTGCAACCGCTTGAATTTTGAGCATAGCAGGAAGATGCCTTGAAATTATTAAGATCCTGATAATGAACCATTTTGAGTCTCAAGCTAAGGAAGTCAATCTGTACGTAAAATCAAATCCTATATAATGTTTGACCCCAAAATTCTCTTTGCGAGCTAATCTAAGAGCTTTGATGCAAAAAACACTCAAGCAAGCGGGTTGTTGTACACTTGGTGATGATGGACGATCAACATTTCCAAATGGCTTTTGAACATTTCAAACAATAGGCCAGTGTGAAACCAAAGTCACCATGCCCATCGCAGAAGAGGCTTGATGGTCTTAAAAATATGCCTTCTAGATACTTTTAGCCACAGTATATGGAGCCAGTTCAATTTTAATCAGGCCCACTTTTGGTGACAAGATAACCCCTTGAGGAAATGTGTAAACCAATGATATGTCTTCTAACATTTTTACCAATGTGTAATGGGGACACTAGAAGTGAAATCCCAAAGCTGAAGTAAGAATTTTCTCAGGCTTTAAACTCACCTCTTTTGCAGGTAAGCAAACTCACCCCATTTTAGATTTTAGAAAGTCCCCTTATCATGTACTTGGACTCATGGTAAACTTCTATAATTCCCATACTATCCCCTTGGATCTCGTAGCAAGGTGCAAAGGGGACATCCTAAGCCACGAGATGAGAACTTCTGTGTTGGGTGTATGTGACTTCATTTCTTGTCACTCACTTGGGACCACTTGTCCACCTAGGAACAAACTTGTCTTGTAGTCAACTAAACTACATGCCCCCTCCTCACGGTGAGATCCTGGGGTCATAGGGAATTATATGATCATAGCTGATAGATTTTTTCATAGAATCTGAACCATTGGCATATGCGTACATGGGGAAAACATATGAGTTACACTCCCCATCTTAGGAATCATTAACTCCCTCTTTTCACCTCTTGGAGGGATCATTGTCCGAGCTATGGGAGTTACCATTAGCAGCTCGCATTTGTACCCTCATTTTTAATCCATGAGCCAATGAGCAGACTTGTCACTTATTTCCATCTGTTGATTTCTGGATGTTCGATTTTCCCCTTATGTAATTCTTGGACCTCTTTCACCAGTGTATCATTAGAGTGCCAACCATATGTCTAACCATGGTTGAGCTGTTGGATTAAGTTGTAGGTTGAAATCCTTGGCAAATGTAATTTCTCACTGGTATCAAAGAACCTTGTGGTTTGGTTAACCATGCACTCATGTGCCATTTTGTCATTGCCAAATTACTTTCAGTTTCATCAATTTCATACTGCTACATCTTGTGCAAGTTTAAATCATGCTTGGAATCTTGCTAATGCTCGAATTAACAATCTCTGATTTTTTTTGTGAGTTTGTGTTGGTACTTTACCAAATTTGTGCTTGTGCAAAAATGAATTCATGCTGATTGTAAGAGAATTCCCAGTTGATGATTTGCTAGATACATCCATCTTTGGCAGAAAGCATGTTTGGAGTTATTTTGCAGCTCCTATTTCTACTATGTTTTGTCTTTCCCGTACCTTTCCTATCTGAGTCTTTGCAAGATCTTGAAAAATCTTAGTAAGTTTGAATAAAAGGCCTCGAAGCAAAAATCGTAAAATTCTTGAGACCAGTTTAGTTCTTGCATTTCTTTTACGAGCTTGGACCTATTAAAATCTACCCATCTTGGTATGTGTGCTTTTATTTTCATGATTGCCAAATATAGTAGCTTTCTTTGCCTTCAAGTTCTCAGACACCCTTGATACGTTTGTGTTGGGTTTTACCTTACTCAGTTCGTGTTCTTGTCTGTTTGATTATTTACCTGTCTGACGTGCCTTTGATAGTCCCAACCCTCAACCTATGAAAGTCCTGCTATTGAGCTCACTGTCACTTGTCTTCCCCTTGACATCTGTCACAGATCTTGCCTCCTACTATTGTTGCAAACCTAGGTGAAGTTCACGTATGTCATGTCTGGTGCATAGCTGTCCACTAAGATCCCTAAATACTTCTGGTCGTGGGAGATTCTGATGACACCTGATATTTTTGACAGGCTAGAAAAATAGTTAAGTTTAATACCATCCCCTCCATGCAGTAGCATCTCATGCTCACCCGCATGGTCGAAAATACCTTCCTGTGAGCTATTGTTAAGGGAAATAGGTCAAAACAACTTTGTTCTGAGCATTTTACACTAAATCCTATGTGTTGGATTGTTCTAGGTCATCTACGAGGATGTTCTCTTTGAACTGTAACGTCAGGCTAGTGACCGTTACTGCCCGTAACAATCCTAGTGTAGACATAAAATTTATGCACTTGGGTACATTTATAGGTCTTAAAAGCATGCTAGCATTTACGTGATTCCTAAGCAAGAAAACTAGCAACTGACAACTCCCTTTAGCCCTTTTGCTTTGTCTTTTGCACTTTTATTGGCTTTATACATCTTGTACTCTTGTCAGAAATTTGACTATTTTATCTTTCTATGCCCTCGGACACTAGTGCACCTAGTTGGGACACTAAATGCACCAAGTGCTCTTGTCTTCCTGGGTGCTCTTGTCCCTCTTTACTTTTTTCTTATCCCTTTTGGACCCTTTCACTTCTTAATTACTTTTTATTACTTTGGGTCAGCCTTTATGTTGTCAATTATGAAATTCAAACAAGGGAATCATATAAATACATAATTATGTTTTTCAAAATAAAGGGACCAAGCACTAGCATTATCTACTATCACTAAGCTTTACATTCAAGGCACAAAAGCACTACAAGCCATCCATCTAGCACACTCATTCAAGGGAAAAGGGTTGCATGTTTCTACATACACAACATAGGAAGGGGAAGAATATTCTATTCCATCCACACATTCTATACATTTTTCTACATTCTAGATCTAGCCTGCTATCATTTGTGCAAATTTGCAAAAGAGGAATCCTTATGGCATCATTACACACTTAAACACAAGAAATACATGGAGTCTGAGATGTAGTACAACACTTGGTTGTAAGTTCACTCTTCGGGTGACTGTTAGGGTCAGTCTGACTCCCCATTATGCATTTTCCTTTTTAGGTTTGATGTGGTTTGTGGGTATGTGTAGGTGAACTTTTTTCTTGCAAGTTACAGGTACATTCGCAAATCAAGGAGTGAAACCAGTATCAACAAGCAAATGAATAAAAACAATGAATCCTCCACCCTAAAAATACCAGATTTGGACTCATTCTACACAGACACTAACACTCAGACAGAATCACTAGTTCGCCTAGGTGATCCTGTTCTCTCCCTGTGGGAACTTTTGCCCTGCACATAGTTTCAATGCCTTAGAACCTGGTGAACACGCTTTGATGACACCTAATCTCCATAGTCTAGTTCAGCTATTCATCTACCCAGATCACTTCTAGATTGCTCGGAAATCAGTTAAGTATCTTTATCTCTCTCTCTCTCTTGCTTAGGGTTTCAATATTATTCCATGCTTGTTTGCTTGTTCATTTACTATATTTAATTATTCACACATCATTTATTACAATAGTTACTTTGCTATAATAGAATTTAATTCTAAAAATATTAAATCATCTGGTGAACCCCATCATTCAAAAACCCTACCTTCTGAAAATGCATAATATTTTGTTCCCTTCTTCTAAATTCATGGATCAATATTCTTATCCATTCTATACCCCAACCAAGGTTTCTGGCATCGCTCCCACTGCACTCCTGATTTTATGGAATTCCATACTCAACATCCTCCGCAATCTTCATTACTCCAATACATGATCTGATCTATCAATGTATTCACCACTCGCCGCAACCTGGCCACCTATAGCTCCACTTGTCTCTATCCCATCTACCTATTGCCCCCTTCAGCTTCTTACTACCACTTTCTAAAGGATATGATATCATTGAGAAAATCAAAAATACACTCAGCCAAAATATCTCTTTATGATATTTTACGTAGTGCAACCATATTGTTGTCATACCTTAGAGGCTTACCTATGCTCAATACATATTGAAAGTGATAAATTTCATATTACATTTACCCATCTTACTTCAATCTCTCAAAAAATTACCACATTCCTTATGCTTTAGTGATGCATATATCCCGCCTTCAGTGCTTACTAGCGATATTCCTCATCCTTTTTCTTATTAGCCACTACTATCGGTTCTATTTTTATCAAGCGTGTACTCATTGACAATGGTTATACTATAGTCTATAAATTTATGTGCTTCTATCTCTCCTCAAGAAATTGAAAATTTCTGATAGTTTAATCAATAAATCCTCTACTCTCATTCATCGGATATGATTCCACTACTCACACATACCTTAGTACAATCACCTTTACCTCTAAAAGTTGGTCATAAAATCCTTCCCGCTCTATTATATGTCATCGACGTGCATCATTTCAGTTCAATTGATCTACTCGGTAGACCATGGATTCATGTCATGCATGTTGTTCCTTCTACATTTCATAGGTACGCCTAAATTTTTACATAATGTATATGAGTAATACCATTTTTTCTGACCCTGGCCCATTCAAGTTTTGTAGCATGGATCTAGTCACTACCATACCCATACCTCCGCTAAATCCTATTCCATACCATACCCTAAACGCATATGATGTTGGTTAATCTAGTGCTTCCACCACTGCAGTCTACCTCCACCAGCCTTCCTTCCATCCCTACACATACAACCGAACTTATATATCACCCACCACGTTTCCCTCTACTACTACCTACCTATTGCTACCCTCCCAACCTTAAATCCAACCCCACACCTAATATCCTCGACAATGCTATCCAACAAGATAATGACAACACTGATGATTCTGATGATCAAGTTGATGTTATAGAGCTCATTGGTGATAATTTACACAACCTTAACTTTACTCCTCTTGAGATAAAAGATTCATATTTCCATGAAACTTTTGTTGCTACTGGCCCAGGTGAATATCAATTCAAATGATCACCTCCTTCTACTACAACTATGATTCCCTTCTAGGAGGCTATACATACACTAGATCCCATTCCTTCTTCGGTCACACCCGCCCCACCAATCGATTCATTTACATGTACCTTATTCATATATGATTCTTATTGGCCTCATATTCCATTTTATCCCACTTTCCTTGACACCGTTTACACACATGAAGGTTTAACTTTCTTAGGATTCACATTCGATGATCTTATCCCTCCATCTCACCCTCCCCACTTGTATCATGAACATGTATTCATTACTATTTCTTATGGTCTTTTTGTCTTCCGCATGTTCATATTTATTACACGTACACCCCGTTCCTCTCCTCTTACCCTTGTTTAATCTTGGCTCCATTATATTGGTGGCACTCTTGATTCTAATAATACTGATATCATGTTTCCCATGCCCATTGGCCATATGTCTATATGTAATGATTCATTTCTTGGCTATACAAAAAACCTCACTCGTTAGCATGCACATGATTTTCCACAACCTCCTTTTACCGATGAAGAATATGACATGGGCATGTATAATTTACGATGCCTCGGATCTCTCTATGATAAACCTCACACTATCACATACCAGGTTTCCAATCCAAATCCTATTGGTTACGATCTTGAAATTAACGATCTCTTTGATGAGTTTACCTAATTCTCCACACCTTACACACCTAGTACAATCAGTTGTCTCTAGTGTCTACTATTACACTTCACACTCTGTGCTTCATGATTAGTCTTTTTTAGCAATCCTACATCCTTTGGTACACACATTGTAACGTCATCACCTAATGACAAACTCTAGTGCTATGGTTCACAACTTGACTATTGAGGTAATCACTTATTTCAATGATCCCCACACCATCCTACACTCTCTACACTTCATGATACATGCTCTTTCCTATCATGATACATACTCTTTTTCAGCATCTGTGCTTTATGCACTATCTTTATGAGAATCATTACCCAATGATGACACAATCTTATTTTATGGTTCATTCTTGACTGTTGATAGTTTTTATAAATGAACCTCATCTCACACACCTACACTGGGGGGAAACACAACTCCTCCCATCTTCACATTTTACATGTCATACAATCACACTCATACACTACATTTACATATCTTGGTTGCATTTAATTTTTCTTTCTTATATACTACTTACATGTTGTACTTTACTTATTATGTTATTCAGATATTCAATATGTCATTATATTTTATATATATATACACATACATGTTCACTTTGTCTTTTAAGGTGAATGTAGCATATCTATTACAACTTTCTCACATGATGCAATGATGTCTTGACATTGTATATTTCACCAGTCCCACTAAGGCTCCTGGGGGCATCTACTTTTACTACTCCCACATTTTACACATCAAATGTTCTATTGCTACATTATTCACTACTTCTCATTACATTGTCACTTTACCTATTTGATGATATCTATACAGACTTTTAATATACTATTTATCTTTCTAACATGCTAACAGGTGCTTCATGTGTAACATTTTTCTTGCAATGATCTATACAACCATGGCTATCTATCACTTTTTTCTTATTATTTCTTGCTATTGTATGCTCACTATTTGTGGGTTATGCCTTACGTATTGCTTGATCATTGTGTGCTTGCTTATGGCCACGTTTCAGCCCTAATTGTCTTGTGACATTGTGAGCGATGTCCCATGTATGAAACCCTCTTTTCATGGTCTATCTTGTCTTTGCTACTTGCTTATTACATTATCTTTATCTTACATGCTATCTACTTTCGTTAATGCACTAACACTTATTAGTAGTATCTCCTTGTTTGCATATGTTCCTTGATTTCTACCATGCACATGCCCTACCCCTTGCAGGTATCCAAATTTCAAATCAATATTATAGTCAGTCTCCTTTGGACCGCATGCTCCTTACGGTTATACCACATACAACCCAAATGAGAGGGATGAATCTATTGTGTGAAATAAATCACCCTTATAGTAGAACAAATCTTTGGAAAAACACAAATATAATACAACATTAGACACAGTTTACAGTCACAAAACTAGTCCAATATCATGACTTGGATCAGAATATTCAGAGCAGACACTAGCACCCAAGTCTTGGATAATAGCGATGGGTGCACTTGTGGCTCCGCACAGGTGTTAATATCCTTGAGGGAAAACACAGTCAATTTTCTCAGTATTAACACAATTCATAACAAATTTTCAGATTTAGTTCTCTAGTAGACAGGCACTTGCCTCTAGTTACAAGAGCTCAGTCTATTAGTTACAAAGTTACAATGATTTGTAATTGGAAAAAATCTAAACTAATAAGGAACTAATTAGAACAAATAGGAAAAAATAGAACGCTATCATATGCAGTGTCACTTGGGGAAGAAGTCATGGAATGAGGGAAAAGCTAGACCTCTCCTAGAACGCTCTTCTCTTGTGGCTTGAAATCACCCAAAAAACTCACACTTGGCGTGAGATCACCCAAAAAAGTCACTCTTGATGTGAGATCACCCAAAAAAAATCACCCCTTCACAGCATTTTAGGACATATTTCTATCCTTTTACCACTCTTATACATCAAGTGCACACTTTCCTTTATTACTACTTTTCCAAACTTTTACATACTTATACATACTTTACTTAGATTTTTCATATATAGAAATTTGACTACTCGTTCACTCTTCTTTTCCAGGACCATCCTTAATACACAACAAGGAGAAAATTACAACATTGAACATAGGTTCTAAAAAAACATTGTGCATATGCTTAACCCATAGAGTCTACCTCCACTTTCCTAGTCTCCATGCTTCACATTGTGATCACTTCACACTTTACATGTCACACACTTCTCTACATGATCATAAGGTACACATCTTCTATCTACTTTATGCTATTGAGTATTCACTTAACAACATAAAGTGGGAAAAAATGTAGGCACAAAATCTATGCACTTGGGTACATTTCTAGGTCTTAAAAGAATGCTAGTATTTACGTGATTCCTAAGAAAGAAAACTAGTAAATGACAACTTTATTTGGCCTTTTGTATTGACTTATGTACTTTCATTGGCCTTATACATCTCACACTCATGTTAGCATTTGAATGTTTTATTTTTCTATGTCCTCGGACACTAACGTCTAGCTTTGGATACTAGCGCCAAGTGCTTCTGCCCTCTTGGGTGCTCCTATCCTTCTTTACCTTTTTCTTATCCTTTTGCACCCTTTTCACTTCTTGATTAATTTTTTACTACTTTGGGTTAGACTTCCAATTTTTTAATTATAGAATTCAAACAAGGGAATCATATAAATACATAATTATGTTTTTAAAATAAGGGGCCAAACACTAGCATTATCTACTATCACCTAATCTTGCATTCAAAGGCACAAAAGCACTTCAAGGCATCCATCTAGCACACTAACTAAAGGGACAAGGGCTACATTTTCTACATGCAGTACATAGGAAGGGGAAGTTTATTCTATTCCATCTACACATTCTATACATCTTCTACATTCTATATCTAGTCTATTATCGTTGGTGCAAATTACACAAGGGCATCATAGGGCATAATTACACACACAAGCACAAAGAACTATATGGATTATGAAATGTAGTGCAGTGCTCAGTTGTAAGTTCACTCTTCAGTAATAGCCAGGGTCAGTCTGAATCCCCATTCTGCATTTTCCTTCTTTTTAGGTTTGATGTGGTTTGTGGGTATGTGCAGGTGAAATTATTTCTTGCAGGTTATAGGTACATTTGGTGATCAATGAGTGAAACCAAAGGGATAACCAATGACTAACGAAAAAAATTCTCCTACACAAAAAAGACCAAATTCAAATTATTCGCATAGATACTAGTGTTAAGACGCATTCACTCACATCAAGCACTCATGCATGCTTGTGGGTTCTTTTTTCCTACACAACTTCTTGTTTTAGAACCTCTAAGGAAAAATGAAGACACTCTTCTTAACCTGTTTCATTCATTCACCTACCCAGATCACTTCCAGATTTTTCAAGACTCAAATAGTCTATCTATATCTCACTCTTGCGTAGGCTTTCAATATTATTGCATGCTTTTTTCTTTTCCATTTATTATATTTCATTATTTACACATCATTTATTTTAGTAATTACTATGCAATAGGATTTAATTCTAAAAATATTAAATCACGTAGTTGTCACACCAAAAGCCATTTTTCAGTGTATGTGAATTCCCACTAGTAGCAACATGGTCATCATAACCAAGATTTTTTCTCTCAAAAGAGTGGGAAAAAATTCATATCTACAAGGCTTAGCACTTGGTTCATGGCTCAAATAAAGAATAAATCCTTCCCATATTCCCAAAAACCTGTCAAGGAGTAAATTTCATAAGGTCTATTTTGATGCCATCATTATACTAAGAAGAGTGATGAGGGAAGAAAAAAAATATTTCCAAGATTAAATGACTCCATTCATCCTCCTGGCTACTAAGGGAAACTATGTGATTGATTGGGGAAAAATAATTAGTGACAACATCCATCGACAACTATTGTAGTTGAATGCCACTAAGAAGTTAACCATGACCTCTTACCTGAAGTATGTCATTTCTTCACTAGAACCTTTAAAATATTATCAACAACTCCTCATGTGCCTAAAAAATAACCTCCATACAAGAATTATCCATAAAATACTCATAAGGAGACTAATTCCCACTATGCTAGGGTGAATGATACATTCACCATGTTTATTATCAGGATCCTCGAGGGTAATCTAGAATGGAGGATCTCTTCTCAAAAAGTTGTATTGATATAAAAGTATGGGAGCCACTTCATCTATTTCCCTACCTTCACCTACATCAGAGTTGTGGGATATGATCTCGCTCCTCACAGGATACCCAAGTACCTGAGTGACAAAATCATAATGTTTGAGTTGTGTAGATGATTGGATCATGTTCATGTCAAGCGTAAGAATACAAAAAAGAAAGGTGTTTCATTTCCAATCTCCTTTGGAATATATTCATGTAAGAATGTCATGGACGTGGAAAAAATCAAAGCATCCTTTCCTACCCTTATTCTATAATCCTACACATTTGGGTATGACTTCGATATCAGGAAAAATATGGAGACCTTCACATTTTTAGGTTTGCACCATACATCCAAAATTGAAGACTACTGGGATAATTACATGGATGATTTCAAGGTATGGAAAAGGGAATATATGTGTATGAAAATAGACTAGATGAGAGATATCAATTTTGATTAGTTCATTAAGGGGATAAAATATGATGGGTCAGACTTATTTGATCCCATGTACCAAACATTACAATCTTCACCCCTTTTGTTGGAAGAAAAATCATTCCGGGGGGGGGGGGATGAATCAATGTTTTAATTTTTTTTACTTCAATTATATTAACTTGTATGAATAATCAAAGCAACCATTAAACATATATTAACCATTTTGAGCTTATTATGCATGAACCAACCATCCATAAGAATAAAAAACAAGATAGAACACAACATGTATGTGGGAAAAAATTAAAGGGAGGAAAACCCACTGATCTATGTATTATAAAAAAATCAAGATTTAGTGAAGAACCAAATCCAGAAGGAGCATTGACTCCTAATTTCCAAGCACCCAATTGCAAGGAATCACATACTCCCTATGTTTTAACAAGCACTAATTTGCAAGGAATCACCAACTAAGTGAATCAACACCAGCTTAACCACCTCTAAATTTTTGTCACCTTTCCTTTGTTGTTGATCAACTAATGATTACACTCTCTCCTATTTTCTTCTCTTGATTACTCCTCAAAATGTCATGGCATTCTTCTTCTCTCTTCACTCTTCTCCAATTTGACATGAGCATGCATAAATTGTCTTCTACAAGATGAACATATTCAGATATTTAATCTACACACATTATTCATGGTCTACAAGACTTCTTACACGTCTCTCAAGCCCTTATATATCACTCATACTCACATTCAATTATTCGGGCCTAAAATTCCTTCACACACACACACACACACACACACACACACACAAATATTCAACTTAACCAACTAGGCTGGTCATACATCAATTAGGTCAGCCATGCCAATACCTTAGAACATCTGAAAAAATTGTAAAATTACATCATAACCTTCATTTGGATGACAATGAATCAACACAGCCCTTTACATTATGCCTCAAAAGGAGCTACTTCAACTAGGTATGACTTCATAACAAAGAAATATGAATTTATTGGGAAACCTATGAACATATAAAAAGCTCAAAAACCTACCAAACACATTACTAATGACCTCTTCATACCTCCTCCATTCTTGAATAGCTATGCACCAACCATAAATGCCATGAAAACACCTTAAGAACAAAATTGTCTTATTAGGCCTATATACCAAAAATGTTTGTCTTTAAGAATGAAGATTGTACCACCTTGAGAAACTCAATCATGACAAATAAAACATGTATAAAAAATACTACATGACCAAAAAAAACATCACCATATCTATTAGATACTTCAACTTAGGGCATAAGGGATAAAAAACAACTTTGGTCCAAGACTACTAAAAACTATCACATTGTCCCAAGAACCAGTCATGAGAAATTGACTTCATGTGACCACTTAAATATTGAAAATTTTCCTAAAATCATAATATACATGGAATATAGGTCTCAAAAACCATCATACATCCATTTAGTCATCTTGTCTAATGTAAAACTTGAGAGCTATAAAAAAATTATTCAGAAAACAATCTTCGTACCTACACTTTTGTCTCTCTCATATGACTAACCATCACCCACCTAGAGATATCTGGGAGAGTATACTACATGTTCCAATAATCAAACTTGGAAAAAATATCCATTCTGATCATGTTTGAGCCATATCTCTCACATTGAGTCCTTATTAGGGTTGTAGGAGGGTTTTATGACCTGTTTTTGGTTGTTAACAATTGCTCATAAAGATATGGACCTCAAGTACAAAACTAATGCCAAGAAATATTTTATAGGACCATTTTTTATTTTTTCCCCAGCAACTCAAGTTCCCATGTAGAGGATTAATGTGCCAACAAGCAAATGAAAGTGCACCTCGAGTTGGGACTCTCCATTCCATTGAGCTCGATACGACCAAAAAATGCATTATCTTACAAAATCCTTCAAACTATGACTTGAAACTTCATTAACATACCTAAATCAACATACCATCACCTATTTTCATGCTCACATGCCCATAATTTCCTTGTAAACTGAACCTCATACCTCATTAGGTCACACTATCTTTATCTTACTCTCTACTCATTGGTCGTCATGCCTTACTAGGCCTTGAAATTTAATTACATATACCTATGATCATATATTCTAAACCATTTTAAAAAGATAAAATAGTTTCATACATACTCTCATACATGTGTTGACTCCACTCACCAAGCTACCATGCTCATACCTTCTCACAAGGTGTTTTCATGCGCATGACTAGGCCATGACTAGGTTTCTCAAGCACTTATAACTTGACATAATGACCTGAACTCTACCATGCCAATATTTAACAACCTTGATAAAAAAAAAAAACAACACTTGTAGACATACTTGTAATCATACCTTCATAGGAACATCTTCACATTGAGATTTTTCTTTTGTCTTCATATTGTCTTCAAATTATCTCTTTCTCACTCCATTGCCAACAACTTACACTAACCAGTTAGACCTTGACAACACAAAAAGAATCTCCCCATTGGCATCAATGACCTATGAAATCAACCATGCATACCATCAATATTTGAAATCAATGAAAATATTAAAGTTATCCCACTTTGTCATTGATGGTAACCACACTTATAAACACTATGACAATTACCCCTATTCTTAACACTAGGATATCATTCTTCCCCCTTTGACATTAATGAAAAAGGAAATATCTATTACTTCTTTATTATGCTAACATGAAATCACAAGAGAAGTCACCACTTGGATTTATCAACCAAATTTTTGAAACATCACCCAAAATGACATGCTCCCCTTTATCTCCATGCATACCTTCTCAAAACTTCTTTCTTTCTCTTGGATCTAAAATATCATTTGATTAGCTCCACCTAAGTTATTAAATTCTTTAGTGATTGTTAGGAACATGAATTACACCCAATTCCCATCTTAAATGCAAAAATATTGATATTGGAAGCTGGTTTGGCTTAGGATATCTAAAATATAATCCTTAGTAGACTCATATTCAAGCTTGACACTTTTTTCACTCACATGCTCTCTTAGAAAATGATACATGATATGAATGTGTTTGGTATTTGAATTCATGATAGTATTATTTGAAATAATTAAGGAACTTTGTATTTTCATAAAATATGAGAATATGACTGTCATACTCTACCTTGTAGTCATTCAAGGTCTATTTCATCCAAAGCACTTGAGTACATACTAAAGCAACTGTAATATACTCAGCCTCACAAGTAGATAAAGCTACTGATCCTTACCTTTTTGATTTTCCATGAAACTAGGATATCTCCTAAGAAGTAAGCCCCACCACTACTGTTTTTCCTATCATCTTGACTTCCTTCCTAGTCAACATTAATATAGGATGTCATGTCAAAATCTTTGCTTCTTGGGGTACCACAATCCATACTCCACAGTACCTTTGAGATACCTAAATATCCTCTTGAATTCTTGAAAAATTGTTATCCTTTGAATCAGCTTGAAATCTTCCCATAGCACCTACAACTTGCATGATATCATGCCTAAAGGTAGTGGTATACAAAAAAATCCCAATCATTGACCTATATACTATCTGATCGACTTTTGGAAACTCATCCTCCTTGTTTAACTTGTACCAAATGATCATAGGCATACTAATAGGTCTGATATCTTCCATTCCAAAATTTTCCAACATTTCTCTTATGTATTTTTTTTTTTGAAATGAAAATAATTTTTTTTGATTGAGTTAATATATAGTCTAAGAAATAATAACAACTCTTCTATCATAGAAATCTAAAATTCCTTCTTCATCAAATCTTTAAAGAATTTAGTCATGCTCTCATTGTTGCCACCAAAGATGATATCATCCACATAAAAAAACCACTATCAATTGATTATATCCTTATGTATTTACGCATAAATTTGTATCCACAACTCCTTTTCTGAAACCTTGTCTAACATATACCATGTCTAATCTGGCATACCAGGCTCTAGGTGCTTGTTTTAGACCATAAAATGATTTTTAAAGTTTACAAACATAATATTTGTCATATGATAATAAAAATCCTAATATATACCTCTTCTTCCAAGTTCCCATTTAGGAAGTGCTAACTTGATATTATCTGGTATACCCTAAATCCTTTAAAACTTGTAGATACTAGAAATAGTCTTATAGCTTCCAATATTTCCATAGGAGAAAATGTTTCCTCAAAATCAACTCCTCCTAATTGTCCATAATCCTTTGCACACCAATTTGGCCCTTGTCCCTAGTGACTTCTCCATTTTTCATTTAACTTGTTCCTAAATATCCAATGAAATTCCTTGTCTTTAGGCCTAATAACTAGTTCCCAAATATTATTCTTCTCTATTTAATCTAACTCCTCAGTCATCGCACTAACCCAAAACTTTTCTTCAATTTCTTCTAAAAAAATTCCTTAGGTTTAAAATTTAGACAAAATAATAACATTTGCACGGATATAGTTACTTACCATCTTCCTTCTTATCTTCACTCATGTATTCTTGTTTTCAATAATTTGTGTCTTTGGATGGTCTTTCTAAATCTATATTCGAGGAACTTTAGAATATTCTCTTTCTTTAACTTCTTCTTCTTCATCTATCTCAGTAGCTTCTTCTTCATCTATCTCAGTAGCTTCTTCTTCATTCTTGGAGTCCACATGATGAAACTTTGACTTCTTGGAACAAGTCTCATCAGCCTTCACATTGGTGATTTCTATTATCTTTTAAAATCTCTTGTGTGTAGCATTTATAAGTTGAGATGAATGCTAAATATCCTAAGAATATACCCTCATTAGACATTGAATAAAACTTACCTAGGTAATCCTCATCTCCTTTGATGTAGCATTTTCTCCCAAACACTCTAAAATGCTTCACATTTGTAGGTTTGTATTTCCAAAACTCATAGGGGTTTATTCACAATTAATCCTTATTTGTGATCTGTTGAAAGTGTATACTACTGTGCTTTCCTAATAACCATCAGATAACCTTAAATCATTCAACATTTTCCGTTCCATTTTTTTTGAATTCCTTGTTTCTTTTCTTTCACACTAACCCATTTTGCTGAGGTGTCCTAGCTGCTGAAAAATGTCTTATTATTCCATTAGCCTCACAAAAATCATCAAACTCATTTGACCCACAACTCTCCTCATCTGTCAGAGATTAGAAAATTGATATTTTAATTCTCAAAAATAGCCTTAAATTCCTTGAAACATATCAAGATCTTCTGATTTTTTCTTTCAAGAATGATACCCAAGTCATCCTTGTGTAGTCATCTATGAGTAACATGAAGTAACAATTTCCTTGAATGATTGTTTTCCTTGTAGGTACACACAAATTAGTATGAATTATTTATAAATGTCTATAGGTAGAGTAATCCTTAGACTTTAATCTCATTCTAGTTTGCTTACCATGTTGACATGCCTTGCAAAGTGTGTTTTATGTTTGGTGATTTTAGGCATGTTATTCACACACTTTTTAGATATGATCTTAACCAGGTTTTTCAAAGTTTAGGTGCCCCAACCTCATATGCCATAACCAAAATTCATCCATCTTACTCATTAAGAATGTCCTCCTTCCTGATTTCACTCAAGAAATATATGTTGTTTTTTAGTTCTCTTACCCTTGGAAACTAGTCTACCTGATTTGTATTTTCCTATGTCACACCCTTTGTCATGAAAGATGAGTATTTTTTTTGTGGACTGCACATCTGACTCAAAATTAGAAAATTATGTTTCATACCTTAAACATACAATACATTATTTTTCTTGGTCTTCCCATTATCCAAACTTAAGGTACCCTTTCCAAAAATATTGGAAGATGTATTATCCCCACATTTCAATGATCTTGATGCATTATTCTTCAATGAAATAAAACTTGTTCTTAGCACCTATCATGTGGTCTAAGAAACCACTATCTTTATACCAAATCATATCTTCATTTTAAACGTAAAAAATAATATTAGCTAGTAATTATCCTTTTCCTTCAGTACTTTATTCCTCTTTCACTTCATCTACAGGGTAAAAATTCTTGATGGCTTAACTGTCTTTGGATTCCACACTTTGGCTTTGTCTTCTATCTTGAACTCTTGGAGCTTCAAACTTCTTGTTCTGTCTTGGTGATTCATGATGAAAAAATCTTAAAATATGACATCTTTGATGACAGTCATAGAAAACAATATCACTCATACCTCTTGACTGATGGGGACTATGACTCCATGCATAGTCCCATGAGAACTGGTCTCTTAGATGGTATTATACTCTCTCTTACTCTATGAAAAAACATAATACATAAGAAACAATAACCATTGAATGAATTTTCATACCTTTTGGAATATTTTTATGGGATCAAGTATTGTTTTTCATTACTGAGTTATACTTAGCGTCCATGGCATCTTTCCAATCTTTTGACTTTAGGGATTTATAAACTATAGAAGGACTCATCTAATTCAATAACTCTACTCATCAAAGCAAAGTTCACTTCTTTTCTTACTTTATTATGAGTCTATGGTCCAATGGTGGATGTATCCGGTGGAGCATCCATTCTTTCATCTCATAACATGCTCATATACCACTTGGGCATACACTAAATTGTTCTCATGGATTGTGGTTCTATTTGATCATCACCATAATCCCCATCAATCACTTTCATCATCTGCGAGGAACATCAGGATCTATTTTTACAATTGGTGAAAAATCTACATCAGGTGAGTCTGGAGGAGGAGACTCTGCTTCCTTTCTTCTCAAATAACTCAAAATATCTACTGGTGTAGACTTTCCTAGTCTTCGGATCCATCAATCTGTATCCAAGAGTCTCTTCACTATACCCAATGAAGATGAGATTTTGTGATTTCATATCTAGTTTCTTTATGTTCTTCTTGGGTACATGCATACTTGCTTTGCACTTGAATACTATAAGGTGTACAAAAAATGGTTTCCTTTTTGACCATGCTTCTTGTGGTGTTACTCTGTCAAGAGTAATTGTGGGTATTGTTTTCAAAAAATACACTGATGTCTTTGATTATTCTTCCCATCATGTCCTTGCTAGTCCGGAATCATCGATCATGCATCCACACCCATTTCCATTTAGTATGATCTCTTCTCTCAATGATACCATTCTGCTGCGATTGTGTGTGGACGAGGAATTTGTTGATGAATTCCATGATCTTGAAGGTAGGGTTTGAACTCATCACTGGTGAATTACCCCCCTTCGATTTAAGTAGAGATTTTTGATGTGACGACAAGTTTTATTCTCAATAGCCACTTTGAATTTCTTGAAGGTTTCAAAAGCTTCATTTTTCTTGCAAAGACAGTATATCCACCTTTTTTGTGAGTAGTCATCAACACAAAAGCATGAAATATTGGAACCCAGAATGACTTGGTTACATGGCTTCACAAAGATCAGACATGAACCAGATCAAGTTTTCCATGAGCTCGATACATACTATTTTGGAACAAATCTCTGTGTTTTTTTCCTGTAAGGAAGTGAGGACATTTATATGTATCCTTCTAAAGAGATGGTAAACCTTTTACCATATTATGTCAATGAACTGTCTCGAGATACTTGAAACTTATATGACCAAGTCTCTGATGCCACAATTGTGTAGAGGTAGAGTTCTTATCCATAAGTGCCTGATCATCTTTGTGAAAAAAATCAAACTTGAACATGCGTCCCAAACTGGAGGCTTTTGCAACAATTTTCGATCCTTGTGATTTGTCTCAAATCAAACACATTTTCCTTGCTGAAATGACTATCAAAGTCAATTTTCAAGTTGTGATCAAGGAGTTGACTGGACTGGACGACATATTTGTAGTGAACCCATAAGGACATATAATACATATGATAATCTACAGTTGTGTAAACCAAGAGGAAGAGAAATGTTCCCAATCCCCTGTAACTGTGTATGAAGAATCATCACCTAACAACACATGGTTTTTCTGAAGGTGTGTCCCTCATTGAAGTAAACCAGTTTCTATGGCCTTTCATGTGTCGAGTGGCTCTCGTAAATCAACATACCAGACATCACTAGATTGACGTGGAAGGTTCACTTGATCGAGCAATGTATAAGTAGTCTTCATGTATCTGAATGTTCTTCTTGCTCAGACAATATTGCCTTGCTGATGGGGTCTTATTTTTTAGTTCCCATTTTTCTGCCCTTGATTTTAGTTTATATGATCCTTTTGATATTTCAGGTGTTGAGGTCTAGAGTTGCTTGATGAACATTTATTGTAAGTATTATACCAACAATCTTTCAATTCATGTCCTCTTTTGTAGATTAGACATGTCTTCTTCTGTTGTTTATCCCCTTGTTGATTCTGATTCTATTTTTGGGGTTTTTGATAGGAATTAGGTTTTCCTTTTCCTTTTCCTCTCCATTTTTGATTAGAATAAAGTTCCTACTCCTCTTCGTCATCTTTATTATACATAGCTTCCTCTTGCTGCAGTAGGTTTACCACCTTGTCAAAACTCACTATCGTATTAAACAGGTTTAGGGTTTTAAACAAAAATGTGGTATGAAGGAGGGAGAGATCCTCAGAAACAATGGGAATGAGAAACATCACCAGTGACCTCCTCTCCTAGGGCTAGAAGTGAAGCCCTTAACTCTGCAACTATTCTCAAGAAAGCTTCGATTTTCTCATTTATCTAAAACTTAAGTGTGTGTAACTGACTCTACAAATTTATTATGACATTCTTGTTTTTGGCCTCATAAACCATGCTCAAGTTATCCCATGCTTCTTTGGCTATTTTGGCATCTCAAATGTGGCGTTTTCACATCGTCGGACACTCCAAAAAAGATAATTAGCTTGGCCTTATGATCATGATTTATCAAACAATCTTTGCTGTGTTGTATCAGTTGTTGATCTGGTTATTGTACCATTCACAACAGTCCAAATCTTTTCAAACTCAAGCTGTGTCTTGATTTTTTGTCTTCCATGCTAGCATTAGTTGTTTCCTTTGACTAGTTATGAATCTGGAAGAAATAATTTTGGGGCATTGGTGCCCATTTTGTAGAATGCACTGACAGGGTTAGGCTCTTATCACTCCAGGCATAAGGTCTTCCAATCTATATATCGTCAGTCTGATATACCAAATATTTTTATATATACGCCCTTCTCGATATACACATCGATATGTGGAAGAATATTTCACCATTTCAATATACCCAGTGAAGTATGTGAAAGAGGCATTAACATATGTGAAAGAATTCGATATGTGGTACCAAGACAGTACTGAAAGGGGTCTATGTGATTATTGACATCAGATCAAAGAAATATCCTCATACACGCGAGTAACTTCGCTATTTATTCACGATAATTTATCACTCTGGATTTAAGTCATGCAATCATTCTTAGATGGATGGGATGGCTCATAGTGTGTGCACTATGTCCTTATTACTCCCCATTTATTTAAAGGCTCGATGCCTAGACAGCGTTGTTGCAACTATATTAGGCGTTAAGTGTAGTAGTAGTCGTGACGACTTTACCTGTAAGTGACTTCCCAGAGGCACTATTTATACCGAACATTGCAAATGAGATCTAGGATCTCGTGAGTGTTTTAGAACCAAATTTTACTATTTTTTATTACAATTCTCTGCCATTTTTTAAGCAGTTAAAATGTTTTCGGTTGACTATGGCAACCTGCAAATTAGTACAATACACTAAAGTATAAAATTACATTAAAAAACTTTGAACAAATGTGAATGAAAGGCAATTGTTTTTTGTTTTACAGGTCCCTGGTGGCCTCTAAATCCCAAAATGACTCTCAATGCCACAAAAAACCACAAAATATAGCTGAAAAAGCACAGTTTTTAGGTGTACCCTCCCCTTTGGAAAAAGATACTCAGAATGAAAAACTGAAGCATAATTGGGAGAAATTTTTTTTGACCCTTCTTTATGGTTTTCTATCTCTCATTTTAGCCTAGGGGTTTTAGTTGAGGTTACTAGTGCATTTAGAAGGAGGTTTTCCACTATTTTTTCCTCTAACTATTGGTGGTTCTTCCTATTTTTCTTTACTAAATGCCATTATGTTTTAAATCAGTAAGGTTGGGGGGTAGGGGTCGAGTCAAACCATAGACCTCCTATCACCCAAAGAATTTTGCAGTATCTAACTGAATCGCTGCAATACGCTATGCATATCAATTGAAGCAAATAATATTTTAAAAATGAATAAAAAGGCCTGACCTTTTAAAAAATGGCGACGTGGCTGTGCAAGATGGCTTGCTACATGCCTACAGATGGCTTGGGAGAAGGATATGCGTTTGGACTCTAGGAGGTTATGCTAGATAATTTAAAGTTGTTATTCTTTTTATTAGGCCTTTGTTTCGATCGCTTGTAAAATATTTTACACCATTTGTACTCATCAGTTGTTTACCGTCACATATGTGTTTTAATTTAATTGTAGGTCTGCTTGACAAGTAACAAGGTTTGCGTAGGAGATCTCGGATAGAAAGATACGATCAGGAGGCTCAGTCCACTGGCTGATCAGTCTTGGCTCGGCTTTGTCCTATAGTCCGCCTGATTGTATTTTCTTTCGACTTGTAGTGCAAGGTACCCAACTGCAAAGTGTCGGTGATGGAGAATAAGCTCGATGTGTATGGCCCAATTTGGCTTCAATGGTGGGAGCTTGGACTCTCTTGTTGTAGAAGAAAACATGCCCTAGTAGATCCTCAATTGGATGGTGGATTGAATGTTTTAGACCTGGCCAATCAAACCTTTCCGACGATGCAACTCACTGGTGGGGGGGGGGGGCTTTCACACAACAATACACGGCTTGGTTTTGATCAAATAATGAATCCATCCAAATAGCTTTCGGTGTAGGAAAATGCTTCAAATAACTCGGTGTACTCCAATAGTAACTCGGTTGTAATACAAGGATCAACTGGGCTCTGCTACTGTTTGAGGATCGGTGAGTGCTACAACATGAAACTCGCCAATGTAACTCGGTCAATATTGTGAGCTCGACCAGCTCGATGCAGACAAACTTTGTTTGAATGTTGTACAACTCGGTAGGAGCTACAGACTTCTCAAAATTTGATCAGTAAACATATAATATTAGTATGTGACCTAGACCATATCCGCTAGATTTAGTAGGTAGAATTCCCTAATTGGGGTAGAACCTTATTTTCTTTTTTTTTTTTTAAATCAGAATGAGTGCCATGAAGAAAATGTTTCTTGGTGCATAGGTGCACCAAGTGCAAAAAGAAAATTTTCTTTACGTTTACACTAGAGAACGGAACCTGAGGTTGTGGGGATTGCAGGGAGTGTCTGGGAAGCTGCAGGAGGTAGCACATGGATCTCCTGTGAAAGTAGTTTTCTTCTCCAAGAAATTTTCTCTTCCTACTGCAACCTTTCTCCAACCTTGTCAGGAGCTTCAGATTTCCTACTCTGGTACTAAATGTAAACTGAATAATAGGGGTGGAAGCCTGAAATATGTTTATTGATGTTCAATCCAAATTAAATTTATAATAGATGGGCTACAATTCTTATAGAAATTGAAGAACCATGTGCAGACAAATGCATGGTTGCACCGGTACAACTGAAATCATAACAACTTCTAAAATACATCTGGGAAGCAACAATAATTAAATACAAACAAATAATAAGTTACAACTATGCAACCCATGCAAAATTAACTAAGACAAAATAAATGGTTATATGAATTATAACCAAATAATAATATTAAATTCACAATTAAATTAGGTAAAATAAATTTACCCTAACACTCATTGCTAAACAAAATAATATTGTGTAGGAAATGAAAATAAGGTATCCTCTTCTTACTAACATGACTAAGTGATCCCTCTTTATCTAATATTAAATATGACAATAAGAGGAAAATGTATATATTGAAACATATATACCTAATTAAAAATAATGTCCCCTCACCTTATGATTTGGGAATTTATTTTGCACAATCTCTTACTTGTATCCAAGATGCCAATACCTACCACATTTCATCCAAATACCCCAATTCCAAAGTATATTACTTGTGATATGGGCTAATGTTACTTAGCCAATTATAAATGACAGTCCCTTTAACTGAGATTCTACACATCCATGAGAATAGAAATAGGGTGTTTTATTTCCTTAGTGTGCAAATATCTACTTATACTACTGAAGCTAAGGAGGTCTGTGAATAATTAGAGGAAATTCCTAATATTTCTTTAGGTACATCACTAGTGGGTAGTCAACTTAGCATGGATATATTTTATACAAATTTACTTTTTAAAGAGTAGTTGCTACATAATTACATGATGGATTCAGGGGTCTCCTACAAAATAATGCCATTAGACGTGATAAATGAGTTGAAAATCAAGATATCACTCACCTATGGGAGATGTTATGTTATGGATTCAAGATAAGTTTCTATGGTGGGTTGTGTTAGGGGACTTATTGTTCAACTTATAGCTTATTTGGGCAACTTTCTAGATTATGGACATTGTGGTAATTGACTGTTATTATCAATGGGAAATGATATCATCAAGAAAGTGGGTTTCTTTAGTTAGGGGAAACATTCAAATGGATATCTTCCTTTTCTAAAATTCATTTGGAGGGATAACAAGTGATATTATGAAGAGAAAATCTATAATAAAATTGATTTGAATATCCAATAAGGGATTTAAATTAATTATTGTATAATGATGTGGATGTGGAATGTTTTGTATGGAATACATGTTTTATTCAGAATCCAATCAACCCAAATTTCTACCCACAAGTTTGCGGTATTTATTTTGATTGTATATGGACCATGATATTTTATGGACCATGTTCAAGTCAAAGGGAAGGGATAGGGTTATTTTATGTTCTCCAAAAGGAAATTTCTTCAATTTCTCTTACATACTAGACTTTCAATGTACCAACAATGTAGTAGAGCATGAAGCTCTATTGATTGGTTTAAAAGTGACATCTAAATGCAAGATCAAAGATGTGGTTGTAAAGGGAGATTCAAAACTAATCACACAACATGTGAGGAAGGTATATCAACAAAAAATGAGAGGTTAAAATATTATAGAAGCATTATATGAGAATTCCTTGATTTTTTGACTCATTTAACATCATTCATGTTGATAGATCATTGAACATAGTTACAAATAAGCTTGTTGTCTATATTTCTTAGTCTCAAAATCAAGTAATTGTTATTTATTATAAGCATGATGTTAAAGTGTTATTAATTCCCTCCATTCTAGATAACATATAAAATATGCAAGTATTTGAAGACGAAAATTAGATTATGAGTCATAAAAAAATACAACTGATTTTAAGGTCAAGTTATAGACTTGGAGAATTTTATTGAAAATAAGGAAGGAAAAGAGATTCTCTTGAGATAAGAAGTCATTGAGTTGAAACCTGACAAGATCCCAAAGGGGAATTGTAGAACTTGAGATATTCTTTGATGTTGCACATATGGTAAGACAAAGAGATACACCAAAAAAGTAAAATAAAGAAGAAATTAATTTGGGTACTGTTGTGTCCCCAATACAGTTTTTATCAAGAAATTCCTAAAAGAAGATGAAAATAATTCTCTAATTAAAATGTTAAGGTAATATATATATATATATATATATATATATATATATATATATATATATATATATATATATATATATATATATGGATTGGTATTATGATGAGCTAAAATATTATATAGAGGATTTGTTTTAAAATGTAATTCCATTGCATCTTGATGTGAATCCATTCAGACAAAAATAGAGGCTAATAAATCTTATGTTGGAAACTAAGATGCAAGTAGAGCTTTGAAAATTGAAAGGAGGGATCATCCAACCAATAATATTATCTTCATCGAATTCCTTTCAATTTTCAATTTTACTATTATGAGATTGGATTACTAAATATATGTGCTTATTGAAGAAGGGATGGCTTGGAAAAATCCTGAATGCATCCTTATGATATTTTTAATTGAGGAGCAATCTGTAAAATTAATTACCGAGTTTCATCACAGATTATATGGAGGAAACTATGTAGCCAAAACCAATACATATAAGATTATTAAATATGGTTATTAGTGGGCCATATTATTTTATGATGTTGCCAATGTTGTGAGAAAATGTGAACCAAGTCAATGTTTTATAGGAATACTTAAAAAGTTTAGTTCTCTTTCATTAGTTCCATTTGTTCTAGTTTCTCCTTTCCAACAATGAGGGATAAATTTAATTTGGAAGATAAGTGATCAATCCAATTTTGGACATATATGGATTTTAGTTGAAAATAAATTACTTCACCAAGTGGGTAGAAGCCATCCCAACTAATAATGTAACCCACAAGGTAGTGATGGAATTCCTCCAAACTAATATCATCAAAAGGTTTGGTGTGCCCAAAAAAATTATTTCTAACTAAGCAATGTGTTTTAAAGTTCTTCTTCTTTTATATGTGTGACCAATTTGGAATTAGCTTGACTTATTCATCTAACTACCACCTACAAGAAAATTGTCAACTTGAGTCTAACAATTAAAATATGATCAAAATTGTGAGGACTTTTGAGTTGAACAAAATAAAGTGGGAAGAGAAATAAAGGCTAGCTATTTGGGAGAACTTCATTACTCCCAATAAGGATACATGAAGGATCCCATTTGAATTGGTTTAGGGAATGAATGATGCCTTTCCTTGTAACTTAGAACTTCCCACTTACCAGTTGTTCAAAGAGGTAAATTTGTTGAGGTTGGCCCATTTGTTGATAGAATAAATAAACTCATAAAATTGGATGAAATTAAGAAGGTAATATCATGAAAAATGTCTGAAATGTAAGAGAAAAATATCATGATTTTTTGAAAAAAAGGTCTTTGTAAGAGAATTTCAACTAAATGACTTGGTGTTGCTTTGGGATATCAAACATGAGGGAAAAGTAAAACATGGTAAGTTTTTTTCATTATGGATGGATCCATATGCCATTGATGTCTGCATTAGAGAAAACACATTCTTCCTCAGAGATATAAATGGATAAATTCTATATTTTCCTATTAATGGAAGGCATTTGAAACATTTTTTCAGCTGATTGGAGGTGGTAAAGTTCCCAGTAGTGTACATAAGTGTTTTTTATGTGCATGTATATAGTTTTTGCTACATAATATTTGTGGGTTTTCATAGATCAATACTATCTAGATGTTTGTTCTCTGTCTATGCACTCAGAGGCATGTTAAAATTATATAAAATTACTTGTACTTTTTAAAAACAAATCAATTTTTAGTTGGGTTGATTTTATAGTTGCAATACAAAAAAAATATGATGGGTTTGTATCCGTTATAGATAAGGCATTAGTCTTCTCCTTCAAAGATTTTTTTTGGATCTATAGTTACCCGCAAGGGGTAACCGTCCTATAGATAGAAGTATGGTTAAAAATTTTGGGTTCAAAGTGTTGTCAAAATGATTTTCCTTCCCATTTTGGGGAATTAGATCACACTCAATCTTGTTTCCAATTTGGTTTCTATTATTTTAATATATATTTTGCACATTTTATCATTTACAGATGAAGTAAAAATTGAATAGATTTAACATAGAAGTGTTTTTTGAAATATTTTCACAAGAACACATTCATTTGAAAAGGTTCCCATCTTGCAAAATATTCAAAAATATCTTTAAATGAGTTTCATTATATTTGTAGACACCTGTTAATTGGACTGAACAATTTAATACACTTAAATTGTGGGTAATTGCACCACTTTCAATAAGATTGATGACACACTGTCAATAATGATCCATTTCTTCTCTATCACCACTAATCAATCACATTACGACAATTGATTAGCCCTTATGAAGCTCAAAACCCTAATTAATGACCTTTCGTTAATTAACACCTCCTTCTATCTAAAGTAATTAATTATTCTTAATTAATTACGACCACTAATCTAAATCAACAAATCTTCATCTATTTAATCAAATTCCTCTATTGCATCACCTAAAATCATGTTAATTCTCTTCTAAACTATCCTAATAGGTCCATCTCCTTATTAATTAATCACCTTTGATTAATTATGTGCACCCCTAATTCCCATGGGTCACTAAAGGACAAATTAAACTCTCCTAAGGTTGACTCAACCCTCCCTAACCTTCCTTATTCCATAACTAACCTAACCTCTCTATTATCCCACATGTAAAGGGATGTAGAGATTCTTTTATCCATTGGGCTATATAAAGAGCCCTCCTCCTACTATTCTACTTACACCTAAATGAGCATAGAGCCTAAGCTATAGCCATTTTATCATCTTATAACATTCTTCATTAGAGTGAAGCTAAGCATCATCCCTTTGCATTAAATCATCCAAGCTATTTTGTGAAGATCAATGGAGTTAATCAAGAAAGGCCTTGTTGCCATGACTTGATGAACCTCCATCCTCAATCCTCTTGGATCAAGAAACAACTATCAACCCTTTGATAGCTAAAGGATCTACCTAGGTCCATTTCATTGATTTAGCTTTCTAAAGAGTAGAACAATAAATGTTAGCATGTTAGCTTGAAGTTTGTTTTTCAAGGTTTTAATGCATAGTGTTGATGTTTATTACTTGTTTAGCTCTTAGCATGATGGTGCATAGATTTTAGTTTAGCATTGTATTGAGGCTATTAGGTGTTAGTCTTGATTTTACTTACATAGCTAACTAATTCTTGCACACATTTGGCATGCCCGGTGGGACGGGTCCTTAGTCCCTTAGCATTGTAGTTCAATTTTTGTTGTTATTTCAATATTTGGCTAACCCTTGATATGCACATGTGTGAAATAATATTAAATTTCTTATGATTTTACTAACTTTGCATGTGTTGAGTCTTGTTTAGGGGTTTAATTTTGATGGGTTATTGTCAATTTTGAGCTAACATGTTAAAGTTTTTGATCTTTTTGGGCTTGTTTACATCATTGGGCCATATTTTGATGTCATTGACAGTTCATTTTTTACAGGGGGTGCACAGGCACACAAAACTACGTGCACAGGCACTCATCCTCAGGCATGCTCACACACTTTATCTAGCACACGCACTGCTGTAATACTATACCTTGTTTCTATCAAAAAACTTTTAGACCCAGTGTAGGCACCCTAAAGGTAGCGCATACACCCTTTTGCTAGCACACACGCTTCGTGTCCTACTGCATTGTTGGTGCATGCACCAATTTCAAACACACACTAGCGTAGGCACCATTTTACCAGTGCACACACACTGCCATACTTATTTAACCTTCTTTTTTACTTCCCACATATGCATCTATCCACTAGCACAGGCGCACTGAGATAGGTGCATACATCTCTCAGGCTACATAATCACTATGTAAATATGATAGTCCCCACAAAGGTGATCTATGGGCAAGCACCATAATCCACGTGCACACACCCTAATTTACGTGATAGGTACCACAGTCTAGATTTTCATATTAATTTCATGTTTACAAAATCTTGTGTCATTAAAATACTAACATCTTTCAGGTTTATTCTAATTAATTTCTATTTTTTAGGGTGTATTTACATGTTTTTTTAAATTGTATTAAATTTGGATAAACTTTACATGTTTAATCATAAGAGTAAGGTCATGTATGCTCTTCCCTCGTGCCTTTTGGGTGAATCTTAGGAATCAGAAATGATTTTTATCTCTTTCATTGCTTTGAAAAATGTTTAGAATGTCAAATTTGGTCAAGATGTAGGTAATGTTTGTATTTCGCATTTGAATTAATTATTTTCCATTTTTTGATTTATTAGTTAGATTTTTTGTTGCGTATGCTCTTCTCTTGCATTCTAGGATGATCTTGAGAATCAGAAACATGATGTTTGTCCTCTTTGTGTGTATGGAAAATTACTAATCCATTTTGAAGGACCAAAAAACACTTGTCAAAGAAAGAAGAATTCAAGACAACACAAAACTACTAATAAAATTTCCATGCAGGTTTCCAAAAGGTGTTCAAGCAAACCACATTAAGTTAAACAAGATAAAAAACACACCACAAACATCACATTGTATTTACAGGTTTCGGAAAAGGGTACGTCCCTATCCACTCAACTAGAACATAAGCCCTTTGGCATAACGCCTTAAGCTACAACAATGGGGGTGGTTCTAGGAACCCTAAAGTAGTCCACGCAAGAGGGAACCTTGTGGATGAAAATGGGGAAGTTCTCCACACAACCTACTTGACTAGTGTTACCATTTGAGAGATTTAGTGTCAAGGTTATCCATATTGTGACCCAAGTGAGAGTACATGATGATGCATTTATTGCCCACTGTGCTTGAAGGGGGTAAAGTAAAGCCGAGATAACCCAAGATTAATCAGTGTGACTTTCTTGGTAAATTGAGCTCGCATTAGATAACTTTTGACACCTAGTTGAGTGAACCACCTAGGAAGCTATCTTTGAATAGGAGCCAACTTTGACCATTTCAAAACCAATTTGAGTTGAGAGACATTATTCATCATGAAATGTGTGAAGCGTTACTTTTTCTTAGTTTTTCACTCGCCCTAAGGTGAGGCAAAACTTTGCCGAAGTGAAGCTAAAATTTTTCACCCCTAATTTATCTACTTCCATTCACTTTATTTTGACACTTTGTTGATCAAAAGAAGAGTGACTACCCTTGTGTTGCTAATTGATTGTATTCTACACTTTTGTGTCTGTTTACGCTCATCCATGTTTGCAGCTGAGTTGTTAAATGTCTAAAGTGTGTGGAGACGTTTTCATATCATTGGTAGCCTTTTTTATCTTGATACCCAAGTCAAGATCGTCATCATAGTTAGGCTTGATTCATCACCTTGATTCTCCTTTGAACTGTTTTTTTATATCATGTCGCTATAATTTCAATATTTACGTCTTGTTTCTTGTAAGCTTGGCCTAAATATCTATATTGTGACGTTACACTATACACACTCTAACAATTCCTTAGTATACTCTAGCCCTAGTTTGATTTCAATTACTACCTTGATTTTAAAAAGTGTTGAGTGTTACCATTTGTGCATGTTATATCAATATCATATTGATATTAGTACTTACTTTTTCACAAATTTGGTTAACATATCTTGGTGGTATTGTTGTTCACAATCATAACTACCACTTTTTGGGATATAGGTCTTGATTGGATTCAAGCTCAATTTTAGTATACTTTGTTTGGGGATTGCATTAAATTCTTCTTATTACTTACGCCTTGTTAATTTATTTGAATTTGACATATGTGGTGAAATTTTTTTGATCATCTTGAAACACCAACTACCATTTGGAATCAGACTTAGGGATTGTATCATTTGATTGATTGGTTTTGAAACCAAACATCATGTGATTGTATTTCATTTTTCACTTTTTGACTTACTCATTTAGGAAAATCACTTTGGCACATTTATCCATTGACATTCATCATTCTTGAACTATTGACAGTCCTTTGACGTTTTACTTAGGCTTAATCAATACCTTTTAAACAAATTTAAAAACACCTTGGTGAAAATCTCATACATCATGGCCCCTAAAGCAAGATTGGGAGCCAAAAAGCAAACTTGGGAATATTCAAACAAACAATGGGTCAAATCCCTTTATTGGCCATGATCTCGTGCCTCTATTTTCTATAGAGAAATAAGTGGAAGAAATGGTAGATCATAGTCGTGATGAATTAGGGTCACCACGCATATAATTTGATTTTGAACCCACTTTTTTTAGATGAATTCATTTTTAGAAAAAATATCAGGCGCTAGCAAGAGTGGTGGAATTAGGAGCTAGAATGCCTATAGAACATGAGACAATCCCACCCACAAATGAGGCTAATGAGGTAGAACAACCCCTTTATTAACATGGAAGATATCCTAATACATGGGCACGCTTCCACGTCCAACATAGGAAATGATAATATGGTGGGTTATAAAATGCCTTTCGTCAAGATGCCACGTAGAGTTAGACTAGAACATGAAAACCTGGAACAACCTCCATGCAATGAATAAGAAGAAGAACCTCTTGAGGAAGAATTCACTATTCAACAACAAATCCAAAACCTTAGTCAACAATTAGCTTTACTGACATCTCATGTATAGAAAGAACCCAACAAAAATGTACATAAGGAGAAGCCTAAGGTCAAAACTAGTGAACTTCACATAGAAAACCAAGAAGGAGAAAATATGGAATACAGTCATGTATATATTCCCACTTCTCCTACTAAGGAGCAATTACTTACACAAGAAATATAATCCATGAAAACAACACTCACAAGCCTTTAAGAAAGTAATTTTGGGCATATCAAAAAGTACCAATATGAAGAGCTATGCCCCCATCCATTCGATAAAGCTATGACGCTTCACCCTTTTCCTAAGAAGTTTGACATGCCAAAATTTGACAAGTATAGAGGGAAAGGTGACCCAAGAGATCATGTGAAATATTTTTACATGGCATGCCAAGAAGTGGCATATAATGACAATTACCTCATACGACTCTTTCCAAAGAGTCTAGGGGGACAAGCTTTAGAATGGTTCACTCGCTTACCTCATGGGTCTATCTTCACATGGCCTGAACTAGTAGAAATGTTTGTTCGACATTTCTCATACAACATAGAAAGTGACATAACTAT
Organism: Taxus chinensis; assembly: GCA_019776745.2. Classification (NCBI taxonomy): domain Eukaryota; kingdom Viridiplantae; phylum Streptophyta; class Pinopsida; order Cupressales; family Taxaceae; genus Taxus; species Taxus chinensis. Next base: position 700,427,975 of record CM034148.1, read on the forward strand.
GGAAAAACTTGTGTAATACTAAACAACGCCCTAATGAAACATTCACAAGCTTCTTACAAATATGGAAAGGGATAGCCAACCGCTTCCCTTGCACATTTCCTAAAAAATAGCTTGTGAGCATCTTTGTGCCTAATTTAAACCTGGACATCACTTTTCATTTACAAATGCATTGTGTCTGTACCTTTGAATAAGTCATTGAAAAGGGCATATAAATAGAAAAATCCCTCATTGTAAAAAGGAAAATTCAAACAACCTTCTAAAGATAATAAAAATGCCAAACCAACAGAAAAACCAAAGATTGTTAATAAAAACAAGAACGTGGTGGGAGATGAAATCACAGATTCCAAACAAGTACAAACAGTTCAAGTTGGTCAACCTTTTAAACTGACCAAAGGACCCATTCAACCACCACCTAAAGTGTAGAACATTCACTCCTCTTAATGAGTATTTGTCTACAATATTGAAACAATTAGATGCAATCCACATGGTGACTTATCCTATGATGCAACCTTTTGATGAAAATGATCCTAAGCCATCATGGTATAAAGAACATGAGTATTGTGATTTTCATCATGTAAGGGGACACAAGATAGATAACTGCCTAAGACTTTGCCACTACATCCAAGATCTCATTGACAATGGAGAGATAGAAGTTGACACCCCAGAGAGAAATCAAAACACCAAATGAAAATATGGGGATATTCAAAGAACCATTCCCTAAACATGGAAAATCAAATGAGAAAAATCTGGATCAAGGAGATTCATCCCAAAGCTACAAATTTGAAAACTATATATACACCAAAAGTGATAATAATCATTATGACTCACTCATTGGATGTGTCCACTCTTCTAATGAACATGTGAATACCATTAGGATCAAGGGAAAGGATTACACTGTGGTAACAAGGTGTGCCCATATCATGATCCCAGAACCCTCTCTGTCAACCCATCAGGATGGTTAGTACAACATCTTAGAACAACTTGAGAAGAAATATACCAAGATTTCAATCTTAGATCTTCTTAAGATATCAAATGTACATAAGGACATCCTTATACAAAACTCTCTAGGGATCAGGAGTGCTAATGGAAGTAGACCCTTCACATTTACAATCTATAGAGGCAAACATTGAACAAACTGAACACATCTCCTTTAACCACAAGGAAATACCCAATGAAGATCACACACATAACCGTCCCCTGTATATAGAGGTATTTGTTACCCTCGATGGAAGATAAAACATGTTCTCTTGGACAACGGATCGAGGATTGAATATATGTACATCGAAACTAATCAAACAACTGGGACACACCGAATAAGATCTAGAGTCCCATATTATTACCATAATTACTTACGACAACACAGAGGGGGAGTCAGCTAGAACAATCACACTGCCAATGGAAGTAGTACCAACTTGTCACAATACCAAGTTTCATGTCTTAGACTTGGAACTTCCATATAATATGCTTCTTGACTACCCATGGATTCATACCATGCATGTCATACCATCAACATTCCATCAATGCATCAAGTTAAAACATGACGGACACACTGTTACAATACAAGGAGATACATAAACCTTTCAATCATTGCAGAGCTCTCAATAGCTTCACTCATAAAGGTACATATGTGCATCCTTCCACTGATATGGTTGACCCCCTTCAATCAAAATCTATTGAATCACGAGTTGATTCAGATTCCCTCAGCACTTGCACTCATGAAGATTCTACATTTACCTATCCTTTTGATTTATGGGATATGAAAGTTCTAGAATATGGTTATGGAAAATACAATGTACAACAAGCTCTCCTAGTTTCAGACCTATCTTTGTCACCTAAAACAAGAGGCCTACCCAACTATCCTTTCAAATGACCTAGAGATGAATGAACTATTGGGACATTCTTACATGGGGGATTACTTGCAGAAGAGAAATTGCTAGACCCACCTACAACTTGGGTCTTAAAGGACACTCAACCGACTTATTACCCAATTCCTTGAATACGAGAAGTCTAGCTGAATGATGTATTCTGTGGGCTACAAGGGCCTAGGATGTGGAAAGAATGAGCAAGGACCAAGAGAACCAACTCAACTTCCACATTTAAAAATGGAAAGATATGGTATCAACATTTGACCCTATGGATTGCACCCCAGTGATCAAGATGCTACCTATTATGAGAGTGAGGATAACTTTGATTATTTAGATAGCGGTACAGATTCCCACTATAGCCAATATGAGGATCTTTCCTCCATGAACCTATTCATGGATACCATTTTCCTTACCATAACCCCACTCAACCTAAAATTGACCTTGTCTACCCTTCCCTTGTTGATTGGGACCAACAATGTCATGTGCCATTGGACCTCTTTGAGAATGATAAGGCCATTGCAAAATTCATGGGCATACGAGATACAATTCCAATTGGAGACCATAAGAAAGGTTTCTACATTGACTTAGATACCTGTGCATATTTCAGAGAGGAAGTTGAGCTTCGTGGTCAGAAAAACTTAAGAAAAAGTGAGGGAAAAATTTCCAATGAAAATCCTTGGCAAAAGAAAAATCCCAAGTCACACAGTGAAAATATCTTTGAGGTGTTGGCTGAAAAACAAGTAAAAAAATCAACAGACAAGAAAAAGGACCATGGCAAGGGTGAAAATCTCATAGATACGCCCTTGGAAGAATATCTCAACCTTCCTCCTGATCCTACATGTAAGGAGGATATGTCAAAAATGTTGGTAGAAGAAACCATTGATGTGAATATTGGAACAAAAGAAGACCCGAAGATAGTCAAGCTAGGAGCTTCGCTGTTAGCACAAGAGCAAAATACATTCACCATGCTTCTGAGAGAATTTTTGGATATATTCTCATGGTCTTATAAATATATGCTAGGATTAGATCCAAATTTGATAGCGCATAACCTAGTTGTGTACGCAGACATAAAGCCCATCAAACAGAAGCTAAGAAAAATACATCCACAGGTAGCTCTTCTAGTTAAAGAAGAGTTAGAAAGATTACTAGAATCAGGGTTCATTAGACCTATTGACTACTCGGAATGAATATCGAATGTAGTTCCGGTACAAAAGAAACCTTTAGGCATCATAATTTGCACAGACTTTAGAGACATCAACAAGGCATGTTTGAAAGATGATTTCCCTTTGCCCAACATCGACATGATTGTCGATTCAACTTCGGGTTATGAAATGCTATCTCTTATGGATGGATTTTCAAGCTACAATCAAATCAAGATAGCAGAGGAAGATCAACACAAGACAACATTCACAACCCCTTGGGGGACATTATGCTATCAGCTAATGCCCTTCAGCCTCAAAAATGCTGGTGTAACTTATCAAAGGGAAGTGCCAGTAATATTCCATGATATGTTGCATGACATCATGGAGGACTATGTAGATGATATCCTAGGGAATTCAAAGACAAGAGAAGGTGACCCTAAAGTTTTTCGGTGTATTTTTGAATGTATGCTGGAGTATAAGGTTATACTGAATCCAAAGAAATGTGTGTTTGGAGTATTTTTCAGGGAAGTTTCTAGGTTTAATTTTTTCAAGGATAGGGATTGAGGTGGAACCAACCAAAGTCACCACAATTCCTAAAATTTCTCCTCCCAAGAATATCAAATAGCTGTGCAACTTGCAAGGAAAGATACAAGCCATCCACCGTTTGATTTCACAACTTGATAACAAATTTCATTCATTCACCCATCTACTTAAAAAAGATGTTGATTTTATTTGGGGATTGGAGAAATAACAGGGCTTCGCCTTGCTTAAACAATACTTGGCCAATCCTCTTGTCCTCATGCCTCCAACCCCAAGTAAGCCACTTTTTCTATACATATCCACTACCCAATTTGCTATCAGCGGTTTGCTTACACAATATGACCTGAGCCAAAAAGTGAAATTTGTTTACTACCTTATCCGTACCTTAATTTCCTATGAGCTCAACTATCCAAAAATTGAAAAATCTTGTCTGGATGTCATTTTTACCTTTCAAAAAATTTGTCATTACCTATTGAATAATAAAACCAAGCTTATATATAAAGTTGATCCAATCAATTACCTATTGTCAAAGCATGCCCTTACATGTAGAATGGATAATTGGAACATTCTACTTAGTGAATTTGACATTGAATACATACATAGGAAGTCAGTTAAAGGACAAGTACTTGTCGACCAATTAGCAGAAGTACCCTTACCTAGAGCAAAACTTGTAAGTTTGAAGCTACTAGATGCATCATTGATGTATACTGAGGAATATATCATGTGATAGGTTCACTTTGATGGATCATTCACTTCCCATGGTTTAGGGGTAGGTGTATTACTAATCACTCCTTCAGGAGATCCTATCCCGCAAGCTTTCCATCTTGGCTTTCCTTACATAAAAAACATAGGAGAATACAAAGCACTCATCACTGGGATGAAGCTGGTAATAAAATGGAATATCCATCATGTCAAGGTCATTGGTGACTCATAACTGAATATCAAACAAGTCAATGATGAGTACAAGGTCAAGGATGACAAGCTCATCCCATATAAAACGTTGGTGACTATAAAATAATACTTTGTACACATCACCTTTGAATAAATTCTAAGGGCACAAAACCGATCTGCAGAGGCAATGACAACAATGGGTTCTATGCTATATATTTCACCAGAAAACAATGATATTCCATTTTTTTTGTTGAAAATCTACGTTAACCTGTATACGACATGTCATAATCATGCTTGGCATGTGAAGTTGTTGGTCCCTATTCCCCATGGTATGACCCTATTTTTAACTACCTCCAAAGAGTGTTCCTTTCCTCCTAACATCTCCCGAAATGAAAAACAAATCCTTATCTGCAAAATAGCCCGTTACACCCTCCTAAGAGGTACGCTCTATCGTCATGGATATGATGGGAATTTTTTGTGTTGTCTAGATGTAACAGAGTTAGTCTAAGTGATCAAGGAGGTACATGAAGGGGTGTGTGGTGCCCATACAAACAGAATGGTCCTATCAAAGAAATCACTAACGGTAGGCTACTACTGGCCTACTATGGAGACATATTACTGATCCATGTAAGGAAATGTGTTCTATGTAAATAGTATGGAAATTTCATTCATGCATCATCGCAGCCATTGCAACCAAATACATTTTCGTGACCATTTTCCAAATGGGGACTAGATTTAATAGGGAAGTTCACCCCTACCTCATCTGACGGTCATACCCACATCATCACCTCCACATAATATTTCACCAAGTGGGTAGAGGCTGTTCCATTGACCTATGTTACAAGTGCTTGGATATCAAATTTCATCATGAATCACCTTATTTTCTGGTATGGCATTCATGTGGCCATAATTAGTGACAATGGAAAATCGTTCAAGAACAAGATAGTGAAATATATTTTTCATCGATTTCAAATAAGATTAAAGTGGTCCATGCCATATTACCCTCAAGGTAATGGGAAAGTTGAAGCCACTAATAAAACATTGGTTCAAATCATGGAAAATATGGTGAGTAAGACAGGTCGCAATTGGCATCTACAAATTCACCCAGCCCTCTGGGCTTATAGGACCTCCATTTTCACTCCTACTAGTACGAAACCCTACTCCCTAGTGTTTGGGATAGAATCTATCAACCCATTGGAAATAGAAATTTTGTCCCTGATAATATCTCATAGGGATTATCTAGACAAAGATGAGGATTACAGAGAGGCCAGGCTGGTGTAACTGGAACTCCTAGATGAAAAGCGCATCCACACCCTTAACCATCTCAAGGTATATCAAAACAGAGTCTCCCGGAACTACAACAAAAGGAACATACCTCATCAATTTGAGGTCATAGATTTGGTCATGAAAGAGAATCAGTTCAACACAAGGGCAAAAAGAGAGAAGAAAGTAAAGTTCAAACCACACTAGCTCGGACCTTACATTATTGTGGTAAAATATGGAACAAGAGCATACAAACTTTCTCATATTGATGGAGATGAGATATGTGAGCCAATGAATGCCATGCACGTTAAGTGGTTATATGCTTAAACATGGCACAAAAATAAAAAACAAACAAAAAATTTAAAAAAGGATAAAAATACAAAAAAATCAAAAAAAGAGAAAGAAAAAGAGAAAGTAGATCATCCATATGTGAAAACAACGCAATTTTGGTGCTTTGGATGGGTCCCTTGGTGAAAAATGGATTCTGACACATTGGGAGGATTCATTTTTCACAAACATCTTGCATCTAGGAGGTACTGTTGGTACCCAAATTGATTCTCCTTCAGAAGCTGAGAATCATCACAGGTTTGGCAAGGAAGCTTAGAGACAAGCAGAGCATGTAGTGTGTCATTTTGTAGCCGAGGATGAAATGCTGCTTTCTCTCTGTCACTCAGATTTGAAGAAATGGGTAGCACCATCAAGAGGATTTGACCTATCCTCACTAGTTTATGGTTGTGTCTTTCAACCAGGGTGAGAGGACCCTTTTGTAGCCCACTATTTTTGGAGTAGATGGAGATATCCTTCATTGTGAAGTTATTAAGTAGACCTTGAAGAAAATATGATCAATGTAACAAAACCTAACTCTCACGAGTTGCCACTCTAGATAATGGAGATGTTTTCTAAGCAAGGTTTAGGCCACTAAAGACAATGAAAACCTAATTGTTTCTGCATGTTTTGGTAATGGAGACTATGCATTTGTATACACACAGGACAAACAGGGGTAGTATGGGTAAGATTGGTTGTTTTTAAATGGATTTTGGTGGGAGCTAAGGCAAGATGAACTTGATTCACCAGATCCTTGAGAAATTTTTTAAAAATGGAGAGCTCAAATAACAAAATGCTTCAGGGTAGCAAGGATGTTCCTTTAACCAAAATATGTGCTTTAATGGAGGCCCAAATCAACACTTTTCATACAAACTTCAAGGATCCAAAATGAAGGCTCAAATTGGAAAACTTAACTAAACATTATCAATCTTTGTTTCATCATGCCTAAGATGTCCTCAAAGGCTAACAAACAATCTTATAGTCATGCTAGGAGTCATAGTGATTTTAAATTTGTTTATTTCACTATCAAATGAAAGCTCTTCTGATAAATGAAATTGCAAATGCCACCAAACTATCACAAGGATAAGATCTTGTGTGATTCACAAAATTTTCAATGTAAGATTGTAACAGGAACAAGAAAAACTACTTGCAAACATTCAGAAATGAAGCAAACACAATTTTTTCCCAAAAATAATGCAGGTTAACTTAAGTTTGATTAAATTTATCAGTAGGGGAAATTTTCTGGAGGAATCTCAGAGATTGTAAATGGCTATACACTCGCAACCACCTTGACATGATCAAATCTAACACAAAGGAGATAAACAATTTTCTTCAGATGGTTTCTCAGAAGGACAAGTTCTATCAAGCTTTTCTCTCAGAAAAATCAGTCTTGACCTCTAACACCCCAACCCTTTGCACTACCAATTCATGCAATTTATAGCATTTTTACAACAGATTTTTCCCCCAAAAAGTAGAAACATTCAATGTACCAGTGCTCGTTATGATCTCGATCACGATTCTCAGGATTGGATTTACAAAAGTTGTCAGGCACTCAGGGAGGTAGATTTCTTCAAATATATCAGCATTCAATTATTTCATCTGGTAGATCACTCTTCCCTTTATGTACCAACTACTTCTGCCCCTAATTTATCAAATCTGGCCCCTTGCATGCCAAGGAAGGGAAAACTAGAAAATCAAATCGAACCTGATAGCCAAATTACGTCTTAATGGTAAAAGATGTCTCTGGATCTTCCTCACCAAATTTAGATATCAAATTAACTCCCCCTCTCTATTTGGCATGTAGGAGATATCAAGAAATCATGAAGACTTACATCTCCAGGAGCTTTGGAGTAAAAATGGTGGAAAAATCAGATACAGATACACATCTTCCATTGATTTTTGTTTTGAATTTAGACCATCCACGTGGGAGACCAAAGTTAAAACGGGCCTGCAGGTTCCTTTTTTCCTTTTACAACCTTTTGGAAAAATGTAAATTTTTCACATTTTGCTTCGTACCTTCGCCCTTGAGAAATGGGCTTGACACGTGTCCAAAGGTGGGTCCAACAGAAGCACGCTCCCTTTCTTTACTTTGACCCCTTTTTTCACAAAAGGAAAATATTCTAAATTTCCTCCAGAAGTCTGCACCTTCGCTGTTGACCCTTACCTAAAATTTTGACTTATCCTTTGTCAGGCTTGCGGGCCATTTTGATTATTTTAACCTAGGAGGTAAAACATCCAAGTTTTCCCTGACAACCCAATTCCCTGCCATTTTGAATTTTCAATACTGCCACACGTCTCAATGGCACATCTTTGAGATGGTTCCAAAAAGTTGAGACCATGAATGAGCACGGGCTCACCACGTGTCCTAGCATGGTAGAATTTTTTTGAAATTTGAAAGCTCAACGGAAGGTGCCATGTGTCCAAGGTCCACGACAGTCTCCTTTGGCCATTTAAAAGTCCAAGAAAAAGACAGAGTGAGCGGAAGCCTCCAAGTGTCCTCCTGGTGCTTCTTTAAAATAAAACTCAAGGTCCAATCCCCAAACCTACGTGGTTCCTCCACGTGTCTCCATGGCATGATTTCAAGATAGTGCCCAAAAGTGGAGACCGAGAATGAGCGCGGGCTCACCACGTGTCCCAGGCTTCAGAAAATTGTTTGAAAAAGTTTAAGTATGGGAACACCTAGTGGAAGCTTCCACGTGTCTCCATGGCACAATTTCAAAATAGAGCCCAAGAGTGGAGACCTTAAATGAGCACGGGCCGACCTCATGTCCCTGTTCTGCCAAACTATACCAGCTGCATAAATTTTTTTCTAAGTCCGAGAAAAGTAGCTGAATCCTCCACGTGTCATCCCGGTGCAACACCAAGACCAAACCAAAATGTGAACCTTCAAATGAGTGTCGTTCCTCCACATGGACAAATTTTGGGTCGAGGTGATCCATATAATTTTTACAGTTCCCCACAGAGCTACATCCAATAAAAGGGGCCACGTTTCCACTGATGCAGAGATGAAAAATTGATGGGGAAAACTCACCTGTCAAATCGTAAAATGTAGGAAGATAACTGTTTGAGCCCGGAGATGAAATTTTCTTTGAGGAAAAAGAAATTGGAAATGTTACAAGGCTCAAACACACTCCTTCGAGATACATCCATTCATTTTTCTTTAGGTATTTAGGACAAAAACAATAGGGACATCAATTCCTAACTGTGGAAAATGGAAAGAACAAGACAACCTGAGTTTTACACCCAATGTACAGACTCTTTCGAGATGATCATAGAAACAAAGAATCAATTATGGATCCATAAGAGATCCTCAGCCTAGGAAAGGATTGATTACGGAAACAAAATGGAAGACAAAAACTTTTCAAGCACAACACGGGGAGATAAAATGTGACAGAGGCCGTAAACTGAGAGATTTCAAAAGAAAATGGGGTGAGACAAATCGAAGCACCAACAGGTACTTTTACTTAGCTCTAAGGCTAGTTCCACACATGGATCCAAGATTCCTTATGATTCTATCCTTTCAAGCCTTGATTCAGTTGTTTCTCCTCTTGTGAATTAGTGAAGGGATTTCCTTTTTGTATTCCGCATCTAACACTGGGGGTACCTTCACAATTTCACCTTCTTTTTTATAATACATGACACCTACCCTTGTATATTCCCATCTAACATGGGGGGCATCCATGTTTCTCGGTTTCCTATACATAGCTTTCGAAACCCTTCTAAAAATTGTAAAAAACATTCAAATATGCTGAAAAACCAAAAACATTCGCATAAACCCTGAAAACCCCCCAAAACATTAGAAAAATAGAAAACAAAAAACAATAGAAAATCGTTTCACAAAACTCCCAAAAACAATGCAAAACACACTAAAAAAATATTACAAAAACATAGCTTTAGTTTACTTACTTTATCTTGTTTCTGGCTTTGTTTGTTAGTTTGTGTACATTGATTGCTTTTATAGTTTCTGCTTGCTTGTACATTTTTATAGTTTTTCATTTGTACATACTTTGTTTGATTCATCTTTTCTTGCTTAGATTAGATTTATCCTTACTTATACATATGAAGTGTGTTTTTGCATGGTTGTAAATAATTGTACATAGTTGTGTTAATTTATGTTGTTTAAAAATGTATATTTGATAGGTTTGTTAGCTTTTTCTTGCATTTGCATGGTTTTGTCATCACATCATCATATATTCATCTATATCATCACATTTAACATCATATATAAATAAACAAATAAGTATACATCATACATGAATGCCAAGCTAATCATCACATACTGTATCATCAAATGGGGGCAAGAGGGATTGCAAATATCAAAATCTAGCCCCCCCAAATAATATATCATCTTATCATAATGTACAAAATATCAACACAAGGTCACATATGTAACAAATGGCATCATCTACATATATATCATAAAATCTAACACATATAAAACATTTTCATAACCATCATCATGATACATATAAACATGTGGAATAAAACCATACAACATTATAATAAACATCCATAATAAATAATCATCATAAAACACATCACAACATGATAATATACAACATCAAATGTCCATATATACATGTGTAAAAATTCTATCTCAAAAGGATATACATCATCAGTACAACATGGGTCGTCAAGGGCATAAGTCATAATAAAGATTTCATAAAAGGCATACATCAAAATGCTACATCGTATACATCGGTCAAAATAAATAAATCCTTCATAAGAGGAATGTATCACAAGGTACATACAAATTGGTAAAAACATATGAGTCATGTCTGACTCAAACCCTCATCAGGACTACGTGGCCTGTGAGCTGGGAGAGGACCCATAACCTGTACACCACGCTGGATTGTCAGCTTCCCTCGTGGCTTCTCAACTAATCTACTAGATTCTAATGACCTTTGTGACATCGTTGATACACTCAATTGTTGACTATAGCTAGGTTCTCGCTAACCATCTCGAACGACATCATAATATAAAGATTGGTAGTAGGAGGCTATGCCCTCAACTGTCGCTAAATATCTATGTGTGCACGGTGTCACTGCAGTCTCATATGTGTGTTGGAAGGATGCTACCTCCTTGGATAGCCTAACAACCTTAGCCTGACCCACTACTCGCTCAACCCGGAGCTAATCCCTCTCTATAATCAACTACTACACGTGCACCTGAGACTTCTGTAGTAGGCCCATAATCTGAGCCATCTGCGAGGAAATATATCTTATCTACTAGAACCGAGAAGCACCGTCTCCTCCTTGACCTTCCTGCGCTCTATCCTGGTGCCTCTTACCTATGAGAAATTATATATGGGCTCGGACCTAGTCCCTCTCTGTTACTACCCGCAGTTGGACCACTGTGACCTAATGAAGCTGCTGCTGTAGGGAAGCTAGCTATCCCTTGTCATCTTCACCATCTCCTCCTCTTAGCAGACTATGAGGAGAGCTATGCCTCAGACCCTGTGCTTTGGGTAGTATCTGTTGTACTGCAAGGACTTGCCCCTGCCTCTATAGCCTTGGTCTAGGAACCTGTGCTAGACCCTATCCATCATCTCCACCATCATGCCTCTATCCATCAAATGAATCATCATCATCATCACCTCCCCCGATATTTCCCTCTACATTGTCACCCTCAACACTATTGTAAGGAATCTATGGTGGCGGTCTCACACCTATAGCCCATGCACCATCTAGTATGGTCAATCACGAGAAAAAATGTGGCATACCAAGCCAGGTAATCTAGTGTGGTCCCAAGGTCCCTGATATATCATGCTAGATCTCCAAACCATGGTACCATCTGCACAAAGTTTTCCTTGGCTCTAGCTATCTGAATATGGGGGCCAATGGTCTGCCTCTCCACATCACAATAAGTGTATGACATATCAGGCTGAGGAACACCCTGAATGATACCCAACTACCGTTAGCATTGGTCAAATATATAAAAAATTGTAATGTAACTATGGATTCCCAAGATAAAGTTCTCTACCATGCAAATGCTGAGCTCTACCCCATCCTGCAGCCACTGTATATGCCTGTAGGGCCTCCAATGATATCTATCAGTTGTAACTCATCAAAATATTGATCACAATAGTATGTATCTCCCAGTGCACTTAGATATCGTCCCCAATAGGGAACCATCCCATGACTGTAGGATCCTCTGGAGCTCACCCACGCAGTATGCTCACAAGATGACCAATCGCTATGTGGTTCCTTGATCAAATATGTAATAACAACACAGGCCCCACCATCTTCTGATGGTGGTATGTGATCAAATGTAGGTTTCTCTATATATTTTCCATTATGCACCGGCCCTAAAAATATATATCGCCACTATATAGACTATGAATAACAGTAATCAAGCCCAATGGAAATAAGGTCCTTGTCTTATCAGTGAATAAAAACCCACTAATAAGAGCCATCAAATATAAGGGTACCTGGTGAATGGTATGATATGATATGCAACAATGTAAATAAACAGTCATACCTTGATGGGGTATGTCGTCCCTGCAGAAGACATTACTGATCATTTTTGTAAGTTGTCTAAATTTGCTGGTATATTTAATCAAGGAGCCAATAATGGGGACACACAAAATCCTCCATACATCCTCCAAGGTAACAATCATCTCCCCTATAGGGATTCAGAAGTACTGGCTCTCAATATGCCATCGCTTTATCAATGTTGTCAAAAGGCCATGATCTAATGTGATAGATGACATCCAAGCAACATGTTCTAAACCAACTGCCTCCAACCGTACCTCCATGTCGTGACGATCCCACTGAGGAAATCTCACCTCTATCTCGGCAATGCCACTATGTCATTCTATCGTTTGCAACGCTGAAATCATCTCTGCGAAACATAAGTGTTAGGCACTAACATTTCCTCTATTTTCTTCTATCTTCTTTCATGTTTTGATTTTCATTTTCTTCTTTTAGGCATCAGCGCACCCTTTTGGGTGTGTGTGCACCCCTTTTTATGTGACATGGGCATATTGTACATATGCACGCATTCTAGGGTACTTTCCCGCACATTTTTATGTATGCGCACCCCCTCTTAGCTAACCTAACCCGTGCATTTTTGCGTGTGCTTCAATATGCCTATGTGGCTTTTTTAGCACGCGTGCATAGGCACATATGTCCAACTCCTCATTGCTTCCATACATCATCCGTGCTAGCGAGATGCCACATGTGTGTCATGTAATCGCTAACAGGTGGTTATGTCCCCACGTGTACATACTTTTGTGGTGCCTATGCGCCCTTGAGGACACTTGCACCCCCAAGGGGTCTGCGCATAGCACATTTGCTAGGGTTTCATCCCAAGTAATAATGAGTGGGAGTTCCAACCGTTGTAGATGCACAAAACTACATAGGGAAACTTATAAAACTACCTCACGAAGGGGCCATCTTCTACATGAAAAATGTGATCCCGAACTTGGTTGGTGCATCTATCGTGGGTTCATAATCTCACCATCATCTTCATCACTCTGACATTTCTCACCCTAATTTAATGAAAAAGTATGTCCCATAACAATAGAATTGATCGCAATGAATAACATCCCCCTAGCAAAAAAACATAAAAATGACAATAACTCACATCTCCAGTCACCCCATGTGCTCCCACTGTTTTGAACACCGTTAAAATTATAAGCCTCCTTATTCTTGCTGTAAATAGTTATGTCTCTAATTAAATCAATTATGGTTATTTAATTTTTCACCGAGTTCGAGGCAATGAAAAATGCTCACCTAGCATGTAAACGATCTTCTCAATTTTTTGAACTAGGACAATTTTATTTCTTCTAGGTGATATCACTCCTTCTACACACTCCAACTAATAATTATTTTATTAATTTTATGATTATGAACCCGTGAGAGCATGTAGATTGCCATCTCGATGCTTCTTCATTAACCATGGGTTATTTTCAGCTCGATCATTGTATACTCTTGCTGATTCTTCTGATTTGTTCTATACGAAAGTCCACTAATACACAAGGGTGGAAAGGTAGTATATCAAAACCCTGCTAAATAAGTCAAGTCAAAAATCTCATTTGATTTTGATTATCAGTAAAAGTTATTTCTACTTCATTTCAATAAATTGCACTTAAAATTCCTACTTAATTGTAAAAATATTACTTTGATGTATGCAAGTCATAGGCTAGCTTCATCTGCACTACAATGGATGAAGATCTGTGTCTTGTACAAGGTAATTTTTCAATATGTTATTGTGAAGTCCTCACGTGATTATTAAAATCAGGCGACTCGTGGATCCTCAGTTTTACAACCGTTTACAAAGCTGGCATGGTTTCTTCGTCAGTGTTCTGAGGGCAAATCTAGTTACGCTGATCATTGTTACACAGTGCACAAGAGTTAAAATACCTAGTGATAATAATGAAGATCCTTCATCACTTTCCATCGCATTAGATATTTTCACGGGGCATCATTCTTAACCATTCCCTATATCCCTCTCGAACATTTCACCCCATGTTCAACTCTTATTTCAAAAGCATCTTCTGCAGCCTTACTTGAACTTCTATTTTTCCTTTGAGTATTTCTGTTTGCACATGTGTATTCCATGTCTAAAATGCAACCACCATGTTTGGTTCTCAAAACTGCATTACAATGGTTTGTACCCCTGGCATCATGAGTTAGTTTCGTCAACCACCGCACAGATATTTTTCCCCCGTATTACGGAGATTCATGTTACATTTTAGTGGCAGTTATTGTTAAAATGATTATATGGTTATATAAGGACCACCACCTGACATAGAACTGGTGGTTTCATCATGAGTGAGAATTACAGTTAAACTCTCACTTCTCATGCGTAAAGTTTTTTATCTTCTCTCTCTTTATCTATGCACACGGTTTACTTCTATATCATTAATGCCTAGTTCATTCCATTCTACCATTTTAGCCCTTGGGGCATTTTACTCCCTAAGTGACTGAATTTAAACCTCATCATTGAGTTTCAATCTCACCTTTTAGGATTGTCGAAAAAACTTAGAGGTTGGTGTTAGTGCAAAAATTACAGCACCCCTGGACACTGATCAGATCTCTAGGTTGAGCTCTCTTGCATCCAGTGTAATTGCACAACATGGAAACCTCTCTCCAAGTGTGGGACTTGTGAAAGTGAGAGAGGAATCTCCAGATTAGAGGTTGGTTCCTCAAACTCCTCTGATTTAGATCTATATTTTGCAAAGCGCAGAGGTCTAATCCTAATCCTAATCTAACCATGCCAAGGAGACAGGGAGAGAGAGTGCAAAAAAATTGAAATCCTAACTAAAGATGGTGATGCACCAAAGAAGGAGAATGTTGAACCTCTATAAAACTGCCATGGGACAAAATAGGTGAGCAATGACCAAGGATTCACAGATGCATCACAGGCCCAAGGAACATCACATAGACTGTCCCAAAATGTATGAACACAGCTCCAGATCTGAAATCAACGTTCAAACATGCACAAATACCTGCAATGAAGAGAGGATTGAAGAAAACAAGCAAAAACAGAGAAAGGATGCATTATCATCACAAATCACGTTTTGTTGCTCCAGAAGTTTGCACACCATTCCATTAGTAAAAGGTAAAGAAAACACCATTACAATCCTTGGAGGAGGTTCGATACTTCATTTTCAACCCCTCCAGAAGAAAAGAAGGGAAAGAAGAAGAGCTATACCCCAAAGAAGTGAACAACTTAGAAATCTATTGAGCCCAAATCTGGCTTTTAACATTGCAAGGGTCGAAGCCCAGGGAACAGGAGACGTACAAAACATGGGAGCCCATTCCTCATTGACTGCCAGGTGTCATTAAAACGGCATAGGATACCTTACAAACCCATACCCTGCCATTCTTTACCAGATTTGGAGGAGAATGCGACCCATTCTGCATTAACTCTGGTCGCTGAAATGTCATTTCTGGCCATGCAATACGCGTCAGAGCCGTTTCTTGATTTTCCTCCCTTCAGACTGCTCCAAAATGCAAGATTGATCCCTGGAATCATGTAGAGAATTTCATCCAGCTTTCCGTTGATGTAAAGAACGTGCAAATCCGAGCTCTGGATCAAAATTTATGGCGATCTGAAGATTTAGGGCACGGAACAGGCGAAAACGTGATTTTGAAATCCTTTCCCGTGCTCTGCCACTTGGATGACACGTGGCATGCTCATATTGGACGAGCAATTCTCTCTCCTCCGTACTTTTTGGTGGGCTTTCCTTTGAAATCTCACTTGTGGGGCCCTTAACTGGACACGTGGCGCTATTTCATTGGTTTGGATCGGCTGCTTTAAAACTTGCCCTTTGACTTTTTGACTTTTCTCCTTGAGACACGTGGCAGCTTTTGATTAGTCCGCGGGCCTGCTGGCTCTTCTGCGCCCTTCGCATCTTTTGTCCTGGATGTCCCAAACCCTTTGGGACAAAAACTTCCGGATCCGCCCGAAATGGGCCTCGATTGTCCCTCATTTGGCCGATGACACGTGGCGACAATTTTATTGGCTTTCGGCTTTTCGGCCGGTTCACGCGTCCCTCGCGTCCCTTTGTTCCATTTTCCTTTGGACCGCTTGGGACAATTTCGCCTGGTTCGGCCGGTTCGCGCCCATTCGTACCACTCGTCCCACTTTTTTTTTGGGCCCTTCGCGGCCCTGTGTCCCAATCACTTTTATTTCGGCCGGTTCGGCCGGTTCGGGCCTTTTGTCCCAAACGTCCTGAGCAACACTTAGCCAATTTCTTCCTCTTTTGGCCGGATCGGCTTTTCGCGCCCGCCGCGTACTTCTGGCCCGATTGTCCCAAATGCAATTTGGGCCGCCTGGAGGCTTTTCGGCCGATCCGCGCCTTGACGTCCCAAATGTCCCAATTGCTCCCCTTAGCAGGACTTAGCCAATTTTCACACTTTTTCCTGGATCAACCTATTTGCCTTTCTGCAACTTTTTCCACATTTTTCAGAGCTTGCTCCTTCCTTCTGCCTCGGCCAGAGGAGTTAGAAAAATATCTGAGAGAACCTCAGAAACATGATGTTTGCTCTGAATCAATTAATTTGCCTGGGACTTGAATATTCTGATGCATGTTATCAAAATTACCCAGGGGGGAAATTTTGACAACAGTTTGGCGACTCAGTGGGGTCATCTGCCTGCTAGATGAAAAGACCAGTTGCCTTGAAGCAATCCATTGGGCATGGAGTCATAAGCAAGCCTGAAAACTGATCTGAACCTTGAAAATCTCCCCTCTGAGCCACTTGGAAACCCACCGGGCATGTAGTTGTTCTTACCAAAATGCCACTGGAACGAACTGTGCAAGAGCAAAACCAGCAACACCAAAAACTATGTACAAAACTGAAAATCATACATGCCCCAAATGGAACATGCAGAGTGTGCACAAGCACTTCTTCTACTGAAAGCAAACCTAGCTACTCTACTCTAACTGGAAGCAAAGGCAAGCTAAACAAACCCTGCAACTGGTTGTGAGAAATAGCTTCCTTTCTTCAAAATTGGCAGCCATGCAATTGATTTGGCACTGATCATGGCTGTTTGGATGGATGGAAAATCAACAAGAAGCTGGTCTTCTATCCAAATCATCAAGGTATCAACTGAAAAATCCAATACCTCTTTTAGTTGCTCTGCATTTGGATTGGAGAGGTATGGCATCTGATCCTTGGTACTTTGTAGCTCATCCTCATGCTCAGAAGCAAGCATGACTGGTTGTGGCTTCTCCTTTGGCTCCAATGAAGCCAAATACCTGATTGGGCAAGGTCTGATCCGTTTGATATGCCCATAGCTCTGATTTTCAACTCCAAGAATGGAGTCTTCTTGTAGACCCTCACCTGAATGGATGATGTGGAAGAAATGGTGGGATCCTTCTGTCCTTTCTCTTCCTCCAATGAAGAACATGGAAGATTAAAATCTTCCAATCTTGATCCCAAAGAGCTGCTGTAAGATGCAGGCTGCTGCAAATGAAAGCTCTCCTTTATGGCAGCAGGCTCTTGTGTTTGGAATGTGGGTGATGAAAGAGAGAAAGGTGAAAGCTCAACCGGCTCTTCTCCATCAAAACAGTCCTCCAAATCTGACAGGTAAACTACCTCATTGTTGTCCTGCTGCTCGTTTTCAACTTCCTCCATGGTGTCCTCTTGATCTGCAACTTGACCACCATGGTTTCCTTCACTCTCCAATATTGAGTTTGAGAGATCAAACTCCTTTTCAGCACTGGAACTTGAGAGAAGTGAAGTAGAAAGAAGAACTGAAGGTTCTCCTGTAACCTGCTTTGTGCTCAAACCCTTTGGATCTGCACTTTTCTCCTCCACAGCTAGATTGTGCTCCTCTTCTTTTGGATTTGGAGCAGCTTCTCCTTCCTCCAATGTTTGAAGGCAATCTTGCTCTTGATTGAACTCTTCCTCCAGCATGAAGTTTGTCAAGTCAAACTCTTCAATCTGCTGCTCTAGAGGACAAGTTGGGGCTGCAAGATCTTCTTCTTCAACAAAATCAGTCCTAACCACCATTTGTTCAACCTTAGCCTCTTCTGTAGGCTTAACCATCAAGGGGATCTTTGTCATCCCAAATTTGGCAGCCCAAACCTTCAAGTCTGTCTGTCATTTCTTTTCTTTTGGGCTCTTCCTCTTGCTGTCCTTGATGACTGATTTTTTCAATTTCTTCTTTCCCACATGGAATTGGGAATGCAAAAGGAGGGATAGGTTGAAACTCAACTGATTTGACAATTTTTTGTGGTGGTGGAGGAGGTAGAAACTCTTGTTTCTTTGGAGGAGGGGGTATTTCTGTTACCTCTTGTGGAGGGAATGACTGTTTGGAAGGGAAAAGGAAAGAAGAATCGAGATGAGATGGAAGACTGAGAGGTGGAGACATGGATTCAACATTTGGGACAGCAGATGGAGATTTTGAAACTTGACACTGCTGAAATGATACAGATTGGGAAAGAGGAAAAGAAAAGGTATGAGATGATGTGCTTACCCGTTGACAAGGTTGCTGAAAACTTCCTCTCATACACCTCTATTTCTTCAATCCACTTTGCAAGAAAAGGCAGCGTTGCAATCATGAAGTCAAGCTTCTCCTGAGGGCTGTAATGCCTTGGAAAAGGTCCCACCCATGGACAGGGTGCTCCACAACCGATTCCAAATGCTCTCATCTGTGCCTGAGCCCTGGACTGCACTATGTTTACCTCCATCTTTTGGATTTTCTCCAACAGACCAGCATCTTGGATCTGATGGTCTTCATTGTCTGCATACTCTTGCTCTTGGAAAGCTCCATAGCCAAACTGACTTTGGCACTGCTGCTCATATGAGTATGCATGCTGATCTGGAAGATTTGTAAAATGTGTTGGAGGTGGAATATACTGCTGTTGTTGATATGAATTCCATGATGGAAATGAAGTCATGATTGCACAACTTCATAGAATGGAAAAGAATGGAAGGGGTGGAAAGAAGGATGAATGAAAATGGATGGAAACGGGTCTGCAACTTCAGAAAAATGGGTTGCTGATCAGATGGAGTCGCCAGATGTGTTTGCAAGTGCCTCCAAAGGCTGAAATCTTCACAGGAACACACCAACCTGCAAAAGATGAAGTGGAAGACCTCTAGAGTCCCACCGGGCGTGCCAAAACTGTTGATGCAAAATCACAGCACCCCTGGATGCACATCAGGCTTCTAGGTTGATGTTCAGGCATCCAGTATGATTGCACAACATGGAAACCTCTCTCCAAGCGTGGGACTTGTGAAACCGAGAGAGGAATCTCCAGAGAAGGCTGGTTCCTACTCCTAAACTACCTGCCACAAGCTATTCTAGCGCAGGCAAGCTAATCTAATCCTAATCTAACCATGCCAAGGAGACAGAGAGAGAGAGAAGGGAAAAACAGCAAAATCCTACACTAAAACGGTGATACACCAGAATGAAGGAGAATGTTGAACCTCTATCAAAACTGCCATGGGACAAAGAGAGGTGAGCAATGGGAAGGATGGACAGATGCATCACAGGCCCAAGGATAGATTTCACATAGAAAGTGTCCCAAAACTCCATGAACACAGCTCCAGATCTGCAATGAACGTTCAAACATGCACAAATACCTGTAATGAAGAGAGGCAAGAAGAAAACAAGCAAAAACGAGAAAGGATGGACAAATGCATCACAAAACACGTTTTGTTGCTCTAGAAGTTTGCACAGAACATCATTCCATTAGTAAAAGGCAAAAAACACCATTACAGAGCAGGGAGGAGGTTCGAACTCCATTTTCAACCCCATAGAAGAAAAGAAGGGAGGGTCCGAGCAAAAAGAATGAACAACTTGTTATCTATTTAGCCAAATCTGGCTTTTTACATTGCATGGGTCGAGCCCAGGGGACAGAAACATGGGAAAACGTGTAAGCCCGTTCCTCATTGAATGCCAACTGCATTAAAATGGCATAGGATACCTTACCAACCCATACCCTACCATCTTTGACCGATTTGGAGGAGAATGCGACCCATTCTGCATTAATTTGGCCGTTGAAATGTCACTTCTGGCCGTGCACACGCGTCAGAGCCATTTCTGGATCGAAATTTTCTCTCTTCATACTTGGCACCAAAACTCGAGGTTGATCCTAGAATCATGTAGAGAATTTCATCCCGCGCTTTCCGTTGATATAAAGAACGTGGAAATCTGAGCTCTGGATCAAAAGATATGGCGATCTGAAGATTTAGGGCACGGAGCAGACCAAAACGGATTTTGAAATATTTCCCGCACTCTCTGCCACTTGGATGACACGTGGCATGCTCATATTGGTCGCAGTGATTCTCTCTCCTCTAGCCTTTTTGGTGGGGATTTCCTTTGAAATCTCCTTGTGGGCCCTAGCTAGGACACGTGGCATTATTTCATTGATTTGGATCGGTGCTCGAAAACTCGCCCCTTTGACTTTTTGACTTTTCTCTTGTGAGGACACGTGGCCGCTTCTGATTAGTCCGCGGGCCTGCCAGCTCCTTCGCGCCCTTCGCGTCTTTTTGTCCCGGATGTCCCAAACCGTCTGGGACAAAAACTTCCGATCCACCCGAAATGGGCCTCCTTGTCCCTCATTTGGCCGATGACACGTGGCGCAATTTTATTGGCTTTCAGCTTTTCGGTGATCCGCGTCCCACGCGTCCCTTTGTCCCATTTTGCTTTGGACTGTTTGGCAACCTTTATCACCTGGTTTGGCTGGTTCGTGCCTTTTTGTCCCAACTGTCCCACTTTGTTTTGGACTGACTTGACCTTTTTCACATGGTTCGCGCCTTCGCGGCAGATGTCCCAATCACTTTTTGACTGCCTGTGCTCATTTCGGGTGAACCGGCCGGTTCGCGTCCATTTGTCCCGCTTGTCCCATTTTGGTTTGGACTGTCTGGCCCTTTTTCGCCCGGTTCGGCCGGTTCGCACCTTTTTCGCTCGCTTGTCCCATTGGCGTCCCTCTCAACAGTTAGCCAATTTTTTTCTCTCTTTCGGTCGGATCGGCTTTTCGCGCCCACCGCTGTGTACTTCTAGTCCCGATTGTCCCAAATGCAATTTGGGCCGCCTGGAGGCTTTTCGGCCGATCCGCGCCTTGACTGTCCCAAATGTCCCAATTGCTCCCTTGAGCAGGACTTAGCCAATTTTCACACTTTTTCCTGGATCAACCTATTTGCCTTTCTGCAACTTTTTTCACATTTTCTCAGAGCTTGCTCCTTCCTTCTTCAGCCAGGGGAGTTAGAAAAATAACTGAGGGAACCTCATAAACATGATGTTTGCTCTGAATCAATTAATTTTCCTGGGACTTGAATATTCTGATGCATGTTATCAAAATTACCCAGGGGGGGGGGAATTTTGACAACACTTCCTTCATCACCCCATCAACACTTGAGGGGTCATCTCTCACTTTTACTAATTTTTTCTTCCACCCCTTAAATTTTTTTACATGTCTACTATCTTTGAAGTGATGTCACTTACACCACCCCAAAGAGGGGAAAATGTAGACACCTGTTAAAAAGGAGAAATATGAAGGCTTCCTCTAAACATAAGAATGATCTTAGGGAAATATTATCTAAAGACAATGGAGGCATGATTGAGATTTTTTTTATCATATTTTTCACCGGGAGAACCAAATAGGCTGTGACAAGTGGCATTAAGAAGGTCTTGGAGAGAGCTTTGTATCGACATGAGTTTTGGGGTAGATAATGTAGATATTTAAGATATTTTCTTCATAGAGTTTTTGGGTATATCCTTCTCATTATTTTTAATCCAATAACACCTAAATCACTCTCTTAAGATTTTGGGTGGTCTTGACTCTTCTAAAATATGTCTTCAAGTTGTTTCTCCCTTCAGGTTCCCACTAAAATGCATTAATTTGATTAAGCTTTAGATCAAAGAAATAAGCTGTCAGAATGATCCAATGGTGGAAAAATAATATTCCCAATAAAGTGTTAGTTTCTTGTTCACCCATTCTCCTAATTTTCAAAGATGCACGTGTTTTATTTTTGTGGAAACTCATTTAAATTTCCTCATAAGTCACTTTTATACCAAATTTAGCTTGATTTTGGGAAACATTTGCATTTCTTTCCATATTAATTTGGAAAGAGCGATTCAAGAACACTTTTATCCCTCCTCTCTTTTATCGGTGATTTGTTTTTACACAGTGCTAATAAATAACTCCTTTATGACCTTTAATTTCCTTTGAGAGAATATTTTAAGTACCTTTGATGTGTAACTTTGCAAAGGGAAATGTTTAAATCCTGGAAGAATATGAAAACCATCATAGAAAAAGCTACTAGGAAGTAGTTGTAGATGATTCTGCTGTCCTTGTTTGTTTTTTTGTTGTTTTTTTGTGGATCCTTTACTGCTTTTTTGCAGTAATTTTGTTGTTTTGTCTCGTCTTGGTAGCTATTTTTTAGCTACTTTGAAATTCATTGTAACATTTGGATTCTGATCCTTTTCTCTCTGGTTCTCTTGCTTATCCTGGCTTTTAGGCCTTCTTTTGAAATCAAGGGTATAGTCCCTTTCAAAAACCTATTTGCCAATAATAAAAAAAAAACTTTGCAAAGGGAAATTGTATAAAATGGAAAAGAAACTCTCTGTAATGATGTTTTAGTTATTGAAAATATTTGGTTGTCCAATTTGAGCATTTCATTTTCCAATTTTCTAAGAAATTGAATAGTGATAATATTTTCCAGTTCAAAAAATAAGTATTGTAGGATGTTGAGCAAGTGTTATGGATTTGTTAGGAAGCATTGAAGGTACAAACCACTGTTTGGTTACTAAGCACTTGTTAGTATTATGTAAATATTCATAAATTTTTAAATACAAAAATCCTTGCATGTTTTCACTTCTTTGTTTTCATACAAAAGTTTTAATATTAGTGTGTTGTCATTCTATGATGTCGTGTCCTTATTAATAATGATAGGTATGTATATGTATATGGGGTTCACTTAGTAAAAGTATGGTATAACATGATCGTTTGACTGATATTAAAGAATACCATTAATGTTGGCTTTTACCTTTAATTATTTAATTGATAATACCCCCTCCTATTACATTATTATAAGGAAAATACCCCCTATTTTTTCCAATTACCTTACTTACCCATTTTTCTGTTATGATTGTATTTACCCCTTTTTATTTCTACCCTAATATATCAAACTAAAAATATATCATGTTTCTCAATCAATTATTATTTTCTTAATACACCGTTGCTATGGAAAGAGAGTTTGAAGAAATTCAAGACCTATTATAAATTACCTTAATGTTAAGATTTAATCATTCACAATTACTTCTTTAAATTTAATTAGATGGTGAAATAATATCATTTGTGTTGACAAGCATAATCAATCCTAGTTTTCTATTATCTTATTATTATTTGATTAAGAACCTCCTAATTGATATTTCCTTATTACAAAAGAAATTATAATTTATCTTTATGATCACCCTCCTTTTACAATGTTAAGGTATTTAGTTTTAAAAACTAAGGTTCAAATGTTTTAGTTTTATATTAAAACCAACCTTACATCTCATGTGGCCCACCTCTCTAATCTACCTCAAATACCTAATTCAAAATATTAATAAATTAAACCATTTCACCCTTGTCTATTGGTGTATTGACTTTGCTTTTATCAATTTTGAAAACCTCAATATGAATGAACATGCTACTTGATATTTCCTAGATAATGAACTCTCTATGCATGTAGGATATTTCATTGTATATCTAAATTAATGGTGGATGTATAACATTTGTGTAGGTTGTTGTCTACTTTTGATCATCCTTAGCTAACTTAATCTAAATTCTGGTAACTCTTTTCCCAATGGATCTAGTCACTAGTCTTAGTTCATCTAATCACTTTCTTTTCTTAACATTCCCATTCACTTCCACACTTATTAAAATCTTATTGTACATTTACAAACCATTCAACATTTTCAACCATTAGAACTCTAGATTCATGGTTATAAGATTTCGTTTGAATTTTTTTTTGGCCTTGATAACAATGAGCTCATAAAATGTGGATGTCTTTGTTATTATTATCTATTTGAGTGAAAAATTTTCCCATTCTTAGGAAAATTTGAGAATATCCTGCTAGTGAAAAAAAATGGGTAATAATTTGTGGTGGTTTGGCTGATTGGTTGGGTATGCTACATCATATTTTCCTGATCTCTGTTATTTTTCATCATTTGGGTTACTTTAGGGTCCCTACCCAAGGTATTATAGAGCATGAAGTGCAACATCCCCATTTTAAGATACTAGAACAAGGGAAAAATAATAATTTTTTTTTCCTTTTTATACAACGTTCCCTATCATGAATTATATAATTCAAACACACGTTCAAGTTTTAATAATTGTTCTCTGTCCAGTTAATGCAATTTGGATCACACAATTTCTTTTTAAAACCAATGTTCTCTGTTCACATATTTGCAATATGGAACACACATTCAGTGTCATTCAATCATATAACAGATACCATATGCTGCTGTAAATGACTCGAAGAACTACCAATCTCCCATTTATGGCTCAGAGTTTCAGCGATCTCTCATTTCATGACTCGGTGACTTATCGATCCTTCATGTTAATTCATGCATTGTATAATGAATATACAGGGTTCTCTTACCGTTTCTGGTTATCGAAGTGATCCATTTAAGAAGCCTATCTGAATATCTATTACTGATATTCATCTGACATCCTGCATCTTAAACTAGGTGATTAGGACAACGCAACCAGCACTTGCGATACTTTGGCCAAAGATTTTCACATTCTTTGCATGATCATATTCCTAGATGTGATACACATCATTGGAATACATCCTTCACCTCACTTCGTCTGTTATCTAGAATGGTCTTTCCTAGTCTCTGCCAGTCCTTCCGTTTAAGGTCAAAATCTAACCCCAACTAGCAATATGAACGAGTAGAGGAAGTTACTCATGGTAACTAAAGATACGCAGACATATGGTGTCGTCCCTAGACGAATCCGTGTGTCTAGTTACCTTTAGTCCTCCGGAGTCACTCCGTATATGTGATCACATTCCTATCCCCATCTAAGAACTTAGTATTCAGCTTATGTAAACTTGATGATTTAATTCGGGAGGGCATTGTAATATGTCAGCTATAACATTGTGTCGTCATGAAGGCCCCGCCGTCATGAAGACACCATGTTGTAGCTGGTGTATGTCAATGTCCTACGGAATCCTCTCATCGAGAGTACACATCCAGCTTGAGTGTGATTTGGTTATAATCTTAATATTAAGATCAACTTTCAGTAGCCATGCTAATCCTTAAACCTTGTTCTCGTTACAGTTGTATGTAGCTAAGAGAGAATTAATTTGTCTTCAAGTGTAATATACATCCTCTCCTTCATACTGAAGGGTTGCATATTCTCTTCTTGGTTCCTTTCTTAATCTTCGGACTAATCAGTCCATTACCGATAAACTTAATAAGTTTAACCTATTAAACTTAACCAAGTTTTTCCACAACTGTAAACAATTCAGAATTCCATCTTATTAGACATCATTTAAATGAGGTCTAATTCTAAATGGATCTATTTATTTATTTTCCTTAACCTTACTTCAGTTAAGGTTTGTTAACAATAGATATGTTTTCCCATATCTATATTTTCCGAATTTAAACATTCGAGGTTATTAACAGAGTCCGAATACAAGGTTCGGCTGCTCCTAAGTTATTTGATATTCCTTAGCTTTCAAGATAATCCCGAATACCTTTCAATTAAGATTTCATATTCACCTAAATCCTTTTTAATGTCAATTTAAAATTCATCTTAACCCAAGTATGAACTAATTGCACATTTCAACATAAAAGTTGCATTCAGGTAAAGAATAGATGTTATTTCCTTTTAAATCCATCCATTAACATTCGAATAATTCCAGATCAAGGAATAATGTTATATTCTCAAAATTATTCAACAATATCAAACTAATACAATCATTAAAAATATCACACTTTTACTTGTATTCATCCATCAGTTTTACAATCTATACATTTTCCAGTCCAAATGACTGGACTTTATTTATATCAAACAACATTACAACTCATAAAGATAGAAGAATGTAATTTCTTCCTTTCTCATTTCCTCGTAGAGGAGTAATAGCTATCAATACAATCCATCTTCAGTTAATCAAAAGAAGTATCAGAAAACAACCATGTCTTCGTTTATACTCAAGTTCCATCTGTAAAATTACTTACACAGGTTAGTTCATTGAACTGAGCATATTAAGCACTTGTCATTAAAATGAAGTGCTTTTAATTAATTGTCTCAATAAAAGAACCCTACTTTTATGAAACATTAAAATGAACATCATCCAAGAATTAAGTACCGAAAAGGATGAACAACATAACAACTCAATCATCTAATTACCCTCCCAAACAGAAAAAAAAGGATTACTGCCCCTTTTCCCCATAATTACTACAAGAAGTAATTTCCTTTAAATAGTTCCAGAATTAACATCTGTAAGAACTAAAACATAATCATGCATACTGCTGTTCCAATATAAATGATATAATTCCCATTCCCTTACAATAGTTTTGAATTCAAAAGATAGATCTTAACTAAAATCTAAACCGAATTATTGCCCCTTCTTTCATACAACTCATATGATTTCAAGCAATCAAACGCTGAAGAGAAAAAGCAAACAACAATTAAATGCAAATGCCTAACCCAAGCAGTACAAAATTCATTCCATAAAAATTATAGATTTCCAACTGTATGAGAGAAAAATGATCATTAATTCAAATTATCCATTCACACTCTCTTTCCTTTCCTCATAGCTGTATTGGAAATTTTAATCCAGACGTGATATCAATCAATGATAACAGTCCAAAGAGAAATAAACGAAAATCAATAATCGAATATAAGGGAGAAAGATCATATCACCTCTTCTCAATATCTATCCAAATACCCATTATTTAGAACAGACATATTCCAATAGTATAATTCATTCATAATAGTATATTTCAGTATATAAAAACTACTATTACCTTTCCAAAAGGTTGACCAGAGTTCATTGCAACTGTTCTGTAAATATTAGTACCAAAAGAACCTATAATGCAATCATTTCCTTTTAAAAATTTCACTCTACAGACATTCACGTCTAGATATAGACAAGCTAGAATGCTCATCTAGTTTTATCAGCAATCGTTTCATCAAACCAGCATTTCAGCTAGACCTGAACAACATGAATGTACAGCCAACTACGAAATTATGAGATTCCTCATAATAGTAAAAAGAATCATCTTCCAAACATTCAAAGTAAGAATTCCACTTTAGTTTAGCCTTGATGGAACAACAAGAAATCTAAAGGGCAGCTCGTATAGGTATACATTCACATATTTATGCAATTAATTCATCATCCAATCCAGAGAAGACTGAAATAGTGAACTCTAATCTATCTGGTAAATATCCAGATACTTAGTTCCAGAATCAAGAAATAATTCTTTTAAACAAAATCTTTCATGGATTTCAACCAAACACGGATTCTTTTAATCATTTTAAAAAAGAAGTGAGAGTAAAACTATGAAACAAGCCCACTGTTCCAAGAATTTATATTCTATGTGTTGTATACCCTCAAATAAAATAACTCACCCAATAGTTCCAACTATTATTCTCACGGTTATTCAAAAATCGTTCACGTACAGCATTCAGACAAACAATCTCCTTATCAGTATTGTTTACATAAGACCAAATCCATAATACACAATAAAATACACTTACCATTAGCTTCAGATTTCTAACAGCAAAAGAGAAAACTAGTTCATTAATAGTTTTAGTAAGAAAAACACTCATTTTCTTCAAAACGCACAAGAATACCCAAGTCGTATTCACCCATATAATGACGGTTCAACCGGACATACAAAAAAAATCATCTCATCCTCCTATTTTCACAAGGATGCCCAGAACTCAAAATTGATGCACGCACAGCTAAAGTATTCATAAGCACAAATTCATAAAATAAAGAACGAATCCCCAATACTGTCGAAACGAATCCACACAGCATAGGCTGTATATTCAACTCAATAATTATGCAAGGAATGCTTGAGTCGCATACAACAAAAGAAAACGACTCAACCCAAAATCATCTCACCATAACAGCCAAATCAAATAACCAAAACCCCCATCATAAGAGCAGGGTTTTTTTAATGAGACGATTAAGCAAAAGCAAGCGGTTTAAGGAGAAGGGCTTAACATGCCTATATTTTTTTTGTGGTTCAAAGAAAACCGCATCCCCTGGAGTTGTTTCTCTCCACGATGTCTTCAATCCAGGATTTCCAAACAGTCACTAACTTCCACGGGCTCAAGAATATCCTTGCTTCTCCAAGAACAGAGATAATAACCAAAATACAGTAGGTTCGACATAACCATGGAAAAACAAAATGTAGAGCAACTAAAATCCGATTGCACACAATAACAAACAAACTTCCTTCACAATCCTCTTTCCAAGGCGAGCTGGTCGCTAAGACCAATGCCATTGAATGCATTCCTTTTTCCTTTTTCCTCATGCCACCGCTGACTCAAGTTGGCGAGTTTCCAATTTCAAATTTTGCATGTAATCATAGTTTAGCCTCATAGCTAGTTGGATGCCTCCAACTTTTCCATGTTCCCGCCAAACTTGGCGCTACAACCTGTAAGGACGTCATTCATTGTCCTAATAAATTTCCTACCTTCCCTCCTTATCCTTTCCATCCACATGGGTCCATACGTCCCCTTCCATAGGTTGGGAATAGTTTAGGATTTTTTTAACAGTCCATATCTAGGTCATTCGCCTAGTTCATCTAGGTAAATAGAATTTACATCTATTTTCATCCTTACGAAATTTAAAATCAATATAGGGTAGTTGTTAAGGTATAGGATTAAACGTAGTAGTAGGTTAGTGTTTAATCCCTTAGTTTTTAATTAATAGTTTCAAATCAAGTCTTTCCGCCTGACAGTCGTATTCAACACTATGCAGGACGTTTCGTCCTATGTTCCACATACATGTGCCCCTTGCATCTAGGCCCTTATCATCTTACGTTGTCTATCGTTACAACGGTGTGCGGTTCGAGAATCGAACCTTTGTCATTGGCATCTATGTACCAGATACTCATACCTGAAATCAGGTGCTGCAACATTTATATCAACCTTCAGTCTGGTTTAGAAGTAAATCGACAAAGTGATCACAAGAAGGCCACAGCATACGACAAGTCTGTTGTCTCATTAGCAATCACACAAGCAATAATAACTTATGTCCCAAGTAACAAATTACAGCAAACAAGGGTCTAGATTGGCAACACATTCCCTTTAAGATTAAAAGATGTGTCTTAACATATTTATCTTCATTTCTGCAGTTACAACATCATGAAAAGTAATTACCATTATAACTTACAAAAATCAAGGCGTTACATGAAGAGTAGGAGATTAACCACACTCCCATTTGTTCGTATTAAGTCTAAAATTATAGGTGAATAAGCCACTCATTACAACGAACTATCTTGTTGGATCCATTCATCTTAACCATGGTACAAATTTAGGAGCCAACACATGATTATGGCTATTCACCACATCAGATTATTGAAAGTTTCCCTTCCTCTACTGCATAAATATATTCTTGCGACAATTTTGGAGGTGGTTATCACTTCTGGCACTGGAAGCATGGAATCATCTTTTTTTTGGTGTGTGGAGGAAGGATCCTTCAAATTGATATATGTATGAGAGATGAAGTCAAACATGCCCACATGTTGGTGTTGGATGAAGCAACTAGACCCTTATCCTCCCATCATTTAATCTAATAGATCTATGTCCATCCATAATAATTTCCACTAGTACAATTTTGATGAAGTATTGTGGCGTTCAATCACTTCTATTGTTGGTGGAAGGTGGGGGAAATTTTAAAAACAAGCGAGGGAGGGAAGGGTATTGCAGTTAGACTCAACCGTCTACTCCATCGCAATTGACACCAAATGTCACACAAATTCCACCGCTACTTCCCCACCCCTAAATAAACACTCATAGCATTTAAACAAAATTTAATTCATGTTTAGACCCATCACTTCAACATGAATATTTTGTCATGGCCTTGCTACTAACTTATTAGTTTATGTTTGCTTTTATATTACGATTTTTTGACATGATATATAAAATAAATAGAATCAACACTTAAAAAATGCTTCATAATTATTCATAGGTACTAATTTTTTATAGGCATATTACTTTGTTTGAAAATACTATAACCATGTGTAAGAACTTGCATATTTAAAAGATTACCACAATTTTTAATGTATATATGTATACATATTATATTAACTTATATATATTAAAATAAAGAAGACTAGATTTAGGTGAGGCCTTCAACAAAAACAAAATCAAAATAAAATAAATTGTATTGTTCAACATGATTTGAAAGATAATATTAAACAATAACTCTCACTATAAAATTGATTGACAAAGCATAAATGGTCTATCGCTTTTAAAAGATAGTTGGCCTTATTAGTCTTTTAGGGTTAGAGAGAGGCCCACCAGGCCTGGTGTTAATCAAATATGCACAGTACGAGCTTCATAAATATATAGGCTATCAAGCATTTTTGGCTGGTCTTTAATAGCAATCCACATTTCGTTCTCGTCCTCATCCTCATCCTCATCCTCGTGCTCATCCTCATCCTCATCCTCGTGCCGGTGCCGGAGCCGATACTCGTGCTCGAGCTCGAGCTCGTGCTGGAGCCGGAGCTCGAGCTCGTGAGAAGTTTCTTTTGTTGGGAGACTATAAATGTAGCATACTTGTTTTAGCCGTTTGTCCCGACCAGACACAAAAACCTTTTCTCCATTTCCACACACGGCAACGCATTCAATCTGGATAAATCGTCGAGGGGTAAAAACCGACCCACGCGAGAACATTTTCTTCACAATTGTATTCCATCACCGACCGACCTTCAAACAAATACAACCGACCATGTGCAGTCACAAGGTTTCTATCCAGAAACTCGCTGCATCTCCACAGATCATCCAAGAATGTCCATCTTCTCGTCTTCACATCAAAAACCTGTGCAGCTTCGTGAGTTATAACGAAAAACTTGCCCTCAAGAAATGCGCCACAGCATCTTCTTTCTCCCTGTTTCATTAGGGGAAGAATCTCCCACCTGTCTTCTTCTGTATGATAAACCGTTGCCCTCGCGCTCGGCCATTATCTCAAACGACTCCCCTCCTGCAATATATACAAGTCCTTCAGGCGACACCGAGCATGCAAAATCAGTTCTTGCGATGGGCATGTCTGCGCCGCGCAGCCACTGTTTACGAGAAAAATCATACATTACAACCATGGCGACTAGATGACGTTCTGGCAAATTATTTGGATTAATCCATACAGAACCACCCATGAAAATTAGGTTATCGTTTACAGAAACGCATTCACTCCTGTAGGGATGAACACCGAATCCATCATGAATGGGAGGAAGAGGAAGGCTGCGGCACCTGTTTTGAGATGGATGGTATACATTTACTTGATTGGAATCTTGAACGAGGCATATATATGGCTCCAATATCGCAAGCCGCTTCCTGTCTTGATAGAACTGCGGGCTGTTCACCACTTTCTTCCATGTTCTGCTCACATCTCTGAGGTTGTCGTGCCATTCGTAGGGTACTCTCAACAGGCATTCTCTCCCTAATTCCTCTGGAAGTTGAGGAAATAGATAGCAGCTTTCTTGCACTACACGCTTCATGATCGCAATTTTCTAATACTCGCCTCACAAGAAGAATAATTATATTGAAGAAGCATGCATGGATTCAAGTACTTTTATGGAGTTCTACAATGAGCTATAATTAACAAAAAAAGTAAAAGTTACCAATAACAAGTCTAATTTTAAAATGAGTCCTCTAAAATCCGAAAAAAAAACAAAAACAAAAACAAAAAGAAAAAAAAAACAAAAACAAAAACAAGTCTAACTTTAAATCCGGTTTTATTGCTTTTAAGATTGCCATTCTCATTCTAAATTTGCCCTATATGTAGACAACCAATATCTTGAAATCTAAGTTATTCCATATAAATAGGAAGGGTTCCTATTTTGTTTATATCAAATCACGAAAATAAAAGTTAAATTATAGTGAGCGAATCCAAATCTTCAAAGCTTGCGCAATACGTCTGGGGAATAAATTTTCAAGTATTCCATGATTATGTTTCTATAGATCTCACAGTTTTTCTGTCCATAACAATCATTTAAAACTTTTTATAACAACCAAGTTACAAGGGACATGAAACAACAGTAAGAATCTAAGATCTAGTGTTCAATTAATAATTATTGATCTTATATTCTTCGTCTGATTTTGTTTTCTTCCTAATGCATACTTCAATTGTTTGCCCGTTTCATCTTCATGTTGAATAGGCATCCGTTAATGTCATTTGTCTTCATATTATAAATAACTGATTATACGTTGTCATAGGAGACTATGACACCTCGAAGCCAATTTACAAAAATATGTTCAACCCATATCAACTTTGTTCAATTTTGTGTGATACATAAGTTATGTGAAACGGATATTGATTTTAAGCAGTTGTAAAAATTATATCAGACTTAATGTCGTATTTTTGTCAGAGATAATCTCTGCAGGAATTTCTTTTGTAGAAAGAATGGCTATCCAAAAGAATATGGCCTTGTTATCATACAATTCAAATTTCATGCAAAAGTAGGTGCACGATTCTTTGTTGTTACGGGAAGTTTACCTACTCTCCCCCCTACCCTATATTTAAACTAGTGTTTTCATCATTTTAAAAAGTTGAATACAAACATTCACGTCATAGGTAGTATACAAATTTATTTTGCATTTAAATAGTTTATATTTTTAGTTTAATATTAATATTTTAATAATTTTTTTATTGAGGTGCGTATTTAATTGGGCACTAGTATTTACATAGCTTGTCGGCATCATAAGTAGTTACGAGTGAGGGCCATTCACGTCATCATTTTTTTAAAATAAATTTTTATTGAGGTGTGCATTCAACTGGGCACTAGTTTTACATAGATTGTCGACAACTAAGCACATATGAGACCTACGAGTGAGGGGCATCCACGTAGTCAAAGTCACCCAGGGCACAATGTTGGCCTCAGCCGTTTCGACTCTTTGTGTCGAGTTTCTCCAGACCTTGCACTCAACAAGACTTGATCCCTGGTGGGCTCTATAAGAACTAACATAATCACCAATGGACCATGGACCATTCGTTTTTAAAAAAAAAAATTAGAATGTTAAAGTATATAAACATATTTTACTAGGTGGTCAAAAATATTTTAAAAATTAATTATTGAATAAATTTTACAAAATCTTTAAATTCTTTATATTTTAAAATAAATCATAGATTTATATTCTTGTATTTTTGAATAATAAAAAAAATATATATTTGACCATTTAAAATGTGTTTGGTTAGGTTTTATTTGTGAGAAATATTTTACTAAGACACAAAATGTCAACATATGCAACATAAATTTATATAATAAAATAGAATTATAAATAAAAAATTGATATCAATTATATTACTTTATATAAAATGAATGAAAAAACACCTATTAAATTAAAAAATATAATTTAACTTCTAAACTTACAATATCTATATTAATATGTAGATATGGAAAATAGATATTCTACAATAATGACCTAAATTAATTACATCTAATTAAAATTTAAGATGATTATTTATATGACACAATAAATTAAGTCTGAATAAAATTATATGAAAAATGAAGCAGCGTAAGAAAATTGAAAAAAAAAACACTAAAAAAATAGACATATTCGAATTTTAGAATAATACACAACAATTCACACACCCACATATAATCTAAATTAGGCAATGGAATATAAGTCCAATATGAAAAAATGACCTCAAACATATACTAAAACACTTCTCTAAGTAAGCATAACTTGAAATGGTAAATAATGCCAAATATAAGATATTAAGTCCACCCCATAAGCCCAAATATACAACACAAGATGAATGATTTTATTAATTTGAACCAATGTTCTTAAGATGCATTTTGTACTCAATAATTGTTATATTTAATAGTTTCTAGGTCTATAATGTATATGGAAATGTGTTCAAATGTATATATTTCTAATGACAAATTTTGAGTTCTATATTTTATGTTTATATATATATATATATATATATATTATATATATATATATATATATATATATATATATATATATAATATATATATAAATAAAAAATTACATAGTGTATTTAATATGTATTTAATCCACAAAAAAGAGTGATAATGAAATAACTTAACTTGATCTTATTCATATATTTTAATTTTATTACATATTAAAAATGTTAGGAGTTATTTTAACATTCATAAATAATGATT
Organism: Taxus chinensis; assembly: GCA_019776745.2. NCBI lineage: Eukaryota > Viridiplantae > Streptophyta > Pinopsida > Cupressales > Taxaceae > Taxus > Taxus chinensis. Next base: position 700,462,770 of record CM034148.1, read on the forward strand.
TAACACCTTTGTATTATAAAATTCTTGTTTCCAAAAATATTAAATAATTATGTATTAGAAAAATAAATACACACACATGTACATATACATATACATATATATATATTACATATACATATACATATACATATACATATACATATACATATACATATACATATACATATACATTATACATAATACATATACATATACACATACATATACATACATGCTATGTATGTGTTATAGTAGTAAATTTAATTATCTAATGTTTTTATTTGAGATATTTTATCCAATTTAATTTACGACTAGATGAAATTAATAGATGTATTTAGATTTGATAAAATTATAATGGATATAAATGAACATGTTATTTAACATTATTTTGTAACCAAACGTCATTTAGACACACAAGCATGCCCAAATTTACCCTTATAACTCCCACATATGGATTAGGGTTTGAATTTTTTTTAGGTTCATACAAAGGGTTTCACATATGTACGACATCTAGGGTTTTATAAGAATACATATTTTTAAAGGCTTATACAAGCACACCAAGTTTTAAAATGCTAACAACTCACTAGACATATCCACCAAATAGGGTATGAAACCATGAAAAATTTATATACAAAAAAATAACAGTGTCATCCTTGCCCAAAAATTTATATACAATAATGAAGCACTTATAGATCATTTTCAATTGTTTCATTCATATGTCACTACTAGATCAACTTATTGAGCATACAATTAGCTAAGCATAGCTCATGTATCATGCTTATCTCATTTAGCACCTGCTTTGATAATTCTATCTTGCATATTACTAAAAAGGTATATTCTAAAATAAATTTTAATGAAAATTAAATAATTTTACTATATCTCATGTTTCAAAACTATGTAAGTAACATGATCATACACATCCGTTATTTCATTTTTGGGTCAAATCGTTTGGTGAACCCATTTTTTTCTTGAATCCTTCACCTAGATTGACTTGGGGTTGCCTACCATAACTAGGCCTTTTAATGTTAAACATGAGCCTCCCTAGGGTTTCCATTTATTCCTTGTATGATTTTTACCTTGTCTCAAGGTTTGTTCTGTTTTGTGCTTTCATGTCTTATTCTACCTCATGTCATTCCTTTCTATTATACTTATACCAATGAGCCAACATCCATGTGTCTACCTAATATAACACTATGTGAAGACATTGTCAATACTTCTGATGAATTTTCTCAATATGAATTTGATGATACACAAGAGACATATTATGATATGGATCATAATACTTATGATTATGTGAAATATTTTTCTTATAATTATACTAATAATGGATTTAATGTTTGTAATGAATTTTTTTCCCTTATTGACGCAGGCAATACTCCACGTGCATACTCTAGAGTTTCTATTGAGAATCCCTCATAATTTATCTTTATTGATATTATTATGGTTTTCTTTGTCAAGTTATCTCAAGGGGAAGGTTATCATGATGAATCCAATACTAATATCAAACTCATCACTCAAGAAGATAATATTTTTTAATAGAACTTCTATAGAGAATCCTTAACATATTGACATTCTTCTAATATATAGCTCTAGATTAAAAAATGATTTGGTTTCATCTAATATTCCTATATTTTAAATATTCCTTAATTTAATGTTCTTTCTTATCCCATTTCTATGTCTATATTTTATACATCTATTGTGCCTATATCTATGGGGGCATATCATATTCCTCTTCAAAATTTTACATTGTCTATTCCAATGTGTATTACTATTCCTACATCTTTTATGCATACCCATGTGAATTCTGACTCTTCTTTTGCTACACATTCTTTTGATCATCTTGTTTATGATTTACAAATTAAAGTTTTACAATTACAATAAGGTGCATCTAAGCCTTTTAATGTTATGAATTTTACTCAATTGCTTTATAATCCAATTGCACATGGAGTGTCCTCTAATTATCATTTATCCCTCGAGTTTCCATCTCTTAGGCTTCCTATATATGATGGTAAAGATGACCCCAAAAAACATCTTCTCTCCTTTCATACCACTTTCTTAGGGTATGTTTAAAATATTCAATTGATTACTAATATTTTTCCTAGAAGTCTCAAAGATTGTGCTTTATAATGGTTCTGTGATCTACCTTTTCACTATATTAGGGATTCTAATCCATTATATAATCAATTTATTGCATATTTTTCTATCAACATTGGTGAAAAGATGTCATATACTAATATTTTTCCTACAAGTCTCAAATATTGTGCTTTTATATAATGGTTATACGATCTACCTATTCATTATATTAGGGATTTTAATCCAATTGATAATCAATTTATTACACATTTTTCTATCAACATTGGTGACAAGATGTCATATACTAATAGTTTTCCTACAAGTCTCAAATATTTGCTTTATAATGGTTCTATTCTCTACCTATTCATTATATTAGGGATTTTAATCCATTGGATAATCAATTTATTGCACTTTTTTCTATCAACATTGGTGACAAGATGGCATATGCTAAAATAGATACAAAGAAGAAAGGATCTAATGAAATAATTAGTGACAATGTTTTGAACTATAAGACTATGCTTACTAAGATAAATAATATACTCCATGAAAATGAGCTTTAGGGTTTATTTATCAAAGTCTTCTATCTACTTTGAATCAGTTATGATTGACAATTTTTGATCTTTTAATGAACTATGTTATTTTTTATTAGAATGATGTGTGTGTGTGTGTGTGTGTGTGTGTGTGTGTGTGTGTGTGTGTGTGTGTGTGTGTGTGTGTGTGTGTGTGTGTGTGTGTGTGTGTGTGTGTGTGTGTGTGTGTGTGTGTGTGTGTGTGTGTGTGTGTGTGTGTGTGTGTGTGTGTGTGTGTATTCTTACTTTGAACAAGATTAAGTATATGCCTACTACTAGATATGATCATACTCCTTACTTATAGGGATCATACTCCTCCTTCTATACATGAGTATCCATTTGATTCTCTGATTACTATATTTTCCCTCTTTTATGCCTCTTAGGCCTACTATTACATTTAGTGATGCTATATTATTGATGATGGTGTTTCTCATTCATTCTATGTTTGATATTTTTTCATCTAATTCCTATTTATATTTTCTTGATTGATCAAAAATCTAGACACACTATGTAAATTCTAAAGTAACTTTTACATTTAGGATTTACTAAGCAATGTATATGTGCTTCAACAATAAAAATTGATTAAGTATTTTTAGCATGTTGCAAGACATATTGATGTAGCCTAGAATATACCCACAAAGGCCCAAGGTGTGGTGGCACATCACTTAGCCTAAACTGAGATCTCACCCAAAGCGCTAAAGGGTACCAGGTACCTCTTTAGAGAGGCTTGTTTAAGATGTTAGTGATTGAATGTATAATTTCCAAGATCCATAATAGATAATAAAGTATATTACAAGGTATAAACCAAATCTAGATCTTAACGATATGAAAGATTAACTAAATAATAACTATAATAAAATTTACCATACACAATCCATGTTTAGTTGCATCCAACACCAATATCCAACTAATAAGATCCATTATATTAAGCACTATAAAACATAGAAGATTCATACATACATAAAAAATTCTCCATAGTCATGTGTGCTAACAAAATCGCATCATAACACTAAAATAACATCGAACTTCCTAAACCACGTAAATAAATACATATTTATAGGGGTGGGGAGTTTCCCTTTACCATTAATGCACCTTCAAAAATAGGATATATGTTAATAATAGCCATGTGCCCTTACATGATAATACAAAAGCATGCAAGCTCTAATAATAGATCACCTATGAATAAAACTATAGTACAATCCTATCATTAGCTCCTAAACTTTGCATGTCGCTCGATCTTTTGTTAGTCCCAAAATATCCTTTGCTTGGTTAGTAAGTCTTCTAGAAAATTTTCTCCGCACTCCATGTCCAAAATTAGCCCCAATATGTAAAACAGATAAGTCTTGATTTTAGATTGTTCTGGGCACACCCTATTTTTCTATAATTCCATGCAATCCTATGCACCCTGTTTCTGCGTGCCCAATCCTCTCGCACTTTCATATTCAAGCAACAGGAAAAGATGCATCTAGAGAGAGAATGCAAAAGTGAATAGATACAGATATGGATTAGATATGAAGACTTGTAGCTCAAGGAAATAATATTCCAAGGTATCAATACGGTTATCATAAATGGATAAGGAGCCGAGGTTGTTATGGGTGAGTTGACACATGTATGCTGAACACACTCGATTGAGGGAAATGCATGAATAAATATAGCATATTCCTGGGTAATGGTAGGGCAATTATGGAGGATTCCTTTAGGTGTTCCCATGTAATGATGAATGGTTAAGAGACAATTCCTTCTAGTTCCTCATATGGAGGGTTTTTTAGGAAAGTTAGAGGGAGATGAATTAGAGTATGGGTAGAGGTAGAGGTATGTGAGTATGAGAGCGGGATATATTGTGAAAATATGTAATGTGAAATGATGAGCTCTATAATGTATAAAATCTCTGCTACTCTGAACATTCCCATAGATGGAACTCTTTTTGATGTAATCTTGGCTACTGTATTTTGAGGAATGAATATAATGAAGTGATTCTGGAACATCCTTATGTGATGGATCTTGATATGTGCATTTTACTTTATGGTTCATGTGCACATTACTGGTTTTCTTGATGTTATTCATGGTTTGATTCTACTTCCATTTAGTTTGATCATGTTATTCTATGCCCTGGAGCTTAGACTAGGAGTTATTGCTTACATTTTAATTCCAAGAATGGGTGTACTTATTTGCTGGTTGTATAACATCCTTGCGTTAAGGAATATAATTCTCACAAAGCTCACATAAAGGAGGATCTCAGCGCCTACATGTGCCTTGGGTGGGCATCCAAACTAATCTAGATGATGTGTCGACGTGTTTGGGGTTGGTTGTTGAAGAAAGAGGTAATTAGAGACTACATTTTGGTTCTGTTGCTAGGACCTCTTTTCGAAGATGTTTTGAGAATGGTATGTGATGACAGAATGCTTGACCTTGGATAGTGTCAAAACATGGTTTAAAATCATGGAGAATGAGTTTTATTAAAGATTTAATGTTGGATCTGAGTTTGATGCACATAAATGGTTAGAAGAACACTTGTATCATGAGATACATGAGACCTTCTTTTGTTTCTTTCTAGTGGAGTTGTATGAATGGATTTTAGCATATACATCTAGATCGATTTGGTACTATAGAACTTGTGTATGGACCCAAGATGAGTATCAAAAGCTACATGATGCCGATTTGACCTAGACCCATGTTGTTAAGCACTGGTGGAGAAGAGTGCTGACAAGCTATACCCTAGAATACAATGTTTCTACATATTCTTGTCTGGAGATTTCTGAGTTTGAGTTATTGAGGGAACCTAGAGGATAATTTTTGCGTGCTATCCCCTTAGCTATCCAAATCCTAGTCATTACTCTGCATTTGGAATCTTTTCCTATGGCTGGCTAAATTCTTACTAGGTGTGGGGCGCGGAAACTAGTGTGGTGAAAGATGGTGGATCCTACGATAGAGAAGGAGAGAGAAGAGAGGTGAATCAAGTATGATGAAGCATGAGAGAGGGAGTTGGTGAGACGATGTGAGGTTGTTGGAGCTGATGGAGATACGAAGATAGATGTTGCAGGAAGGATTTGAGGTCTGTGCAAGAAGGCGTGAGATCCAAGCTGTCTGTGCTACCCCATCTTGGAAAGCACGTGAGAGTTACATCCTTGGCTTCTGGTGAAAGTTCGTCATGTGAAGAAAAGAGAGTCGTATGCATGCATCTTGGCCCACCTGGTGATCAGACCCTGACACTTAGCCTTCCAGTCCTTGAGTAAAATTTTCTCATTCGATTATTAGAGGTATTGATATCAGTGGTCAAATGACACCTAGGAGGTATAAATTTTCATTCCCATCTATGGCTGTATAGTCATTTTTCTGTGTTTGGAGGTATTTTTTCTAGCACAACATTTAGGAAAGGTCAAGGTTCACAAATTTTTGGGTATCACATCTGGAGTTGGCTCGAGAAACACATATGGGAGTGGTTCAGTATCACAAAATTGGTAGCACAGTTTAGCATGATGGTGGGGATGCAAGGCGCCAACACTTCAAGCCCTTTTCCTGCTGCGGGAGGAGGATCGGGTGGATCTAGAGGAATAGTGATCTAGTAGATCAAGTGGATTAGGTGGTAGAGGATATCAAGGCCTTGGAGCTGGAGGGCAAGGACCTCAACCACCTCAACAGGTGTTTTACGAGATGTCCCTACACTTTCCTGATTACAAGGGTGTGGAAGATGCTACAGAACATGTGCATAAGTGTGAGATACTATGGTACGCATAAAGGGAATCATTTCCCTGGAAAGGAAAGCAAGTTAGTTTACAACCACATTGTAAGGGCGCATGTATAGCTGGTACCAGAAATATGACCCACACTCAGATGGTGGTGGATTACATTGCGCTGCGTGATGTATTCTTGACAGAGTTCCACATTCCTGAGTTCAAACAAAAGAGCATCAGTGCATTGAAATAAATTCAGCAAGGGATGGAAGAGAGTGTGCAGGAGTATGATGTGCACTTTAAGACTCTCTTATCAAAATTATCTTATGATATTCATCCTTCTCAACATGCTCAGTGGTTCATTGGAGGGTTAATCACACCTTTCAGGAGGACACTTTCACATAAGACCTTCACAGACCTGTGCGAGGCCTTGGAAGATTCCTTATGCATCGAGGCAGTAGGAAGCATGGACATCTAGAGTCAGTCCATTTCTTGAAGCCTAGATCACTGCCATGACAAAGAAGCTAGAGAAAATATCTGCGAACTCAGCACATGAGGCTTACAGTGGACTATGGTGCATGGACTATGAAATAGAGGGACATACGAAGGACAATTGTTCACAAAGATCGGTGCATGCCATGATGGTGGACTCTAAAATTTTCCATGGAGACCATGATGTAAGTAGGTTCTCTACTGCAATGTGTGATCCATAAGAATGTGTCTTGCTACTGTAAAATTTATCACTTCCACTACTCATGACACCAAGGACTGCAGATTGATTGACCAAATACATGATGCCATTGATACTGGCGTGCGCCAGACTAGTATTGCAAGCAGTTCCAAAGAAGATGGTCACCATTATGAAGGGTACATGGATGGAGGTGGTCATAGAAGAGGATTTCGTGGAGGATTTAGAGGTCATGGCAACCATGGAGGTGGAAGAAGTGAGTTCCTACATGGAACTTGTTACAACTGTGGGTCTATGGAACACTATAAGCACGAATGTCCTAATCTATTATGGTGCTCTTGGTGTGGAAAGAAGCAAAAGTATGAGGAGTGCCCCAAATTTATTTGAGCACATGAGATAGTAACAATGGAAGGAAAAAGGCACTGGGATGGTAAATGTGAAGAAGGTCGACTCGCAGTGGATGCCAAGGGTGGCGCGTGAATCAAAGTTGGAACCTGTACTAGTAACAACGTGAGCTGAGGCTGCGTGCATGTGAGGGAGACACTAAAGCAGAGGCTACTAGTTACTAGAGAAGAGGTGGTGCACAGGAAATTATCCAAACCCTGCTCATCAGAAAGAGGTCTATTAGGAGACCATGGATGTGATTCAAAGCCTACAAGGAGAGATCCAGTGCCTAAAGGAGAAATCACGGAAGTTAGAGAAAAAGAAGAGTGTTGAGGCTTCACAAAAGGATCTGGATGAAGTCAAGAGGTATGAAAAATGTTGAGGCAAGATAATATCATCCCTTTTCTAGGAGAATGGTTATGGGAGAAATTACCACATGCTGGAGGAGAGCACGAGCGACAGGTCTTGTCACGCTAACCTTCCTCCTCATACCATTGACTATGATAAGGAGATTACCTTGAATGCAGTAGTTGATGGATGGCTCCTGAGAAATATTTTGATAGACACGAGTGTAGAGGTTAATGTTCTCACCCTAGATGCATGGAATCAAATGGGAAGGCCCCCATTACAGCCATCCTCAAATGTGTTGTATATGGCTAACAAGACAAAGGTGATGCCCATTGGTGTCTTGAAGGATGCTACTATCACTATCAAAGGGCGAAATTCACTAGAGACTTCGAAGTCTTGGCACTTGCTGAGGCAGAAAAATTTCTAACATTACTTGGGTGCCCCTGGTGCTATAAGAACAATGCTGATCTATGGTTCAATACAGGATACATAAGTTTTGAGAATAAGGAGGAATGTGTTATCATCCCTTTGATAGATGGAAATTCACCACCCTATACTGAGCCCTTGGGAGAAGAAGTCCTCGAAAAAATCTATGTGTGCACTATCAGAGACCCTGAGGTTGTACACCCAACATAAGGAGTTATTTAGTGGGAAGAAGTTCAATCTATGAGTGATACCACTAGTGTAGCATGTGATAATTGGGGCACGGGACATATGAGTTAATTGGACGGAAATTAAGAGGCTCTATTACAAGAGTGAAAAATGCGTGCCCACTTAGGAACTTGAGAGGAAATAAGTTTCCAAGTTACACTAGGGAAGGAAACCCTGATGTTTTCCTGCGAGCCATGGAATCCCAATGGAGATGCGAGATTGAAAGGAGAATCATGCTTTGTCTACACTTTGTGTGGGACCGCAACATGTTGGTGGGTGGTGCATCAGGACTGCTCTCTATTAGATTCTTCTGGAGCAATGTGCCTACTAAAATATGTGGCTATGATGGAAGGTCATAACCTTAAGCATGTTCAGGAATGTGAAAAGACGTGGATGGGAGGCGTGAAATATTTAACACAAGTTTTATTCCACATTACAGGGTTACACATGTACATGGTACGCAAATTATGTTGTCAGAACAGGGAAGCTGGTGGGAGTTAATAGATGACTTGATTCAAACCTTTGAGTATCAAAGTACTAAGCCATTGGTGAATGAGGCGTTACAGGTTTTAAGTGCCTAACTATGGGAGATAGTGCCATGGATGGAGGATAGAATTCTAGAATTATTGGGAGAACCTGACTTGGAAATGTGGAGGAGCTAGAGGAAGTACAACTTGAGCATGCCTGCATATAGAAAGAGAAGGGAAATTTAGTCTATGTGATATATGGTGAAGAAGTGGAGAACTTGGATGCTAACCATACTGTGGGTACGCCAAGGTGATAGATATGATGATGAGAAAGCGTGCCTACCATGAACCCCTGAAAACTAAGAAGGTTAACATTGGATCATATGCGGAACCTAAGGAGGCTAACTATCAGGGATTACTGGTCAGAGAAAGAGGTTTCAAAGATCATTGATCATGTTGTGTGAGTTTCAGGATTTATTTCCATGTGGGTACCATGAGCTTAAGGGAGTTCACCACTCTTTAGGGGAGATGCAGATCAAACTAAAGGAAGGAAAACCCCCGATTCGGACGATACCTTACAAATGAATCCAAATTTATGCAGGGTCAAGGAGGAGATTAACAAGATGATCACATCAGGCATCATTGAGGCTATTGAGGAATCAGAATGGATAAGTCCAATGGTCATCAACATTAAGAAGGATGGGAGGATAAGGATTTGTGTTGATTACAAATATTTGAATGCGGTATGTGTCATTGATCCTTTTCCAACCCCCTTCACCTGAAGGAGATCCTGGAGGGAGTAGCTGGGTGTGAGATCTATTCATTATAGGATGGCTTCTCAGGATATCATCATGTTAGAATTGTGAAGGAGGACCAAGAAAAGACAACTTTCGCCACTAAATGGGGAAGTTTTTCCTACACGATCATGCCTTTTGGACTAAAGAATGCACCTGCTATGTTTACATGCATTGTGGTCCAGGAATTTTAGGACTTCATCACAAGTTTCTTCAAGTCTACCTTGATGATTGGACAGTCTATGGTTTAGTAAAAGACCATTGCGAAATTTTGGTTGATGTTTGAGAGATGCCAACAGTAGTAGCACATATCTCTCAACATCAAGAAATGTCTTTTTTTACTCCATTTGGAACCCTGTTGGGGCATATTATATGTAAGGAAGGCTTGCTGGTGGATCCTGCCAAAGTTGTTGTTATTATAGGATTGGGGGAACCTATCAGCCAGAGTGTGGTGCGTGGATTCCTTGGGAATACATGGGGTACTACCGAAATTTTATTAGGGGATATGCCAAAATCACCATGCCATTGGAGGGATTACTGAAGCACAGAAGTAAATTTCATTGGGGAGTGGTGCAACAAATGATGTTTGATACATTGAAGAATAGGATTATCACTGCACCCATATTATGCTTCCCTTTCTGGGATAATCCTTTCCATGTACATGTTGATGCCTCAAGGATGGAAATTGGAGCAAGTGTTAGCACAACCTGGTGAGGGGAATGTTGATCACCCTCTTTGTTTTACAAGTAGGAAGTTGACACCAACATAACAAAACTATACTACTACCGAGTGCGAGGCATTGTCGATGATCTACACACTACATAAATTCAGGTAGTATCTGTTGGTAATACCCTTTATATTCTACATGGACCACATGGCATTGAAGTACTTGGTAAAAAAGCCCATTTTACAAGGGTGTATATGTAGATGGGTCCTATTATTTCAAGAATTTGAGTTTATGATTGTTGTAAAACTAGGTAAGAGTAACTTGGGACCTGACCATTTATCAAGGATTGACTCAGGGGAGGATGCGTAGAGCATTGAGGATACAAGGATGGATGCACAACTATTTAGGTTGTGGCACGTGCCCTCTGAATTAGAAGATATTGTTGTGTTTCTCAAAATAGGTATGGCGTCAGAGGAAATGAAGACTTTGGAAAGAAAACAATTAGCTATACGCGCTACACCCTACATGTTAATTGGTGGAGACTTATACAAGTTAGGACATGATGAGGTTTTGGGCTAGTGCGTGTTAGAACATGAGCACATTGCAATCATGGAAGAAGCACATGGTGGAATTGTAGGAGGACACTATGCAGGGAATACCACTGCGTGGAAGATTTTACTAGCAGGTCTTTGGTGGGAAAGCATTTACCAGGATTGTATCAAGTTTTTCAAGGCCTGTGATCATTTCAGTGCCTTGGAAAGATAGGAAGAAGAGATGAAATTCCCTTGAGGCCAGTAGCTAGCGCTGAACCATTTGAGAAAGTGGGTGATTAATTTTGTAGGACCTATTTCACCTGCCGCACGAAGGATTGGTTCACGCTATATCATTACTTGTACTGATTACTTAACAAGGTGGGCAGAGTTAGCACCTAGGAAGGATTACACATCAACCATACAATCAAGATTCCTATGGGAAAACATAATCAGTAGGTATGGGTGTCCTTTGAGCTTGACTAGTGATAGGGGTACACATTTTTTGAATGAGACGGTCAAGATTTTGTTGGCAGAGTTCATGGTGGCCCATAACAAGACTACCCCTTATCACCCTCAGGCTAATGGAACCGCTGAGGCATTTAACAAGATACTAAGTCACACACTGACCAAGATTTGTGATGTTGGGAGACAAGATTGGGATGACAAAGTCTTAGCCATACTATGGGCATATAGGACAACCTACAAGAGATTGAACAAGGCCACACTATTTCAATTGGTGTTTAGACGGAATATTTTTTACCAGTAGAGTTTATGATGCCCTCTCTACGTATTGCATGTGCAGGAGGATTAGCTGACGAGAAAGCACTACAAGAGCACATGGAGAAGTTAATGCAGTTGGATGAAAGGAGATCACTTACTAGGTGGAGTCATAATACTGAGAAGGCACGACAAAAAGCATGACATGATCATCATATTAAAAATAAACAATTTGAGGTTGGGTCAGATGGTCTTGCTTTATGACTCTAAGTTTTTGTGCCATCCTGGAAACTGAAAGTCCATTGGTTAGGACCATACATCATCTTGTACATCCTTGATTCAGGCATGTGCCAGTTACAAGTGCTAGATGGGATGAGGTTACTAGGTTACTTCAATGGGAGTAGGTTGAAGCCCTACTATAAATAAGGCTTCATATGTGGTTAAAAATAAGGTAGTATTGCCAATTAGATTAGATTTCCTTTAATGCTTTCCCTTTTTGGTTGTTTCCTTTGTCGTCGTTTTTTGGTTTTGTGTTACGTGTTGGTGCACCGGTAGCTAATTACATTATAAGGAGATTCTATGTGTAGAGGACTGCATGCATACATTTTTGTGTGGGGTGAAGTAGTAGATATGTTGAACAAATTCCTTCGACAATAGAACTATTGGGAAAGATTAAGCAAAGGAAGAAGAATGAGTAACATGATGGCTAAGGTGCAGTGAATTCATACGGTTATGAAGGTGTGTTGAGAGAAGTTTAAAGACCATGAAGAAGGGAAATATTGCATGGTATAACATAAGGTAGGAAACACCATGGGGAACTACTTAGTGGATGGCGCAGAGGTTATGTATTTCAGCACGGTGATGCACATGAAGGAGGTCTGTGGTAGTAAAGTAGTGTTGGAGCATGCCAGAAGGTTATAGCTGTGATGCATGAGGGGAAGTTGTGGAAGTTGATTTAAGTGAAATAAAGTACTCTATTAAAAAGATACATTAAGACACGTGGTCAGAGGAACTCTAAGGCATCGAAAAAGTATAAATAAGAGGTAAGAGTAGTCATTTCGACTACTTTTCCTTAGATAATTTCTTTTGTGCTCCTAAGCTCAAAGTGCGACAAGGGTTTTATGAAGAAGAGTGAACATGAAGTACTATCATGAACCAGTGGACTTGTGCAAGTTGTAGTGTAATCTTGTGGCATTGCAAGTAGGAAAGAAGACATCAGAAAGGAAGGAGGTTACATGAGAGAGAAGCGTGGAAGTTTCCGAGTCCAGGAAGACAAAGGAGAGGATCAGAGCACCTAGGGCATGAAGGAAAGAATAAGGAGGAAGATGGCACCCAAGAAGGACTTGAAAAAAGAAACCGGGTGGTGGAGAAGGAGGATCCCAGTGGAAATATACTCAGAAATGCAGTACCCTCCAGGGGTTATCAAGGTAGAAAAGTGGATTTTGAAGTTATACAAATGCAAGATCAACGAGTACAACCATATGACAAGTGACAATGAAAATATGATACAGGTGGACCTTAGTGTTAGAATCTAACTGTGGATGAGCTCAGAAACCCTAAGGTTGATGACTTGGTGCAACAAGAGCTACAAAAGACTAGAGTTTTGTAGCTATGGGAGCTGCCATTCTTTACCAAACCTGCCACTGTTCAGGTGGTTAATGTCGTGGGTGCAGGAGGACTTCTTCTACTTTGTGGGAAGAAGGATGAGGATCAAAGGCCATTTGATTCAGATGGAGATAAACCTATGGAATACCAGAGAAGACATGGCACTTGATTTATGTGTCACTGCCAAGATTGAGGAGCTAGAAGAAATTGAACTACGAGAAGGGAGGTAGGGCACATAGGTGATTGCAGATCTCCCAGACCCAACATTGAGAGTCACCTCCCAACTCATTAGTATACAAATTGGGTGCGTCAAAGGTGGATGGACATTAATAGGAGATTCATGTACATAGCCTACAAAGTTTCTAAGAGGGCACATTACAATTTTTCCCAATTTATTGTGAAATGTCATTATCGAAGAAGCGTGAGTGCAGAACGAGGCATGGGAAAAGATCACATGGGGCTCCATCCTACTATTGATCATGTTCTAGGAGATTGGTGTCCCAGAATAGACCAGATGAGAACATTTGGTTCACCCACCCACGCACTCGTCCCCTACAATACAATTCACAAAGTTCACCTGCGATGGGACCATCTCGAGAACTTACAAGGCTAAGATGAACATGTGGTTTGAGAAATTGTGTGAATCTTTTGAGAATGAGTGGTAGCATTACCCATGAGTTACCACAAGTTGTTGGGGACTAGGTAAATTTTTATGTTACACAATATTTTTGTCTAGAAAAGTTTATGATGACCAAGGGAGAGATGGGGCCATGGTACAAACTCCCCTTTTCATTTACTACCAAATATATGAAGTGCATCATCAACCAGATAAAGGACACACAAAAGTTGGTTTTTGATGCAGACAAGGTAGATGTTGATGTCCACACATTCTACGTGATGTATAAATATGGAACTCAACCTACTTACGTCAAAGTTTTGGAGCTATATTTTCTAGACTTACACCCTCAAACCAATGTTACCATCAAAGGGTATGTCCATTGGGTATTCATGTAGTTGCATCCCAAAACACAAGGGGGGATTGAGGTGGAAGTTACAGACTCCCCTTTTCCAAATCTGTGGGAGGCACCAATCCCACCCATGAAAGTAGTGCAAGAAGAAGAGGAAGAAGAAGAGGAACAAGATGAGAGGAATTTAGATACTTCTAGGAAGAGGAAGTACTACACATGACGGAATGGTAGCAAGGGCACCAATTCTTAATTACAAGGTGGAACCAAGGCCTCATTACCATGGGAATGAGGAATAGAAGCAATAAGAGGAAGGAATTGAAGAAAAGAAACAAAAGACACACGAGGCATCAAGCCCCACAATAGGCTCAGAGGAGGGAGAAGAAGAAGACCCGCTACCTTCAAGATAGAATTGGAAGCAAAGCTTGAGGAATAGGAAGCTAAGGTAGAGGCCATAGATGCAGGTGAGGTGTAAGAAGTAGGAAAGGAAAATTCTATAGAGACTGAAAATATTCAAGCATGTGGGGCCTCCTAACATATAACGCTAGCACAAAGGGAGATAAGGGGGAATCCTTTACTATAAAGGAGGATAAGGGATTCACCCTTGGGGAAAAGAAGCAAAGGACCAAGTACAAAGCTATAAGGAATAAGTGGACACCCATGTCCCCACATATGGACTTTGTGGATGACCCCATGAAGGTCTTGTGCATGAGATTCCAGGCCACCCTCCCACCAGAAAAGCTGCATGGATGGTATTTGATGGACCAAGATGGGGGTGTGCCCAGAACTAGGAAGATGCTCAAGTTGGAACATGCACTGCCACTCTAAGGAACCAAATTTTGAGGTCAACAATCATGTGATTAAGACTGTCTATTTGAAGAAGAAAGGATGAGATACATACAAGGTGGTGGATCCTAACCACCTAACATAGACAAACATGCATGTAATGCTTTAAAAGATGTCTTCGGAGGTAATCCAACATAGCTTGGATGCAGGGGCCACTGTTCAGACCCTGATCATGGAAAAGAAGAAACAAGGAGAAGGAAATAGATAGATTGCACTAGGGATTAAGGGGAGAATATGTGTGAATAAAGGAGGCATATGACCAAGTTGGCACCCTGGTAAATAACATCTTGGGACAATGTCCGACATTGGTAAGCCAGGCCAAGATTGACTATGGGGATGAAATGGAGTACCTCGAGGACCTTGTGGGGATGTTACTCATTAACATCAAGGATGACATAGGGCCCATAGTTGCAGAGCTTGCAAAGGAGAAAGAGGAGAAAAAGGTCTCTGTTGAATCCCAGATCACTGAGTTGGAGGAATTACTCACCCAACTCAAGGAAAAAATATAATAGCAGATAGGGGCTTCAACAACTGCAGAAAATGTGAGCCCATTATTGACATGTGGGTGACAGAGGAGGAGACATCCCTCAAGGTTTTGCAGGAGACCATCCCCACCAATAAGATAGAGTGTGCATAGTCTAGTTGTTAACACCACAGCCCAGAAGGAGAAAATCAAAACAAAGTGTGAGAAGCTAGACTTCAGGATCAACGAACTATGAGACTCCATCACTAAGTGGATGGATGAGTTTAAAGGTATGTCTACGTGGAGCTAGGGGTGGCTATCAATGCTTTGAAGGGAAAGGTGGAAGAAATAACTCCAGAATAGTGCCTCAGCATCGTAGGAGAAGTTCCAGGGAAGGCCTTATCAGAATTGAAGGCCTGGGAGAAGTTGAAGGATGAGATACACGGAGTTCCCTGAACTCCTCCAATTGGTTACATAACATATTCTTTCATTCTTAATTTCTTTATTCAGATTATTTCCAATACCACTATTCTTTATTCTTTAGAGAAACATTCTTTCCTTTTTAGATTTTGGTCATCAAGACTTTGTTTGGGAAGCGCGAAGGATTTCCGGGGTGGAAACTAGTTTAGTGTGGGGTGATGTTGGACCCCTAAAATAACTAAGTACCTAAGGCTGAAGGCACATGGAAAAGGCAAGTGTGAAAGTAGTTCTTGGAGAGGTGCGAAGGTTCGTGTCCTAGGAAGATGGATTCGAGACTTAGTGAGTTTTAGATAACTGGAAAAGACGCGCCTAGGGAGTGAATGGAAAAGTGACTAGATACAAATATGGATAAGCTATGGAGACTTGTAGCTCAAGGAAATAATATTATAGGGTATCAATACGGTTATCATGAAATGGATAAGGAGTCGAGGTTGTTATGGGTGAGATGAAACATGCATGCTAAAGACACTCGATTGAGGGAAATGCATGAAGACATCTGGCATATTCCTGGGTAGAGGTAGGGAAATTATGGAGGATTCCTTTAGGTGTTCCCATGTAATGATGATTGGTTAAGAGATAGATTCCTTCTAGTTCCTCATATATATGGTTTTTAGGAAAGTTAGAAAGAGATGAGTTGGAGTATGTGGGTAGAGGTATGCGAGTATGAGAGTGGGAGATATTGTGAAAACATGTAATGTGTAATGATAAGATCTATAATGTATAAAATCTCTACTACTGTGAACATTCCTAGAGATGGAACTCCTTTTGATGTAATCTTGGCTATTGTATTTTGATAAATGAATATAATGAAGTGATTCTGAAATACTTATGTAATGGATCTTGATCTGTACATTTTACTTTATGGTTCATGTGCATGTTACTGGATTTCTTAATGTTATTCATGGTTTGATTCTACTTCCATTTAGTTTGATCATGTTATTCTATGCCCTGGTGCATTAGACTAGGATTTATTGCTTACATTTTAATTCCAAAAATGGATGCAATTATTTTCTGGTTGTATAACATCCTCGCGTTAAGGAATAAAATTCTCACAAAGCTCACATAAAGGAGGGTCTCAACACCTACGCGTACCTCAAGTGAGTTTTCAGACTAACTTGGATGATGTGCTGACACACTTGGGGTTGGTTGTTGAAGTAAGAGGTAATTAGAGACTACAGTCCTTGTCTTTATAATGGCATCCAATGCCTCACACATAGTCAATGCTTGATCTACTTTCCTCAATTCATCCTTCAATGCGTACAATAAGGATTCATAACTTTCAATCTTCTTTGAAATAGTGTATTTTTCCCTCTCCACCTCTTCTACAACATCCTTAGGTGTTGGCAGGCACACAGATCCCTCCTCCAGTAATAGTTGAACTATTGTACGTAGATAATGCAGGGAACACTTAAAATTTGTTGTATCCTTGTCCTTAAAATGTGGTCTCTTCTCTATGATCTCATCTCTAATTCACTCGACCACCTTAAGGAATTTCTACATTTATTCCTCATCTTTCTCCTTCTCTTCTCTGAGGTGCTTGATATCCGTAGTTGCATCTTTCTTGTCTTCCAACAGTTCTCTAATATTTACCTCTTTATCAATATTCTATAAAGCAACTTCCATAGATATCTTATTGAGTGTGTTGTTTACCTATTCATTAGACATTATTGGTGGCTTAATAATCATGTGCTATGAATGGGGCACCTTCTTCAACCTCTGCAACACACAAGCTTCCTTGCACACAACAATTTTAGGCTCATCTATGTGAGTATGCATCATCCATGATAGTTGTTTCCTTTTGTGGGTGTTCACCATATCCAAATCCATGAGCTCCCATCTATATGTTCTAAAGTACCTTGGAACCACATGCGTATGAGTTTTATTTGGTCATCTATATATCCAATAGTTAGAGTCTCATATGGTGCTTCCTCTTTATGTCTTACTAGAGCGCTTACCTTTGGAAACCTTGATGCCTAAATCCATAATCAGCCCCTCATCTGTCTGTGTTGTAGAGGGCGAGCCAGATGGATCACCCTTATCTTCACTTGTTTCCAAACCAATGCCCCCACTATCCATGTGTTGTTCCTTAAACTCTTCTTCATCATTCTTCACCTCCTCTTCTTGAGGCTCCTATGCATCCTCATTCTAAACAGGGGTGTTTGGCGCACTATTTTCAAACTTTTCTTCTTCTTCCTCCTTCCGAGGGATATACTTGTTCCTCTTTTTATTCTTAGGTTCCACCTTCATAAGCGAAGTCCTGGGTGATCTCCTAGGGGGCTAGGAAGGTCCTACGCCATGAGTCTTTGTTCTTGTAAGTATCCTCTTATACTGAGGTTCCTCAGGAGTCTTTTCCAAATCCACCTCTATTGCACCTATCTCCAGAACTTAATCTTCTTGTTGTAGTGATGGGGCTATCTTAAACACACTTTTATTTTCAATAGTGAGTTGTATCCTACCCTTGTTCTCTAAACCACCACTATCTTCTTGTAGATCTTATTCCTCTTCTTCCACAAATGGTGAAGCTGGTTCCTCATACGCAAAAGTGCCAACTATATGCTTTTGCTTGGGTGGGATAGGAAGTTTGAAATAATTTTCCACATATTTTCCATTTTCTAACCTTGGCTTGAGTTGGATATATACTAGGTCTTCCCCAATCTCACCAATCGCTAAACTCATAACCTTCATATCAATATTATCTAAAATTAACCTCTCAATATATGTAGACTTACTTGGATAAATGTAAGTCTTTCTGAGAGTGGGGTAGTCGAAGTCTACCTTATCATCATTCAAGATCAAATGATGCATGTCTGAGAACTTGTGCATAGAATCCTGGAAATAACGCGCGGTGAAGGCATAAGGGAACTTACACCATGGGATCCACTTTCCATCCTTCATTACAAAGGACACAATACAGAAGTGTTGATACACTACAAACTATAACTTCTTACCAAATAGCAAAGGTAGCTCCTTGGGTATTCTCCATTCCTCCTCAAAGTGACGTGGAGTCACACATACTACAACTCTGCTCTTTTTTTAAAGGTTCCACTTATGGATCCTTCACAAGTATACTTAGAAAATATCTCTGCAAGATATTTCTTCTCCTTAGGATACTACCATATTTTGTCCTTTGGCCTATCGAGCACTCCAATTTCTACAAATATAAGGGATGCAAGGATCACACCAAAAATAATATCTTCTCACCTTGGTGTGTTTCCTCAATGATGGTTTCAATAATGTAACTGGAAAAATTGAAATCTACACCTTCTGTCATCTTTTTCACTATATGCAACCAGGCCTTGTTTACCTGTGACCAATGTTCTTGATTGTTCAAGTTTGTAAGTAGGTGTAATTCCTCCTGAATGAATAGATACTTTTGTAACTTAGGAATGCCCATCATTCACCCTCCCTTCATATATCCTACCACATAATTTTTTGCTTCTATACCCTCCTTATTAGTGAGGTCACTTCTTAATTCAATACCTGAACTCCTTAGTCCTGTCAAACTCCCAGTTAAGGGTGCGGTGAGCCTCATTCGTCACCCCGCAAAATATAAGAAATCTTGATGGACTCTTCTCATCAACCACTAGGTACAAACTTCTTCTACTTTTCCAAAGTAAGGGGAGTTCATATAGCTGCAAAAATCCCACCTTAGTCAACAATATTTTCACCTACGTCATCATACACAGGCCATGTCATCCGTTGTTATCGCATGTTTGTCTTCTACCACTAGCAACTTATCCAAGTGCATATCCTTATTTATCTTTATTTTCCGAGTGGCTGTAATCACTTACTTTGTAATCCAACGAATGTGTGCAGACCCAATCACATCCCATAAAAACCCCTTCTAGGATATTGAATCTCAGAGAAAATGGCTTTTACGGGGTGTCCTTCTACTTTGACCTTATACTTCCTTCTACTTCCTTCTCCCTTTTGGCCACTCTCTAAGTGCTCGCTTAGGTGCCATAGATAACAATTAACAGAGTGATATCTTGCGGTGACATTCCTCAAGCTCTGTAACTCCAATCTCCACATGCCCTAGCTCAAAATGTCTGCATGCCCTAGCTTCAAACTTGAACCCTAACTTCGGATTTTGCTTCCATGCATGGGCTTTATTTCTCTAGTTAAAACACATTCTCCTATTAGAGCATTGACAATCACCCTTGTGCTATAAATCTGTGTGGTTCAGTTCAGTTAAATAGATCTCTCAACTTACATGCAGCTTGTTCGCCTAGCTCAACTTTCGTCAACAACTCGCTTGAATACTCTTAATCGCAAAGGTAAAAATGATTTCCCAGCACCCTGTCTTTTATCATCTTTTCAAAAAAAACATGCATTTATTATCTCTCCACCCACCACCGTACTTACAATCATTGAATTGGAATTTCTTTCAATTTTTTACGCATTGACTTATTTCCATGCCATAGTCCATAACCTTCTAGTGTGAACAAATCCTACTCCTTGGCCACATACCTCCTTTCGCACATGCCTTTATGTGTCGAAGTACCTATACACCGACTGCACTTTTAACCAAGTAGTTTCTATTGTTTCTTTCTTACCTCGTGTTACACTATTTGCATCCATTCATCCCTACGTGGTCTTTATTCATGAGCAAATATTTCTCTATCTGCACATTTCACTTCGAGCACCTGCACAATAAATCTCTCCTATACACATTCATCTTTAGAGAACATTCAAGCTTGGTCCATTCATCCTTGTACACACTCCACCACCCACACTAAAAGTATATCATGGTCCTCTGTGCACATGAAATCCAATTAGATATTAATCAGCTTCTGGCGATGCAAGCATGCACTTATTACAAAAAATAATGAACTAAATTGACAAAGCATAGAAAAATGATGAAAGGAAACACGATATAAAGGAAATGCATTAAAGGAAATCTAATCTAAGTGGAAATACTACCTTATTACAAACACTAAGAAGAATTATTTATAGTAGGTCTTCAAGCTTACTCTCATTGAAATAACCATGCAATCTATCTTTTATCTAGTACCTCTAACTAGAAAGTGTACCTGAATCAAGTATATACGTCACAACATATAGTCACATGTAATGCACTTTAATATTTCCCAGGGTGGCGTAAAAAATTTGAATTATACAGAAAGAACCATCTGTCCCAACTTCTAGATTTTTATCCCTTGATATGCCTATCATGAAACATGCCTTATGTCTTACCTGTTTATGTCTTTTTACACGCCATTGTGTTATGGTGCGCGCCTTTCATCCAACTGCGTTAGTTTGTCTATGTGCATTCTTCAAGTGCTTTCTCATCCAGCCAAACCTCCTGTGCACGTGCAATACGCAAAGAAGGGTAATATGAATTCCTATGGTAGAAAAACATCTTCTACGCCCAAACACCAACTGATAAGGGTGTGGCTTTGTTCAATATTTTATAAGTTGTCCATGTATGCCCACAGAGTACAACAGGGACTTTATCATCCCAATTCTTTCCTTACAACATCAATAAATTTTATTCAAGGTATGGCTAAATATCTTATTGAAATCCTCAGCAATTCCATTTTCCTGAGGGTGATAGGGTGTTGTTTTATGGTGTGCTACCATAAATTCTATCCAATAGTATCCTAATGGGTCTCATTAAGAAAATGAGTACCCCTATCAAATGCTTCACAACTTCAATGGGCATCCATACCTACTGATAAATATTTTCCCACATAAACTTTGCTATTGTAGCATACCTGTTGTGAAATCCTTTGTAGGCGTCGCTTCTGTCCCACCTTGTAAGATAATCCTGTACACAGTTATAATGTAGCGCGACCCAGTACTTCGTGTGGGTGGGGAAATAGGACCCATAAAGTCAATTGCCTCACTTTTCAAAAGGCTCTACACTAGCAATTGGCCTTAAAGACTTATTTCATCTCTATGACCTAAGATTTTTGAGGTGCTGATAGTGATCAAATGCCTTACAATATTCCTTACAGTCCTTATACAATGTTTCCCACCATAGGGCTAGCCAATAAAATCTTGTGCACAGTGGTACGTCACCTTGCATAATGTCTACCTGCAATACCCCCATGAGCTTCCTCCATGATATCTCTTCATGCTCATGGCTCAAGTACACACCAACATAAAACTTCATCCCGATTTCTAGTTGTGTATAAGTCTCCACTAATCAACTTGTAAGGAACGATCTGCAGGATAGTAAGTTGTCTTCTTCTCCATATTCTTCATTCCCTCAAGAGCCACACCTGTGTTTGTAAAAATACAAAAATATAATCTCTAATTCATGAGGGACACACATGGTTTAATCTAAAAAGTTTTACATCTGGCATTGTATCCTCGCAATTCTCTACATGCATCCTCTCTTGTATTGAATCCTTGATAAATGATCTAGTCAAGAATTGCTCTTTCTTGGATTAACCACCACTAGTAAAATCAAATTCACTTGAAATAACATTATCCTAACAACATGTGGTGCCCATGTACAGAATGGGCTTGTTCACCAAGTACTTCAGATTTCATGTGATCTTGTATATAAAGAGTAAAAGGTTTTTCCAACTAGTAAGTATTTTGAAAACTTATGTAGTACGTAGATCATGGAAAAAAGCCTCATGCTCAATAGTTGTATACTTTTGTTCATGCTGGTGTCAACTTCCTTACTCACAAAGACAAATAGGATGGATCAGACAATACCTTATCTAGGATGGGATAATATCACACCAATGTCCATCCCCAGATGTGTCCACATGCACATGAAAAGGTTTTGTCTATGAAGGAAAAGTGCAGAATAAGCACTGTTGTAAGCCTTTCCTTCAGTGTCTCAAATGTGCGTACTGTTGTGCCTCACCCCAATAGAACTTTCCTTTTACCCTTCAATATTTATTCTAATGGCGTGTGTGAAACCTTATCATAAACTTTGATAAACTTTATATAATGATCATATGTGCCCCAATAACTCCACGCACCTCACTCCTGATTAGTAGGGTTCCTCTAGGCCCAAAATAATAGTAACCTTGGCAAGGATCCACTAATAAGCCTTCTTTATAAATAATATGTCCAAGTAAAAGTCCCAAAAGGTGTAGGAACAAAAGGCACGTCTTAATGTTTAAAGAGATTATCATCTACCTAAAAATCTCTCAAACATCATCCTTAAATTATCACAATGATCTTTTACTAGCCCATACACTGATCCAATCATCCAAGATAGATAACTATGAAGAAACTTATAATTGAAGTCCTGGAATGCTTGCACCAATAATGTGCATGAGAATACTACAGATGCGTTCTTCAATCGCCAAAGGGCATATTTGTGTATGTAAAAATTTCTCCATTTAGTTGTTAAAATTTGTCTTCTCTTGATCCTCTTTAGCTATCCTTACACTTAATGATAGCCATGAAAATTGATCAGTGAAGGAGTAGATCTCATGTACCCTGCAACGCCTTCCCAGAATCTCCTTTGTAAATGGTGTGGGAAAGGGGATCAATTACACATACAACATTCAACTCCCTATAATCCACACAAATTCTAGATTATTCCATCTCTTATTAATACTTATCACCATAGGGGCTAACCCACTCTGAACTCCTCGATGGGCTCAATGATTCCTAGAATTCAAGCATCTTATCAATTTCGTCCTTTACCTTGAACGTGCAGGTTAGGATTCATCATGTAAGATCTCTTCCTAACCAAGCGTGTGCACCTTCCCTTACCGCTTGATTCTCATCTCACCAAAAGATTTATGTAACCCATTTTAATTCATGAAAGAATCCTACTAGGAAATATATCCTGGAAGTCAAGTAGTAAGTTCAATTATCTTAGCAACCTCAGAGTCAGACCAGTAATATCTAATGATGGCCTCCTTAAGTTTAGCATCTGTCCCAATTTTTACCTTATTTTTTTTTCCATAGGCTCATGATACACATGCACCTTCTCATCTTCTTTATATAATACCTCACATGTACCCCCTGTATGCTCAACGTCTAGATTCACCAGCTTCTTCATCATCAATTATGTAGACCATTTTACCCTTTTCTCTTTCTAACCAGGTGCACCCAATTTGTTTTTCATCACTATATTCTTCTTCAAAATGCACCTCCAGATCTGACTCACCCAGCAACTCCTAAATAATTTCCTCATCCTTTTCACTATCACCCATAGTCAAGTGCTTCATAACTTGTAATGTCTCATTCACTAGAGGTTTAGTGGAAAAATAGTCAAAGGTATTGTAGAGTTATTTTTGTATAAGACTCTATTACTTGCCCATCATCTTTTGGCATCCTCAACCCTAGTTATTTTTTGTTCACTTGAGCCTAAATTTGACAAAGGTATGAAGCTAAATGTGGAAGGTTTCCATCGTGTCGCTTTGGCACACTCAGGGAATAAAGCAGAGAAAGAGTGTTCTCAAACTTGCACGTTGCATCGCCCACGTGTCCCAGACCCAATAAAGTTTGTCACAACCGTGTTGAAAATTCAATAACATAGTAGAGACACATAGGGTCTCCACATGTCACTCTGAGCACAATTTCAAATAAAGAAAAAGATAAGGAAGGACCTCAAATAAGCACATGCCCTCCATGTGTCTCTCAGGAGCACAGTTTGGAAGACAAAATCTCCAGGGATAGGCCCTCAAACAAGCAGCGATGAACTCCATGTGGCAGAGAAGAATCATCACCTGAACAAAGGAGCACAAGTTGGATGAATTAAAGGCAATGTAGGAAATATCACTAATAGGTAGCTTGAGATGCTAACCCCAAAAATGAAATATCTTGTAAGAAAAATTGAATGATGTCGGGTGGAAGGTCTAATTCCAGACATTGAAGTGAGAGCCAAGAAGGATCTATAAAGGAATGTTCCAATCTAGAGAGAAAAAGGAGGGGAGAAAAAATTTAGAAAATTAAAACAAACTAGAGCCGTGGAGAAAGGGGGATTCTAGGCTTAGTTATTAAATGTGGCTAGCCTTAGTACGACTCTTTTGTAGAAGGGAAATTGTAATATGTTCCATATCAGCCTTATGTATTATTTTCTCTATGAATAAAGAGTGTCTTGTTCTGTGCATCATTAGCTTTCAATATTTTGGGTCTCTTCATCTTTCACTACTGGGTAGTTTTTAGAGAAATTTTGAAGATTTATCGTGTTGTATGCCCTTGGGGTTTCCTTTAGATACGTATATCATCTACATATTGTTATTGTTTTACTCCTTCTCGGCCTCTGATAATCTAAGATACTTCTAAAATATAGTAGATAATGCTTAAATTCTCTTCAATCTATTTTGAGTAGTTTCTGAGGATCCATACTCTGTGTCTTTTTAAGATCTCTTTTCAGTGCGTATCACCTTAAGTTAGTTTCTACATTTTATTTTATTTTTCCTCTAACCTTACCCCACACCATAGAGAAGATCCAGCTTCTTTAAAAATATGGAGAGGTTATCTTAGGGTGCACGTGTCCCACTTCCCTAAGGGTATCCCATGACTATGATGGTTCATCTTCAAAGATAATCATCAATAAGTTTTCTTGGCATGCCCGGTGGGACATAAAACACCTACACATCTTAAGACTCCATCATCAAAAATCTGTTGATTTCAATAGTTCTAAGTTTTTTCTTCTCTATTTTACAAGATGAATGTGAATAAGAGCAAGGATAAGAGAAGATGTTGTATTTGAATACTTACACTTATCTCCATCGCATGGAATAGAAGAGGTAGATAGATTCAAAGGTCTTTGGTCTCCTGCTGAAATGGACTCTCTCAAAACCTCCACCAAGTAGGCCCTTCTTACAGTTAACAAGAATCCTCAGACCCTATTTTAATGGCCCAGTTCCAAACTTAACCCCTGAGGTAGTTTGTTTCATGGAATCAAGGGAGTCTTTCTCATCCTACCCACACCCCCATGGTAGTGTCAGAAATCCTATTCTGGCTAATGCTACTAAAAAGTGCTACCTAAATTTAGTGGAGAAGACTTCAAAACTCTGGGAGGAACACCTCCAGGATGATAGCAAAAATATGTGTAGTACATTATATCAGGGAACAGGACGTCACCTTATAGTTGCTCTAGAGTTGTCTTCCCTTAAGGGGGAGGCTCTGGATTGGTACCCGATCCCTGATTCCTAATACTATCGGCACTTGGGACCAACTGGGAAATGTATTGGTAGAAATATTTAGTGAGAAATGGGATATATCCTCACTCCTATTAACATCTTTTCAACATTCAAGAAGTGTCCGCAAGAGCGTATGACCGATTTTAACACTAGAGTTTCAAAAAACATGGCAAAGGATTCCTGTCTCTAGCAAGGCCACCTGCATAGGTATGGCTATTGTTTTTTAATTAAAATCTTTGAATTCAAATATTTTTGTGATGATTCAATCATTAGGAGGGGACTCTTTTCCACAAGCATATGATATTGCTGTTTTAAGTCAAAAACAATTATAATATATTCCGGTAAGGTTCCCCACTGAGAGCCCCCTTTTCCAATATAACCCCGAAATAGTTCCTCTTCCATACAAGCAAAGGTCCCTAGCTCTACCTAAGCCCCTGCCATCCCTGTATAATTACCCATCCTCTCATCCAGCACAAATTCCTAGTACCTGCATCATCATCGCTCTTCTCCCGAAATGGAGGAAGTCAGAAATATCCTCTAGAAACTTCTCTTAACGACATAGTAAATCTTAAAAGGAATCAGAGTTGTTTACCCAGGAAAAAATTATCAAAGCTATCAGGGTGGTAGTCCTACCTATCCCTCTCAATATCAATAATACCTAGAGATCACCATCTGCATAGTCATCTAACCAGCTAGTCCCAGGTACCAACACCACTCTAAGGAATATCCCCACCCCAATAGCGGAAGAGAAATGGTACCCTGGGAAAAGCCATTTGGCGGAAGATCCCAATGCATGGTGCTTTCCCATATAATATTTCTCACATGCCAAGAGAACTATCCCCAAGGAAATTTGGTAACAAAATGTAGCTGAAAAACAAGGAGCAAGGGAAGGGCTATGATGTTAATGTATCAAGACCTTACCAGTCTATGGGAGTCTCAAAATGTAGCCTTTTTTGTGCAGATTCAAGGGATGTCCCTGGAACAAGAAGTGGAGATCACCCCATAGAGTACATGACTTTTTCTCTTGGATAGAAGGAGAGGGAATTTGTATTTAAAAATGAGGGTGGTTACTTTCAAGCCTATCCAATTTAATTATAACACACTCAATTCAAAAAAATGATGATAGAGATAGACATGCTCCTATCCCAAGTACGAATAGCAAAACACTCAAAAAGAGCCTCCAACCATCATGGTCTCACCATCAACACGTCGTATAAGAAGATCTCTGAGAACTATCCTAGAATTAGGATGCCCTCTCTTCCCATGGTTGAAGGGAATAAAACACAAGTCATCATCCAAGACATCATCACCTAGACCAATTAATGTGGTTCAACAACTCAAGAAAGTCACCATCTAATGCATCCTTATAGGATCTTCTAGGCATTCCTGAGACAAAAGGAGTTTCTCCAAGAAGCAACTTAAATCAAATGATGACCCAACAACCACCAGGAAAGAGAAGGAACGGGTAAAATTGATTTGAGCCCCAACAGAAGGCCGTGATGTTAAATCAAAAGGGAGAAGTAAGGTAAACCAAGGCCCAAACCCCTATTTTATGATTCTTGTCATAGGTAGGGAAAATATTGCATAACTCCATGATAGACTCTGGTGTAAACACTACAATCATACCTAGAGGAATTGTAGAAATGCCTTTGGGAATTGAATATGATCCCTTAAATAAAGAAGTCATGCAACTAGATGGAAAATCATTCTAGACCATAGGAGCTATAAAGGGGCTCCCATTGTATCTTTATTTGTACCTGAACATAACCGTTCCACAGGATATAGTAGTATTTCAATGTTTGGCCAGTATTTGGATTGTGTCTCTCCAGGTGATTTCACGGCTAAAATAGGAGGTTATATATCTCTTGCTTAGTCCCATCATGATTCTATAGTACCCAAGTATGGATCTAAGATGAAGGTATTATCAGAACCCCTTACCAAGGAACATATAATGGACCAAGTGGGTCTCAGGATTTGAGGCTTCCCAAGTTATGATCACCAGAGAAGAGGAATCATATAAAGAGGAGGGTAATCTTCAAAAGTGACGGTCATCTAGAAAACCTTTCCTTGGGTGATCCCTTTGAGAACATTAATTCCGCTGGTTTGGGGTACTTACGTCATTTTTGATGAAGACTCCATGATTCCAAAGGTCTTAAAAGGAAAGGATAAAAGAGAATGTAATCCCATCAGAGAATCCTAGATATGGACCGTACATTTCAATGGAGCTAACAGAAAAAATGGCTCAGGAGATGGAATATGCTTGTTATCCACAAGAAGAAAGAAGATACTCTAGTCATTCTAATTCTAGTTCTCCTGTACTAGTAATGAAGCAGAGTACGAGGCCTTAGTACATGGCTTGACCACGAGATAAAAGGAAGGCATCAAATAGTTGAGAGTCTTTGTCGACTCAGAGTTTGTAGTGACACAGGTAAGGAACACTGCTGCCATACAAAATCCAAGAATGAGGTCCTACTGACATAGGGTGTCAGACCTCATCAAATATTTTGAAGCCTTTAATATCAAGGTTATTCCTTGATACCAAAATATAGAGGCTGATAGGATGGCCTTAATCGAGTCGTAATTCAAACCAATACAAGATTTGATAGTGAATGAAAGTACCATAAAATTGATCATCCGCTCTTCTATACTAGATAACATCGATTATTGGCAGGTTTTTAATAGTGAATGAAATATTATACACTTCCTCCAGTAATCTAACTAGTTTGAAAATCAACTCCAACCCAAGATCGAAGAGGCTTATGGAGATCAGATCATTCAGTTGAAGACAAAAAAAATTCTGAAAGGGTTAATAACAATAGAAAGCCTTTTTGATTCTAATGATGCTAGTTTAGATCAAAGGAAGTTTGCAGTGGTAAAAGAGGATTATGTCAAGATAGAAGTGAATAATTAGAGGAAGTTGAAGGTTGGGAGATTATTCACTCAAAGAGAAAGGGAAAGACTTGTGGCTCTCTGCCATAAGTATGAAAAATTGATGGCCTTGACGTACGATGAACTTCATGGTTACAAAAAAGATATCATCTAACACACCATTGACCTCGAAGAAGGAATTAAGCCTGTGCACCAGAAACAAAGGCCCGTGAACCAAAAAATAGAATCCCTCATGTCTGAGGAACTAAGAAAACTCTTAGAGGCTAACATAATCTTTTCTATTAAGCACACAACATGGGTGTCTCTAGCCTAGTCCTATTAAGGAAGAAAAAAGGCAAAAATTTAGCGTCTGTGTAGATTTCAGAGACCTAAATAGAGTGTCCCTAAAGGATCACTAACCTTTACCTTCAACAAAGCATATATTACAAACAATTGCATTCTCATAAAGGTTCTCTCTACTGGATGGTTTTGCAGGTTATAACTAGATATGGCTTGCAGAAAGGGAACAACATAAGATCAATTTCACGACAAAATGGGGAACCCTTCACATATGCAAAAATGTCATTTGGGATCACAAACGTGGGAGATACCTTTCAAAGAGCCATGGAATCCATGTTTGGAGCACTGATTAATAAGGTAATTCTTATATACCTAGATTATCTCACAGTATTTACCAAGACAATGGAGGATCATTTTGACGCCTTGGAAGCTGTGTTCAAGAAATGCCAAGAATTTGGGATCTCCCCTAAACCCAAAGAAATGTGTTTTCATAGTACCCCAAGGCAAACTCTTGGGATGCATTTTTTCAAAGGAAGGAATTTCTATTGATCCAGAAAGAGTTGAAGCCATCTATAGGGGCTGCCCCTTACCAGTAAATAAGAAAGTGGTCCAATATTTTCTTAGGAAAGATCAGCTTTGTCAAGCAAGTTCATTTCGGACTTTTGCTAGGACAATCCACCCTATCATGCTAATGCTCAAGAAGTACCTTAATTCCAAGTGGACCACTGAAGGTTGTCAGGCCTTTGAGGTAATTAAAGGTGCTATCGCATCCTCCCCAGTACTACACAACCTTAACTTCTCAAAGGATTTCATCATATACGTATACGAGGGTAAACATAACGTAACATTTGTACTGACACAAAAGGGAGAGTATCAATGATAAGAACATATGGTCACCTTATTTTCAAAAAATCTCCATGACTATGAAACAAGGTATAAATTTGTAGAAATATGATCTTATGCTATAGTTAAGGGTCTAAAGAAATTCAGGCACCTTGTCACTCATATTAGAATCCAAGTTATGGTGGCTCACTCTAGCATCAAATAATATATAATAGAGGGTGAGATAACCGATAAAAGAGCTAACTAGATCACTAATATCCTTGAATACTAAATCAAGGTAAAACCTACAAAACTAGTACGAGGTAGGGGCCTATGTCAATATCTAACACATAATCTCATGCCCCTGATTAACGACAAGCCTAAAGAGATAATCTATATCCAAGAAAGCAACTCAAGTAGCTGGGTATTGGATAGGATCTGCTTCATGTAGATAGGGAAATACCCAAGCCATCTCCCCTTAAAAATAGGAGGTACTATAGGCAAAAGGGATCTAATTTCACCATGATTGATGATTTCCTTTTTAAAATAACTTTAATGGAATCCTGATAAGGTGCCTGGAGAATGAAGAAGCTGAAAGAGTCTTATGCGAGTTGTACCATGGGAGCCCAAGAGGCCATTTTTCTACCTAAACCACAACCATAAAATCGTACAAGCAGGATACTTTTGGCTAAGCATGTTCACTTACAGTTAAGCAGAGAAAAATAGATGCAAGGTTTGTCAAGTTTAGTTTGGGTTTTCTACGGAACACGGAATTATTTATTAACCACATTCTAATTAAGGAAAAAATTAAACAATGGGGTTTATAAT
Source organism: Taxus chinensis (assembly GCA_019776745.2). Taxonomy (NCBI): domain Eukaryota; kingdom Viridiplantae; phylum Streptophyta; class Pinopsida; order Cupressales; family Taxaceae; genus Taxus; species Taxus chinensis. The sequence goes on from CM034148.1 coordinate 700,493,561, forward strand.
TCATCAGAATGGTCAACCCAACTTCGAGCACCGAGAATAAATGGATCCTTAGCGGAACTGATTACTCTGATGGGCGTAGGTAGTTCCACTTAAAGTGGCCAACGAGAATGTGATCCTGGGACTCATCCAAGATATCACTACCCATTTTGAACCGTCCCCATGTACTATTATATCAGATAATGCTAAAGCCTTTTTGGGGGCCAAATTATCTGAATTCTCTGTAAAGCATGGGATCTATTTGAAAAAATCCTCCAACTATTACCCACAAGGGAATGGTCTGGCAGAATCCATTAACAAAAACCTGATCAGGCTCATAAAAGTAATGGGAAATGAGCATAAGAGGCTATGACATGAACATATCAAAACAACCTTATAGATTGATTGGATCACACCTAAATAGATCCTGAAATCCTTTCCATATGAGATAGTTTACAGGAAAAGCATTGTAATGCCAATTTCCCTAGAAATCCTTACGCTACAACTATTGAAACAAATTTACATAGAGGAGAATGGGGCAATGCAAGTAAGACTCACCAAGCTAGTAGATCTCCAAGAGAAGCGGGAATCAACTCATGAAGCCATGATCAACCACCAATAGGTGGTGAAAACTTGGTTCGATCAAAAGACATCGAAACCAGAATTCCAAGTTGGTACTATGGTTTTGAAATGGGATACAAGGGCTGTCAAGCCTGAAAATCATGGAAAGTTAGACCCATTATGGACATGACCCTTGAAAATTAGTGCATTCAAGTAACACAATGCATTCGAGCTTGAAACAATGGAAGGTGACCCCTTAGCAATTCTGGTAAATGGGATTCACTTAAAACCTTTTTTGTGAGTCTCTTCGTTAAATAATGTATCATATGTATAGTTTTGTTTCTCCTTGATTTTTTGCTTCATTTGCTTTGTCCCTTTTAATAAGTGTATCGAACACATGTCCCTCATGGATCCTCATTGCCTCTTTTTGAATTTTTGGAGGGAGTGTACCTTCCTAATTTTCCCTAAAATTAATGATCCAATGACATCCTAGGATATTTGAGAGAAAAATATTTAGAATTGATACAAAATCTCTCAAAAAGTGCAAAGTTTAGTGCTTAGGGTCATTAATTAAAAAGGGGACATTATGTGAAGTGACTCTATATACATGTGAAACATTCATTTAAGAGTTAGTGAGGCTATTTAAGATATCTGGGAGCATCTAATAGGTTCGTTTCAAATGTTAGAGTCTTCCCATTAGTCTCCAAGTATCGAAGTAAAAGAATTAGAGATTTCTCCTAGTTTCAAAAACCACCATGGAGACTTCCAGCTCTGCATCAAAAGTAAAGTACTATGGAAGAAAACCCATACCCCCACGCCCTCTTCAACCAAGGTTGAGGTTTCTTGATGGGTGGTCTTGGTCCAGTGACCCTTCTGTGGTTTCCGAATTAATTGATGATGTCTTTGACGTTGTCCTCAACAAGAAGCCCAAAGCTCTGAGAGAGGAAGCCTATGCCATATTTCTTAACCTGAGAAATTCTGAATCTTTTGGCTCAAGGATCTAGAGTACGATACTCACCCAATATATGATTCCTCTTATGTACTCGTATCTAGAACTCATACATATGTGCGTAGACTGTTTCAACCGAGAGACCAATACCGTCCAAGGAAGGAACATAACGGTGGTGATTACACCTCAAGCTATCAGGGATAGATTGGCTCTAATCTATGACCCAACTACTAGTTTCTATGATATTGACAAATTCCAAAGTGTTTGGGATCAGTGCCAGAATAAAGCTTCATTCCTTAATATGGAGTTAAGGCAGACAAATTTAGGCAGTTTAGGAACGAAAAGATTCCCCATTCCCCTGAATTCACTTAAGGTAGATTCTTGAGATGCTTGATTTATGCTGATGTTTATTTTTGGTCAATATTCAGACAGAAACGTCCATGATTGGAAAGTGGCAGCCTTGTTCACAATGAGGTCCGTAAAGAAAGAGTAAGCATACCGCTTTGAATTCGCCGAAGTCACTGCAGAATCTATTTGTGAGTAGCTTGACAGATTTATGGTAAACTCCACCTTCAGGTATTCTTCATATTTGTTACACCTTATTCTATATCAGACTGCCTAGTACTTTAGTTAGTTCATGACTCTGACTCTATGGGATGTAGAGGTTGATCCCCAAAAGATCATTCCAGTGTCTGCTTGGACTCATATACTGTCTTGCTTATCAGATGTATATGAATTTTTTAATTCTTTTGTGGAGCCCCTCCTATATTCACAACAATCAAGAGAAAGGTGGAGCATAGCCTCGTATAGAAGATGGATTCCTACAGCTTCACCTTAATTCAAGACTTGTGGAGATATGACCTGGATGGGATGATGGTCGCAACTCTAGTTCGTAACAAGGTTCCGGAATCCTACAAGCATGAGTCTAGGGAATTTTTTGAAGCAAGGTGGTCCCCTCAGGAAAAGTTACCTGACATATTCAGCGAGCTCAGCGACATTCCAGTTCTAGACTGGGAGTCTTTCCACCATGTTAAACACAAGTATAACCCCACCCTTACCGTGAAAAAAGGACTCAGAGTAGCCCTGTGTAAGAAATACTGGAGTGCAGAAAAAATTCAAGCCTATTGGAAGTATAGGTAGGAGATCAGCCAGACCACCCTAAATTTTGAGGCTGTATCTAGTGATGATAAATGGGAGTTTTGGGATGCGGATCATGGGTTCTACGCAGAAAGTAAGGATATGGTGATGATCACTTCAGAGCAGCCCACAAGATCAACCACAGAATCCTCTAGTCGTTTCCAACAATAATTTCCAGTAAGGTCCTGCCCCTCCTCTTCTTAGTAAGATCCTTCAATAAATCCACCCACTCTACAACCCAAATAAATTCCCTCAGGTGAAATATCTATGGAGGAATCAATGTCGAGCCCCCACACAAAAATTCAGAGTTGGTTGTGACTCCTGCTTCTCCTCCCCCTCTCCTCCTCCCAGGGATCCATTTCAATCTTTTCCTTCACCACCATTTTCCCCTTCTAGAAGTATACCATTATCAGTCACGCGATCAAAGACACTACCTTCACCTAGAGCCCCTCTTTTCCCTCAACCTCCCTCCACCATCCCAAATTTCTCCCCCTGCATGGCGACAGGTCCTTCTTCGACGCTAGTAGCTTCACAGCCTCAACCACCAGTTACAATTCCATATGGTCTAACACCTGGGTTCCCATTTTCAAGTGGGGTAGTACCTTCTCTCTCTGAGTTTTTGAGTCAAGCCGAAACTGCCAAGGCATCCCGAGATAACAAAAGGGTGGCATGAGTGATGAAGCAAATGTAATCATTATATAACCATCAACAAATCTCCTTGAACATCACGCAACTGTTTCCCTAAGTATCCAATCCTGTAGAACAAATGCAAACCGATGACTATTCTATTAGCATTGTCGTGGTTGACCTCTCAGAGTTCTAGCCTTAGGACAAGGTCAAGTTAATGAATGAAACTACAGTGGTAGTCATGACATTCTACCTTAAGTTTAACAACCAACTAAAAAAGTCAAAATCTAGCCTCTATAGGGTAGAAGCCACCGTGGCCAACCAACAAGCTGAGCTAAAGGGAAAGGAAAAAAAGATAGAACAAATCCATAAGTAATTAAAGGAAGCTCTATCACAAGAAGTCCTTGTGGCTTCTGAGGTGAAAGCTAAGACTCTAGTGGCTAAACTTGCCACCTTTGAGGCCTCAGCCAATTCACTCTCACAGGAAAAGGGATCCCTCCAACAGGAGGCTGATTCAAGAAAGGAAGAGGTGGTTGTGATCCAAACCAAGTTACGCATCATCGAGGTAGAAAAGGGAAGCCTCCAGAAAAGGTTGAAATCAGCTGAGGATGCGGTCAAGGACTTGACCCATAAATTGGGACAACAACCCTAGAAAGGGGGAATTATAACATTGGTGCAAGAGTTGTATGCTTCTTATTGTAACTGAATTTCAACTACGATAATGAATTTATCCCCCACACTTGGATTTATATCTGATGCACAAGGATTGTGCTCAAATGTGGAGACCACATCCTCCACCATTAGCAATTTCATAGCCGCCAAGGTCCCTTAATCATTATTGTTGATTCAAAAAATTTACGATGCTTTCGACTCCACCCTATAAGGGGTAGGAATCATTGATAGGTGGATGATTACTATGTAAATGAATGGGATCCATGGCTGCAACAAAGCCTCCATTAAATTCTAGAATCTATTGACTCAGCTCTAATAGGGGATAAAAGAACGGAAGTAGAGCATCATCGAATTGGTTCAGTTAGGATTCTCCTCCCCCTTCCCCAATGAATCTATGGTCCTATCAAAGGACCAAATGCAACAGATCTTGATCACTAAATGACAAGAAAAGACAATCTTTTAGTCTTTAAAAGAGATCTCCAGTGTTACTGAGGTGGAAGCTATCCTGAACCCCATCGTGCAGTTGGAGTTCCGCTTGCATTCAGTAGTGCAGAGTCTCCAAAAATTTTCCCATAAGGAGATAATTGAGCTGGACCGAGCTTTCCAGGACTTGTACAGAAGGACCTACCCTATAGGGGTGGAATGGATTGGATATAAGAATGCTTTGCAGCAGCTTTGAGTGACATTTTGTAAGACAAATTTTGAATTTTAAGGCTAAGAACATTGCCGGATCCTTCCATAACCGGCATAGAGTCCCTTAGTGCACCACCATAATTATAGAGTTCTTTTTGTATAAGAATATTTCACTGACCACCATATTTTGGCACCACGGCCCTTGTTATTTTTGTTCGCTTGAGCCAAAAATTGACTAAGTATGAAGCTGAATGTGGAAGATGTCCACATGTCCCTTTGGCACACTCGGGGCATAGAATGAAGAAGGGATGTTCTTAAACTTACGCCACATTGTCCATGTGTCCCAGGCCCAATAAAGTTTCCTCAATGGGTTGAAAATTCAAGAACATAGTAGAGACATAGAGGATCCCCATGTGTCACCTGAGCGTAATTTCAAATAAAGATAAAGAATAAATACCCCCAAACAAGTGCGCACCCTCTACATGTCTCTCAGGTGTAGTTTGGAAGAAAAAGCTCTAGGAAAGGCCCTAAGAAAAGAACATGACCTTCACATGGCAGAAAAGAATCATCACCGACTGAAAGAGTGCAAGTTGGAAAAATTAAAGGTAATTAGAAATATCACCAACAAGTAGTGGATATATTGACCCAAAAATGAAAGATCTTGTAAGAAAATTGAATGTTGTTGGTGGAAGGTCTGATTCCAGACATTGAAGTGAGAGCCAAGAAGATCTATAAAGGAATGTTCCAATCAAGAAGAAAATTAAGGGAGAAAAATAGAAAAGGAAACAAATGAGATTAGAAAAGGGGGACTAGAGGATTAATTATTGTATTGGATAGCCTTAGCAAGACTCTGTTGTAGAAGGAAGTGGTAATCTATGCCATATCGGCCTTATGTATTATTTTCTCTATGAATAAAAAATTCTTGTTCTGTGCACTTTAGATTTCAATATTCTATGTCTCTTATCTTTCAGTGCTGGTAGTTTTTAGATGATTTATAAGATCTATCGTGTTATATGCCCTTGGGTTTTCTTTAAGCATCTATCATCTGTATATTTTTATGTTTTACACCTTCTCGGCCTCTGATAATATAATATACTTCTAAAAATAGTAGATAATCCTAAAAAAATCTTCTAACTATTTTAAGTATTTTCCCAGGATCCATTTCTATGTCTTTTAAGATCTGTTTCGGCATATTCGTCTTAGTTATTTTTGTATTTTATTTCAGTTTTCCTCTAACCTTATCTCACACCATAGAGAAGAGCCAATTTATTTAAAATTTGGAGGTTATCTTAGGGTGCACCTCCCACTTCCCTAAGGTATCCCATGACTCTTACAGTTCATCGACAAAGATAATCATCAACAAGACCATCTTACCCTTTTCTCTTTCTAGGTAGGCATTTCCAAGTTGTTCAACATCTGTCTCTTCCTCTTCAAAGTATGCCTCCAGGTATGACTCACCTAAAAAATCTTGAAGGAGATCCTCAGCCCTTGCACTATCTCCCATAGTTAAGCACTTTATAACTTGTAACTCCTCATTCAATGGAGGTTTAGTGGAAAAATAGTCAAAGGTCTGAACCATCCTTACAGTCAATTCTTGCCAATTTGTAGTCACTCGATTCAACTCCACATATATTTAGCATGTGCATGTGCAACCTCACAAGCTGAAGTAGAGCTTGTGTACCCGCAATGAAGGTCGTAATTCTTCCCGACTCTCTATCCAGAGTCTCTCACAATGCTGAACGTGGTGTTAAACATGATCATTTCCATAAAATGCATAGATCTAAGTAGGTGCATTTCTCCTGAGAAATATAGTAGATAAATCGATCCTCACTTCTCTCCATTCCAAAATATTATCTTGTGAACCATCTACCAGCACACTATCATCTTGTGTAAAGTATACACTAACATATTCCTTATTTCCACTTGACATTCCCACTAAAATTCCATAAGAAGAAGGAACACTTCTAGATTCTCTTCACTAGCATACATTGGTACTTGGTTGCTACCCAAACACATGATAATGTGTGGCTTGCTTACGCGTGTAACTACACTTCTCTGATGCCAAATCATTTCATAAGTGTTATGTTCCCAATTGTCACATGAAACAATCATAGTATCACTCATGGAATGTGCATCATCCCACTGGAGAACTCCTTCCTTTGATGGCTCAAGAACTTCCGGATTTCAATGGTGTGCACATAAATTATTTTAAAATATTCTTCACTTAAGGGATCTACATAGGGTGCACATTTTCTATCCTTTAAAGGGGTGACAATGTGATCTTCCTTGTTATAAAAACTTATATATCCTATGTGGAAGCACAGATCAATGTTATTTGCATAACACTAAGGGCTCCTAAGTAAGGCTGGAAAACTATTTGCTTCTACAAGTGCCAAGAATTCAAAGTCTCCAGTAAAATTGGCTTCTTAAATAGTAATAAACAAATCCTTCAAAACCCCAAACGGTGTGACTTTAGTTTTGTTTTCCATGAACACATTCGAAGATGGCTGTAATGGTGGTCTACTCATCATAACCCATGTGTCCAAAGTGAGCACATTCACTTCCCCACCTATGTAAATCAAAATATTACTTAATAGCCAACCACCAACAAAAACGTTCAGAGTAATATCCTTGTCATAATCAAGGCTATGGGGAGGAAGGTTAGCATGCAAAATCTATCTTTCATGTTCAATACCAACACGTAGAGTGTTTCCCTTTAACCAATTTCCCAACAAAGGAATGATGTTATCTTGGTGCAACATCTTGAAAACCTCCTTTAAATCATTAACATCTATTTGATGGAGATCAGTTGATTTCTAATGTTCTAAAATCCATGAATATTATTTTAAACATTGTATGTCACACTGTAGATTTCTAATTACCTCTATAGTTTCTTGATAAACCTCCTTCTAATGCATAAGGTCTGGATACTTTACATGTAGCACATCATCCTTAGTAATGACATGATTCTATTTCATAACTTCTCTGGCATGTGTAGCCTCAACATGTGTAGTAATCTTCATAGGTATCAACTCAGGATCCGGAGCTAACTTTGGCATCCATTGATCTTCCATGGCATGTTGTACTCTAACCATTCTTGTGCCCTTATCTTGCTTGTTCTTCTTACTCAAATGTTCATACAAGTTTAGGTACTCTTCATAGTTATGGTTCTTTCCATAAAAATAAAAAATAATATTATGTGGACATTCACACCTGTAGTGATCAGGAGATCTGCATGTGTAACAAGTTTCACGTGGGAAATCATTTCTTCCACTGCCACGACCTCGGCCTCTGAATCCTCCTTGGTAACCTCATCCTCTACCATGGCCTCCATTAGAGCACCCTTCATTATGATCATGGTCATGATGCTCACCTTTCTCATTAGAGTTATTTGCAATGCCAATATGTCATATGCCAATATCATTGGCATCATGAATATGATCAATCAACCTACAATATTTTGTATCATGAGTAGTAGACCTATAATTATTGTAGTAACAGGAAACATTCTTTATTATCGCACATTACAACAATGAGAACTAACTTGAACTGTGGTCTAAGTGACAGATCTCATAGTACAACAACAAGGAGAGCACTGATTTCCACAAAAAACTATCCTTAGTATGCCTTTCTACTTCACAATCTAGGCACCAAATCCCATTGCGTGTCTCATGTGTTGAATTCACTAAAAAATTCTCTAACTATTTTTCCATTACTGCAATATGAGCTTGTAATAATGGGCCCACTCTTATGTCCACACTCCCTACCACCTCAGTACGTAGAGCTTATTCAAGTGCCTTGCATGGATCTGTGTAAGTTTTATGTGAAAGCACTCTTCTAAAAGGTATGATAAGTCCTCCAACGAACCACTGAGCATGCTGGTTCACATGTATTTCATAAGATAACTTAGATAAAAGGGTATTGAACCGTGCATCATATTCCCAAATACTCTCAGTAGTGCCTTAATTAAAATAAGCTGATTCCTTTTTGCTCAAATTTAGGGATATAAAACTGTTTCAATAAAGCATCCCGCAGTGATGTATAATCGACATATATCTAGTTAGGGTTAATGTTTTTGTACCAACTATGTGCATGCCCCTACAATGTAGTTAAAAAATTACTATCCTTGCATTCTAGAGCTATAATCCCCTTCCAGTGCCATAGAATCTCACACATACACGTGCTCGGCTGTATCTTTTATGCCCATATATTATAGAAGATGAAGAGACATTTCCATATAAATTTGATGGGGCTGGTGAAAACCTTGCCCACCAAATCTAGAACCTATATTTCCTTTGCCCATGGAACCTCTAGATCCATTAACACCCAAGTCATCCGATCCTCCCAATCCTCCTCCTCCTAAACCAGGTAACTGAATAAAGGATGCAATACCTTGTACTCCAAAAGTTGTGCTAAAATAAACACCCATAGTCTGTGAAGTTTTGCTACTACTAGATGTTATGTCAATGTTCTGCATGCTCACGTTCTGTGCTGATGACGTGCTAGAAAAGATACCTCCATCTAGACCTCCAAATAACATGGATGACGATTGCATTACCATAGATGAATAAGATACCTGATTCACTCTTGAACTTGACTGTAAATTAAATCTATCTACTAAAACTCTATTACCCACACTAGCACAAGGTCTAGGTCACCAGGTAGGTTTAAATGCGTGTCCATGGTCCATACTCTTTCTTTAGACACATCTTCATCTGCAACCAAAGAGGGTTGTCTACCATGTTTTTCCAAATAGGAGAGTTCCAGATGCTCTGGCTCCACATATTTTATGTGAGCTCTAAATCCTTCACAAGACATCTCTCTTTGCAATACCATTATTTCTGTGATCTCTCACTGCTTCATCAGATCCCTCTCATGTGCTTCATTAAAATTAAGCTTCCTTTCTTCACTCTGTCTCTCTGCCACTAGGTCTTCCATATTCACCAAACATGATCCTTCCCCTACATGTGGTGGGTATTAGCTAGCCATAGGCATCTCTTCCAAATCCAAGGTTACGATAAGTATTTTAATTTCCAAAGGAATACCGTGCAAATGCGATTCTTCGGGCTCACGCAAGAATTGGAACTCAACAAAATATGGACTAGAGTATGTAGAAACCACGTAGTCAATAATATAGCTGTTCAAAACACCATAGAACGAAACATCTAAAGAATTCATCTAAATCATCTCTGCATCATACAAGGCCTAGAATTCTTCCTGCATCCAAACAACCATGTGAAACCTCCAATTCCTCTTAGATGCATAAGCAACCAGCCACTCGTACAAATCTATAGGAAATATAGAAAATAACATCTCATGCAATACATCATAAATATTATGTTTAACCCATGCGTGTGCATTAAACTCAGGTCCTATTCTAAATTTGTGAGCATACTTTTCTTCTAAATCTTCTAACCAATCTTCAATACTTTTGCCAAGGTCTACCGATATGTCTTCATGACGCAACATCCTGGAATACAACTAAGAAAGAGGTCCCGAAAATGGAACCAATGATGTAGGCTAGAATATACCCATAAAATCCTAAGGCATGCTAAAAAATCACTCTTCCTGATATGAGCGATCACCTGAAGAATGCAAGGGTACTAGGTCCTTCTTTATAGAATCTTGTTTAAGATGGTAGCATGATTGGATGTATAATTTCCAAGATCCATAACATATAATCAAGTATATTGCAAGATATAAACTAGATTTAAATCTTAACCATATGTAAGATTAACTAAGTAATAACTATAATCAGATTTACCATACAAGATGCATGTTCAGTTATATCCAACACCAATATCTAGCCAATAATATCCATTATATTAATCACTATAAAAAACATAAGATTCATACATATATAACACAGTCTCAATAGTCAAGTGTGCTAACAAAATTGCAACATAACACTATAATAACATCAAACTACCTAAACCATGTAAACTGTGTAAATCAATACACATATATAGGGGTGGGGACTTTCCCTTCACTTCTCATGCACCTTTAAAAATAGGCTACATGCTAATATTAGCCATGTGCCCTTACATGAGAATACGAAACCTACATGTTACTCGATCTTCTACTAGTCCCAAAATATCCCTTGCTTGGTCTGCAAGTCTTCTACAAAATGTGCTTCGTACTCCATGTCCAAAATTAGCCCCAATCTATAAAAGGGATAAGTCCTTATTTCAAACTGCTCTAGGCATGCCCTATTTTTCTATACTTCCATGCGCTCCTAGGCACCCTGTGTCTGTAAATCCAATCCTCCAGCGCTTTCATATTCAAGTTTTCTTTCATCAAATCAATGTATATTCTACGTGACTTCACATGATGAAATATGATGGATATGTACCATGGTTATCACATAGTGTTGTTTCACATTCTTATTATGATAATTTTATATATTGTGTTACATGCTATTTATTCATACTAATCTGGCTGAAACGTGTGCTTGGTGAAGAAATAACATCTCTTGATCTTTGTTCCCTTAGAATACTATCTAATATTATATTCACTTTTTTGTATTCTTTTTTTCATTTATGTGGACAATATCCCTTTCTATTCATGAGTGTGTGATAATTTGGAGTTCCTTTTTTGTGGAATTTATTTCCATTTCCCATGATTATTTATGTGTGTGAAACTCTTGTGTCTCTTGTATTCATCTCTTCACCTTTTCTATGACTAACCTATGTCACATTACTTGTTGTACTTGTACACTTCTATGTATTTATACTTGTTTACTTCTATGCTTATATGAATTTTCACTCAGAATATGATAATTTTCTATCTCTTCATCCCATGGTTTATACCATGCACTATTTTGTTGAAACATGATCTCTATAGTGGCCACCTATAATAGCCTTAAATGTCTTCCACTACTAGAAATATGCTACATATGACACAAAAATCTATCACTTATTTTAAAATTAGTGATCTATTACACATCTAAACCACCTCAAAAGAGGGGGAATTCAGTAGGATTATCACATGGATATCTACGTAATTTAGGAAAATTTATAAAATACAAGATTTATATTAAAATAGGACATGTTAAAAATAAATAATGAATTATAATATATATATAGATATTCGAAAAACAATTTACACAAGGAAAACCAATCCAATAGTGGATGAAACCATCAAAAAATACTATCCAAGATGGACATCTTGGGTAGTTTCTTAGTAGAAAATTCATAATTTTATAGAACTGTTTACACCCTAGCAATAAATGAATGTAAATACAATATTTAAAATAATATATAGAATGTAAGGGTTTGTAGCATGATGTTAGTCCGATTTATCCTTGAGAGGATCTTAACTCGGTTTGATTTTCTATTTTCCTAGTTTATAGTTCTTTGGATCTATATAGAGGCTTCTTCTAATGTCTTATCTTGATCTTAGGAAGATTAGGTAATATTTGTATATGACTTGATAGATATCTTTAAAATAGATCTTAAGAATGTGATGTGATTAAATGAGTCTTTATAATTTTATTTTATACCTTTCCATAAGATGTTATTTCATACTAAGGTTGACAAGGAAGTGGAAAAAGTAAATATAAATTATTTTGATGGTTAGCCCACTCTAGAAATAAGTGTTGAATAAAGTTAGAACCATGTGACAGTTCTATCCAACCTAGATAGTAGTGTATAGAGGTGGAAATATGGAGATGTATGACATTAGATATATGATGTATATGAGCAATGTGATCATTCCTATAGGTGTCTAAGAAAAGAGTGAGGGAATAAGAAGTATTTTTAAGCCTTAGAAAAGAGTGGAAGAACATGTTCAAGATTTATTTATGTACGCAAGTCATGGTTAAAGTACAAAATACAAATTAATACTGTTAAGTATAAGATTGTAAAATGTAGGTGTCTACAGATAATTTAGGGCATAAAATTAGCCTTAAATTATGTGACTAGTTTACTCCAATTCCTTACCCTTTCTTTTCCTAAGTTCCATCTATAAAGATACATGTAGTTTTAGCTAAGGAAATTTTTTTTACCTTATTGGGATCTTCTATATCTTCAAATTATTTATATTTTATTCAATCCAATAAATGAGTTTCTCTATAGCTAAAATAACATAGTAACTTGGAACATTTACATTTGGATTACTCCCAATTCTTGTTAGAACATGTAATAATTATTCTCTTTATCATAATCATATTCACCATCCCGGTCTTTAAGCTCTATTCATGCATACCATCATCAATCACATAATCATATAATACTAATCATTTGCAATGAGTGATTTACATGCCATCCAAATAGGCTTGTATTCCTCTCATCAATTAAACAAAGTCTAAAATTATGACACTCTAACTTATTTAGTAGCAATATTTATGTTATGTTCCATTAAAATTTCCTCATAGTCACTCATTTGAAAATAATATACGATCTAAACCTTATACACAATGACACAAATTTTATAAGATGTCTACACATACGTTCTACCCATATACACAAGTATATAAAATAATAAATACCTTAATGAGTCAAATATCTACATGAATTCGAATCCTTGACAACATAATGATGTTATTGAAAGCATTCTAGATTCCATAATAAGACTTGAATTAAAACTTCAATAATAGACTAATGAATTTTAATTAAAGGTTTGAATGAAGGGATGCCTTAGACCTAATATAACCTAAATGGTTAACTCTTTAGGGGTTAGTAAGTGATTTAATATTATACCAATCAACTAGTTTCCAAAGATAATTGCAACGAAATTAGGATAATACATTAAGAATATAAATAACAACACATAAATGAAATGAGGTACTATAAATGAGAAAGAGTAATTAGATGATATTATGATTCCTCTGCTGATCTGGGATGATTTGACGAGTTTCTTATCTATGTACCATTGATTCTAATCTCCTAGCACACATTCTCGAAGAAGTAAAAAATCCTTCCTTTTATCATACAGTAAAAGCTACTTCACTTGATCCCATAATTACAACTCCCACCATTGTTGCACTACAAGATGATTTTCAATCACTCGTTAGTTCTCCTAAATTATGCATCGGTGATTCTACCAATACAATAGTTTTCCCTACTCATCCATCTTCTGTGATTGAACTTCAATCTCTTGGAGCTTCACATGAATCCATCCCTACTATGTATACGATTGATATCACCTCCTATTATTTGTCACTAACTCCTGATGTTAGAAATGATATGGTATTACATAACGGTCCTACTCCAAAATATTCTCTACCTTTACCTATCCCTCCACCACTGCCCTTTCTACACGAGATACCATTTGAGGGTGTCATTCACATGAAAAAAACATTTTCCTCCTCATCAACTGTTACTAATACTACTATCTTTCCATATCAAAGGCCTTTCTATTCCATGGATGTCACTCTCCCCTCTACACCCATACCATCCCCTTCAGTGTGCCCATCATTCACTTGTACTCTATTCATGAAAAATTCCTACTAGGAGCATATACCACTCAGTACTTCTTGCAAATCCACCGTATGTTCACATGATGATCCCCTTCGGCTAGGTTTTTCCTTTGAGGACATCCATTATCTTTTATATGATCCATATTTGTGTCATGGCTCTGTTATTCTCACTACTGCATATGACCTTCATTTTTTCATCTTGTTATCATACTTCTTGCCTACTTACTCTTGGTCAGTATTGGCTAGATTATATTGGTAGTACACTTGCTCCTGCTCACATCGATATAACATTTTCCATGCCATTTGGTACTATACATATTTGCAACAACTTCTTTCTTTGTTATTCACCCAATTTCACAATGTGGTATGCTCATGGATGTCCCTTACCTCCCTTTACTGATGAACAATATGCCATAGCAATGTATATCTTACACATTCACAACTATTTGGATGAATAACCACACACCATTGTGTATCAAGTTTCCCATGCCATACAATATGAGTTTTACACTTATCATGATGATATTATAGAAGGTTTAAATTTACCAATGCTTCCCTTTGTCGATGATAACTCACCACCACACCAAATAAGTCCTACATTCACACACTTAGCAGATAGCTCCAGTCCTCGTAACCATTCCTCTAATATAGTTCTATTAAACTCAAACCATGCTTTATAAGATCACTTTAAAGATATGGAATCCTCAGTTACCACCCTTACCACTGAAATTCCACAACTTAAACATGTTTTTCAATTGCATGTTTTTACTGATTCTACATCCTATCTAATCTACGTCCTCTACCTGTCATATAACAGAACCTCAAGTTATACCATTCTCTAAAATTCTCATATTTGAACATAACACTACACCACATGAAATTATTTTTGATCTCCTTCACCATAGCTTGGTTACCCTACCTCTTGTTCATCCCTATTCTCCTCATCAACTAGAAAAATGTAGATATTTTCCATACTGCCATTATCACCGAATACATAGGCATCATGATAATGAATTCCGTGCATTGTTGTGAATGATAAAACACTTTTAATGTTTATACATTATTTTGTTTACCATACCACATTCCCCTACATCTCCAGCCACTGTTCCTCAACCACATCCTGAGCAATGAACTCTTGCACTTAGTTCATCATATCCTTTTATACGATCATCCATGACGACATCAAGACAATATTTTACCATTGTCAATTAACTACTTTATGTTAGTACATTGTTCGTCATATCACCAACACATTCTGTACCACCAAAATCCGCTTCACACATCTGACCCTCCCATGCATATAGGCTTCATTCCTCACTACAACATTTGTCTACTATACCTTCGCTATTAGAACATGATCATGTGCTTTTTCCTCCAACACAAGATGAATGACCTTCATCATTCACCATCATTAGATAGTCATTCATTCACACATGCTTGGGGGGCATACCACCTAATTTCCCCCTTTTAGTTTATCATAGCTAAATAATTCTACATCACAATCCCCGCATTATTGCATACCTCATATTACCATCGTCACAATTTTCATACTCTCACACTCTCATTTTTCTCACATTTTTCAAATATTCACCTTATATGTTAGTGTCGTAACTTGATGGAACACTCTTGTGTTTTGGTTAACACTTTACTATTGAGAAATTACTATTACAATGAACCCCACACACCGCACTACACATTTACATTCTATCACATACATCACACATCATACACTATCCACCCTATACTTACTCTACTTTCTACATTATATTACATCCTCATCACACACATATTGTTCATTATATGCCATTTGGATATTTCACACTGCACATTTATACATCACCCATATTCTACATACTATGTTAGGTTACATTACATATGAGTCTAGCTTTACATCTCATCACTACATCCTACATTATTAGTCTATCTACACTTATTACATTACATTATACACATTACATATTACAAAACTTACACATTTAACATCAAACGTAACATACCATGTAGTTACACACCATATTCATCACTTGGTCATTTATACCCCATTGTATTCTATGCGTTGTACTCACCATCTAATCACAAAATTTAGTTCATCAGACCATACTTGACTGCTGAGGGTTTTACAAATAAAATGGACCCTATATTGATCACACATTTACTATTCCACCCTTTATCATGCAACATTACTAGTTTAGTGACATACGCATTAGGATAAATCATCACCTCTTATATCATATCGTAGCAGTATACACCTTAGGTTATATCACCACTCCTTACTATTCATCTTGTAGTGACATACACTTTATGATAAATCATCACATATTATATCATCCTGTAGTGGTATATACTTTAGGTTACATCACCAAACCCTCCTTGCATCTTATACTGATATACACTTAGGGTTAAATCATCACTCCATATTTCATCTCATAGTGATATATGTTTAGGGATAAATCATCACTCAATATTTCACCTCATAGTGGTATACACTTAAAGGCTATAAGTTCCACACACATTTTTCTATATGTTACATATCATCAACATTACACATACACATTCATCATAGTGCACTAGAGATGATATACATTAGTTGACCATTTCTCGATGACGCACTCTTGTTTAATATTCATTCTTGACTACTGAGGGGGAAAACAAAAACCTCAATGCATACATTTCCATCCACTCAGATGGTACGTGGCTGCTAGAATTATATCTTGCATTCTATTCCATCCACCCACAACATATTGTATTGTCTTCGGGGCATTTACTCTTGTTAACTATTGTTTTGCATGATAACTTTGCTACACATGTTAGAATCATTTCTTATATTTCACTATCTATATCATCCACACATGCGTGTTCACACCTTATTCAAGTTATGATCACAGATACAATTCTCTTACGCATGGCATGGATGCTCGCCTGTGACCCTTCCTACATCAACTGTTAGGGGCATCCACACATTCGTATCTTTAGGGTGTTATTGTTTGATTTTATACTTAGAATCTTATATTATTTTATCATACATGCTTTGACATATTGGTTATTAATCTAACATGCTAATATGTATTCCATGTGCAGAACTTGTTTTGCAGGATTAGATGATTATATGACTACTTGTTTGCTTATTTTTACTTGTCTTCTATTGTTTGTTATTGTATGTAGGATTTTCCCTATGTTTGGTGTGCACACTTGCTTATCATTTGTGGCTATGGCCTTTTGTGTTTTACAAAATCATGAGTGATGTCCCATGTTTTTAACTCACTTTTTGCAACATACTTGTTTTCTTGCATGTTTACATTTCCTACATTGTTTGTGTAGCTTATACATTGTCTTCTACATGCATGTCTTTGGCTAGCATTTTCTTGTTTGTGCGTGCCTTGGTTTCTACCAAGCACATTTCAGTGTACATGTGGTTGGCCGTCTTTTGGGGCTACATGTCTCCTATCAATGACGTTGCATGAGCCCCCAAAGAGGGGACATCATTTGGAGGTTTCTACATACTAACAAAGTGTATTTACACCGGTTCAATTCAATTCACTTTCCACCCTTGGAATTGTGGGTTACATACAATGATTCAGTTTAGAATAGTCTATGAACTCCGTAAATAATGACTTTTATAGGACATGGTGTCCTTAGCATTTCTACATAGAAGTTATAGGAATGGAGGTTACACTGGGTGTGCCTCCCTATGTTAAACCATTTTCATTGTCATATGTGTTGTCATTGATGTCAAATTTGCATTAATGGAAAAAGTATTTAATTTCAAGTGGCATTGGTGGAAAAAAGGGTAAATTTGTAAAGTGAGAAAGTGAGAAATATGAAGGTTGATTGGTAGTGTCACCTCACAAAAGATTCAAGATGGTTAAGGATAAGGTCTAACAGACTTAATAAGATTTTTTGTAATCCATGGACATGAAGGCACTTAATAAGATTTTGTACAAGCCACAAACATGAGGAGTTAGCCAGTGACGTCTGTAGGAAGCGGCATAACTCTAGAAAAATGTGTAGAATGATAATGAAAGCCGCAGGTAAAGGAATGAAGCCTCCAAAGCAAAAGGAACTAATGAAAAATCCATGAGTGAGAATGGTTAGGACATGAAGGTGAAGGAAGAGCCATGAAAGAAATAATAGTTTGAATGCAAAGCTATGGGAGTAAAAAAGTCTTGAGGAAGCTGTGAATAAAGGGAAAAACTGTGAAGAACTAGAAAAGCTACTAAAGACGAAAGATAACCGTGGAGAACAATAAAATCCATAGGAAAAAGGATAGAATCATGAAATTGGATTAAATATGCAGGAAGGAAGTGAATAATAAAGAAAGACACGTAACATTACAAGATATGTGAAGTAAAAGAAAAGATGCAAATAGCTGAAAAATCTGCAAAAAGGAGAAAAACCACATATCAAAGGAAAGTGCCGCAATACCAAGAAAAATTCAAAGAAGATAAGGAAAGCCTTAAATTTAACAATTATGAATTTGAAATGGCTCAAGGATAATTGTTATCCAAAATTCACCCGCCCAGGGTAATTTTGATAACATACATCAGAATATTCAAGTCCCAGGCACATTGATTGATTCAGAGCAAACATCATGTTTCTGAGGTTCTCTCAGATATTTTTTCTAACTCCCCTGGCCGAAGAAGGAAGGAGCAAGCTCTGAGAAAATGTGAAAAGGTTGCAGAAAGGCAAGTAGATTGATCCAGGAAAAATCGTGAAAATTGGCTAAGTCCTGCTCAAGGTCGCCTTTGGGACGTGTGGGACAAAAAGACGCGGATCGGCCGAAAAGCCTCCAAGCGGCCCGCTAAGCATTTGGGACAAGTGGGATAGAAGTACGTGGCGGGCGCGAGAAGCCGATCTGGCCAAAAAGGGAAGAAAAACGACTAACTGCTGAGCGGGACAGTTCAGGACAAGAGTACGCGAAGGACCCGAACCGGCTGAACCGGCCGAAATGAGAACAGACGGTCCGAAAGCAAATGGGACATTTGGGCCGTAAGTACGCGAACCGGCTGAACCAGGCGAAAAGAGTCGAGACGGTCCAAAACAAAGTGGGACATCTGGGACAAAAAGGCCCGAACCGGCCGGTTCGGCCGAAATGGGAAATTTCAGCACTGTGCCAAATGGGACGAAGGGACGCGCGGGATGCGGATCGCCGGAGGAGCCGAAAGCCAATCAATGCATGCCACGTGTCATCGACTGAATGAGGGACAAGGAAGCCCATTTCGGGCGGATCGGAGGTTTATGTCCCAAATGGTTTGGGACATCTGGGACAAAAAGACGCGAAGGGCGCGAAGGAGCCGAAAGGGCCGAGGACCAACCAGATCATGACACGTGTCACAAAGGGAAAAGGTCAAAAAGTCAAAGGGCGAGTTTTTGGGCACTGATCCGAACCAATGAGAAATTACCACGTGTCTTCACCGTGGGGCGTCGGCGGAGGAAGAGAGGAAAATTCGCTAAGTGTCAAAGAAAAGTGCTGGAAGGCTCAGAAAACCCGACATCAAAGCACATGTCGGAGGGGTTGGAAAACCCGACAGCAAAGCACATGTCGGAGGGGTCGGAAAACCCAACACAAAGGAATTCGGGTTTTGGGTTTCGGGAAACATGAGACATGAAACATGCAAATCGCAAGGCATGTCCTGATGCTCGAGAGTTCCGCAAACCCGACACACTACAAAGGTAAATCGGGTTTTGGAGTCGGTAAAGCATGAGGTGAAAACATGTCGCGGCATCCTCCAAACCCGACACAAAGGAAATCTTGGCAATAGCGGCGGGAAGCGGGTTTCGGGAAAACACGAGCATCAAGCATATGTTGCGCCACCTCCCAAACCCGATGCGAATGAAGAGGAGAATCCTGAACCCGACAGGCTGAAGACCTTGCTCATCCAATCAACACATGACACGTGTCGTCTAAGTGGCGAAGCGCGGGAAAAGATTTCAAAATCCGTCTTGGTCTGTTTTGTGCCCTAGATCTTCAAACCTCCATAACTTTCGATCCAGACCTCAGATTTGCACGTTCTTTATATCAACGGAAAGATGTTGAAATTCTCTACATGATTCCGGGGTCAATATTGCATTTTGGTTCAGTTTGGAGGGAGAAAATCAAGAAACAGCTCTGACACGGGATAATGGCCAGAAGTGACGCTTCAACAACCAGCTTTAATGCAGCAGACAGCCCGCCGTTTTGCCAGGATCCGCCGCGTCCACCATGATGAGATGAATTGAATGCAACCTAGAGGTGGTTGGGGTAGATTTGGCTTTCCCTCCTCTCTTTCCTCTCTCATTATTTCTATATATTGTAAAGAGGAGCTTGAGATAAAGGTTGTTCATCTTTTCTGCTCTGCCCTCCCTTCTTTTCTTCTCTAGGGTTGAAAATGGAGTTCGAACCTCCTCCCTTTCTCTGTAATGGCGTTTTTTCCTTTTACTATTGAAATGATGTTCTGTGCAAACTTCTGGAGCAAAAAAATGTGTTTCGTGATGCATGTGTCCATCCTTGCTCATTTTTGCGTGTTCTCTTCTTGCCTCTCTTCATTGCAGGTATTTGTGCATGTTTGAATGTTCATTACAGGTTTGAAGCTGTGTTCATGGAGTTTTGGGACATTTTCTGTGTGAAATCTATCCTTGGGCCTGTGATGCATATGTCCATCCTTCCCATTGCTCACCTCTCTTTGTCCCATGACAGCTTTGATAGATGTTCAACATTCTCCTTCTCTGGTGTATCACCATTTTAGTGTAGGCTTTTGCTGTTTTTCCCTTCTCTCTCTCTTTGTCTCCTTGGCATGGTTAGATTAGGATTAGATTAGGCACTGGAATAGCTTGTGGCAGGTAGTTTAGGAGTAGGAACCAGCTTTCTCTGGAGATTCCTCTCTCGGTTTCACAAGTCCCACGCTTGGAGAGAGGTTTCCATGTTGTGCAATCACACTGGATGCCTGAAGATCAACCTAGAAGCCTGATCTGCATCCACGGGTGCTGTGATTTTGCACCAACAATAATCAAATTGAATTAAACATGGTTTAGTGATAGTTTTTCTCCAAAAGAGATGGTGATTAGACTGTTTGGTACTTATGGCTGAGTATATGACTTGAGCTCCATGAAGAACGAAGAAATATATAGTTCCTACTATCAACATTTAATGCTTGTTGACTTTGTCTAAATACAATTACAGTTATCTATGTGATTCTTGATTTCAAGAAAAAATTAAATATCAGAGAAGAAATCAGCTCACTCATCTTGATCACATTGGAAATCCTAGAAAGATGAGAAACCCTTTTTAGATATCGACTAATAAATATTTTCTAGTGAAAGGTGAAACCAAGCTGAATATAGCAAGAGAAAAATATGGATTTAGCTGTATTCATTTAGTGGACAATATTTTCAGGCGATAGAGAAGGAAAGATTGCATGACACACCAAAGGAAGTGTTGGAATGGGTCGATTTACTATATAGAGGAATTCGATACCAATACTTGTGTTTCTCAAGTGAGAAGATGATACATTTAAGCTAACTGAGCTACAAAAAGAAAAGAGTGAGGAAGGAGCAAAACAGATAAATGAATTAAAAAATATATATCATATGATAAGAAAATTAGTGCAGTAGATTGATTGAGCAAGAAGAGTTTGAATCAGATGATCAAAAGAGAGTGAAAAAGTGAATACAGAAAGATACAAAAAAGTGATCATATTCTATTCCGTAAGCAATTTTGAAACTAGATGATCATAATTTGTATGTAAAAATAATAAGTCTAAGTTTTAGCTTTGCATATTCACGAGGTTGTAGCCTCATTGTGGGTAGGTGTCTACAAAAGATTAGTTGTATTTAATTAAATTAGGGGTTGGTACTCCTTGCAAGTGGGTACTTGCTAAAATATGCTGAGTGGGTGCTCAATAAATTTTAGAGTGGGTGCTTGAAGTTATTAAGTGGGTGCTCAACTGAAACCATTGTAAGCTTTGGAATTTGTGTTCCTAAATAAATCCTTGGTTTCAAGTGGGGATTTCTCCCAAAAGGGTTTTCCACTATGAATTTTGTGTTTAGTGTTTTACTGTTTGATATATGTTTGAAAAAATACACATGATATAATATATTGTATCATGTGCATTTTTTCAAACATATATTGATTGACAGAGTCCAAGTACAATAAAATGTCCCATTTTTTGTATGTTTTGCACCTTTATAAACATGAATGTTGCAATTTCATTGATTTTCTAAATGTAATAGCCACACAACCATATGCATTCATGAAATTCCACAAACTAATGGAATGTTGTGTTTAGAGTGTAGAATACACATATATTTTTAAAAAAAATTGTCAGAAATTTCAGTGTTTTTCTTAATTTTATTCATACGTTATTTCTTTTGTTATAAAAGAGGAACAACTGTCCCCCGGTGATGTTTTTAAAATGAATTTTTTTTTTCACCAATGAAATTTTAGATATATGTTCAAGATTTGACTTTTGAGGTCATGTACAATTTTTTGTATATTTTTTTTACTTATATATATATATTTAATTAATTATTTAGTAAAAATATTTTCAAATAAATAGCGTACATATGTCTATGCCAATAAATTTTAAGATTTATATTGAAATCGATTTTTTTTTCATAGGTAAGAAGAAGACTTCAAAAAATAGTAAGTTTATTTTTTTCAATTTTTTTTTATAGATTTTACTATTTTTCAAATTTGGTTGATTATGTACTATTGATTGTCCTAAAATACCATATGTTAGGAAAAAATAAATAATAAATAATAAAACAAATTTTTTAAAAATGAAAATTATATTTTAGAAAGCTATATAAAATCTAAATTTTGTGTTAAAATATTGCAATTTTACTAGTTCGTTTATCCTAATTATGTAGCACTTATGTGCCATATTTTGGCTTGCAATCATCCTCCAAATGGATTTGGCACCAAAATGTGCCACATAAATGCCACGTAGGGGGGTTCGCGCAAACCTGCGTTCTCGTGAAGGAGTGTTCATGCAAACCCCCATTCACGCGAACCCCCTGCGCCACTAAAGTGTCGCACTGTATGATTCCCTTCTAAATTTAATGTTTTGCGATATTTTTTTTATAATGACAACAGTTTTAAAATAACATTGTTCAATTTTAATGTTTTAAATTTAGTGTTTTACAAATTTATTTTTTTAAACTAGAGTTTTAAAGTAAGGTTAGTTTTTGTTTTTAATTGTCTTTAAACCAAAAATATATAATATATTATTATATTTTTGAAAAAATATTTAATTATTATTTATATATAATAGAATTGACTTTAAAGCATAGAGTTATTTTATTTAAAAATATATTACAAAAATAAATAATTGTATATTAAATTTAAATTCTATTAAAATTAGAAAAGCTTGTTTTAAAGTTATAAAAAACTAAAAAAAAAAAAAAAAACTAATTTCTATTGAGAATTCGTATATAATAAGAGTTACATGTGTATAATTTTGTATTGAGTTTACTCTTAGAAATTCAGATCTATCTAAATTTATGTGTGTAGGTGAAAATTATTGAAGTGGATGAATCATGGGAAATGCAAAGAATGAGAAACAAAAATATACCAAGGAAGAGAAAGCAGAGAAGAATGATAGAAGATCAGTTCATAGGAAGGCACAAATACAGAGAGAGAGAAGGCACAACAAGTGAAAGACAAGGATGCAAAAATTGGTACTTGGTTTGTTCTTATGTTTTTTTTTTTTGTTTTTGTTAGAGCATTCAATGAAACACTAATTGTTGAAATATCAACAAAACATCAGCTAATCTCCCTAAATATAAAACATGGTAAAAAAATATTGCAACCACTCAATAGTATAATTTGGATCTTGATCTAGCCATATAATTTGTTTTTGTATTGCTTGTTACTCTCTAGGAGACATCGTTGTAATTATCTCTTAGTTAAATCTAGGGTTTCTATTTAACATCAATTTCCATTCTTAAACATCATCTCTCACCTGTTCGAGAGGCTCTATTTAAGTACCCACCAACACCTTTGTAACTTAATATCCTCATATAACTTGGGTCATTCCCAAAAAAGAATAACCTTTGTATTCCTCCCATCTATATCTCTATATTTAACCCCTTGACATTTTGTTTCTTTATTCTACATTTTACCTTCTCCCACATCTTTCAAAATTTGGCATTTTTCACCCAGTGTGCTTATTTGTTCCATTCAAAATAATTTTCTCTCTCTGGATATAGGCCTTAACCCAATTCCTCTTTATCAATGGTTAGCCTCTAAATTCTAGCTCACCATCATAAGATGAGCTCCCAAACGGGTCATATTCCTTGCTTAATTATTGTTTATCTAGTTTTAATATATGTTTTCACATTATTTAGGTATGATTCTATCATTTTCTCCTTTCTAACCTCACCTTTTCCCACTCATCATTTCTCTCTTTCAGCTGCGAAAAGGTTGTCTTCATCTAGATACAAACATGATCCTCTCAACATAACTTTATTTCTTAACACTCTTGCTTTATCCACATACTCTTAATGGAGATAAAAAACCTTCCAAAACAATTTGCAGTAAATAACCAAATTAATTTGATTACTAAGTTTATATATGTTCGATGACATGGTGAAAATTTCAAGAAGGACCTCATGAAGTGGTATCTAAATACAATTAGCTTGGTCAACTTAATATTATTGTTTACTAGATAGTAAGTTATTTATCAACTTAAAATATTTTAAAATATTCATGTGTGTGTTCCTAAATAATATGTTATATATATATTAAATCATTCATGAATGGTGTAATCACATGTGTACATGTTATTTTTTTTGTAAATTTTGGTGTAATCACGTGTGTATGTTTATGGACACAGATCATGATGCGCAACATTATGCTGAAGTGGTAACAAAACTTATGGAATTACTTCCCAAGAAAAATGTGAAACACTTGGTGAAGATGGATTTACAAAAATTAAAAGAATTTTCCCAACAAGAACCACTATCACGAAAGAAAACAACAAAAAGTGTTGAGATAATATATGGTGAATTTGTTAATTTGACTACAGTTGCTAGAGCAAATTTGTTGGTTACATTCTTGAATCATGTTGATATGAAGGAAACATTAGAATTGTTGGGTGTTGATTTTGGATGAGAAAATTCAAAACGTATGGAAGAAGAATTTTTTGGGAATGTTTATAAAGGAATAAGTTCTTTGGGTACAAAAACTAGGTCTGCTGATAAGAGTATTTCTCACAGAGAAATATTAACTTCAGTTGTAAGTGAAGATATGAAAAAGAATTGTCATGTTACTGCCATTTCCAAGGCATTGGGTTTATCTAGAAAGACGGTCAGAAGGTATGCAAAGAGGAGGAAGACATTGGATGACTCTACATGGAAGGAAATTGGGCACTAATGTGTAGAAATCCACGTTATGATAAAATAGAGGATAATATTGTGAAGATAGTTTCTGATTTTTGGACTGAGAGGACTCGTCCTTCTCCAAATGTGAGGGATGTTTTAAAACACAGGATAACTCACACTAACTATGATGAACATATAAAACATTGGCTTGAAATAACTCAACATGAGATGTACATAAAGTTTACAGAAGAAAATCCAGATGTTAAGATTGGACAACGAATGTTTGAAAATTTGAAGCCTTGGTATGTGCAAGTTGATAAAGTCCTTGACACATTTGTTGTCACTATCACGTTGAGTTTGATTATCACTATCAGGTAAAAAAAATTATATTATGTATATATTTATTGAGGCGTGTTTTCATTTATATCTATATATTTGAAATTTGATTAAATTTAATTTTTTGAGATGTGATTTAAAATTAATGTATTTCAAAATCTATGTTTTTTCAGGTGTATAGAAAGTTATGGGAAGCATAAAATGGTCCTAAAAATCCCCCCTACACGTGTTAGTGAATTCATAACTTCTATTCTTTGCACAATATTTTATGATCATGTCTACGATCGTATGACTTGCATCAAAGGTGTATGTGACAAGTGTGGGGACTTGAAATTATTTCCAGAAACAAATGAAGATTTGGACACAGTTCAAATGGTGGCTTGTAAGAGGTGATATATATATATATATATATATATATATATATATATATATATATATATGTGTGTTTAAATTTGGATGTACATATTTTATTTTGATTTTTATGTTTACTGCAAATGAATATGACAATTTTTCCATTATGTATTGATTTTGTAGGTTCAAATACATAAAATATTCAACATGGATTGGAAAAGACGTAACCAGGTTAGATTTGGTAGAAGAGGAAATCCCCATTGCTACATTCATGTAAAGTTTCCAAAGTTTAATTAGTCCGTACATAAAACATTCTCACTATGCAAAGTGGAAGGCTACACAATTCAAGACTAATAGAGACACATTCCCTATTGGTTCCATATTGTTATGGGTTGATTTTGCTGAGAATTACTCATTCTCTCATCAAAAAGAAATTCAGACACAATATTATCATACTGACCAAGTTACTATCATGGTTTAATTATTTTATAGGCATGCACAATTGGATTTGGATGGGGTTGAAAGTACAGTTGTGAAGCGAATGATCAAGGAGTATCACTTCTATATAAGTGATGACAAGGAACATGACACCCACTTTGTGCAACATTGTTTTGGTTTGTTATTTCAATATCTTCATCAGCGAGGAGTACAAATAGATCAATATTTTGTTTAGTTAGATGGTTGCACATCAAAATTCAAATCCTCTCACCCTTTCTTTGCACTCAGTCGCCATCATCGTCATCAAAAAATACCTCATTTATGGAGTTTTTTTAGAGTGGTCATGGGAAGGGAGAACACGATGGTGCGGGCGCATGCATCAAATGTGCTCTAAAGAAAAAAATATTTGATTATGAGGGATATCGATTGATTGATGCCCACACCATTGTTGAATGGTGTAAAAAACATTTTGCATTTCAGGCTTCAACCCTCAACCTCATAGGCTTCAACCCCACATAGAGTGTTTTGGAGATAACATGTACATGCACATTTATTTGTAATTTTGATGTTTGTTTTAAACTTTATTGATATTTTGAGAATGATTAATTGAAGGTATTGATTGAAGGAAAAAGTATGGATGTGAAAGGATTCCTAATTCTAGGTCTTTGCACTCTGTGATGACTATGGATAGTAATAACTGAACAATCTGTACAAGATATTATTCTTGTTTTTGTTATGAATGCATGAACAAATCATATTCAGAGTGCAATAGTAAAAAACATGGGTATGTAGGTGAGTGGAAGCAAGTTCCTTTAGTTGTGGATGACACTTATGGATTAGATCATGATGATAGTTTTGAAGATGTGCCATTAATTTCAACTAATTATGACCACATATCTGGACTGGTTAAACAAGGTATGTTTTATTTAAAAGGATTGTATAATTTGATCATTATATATATATATATATATGTATATGTATGTATGTATGTATGTATATGTATGTATGTATGTATAATTTGAATATTTCTTTGCATTTTGTTGTAGGTGATGTATTTGCAGTCATTGTGAAGAAGACAATATTGAGAAAGTGGAGTACTACTTGTTGTGTTGCACAGAAGAGAGAACAAAGCTAACATGTGAAATAACAAGTGAGGAGACAACATTTTATACTGGCTCAGTTGTAGTGCAGGGAACATATTTACAACAAGTGAAATCCCTCCAAAGTGGGATTCACTTTGTTGATTATAAACAAGAAAAAAGGTGTATCATTACACCCATCACATAATTTCTACAGGGTTACAGTTGCATCAGGTGAAGACTAAAAGTGGTCAACGCAAAAAATGGAGACTAGATGTAGAAGACCATGAAAAACTTTTACATGTCATTGAATAATGAGCAGACCCACTTGGTATTATATAGAAGGACCTAAAATATTATATATTGATGTCTTCTCGAAATAAAATATTTTATCTATTTTATTTTTCATTTGGCATACATATTTGACAAATTTCTTGCTATGATATTAAGGATGGGTTCATTAATGATGTAATTTTGTTCCCTAGTATCTCCAATAATATTCTTTCCATATATATCAATGTTTATATCATGAAGGATTTGGATACTTGAACTATATATATATAACAAATGAGTTTTAAAAACTTAGTGTTAGTTCTACCTAACATGTCTTGTATTGATGGTGTTTTTAGATATTGTTGTACATGTAAAATGACATTAATCACCATTTTTCAAAAATTGAGTTGATGATTTCTTCGCTCGTGGATGGATGTAAAGCAATGGATATTAATTTATATATTATTTTTTCCTCATTTTAGTTTCTCTTTTCCGACATCTTTTATAACAATTTCAAACAAGTTCTTAGTGTCAATAAATCTAACTTGAATCATTTAAAATTTCATGTGCTCAAAATGATAGACAATTAAATTTTGATATAGACAATTAAGAACTACAAGACTCAAGACTTATCATTATCATTATCTTGTATTAAAAGATATTATGACTCAAGGTTACCATTTGAGTGTCCTAAAAAACGTACCGATGGTGGTAGAAATGTGAGTGCACATATTACAAATGCACATGAAGAAAGGTTTGCATCAATGCATCACACCATGAACCTGAAACTAGTGAATCACTCATGATGAAGATAATATTGCATAGAAGTGAATATAACATTATTTCTTAGGAATTGGTAGATAAATTAAAATTGAAGAGGATAACACATTACATTCCACAATTGGGGTATAATCTACACATTATTTCTTAGATTGAGTAACATATTACTCTTTATGAGGTAGGTTGCCACGAGTTTTATCTCTAAAGACATTGGTTTACAGAGAGTGCATTTTACGTTAGCTTGTTTTAATAGGGTCAGAACAATGAACTTAAGCTTTCATCATATATGATTCAAATCATAATTTTCAGCATTAGATGTTACACATGACATACTTATTTTGATCAAGATGAAATTTCATGATATTCACTAATGTTATCCCTTGCATTAACAATCAACCATCACTTAAACGTGTTCATTACCTAATATATATTGAATACATTCTTAAATAAATCTTTATTTCCTTCCCATCTCCAAATAAAGTCAAATTTACAATTACAAATTAAAATAGTACAAATCATGGAAATGTATTGCATTAAATTTACATCCTTTTCCATAATTTCTCACACCTACAACAACATGAGTCTGCACAAAGTTGGCATGGATTTACCCTTTTCCCTACTAGCTACTCATAATTTGTTATGGCCTTTATATTTCCCGAGTTTTAGAGAGAGGATATATAAAGAGGGGGAATCTATTATTTTCACAAGATTTTAAGTTACTATAGATTTTTAGAGAGATATTTTAATACTAACAACACTTTCCTAGAACAATGAATATTGAATTTGACAAGATTTACCTAGAGTCAAATTTTGAGTTATATAAGACTTAGTAGTGATATGAATAAAAACAACTAAGGTTGATAGGAAATGGCCTTTGAAAATATTTGACAAGTGCATAAGTAAAGAAGCATTCACTAAGCCATGGAATGTTTAATGTAACATAAAGTATTACTAAATTACCTAAGCATCAAATGATTTGATATAGAATTTTAAAGAAGTTTACAATGTTATATCACAAAAATGAAGGGTATTTAATATCTTATCTATCATTATACATATTATGATTTCATCAAGAGACAAAAATGAAAGATAAGGGGGTGTCTTATATTCTCATCCATAATTGTAAATATACACTGGAACTCATAAAAATATTAAATTATGCATTCTTACACATAAATATATGAAATTCATGTCGAATGAATACACACACACACACACACACACACACACACACAACACACATATATATACACGCATGTCTAAGACATATATCAAAATATAATAATCATGTCTAGAATGAGTATGAGTATATATACATGTCTAAAATATCTAAAATCATGTCTAATGAGTATATACATGTCTAAAATCATGTCTAAAATGTCTAAAATATATAAAATATCACTAAAGTCTCCTATGTGCACTAGGGCGAGTGTCAGACCCCTCACTAGGCTCTGCTACACACTGCATGTTAAAAAAAAGGAATATACACGTCATAAACTATATATAGCATGCACCATTTATTAAAATTTATAAGCAAAATTCTATAACAATTTCTTGATTAATTAAATACATCATATAACAAATATGTACAATTGATTACCTTAGTATATGTCCCTGGGTGGATGTTGGGAGTATCTACACTATGTGTAGATATCTATCCCGTAGATCCCTGTGAAACAAAATAAATAAAATGTGATAAGTTGATAAATAATTATTTTGAATAAATTTCATTAATTTATAACATTTTAATTTAGATTAAATATTAATTCTATAAAAACACATGTATATATACCTCTACGGAACGTGTCTCCAAATCTATGGGATTTCCACCCACAACCTTAACACCAAAAAATATGTCGCCAAGTGAGCCAAGCTGACTCAAGCCCAGAACATCAAGATCCATGTTGTGCTTAGTCAAGAGCTGTGTGTATGTCATGTGGGTAAATGGTATGGGCTATGAAGCACCACACACTGGAGAAAAAGCCAAAACACACAAGTACATGTTGTAATTTTAATAAATTGTAAAGTAATGATGAAATAAAATAAATATTAATTATATTAAGGTTTAATTTTCACAGACAGAAATAAAAATGTGTTGAACACCAGGTGTGACCATCCCAACAACAGGAGGTCCGACTATAGTAGTGGAAGTAGTACCCTGACTAGAAGA
Organism: Taxus chinensis; assembly: GCA_019776745.2. NCBI lineage: Eukaryota > Viridiplantae > Streptophyta > Pinopsida > Cupressales > Taxaceae > Taxus > Taxus chinensis. Next base: position 700,524,259 of record CM034148.1, read on the forward strand.
CACATTGTCGCTCCAGTCTATAAAATCAAAAACGCCTGATAGTGGAATGTTGCAATGTCATGCAATCACCTCATATGCATGCAAACAATTTGGTAGCCACGATGCATCCTAGCTGATGTTTCTGAGTAGCAATCTGTAATCACATCAAATTCATATCCACGGAAATCAACGATACACGAGCGTATACCTCACTTTGTGTATCACTTACTGCTACTGAGCACCTCCAATGTTAGAATCACATCTTTGAAGGTACTAACCCACACAATGGGCATAAGAGATCAATTGGGTCTCGCGAGAAATGCCAGCAAGACCCTCGATAGGCAGCCTCATGTGTAGTCATAACGACAGGTGTTGTGACATCCTAAAATCCTGATAACAATTGTTATGGCCTCGGTACAAGTTGTCACGTGTCAAAAACTATAGGAGATCCCTCCTTTCTATATGCCTCCTTGTGGGCTAATACGGCCACGCCCCTGCCCCAAATAACTAGGGATGTCTAAATAGTTCACCTTTAGGTTTAGGTGAACCTCAACATGTAGCATCATTATGAATTATAATGGTAATTGGTCATTATTCAGAAATTGGCCTTGAGAGGCCACAAATATAGGATAAATCAAAGGTGCACATAGGGGACATGACACATTTGTTTACATAATATGCCCTTATTTTCTGTTTTTCTACATAAAAACTCCAAAAAGACCTCCTAACGACTTCCTTATCAGAAATTTGTAATGTAATCTCATTATATCCTACATCTCCTGAGACACTTGATTTTAATGAATCCATAAATTTTATTTTATTGACTCAGAATCAAATGGGTTGTATGTTTTCAAACTTGTCTCTATTCTACGAAGATCAACCAATATTTTTTCACAATGGGATTTATATTGCCCAATTGTAGTTGGATTCTCGAGAATAGATTGCAATTTTGCAATCTCTAAATTGGTCCTCTCAAACAAATTAGGAGCAGAAGAAGCCATGAATGTAAAAAAATGAAAGTAAAATTCAATTGAATTTTACTTTTCAATGAAAAAATTCTCCTAAGATATTCTCCTATTTTAATGAAAATAGAAATATGATTTTCAAGCTTGAATGCAAATAATTTAGAAAATAAGAAATTACATATATCTTATTGTCATTTGTAATAAAAATTCACTAACATAGAATTACGATTCAAAAATGGAATAATGTAAAATCTAAGTTATTCCATTATAAATAGATCACATAGTAAATCAACCTCAAATGGCATAGTTCAAGACAAAGTACATGAAAGAGATACATCACAAAAAATACATTTTTACGACACTATAAGTCAGTGCTAAGGGAGAAAATTTATTACCATGCTCAAAACTATAATGAAATATCATGTTAGGAGATAAGCACTTAAGTTTTTCAACATGACTAGAAGTACAAATACTTATAAATACTGTTTTTTCTATTTATGTAAAATTATCCTAAAATAATTAAAATAAACAAGTGCATTTCGCTTTTTGTGAAATCTAAACCAAATTCATATTCTAAGAGAAAGAACTCTAGAATTAATTATCATTCTTGATAAATTGTTTTGGATTAATTAACATGGTAATAGGTTCATCCTTATTTTGCTACTCATAGATTGGATCACATATTCTTAGTGTTAGTTTTTATCAAAGGTTCCAACCTTATGGATATGATAAACTTAATTTCTAGCAATTCTATATCAAGCCAAACTTTTGTGAACAAAAGGAAATCATTAGAATCTTCTAGTTTATTTTTCTCCCTAGGAATGGCATCAATGGAGATGAAATGGGAAGGTTCTGAAATGAGGTTACAAGATTTGGGCAAGCACCAAAAGAGTCAATCAATGTGAATAAAAGTCCTAGCCAAGTTAGGATTAATGTGAATGAAAAGATATTCTAACCATGTATAGGATCTACATCTGTCAGGGTCTATAAAGCAATGTGAATAATGCTAAATATAGTAATTTGATGAGAACTACAAAGGTAAGAGTAGTGTGGTTAACATTAGAGGATTGCCGTAGCGAGCTTGGGATAAGGATCACACCCTTATCTTCTCTGTTTTTTGATATGTGGACGTATTTTTTCACAAGAGGTTTTTTGAATAATTTTCACTACTTTTAGTGGTTGGTTTCTCTAATGTTCAGCCATTGTCTAAACTTGTTATGTATGTTGATTTTCACCCTTCCAAATAGTCTTAACTCTTTTGAGTGAGTTCACTAGTGTACTACTTACTTTGTTAGGGTAATCCACAACATTATTGTGGTTTTAGGTTGCATGTTTACTATAAACATTTTGCATCTCCTCTAGAATAGCAACAGAACTTGTTGATGATATGTTTTAGTTGCCTAATTTCTAGAAGAAGTTGAGTGACATGTGGCAACCATTTTTTTCTTCTCTTTTATTGAAATCTTGATAACAAATTCATAATTTCTCTCAATTTGTAGATTGTTCATAACATTTTTAATGGAAATTTGGATTTTTTATATATAAGGAATATATTTGGTCATTAGTGTTGGTCTATTTGAAAGATCTTCTACTAACAAATTCATGAATGGCATTGTATTTGAGATTTTCGATAGTCCCACTGATTCATCACCCGTGGGACTATCGAAAATCTCAAATGACAATGCCATTCACAATTTTTATATAGAAGATTAGAAAATAGACCAACACTAATGAGTCAAATATATTCCTTAGTGTTTGGTCTATCTTTCTAATCTTCTACTAAAAATTGTGAATGTCATTGTATTTGAGATTTTCGATAGTCCCACTGATTCTCACCGTACACGTGGGTTTTATTGGCTGGGTATATCTAGAAAATTCAATTTGAGAAATCCAAGAGTTAGAGGGGACCCACTTCCCTTTTCCCTTTAACTCTTAATGGAATCAATATATAGTGGAAAGGAATATGTCTATTTTGAGAGATTCAGTAAGTGTTACATACTAAGAGGGTGAAAGCGGTTAACTGAGTAGTTCATGTGAATTTGGGTCATTGGCCTAATGTGGGATTTAATAATTATACTAAGAGAGAATGCATATCTCAGTTTCACTTCAAATATTTTGTTGTATGTTTCCCTCAAATTCCAAATTATGATCCATAACGCATCTCTTATTTTCACTTCAACTATTTTGTGTTATGTTTCCCTCAAATTCTAAATTATGATCCGTGGTGCTGGAGTTAATGAATTTTAATGGGATTCACTTTTCAATTTCTAATAATGACCAAGGAGGCTGTAGCTTATTACAGATTTTTGACATTATAGGAATTCTAAAATAATTGGTTGATTCCTCCCATACCATTCTTTTGTTTGTTTGTGTGTGGGGGGTAGGTTGGGTTAAATAGATATATATGGTTGTTAAATAGTATACTACTCGTACCCATGTTAATATCTAGCACGAATGAGAGGAATTGGTTTTTTTTAATAATAGGATTATCCTTTTTAAAGGAATTTTTATACACATCCAAATGTGGCATGTTCTTATATTTATGCTCCAATATTCCAAATAAAAAAATGTGAACTCATGCCACTTTTATCTGATTCATGGGCTTTGGAGGATACAACAACCACAATCACCAGGGTATTTTGTCTAGTGGTAAGTATATGGTTTAACTATGTCTCATAACATCATATTCCATATTTCTTTTGCATTTTTTAATGGATGCTAAAGTCTCATCTTTCATTGTGTTCCATGTGTGGCAGCTTATTTAATATAAGAAAGAAAATATGGTATTTTCAGTATCTATATGTTTGTTGCTATGAGTTCATCTAACATCAGAGCATTCCATAGGAAGTTCTTGTATGCTACCCAACATTGTTAATGGATTGCTAACGTATCATCATTTCATTGTGTTATCCTTAACATGTGGTAGGTTTGTCCTTAATATAAGAAAGAAAATGTGGAGTTTTTACTTTCTACCTATGGAGTAGTTGCTATGAGTTCTCCAAAGGCCAGAACACAACCAGGACAGTGTAACTGTATACTACCTATTAGCATACAAGGAGATAAATTTCCTGTAACATTTTTTGATGGCTTATCAGTTCACATTATACCCATGTCTCTAAAGATAGTTTGACTGATGAAGAGTTAGACACATGAGTACAACCTTAATAGCACAACTTGTGGGATTTTTAATTCAGTCACACCACTATGTCAACCTCCTGTATACCTCTAATTATTATCGATAATTTTGTTTTGGTTCCAGCCAATATTCTAGGAACATGGTACCTGAAAACATGAAATGTTCACATCATCTCCTCTTCCTCCACTAAGCACTTTTTAAGAGCATTTCTTGTGAAATCAAACCTTATGACAAATGATACCAAATAGTTTGATTCAATCATCGTAATAAATGTTGAACATTTTGAATATGAGAAATCTTACATCCTAAAAAACTAAAAAGTACAATGGACATCTAGTGCATTAGGGAATATTTCACAACCATAGAACATGATTTTAATGTATCCTGAGTAAATGTAGTTGGTTTCTTAATTACATTTCTTTCCATGGAAACTCCACTATGTTCACAAGCTATAATGATTGTAGAGCTTCTCTTCAAAATTCCAAAACTTAGTAATTTCTAAAATAAGTCCATTGCATGTTATGCACAATTGGTAAAGTTCAATTCAGCTATAGAATGATGGCTAACATAACCTTATATAACTTTCCCCTAGTCGCCATGAGACAAGAGCTAAATAAATATGATCACTCACCTGTGTTGGGCAATCATTGTTACCTATTGTACAAGGAAGGGATATCAATAGGATAAAAAATGTATACTACTTCGTCTAATCTTTAGATTACGTAATTTAAGCAATTAGAACCTATGGTAGAAGATGAACATTATATCAATCAGAAGGTGTGATGTTTGATATTTAACCCAAGCATTTCAGCAGAAATTCAGTTTTCACTCACCATTAATGGCTGAAATCAGAAGCCTATGGTTTCTCCAGGATATCAATACTTGGATTACCAGAGTGGATATGGATCCCTGATACACGGATCTCATACAATTTTCAATGAAACCTTTAACAGATGACAGTATGTCTTTCTTGAAGCTACATATTTCAATGAGATCCAAATGAACAGGCTTCTATTTGGCTTTGTATAATAAAGTAGTGAGTTTGCTATGGCTAGGGTTAGCCTATATAGTATATTTCTGGTTTGGAAGAATAAGTGTATTTTGGGTGAACATGTAGGACTATAGCTTCATAGATAGCATTATGCTAAACATGCTTTAGGCTTATTTGAAGCTCATGGTTTCTAGTTAACTAGGGTTTAGGCATATTTAAAATTGAATAACTACAATAGATAGCAGAAATTGAGAGTTTTCAAAGGGGCCTTGATAACCAATTGTGACTAGAAAATATTGTTACGAAGTTAATAGAAGTTCTTCTTAGTAGTAGACATTAGGGACTCTTTCTGACCTTTATTCTACACAAGGTATATATTTAAATTGAATGAGAGATCATTTCTATTCCAAATAAAGTTGATTCATAGGCAGTTAGTATTCTATAGAAGGTATATCGTAACATGGGCATCCGAAAATGGAGTGAAAACAGGGTTGATCAACTGAAGTCAGTTGTTAGGTAGGAATGCTCTGAAAGGTCACTAAATACTAGTAATTGCCAAATTAATAATCTACATTGCAAAGAAGCCCACAACATACTCATGATGCACACTGAAACACAAAAATTTGTGAAGCCTGGTCATGATACAAGAGATTTAATTAAATGGTTAAGTACTACGTTAGGAAGATTTTTTAAAAACAAGCTAGGGTTTCAATTATTTTAAGCCCAACAACATGGGTTCCTCTATTTTCACCAAAAAAATGAACTTATCCCATACATGGTGTACAGCTGGTTGGTCATCAATGGGATTTGCGCTCATGGGGTTGGATGGTGGGTTGGATCTAAGATCGTTGGGCTTGCTGGGATTGGTCAGCTTAGCTCAGCTCTGTGGAGTATTCGCGTACAAAGGAGGCAGGCGGAGGAAAAGTCATTTCCTCTGTAACGCCTCAAATATCTAAACATGGGTGTTCATGCGAATGTCCTTCATGTGAAGGGGTTTTCACGTGAACCCCCCATTCGCCGCGAACCCCATTCAATGCCATACATGGTAAAATTGTATGCATACATGAAACTTCACGTGAAGGATGGTTCGTGCATGAAGGGGGTGTTAGCGAGAAGGGGTTGTTCGTGCGAACCATTGCTAATTTTCAAACCCCACCACATTCCCCACTCAATGTTTGCTATGGGACAATAAGTGGGACATAACACCATTCTTTGACCTATATAGTAATGCAAAAATTTAAGGAATTGTGGATTGGTATAAATCTATAAATTAATTTTAATCTGCACTAGTTCATCCCCCCTCTCAGTGCTTGTGATCTCTAACAATTGGTATTAGAGTGATGCCCTTAAATAAAAATCTTAAAATCTTCAAGGAGATCTTCTTTTCACAAACATGGAAACAAATCAGGAAAAAAATGGTTTCTCACTATCAAGATCACCTCTCTTCACTAGAACGAATCATGCATTCTAGAGAATAAAGATGAAAAAATATCTAATGTCACTTGGTTTTGATAAGTGGGAATGTGTTGAGAAATGATATAATCCTCCAGCCATGTCAATCACCTCATTATTAGATAAATCAAAATATGAATGCAACTTAAGGGCCACGAATGTCATTCTATGTAGTGTGATCGAAACAATTTTTTTGAAAGTTATACACTACACAACAAAGGAGATATAGAAAAAACTTCAGAGTATTTATGAAGGATATGAAAAATTCAAGCTAGAAAAGTTTTAGGACTACAAATCTCAGTTTGAGAATCTGGAGATGAAAGAATATGAGAGTATAATGGACTACATGCAGAGAATAGATGAAGTTATCAATATGTTCATAGGGCTAGGTGAAAAATAGAAGAATATGCTATAGTCCAAAAGATTATGAGATCTATGACTTCCAAATTTGATGCAAAGGTTTCAAAGCTAGAGGAAGCCAAAGACATGAATACTCTCACAATGGATGAATTAGAAAGCATTCTTTCAGCATACGAGATGAGGATGATTAGAACCAAGATTACTAAGAAAGAGATAACATTTAAGGTGAAGAAAGAACCCTAGTCCAAGAAATAAGAAGAAGAATCATATTCAAAAGATGAATTAGATGATGAAAATATTGAAGCAATGTTTGTAAGAAGACTAGAAAGTGGTTTAGGAAAGTATAAAGGAAAACTCCCTTTCAAATGCTTTGCATGTGGAAAAGTAGGTCATTTTTATATTAAATGTCAAAAAAAAACAAGCCCAGTTTAAACATGAAGAGGAAATTCATAAACACAACAAGAGAGAAACTGGATATAAAATGAAAAATGGAAAAAATAAGTTCTTTAAGAACAAAAGGAACTTCTATTCAAAAGAAGAATCAAGCAAATTTGATTCAAGTAATCTAGGTAACTCTGAAAATGAAAATGATGAAGATTAGTCTAAATGTCTATTTATGGCCATGGATGCATATGAAGAATGTAGTTCTAAAGGGAAGAAAGCAGTCAACTGTGAGGACTCTGATGAAGAATAAGTTAAATTAAATCTTGAAGCTAAATTTGTATGTGCTTCTAAAGAATTAAAATTGTGTAGAATAAATAATCAAAAACTAAGATACACATTGAAATATTATGAATAAAAAATCCACATCTTTAAAGAAATACAAACTGTAAGAGAATAAGAAGAGGCTAATGAACTCAAAGAACTTGAAAATCAGCTGGAAAATATATCATTCTCTTACAAATAAAAGGATGATGAATACACAAAAATGAACTCAAAATTGGAGCGAATAGAATTTTAGATGGAACAAATGAGCAACACGCTGATAGTGTATGAAAATCTACAAAAGAGTTCTAATGTTTTGAATTATATAATAAGCAGCCAACGTGACACAAATGATAAGTATGGAATTGGTTTCAAGAAGAAAGTAAGGAAAAGGAATATGCAAAGAATGAAGGAAAAAATAGTACATCAATTCCAATTACCTCTTCTGCTGTAAATAAAGAAAACATCAAAATAGTCAAGAGAAGGAAAACTACTCCCAAAATCACCTATGCAATGAGGTAAACTCACTCTTTCCATGGTTACTACTTTTCATGTAATCAGTTTGGACATAAAGTTGAGGAATGTAAAAGATATACTAGAGGATACAGAAGAAACTATAATTCATCTTACACTAGAATGAATTATAATGTTGTTCATCACATGTATCACAAGAAGGGTCATGTAGATTAAGATAACAAACCAACACAACCCAAAGAAGAGAAATGGGTGAATGTTGTAAAAAGAGATGTAAATAAAAGAAAAGAGTCTTTCTCAATAGTGCAAACCACATTTCATGTGAAAAATGAAGATAAAATATGGTACCTGGATGGCATATGCTCCTGCCATATGACAAGTGACAAAAGAAAATTAATATCACTTTTAAACAATACATCGAGTGCTATGATATTTGGTGATAACAATTTAGAAAAAATAGTTGAAAAATGAACCTTGAGTCTAGATAATGGAAAAACTATCACAGAAAATGTTCTATATGTTTAAGATCTCAAGCACAATCTATCAAGTGTGAGTCAAATGTGAAAAAGGGGATACAATCTGATCTTCCATGAAAAAGGTTGTGATATTATCAATGGAAAAACAAGAAAGAAATTTGTAAAAGCTAAAACGATAAAGAACAACATGTATGTGCTAAATGAAATAAATAATGAAAAATGCTTCACAGGTAAGGTTGATTACAGCTGGTGGTGGCACAAAAGGATTGGACACATGAGCTTTGAGAATATAGTAAAATTTAAGTGCTAAAGCATATTTAAAACATATACCAAGAATTGTAAAACTAGTAGATATACTTTACAAAGCATGCGTGCATGGTAAAAAAAAAAAGGAGATCATTAAAATAAAAGGAATACTCTATAACCAGACCTCTGGAGTTGATTCATAATAATTTTTGTGGGCCTACTAGAACTTAAAGTATATAAGGTGAGGTGCATTTCATGTTGCTAATATATGATTACACCAGAATGACATGGGTAGCATGTTTAAAGAAATCGTCAGAGGCCTTAGAAAAATTTAAGAAATTCAATCTCTTAAAAATCAAAGGAGGATGAATGCACAAAACTGAACTCAGAACTGGAGTGACCAAAAGTTGAGATGGAACAAATAAACAACAAGCTGATAGTGTATGAAAATCTAGAGAAGAGTTCTAATGTTTTTACTGATATACTAAGTGGCCAATGTGACACAAATGATAAGTCTCGAATTGGTTTTAAGGAAGAAAGTAAGGAAAACGAATCTTCAAAGAATGAAGGAAACAAGACTGTATCAATTCTAAGCACCTCTTCTACTGCAAATAAATAAAAAATCAAAATAGTCAAGAAAAGGAAAACTACTCCTAGAATCACCTATGCAATGAGGTACACTCACTCTTTCAATGGTTATTGTTTTCCATGTAATCAATTTGGACATAAAGTCACGAAATGTAAAATATATACTAGAGGATACAAAAGAAACTATAATTCATCTTACACTAGAATGAATTATAAATTTTTTCATCACACGTATCACAAGAAGGGTAATGCAGATTCAGCTAACAAATAAACATAGCCCAAACAAGAGAAATGGGTGTATGTTGTAAAGAGAGATGAAAATAAAATAAAAGAGTCTTTCTCAATAGTGAAAATCACATTTCATGTGAAAAATGAAGATAAAATATGGTACTTGGATAGCGGATGCTCCAACCATATGACAAGTGAAAAAATAAAATTAATATCACTTTCAAAAAAATGCATCGGGTGCTATGAGATTTGGTGATAACAATTCTGCAAATATAGTTGGAAAAGGAACCTTGAGTCTAGATAATGGAAAGACTATCACAAAAAAATTTCTATATGTTTAAGGTCTCAAGCACAATCTGTCAAGTGTGAGTCAAATGTGAAAAGGGGATACAATCTAATCTTATATGACAAAGGTTGTGATATTATTAATGGAAAAACAAGAAAGAAAGCTGCAAAAGCTAAAAGGAAAAAGAACAACATGTATGTGCTAAATGAAATAAATAATGAAAAATGTATCACAAGTAAGGTTGATTACAATTGGTTTTGGCACAGAAGGCTTGGACACATGAGATTTGAGAATCTAGTAAAATTAAGCGCTAAAGAGTATGTGAAACATATGCCAAGAATTGTAAAGCCAGTGGATATACTTTGCAAAACATGCATGCATGGTAAAAAACAAGGAGATCATTAAAATCAAAGGAATACTCTACAACCAGACCTCTGGAGTTGATTCATAATGATGTTTTTGTGGCTACTAGAATTAAAAGTATATAAGGTTAGGTGCATTTCATGTTTCTAATAGATGATTACACCAGAATGACATGGGTAGCATGTTTAAAGAAAAAGTATGAGGCATTAGAAAAATGTAATAAATTCAAGGCACTGGTAGAGAATGAGAAGAAGAAAAATATAAAATGCCTAAGATCAGATAGAGGTGGAGAATTCTGGTCCAATGAGTTCAATGGATTTTGTGAAGAACATGGAATTAGAAGACAATTCTCAGCCACCAGAACACCTCAGCAAATTGGAGTTGTTGAAAGGTAAAACATAATTGTGCAAGAAATGGTGAGAACAATGCTGAATGAATCTAAATTCCTAGATAGATATTGGAGTGAAATTGTATGCACAATAGTGTACATTTTAAATAGAGCTCAGTTGATAGTAAACATTGACAAGACACCTTATGAATTATGGAAGAACATGCCTGCGAATGTGAAACACATAAGAGTTTTTGGAAGCAAGTGCTACATCAAAAGAGATGAAGATATTTTGGGAAAATTCAACTCTAGGTGTGATGAAGGCATCTTCCTTGGATATTCAATGGTCAGAGCGGGCTACAAGTGCTACAATAATAGGTTGCAAAATATTTTAGAAAGAAAAAATGTAAAGGTGGATGAGACTCCTAAGTTCATCACTCAACATAATAACAATCATGAAGAACATAAAGACGATGAATAAATGGAAGGTCTGTGTGAAGAAGAAAATGAAGAGGAATAAATACCTAATACTAAGATACCATTAAGAAATGCTAATAGGGACCATCCATCAAATCAGATAATTGGAAATAGAGAAGGTGACATTATCACAAGAAGAAGACCAAGAGAGCACCAAAATCATGAAGATATAAAACTCCTGTTAATGATAGAACCCAAGAATGTTGTAGAAGAAATCAAAGATTAGAATTGGGTGGATGCAATGAATGAATAACTTGATCAAATAGAAAATAATGAAACCTAGGAGCTCATGCCAATACCAAAGGATAAAAATGTAATTTGAATAAAGTGGGTCTTTAGAAATAAATTGAATGAAAAAGGGGAAGTAACAAGAAAAAAAGAAAGACTGGTGTGCAAAGGCTACACATAAATGGAAGGAATTGACTTTGATTAAAAATTTGCACCAGGAGCAAGGATGAAAGCAACAAGTTTTTTCTCAGCATTCACGACTTACAAGAAAATAAGAGTATTCTAGATGGATGTGAAATAAAGTTTCCTCAATGGTTTTTTGAAAGAAGAGGTATATATTGAGCAACCTGATGGATTTTCACTAACTGAAGATAAATATTATGTGTGTAGTTTGAAAAAAGGCGTTATATGTACTTTAACAAGCTCCTAGAGCTTGGTATAGAAAATTGGATTCATACCTCATTAAGTAAGGTTTTAGAAAAGGTGTTACTGACAGTAATATCTACATTAAGGAAGAAGGATATCATCTACTCATAATCATTGTGTATGTGGATGATATCATTTTTTGAGGAGATCATGATAAAATGACTTATGAATTTTATGATCTGATGAAGGAGGAATTTTAAATGTCTATGCTTAGGGACCTCTCATTCTTTATGGGATTATAAATCAGATAGTCAGGCCAAGGTATCTTCATATGCCAAACCACATATATCAAGGAAATGATGAAAATATTTAGGATGGAAGATTACAGAATTATAGGAATTTCTAATTGAAGTTGGATGTAAGATGAGAAGAGAGGAAATCTCACCAAATATAGACAAAAATATATACAGATCCATGATAGGTAGTCTATTTTACTCCACGACATTAAGACCAGATACCATGCAGGAGGTAGGTCTAGTTAGAAGATCCCAAGAAGTTCCAAGGGAAGCATACTTCAATAAAGTCAAAATGATACTGAAATATCTCATGGGAACACTTGATTATGGACTGTGGTACCCCAAAGGCAAGGACTTTAGCATAAGAGCTTATATGTATGTTTATTGGGTAGGAATTTTTCATGATAAGAAGATTACTAGTGGCAGAGCATTATTTGTTGGAAATTGTTTAGTCTCTTGTCTGAGAAAGACACAATCATTAGTGGAAATATCAACATGTGAAGTAGAATATATAGCTATTGCAATGTGTTGCACTTAGGTTTTATGGATGAAGAAGACATTGGAAGATTAAAAGGTAAAATATGAAAGTCAAATTCCCTTATTTTGTGATAGCACAAGTGTAATAAGTGTCCCTAAGAACCCCGTGTTCCACTTAAATACTAAGAATATTCTAACTATATATCATTTCTCGAGGGAAAAATTGAATGACAAGAAAATCAATCTAGAATACATGAGTACAAAAGAATAAATTATAGACATTATGACTAGGACACTGCCAACAGTTACTTTTGAACAATTAAGGAATAAATTGGGGGTCATTCTTGATCCCTTCAAAAAATATAAGATGTGATGATAAGGTGAGGGAGTATTCTTAGGTAATATTAGCTTCTAATCAGTGATAAATAGTATTTATTATAGGGGAAACTAGTTTGCATTATCAAAGTATACATCAACTCAATGGGAGCATTGTTGTGAGAATATCATATCTTATGGATTAGAAGCATGTGCGAAGGGGGAGCTTCTTGAGGTGGAAACACACTATATCAAGCTTACCAGATTTTTCATCTTAATATGATATAGATGGCCGTTTGTCATTGTTGTCAAAGGGGGAGAGAAACTAAAGTCAGAAACCATCCAGTCATATAGAAATGGGGAGATACATTGAAACTAGCCAAGTAATATCAAAAGGGGAAAGTTACAACATGTTTTCAGAAACTAGGTATGTAATTACTTTGCCATCAAAAGGTTATAGGTTTTTACGGTATTGAAGTGTTGAGGTGTTTTTGTCAATGAAAAAGAGGGAGATTGTTAAACCTTTTTCATTTTCATATGTGTTTTCATTGATGTAAAATTTTCATTGATGGAAAAATCATTTAATGTCAAGTGGTGTTGGTGGAAAAAAGGGTTAATTTGTAAAGTGAGAAAGTGAGAAAGATGAAGGTTGATTGGTAGTGTTAGCTCACAAAGGCTTCAAGATGGTTAAGGATAAGTACTAAGGGAATTAATAATATATTTTGTAAGCTGCAAACATGAAGGGAATTAATAAGATTTTTTGCAAGCCATAGACATGAGGAGTTATCCGTGAAATCTGTAGGAAGTAATGGAACTCTAGAAGAAGCCGTAGAATCCTAATGAAAACCGCAGATAAAGGAATGAATCTACCAAAGTAAAAGGAGAAAAGGAAAAGCCACGAGTGAGAATGGAAAGGCCATGGATGTAAAGGAAGAGCCGTGGAAGTAAGAATAGTCTAAATGCAAAAACGCGGGAGTAAGAAAGTCTTGAGGAAGCCATGTATAAAGGGAAAAAAAATGAAGAACCAGAAAATCCACTAAGGATAAAAGATAACTGCGGAGAATGATAAAATCCACAGGAAAAATGATAGAGTCGTGGACATAGAATAAAACCATGAGAAGGAAGAAAACAAGAAGGAAAACCACATAAAATTACAAGAGATGTGAAGTAAAATAAAATTTACGGATAGATGAAAAATATGCGACAAAGGAGAAAAGCCACAGATAAAAGGAAAGTTCCACGATACAAAGAAAAATTCAAAGAAGATAAGGAAAGCCACAAATTAAACAAGTATGAACTAGATAAGGCTCAAGGACAATCAAATTGATTTAAACATGGATAAATGATTTTTTTTTCTCCAAAATTGATGGTCATTCAATTTTTTAGTAATTGCGGCTAGGTATACAACTTGAGCTCCATGAAGAACAAAAAAAATCTACAGTTCCAGCTATCAACATTTAATGCTTATTGACTTTGAGTAAATATAGTTACAGTTCTCTATGTGATTATTGATTTCAAGAAAAATTAAATATTAGAGAAGAAAGCGACTCACTCATCTTGATCACATTGGAAATCCTACAAAGATGAGAAACCTTTTTAAGGTATCGGCTAATTAATATTTTCAGGTGAAAGATGAAACCAAACCGAATATAGCAGGAGAAAAATTTAGAGTTAGATGTATTCATTTAATGGACCATATTTTCAGATGATAGAGCAGGAAATATTGCATGACACACCAAAGGAAGCATTGGAATGGGTCAATTTAATATATAGAGGAAATTTGATACCAATACTGGTGTTGCTCAAGTGAGAAGATGATGCATTCAAGCTAACAGAGGTACAAAAAGATAATAGAGTGGAAGGGGCAAAGAAGACAAATTAAGTAAAGAAGATATATTAGATGAGAAGAACATCAGTGCAAAAAATTGATTGAGCAAGAAGAGTTTGAATCAGATGAGCATATGAGAGTGAAAAAGTGAACACAGATAAATACATAAAAGTGATCATAATCTATTGTGTAAGTAATTTTGAAACTAGATGATCAGAATTTGTATGTAAAGATATACAGTCTAAGTCGTAGCTTATCATATTTAGGGGGTTGCAGCCTCCTTGTGGGTAGGTACGTGCAAAAGATCAGTTGTAGCTGATTAAATTAGGGGTTGGTGCTCCTTGTAGGTGGGTGAATGTTAAAATTTACTGGGTGGGCGATCAACCAAAACCATTGTAATCTTTGGAATTTTTGTTCCTAAATAAAACCTTGGTTTCAAGAGGGTTTTTCTCCCGAAAGAGTTTCCCACTATAATTTTTGGGTTTTTTTACTACCTGATATATGTTTGGAAAAATGCACATAAATTTAATGAATTGTGGATTGGTATAACTCTATAAATTAATTTTAATCTGAACTAATTCACCCCCCCTCTCTCAGTTCTTGTGATCTCTAACACCCTACACTACTTTGTCTAGTGGCGTCGAATATCCCAAAAAAATCCATACAATACAAATATCTCTACACATATTTTTGTGGAGAAGTTACAGGCTTGGAGGTTACAGTGGGTGTGCCTCCCTACACTATTTTGTCTAGTGGCATCAGATCACCCAAAAAACCTAGACAGTACATGATATCCTTCTACACTCTTTCTCGACATGGATCAGGTGCACATGTTACATTTACACTTTCCATTTACATTAGTGTACTTTACATGCATCTTTTACATAAAATTTTTACACTTACATACATATTTGACTACTTGATCATTTTATCCTTGCAGGTCCGAACGTATGAGAAACAAATCAGTCAAATGGGGACAACAACAAGTGACAACAATTACAACGACAACAACATTATGCGGTAACACACTATAGTACACACATCACACTTTTATACAAGTACACTACACGTTACGACAACAACACACATGTTTTTTTTCATAGGTTCACTCTCATCACTTTTCTTTTTCACATTTTTCATCTCTAGTTTTCATGGTCCTCCATATTTTTATCATTCCATGATTTTTCTAGTCCTTCGGTGCATTTCTACTACACTATTCATGGAAATTAGGTGTGCATCTCTATCTAATTTATGTTACCGAGGTTTCCTCTCAAAAACATAAAGTGGGGGGAAAATGTAGTAAGAAAATCATGCACTTTAGACATTTATTTATCCCGGTCTCATACTACTATTTAGAAGGTTATTGAACAAAGAAAGTATTGATTAACCCCCACCCTTTTGGCCATCTTGTTTATTTTATTTCATATTTTGTGACCTATTGAAATTATTTACCTACTATTTTCAAAATATCCTACGTCATCTTAACCCTAACTGGGGTGCCCATGGGCTCCCTAGTCCCACTTGTGGGCGTCTTGGTCTATTTTCGACTTTCCCACCATTTTGGGGTATTTTCTAGCCATTTTTCATTCTTATATTTTATGTGGTCGGAATTTTCGTGGTTAATTATGAAATTAGAGTAAGAGAAACCTATAATATAAAGTTACGAAACCATAATGAGGGTCTTAGCGTCATTTACTACTATCTCACCACCTAGAGTTGCATTAATCACATCACTTACATCCACATAGTTCTATGCATTAAGGATAGGAGATCTGCATCATCACACACTTTATAGGGGGATGATTTTATTTTATTCCATTAACACATACTATTACATTTTCTACATTTAGTTATTTCTCACAATTTCACAAAGTGTGACTGGCACAAGGGCACCTAGGGCATGACATGCACACACACACACACAAACTACATTTTGGTCTGAAATGTAGTGTAGTACTCAATTTAGTAATCCCACTGTTGTGGAAGCTAAGGTTAGTCTGACCCATTCATTTTCATCTATTATTTTTAGGAATTTGATACATCTTCATCTCTTGCATGTATTAAATATTCAACACAGTCTAGTGAATCTAGTGCGATAGGAAGCGAAGGATACAATGTATCTTTTAACCTAGAAAGAATCAACTTCTGAGATTTTTCAAAGACCAGGGTTCCTATTCTTCCATACTAGGGTGCTCGGGATGCCCTTGTACCTTCCTGGGTGCTTCATTATGTTCAGATCCTCCAGATCCATGCTTTTAGGACCCTTGTGCAACCATTCCTACTCCTGGAATTTCTTGTCATACCTGCGACACTTTGCGACAGTCACCTGTAAATCAGCTGAGTTCATTCCTCACTTTACTCTTATACATTAGGGTTTTATTTATTTTAGTTTAATTATTCAGCTAATTTACATTGCATTAGAATATTTATTTACAACATTATGTCCTCGTAGATTATATTAGCTATTATTATACTAGCCCCTAGTTAATTTTAGTTAATTAGATATTGCTTCCTCCAATGATCTCTATATTTTGCATTGAATCTCTCAACATTGTGAAGACCATGTTATCCAAATCTATCCTTCTTTCAAAACTGATTCTCATAGCTCTCATCAATATACTTCCCCTCGATTAGTCACACCTCCATCTCATTTTCCTTTAGAGACCTCTGAGACTCCTTCTATCCCCATCTATGACTTCTTATTTCATAGATCTCCCACGATCTCTCAATTATATCAATCCAATCAATTATTGAATCTTATTCCACCTCCATTATCTCCACCTCATCTGGTATTACTGCTAGAATTCCTATCCACCCCTCCCAATCTACTAACATTCACACTTCTCATGTGCCTCAAAAATAAAATTTTTCCATCCAATCCCAACCAACCTATCACATTCCTACTTTCTGACATCACACATTCCCCCAATCAATTCAATCTCCACCCCTTAATCATATCCCTTCTTATAAAAAATTCCCTTCAAATTTAACATACCCTCATGTTTCACTACCTCCTTATCCATCCACTTATCATATTGTGAAGCCACAACCATCTACTTCTTATGTGGTGCCTTCATATGAAAATTTTAGACCATCTTTTTATCATACCCCTTAGGGGAATTTTACAATTTAATCTTCAAAATTTGATGGCAGTTCATCTCATCATGCTTCCTCTTATCTGACCTATTGACGATTCACACAATAAACAAGTTTGGTATTAGGAGGTTCAGTATTGTAAATATCATCGAGTCATAGGACATGACAGTGAAAAGTGTCATTCTTTTAAATATCACATTCAACAAATTATAAATTAGGGGAACCTCCAAATAGAAAAATCTATCTCATCTTTTAGCCAACCCCTTAACATTTTCAAACAATCATTTCCTAATCGACAATCGAAAAATAAATATCAACCTTGCACATTTCAAAAATCTAACCCTTATGCGGTCATTTCTATACATCAAATGCCTTCATCCTTACCTACGTCATCTACCTTATCATATACCACTACCCTAGAAATTATGCCTATCACTTCCTCTATATCTACTCCCACATCTACATCAACCATATCTACGAGTACCACACCTATCACATTAATTTATACCATTTGTTCTACATCTAAATATTTCCCTACCTTTACAACATCCACATCAACTTTGACTATAACTATCACTTCATTCACATCTATCATTCCCTAACCTATCATACCTAACCCCTTATCTATAACTACAGTAAACAAACCTATCACTACATCACTTATATCCCCAAATATCCTAATTATACCCACCTCCCTCTTAATCCCAACTACTTCTATATCTACCACATCAACAAGTTATCTTACAACTACCTTGATGTCTTCATCACATATACCTACATCTTCTCCCATGGCCACATCACCTATTTTATCCTAATCTGCTACACTTAATCCTTCAACATCTACCATTCACACATCTATAGCCACTACCACACCAATAAAATATTCTCAATTTGCAAACATATCAATGATACCCCTTGAAACATTTACAAAACAAACACCCCCACCTAAGATAAACACAAAGGGTATTCGTGTGCCCTCTATAAAAGTAACTATTTCTACATTAACATATCTAAAATCTACATCTCATATAAACCTCATTAACCACATCGTACAAACACCTCTTCCTCTACCCACCCCTACACAAGAATATTTGAAACCTCTAATTGAGATTATTTTCAAGGGTAAACCTATTCGATCAAAACCTAAGACTTTTGGTAAGAATCATCAAAGGTATCTTATGCATCCTTGTAAGAAGTTAGATCTTACATCTCCTCAGCAATCCAATGTCACAACATCCATGCTAGGAACACCCCCATCTATTTTAGGGCCAGGTCCTTCAGCTAAGACATCTCCCAAAAATTGATCTAAATTCAAAAAAATTAATTCTCCTTCAAGATTAGATTCAACTTATAAAACATATAATTTACCCGTCTAATCTACATCCCCTCCTTCCCTTAAATCTAAGTTAAAATATCCTATCAAAACCCACAAGATCTATCTTCCCCTTGAAACTTTAATGGGATCCTATGTAGATATCCTTAAACATTTAACTTGAATATCCACCATCACACTTCCTCCTACTAAACATTTTGACACTCATAGTAAGAAATGATCATGGTTTGATCCCAATCTCATTTGTGCCTATCACTATACCCCAAGTCATGAAACTGAACATTTTAAGCCCTTTCAGACTATCTTCCTTGGTATTATTGAGAAATATGAGTTCCTCATTCAGGGGGACCATCCTTCTCAATCCACCACCTTACCCATAATAAATTTGATTCCTATTTCTACATCCCCATCTATCAAATCTTCTAAGTCTCCTCCTTCATCCACATCTTCTATTATCATCTCTCCTCCACATATCATTCCTCCTAAAGAGGGTCCTCCCTTGTCCATCGATATTGTTTATCTTGCTAGTGACCCCTAAGATCCCTAACCATATATCCAATTTGAATCCAAAGTTATCATTGACATTCCTTCTAGTGATCTCATCAAATTTCCTTTGACATCCACTAGCCCGTATGCATTTGAGTTTCCCAATGTAATATAGTGTCTTTCACTGGGGGAGCATCCTTTCCATGTTTTTGAACCTATCTCATGTAAATTTTCTCCACTATCCATCCAAAAAAATCCCTTAATGCTGGGGGAATTCACTTTAAGATCGGTGTACCATCTGATTGATCCTTGACATTGTCCAATTTACCTCATCGAATATTATCAAAACTGTCTCATCCGATCTTATACAACTTATTGTCTCAATCTGATCTCAAAAAATATTTCTATAATACCGTGGTCATCCTAAGTCCACCTTTGTATCCAGGTTCATTCCCCTCTTTTCGGCACCATTTTCGTATCCAAATCCCACTCTTATAGCCATTTTATTGTCTCATAATTACACATATCATTTTATCGTCTCATAATACACATATCTCTCGCTTCCTCATTTTTTAGATGTTGCACATATTTTATGTCCTTTTTATCTTATTTATCTCATCCAATTTATCATCTCATCCTAAGTCCACCTTTGTGGCCATATTTGTCCCTCCCTTGGGGGACCATTTATTCTCATCCTAATTCCACCTTTTTGGCCATATTTTCCCCTTCCTTAGGAGATCATTCTTACTCATCCTACGTCAACCTTTGTGGTCATATTTTTCTCTCCCTTAGGGGACCATTTATTCTCATCATAAGTCCACCTTTGTGGCTATGTTTGTGCACTTCGTGGGGCACCATATTTTCATCCTAAGCCCACTTTAGTGGAAATATCTTCATTTTGTTAAGGAAACATAATTTATTTGCTTCCTCAAGGTATAACATAGTTTTTATCTCCACTCATCTATCTCATTGCATCCCATACTTTGCAAGATGTCATCCTATCCTATCATGACTTTAATGTTGGTGACCTATTCCTAAAAAAAAATAGAATGTTACTACTCTAGAAAGAAGCCAACATGGAAATTTCTCCCTAATTGGATTGGACCATACATTATCACAAATAAGTATGAGTTGGGAGCCTATCATTTAGCCTCTCTTGATGGTAAACCGGAAGTGGAACCTCTTAACTTATTGTACATGCGACAATTCTATTGCTAGCATCTCTAACAATGAGAACTTAGTCATATCCTTAGATCATTCCTTCATCATTACCCTCTTCCATCTATCATCGTAATGATTTGGAATTATGTGGTCTACTATCACTTTCATTGATCTGATCTTAAATACGGGCACCACGACTTTGCTTATAGCATCTTCCTCATGGATAGGTTCTCCATCTTTGGTGAGAACTAAGTGATTGTTACATCCATCACCCTCTTTTTTACCTACTGGAACCATGAAAAGGGTCCATGGGTGTCTCTTGTATATTCATTGTCCCATCCTAAGTGGTCTATCTAGTTATTATCAGCTCTTTCCTATGTAAAAAATTCAAAATTCATGGATTTTCTTATCAAAAGTCAAAATTAACAAAAACAGACTGTTTCCTTAAAGGACAACTATTCATTAAAAAAATCAAATCAAATCAAGTAAATAGACCGATCCCTCAAAGGACGACTATCATGTATCTCATTATTTCCATCCATATCATATATGTATAAAGTAGACCATACCCTCAAACGATGGATACCCTTTTGTATCATGGCACCGAAGGCTCCCCGCATTGATCAGCCTTCCATTTTATTAGCATCCTAAGATATCTTCCCGCATTGATCAGTTTGCTCTCTCTCATTCCCAAAGCTAGGGCATAGATTAAGGGAACACCAATTATGGATAACCCTCTTCCCGCATACAAGTTACATCATAAACCCCTTTTTTCGTGTCGACATTAGGTTTATGAGTTCATTCCATGCATGCCTCTTTATGATCTTTGGTATAACTAACTGTCATTAGTTATATACTAACACATGTTTTAGTCGCATGTGCCTTGAGTTATTTGGATCCCACTCTTATTTAACTCCAATGTGATTGGAGGCATACTTTATTCACATGCTCCTTAATATGACATAACATCATTCATACCCATAGGTTGTCATTGCTAAGTTGCATTTTATTCTAAAACTTTTCTACATCTATCTTTTATCTATCCTTTTTTTTATTACAAGCATTCCTTTATTTATCTAAATCACATATATGCTACCCATCTATGATATCACATCTACTTAGATACTCATATCTATAGCCATAATTTATCACATTTAATTTCAAATTGTTTTTTCTTAGCATCACATATTATCCATTCATATACATTGGCATCAATCACATCTCCTTTCATTTGATCATATAAATATGGGACTCATTCTCTAAGATACAAGGTCTCCCTAGCCTGAAATCATCCAAATAACATGAAAACATAAATTTTCCCCATCATCATACCATATATATAGAAAAAAATGTCCAATCTAGCCCTGGTTGACACTGACCCAGGTCGGGTTGACGTGTATAGGGTTTTGATCAACATGCATTAGGGATAAGTTGACGTAAAATCCTCTGGATCACCACCAAATTCCCCTAACATCATCCATTTTTTCTTTAAAAAATTAAAAAATAAATAATACATAAAATAAATTAAAAACAATCACAGGTTTTATTACTCACCATCCTGCGCACCCTCTGACATTTCTTGGATATTCCTCTAGCCTCCATATTTCAATCTCCTTTTATATCTCTCTGTTATTACTCATCACTTATAGGTGTTTAAATGAGCATTATTGGTCAACCCTTAGGCTTATACAGCTGACGAAACCATGTCACTACCAAACCCCTTGGATCACCATAGATCAGCCTTAGTCATCGTCAACTCTCCTTGGAAGCCCTTGTTTTGGTTTTCCGTTTTCTTTTTAATGTACTTTGCTAAGGAATCATCTATTTTTCTGGAAAAGTCCACATTTTTGGCCATATTTATCACCCCTTGGAGCATTTTATTTCAACATTATATCTATTCCCGTGTGTTCTCAAATTCCACCTTTGTGGCCATATTTATTTCCCCTTTGGGAAATTTATATCATCACTTTTTAGTTTCCTTTTTGGCCATTTTCATTCCCTATACTGGGGCATCATTATTTTCATTCCCATCCTTTTTAGATGCATATCTTTTGATTGATTCCTCATGTATGAAGGATTTCACATTACTTTGCATTTGGTTGCACATAGTTTGATGTCTACCTATGACCCATTAGTCCTCACAAATTGTATCTGTTTGAGAGGTTTCCCACTAGACTCCCTCTATTTTGTTATGATTTTCACCCACACACTGGTCCATAGAACATTGATACCATCTCCATTGAGACCATTCTTCGTTCCCTACCGATGGATATTAGAATCACCACCATAGTTTCTATTATTGTTTAAATCCTTCTTGCTTGAGGAAACTTTCTTGCCATATAATTTTACCCATATATATTCTCCCACATGACATTCACCATCTACCTTTTTCAACCTTGTCATCGATTCCCCTTTGCATTGTCAATTATTCATTTTAAGGGGAGCTCATCATCAATTCTTTGTTAGCCTTCATCCTACTCTTTATCTCTCATCATTTTTGTCTCATGGCTTGCTAGCGGAAACCACTGGAAAAAAAGGAAAATGTAGACACCAAAATTTAGTATCGCTATCCTTGATTTCCTGTGTTTTCTTCTTTCACCATGGTCCTATCTAGACCCATCTAATTTAATTCATTTTTTAATTAAAATTCCCATATATTAGCCTATCATTGTTAATTCTTAATTAATCTTCATTAATGAATCTTAATTATCTAATTATCTCAAACTAGATTTCATATCTTCTTATTTTATAATTACCTTTAATTAGTCTTATTTAGGATGTTTTATCATCCTAACCACCTAGTACCACATCCCTATGTTTTTTAGCTTTTATTTCACCCATCTTTATCTCCTACTTGCTAATGAAACTTCCCTAGAAAATCCTTACCTACCTATATTCTTTAAAAAACCTATCCCAATCCACAAAATCCCCATATATAGAATAAATAAATCATCCAACACTCAAAGGGATGGTTCCCCATAATAGGTGATGACCCTCCCGGCTTGTCATCAACCTTATAAAGTTGATTTCACCCCCTTCCAAAATGATTCACAATATGATCTTTCTTGTGTTGTGTGAACTTATATTTGAATTTGAGCAGCATTGCAGCTATGTCAACCCCCTTGGAGTCCATTGGATCTTGTCTTACATCACTTGTGGGAGATTTAATTTTATTTTGAGTTGATTTATGCTGTCATTGTTATCATCTTTTAGGAACTAACATTTTGTAGGTCTAGTTGTTGTTGGAACTTCACTTTCAGGTTGTTCTTGTAGTCATTCTATTTGTAGTATTTCTCATCCAAATAATCTACCTCCATATCTATTTTTCATTGTCTAGGTAACCATTGCTCCACTCAGGTCATTGTCAACCCAGCCTTGTGTCATCATTTATTCTATTTTTGAGATCCTTTTCAGTGTGTTATTTTTCTTTGGTATTGCTTCCAATTCTTATATATGCCATTCTACTTCTTTGTTACTTCAAATCTGTTTTATCTATCTCTAGTCACCACAAACCTAGCCCACTCACCATCGACCTAAGTCTTATTTCCATCCAATCCATCCCCAATCTTTGTTTTCTTGTATCCTCTTTGCTTTTCTATCTCAGATCTCCCTTTACAGGTTATTGATAGTGTTCTTAGGCTTCCATGGTGAAATTATTTGAAGATCCATGTACTTAGGTCACCGTTAACTTGCCCCTCTGCAGCCCGGGTCTTCGTTGACCCTTCCAAGTAAATTTGTTTCAAATTAATTTAGATCAGATTAGTACTTTCCATCTATTTTTTTCATTTTTAGATTCTATTATGTATCATTTTCTTCATGTTATACTGTCATCTATCATTTATTTCACTATCTTTTATCAAATGGGGGTTGACATCTGCATAAGGAAGTTAATGCTTCTGGGTATCAACTTTTTTGGGCATCTCCCACATCTACTATCTAATCCATTTTCTTTCTAGTTATTCTTGTCTTGTAGGTTCATGAAGTTTGCAGTGAGGTCATTCACTTTGTGCCCATCCATTTGCATCCATCATACATCCAAGCTACCATAAACCCTTGCATTTTGGAGTTTTTTTATTTTTCTTTAGTACTAGCTCATTAACTTGAAAAAGAAATAAAAAATTGGTTCAACAACTCATTTCAATGTAAGAGAACCTAAGGGATTTTATAAACTCTTTTATAAATAATTTAATTATTGCGTGTTAAATTCAATGAAGGAATTAACTATAATTAATGATTTGGTATAAAAAATTCCCTTAGTTTGATGAAGTGTAATATAGGTGTTACATTTTGGTATCAGAGCTGAAGGTTGCATCTCTTGGAATTAATAGCTCCCTATATTAACACAATTTTAATCCTTTTCTAAATAGATCAAATGAAAATGATTAGGACAAGAGGAAATGATGTGAATAATTTGGTTGCATGTGCTGAGGCATTGATAATGCAAAAACTCGATGAGATACTTTATATCCTACAATACACTCGCAACTAAATCACTACTATGGAACAATAGGTAAATGCTAAGGATAGTGAGAGTGAAGTAGAAGAATAACAACCAGAGCAACCTAATCACAATATTATGAACAATAACAAAAATGCTGAAAAAAAACTGTTCATGACATTATAAATCTAAATCAACCATTGAATGTAAGATCCCACTCGGTAGTTGAGTTCTCTAAAGACATAAAACATGTCAGTATGCATAAATTTGATGGGACAACACTTGGGGATGGGGCTAATAATTCACTCAACAAAATGAAAAATTACTTCAAGATAAGGAATACCTCGAAGGAAATGATGGCTAATTGGGGAGCCTATAGCTCTCTTACAAGACTTCCTCATGGTGGAATATACGCAAGGTTGAACTGGGAGTTATTACGATTGACATCACTTGAGATCAGTTAAATTTTTATTTTAAACATCGTTGGTTACTAAAAATGTAATATAATAAGAAAATGATAAAATTTCACACCTTGGTTCAAGGTAAATTAATAGTAATAGAATACTAGGAAAGGTTTACAAAAATTCCTTACTATGTATTGTGGTATCAAATGGATGAAAAATTATGGATACATAAATTAACTATGGTACTTAACCCAGTGATATGGGTGAAGTTGATGTCCACGGTCCTATGATGGAAGTAGTGTTTGAAAGGGCCATTAAGCAAGAGCAAAAGCTCCAAGAAATTACTACTCACAAGGATGTGAAGTAGAAGACGAGCCATAACTCACCTTCACCATTTTCACCTGGGAATACATGGGAAGAATTGGTAAAAAAACAAGGCTCAGAATGGTAGAAATGACATTGCTATAAATTTTAATAGAAATGAATAGGAAAATGTTGTTGACAAGAATGAAAGGTTTGAAAGGAAAAGAGCTTTCTCTGGTTTCTTCAAGTGTGGTTGTAGTGAACACTACACAAGGTAATGTCCCTTGGGAAATAAGGAAAAAAATATGCAACAAAGGATTCAAAATGCAATTTCAAACCGGAAGGTTGGAAAATAAACAACCCTTGAAGAAGCAAAAGGCTCTAAATATGGAAACTGTCATGGGAAACCAACTAGACTATTGGAAAATTCTGAAATAAATAAAAAATTGGTTTATCTTGTTAATTTCAATTTTAAAAAATATGTTTTTTATTAATTCATACCGATTTTTGTCAATTACTATGACATACTTGGATATTAATTTATGCCCTGGATGTTGAAATGATAAATATTTTTTCATATTTTAGACTATTTGACAATAGTTAAATGAATAAAAGGCTGTTACGGCCAATAAATTTGAAATTAGATCTAGAATATTGTAAGTTTTTGATGAAATGTTGACTATTCTTCTTGACTATAAGATACAATTTTTATATTATTATTATTATTATTGTGATTAATGAGGAAAAATCATCGGGATGATAATTCATTAAGGAGAAAGTATGTCACATCCCACAATTAAAGTCTATTTCTTGGAAAATAATAAGTTGTAAAATGAAGAGTGGGTTATGAGAGAAGGAAAATAAGCTCTGTTACATAACTGTATATGCATCCACATGTGCATAATACGTATGCATATCTTGAAAAGGATATACACACTGACCTCTAGTTACATGTACACCTATGTAACACCGCTTGTCATTCAGCACTCCTATTGTACTTATCATTTATGACGCATTCTTGATTGGTTTAATGTCAAATGTACTTACCATAATGAGTTATATGATTTTGATGATTATGTAGTGTATTATTGGACTGATTTATTGTTGTGCCTATAGTAAACATTGTTTTGCACCTTGTTATGATGTGTGTTACAAATTACTTGTCTTGCATAACTCTGTATGTGATGATATTGATGTTTGGATTTAATGCTTAGTTATTGTACCTATTAGTGATACTCTAGTACATCATGCTCAGTTATATTAGCTATTTACGATACATGATGAGTCGGTACATAGTTATAAATAATTACTTTAGTTATTATATATAACGCATAAAAGGGATTAAAAATTTGACGACAGTATAAGTGTTACATGTCAATTATTTATTACAAAAATAACATAAGTCACTATTAATATCAACATACAGGTAAGTTGATCACGGACTTATAAAAATACATAAATTTTTGTTAATTGTTATGAAGCCACTAACATGGAAGACATGTAAAAGGTGGGCAAGGACAGTTTAATTGATGATATGAATAAGGTTGAATTGATAGTTTGATCTAGGACCATGATCTAGGGAATATAATATATACACTCTTATACACTCTTATGATCTTAGACCATACTTCATATCAAACGTTTAAACAAATATTGGTTTTTGTTTATTTACAATTTGGGTTAAACAAAATTTGAATGGCAGTTGTTTAATTGATTAAATTGTCATTACTGACCCATAAAGCTTAAGTTCGGTTGATATTTTAAAAATTATCACCCACAAGTTTTGGAGAGATTTATTAGATGTATTTGGTACGCAACTACATGGAACTGAATGAAGTGCAATGATTTAATGTGTGGCTAATACTCTTGAGAACCAAGAAGCTTCTCGAGGAAGATAAAGGGAAAACATGATCCTTTAGTTTTTTACATTTTCAATTAGCTTTTTCTTCTCCTGAGCTCCATTTTCAGATATGTGATGTATGGGGATTAAATGGGAATAGACTATTGAGAAATTTAAGAAAATTCTATTAATGGATTTTTAGATATACCTATAGAGACGTATTAGGGGTTGATTTTTAGTAAAAAATGAAACTGGTTGATTGGAGGGTTGCGTGAAAACTAATCTTGTGAACTCGACTCTATCAACGGTGGAAGTTTTAGTGGAAATAATTGCTTCTCATATGTTTTACCTTCTATACCCGTGGAAAGGATTATTATAGGATATTTTAAAGGATATCATGCAAGGGTGTACTCCTCCTTATATCACTTTTTCATTTTAAATAGATAGAATAATAATTTGGGTGATTTTTTTTAGGTTTATTTGAGTTTAAATTTTGTGTGAGTACTAAAAAATTTAAACGTAGGCCATTTTTACTTACCTGGGTCATTCAAATATAAGATATTTTAAATAGTTTCTATTTGATAAAGGCCTTTGAATATGTTTCGGTCTTGTGTTTACAAATTGTTAAACTGTGTTGTCAAATATGTAATGGGTATTAAATATTTTTTTTTGGATTTCTATTATGGTAGAAATCAATTTTTATATTACCCAAACTATGCAGTGGTTTTTTATTTGAATCCAATTACCTTCGTGGATATATCGATTTGTTCTTGATATTGTGGGTATAAATTATTTTCTGAGCCAATAATTTTATAAAAGTTCTTTCACCAAGGGTGTACCATTTACCTTAAGGTTGGTGTTTGTGAATACTAATCTCTTTAGGTTTGAACAAGTGACGGTAAAGTCACTAAGCTTATAGGGTCTTGAGGTTTGACTAGAATCTTATGTCTTTTTATGGATGCTATAGAAATTGGTTATAGTTAGAGGACTTGAATCTGATTCGTAAATTTTAATTATTTTTTTCTTTGTTCAGTTCTATGTCATGAGCAAGTTTAAAATATCATCCTTGGTATGCATATCTTGTACCTCTCCCTATGAAGGTAGTAAAACCTTGGTTTTGAGGATTGAAGTTTGGGTTTCTATAATGGTTCAATTAGCACCTAGGTTGTAAACCTTAATACCTGAAAAGAGGTCGATATCTAATTCTTCTAGTGAGATCTTGAGATTTGATATTTGGGGGATTTTTCTAGAAGAGTTTATTTTCTTGAATAATATTCCTCAGTGGAATGAATGGTTATAATGCGTATGATATTAAAAAAGAATTGTTAATAGATTAGATAAATAACTCCATTTTAATTCAGTGTAATTGGATTGGAATAAATGACACTCAAGACATGTATAAAAGTAAAATGTTAATCTCTTTTCTTCTTTTGATTGTTAAAGTGGAATGTGAAATTAGGATAGTAGGAATCAATGTAGTTTCCTTTGTTTGAAAAATCAGTTACCATATCTTCAAGGTTAAACACAATGGGGGTTATTGCCTATTATTTATCTATGTGTAGCATGGTAACAACATATTTTGTTAAATAATCTGCCATTTCTCTTCATATTCTTTTGGAAATTTCTATTTATTACGCTTGATTAAAAATTATGAAATAAAATAAAATGGCTTGGTTGGGTTTGTAATAAGTTAGGCATATTAGTATGATTTGATTGAATGAAATGGTATTATAAAGAAGTATGTTGTTAAGGGATTGGTTTCATCCTTAGGTATTCTATTAGAGTGTCAATGTTCACTAAAAGAGTTAATTGATTAAATAAAGAAGAATAGTTCAACCTTTTCATAGTGAATATAGTTAGGAAGTGAGAAATTGTATTCCATGCCAGTTCATTAGAGTTGACCATGTAAAATCTATTATTTTTAGATGGTAGGTTTTGTAAAGTATTTCAAAATTCATAAGGGACTGGTTTACGACACATTGTGAGCATTGTTGGGTACTATTTCATTTAAATGTAATAAATGTATTAGTATCTATTTAAAAGTGAAAATATTTACTTCGAAAGTAATAAGGAATTTTAGGGCTAGTTGTATGTTATTATTGATTGCAATATCATCATGCACTTTTAATAATGAGTTTTTTAATATCCATTATATGAATAAATGTTGTTGCTTTTGCAACATACTTGTGTATTTTACAAAATGTTATAATGTTGAATTTAGGAAAGATTATGAATACAATATTGTAAGTACAATATGATTATTGTTTTCATTATGATTTGATTATTTTTGTATGTTTAGATGATACAAAATAACATGATAAATATAAAAACAATGTTAAGTCACATTTGAAATTTATTTAATATGAAGACACATTTATTAGTGCATTAAATAATAAAATCATATTGGTTTATTCATATGTTCATTGATTAATCATTTAAGGATTGTCGAAAACCTAATGTTGCGATAACCCGAAAGAGATAATAATAATAAATGATATGTCATTTCCATGTTAAGATTTATAATCATTAACAAACAATGCATAAAAAATAGAGTTTACCCTTCTTATCATGAAGATATAACTATGAATTAGATAAGAGTGGAGTTATGAGTCATAAGGAAATGTGAAAATATCTTGTTCGAGCCAACTTAGACTGGCTATGGGAAGGGTGATGGTATGAAATGACGTAAGTCCTTACACATCTGCAACATTTTCTATAGGGATTCCAAGATGGTTCAGTCAATGTACTATCGTAGGTTTTAGTGGGTCATAATTGCTCCAATATATTAATCTTTAAAACATTAAATTGTTTTAAACAATGGAAATGAATCCTAATGACTATGAATGGAACATTTGTGAGGTGAAGGGAGGACATGTTTGGTAGGATTATGTGTGGTCTCAGAACTAGCTTACTAGAATAACTCCAAATAACTATGTCCATAGTAGTGCATATAACTAATTGCATCGTATGTTCACCATGTCTTCTTGTTATGGTCTTGAGATTAAGATGTTTGTTACAGTAGTGACTTCTGAAGGATGCTAAGAAAACTCACAAGTTCTCTAAGCCTATAATAAGGCTTAACCAAAAGTGTTTGAGGGGGATTGATAAGGATCTGTAAACCCTTACAATTATACATGGTTATCATAGATTGTCTAGATGGATTATGCATATTAATTAACGCTGGAATAATTCAATGGTTTATGTAAATGAATTTACTCATTTCAGCATAGGATAACTTAAAATATTTTATAAATTATTGCATGCTAGAATTCAATTTTTGCATGTTAAATTCAATGAAGGAATTAACTATAATTAATGAGCTGGTATATAAATTTTTTTCCCTTAGTTTGATGAAGCGTAATATAGGTGTTACATTTTGGTATTAGAGATGAAGGTCTCAACTCTTGGACTTAATAGGTCCTTACATTAACAAAATTTTAATTATTATCTAAACAAAACATATGAAAATGGTTTAGGACAAGAGGAAACACTATGAAGAATCTTGATGTGAGTGCATGGGAAGCGACAATGCGAAAAATTGAAGAGATACTTGTTGTCCTGCAAGACAATTGCAACTACATCACTACTTTAGAACAATGGGTAAATGTTGAGGAAAGTGAGAGTGTAGTGGAATAACAACAACCAAAGCAGCATAATCACAATGGTGTGAACAATAACAAAAATTCCAAAAATAATAACACAACTATTCATGAAACTACAAAGATAAATCAAACACTTAATGTAAGATCCCTCCCAGTAGATGAGTTTTCTAAAGACATAAAGTGTATCAGTCTATCATAATTTGAAGGGACAACACTTGGGGATGGGGCTGAGAATTGGCTCAACAAAATGGAAAAGCACTTCAGGATAACGTCTTTTTCGGAGGAAAAAGGATGTTTAGGGAGCCTATCATCTCTCAAATGAGGATTCCTCATAGTGGGAAAACCACAATGTTGAACTAGGAGTTATTACAATTGATATAAATTTGGATAAATTATAGTTCTATTATAAAGTGCTGGTTACTGTAGCTTTAATATGATCATAAAATGACAAAATTTCAAACCCTGGTTCAAGGTAAATTAACTGTAATAGAATACTAGGAAAAATTACAAAACTACTTAAATATGTACAGCAGTATCAAACAGATGACAAATTCTGGATATGTAAATTTACTATGGGACCTAACTCGGTGATAGGGGTGAAGTTGATTTCCATGGTCCTACCATGGAATTGTTGTTCGAAAAGGCCATTACGCAAGAGTAGAAGCTCCAATCCATTGCTACTTATAGGAATGAGAAGTGGAAGATGAGGCACAAATCACCTTCACCATTGTTGCCTGGGAAGGCATGGAGAAAAAAGGTAGAAAATGAGGCTCATGATGGTAGAAATGACACTACTACAAATTTTAAAATAAATGAACAAGAAAATATTGCTGAAAGAATGACAGGTTTGAAAGGAAAATACCTTTTTCTGGTTGCTTCATATGTGGTAGTAGTGACAATTACTCCACTGAATGTCCCTTTGGAAACATGGAAACAATCTGTGACAAAGGATTAACGATGCAATTGTAAACCTACAGGTTAGAAAAGAAGAAACCTTTGAAGAAGCAAAAGGATATAAATCTAGAAACTGTCATGGGGAACTAACTAGACTATTTGAAAAGTTTGAAATAAATAAAAACTATAGTTTTTATTGTTAATTTGAATGTTAAAAACTATGTTTTTGTCAATTACTTTGACATACTTGATATTATTTTATGTTTTAGATGGTGAAATTAATAATATTTTGTCATATTTTAGATTGTTTTATAATAGTTGAATTAATAAAAGGCTATTAGAACCAATAAATTTTAAATTAGATCTGGAAAATTGTATGTTTGTGATGAAATGTTGATTGTTCTCTTTAGCTATAAGATATAATTTTGTATTTGATTATTATGATTGTAATTAATGAGTAAATATCATCAAGAATATGATTCATTAAGGGCGAAGTATGTCACATCCCAAAATTTTAATTTGTTTTGTGGAAAGGAATAAGTCATAAAATGAAGAGTGGATTACTAGAGTAGGAAAACAAACAATGTTGCATAATTGTATATGGAATAACACGTGCATATGCATATCCTGATGAGTATAAACACACTTACATGTAGTTGCATGTACAACCATGTAACAGTGCTTATTATTCAACACTCGTAATGTACTTAGCATTTATGACGTATTCTTGTTTGTTTTAATGTTTAATGTACTTAAGATGCTGAGTATGATGATTTCGATGATGATGTAGTGCATTTTTGGATTGTTTGGTTGTTGTACCTATAATAAACATTGTTGTGAACCTTGTTATGTTGTGTGTTACAAATTACTTGCCTCACATCACTCTGTGTGTGATGATCTTGATGCTTGGATGTAATGCTTAGTTATTGTTCCTATTATTGATACTCTAATACATCATGCTTGGTAAGATTAATTATTTAAGATACATGATTAGTCAGTACAAAAATGTAAATCATTAATTTAGTACTTGTTTTTAATGCATAAAAGGGATTAAATATTTGACAACGGTATAAGGGTTACATGTTGATTATTGCTTACAACACTAATGTAAGTCGATTTTAATATCAACATGCACGTAAGTTGGTCATAGACCATAAAAGCACATAAGTGTTTGTTAATTGTTGTGAAACCACTAAAATGGAAGAGAAGTAAAAGGTGGTAAGGGTTGTTTAATTAATGATATGAATAAGGTCGAATTGATAGTTTTCTCTAGGACTATGATCGAGGGAATATAATATATACACTATTATGGTCTTATTTACATACATCCTATCAAATGTTTAAATAAATGTTGGGATTTGTTTATTAACAATATGGTTTAAACCATATCCAAATGAAAATTACTTAATTGATTAAATGGTCATTGCTGACCCATAAAGATAGATTTTGGTTGATATTTTTAAATTGTTGACCACTAGTTTTGGAGAGAGTTATTAGATGTATTTGATACGTCATTATGCGGAACTGAATGAAGTGCAATGAATTAATGTGTAGTTAATACTCTCGAGAACCATGAAGCTTATCGAGGAATCTAAGGGAAAGAATGACATTTTATTCTTTTTTTTAATTTCTACTAGCAATTGCATGTGTAGTACCATGCAATGTGAATGTCGAATGGTAAATGTTATTTAATTTAGAGGGATAATTTTTACTTTTCTAGTTGATGTTGATAAGGGGTGTGATTGATTTTGGTTGTGTAAAAATATAGACGAACCACTTCATTTAAATAGCGTAAACACGAGGTCTAAACTTTAAAACAATTCAATATGAAAAAAGTGATGTAATTTACAAAGCTTTGGATGGATAAAAGACTGCGAGACAAATAATCCTAAGCCTAGCACATAGTCGTAAATTAGTCACAGGCCTTTAAATGTAAGTATAGCTTGAAATCATAGGAAAACACCATACCCTCGTGAATCAATGTTTCTAAATAACATTAAAAAAAAACTAAGCCTATGATGTATCTAAACTATTTTTGTATTACAAAACCACAGACTCGTCTACCTCGATAAAGTGGAAAGTAGTGCACAGAAGGTGTATTGGCTATACAGTGACCTCAAGACTTACCTTATGTTGAAAGTGAAACACCTATCTAAACACCAAAAATTGCATCCATTAAAATAGACTTCCATGGAAAATAATGAAAGTCCCAATATATATCCTTGGAATTTTTTTTTATGTGCCAATCTAGGTTGATGTGTTTGCATCCTCCTCCTTTCTGCAACTAACATGGCTTAGAGGTACTTGAGTGCTTTGTAGGTCCTCTTTCCTTGTGATTATTTCCAATTTATTAGTTGTAATGCATAGTACATGACATTTGCACATGAAATTAATGGTAACATAAACCAAAAGTTTGAAATTCAGATGGAAAAGGCACAAAGAGAAAATTACCCACTCAATTCTTAGTTATTTAGAATTGGCAGTGTTTGTGGATAGAGGGATATTTTAAAATTATCATCGGGGAAATTATTGGTAAGCAACATAAGGCTTGGTTGTCAGGACCGATCGGTCAACAAATTAAGGAAATCCTCCCATTTTTTCATACTCACTTTTCTCATATTAGAAGATCTAAGAATCAAGTGGCTCACTGCTTGGCTAACAAAGGAGTTGAGGAATGGGATGAATGTCGTAAAAAGTGTCATGAATGGAAAGAGAATTTTTCTAGTGAAATTATAACTCTTTCCTCGTATGACGTAAAATTGGCCTTAAACCTTGGTAATGAAAAATCACTTTTCAATGGCCTAGGGCATTATTACTATAGTTGGGTTGAATTATGGTAATGCATGGGAAATATTCATATAAATTTTGAGTACAAGACATCTTCCCCTTCCCCCATGTGAGGCAAGGTGAAGGTCTATTGAGTTCTCTTCACCAGTGTAGGAATTCATTTCCATTGTGTTTTGATGCTTTGTTGGTGTGGCATTTGGTGAGCTCTGTGGTTTTGATGCAGAGGTGTTTGGCTAAGGATATCTTACTCCCTCTTAGTTTGCTTATGATATCACTCAAATTCCTCTCTGAAGCTTCACATCTGCAAATTTATCATGAATTCTATTTTTTTTACCTTTCATTTTACATTTGATATAGTTGATTGAAGTTCTTTCTTTTTATTGTTCAAGTACCATCACATGCAAAGTCTAGTGATTACCTCCCTCCTTGTTTAAACATAGATACATCTATCTGCAAAAGAAATTTACTGAACTGATGCTTTTATATTGAACCCTTGTCTCCTTGCATTTGTGCATGGAAACTATTGGGCACTACATGACTAATGTAGATGCAGTAATGATTTTATTTGGTAAAAAAAATGATGTTTTTTTTCTTCTTTTTGGTAAATAAAATGATGCATTTTTGCTGATTTTTAAGATGTTATCAAAGGATGGATCGAGTCTTAAATAATCCACGTAGTGAATACCCCACAAAAATTCATCTAAATAATAATATCGTCTTTGCAGGGAAACACCCCTCCCACTCATACCCACATCCAAACATTTCTGGTACATAAAACAATGTAAGTTTAGTTTGTAATTTACAGTGGATTGCAATTATCTCTTTTACAAGATTGTAATACTATTGTACATATATTGCTTCTAGAATGGAGAGTATACAACATGAACAATGAGGATTTAAAGCCGTAAATTCTCACTCCGACGACTCATCAGAAACTGAGGATTTCAAACAAACTTCAATTGAAACAGAAACTAATGTTGATGATGGTGAGGAGAGAGAGAATCAAGGTTAGGCTTTAATGTTTCAGTTTTAATTTCTTGATAGGCTTTGGAATATTTTTTGGCTTTAACACAGTCTTTTATTTTACTTTAATCCCAGGACTGATTTTGTCAGATAATTTAATACAGGGTTGGGTGTGAGGACTGATTTGTCTATGCAAGACAAGAGAGTAATCACATCAGAGTTGCAGAAAACTCCGTAGATTGGGACAATACAATTGATTCCCTATGGAAAATGGTGAATGAAAATGGTTTTCTGTTGGAGGAGTTAGAGGACAACCTTGAGCAGCTGAAAATACTTTCAGCTAAGACAAACCATTTACAAGAGGAGTATGAGCTTTGAAGGATAATTTTTTTTTGTATCAATTATAAATAATACTTAGTTTTATCTTGAGCTATAATTACCAATACATTTGTTATTGGGAAAAAAAGTCTAAGGATGAATAATTATTGCTTTAGTCACTGAATAATGTCATTACCATTTCACTCCAACACAATAACTATTTTGGGTGTACAAAAATTAAATACCTACAAAATTGTCACAGTATCATAAGGAACTATTTTTTGCACATTAATGTTCTGATTTTTAACTGCACTAGACCAAATATTTAGTATAAAATATGTACATGGGATTTTCTATATTGCTTATGATATCACTCAACTTCCTCTCTGGAGCTTCATAGGCTAATTTTCAATATTACAGGGGATTATGTTGCCATCCAAGACTACTTATGGTCTTTGGTTACCTTCTCATTTCCTTTGAGGTGAAATGATAGTTATGATAGAATAACCAGAGCAAGGAATTTGCTACTATTGATTATATGAGGGAGTCTTAGTCTTGGCTAACTCAGCCTAAGCTGGGACTAGAATTATTCAGGGCTCAAATGGCTTCTTCTCACACTTGCAACCTACTAAAAGCTCTCCCAACTTGTACATTAATGTTGTCAGGATTCTCACAATTCAAAAATCAAATTGAAAACAAAAGAAAATGTGTTGCTTTGCCTACATGACCTGGCCACAGACAGTTACAAATTTTACCCTCTATAGGAAATGAAAAATCCCTTGGTTCCTTTTATGAAAACTTTGTGATCCTCCCCATATGATGACTACTTGTTCGCAGGTTCTCTCATTGTTTAAAACTCAAGATAGAAGGATTTTATGAAAAAAACCCGAAATGCAGAATAAACACGCGTGACTCGAATTTCTTGTAAAAAATTCTCCATCCACGAGCCACGAAACGTATTGATTCCTTTTGTAAGTGATAGGCGACCTTATAACATAGTTCTGTTCCAATTTATATAATTTTCTGTTGGATGAACCACAAGTTTGATCTAAAAACCGTTAAAAATAGACGAAAAATGCAAAAACGTCTAGACGGCCGTCAAACTGTCAAATTTAACATAGCCGCCGAAACGTCGGCAAAGGCCTTTCCCATAGGGGGAACCCCTTTTGCATAATTAGCATTTATCTATTTGTTCTCGTGAGCTCCATTTTTAGATCTTTTATGCTAGGGGTTGATTTTTAGTAAAACATGAATCTGGTTAATTAGAGGGTTTGCATGCAAACTACTTTTGTGAACTCGGCTTGACCGGCGATGGAAGTTTCAGTGGAAATATTTTCTGCTCATACGTTCTTCTTTCTAGACCTGTGGAAAGGATTATTGAATGATATTTTAAGGGTTATCAAGCATTTTTTGCACTCCTCCTTGTCTCACTTTTTCATTTTGAAAAGATAGAATAATCTCTGGATGATTTTTTTGGGGTTTTTTTTGAGGTTCTATTCTGCATGAGTAGTTAAATCTTTAAAATTGGGATGTTTTTACTTACCTGGGTCCTTCGAATATAAAATATTTTTAAGTTTATAATTAATGAAGGCATCAAAATATGTTTCGGTCTTGTATTTACAAATTGTTAAACTGTTCTTTCTAGACCCGTGGAAAGGATTATTGAACAGTATTTTAAGGGTTATCAAGCATTTTTGCACTCCTCCTTGTCTCACTTTTTCATTTTGAAAAGATAGAATAATATCTCGGTGATTGTTTTGGGGTTTTTTGAGGTTCTATTTTGTGTGAGTAGTTACATCTTTAAAATTGGGCCGTTTTAACTTACCTGGGTCCTTCGCATATAATATATTTTTAACAAATTATATTTGATAAAGGCCTTAGAATATGTTTTGGTCTTGTATTTACAAATTGTGTATTTACAAATTGTCAAATATGTAATGGGTATTCATTTTTTTTTACAGATTTATATTATGGTAGAATTCAATGTTTTTTTACCCAAACTGTGCACTGGTTGTTATATTCAAATACGATTACCTTCGTGGATATATCGATCTATTCTTGATATTGTGGGTATAAATCATTTTCTGAGCCAATCATTTAATAAAGTTCTTTCAACAAGGGTTTCTCATTCACCTTGATATCAATGTTAGTGAATACTGATCTCTTTACATTTGAACAAGTGATGGTAAAGTCACTAGGCTTAGAGGGTCTTGAGGTTTGACTCGAATCCTATGTATTTCTATGGAGGCTATAGAAATTAGCTATAGTTAGAGGCCTCGAATCAGATTTGTAAATTTAAATTATTTTCCTCTTTGCTTAGTTCTGTGTGATGAGTAAGTTTAAAATATCATCCTTGGTATGGCTATTTTGTACCTCTCCCTATGTAGGCAGTAAAACCTTTTTTTTGAGGATTGATATTTGGGTTTCTGTAATGGTTCAATTAGCACCTAGACTGTAAACCTTAATACCTGAAAAATAGGTTGATATTTGAATATTCTGGTGAGATCTTGAGATTTTATAGTTGGGGATTTTTATTGAAGAGTTTAGTTTCTTGAATATTATTCCTTAGTAGACTGAATGGTTATAACATGCATGCCATTAAAAATAATTGTTAATATATTAGATTAATAATTCCATTTTAATTCAGTTTAATGTCATTGGAATGAATGACACTCAATGCATTTATAAAATTAAAATGCTGATATTTTTTCTTCTGTGCATGTTAAAGTGGAATATGAAATTAAGATTAGTAGGAATCAATGCAGTTACCTTTGTTTGAAAAATCAATTATCATCTCTTCAAGGTTAAAAAATAGGGGGTTATTGCCTATTATTTGTCTAAGCGTAGAATGGTAACAACATGTTTTCTTAAATAAGCTGCCCTTTCTCTAAATATTCTTATGGAAATTTGTATTGATTATGCTTGATTGAAAATTATGAATCTAGTTACTTTACTTACAATGATTGAGGGAAAATAAAATGGCTTGGTTAGATTTGTAATAAGTTAGGCATATTATTATGATTTAAATGAATGGAATGGTATTATAAACAAGTATGTTGTTAAGGAATTGGATTCATCTTTATGCATTCCACTCGAGTCTGAATGTTCAGTGAAAGAGTTGATTATTTAAATTAAACAGAATAGTTCAACATTTTCATAGTGAAACAGTTAGATAGTGAACAATGCATTCCATTCTAGTTTAGTAGAACTGACCATGTACAATCTATTATTTTCATATTTCAAGTTTTGTAAAGTATTTCGAAATGAATAAAGGTTTGGTTTACAAAAAAATGTGATAATTATTGTACTATTTTATGTAAATGTAATAAATGTACTAGTATTTATTTAAAAGAGAAAGTATTTACTACACAAGTTGTAAGTAAGGCATTTCAGGGCCTGTTGTATGTTCTTATTGATTTCAATATCATCATGTACTTTGAATAACAAGGTTTTAACCTCCATTATATGAATAAAACATACTTGTGTATTTTACAAAATGTTATAATGCCGAATTTACGGCAGATTATGAATACAATATTGTAAGTACAATATGATGATTTGTTTCATTAGGATTCAATTGTTGTTGTATGTTAAGATGATAAAAAATAACACGAAAAATACAACAACTTTGTTAAGTCACATTTTCAATTTATTTAATATGAAAACACATTTATTTATACATTAAATGATAAAATCATACCGAATAATCATATGTTCAATTATTATTCATATAAATGATGTTAAAAATAAAATGTTGTGATAACGCGAAAGAGATAATCATAATAAATAAAATCTCGCTCCCATGTTATGATTTCTAATCATTAAAAAATGATGCAAGTGTACCCTTCTTATCATGAATATATAATTGTGAATTAATTAAGAGCAGAGTTATGATTCACAAGAAATGTGATAGTATCTTGTTCGAGCCAACTTCGAATGGCTACGGGAAGGGTGACGATACACAATTACAACATTTTCCATAAGGATTCCAAGATGGTTTATTCAGTGTACTATCGTAGGGTTTAGCAGGTCATAATTGTTGCAAGATATTAATATGAAATATTAAAGTGTTTTAAACAATGGAAATGAATCCTAATGAATATGACTAGAACGGTTATGAGGTGAAGGGAAGACATTTTTCGTAGGCTTTTGTGTAGTCTTGGAACCAACTTGTTAGCATAATGCCAAATAACTATGGCCATAATAGAGCACATAAATGAATGCATTATATATTCACCATGTATTCTTATTGTGGCGTCGAGATTCAAATGTGTGTTACAATACTAACTTCTGACATATGCTAAGAAAACTCACAAGTTCTCTCAGCCTGTGATAAGGCTTAACCAAATGATATATTGTGTATATTGGCTTGTAATGAGTGTTTGAGGAGTATCGAGAAGGATCTATAAATCCTTATAGTTGCACACGGTTATCTTAGATTGTTTAGATGGATTTTGAACATTAATTAATGTTAGAATAATTCATTTGTTGTTGTAAATGAAGTTACTCATTTTAGCGTAAGATAACTAAATAGATTTTATAAACTCTTGTATGCTGAAATTTTATTGATACTTGTTAAATTCAATGAAGGTGTTAAATTTAATTAATGAGTTGGTATAAAAAAACTCCCTTGGTTTGATGAAGCATAATATATGTGTTACATTTTGTTATTAGAGATGAAGGTTGCAGCTCTTGGACTTAATAGGTCCCTATGCTAACTTAGTTTAAATTCTTGTCTAAAAAGAAAAAATGAAAATGGTTAGCAAAAGAGGAAATGTTGTGAATAATATCATTGCAGGTGTTGAGGTAGTGACAACACAAAAAATTGATGAGTTTCTTACTATCCTATAATACATTCAAAAATGCAACACTACTCTAGAACAACAGGTAAATGCTAAGGAAAGTTAGAGTGAAGTGAAAGAACAACAACAAGAGAAACATAATCACAATGCTGCGAATAATTAAAAAAAAGATGAAAATAATAACACAGTTTTTCATGATAGTAAAAATCTAAATCTATCACTGAATATAAGAGCCCTCATAGCAGCTGAGTTATCTAAATACATAAATTGTATCAGTCTACCTAAATTTGACAGGACAATACTTGGGGATGGGGCTAAGAATTGGCTCTAATGAAATGGAAAAGTAATTCAAGATAAGTGATTTCTTGGAGGAAATAAAGGTTGTTTAGGGAGCCTATCAAATCTTAAATGAGGCTTCTTCATTGTGGGAAAACCACAAGGTTGAAATGGGATTTATTGTAATTGATATAACTTGGGATTAATTGAATTTTTATTTTAGATAGCACTGGTTACCGTAACTGTATTATGATCAGAAAAATGAGAGAATTTTAGAGCTTGGTTCAAGATAAATTTACAATAAAACGATACTGGGAAATTTTTTCAAAACTACTTAAATATGTACCATAGTATCAAAATGATGAAAAATTATGGATAAATAAATTTATCATGGGACTTAACCCAGTCATAGGGGTTAATTTTATGTTGATGGTTTTCCTACTAAGGAAGTGATGTTTGAAAAGGCCATTAGATAGGAGAAAAATCTCCAAGCCATTACTTCTCACAGGGATGAGAAGTGGAAGATGAGCCACAACTCACCTGCACCATTTTCACCTAGGAAGACATGGGAAGAAAAGGTAGAAAACAAGGCTCAGAATGGTAGAAATGAGATTGTTGTAAATTTTAAAAGAAATGAACAGGAAAATGATTCTGACAAGAATGAAAGGTTTGAAAGGAAAAGACCTTTCACTAGTTACTTCAAGTGTGGTGGTAGTGACAACTACATCAGGGAATGTCCCTTGGGAAACAAGGAAAATAATCCACAATAGAGGATTCATGATGCAATTATAAACCAGAAGGCTGGAAAATAAACAACCATTGAAGAAGGAATGGGCTCTGGATCTGAAAATTCCCATAGGGAAACCAACTTGACTACTATAAAATTCTGAAATAAACTAAAACAATAGTTTTTCTTGTTAATTTGAATGTTAAAATTGTGTTTTTGATCAATTTGTACTGATTTTGTCAACTACTTTGACATACGTGATATTATTTTATGTTTTGAATGTTGAATTGTCATATTTTAGATGGTTTGACAATAGTTAAATGAATAAAATGCTCCTACAGCCAATAAATTTGAAATCAGATCTGGAATATTATAAGTTTTCAATGAAATGTTAAATATTATCCTAACTTATAAGATATAACTTTGTGTTTGATTATTCCGATTGCAATTAATGAGTAAAAACCATTAGGAAAATGATTCATTAAGGGGGAAGTATCTCACATCTCATAATTTCAGTCTATTTTGTGGAAAGGAATAAGTCGTAAAATGAAGAGTGGGTTATGAGAGCTAGAAAATAAGCTCCGTTACATAATTGTATATGCATCCACATGTGCGTGTGCATATCCTGAAAAGGATATACACACTTATGTGTAGTTGCATGTACAACCATGCAACAAGCCATGTCGTTTAGTACTCATAATGTACTTAGCATTTATGATGTACTCTTATTTTATTTAATGTTGAATGTACTTACCATGCTGAGTATGATGATTTCAATGATGTGCATTGTTGGACTGTTTGGTTGTTTTAACTGTAATAAAAATTGTTGTGTACCTTGTTATGTTATGTGTTATGGGTTACTTTCCTTGTATTTCTCTAGGTGTGATGATCTTGATGCTTGGATGAAATGCTTAGCTACTATACCTATTATTGATACTCTAGTACATCATATTCGGTGAGATTAATTTTTTAAAATACATGATGATTCGGTACACAACTGTAAATTATTACTTTAGTTATTATGAATAATGCATAGAAAGGATTAAATATTTGATGACATTATAAGGGTTACATGTTGATTATTTCTTACAAAACTAACATAAGTTGATGTTAATATTAGCACACAAGTAATTTGGTCACAGGGCATAAAAGTACATAAGTGTTTGTTAATTATTATGAAGCCACTAAAATGGTAGACATGTAAAAGGTGGAAAGGAATGTTAAATTGATGATATGAATAAGGTTGAATTGATATTTTTGTCTAGGAACATGATTGAGGGCATATAACATATACACAATTATGTTATTAGACCATACTTCATATCAAAATTTAAATAAATATTGATATTTAATTATTAATAATATGGGTTAAACCATATTTAAATGATAGTTGTAGAATTGATTAGATGGTCATTACTGACCCATACATAAAGATTAAGTTTGATTGATATTTAAAAAAATTCAAATGCCAGTTTTGGAGAGAGTTATTAGACGTATTTGGTATGTCACTACGTGGAAATGTATGAACTGCAATGCATTAATGTTCTGTTAATACTCTCGAGAACCAGGAAGATTCTCGAGGATGCTAAGGACATGCATGATAGTTTATTCTTTTTTATTTTTGTTGCACTTTCAATTATCTCTTTCTTATCGTGAGCACCATTTTAAGATCTGTGATGCATGGGATTAAATGGAACATACTATTATAGGATAAGGAATTCTATTGGATGAGATCATATTGGAGGTTACTAGTGATTAACATGCTTGATGCTACAGGCTAGTAGCAAGGTAGGTGCAGTTGACCAATAGCAGGATGAATGTAACTAACCAATAGAATATTAGATGCAACCAACCAGTAGCATGTTGAATTCTACCATTTGATAGCATGTTGAATGTTGCTGATAGGTAGCATGTTTAATGCTATCGACTGGTAGCATCTATTATTCCACAGGTTGGGGGTACCCAACATACTACTGACTGGTAGCACCCACCATACTACCAAAAGGTAATAACCAACATGCTACTGAC
Organism: Taxus chinensis; assembly: GCA_019776745.2. Classification (NCBI taxonomy): domain Eukaryota; kingdom Viridiplantae; phylum Streptophyta; class Pinopsida; order Cupressales; family Taxaceae; genus Taxus; species Taxus chinensis. The sequence continues at coordinate 700,568,281 of CM034148.1, forward strand.
TAGTAGCACCCAAAATGCTAAAGACCAATGGAATTTAACATGATATTGTCTAGTGGTATGTACTATGTTACCATTTGGTGGCATGTACAATACTACCAGAAAGTGGTATATACATGTTCCTAAAGTGCTACGGTAGACCTTCCATTTTGATTTGTGCCTTTTTGAAAAAAGTGTAGTAAAAAACATAAAAATTCAAATTATTTTAATGTAGTATATCACTATGAATTTGATCTTGATCTTAAAATCCCAAATAAATTACAAGGAATATTTGATTTTTACTTGATATTTAGATTTTACATATATAATTGTAAATACCTCATTAGTATATATATGAAGCTGAATACCAAAATTTTTAATTTCGTGTTAAATTTGATTTGAATTAAAATAATAAGTTATTGGTGTAAATGATAGGCAAACTGACCCTTAAAATTAACTTGTATCTAGAAAATTTAAGTGACCTAGTCTGAATTCCAACCCTGAAAAATTCACCAAATTCCAATTTTAAAAAATGAAATATTCGTGAATTAACGAATATTTGCCACTAAAATTTACCATGCTATAAACATAGTGCATCATCAAGAAACAAAGGTAAAGTTTTATGCTCCCAGTGTGTGAGTTAGAAGAGGTCAAAGATTAATCAAGAGTGTCATCTGAATATGGATCAAAACCTACAGGGACTAGGTCAGCTATATAATGTTTGAAAGGTTTGTGGGACCCAAAGAAGAATCCTATCATATGTAAGTGATACATGGCCATGATATGTTTATATCAGTGTAATTTGGTCCATGTTTTGTCATGTATTGTCTATAGTGTATAATGTTACGAATGCAATCATGGAATGAATCATTATGAATTTTCAGCATGCATTAGTGTAAAGGGTAGGTGATAATAGTATGATTCTTGTCAATCTTACCTCTGAAGTGTCATACCAAATATTAGGAAAGGGTAACTGGAGTAGGTGTGGTGTAAAGGGAAACCCACACCTTTTTGGAAAGGATTCTTGGAACAAAATTAATTAGTAATATGATGCATCCTTGGTAATCCAAAGATGGATTTAGGAGATTCTAGTAATATCCAAGGGAGTAAGTCCTAAATTCCTTAGTGATTAATTTTCAAAAGGAATTTTTTCCCTTATTATGATTGAAAGGTACAAGATTCTAATATTTTTCTTGAATGTAGAGTGTGCAAGTGAATGCAACGAGAACATTTCGTGTGGGTTCCTATTGAATATCTAGAGAATTGGATGGTGTATGTTGTGACTTAGAGTCTTGAAAAATGGTGATGATTCCATTGGCCTTAAGGGATATGATTTTTTTTCAATATGGTGTGAAAATTTCTAGGCATATGTCCAAATAAGAAATGGTAATCTCAAAAAGGAGTGTCTAGTTCTCGAGAACATTTCTTATAAGAGTGTTGTTGTTTAGTGGGGTGAGTAATCAAGCCATGATCTAAAATAATAGGAAGAATATCCCGTGGGGTAGATTGGTGTAATGGAATGGTGAAAGAGATAAAAGTGGGAATAGGATCAAGAACATGGATAGAATTGTGAAAAATAACCGTGAAATTGATAGTTGTAGGCAGAGTAGTCAGATGGAGATAATATTCTCCATGGTTAGTTACAATATAAAGAGAATAGAAAAATGGATTCATCCTAATTGATAGGGTTGTAAAATAAATTTTGCAAGTTATTACAGGTAAGCTCAATAAAACCATCATCATCATCGAAATCATTAGTCTTTTCATTAAATTATAAAATAACATTCTCTAGAGGATTTGGAGTAGAAGTAAGAGATGACATAAGAGAAGATATAGTAGAAGATACAAAATCAGTATCATAGGATGGAGTGGAAGAAACAGAACAAGATGTTAGTGTGTTAGTACTTTGTATTTATTCCACAAGGGAATATGTATTTATTCAGTGATAGGTAAATGGTTACGATGATGGAATAACCATAGAAGTAATATGATAAAGTACAATATTTAATTTTTTTGAGGTCAGATAGAATAGTGTGTTCATACCCATCATAATAAAATTTAATGCATTGATGTACTGTGGATTGGATGGCCCACATGGCATGGATCCATGGATAGTCAAGAAGAATATTATTTTGAAATGGATCCTCCATAATATGAAAAAGTGGGGATTTTCTAAGGCACTACTTGTAAATCCAATGTGATTGATTCTATAGATATTTGAGTGGTGTTGTTATAGTCTCGCACCATAAGATTAGACTTATTGATTTTCATATTGGGGCTAACCAATTGCATCAATAATGATAAAGGAAATATATTCAAGGTAGATCCATTGTCAATGAGTACATGCATAATGATAAAACCTTGGATGTTAGCCATAATCAAAAGACGAGGACAAGGATTGCTAGAAGAGGTGATTGGAACATCCTCATTGGTGAATGTAAGTGATTTATCCACGAGATTAAAATATTCTATTTTTTGTAAAAGCTAAGGGAGGGTTATTACTTTGTAACTGAATATAACACAATGCTTTTTATAATGTGTGGAAAAAATAGGGAGCTTTGTGAAGTAGATAAGAAAGTGATAACTTAGCAGGGGTAGTAATTAGTTTATCTATAATGTTATAATATTTAGATGACTAAACAAGCCAAGATTGTTAATCACTAAAATGTTGGGGGGTTGGTGGAAGGCCTCCATGGGTTTCTTTATTTTTCAAGTAGTCACAATATTTATGGTATAATTAGTAATGGGAGGATTAAATTGAGGAGGGAATTGAGTGACAATTGATATGTATATATATATTAAGATTGCAAATTTTATTTGGGAATATACATGGGTAAGGGTGAAAGAATAAGAACCAAGCATAACCCTTGAAGAATATACTAAAGAGGAGAAGATAAATATAAATCACAAAAAAACATGTCAAGTTTATTAAATAATTTAACCTAAATGGTTAATTGTTTAGGGGGTGGTAGTAGATTGAATATTATGATAATCAACTATTTTTTGAAGATAAGAAAAATAACATCATAATAATACATGGATAAATATATAAAATGATAGATAAATGAAATGAGAAGGAGAAGAGGACTTAGCTTAAATTCTTATTCCTGTGCTAATTTGAGATGACTTGATGATTGGAAATGATCTAACCAATTTTCATATTTAAAACCATGTCTTGAACATATTCCTGGACCAAAGAGTATAGTATGGAATAAAGCGTACCCCAATATGGCCATTTTTGTATACCCTTGTCCTTCTACACTTTCACCTTCTGAAACTTTCTATACCCTTTCATTTTTTTGTTCTACTCCTATTTTGAATCTAGACCTTCGATAATGTGGATGGTCACTGTGAAACTGATCCAATCTTCAAAACCCTATATGGTGAGAGGTTCACAAGAAAATATTAGGTGGGTTATGGGAACCCCCATGCACCATAGACATCACCACCACTCAAAATAGGGCTAAGATCACACTGATTTAGCTTAAATTAAATCTTAATTAGAAGACTAATATCAAACTGGTATATCTTAGATAAGCACGATATACCATGCAAGAACAAGTAAGGGAAAGTAATGAGAAGATGAGAATGAATTATCTTGTATCTAGTTTTATGGTCTGGTTCTAGGATTGTGAATGGATGGGGAAAAAATGGATATGGATTGATTAATATTAAGCTATAGAATAAATATTTGAAATTCCTTCAGACAAAAATTCCCCAAAGTATAAGACCACACTCCGGGAACTAGTGTCTAAAATGGGCACTAGTGTACTAGAAACAAATCCAGATATAATATTTTTAGGGTCTGAGAATCTCACCTTAACTTCACTCTTTGTCACTTTCGATTTACTATAGGGTTCTTGTATCACACATACATGAAAAATGCTCAAGAGCATATTAGTATGGAATAAATAATGCATATGCTTGAGTCAGACTGAACTTCGACGATCACCCCCAATGTTGATTGTTACTGAGCGTTGCACTACATTTGAGACTCTATGTAGTTCTTGTGTGTGTGATTGGAATTTTGTCCCTTGAAGCTATAGGCTGCCCTTGTGTAAGTCACACCAACGCTAACGGGATACAACTATTTTCCCCTCCAAGATGAATGTGTGAGAGTGGAAATTTAGAAATGTACCCTTCCCATATGCAATGAATGATGCAGCCCAAATGCAGTTTTTGAATATTTATCTCTTTGCCCAAGTAGTATATATTAAGTATTAGCCCCAATTTTTCTAACCCCTTGATAATAGTGAGTAATTCATGTATACATATGATTCCCTTGTTTGAATTTTGTCATTAAAATTTGAAAAGACGACCCAAAGTGATGAAAAGTTGTACTCTAGAAAATATACTAAATAGATGTGGCAATTCAAAGTCAAAAAAATGAGGGTAAAAGGGACAAGAAGCACCCAAAGGGGACAGTAAACACATGGGACACTCCTGTCTGTAATGGGCAGCTAGTGTTCTAGGAAGGTCCATAGGTAAGATAGTCAATAGTCGAGATGAGTCACATGCCGTCTAGTGTCCAAAAGTAAAGTGATAATTCTAGAAAGAGTTAAATAATAAGAGTGCAGGAAAGACAAAAGCAATGTAAATAGAAAGTAAAACATATGTGTTGTTAATGTCTTAGTCTTCATTACTTAGGAATCATGCATATAACGACATACCTAGAGGCACTGATGTAAGTAAAAAGTGTGTGATTTCATGACTACATGAATCAACTACTATACTACCCTATGATAACTGGACCTTCCTAGCGTCAAACTCCTGTTACTTTTTTCAAACTTCCTGAACCCTCTCATTCATAAGTTCTTCCTGATTGATTATTCATGAGCGTAACATGTAGTCCTTTTAGTGTCCATTATGTTGGGAGCATAACCCTTTTTCCTTATCATTCCAAGACATTTGACTTGTAGTGGTTTCACAAGTTTTCTTGAATCTTTCTAATGGAATAGGGTATAGGGTCATTTGTGTTGGTAATAATTCATCAGCCTTATCGAATTTCTAATTGTAGCCCTTATGACATCCTCAGGTCCTTACCTCCCCCTCCAATAAGTAGACTGGACAATAACTATCATTAGGTTTTGATCATGAGTTGAACTTAATGAGCTTCAGAGTTCATATCTGCAAGTGATTTAGGAATTTCCATCCCGAAGAATCTTGTCGATTTAGGGGAAATTTCATCAAAACTAGGTTTTGCAATTCCTATGCCCCTTCCCTTCACGACATAATTCACTCGATCCATGGGAGATGATTTAGGGTGATTACCTCATCATGAGTAAATTTTAATCCCCGTAGTCCAATACTATGAATTTTTTTATAATTGAAGGATCGCCGCACCATTTTTATAATGCCACATGGCTTGCACAATACCCATTCATGTACTTCGCCGCCAAATAATTCTCTAGCACACCTCTCACAACCAGTACATCCGACTAACATGCCTCTACATTTTCATGAGATCACTTTAAGGATGCTTCATTTTTTTTGTTTCCCATCCCATACTAGTGTCTAAAAGGTTCTTCCCTCTAACTCAAGAGTATAAACCACTCACATGTACATTTCTCAACTAATTCATCTGGAAAAAAATCTCATACAAGTTTGTTGTATGGCTCAATCTTCTACCCATCCCTTTGAAGCCTATTTGCCATGACTTGGATGCTTCATTGGCTAAAAACTTGAGTGACATGTATCACTCATGAGACCATTGCTCGATTTTAGTTTCAATGAATCCCTTTCCAACACGTATAAAGGGGAAGAAAAATTCCCCCCATCACACACCTTAAGCAATGTATTGAAGACTGGAACCAAAATGACCTTGGGGTGAAGCTCTGATTAGCACCTTTCCTAAACTTAGATCTATTCACAATTAGCTGCATATCTTACAGATGATTAAAACTTGTCACTCTATCTAGCTAAAATGTTTACTTAAGGTTTCCCTCTAAGTGCTCATTGGAAGGCGGAAAATCAGGGGAAGATAAGTCGAGCCCTCAGCTATACTATAGGTAGGTTGCTCAATTGACCAAAAAATAGCTCCCAGGGTTCTAAACTCTAAGGTCTTTTCACATGAAGCCTCGTTCATCTTGTGCATCCAGGAACATTTAGAGAATCAAATATTCTATGTAACCCAAAATGATATCCATCAATATAACTTAAATCTTATTCTAATAATACAAGTAGAACCAAAAGATAATATTACCCCCCTTCCTCTAACCATCTCAAACTCATAAACGACACATGCGTTACATGTATTTTTCCATAGATCCAAACATAGAGTAGTCCCATCAACATCTGCCTAGGTTTCTGTGGAATGTTTCTTCCACAACTCGATGCATCAATGTTTCACTCCTCCAATAACAATCTACATGGATCTGTGAATACAGATAATCAATTAATGTACCCCATAAATTGAATTTTGCTCGAGGAACTTCTATAACAAATAAGTTCTCCCTTGTTAACTTTGTGCCAAAACTCAAATGATAACTAGTTGTTACACTAATGTTACCAATGCTTCGATTTTCTCAAGGTGGATTCTATTTTGAGGTATAATCTTACTCATTTTAACCCTTTGTCATCATGTGCCAATTGAAATCCATTGCTTGGTGCTCCCATGACCTTTATTACAAGTCCCATAAAACCCTTGCATTTTTAAACAACCTCTTTTCGTAAAATTTTAACAATTCCGGTTGTACAAAATGGCCTACAAATATGAGCCAAAAAATTGTATGTGAGATAAATGCCCCAAAAATCTAACATACCCATTTAAAACATTGGATGCATTGAAATACGAGGTTAGGAACAGAAACCTTACAAAAATGATAAGTCTCTATATGAGCACTTACTATAAATAGTAAACTTTTGAAAGGAAATATTTCTTTAAAGGCAATGTTCTCAGGGAGAAACCATGACAACAAAGAGAGGTAGTCGAAAGTGAAAAGTGAAAAAAGGTAAATTTCTAAAAATACTAAATCCTCATACTAAGTGTTAGAAGTTAAAATTGATCTATCCCTTTTTCACCTCTTTTCTTTGTAACATATTCATAGGGGTGTGTGGCATTGTCATAGATAAAATAAGAAAATTCATCATTCATAGGGATCTCGAGGAATCATTCTGGTCACAGTATTGTACATGATAAAGGAAGAACACCATAGGGAACAACAATGGAAAATGAGAGGCATCATGCATTCAAAGAAGACATTCAAAAAGGTTCAAGGAGTCATAAAGATCATCATTTCTCCATTCAAGTTGAAGGCATTTGATCTCCCCTTGTGAGAAAGTTGAGGGTAAGTGCATAGAAATTGGGGTCCAAAAAATAGACACAATTCCATTTTTTGGCCATTTTAGCCATAACATGCTCACGTTATGGCTCGGTCGCATTGTAGCATGACAGGGAATATTTAGGGTCACATTTATAATGTGAGCACGTTATGGATTGGTAAATACAAGACATAACACACTCGCGCTATAACACGATCACGTTATAGTGCATTCACATTCCTATGTGTTATGTGGCATATGTGCTTATGGGAGGGATATATTTATTAAAATAATTTTAAAGTCTAAGTTTTTATTTTATAAAAATAAAAAATTATACTTTAAATTTATTTTAGCAAATATAATAAGTTAGCGTCACTCTGTATCTTATGTAACTAGTCTCACAACTTCATCTGTCACATTTTAGAAGATAATTTTTCATATTCTAATCTGGTCAGTACATAGGTATTTTTTAGGATTTTGGCATTCAGCCTTCAAGATTTTAGGGTTTAAATTATACAATCGATATTTGTTTTGTGAAAGAATATAGTCTTTTTATAGGTTTTAGGGCCTTTTGAATTGGTTATTAACATTTATAGGAGTGTTAAATGTGTAGAAATTAGAATTTACAAACCTCAATAATCTCAAAGGTAGTGAAAAATGATCAAATATATGGACTCATGCTATTCCTTATAACACATAATAAATCAAAACACATATTTAAGTTTTTATCGATTCAAATAATCAAGGGAATGGTCATCATGAGGTCTGTGAAGGATCTGAAACATTAAGAGGACAATGGGTACAATTAGAAAAATCATGAGGTATTCCTCAAGGATTCCTTCATTCTCTCAATGTTATCCTTATCCCAAGAATTTCTTTTAGTGCTCTATTTTGGTCCAACTTTTCCTTGACTAGTTCAATTGGGTTTGTTTCTTCAGCTAAGAAGCTTCAAATATAAGCACATTTGAATATGTTCCTCTCTTATAATATATTCTTATCATTCCATAATGTTTTCAGAAAACTAAACCACCTAATTCACTCATATAGTTTCTCAACATTCATCCAAATATTTCTCTCCCTTTCCTTTACCAAAATTTCCCTTGTATTGAATAAGAGCAAGGTTCACTAGTCACTTCTTGGTTCTTTTTACTCTGTAAACTCTTCATGCAAGATAAAATAATACATAAACACCCTTCTTAATCTCAAGGAGGTATGATAAGTTTGTTTAACATAACCTTCCATTAGCTTCTCCATTCATTATCCACTCTCTTAGACTAGCCTTCCCACTTTCTATCCCTACCTGGGTGTTATGCTGATTGTATCCTTAGATTTAAACACATACTAAACAATATGAGGTAATTATATAGTACTCATTAAGGGTTTCTAGTTTCATTAATAGTTTTAGGTTTGAACTTCAAAGAAAAATACCACTTGCTTCATTAAATTGAGCTAACAATTAGGTCTAGGTTTGTATTTATTGTTTCTCCCCTAGATTGTCACTCACACCTCAACATGTACCCAATGAAACTTCAAATTTTCCTTTGAATCTCCTAATAGACCTTCTTAGCATCGAATCTACCAATTTTCAAGATTAAACTCATCGATTAGAGCCTTCAAAAAAATCCCTATGATTAACCAGTGAGGGGTTACTAAATAACTTGGGAATGTGAATTTCCTTTACCTTTTGACTTATAAAAACTTTTAAAACTACACATAAATTATCTAGGCTTATTAACCCATTCCCTTCATGGTTATTTTACCAGTGAGAGAATAATGAACCTTTCAAAGGCTTAGAATAATGGTTATTTTCTTATCTTTCTATAGGTTTACAGTAGGGAAGGGTTTCTCAACATTCATCTAAATACTACTCGGAACCCTGAGCCCTAAAACCTAAACCATAAACCCTAAACCCTAAACCATAAACCATAAACAGTGAGCCATAAACCTTAAACCCTAAACCATGAGCCTTAAAACCTAAACTCTAAACCCTAAACCCTAATCCCTAAGCCCTAAACCCTAAGCCCTAAACCCTTAATCCTAAACCCTAAACCCTAAACCCTAAACCCTAAACCCTAAACCATGAGCCCTATAACCTAAAACATAAATCCAGAGCCTTAAAACCTAAAATTTAAAATTTAAAACCTAAATCCTAAGCTATACACCCTAAACCCTAAACCCTAAACCTTAAAACTTAAACCCTAAACCGTAAGACCTAAACCTTGAGCCTTAAACCTTAAACCCTAACCCCTAATCCCTAAACCCTAAACCCTAGTCCCTGATCCTTAAACCCTAAATCAATCTCCTATCAAATATTTCTTGTTTAGTTCTTAATGGGATTGAGTTGGCATATGACTTAGTTACCTTCCATTCATTTATAATTCCTTCTATGATAAACCAATGGATGCTTTTAAAATCACCTTAAAAATATAGGGCTAGCCTTTCCAAACAACTTGAAATGCATACAGATTTAGTGGTCATAACATGAATTTTTAAATATATCTATCGTTATAAATGGAATCCAAGTAACAATGTCTCCTTGTATCCAAAAATCGAGGACTACTAGGGTCTGTGGCAGGATTGGACATTTAAGAATGATCGATTGTCTAAATCAGAATGTCATTGCATTTGGAGAAAAAATTTCAAACATTGGAGTGATTCATCTTCGAAAATAAAATTGAACCTTTGAAATCCTCTCAAATTTCCATCTTACACAAGAAATAAACATATTGAGCTCTGTTCATTGAATGAAACCTTCATTCTTGATAGCTTGTAACTGAAAGAATTATTCAAAAGAGCATCAAAAAAATTTATTTATACCAAACTGATCTTGGATATTTAGAAATTCCCTCCTTAAAAATATCAACATATGAAAGGAATCAAATTGTGATGACTCTCTTTGAATTTTCTTCCTATAAAACAAATGAAACCTTTTTAATTGAATACTCTCTTTAAATACAAATAATAATGGTAAGACACAGAACATTACATTGAGTGAATGGGTAAGCCTAAAACCATGAGCCCGAAAACCTAAGACTTAAACCCTTATCCCTAAACCCCAATCCCTGTAAAATAAACCATAAACCTTGAGCCTTAAAACCTAAACCCTAAACCATGTGCCCTAAAACCTAAACTCTAACCCTTAAAACTTAAACCATAGAACTTAAACCTTAAACCATAAACCCTAAACCTTACAGCCTAAGCCCTAAACCTTAAACCATGAGCTATAAACCATAAACCTAAAACCTTAAATCCTAAACCCTAAACCCTAAACCCTAAACCTTAAACCCTAAATTCTTATCCCTGTACCCTGAACCATAAGTCCTAAACTCTAAACCCTAAACCCTCAACCCTGAATTATACACCCTAAAACCTAAACCCTAAACCCTGAACCCTAAACCCTAAACCCTAGATCTTAAATCCTAAAGCCTAAATCCTAAACATTATTTTAACTACTTAGAACCCTAAGCCCTAAACCCTAAACCTTGAGTGCTAAACCCTAAACCCTAAACCCTAAAATATCAACCCTGAGCCCTAGACCCAAAGCCTTAAATCCTAAACCCTAAACCCTAACACTAAACCCTAAAACCTAAACCCTGAGCCATAAACCCTAAACCCTAAACCATAAACCATAAATCCTAAACCTTAATCCCTAAATCACAAACCCTAAAAATTAAAACTTAAACCCTAATCCATCAACCCTAAACCCTAAGATCGAAACCCTTAGCGCTAAACCCTAAATCCTAAACCATGTGCCCTTAACAATAAACCATAGCCCTTAAACCTTAAATCCTAATGCCTAAACCTTAAACTATGAACCCTAAACCCTAAAAGATCAACCCTAAACCTTAAATCCTAATCCCTAAACCCTACACCTTACACCCTAAGCCCTAAACCCTAAACCCTGAGCCCTAAAATGTAAACCCTAAACCTTAAACCCTTAACCTTAAACCCTCAACCCTAAACTATATACCATAAAGCATAAACCATAAACCCTTGACCTTAAAAACCAAACCCTTAATTCTAAACCATAATCCCTAAGCCTTGAGCCCTGAGCCATAAGCCCTAAAACCTAAACCATAAACTGTAAAACATAAACCCTATTTTTACCACCTTGAACCCTAAACCCTAAAAACTAAAACCTATAGACTGAGCCTACAACCAATTTTTTGAGATGGGTTTTTTCTCTTTATCTCACATACAAATTTTTAGCTCAACTCGACCTCTGGAACAATGAGAAATTATTTTTTTACAAAAAAGAGGGCATGAGAATGGGGATTTATTTTCCATAAAAAATATAGAGGATGATTCAAAATTATTTCACTTACTGCTTAATGCTATTTCAAAATGAGGAAGATTGCAAAAAATAACACCTTAATCCATGCACTGGTTTATTAGATATTAATATTTTTTTATCCAAGGAACAAAGTCAATCAGGCGAAAAAATAAGCATGGATCTTGAAAAAATGTAATATTTGTGATATATTTATTTTTTGCAATTATATAAACATGAAGAATGAAATGGAGGAGTTAAAATGGATATGAAATTCTGGGGAAAAAAATTCAGAGTTCTGGGTAGTAATGGAGCAAAAATGCGGGGAAATGGAAAAATACACTAACTTCAAATTTTATAAGCATGAGGGAGAGAGGAAGGAGGAAAAATTATATGTCCCCTTTTTCCCATTGGAACAGGATGGAGGGAAACCAAAAGTGTTCCTTATCCCTTTGCTTACAAGTGGCATGCATGCAAAAGATGAGGGGTTTGTGAAAAGAACATAATTTTAGCACCCGAGAGCTAGTTTTCAGTCAGGCGAGGAACCTGGCGAGAGCATGTTGGGCAGGAATTTTTTATTCCTTTTTCCCCTTATAATGGGATAGAGGGACACAAAAATTATGCATTATCCTAGTGATGACAAGTGGCAAGCATGCATGAGTTGGAGCAGGGGCTAGAAATTTTGTGGAAGGTGCTTATCCGAGCCTCTGAGGGCCATTTGGAGTGTCCTTGAGGCTTAAGGTGGGCAGGAAATTTTATTCCCCACTTGTAACCTTGGAAAGGGATGGAAGGAAACTAAAATTTTGCATTAATCTCATTGTGACATGTGTCACTGAATCGTTTGGCCAAAGAAAAAGTTTTTACCTTGGAGAGGAGCTTGAGAATGACATTTTTGGAGCTCTTGGATGAATATTTGGGTGCTTATATATGATTTTGAATTAAAACAACGTTTTAAGAAGTATGGGATGTGTATCATATTCTACCTGAAACCGTCTCAAAAATGTAATTTTTTTACCTAGACCACCAGTTGTTTCTGTGAAGAATGAGTTGTGGAAAGAAATGCATGGGTGCTGTGAAAAATCAGAGATTATCACCATGTAGGGAATTGAATTATATTTCCAATGATATTTTTTTGACATGAAAATCATTTTTCGTAGTGTAAGATCCTTTGGCCTCCGAAACCTACTTTTGCTAAACTTGGCCCTAAATCACCAAATCTTCCTAAATCACTTGAAAAATGTTATTGGCTAATGAGTAGAGATCTATGATGAATTTAGGAATTCTAATCTACTATGAAGAATATGCACCTACCTTAAGAAATCCAAAAATAACCATTCTTGAGTCTTCTGAAAGATCCACATTGAAAGGAATTGTCTCGAAAGGAACTTGTGAACTTGTTTTAATCTTTCTAACACTTGAAAAAGCTGGGAATAAACATATGTACACTGAAAGGATGAGGATATCCCTAACACAGGGGGAAGAAATTATCTAGGAGAGTGTCCAAGAAGTTTACAAATCAAAATTTTGACACTGAAATTTGTTGTAATGCTTGCAAATTATATATTTTCATGTTGCACATTCGCATGAAAACACACCTCTATTATGTCATTGTATGCATGATGATTCCTAAGAAATTAAATTATGCATTAGCAACAAATATTTTTCTTTATATTTACATTATTTTATTTTTAATTCTCTTGTACTTGGATCTTTTGAAGCTAGCCTTTTACTTTTGTACATTACACAACATGTGACTCAGATCAAAATTTTCTATCTTATATTTGGACCTTCTCAGACACTAGCACTCAGTAGTGATAAGAAATCCCAAGTACCACTATCCCCTTTGGGTGCTTCTAAATTACTCCTTGTCAATTTGGGTCATATTTTTAGTTATTAATCATGAAATTAAAGCAACAGAATCATATATATACATAAATTTCTTACTATTTTAAGAGGCTGGGAAATTGTAGCTATTGTTTCCTATATACTATTTGGGAAAGAGATTAATATTCGAATATTGCATTTGGGTTGCATCATTCATATCATAGGAATGAGAATTTTCTAATTTCCACCTCACACATTCAACTTAGGGGAAAAGTAGTTGTAGCCCACTGTATTGGTTTAAATGGAATAATGGTAACCTAGATTCAAGGGAAACATTTAAATTGCACACACTAGAACTGCATTGATTCTTAAATGTAGTGTAGCACACTGTGAAAATCACATTGAGGTGACCACCAAGGTCAGTCTAAATCATGCATATCCATTATTTATCCTTTTTCATGTACATGTGCGATAAAAGAACCCTACAGTAAATTGAAAGTGACAAATAGTGAAGTTAAGGTGAGATTCTCAAACCCTAAAAAGATCATATCTGGATCTATTACTAGGACACTAGCACAAATTTCAGACACTAGTGCCTGGGGTGGTCTTGTCCTTTGGGAAAATCTCTCTGAAGGAATTTCAGATTTCTATTCTCTAGCTTATTCTTACTCAGTTCGTATTAATTTTTTTCCATCCATTCACCATGCTATAATCATGACATAAACTCAGATACAAACTAATTCATTCTCATATTCTCATTACTCACCCTTGCTTATTCTTGCATGGTAGATCATGTTTATCTCAGATATATCAGTTTGATATTAATCTTCTAATTAAGATTCAATTTAAGACAAATAACTGCGATTTGAACCCTCTTTTGAGTAGTGGTGATGTCTATGGTGCATGGGTGTTCCATAACCCACCTAATTTTTTTTGTGGGAATCTCTCATCATATAGGGTTTTGAAGATTGGATCAGTTTCACAGTGACCATACACATTATTGAAGGCCTAGATTTCAAATGGGAGTAGAAAAAAAAATAATGAATGGGTATAGAAATTTTTAGAATCTTAAAGTGTAGAAGGATAAGGGTGTACAAAAAGGGCCATATTGGGGTACAATTTATTCCATACCATACAGTTTGTTCCACCAAGTTTTTTCAGGACGTGGTTTCAAAGATTAAAATAATTTAGATCATTTCCAATCATCAGGCCAACTCAAATTTCCATGAGAATCAAAAATTTCAGCTATGTCCTCTTTTATTTCTCAATTTCTAGTACCTCATTTCATTTATCTATAATTTAATATATTTTTTCATGTATTATTATGATGTTATTGTGCTTAGCTTTGAAAAATAGTTGATTAGGATAATATTCAATTTGTTTACTACCCCCCTAAAGAATTAACCATTTAGGTTAAATCATTTGGTGAAATCAACATGTTTTTGGTGTGCATTGTATATATATTCTCCTCTCTTGTATATTTATTGAAGGTTTATGTCTATTTCTTATTCTTTCACCCCTACCCATGTGTATTCTGAAATAAAATTTTCAATCTTAATAGATATATCAATTGTCACTCAATTCCCTCAATTTAATCCCCCCTTACCAATTCTAACATAAATATTGTGACTACTCTACAAAATAAGAAACACATGGGGGGGCCCTTCCACCAATCCCCCCATATTTTAGTGCATAACCATATTGGCTTGTTGAATCTTCTAAATATTATGACATTATAGATCAATTAAATAATACCCCTACTAAGTTATGCCTTTTTTATCTACTTCACAATGTTTCCTATTTTCGCGACACATTATAAGAATCATTGTGCTATATTTAGTTACAAATTAATAACCCTCCCTTATCTTTTTCCAAAAATAGAATATTTTAAGCTCATGGATAAAGAACTTACATTCACTAATGAGGATATTCCAATCACCTCTTTTAGTGATCCATGTCCTCATCTTTTGATTATGACTCACATCCAAGGTTTTTTCATTATGCATATACTCATTGACAATGGATTTACCTTGAATATATTTCCTTAATCATTATTGATGTGATTGGTTAGTCCAGTCTTATAGTGTGATACTATAAAACCACACCACTCAAACATCTAGAGGAGAAATCACAATGGATTTACAAGTAGAGCCTCATAAAATACCCACTTTTTTCATATTATGGATGATCCATTTAAAAACAATCCTTTTCTTGTTTATCCATGGATCCATGCCATGTGGGCCATCCAATCCATAGTACAATCAATGTGTTAAATTCTCCTATGATGGGTATGAACACAATATTCTAGCTGACCCAGAAAAATTAAATATTATAATCGACCATGTTACTTCTATGGTTATTTTGTCATCGTAACAATTTAGCTCTCATTGAATAAATACATATTCACTTGTGGAATAAATAAAAAAATACTAACAAAATAATTGATGAGTGCATAAAATGATCAATTAAATCATCTATATTACTGTTTATTTATTCCTAAAAATTGTTAATTTGTGCATGGGGGATGTTTTCATATAGTTATATCCTAGCAAGTTCGGGTGCATTACTCTTTTTGTTTCATGAAAACTATTGACCATAGAAATCACCTACTAACTGATTATATGAGTTAATTTGGTGATGTGTGTTGGCTAATGATGAGAATTTATTACCAATTTTGAAGTTGCAATCTAGGAGGGTGAGTTTTTAGCCATCATCCTATCATGGAGGGTTAATTCCATAACATGCCTATAAACATGAATCCTATTTTAAGATATATAAATAGGATTTCTTGAGATTTAATGAGGGAGTTAAATGGTTGAATTTTGTTGCTTATAATATCGGCACAAATTTTTAACTAATTGTGTTTATAAAGACACCTCCTTTAGAAAATTTTTTGAGAGAGTTGATATAGTAGTTTTTACAGTACAATTTATAACAGTCAGTATTTATCTTCCAATTATACATTGAGCATGTCTTGAAATTTTTTTGAATCAATATATTAGATGTTGTTTTTGAACATCCGGTGGTGTTGAGGTTACCTTCGTCCCCAAGGAAGAGAAAGGTCCCACTTGACCAAGGTTACTAGAGGCTTTTATGTTTATACATGCTCATGTTTTTTGATAAATTCCAGTTTGAATGCAATTACTTATTTCCTTTACTGAAATTTCCATTCAATGTGTGTTATTTTCCTTTAATGCAATTTCAATTCAAAGTGTGTTATTTCAATTCTACAATTTCAATTCAATTTGTGTGTGTTATTTGAATTCTGTTATATTGGTTTCAGTGTGTGCATTTCAATTCTAGTAAATTATTTCCTTTAAACATATTTTTATTACGAGTAACATTGTTTCAGTAGTTTAGCATTACATTTCAGTAGAATAGAAGAGAAAAATAGAAACATGACAAAAAACCCGCCCAAAAAGAACCACCGAATAACTGAGTTACATAAAATCTTCATTACATACAACCTTGGACACACAACCCTAGTTTTTATAACGAGACTATTAGAAGAATATGTTAGGTAAATGATTGGAGAATAAAATGACCCATCATTTTTAGCATTGTTGTTGGGGACACCATAAACACAACACACTATTTTATTCACCCTACATGTTATGGGTGTTAATATAGTCAATCGATATAACCAGTAGAAGTCATAGGCCTTGTTTACATAACCAAACTTCTTTCACAAGCCACACGACATTCACGGGAGATTTATACCTCATAATATCCAAATAATATCTCAAAATAGAGTTCAAGTATGACACGTTGAAAGTGACACCGAATCTAATACAATTCCTAGAAGCCCATTCTGAACATTTTGCATTGTCCTATTTAGAACTAGAACAACCTTTAGAAATGAGAGACAATGGGAATAATGAGAACCGACCCTTGGGTAGAAACATTTACCTACCCCGTTGTCTTCGACGAAGATGAGGATGCACCCATGAAAAATATCTCTCCATCCATCCTCCCTATCTTTCAAGAAATGTCTACAGAAGATCCATACTCAGATCTTGTTTGAATTCAAAGTTCTTTGAAATAAATATGACTACAAAATAGAAAATCAAAAAATCAAATTGTTCCATTCCCACCCTCAAAGACTCTGCTATGAGGTGGTTCATGGGATTTTCCCCTAACTCCATTCATTCTTGGGAGAACATGGACACAGTATTTTTAGACAAATATCAAAACTACTGTATGGGAAGAAATAGGAGAGAAGAATTATTCCTGATAAATAAAAAGGAAGATGAAAATCTAGAAGATTATCTGGACAAATTTCTCTTTCATCATAGGAGTGGTTATGAGTTGCATGCAGAAATCACTAAGACAATATTTTTTTAAAGGACTTGATGAAAAAACCAAGGACTCCCTCCATCTTATGGGAGAAGGTGATGTGCAAAAACCTAGCATGGTAGAGATCACTGAGCTATGTGAAGTTACTATAGAATAAGAGGAGGCATGAGGAAGAGAAAAAAATCCAAGACTGCCCTAGGTACCTCAGAACTTCTCGAGGAAATAGCTAACATGAAAACATACATATTTTCAAAATTAAAATCAACCATCGATGGTTTGAAAGCCAAGACTAGTGCTACAAAATAACCTTTAGACATATACTGCCCTAAATGCAGGAAGAGACATCCTTTGAGAGAGTGTCCTTTGGATGTCATGGACATGTGTTTGATATGTGATGTCACTTATCAAAATACTAACCATTGCAATTTCTTACCTCATCTGAAAGAAATATTGAATCTCGTGTCTCAAGAAAATGCAGAGGTAAACTTTGTACAAAGGCCAAATAATCAGACTGTGTATACCCCTAGACCTACTCAAAACCCCTACATGATGTCATGGCCCAATCAGGATCCTCAACCTACTTGAGGACAACCTAAGTGGACACCACAAAAATGGATGGTTTATCCACATCCACCACCATGGATGAATCCATATAATCAACAAGGATGGACATCGCTAGCCAATACAAATCCATGGAAAAAACAGCAATAGGAACCTCAACAAAATTCTAATCAACAGAGGAGGTTCCAGAAACTACAACAAGCTTTAATGGCCACACCAAAAAACTACCAATAACACTAGAAAGTAACACAAACTCAACTTCCATCCTTGCCTGTAGCAAACCCTACAAATCAACAAACAACTTCAATTAATGAAGTTTTAAAAAAGTGATACAACGTTGGTTAATACCATCAATAATATATGACTAAGGTCTTGGATAAAAGTTAATAATCCTCTTATTGTTATCACAAAAATACTTGAGGAAAATGAGAAAGAAGAGACTCCTGAGGAAAATGAAGAAACTAAACATGTTCCACAAAAAAAATCCATTAGAAATGGTCAAGGAAAAGATAATAATGTACATGCAGATCCTTTCTCAGAATGTTTACAAGAAACTCGAACTATGGAAGAAACACAACTAGTTCAGGAGTTGAAAAAGATAAACATTGAGGTCCCACTTTTGAGAGCAATAAGGGATATTCCTAAGTTAAACGAGACCATTAGAGACTAGTACATAAAGACATCAGGAAGAATGAAGAAATACCCAAAAATGGTCAAGGTGGAAGGGAATCTATCTGATCTTGCTATTAAAAAGCGTATTTCACCAAAATATGGGGATCTTGGAAGTCCATTCATCGCTATTTTGTAAATGGTTAGTCAATATCTAAAGTTTTGGTGGATCTTCGATCTGCCATAAATTTTATAACTACAAATATGTTCAATTTGTTATCTCTAACAAGATTGCAGCCAAACAATACCATTCTCCAATTGACAGATTAATCTATTGCTATACCAAATGGAGTAATTGAGGATGTAATGGTCATTGTTAAATCTTGGGAATATCGTGTGGATTTTATGGTCTTACAGCCTAAATCTTGGAATTTAGGATACCCATTCATCTTAGGAAGGCCTTGATTAGCTATTTTTGTGGCATACATTAATTGCAAATTAGGAAAAATAACTATTTTAAATGGAAAAAAAATCAAAAAATATTTCATTATATCTTGTAACATCCACTTTTTATGACTTAGAAACAATAGATTTTTTTTGTTTTACATATTGTTCTCTTTTCTAAATTTATACAATTCAAAACACACATTCCATTGCCAATCCATCTCATTATAGAAAAACCATATGCAGGTGTAATGACTCGGTGTAACACCGATCTCTCATTTCATGACTTGGTATTAAAATGATCTCTCATTTTTAACTTGGTCACGTGTATATTGTGTATACTTTGGTTCTTTTACCCATTACGGGTCACTCAAGTGTTCTATCTAAGAAGCCTATCTAAATATTGGTTACTGTTATTTAGCTGAAATCCCGCATTCTTAGACTAGGTGATATAAGACAACACAACCAGTAGTTTCTGATACTTTGGCCAAAGTTTTAAACATGTTTACCATGTTTACATTCCAAGATGACATACTCATCGAAAGGAATATGTATTTCACCCCACTCAAACTATTATCTAGATTGGTATTCCTTAACTTCTGTCAACCAAACCCAAGTCAAATATTCACACTAAATAATGGAAGCTCGCATACACTAGTGTTGTAGTCTACTCATGGTGACTAAGGATAAGTAGACATATTGAATTGAATCTTGTCGAATAGGTGTGTTTAGTTACCCTGAGTCAACATGAGTTGACCACTACACTAGTCCATATGTCTATCTTTGTTTAGAGTAGAAATATGAACCAAATTGCCACTTATGTCGATTGAGTTAAATGAACTAAATGGGGTGTTGAAGCATAGCTGGCTGCACCACAGTATCCTCATAATAAATCCCATCATTATGAGGGTACTCTGCGGATGCCCCTATATAACAATAACCTACTAAATTATTTCAATGAAACTAACATACTTAGGAAAATTAGATTATTAACCTTTAATTTATTATCTTATTTAATTATCATTAAACATCGTACCTAAGGGTCCACTAAGTACGATTGATTCAAATAAGGGAATTCAAAATGTATTTTTACACCAGTTGAAGGTATGTAGATAAATTCTACATTCATGCATATGAACATTTTTAATCATAATCCATTATTTGCATTTATCAATAAATCTTATTTCAATATCAAGTAAGAAAGATCACTAAGTTTCTTTACTATTGTTTAGAAATGTAAACAATCTTGATTGAAAGCTTGTTAATTTGACTTAGTGATATCATAATATTTAATTCCATCTTACTAATTCTTTTAAGATTTCTAATTTCCATTTATTATTTTCATATAGAAGAGCATATACCTAGTCATCATTAATAATGATTATACTTTATCACACTAATTAAGGATAACATACTTAGTCCTGATTTAATGATAAAAAGGAAATATTCTCTTCTTTCTGATTAAGGACTATTGTCCTATTCATCAAATTACAAAACATAAGGAGTAGATTCATATTAAGAATGAAACATTAAACTATATAGAAACTATCCTAATTTCCTTTTTCGAATAAGGATCTATAAATCATAATCATCATAATTATACCATTACCCCAAAATTAAATAATTTGGAATACATATAGTTTCTTATCCCAAGTATAATTATATACTTTAGATTTTACTAAGCCATACATGTTAATAATTGATAATATCAATAAAATCTAGTCATGAATGTTAATATTCAATAATATTAATCAAATATAAGTAACATATGACCCTTGAATAAATCAGTAATCACCAACCATTACACAACAATTCATTTATCAAAAAGATAATTCACTTCACTCCAACCTTAATAAATATACCATAAGTTTATAAGAAAACATTTCTAAATAGTACAAAACTAATTTGATACATCTTCATAGTTTTCCAAAAAAATTCTTTTCAAGAACATTTCAATACATAAAGTATCTGAAAGAAGAAATTGACTTCGTTAATAAAACATATGTAACTTTTTATAAGTCTTTCACCTTTCACTTTTCATGAAGTCTATTTGTAAAATTGTTAGCATGAGTCAGTTCACAAGAAATGAGCATGATAAGCACTATAACATTAAAAAATTGTGTTTTTATCTAATTGTTTCCTAAAAGAAACCCTGTTGTTTATGAAAATGTTCCAAGTACACAAAATAAGATCATTTAAAAATACCTCCCCAAAAGCCTCAATGTTAGAAATAGAGAAGAAGTCACTAAATATATTTAAGAATCATTTTCCCATAAAAGAAGTTAAATAATCCAACAAAATTAAATTCCACCTACGTTATAGTAATGATAATAATTTCAACATGATAAAATTTTAAACTACAACTAACTATAAGAAGAGAATTAATTGAAGTTCATGATCTATCCTCATTTCTTTCAATTTAATTCACCAAGCCAAAGTTCAACTATATCACAGTCAGTTCCCTATAAATCAATATAAAATGAATTGATATACAAACACAAATGACTTGATAAGAACATAATGATGTACCACTATAATTCCTCTAACCAAATCCCTATTCCTACCCATAAAAGGATGCCAACAAAATAGATACCAATTCGACAGGAACAAGAGGTTTACCCTAGACAAGGACAAGAAAAAAAACACAAGATACAGAACTCCTGACGGATCTATTTGAAACAATGATCAGATATATAAAATTCATTTGATCAAACATATTTATTTAACCAATACGAAAAAGAGAGAGAGATTCATAAAACCAACATGCATCACAAATGATCAATCAAAAGTTGAATGCACAAGCAACTATTTCATAAAGTTATAGGATGATGGAATTCTAAAATTTCTAATGAATGAAAATCACAGAGTACAACCTTCACCTGATTCAGATCAAGATACAAGATTAAAGATTAAAAATTCCCTTAACAATGATAAAATAATAAATCACATCTTCCAACATATTTTAAACGAACATGAATACGAGAAAGAATCTCCACACAAAAGTTTAAACCAAATAAAAAATACCAGTATAGTCTCAAAACAGATTTTTTAAAGGAAAAAAAACATTTAACAAAACATCCTTCCGTCTAAAGAATACGTCCCAAGAAAACAATGATGAGCCAAACCACAAGAATCTCCAAAGTTGAACAAGAACTGCTACCAAATCGTGATACCCCACACACGATGCTCGAAGAGTAAAAAATCTTCAACAAAACATATACCAAAAGAAAACGAAACCAAATTTGAAGAGTAATAAAAGCGTGTGTTCTTCAAAAAATTAACTAAGTTCAAAAACTTAAGCCGAACCAAGAAGCCTAATTATACAATGAAAATCATAATCAACAAAAGAGAGAGACAAGAGATTTACCAATCTTTGTTTCTAAGAAGATCAACTCGAGAAGGGTAAATAAAATAACAAAACGTAACTTAAAATGATAGAGACAGAAAAATCATATCATTCCTCTTCATATTATGCACTTACAGTGCTTGAAATATCACCATCGAAGATACTCAGTATGGGTCAAAGCTTGAATTCATAAAAACAACAAAAAGATAAAAATATCAGTTACAAATTTTAACCAAAATGAATGACTCATAAAATAAAATCCAGAGCCACATTTTAGATGCAATATGTGAACAATATATCCTAGTGTTAACACACAGTTTAACAACAACCTGGGTCATTACCAGTACTCGAAAATACTCCCACTAGACCTTGTGAATTTTTATAACACCAACCATTTGCAAAAAGAAGGAGATAAATTTACTAGAAGAAAAGATAACATGATACCCATATAAAAATCATTCATAATTTAATATATATTACACACACATTTTTTTTCCATACTTACTCAAAAACTAGAATCCCGTATATCAACTTCATATCACAGGATCATTTATATCCATAAGAAACCATAACCATAAAGAACTCACAGAAATAAGAAGAAGCAAACCACACACAAGAAACTATTCTCAAATATGTTTTCATAAAGTGAAACATTATTTTTATGAATATGTTTAAATAAAATAAAGATATCTTAAAGAAATAGAGCCTATCATGTCTGGTAGTGCTCCTGGCTTCGTTTCCTTACTTCAAAACTTTAATAAAAGCTTCCACAGAAATATTTCCAATGAAAATACCAAAATATCCTCTGACAATTTTCCCACTTTCTTCTTACAGTTTCCACAACCAAATTTTTCCATTATTTCCGCCATGCAATGGAGAATTTTAACATGTAACAAAATCGAACTGAATGTTCGAAAAAATGGAAATACCACATGCAGAGCCAAGAAGATCGAAAAATCTATATGAACAATGAAGCCAAACCATTTATTTTCCTCCAACCCATTCTATTATACCCAGGTGGTTTTCACTCAGGTCAAGTTTGATTAATGCCAACAGGACTGCTAGTGCCCCTCCTAAAACTTCCGCCAATGCCAACTCTCTTTTAGTTACAACTAACAATTAAAAACTTCATTCAATCAAATTTAGCAGAGTCGACAACTTAGCACTTTCCACCACCTTCATGCCTTGGACAAAATTGGCAGCAAATGACCATTAAATGAAACACTTAAACCTTCTCATTTCCTTTAGAATGATGCCACCGCCATCCAAAAATTTTCCACCCAAGCCAACTTTATTTCCCATAGGTTAGTTCAATGTCCTTAGGTTAGGTTTCCATTATATTAGTTTTTTAACAATAGCTTAGGACTATAGAAATAGTTCATAAAATAGCTTACAATAATTAGTATCCAAGACTTGGGATAGTCCCTTAATTACCCTTCTAAGAATTAATCATCACAATAATTACAATCACCTTAACTTAACTTAAGGATATGATAAATAATCAAAGGAACATAGATTAATTAAGTCCTGATAAATTAATCAAAGGACATTACCTTTTTACAAAAATTATCAAAACAACATCATTAGATCACTTTGAATGGTGCATTCAAAAGATGCTACAGGATTACCCTGTGATCCCAATGCAAGCCTAAGTTCAAAAATCAAACATTATGACCAACTTGATCAAATGATCAAAACATCATAAAATCATACACGTGCCTTGGATCACTGAAATTTATCCAAGGCATGGTTATTGCTTCATTTTGCAATCAAATAGATTATAGAACAATTTTAATATTGAAAAATAGGCAAGACACAAATAAGACTGAATTTATCCTCCTTCATCAGATACAAAATGAATTTCAAGGTTCAGTATAAGGAATATGTGAAATACTTCATTATTAAATTTAGAATTGTCATGGCACGATGTTATCTAATTTTAGAAGATAAAACATATCATCTACAAAAACATGGTTAATCATTTTTAAAGAGTACACTATCTTCAAAATGAGAATCACCTATCAACGTTATTACTTCATTTATAGAAGTGATCAAGTATAACAACCATGGAAAAGGAATTACATACCTCCCCTCTAAAAAGAATCATCATCCTGATGATTAGCTTAATCCATATTCATATCCAAGAAAAATAATCATAATTATAGTTCTTCTATCCAAAAAAATTTCAAACAGATACAAATTTACAGAAATTAAAGTTTTTCATAACTTATTACAACATCAAATTGATGTCCCTGTACTAACGAAATATAGTACCTTCCAAAAACTGGTAGAAATTAAATATAGTTTTCATTCAAAGTCTTCTTAAAAATGAGAATTAATTCTCTCTAAATAGATGAAGAAAAACTGGTCCCACTGGACCTTGCATTGACTGATTTCACGATTTCATAGGTGCAACTGGTGAGTTTCCAACACTCTTATGGGTTCAACCACAATTATTCCTGGGTCTTGGACTTGCAAGGAATCCCAATTTAATACATGTGATAAATATAAAATCTATTTCTTAAGAAAAGAAATATGAAAAACATCATGCATTCGTGACAAGGTGGGAGGTAATGCTAAGCGATTAGATTTATGGCTAATCACTTCTACAGTCTCAAAAGGTCCCATAAAATGAGGTGATAATTTGGCTGACTTGCTATAGGTAATAGAGCTATTTTTAGGCTTAACATGTAAAAACACTTTTTCACCAAGTTTAAATTTCTTATCGACCCTTTTCAGATCTGCATAAATTTTCTACCTATCAGCAACTTCTTTTAATTGTTCATGAATTACTTTCACTTGCTCTTCCATTTCAGTAAGCATTTTAGGTCCAATTACCTCTCTATCTTCAATGTTATCCCAACTAATTGGATTTTTTCATTTCCTTCCATACAATGCTTTACAAGGTGCCATTTTTAAAGAGGAATGACAAGTATTATTATAAGAAAATTAGACTAAAGGAAGGTATTCTTCCCATTTGTACTGTTGATTCATACAGTACATTTGTAACATATCCTCCAAAACCTCATTTACTCTCTCTGTTTTACCATCTATTTCCAGATGGTATGCAGAACTCAAATTTAATTTTGTTCCTAAGGCTACATTTAGTGTTTTCTAACAACGGGATGTCATTCTAGGGTCTCTATCAAATATAATCAATTCAGGTACTCCATGTAATCTGAAATTTTCATGCACAAATATTTTTACTAAAACAGGTGAATCATGTTTAAGATTACCAACAATAAAATGTGCTATCTTTGTTAATTTATCAACCACAAATAAATAAACATCATGTTTATTTTTAGACATAGGAAGCCCCCGAACAAAATCCATGCTTATTACTTGCCACTTATATTGCGATATGTTATGTGGATATAGTAAACTATCTGCGTGTATATCCTCAACCTTAACTTGTTGAAATTCTAGGAAATGTGAAATAAAATCAGTTATGTCTCTCTTCATCCCTTTCCAAAAATATTGTTTTTTTACATCAGCAAGCATTTTTGTAACACTGGGATGTCCTGAGTAAGGTGAATTATGAAATTCCATTATTAAATTTTTCCTTAACTCATTTTTTGAAGGTACATACACTCACTTCTCATATCTTAAAATCCATTCATTATCAAAGTTATAACCTTTGTATATTGTATCATTAGGATCTACAACAAGTGTTGTTTTTACTTGCTAAAAATAAAAATTAGAATCCATGATACTCTTTAATCCATCCTTAAACTACATTCTCAAAGTTATATGAGTAGAAATATGTTTCCCACGAATTAGAGCATCTACCACTCTATTTTATTTACCTTTAATATAACTTATGTCAAAATCATATTGTGAAACTAACTGTAATAATCTTTGTTGTCTTGCATTTAGATTTGGTTGAGTGAAAATATACTTCAGCCAAAGGTGGTCAATTTTTAACTCAAAATATCTACCTAATACATAATGTATCCATACTTGAAGTGCATGAACTATGGCAGCAAGATCTAGGTCATGGGGAGCATAATTCAACTCATGTAACTTGAGTTTCCTATTCTCAAAAGCTATAACTTGATCATCTTGCAATAGTATACAACATAGTCCTTCTCTAGAAGCATCTGTAACTACCGAAAAGATTCCATTTAGATCCAGTACAGTCAAAATAGGTACAAAATTTAGTTGTTCCTTTAGAGTTTTAAATGTTGATTCACATTTATCACTCCACAAAATTTTTGTCATTCTTCTATACTGATGTAATTGGGGCAGTGACATTTGAAAAGTCCTTAAAAAAAATTCTGTAATAACCAGCAAGCCCCATGAAGCTTCTGGCTTCATGTACATTTTTAGGTGTCAGACACTCAGTTATGGCAACAATATTTGATGGATCAGCTTCTATTCCATATTTTCTCATGACATGTCCTAAATAATGCACTTCTGTTTCATAAAAAAACATTTGGACAACTTACCATATAAATTTTTCTTTCTCAAAATTTCAAGTACAATTTTCAAATGATCTTGGTGCTTATCAATGCTCTTAGAATAGATAAGTATATCATCTAAGAATACAAGTAAAAAATTCTCCAAGTATTCTTGAAAGATATTATTCATCAAAATCATAAAAGTTGTAGGTGCATTTGTCAAACCAAAAGGTAACACCATGAATCCATAATGTCCATACCTTGTTTTAAAAGTGTTTTTATGAATATATTCATCCTTAATTCTCAATTGATGATATCCAGAATGAAGATATATCTTTGAATATATATATGTACCATGCATCTGATCAAAGAGATAATCGATTCTAGGAAGTGGATATTTTTTTTGATTGTTTCATTGTTTAACATTATGTAATCAATGCAACGTCTAAGTGTTTCATCCTTCTTTTTCAAAAAAAATATCGGTGCTCCCCAAGGTGATACACTCAGTCTTATCAAGCCTTTATAAAATAGTTCTTGTAACTGTGCCTTCATTTCTACTAGTTTAATTTTAGTCATGTGATAAGGTTCCTTAGAAATAGGTTTAGTTCTAGGTTTGATTTCTATTGCAAAGTCAAATTCTTGTTTAGGTGGAAGGCTAGGTAGTTCTTCCGGAAATACATCACTGAAATCTCTTAACAATGAATAATTTTCCAAGAAATTACTACCCTTTTCTGTTGTTTCAGAAATTTTTACTGCATATAACATGCAACCTTTGTTTTTTGCCTTCTTAAGCTGCATAGATGACAATTTCCTAACTAAAATTTCTCATTTTACCCCTTGAATGTATTTTATTTTCTGCAGATCATTAATACATCTAATGCATTTTTCAAAACAATCAACTTTTAATTTATGATCAACAAGCCAATTAACACCGATTATGACATCATATCACCGCAAAGGAGCAACATAAATATCTACTTCAGTGGAAAAACTTGGTAACTCTAAGACTGCTCCAAAAATACATTTACTAACATTATGGAAAACATTATTACCATAATGTACAGTTTAATATTTTTTTATTATTCCTTATTTTCTTTTTAATTTTACATCTAATTTACTAGAAATAAAACATTATGTAGCTCTAGTATAAAAAATTATAGTAATAGGTGCACTGAATAATTTACCGGGCACTTTTATGGGTGTAACTTACTTTTTAACTTGCTTATCAACTACTGCAGCATGTATCTTATACTGCTGGTTACTGTCATATTTATTTAGAGGGCATTGATTTATGTATTGATCCTTACCACAGTTAAAACATCCCCCTACAGGTCCCCTTTTTGGTTCAAACTTATTTCCGGTCTTAAAATTATTGTTTTGACCTCCATAAGATTTTTGCCCATTATGGCTATTCTTCACAAAATTGTTTCTAGTGTTTGCAATGTTGGGTTTAAGAATGGAACATGGATAGAAACCAAATTCAGGGGAGAAACGTGTCCCTCCTCTTTAATGGGAGAGGTTCCCTTATTGAAAGCAGGAAAAAAAAATGTACAAATATACAACTCTCAATGTTTGGACCTGATATTTTGGAATGTTTTCATACTTAAAAGATTATCAATACGAAGGATTAGAAGAGTAGAGAGATGGAGGAAGGAAGAAAACAACAATTTTTTAGGAGATATAGGTAGCATAATATATCCTTACTCACATTGAACCAAGAAAATATAGAAAAAGATCAATCACTTCATCACTAATGTGAATCTGCAGACACAAAGTTCTAAAGATTACACAGACAAGAACACAAAGTTTCTTTTGAATGCAAACACAAATGATCCATTGAATCGAGAAAGGAGAGAGAGAGAGATATAACAAGGGAAACGAGAAAGAAAGATTTTGTATTGAATTACTTCCAAATTTACAACGTTCCCAAAAAACTAGAATCCTTTTTCCATGGCCAAAACATGTTCTTATAACAATTCGTTTACATCCATACTTTGTCCCTAAGAAAAGAATATCCAAAAGGAATAATGTTTGTTGTAGATCCATTTTTGAAAAGTGACATGAAACAAACGCACTCATGAAAATAAGAGGTTCAAAAAGGTGACTATTTCATCATTTCGAGCATGATTACTGAGTAGGGGGAATCTCATGATTTTCTTCTTCATGTGGTCCTGCCATTTCCACCTTTTAACCACTTTCATAGCACTCAAGTGCTTACTGGTAATTTTTCACCCTTTTTCATTGCGTATGCCTGATAAAATCTATTTTCTGATAATCAAACTTTACATCTCTTTAAACTTATCAATTTGGCTCCACAACAAACCAAAAATGCATCTCATGTATAAACGACAAGGAAACAGAGAGAGAAGAATGAAGAATGGTTCACATTTGTATCATTTGGAGCTCTGGTTCGTTAATGGCATCAAAAACTAGATGAGTGTGTTTTGGCCACTCTTTCCCTTTTCCAGCTTTGAAATTAGACCCTACATGTGGAAAGCTCCAAGAAACGACGGGACTAGGAAAAAAATCCTCGTTTTAAGACATTTGGGAGAAAAAGCACAATTTTTTCATTTTGCTCCACCGGCCCACCTTGATTTTTAACATGAACACGTGACACACCTTGATTGGAAATGGGGTTGCAGCTCAACTTCTCATTTTCCTCCACCGACCCACTGTCCCGAACACATGGCATCACCTAATTGGTTACGGGGATGTGCTTCACTTTTATACTTTATTTATTTTGAAAAGGGGAAAATTCCAACTTTTCTCCCGAAAGTTCATGCCTTCGCCATTGAATTTTCAACGTAGGCCATGTGTCCCTTTCTAATTTTCTATGGGCCTCAAATCAAAAATTTTCCCTTCGCATGAGCGGGGCCGCGAGTCATTTTAGAAATTTTCACCCTTTCTGGAAACAAAGCTAAAATTCCTAAAGTCCTCCGCCAAAGCGCATATGAACTAAAAAAATGGCCACGTGTCCCTTTGCATGAGTGGGGCCGCGGGTCATTTTAGAAATTTTCACCCTTTTTCCATAATGCCTTAGAGAATAAAAAGGATCCATCACCCTGAACTTCTGCCAAAACTACTCTAGCCAATCAGGGACTCGCGGGGATGTGGGGCAAATCTGACATTTTTTCCAAAATCACCAAAAGTGATAAGTTCAAAAAGGAACCCTTCTGGCTGCATCCAATGAGAAGCAAACACGTAGCTTCACCTTATGAGAAAGAATTTGACAGGGAAAAGAACGTAGAAAATTGTAGAGAACGGGAAAATGCCATTTTGGCAGTTGATGAATATTTTCTTTCTGCACAAGGTTAATATGCAAAGAATGCAGGTTTCTACATCCTTCAAATGTGTAAAAGAAGATCATAAACCCCCTCCCATCCATGAGAAATAGATAGAATTTTATAATGGCCACAAACTGAGGAAATGCATAAAATGTCGCGGGGAATCAAAACGAGCACTTGAGGGGCTCGAAACATGAATTCCTCCATGGCAAGACTTCAATTTTCATGAAATTGGATTTCAAAAAAGGGGGGAAAATTGAGGGGACAATAGTTCGCTCCTTCTGGGGATGATTTGGCAGAGGAAAGATGTAAAATCAAGAACCATAGAGAATTCAGGGGATGAACAAATCAATGCCTTATCCATTGGGCAACAGAGTCAAAAATCAATATCATCACAAAAGACAACGCATACAAGGAAACAATAAAAAACAAGAAAAACCAGAAACAAAATGCTATACAAAATGTACAGAGGGACCGCGAAAACTCCTAGGTTTTGAACAACTTCAAAAATTTCCCATTATAAGGAAGTGGGATAGGAGAACCATCCATGTAATCTAGGTAAAAAAAATTCTCACTAGCAAAATGTCTAATTTTAAAAGGACCAATCCAAAGGTTATCAAATTTACCATGGCTGCCTCGAGGTTCATGCCTTTTGTCCCAAAGAAGAACACTATATCCCACTTGAAAAGTTCTGGGTTTAGCCTTTTTGTCAAATAGATATTTTACCTTGAGTTGATGAGTTGATATTCAATCAACCACTTGCAATCTATCTTCATTCAACTTCTGGAGGTACATAATTCTTTTTTCCAATGAATTGGTAAAGTTGGCATCCTTGATGGCCTTCATCAAGTGTAAGGCTGGCAGTTCTAATATCACTGGAAGCTGAGCTTCAACTCCATATACCACTTGAAAAGGAGACATTCCAATGGCTCTCTTAGGCGTAATCCTATCTGCCCATAAAGCATCATATAGTTTCTTATGCCAATTCCTCTGAGAGTCATTAACAAGCTTCCAAACAATGGTTACAAAGTTCTTGTTAGTTGATGATACTTGCCCATTCCCTTAGGGATAGTAATCTAAAGAGTGAGCATGGGAAATGCCATAGCCATAGCAGAAATCTATCATCTCAGTAGAAGAAAAATTGAAAGCATTATCAGTGACAATCTTGTTTGGTATCCCAAACCTTATTAATATGTGCTCCTTGATGAAGTTGTATACTACTTTAGAAGTAGTACTTTTGATGGAATGGTTTCCACCCACTTGGTGAAATAATTAGTGGCAGTCAAAAAATGAGTATGCCCTACACTTGAAGGTGGATTGAGTGTCCCAATGAATTCCAAACCCCATTGTTGAAAAGGTTCCTCAATCACCACTAGTTTGAGAGGTAAAATAGCCAATTTGGTTCTTCCAACAAAGGTTTTACATGCTTCACACTTGCCTACCCACTTTGATGCATCTTTGAACAAGGTAGGCCAATAATATCCAACACAGAGGATTTTGTGGGCTGTGACAGTAGAAGAGAAATGACCTCCATAGGCCTGGTCATGAAAAGCTGAGAACAATTTCTTTTACTGCTCTTTGTCAACACATTTCAAAAACCTTCCATCTATGCCTCGTTTGAACAATGCATTTTCCCACAACAAATATTATGTAGACCTTAATTTGATGGCTCTCTTATCCTTGGCACTCAAATGGGATGTACATTCTCCATAAGTAATAAAGTGTGCAATGCCAACATACCATTCATTAGTTGAGCTAAGGAAAAGAACAACAGGGATATCAAATTCCTCCTTGGACAATTTGACATCAGCTCCTTTAGCAATGAGTTCACATAAGCCCTTTCCTCAAACTAGCTTGGTGGGTTTGATGTCAAGATCATACTCCTAAACTTTGGCTACCCAATTTCCTCTCTTGGTTCCAAATTCTTGTTGTGTAAGAATGGATTTAATAGTTGTATCAGGCACAAACACAATAGAATGAGAGTTGAGGATGTAAAAATGAAACTGCTTCACAGCTTTGATCATTGCAAAAGCATGTTTCTCCATCATGGTGTACTTCAGCTCATGGGATTTCAAAATATAACTCATGAATGCTATGGGGAGTTCATGACCTTCAACATTCTCTTGGGTTAACACGATAGCTAGAGTAATTTTAGTAGCATAACAATAGATAATGAAGTCTTTGTTATAATCAAGGCATGCCAAGATTGGAGTCTTTGTCATAGCTCTCTTGATGTCTTCAAATGAAACCTTTCCTTCACAGGACCAACCAAAATTCTGATTCCCTTTCATCATGTGGGCTATGTTCAAAGTAAGTTCAGTAAAATCAGGTATGAATCTTCTTAAGAAGTTGATCTTACCAAAGAAAGAGTGCACACCCTTCTTGCTTGTGGGGAGAGGGATCTGTTGAATTACCTGGACTCTTTCTAGATCAATCTTAATTCCCTCCTTGGAGACAATGTGTCCCAATAATTTTCCCTTGGTGACACAAAAGACGTATTTCTTGAGATTCAAGGAGATGCCATACTCTCTACACTTTTGGAGGACTGTTTCAAGGTGTTGGAAATGATCATCTCTATTTTTTGAAAACACAGTCAGATCATCAAGGTATACAACTATGCATTTTCCCTTGAGGATACCAAAGGCCAGGTCCATTTACCTCTGAAAGGTGGCACCAACATTGATGAGGCCAAAAGGAATTCTCTTGTAAGCAAAGGTGCCCCAAGGAGTGGTAAATGTAGTCTTATGCTGATCTGCAACACTTACTTCTACTTGATTATATCCTGAGAATCCATCAAGCATGGACAACATTTCTGAACCTGTAACATCTTGCAACACTTGATCCATTATGGGGAGAGGATAATTATCCTTCAAAGAGGCTTGATTCAAATTCCTAAAATCAACACAAATCCAGATCTCACCATTCTTCTTCCTGAAAGGCACAATATTAGCAATCCACGTTGAATGGTGAATGGTGAAAATGATCTTAGCCTTCAATAAATTTTGGATCTCTTGAAAGATTGTATCAACAATTTTAGGATTATACTTCCTCTACTTTTTCTTGAAGGGATTGATCCCAGGTTTTAGAGGAATGAAATGTTGCATCTCTTTTGGCTGAAAATACTTGAGATCATCATAAGAATATGCAAGAACATCAGTATACCTTTTCAATAGATTCGCTGCTTTCTCTCTCTCCTCTTATGTGCAACACTTTCCAATGTTTACTATCTTAGGTTCATTAAGACTCCCAATGTTTATCTTCTCACATCCAGTAGGCTGCTGAGATCCTTTGGAATTTTTAGACTTGATGTACCTATCACATTTATCGAATAAATTTTCCAAACTTACCAGCCCTTTAGGTATCTTATTACCTTTCAGTTTTATGCAGCCATCATGATCCATTTCTTCTTTGTTATCTTCTTCATTTGGGGGCACACACTCTCTAGGAATATTTCCACTTCCTTCAAAGTACAACTGGTCAAAATTATCTCTGATTTCAAGGAAGGAAAGAAAGTATTGATCGTCATTAAAGACCTGCCAATTGTTTGCATTGTCAGGCACACTAGCTCTATGAATCATCTCAATGGTGAATTTATCTTGGGAGAAATCTGGATGAGGGATTAGTAGAGACCCCAAGACAGCCAAGGAATCAGCCCTGGTGTTTCTTTCCCTTGGCATGGCTTTAATGGAAAAGGCATCAAGGAACTCAATGGAATCCCAAACCAGATTCCTGTAATGTTTCAACCTTCTATTCTTCACTTGAAAGAGATCTTTGACCTGCTTTACAATCAGCTCTGCATCTCCACAAGAAAGGAGATTCTTGATCCCCATCTCTTTTTCCATGCTTAAACTGAGGATGAGAGCCTCATACTCAGCTGTATTATTTGTGTTTTTGAATTGGAGCTTGAAGGAGAAAGGATGAATTTTCCCTTCAGGAGAAATAAGCACCACACTAGCTCCAGAACTAGCTGAGGAGCATCTCCCATCAAATTCCAAAATCCAAACACCATTAGGATCAAGAATCACTTCCTTAGGATGGTTAGCCTCATCTTGTGACATGATCATGTAGTTACCATGACCAATGTCCTCATAAAGTATTTGTGCCTTTGGGTCATCTGTTTTTTACACAATATATTCAGTTTGTTTCTCAGGCAGTAGCTTCTTCATTTTCCCATTCACTGGAATAAGAGCATGTGACCAATCCATCATGATTTCTCCTCCAACATCTTTGTAAAAATTTCTACTCAGCAGCATGTCGTAGGAAGGGGGAATATTAGCTACCAAAATGGTGGCTAAAACTCTCTTCTTTGGAAAAGCAACAAAGGCTACTTGTGCATCCTTGATTCTTCCAACCAATGGCACTTCTCTACTTTACATTGAGTAACATGAACCAAAAGTGTGGGTTATGGTTAAGCCTAGGGCATGAGCTACCTTAATAGGCATCACATTATCTGAAGCACTAGAATCAATAACACAATTACTGAGTTTGTGGCCAGTTATGAGGAGAGAAACATAAAATGGTTTGATCTTCTCATCAGATGAAGTGACTGTTGCCACAAGGCTTGGTTGAGATGAAGGAGAAGGAGTGGGCAAGAGACCTTTAGAACTAGGGGATGAAGGCTTGGATTTGGAATTTACAAATTCTACCATCTTAGCAAAGGCCTTGGGATGGATTTGGTAGAATTCAACTTCTGAGATCTGGATCTTAGTTTTCTTGAGATGATCAATAATGTCAAAAGAACCAGAGGTAGATGGAGCATCATTGATAGGAGTAGATGAAACATTTGACTTATCAACTCTATCATTTAAAGGAAAAGAAGTTTTAGGAGCATAAACAGAGGAGGAAGGAACAACAAAACCTACCTTGGGTGTGGAAGAAGTTGGAATAGGAGCTCCTCTCCTTGCAATCACTGGAATGGCTGTAGGAGGTTCCTGTAGATCTTTTAGCAGGCTGCACCACTTTCTCCTTCTTTTTGGATTTCTCACGAGTCATGAAAACATATGATTCATTGTTCATCTCTGAAACTCTTTCTTCATAATCATCCTCTTCATCTATACCTTCAGTGGTGAGAAAATGGACATGAGATCCACTCAACTCTTCTAATTCTTCATCATCTTCCTCTTCATGTTCTTCACAGATTTCATTCTCCTCCTCATCATCAGGCTCCAGCACTTCACATGTTGCATTGACTGGAACTTTAACAGGTGGGCCTTCAATTTGCAATCTGGTCTGAGGAGAGGGCAACCAATTCCTAGGATGAAATTTCTTCCTAGGAACATCCTGATAAGGAGCATGTTGGGCTAACTTCTTTTTTAGAGAAATGAGATAATTAGTAAGTTTTTGTACCAACTGATATGCATTAGCTCCAGGAGAAGATGTGGAAGAATAAGATGCTTTTTATTTGAATGATTCTCTCCTTAGCTTGCTAGACATGATCATATCATCTTCAACACTGATAAAAAATCTCTAATCAGCATCCAAAGTGGCAAGATTAGCTCTTCTAAGTGCATAGCTCACTTAAGGTAGTTGGGCATTAAGGAAGAAACATTTATAAATCTGATCCACAGGGCATGTGTTTTATGGAATCTTATTAACTAGCCTGTTGAATTTGGCCACAAATTCCCTCATGGGATCATGTAAATCTTTCTTGATTTGAGAAATCTGAGCCAAGGGGGCATGTATATCCTCAGAAAGTTTGAAACGCTGCTCAAACTGGGTTATCATGGTTTTCCAATTGGTGATGGATCCAGTAGGGAGATGATAAAACAAATTAGCAGCATTATCTTTCAATGTCTCTCCAAAAATTCTAATAGAGATATCCTCATGTTCAACTCCGAGAACACCACAACAAACAATGAAGGCTGCAATATGCTCATCTTGATGAACCTTCCTATCACCTCTGAAGTTAGGGAAATTATTTCTATTGCCTCTAGGAAATTCATGCAATGGATGGGTAAAAGAAAGAGGCCCAACCCTTTGGCCCCAAGGTAAAGGAGATGCCATCCTTGGAAATATTGTTTGGAGAGGAACTGAAACACCAGCAAGAATCAAAGCATGCAAATTAGGACTGATTTGATCTTTAGGGATGTCATTCCTAGAAGTTTTTGTCTCTTGTAGGAGGAGTTCTTGTAGATCTTGTTCCTCTACTTTTTCTTGATGAATGGAAGAGAGAAACCTTAATGATCCAAAATTTGGAAATGAGGGTCTTCTTCCCCAAGGGTTATTCTACCCCAAGTGTATCTGTGGATTCCAAACTCACCCCCTGGATCAAATTTGGTCAAGACAACCCCGCACATAGAGAAAATATGAAGGGAAAACCATTTGCATACCTACAAGCTCACATTCCAGAATGAGACAAAGGAAAACTTCAAAGTTTGAACCCAAGTCAAACCAAAGTGGGGAGTCAGAGACAAAAGGTGAATCACATCCCCTAGACAACCAAAGGGTGCCACGTATCCAAGTGGAGTAGAGGGGCTGCGGGAGTTTTCTAGATTTTTTAATTCTCGAAGGAAAAGGGGACAAAAGTATAAATTTTGAACCCACAAGATTGATTTTTGTTCCACGATCTGGCTGCCACATGTTCCCATACTCAAAAGGGGAACCATTTTTCAAGTAAGTTTTCCCACCCTCCTATACAGACCTGATACAAACTTTGAAGGAGGCATATCTTTCGACTTAGGGCTCAACAATATTGTCAGGAGATATGATGTTCAATTAGATACGATCTCGACCTCATCCATTGCCACGAAGGTTTGAAACTTCTTGTTTAGGTGGAAGGCCAGGTTAGTTCTGAAGGAAATACATGGAGGAAATGTCTTCA
Organism: Taxus chinensis; assembly: GCA_019776745.2. NCBI lineage: Eukaryota > Viridiplantae > Streptophyta > Pinopsida > Cupressales > Taxaceae > Taxus > Taxus chinensis. Next base: position 700,605,371 of record CM034148.1, read on the forward strand.
GGCCTTCAGGGTAGGATCCATCTGTCTCAATAACCAAGATCAGATTCAATACCCTATTTCTTTTGTTTCAGAAATTCTTTCAAGGCTGCCGAACCAAGTATCGATGTAGTAAAGACAGATTTGGGGTAGATTTTATTAGAAGCATTAATAGTGGTGGTTGAGCTTCAACCTATTTTTCTCGCTAAAATCTCTCTCATTCTTATGCTCTTCAAATCTATAATTACAGGGGTCAGGATTCATTGTAATACAGTCTAATTCATTATTCTTCCCTACAATCCCTCTCTCTTTTCTTCCCCATGAGTTGAACAATGCCAGTCTAAACACTCCTTTCATGGCATCTATAATGAAATTCTCTTGCGTCAAAGTCCACTAACGATGTATTGTGTGAACTTTTGAATGCAATAAATATTTTTGTGATCCATCTATCCATCCTTTTCTTATTTTATTATCTCTCCTCACCTCTCATCGTATAGACAAGGGTATTACCATAATGCACAATTCTAATGTTTGTTGCAGGTCTTGGGAGCTGTGTTTAATGGGTTTTGAAGTGGTGTTACTGTGTGAAATAAATCTATGGTATGTGGTGCATCTATGTCCACCCTCTCCTTTGCTCACCTCTCTCCACTTCAGGCATCTGAGATTGTGCACCAACACTTCCATTTTCTTGGTGCTATCACCTTATTAGTGTAGGATTTCCCTACTTTATGTAACTTTCTCTCTCAGCTATCTCCTTGGAATTGTTAGATCTAGGAGTATACTATTGGTTATTTCCTTCCTTAAAAGTACTTTAGTACTAGGATTAGGAAGAGGAACCAACCTTCTCTACGAGAATTATTCCCATTTGTAAGTCCCACAGCTTGGGGAATGATCCAATGTTATGCAAATCACACCAAATTCTGCCTTAGAAAAGATCCCCAACTCATTTGGGGGTGCTATGATTTTATGTTAACAGTATCTTGGATTCACCAGATCAAAGATGATCAATAAGTTGCCCATTCAAAAACTAGAATCCATTTGCAATTAATTGTTGCTAGTGGAGTCACCAAAAACTATTGGGTTTCAAAATGGAACATGGATAGAAACCATAGTCAGGGGACAAATGTGTCCCTCCTCTTTAATGGGAGAGGTTCCCTTATTGAAAGTAGAAAAAATAAATGTACAAATATACAAATCTCAATGTTTGGACCCTAACATTCTTGGAATGTTTTCATACTTAGAACATTATCAATACGAAGGATTAGAAGAGTAGAGAGATGAAGGACGGAAGAAAATGACAATGTTTTCAAGAGATATAGGTAGTAGAATATATCCTTACTCACATTAAACTAAGAAAATATAGAAAAATATCAATCACTTCATCACCAATGTGAATCTGTAGACACAAAGTTCTAAAGATTACATAGAAAATAACAAAAAGTTTATTTTGAATGCAAAGACAAATGATCCATTGAATCGAACAAGGAGAGAGAGAGAGATATAATATAGGAAATGAGAAAGAAAGATTTTGTATTGAATTACTTCCAAATTTTACAACTTTCCTAGAAAACCAGACCCCATTTTTCCATGGCCAAAACATGTTCTTATAATAATTTGTTTACATCCATACTTTGTCCCCAAGAAAATAATATCCAAAAGGAGTAATGTTTGTTGTACGGATCCATTTTTGGAAAGTGACATGAAACAAACACACTCATGAAAACCAAGAGGTTCAAAAAGGTAAATATTTCATCATTTTGAGAATGATTACTTTAGCAGGGGGCATCTCATGATTTTATTCTTCATGTGCTCCTACCATTTCCACCTTGTAACCACTTTCATATCACTCGAGTTCTTATTGGTAAGTTTTCACCATTTTTCATTATGTATGCCCGATAAACTCTATTTTATGATAATCAAACTTTACATCTCTTTAAACTTATCAATTTGACTCCACAACAAACCAAAAAGGCATCTCATGAATAAACGATCAAGGAAACAAAGAGAGAAGAATGAATAATGGTTCACATTTGTATTCTTTAGAGCTCTCGTTTGTTAATGGTGTCAAAAAGCTAGATGAGTGCATTTTGGCCACTCTTTCCCTATTGTTCCAGCTTCGAAATTTGACCCTATGTGTGGCAAGATCTCCAAGTAATGACGGGCCTGTGGAAAAAATCTTCATTTTTAAGACATTTGGGAGAAAAAGTGCAATTTCTCATTTTGCTTCCGCTCGCCTTGCCTTGATTTTTTAACATGATGTTACGTGGCACACCCTGATTGGAAAAGGGGTCACGGCTCAAATTCTCATTTTCCTCCACTGGCCCATTGTCTCGATTTCATTCTTCAAACACATGGCATCACCTAGATTGGTTGCGGGGATGTGCTTCACTTTTATACTTTATCTATTTTGAAAAGGGGAAAATTCCAACTTTTCCCCCCGAAATTTCATGCCTATGCCGTTGACTTTTCAATGTAGGCCATATGTCCCTTTCTGATTCATTGTGGGCCTCAACTCATAATTTTTCCCTTCGCATGAGCGGGGCCATGGGTCATTTTAGAACTTTTCACCCTTTGTGGAAACAAAGATAAAATTCCTAAAGTCCTCCGTCAGTCTGCCAAAGTGCATATGAACTAAAAAATGGCCACGTGTCCATTTGCATGAGCAGGGCCACATGTCATTTTATAACTTTTCACCCTTTCGCCATAATCCCTTAGAGAATAAAATGGATCCATCTACCTCAAACTTTCGCTCCAAAAGTACTCTAGCTAATCAAGCGACCTGTAGGGATGCAGGGAAAATCTGACATTTTTTCCAAAATCAGCAAAAGTGATAAGTTCAAAAAGGAATCTATTTTGCCACATCCAATGAGAAGAAAACACGTAGCTTCACCTTCTGAGAAATAATTTTGACGAGGTGAAACAACGTAGAAAATTGTACAGAGAACGGGAAAATGCCATTTTTTTGCAGCCGGATGAAGATTTTCTTTCTACACAAGGTTAATATGCGAAGAATGCAAGTTTCCACATCCTTAAAATGCATAAAAGAAGATCATAAACCCCCCTTCCCATCCATGAGAAATATATATAATGTTATAATGGCCGTAGATTAAGGAAATGCATAAAATGTCATGTGGGAGATCAAAACAAGCACTTGAGAGGCTTGAAACACGAATTCCTCCATGGAAAGACTTCAACTTTCACGAAATTGGATTTGAAAAAAGGGGGGAAAATTGAGGGGACAACACACAACAAGTTTATTTTCTATTTTTATCAGTCAAAAACTTTTTTTTCACTTCAAACTTTTCCATGTCACCTTCGTAGGTGCAAGTGACGAAGAAGATTTGGAAATTTTCTTTTGATTCTATTATTTATGTGCAGAAATTAACTTCAATTTATGTTCTTGTCGTATGGATTTTTATACAACCCCTTCTATAGTGGTTGGGTTGTGCACATCTACCTCTCCTCCTATGACAAGATTCAATCCCATAATAAACTTGTGTATCATGAAATTTTCATCAGTTTTATATTGTGGAACATACTTAAGAAGTTTGGTAAACCTCTCCCAGTACTCAGTTATAGTTAACTTTCCTTGAGCTATATTTTTAAATTCTGTCAAATTTTCTAATCATAATATAGTTGTGGTAGCCAGTGTTGCCTAAAGTAGTTGTTAAATTGGTCCCATGTAATGCTTGATTCATCAATTTTCAATTCATCCTTACGACTGTCCCACCAGGAGGATGCCTCATGGGAAAGATGATAAGCTCCCCATACTACCTTTGTTTCTTCCAAGAAGTTCCTTATTACAAATTACTCCATTTCGCTGAGCCAATTCTCAGCCCCATCCCCCAGTTTAGTGCCATCAAAATTTGGTGAACTTATCCTTTTTATTTCATTAGTAAGTTTAGTTGCTAATCTTGCCTTTTTATTTTCAGGTGGATTAGGTACATTTTCATTTGCATTTGAAGTGTTATTTTTGGCATTTGCAACATTGTTATTGGTTGTATTATTTTTATCAATGCCCATATTTCCACCATTGGTGTTGTTTCCTGGAGGTGGCTAATTGTTATTAACAACATCATCTTCCTTCTCTTCATTACCCATTACTTTATGTTCAAGTACAGTAAGATGACCTCTTGTGTCCAACAGGGAAGCAAGAATCTAATAATTTTTTGTGCGGTATCTACCTCTCCACCTAGAGTGGATTATTTACAGCACCCCCCTTGTTCTAACCATTTTTTGTTAACAAGAAATTAATTTTTTATCAGATATGGACTCAATAGTTCCAAGAGCTACAACCTTCAGCTATGATACCAAAATGTAACATCCAATTTTTATGACTTAGAAATAAGGGAATTTTTTTTACATAATGTTCTCTATTCTAAATTTATACTATTCATAACACACATTCCATTTCCAATCCATCTCATGACAGAAAACCATATGCAGGTGTAATTACTTGGTGTAACATCGATCTCTCATTTCATGACTCGGTACTAAACCGGTCTCTCATGTTTAACTTGTGCACGTGTATACTATGGTTATTTTACCCATTATGGGTAACTCAAGTGTTCTATCTAAGAAGCCTATTTAAATATCTGTTACTTTTATTCATCTAAAATCCCACATTCTTGGACTAGGTGACATAAGACAACGCAACCAGTAGTTTACGATACTTTGTCCAAATTTTTAAACATGTTTTTCATGTTTACTTTCTAAGAATACATACTTGTTGAAAGGAATATGTCTTTCACCCCACTCAAACTATTATCTAGATTGGTCTTCCTTGAATTCTGTCAACCAAACCTGAGTCAAATTTCTTTCAACGAAACTAACATACTTAGGAAAATTAGATTATTAAACTTCAATTTATTATCTTTCTTACTTATCATTAAACATCACACCTAAGGATCCACTAAGTATGATTGATTCAAACAAGGGAATTCGAAATGTACTTTTACACCAGTTGAAGGTATGCAGATAAAATCTATGTTCATGCATATGAACATTTTTAATCATAATCCTTTATTTCCATTTATCAAAAATATTATTTCAATATCAAGTAAGAAAGATCATTAAGTTTCTTTACTATTGTTTAACAATGTAAACAATCTTGATTGAAAGCTTGTTAATTAGACTTAGTGATATCATAATATTTAAATTCATCTTACTAATTCTTTTAAGCTTTCCAATTTCCATTTATTGTTTTCATATAGAAGAGCATACAACTAGTCATCATTAATAATGATTATACTTTATCACACTAATCAAGGATAACATAATTAGCTATGATTTAATGATAAAAATGAAGTATCCTCTTCTTCCTAATTAAGGACTATTGTCCTATTCATGAAATCAAAAAACATGAGTAGATTCATATTAGGAATGCCACATTCAACTATATAGAAACTATCCTTATTCCCTTTTCCGAATAAGGATCTATAAATCATAATCATCATAGTTATACCATTACCCCAAAATTAAATGATTTGGAATATATATAGTTTTTCTATCCCAAGTATCATTTTTATACTTTATATTTTATTAAGCCATGCATATTAATAATTGATAATATCAATAAAATCTAGTCATGCATGTCAATATTCAAGAATATTAATCAAATCTAATTCATATATGACCCTTGAATAAATCAGTAATCACGAACCCATTACACAATAATTAATTTATCAAAAAGAGAATTCACTTCACTCCAAGCTTAATAAATATACCATAAGTTTTATAAGAAAACATTTCTCACAAGTACAGAACTAATTTGATACATCTTCATAGTTTTCCAACAAGTTTCTTTTTCAAGAACGTTTCAATACATAAAGCATCTGAAAGAAGAAATTGACTTCGTTAATAAAACAAATGTAACTTTTTATAAGTATTTCTCCTTTCACGTTTCATGAAGTCCATGTGCAAAATTGTTAACATGAGGCATTTCATAAGAAATGAGCATGATAAGTGCTATAACATTAAAACATTATGTTTTTATCTAATTCTTTTGTAAAAGGAACCATGTTGTTTATGAAAATGTTCCAAGTACCACAAAATAATATCAATTAAAAAGAATTCCCCAAAAGCCTCAATGTCAGAAATAGAGAAGAATTCATTAAATATATTTAAGAATCATTTACCCCATAAAAATAAATTAAATAATATAACAAAATTTAATTCCATCCATGTTACAGTAATGATAATCATTTTAACATGATAACATTTCAAACTACACCCAACTATAAGAAAATAATTAATTAAATATCATGATATGTCCTCATTTGTTTCAATTTAATTCACTAAGCCAAAGTTCCACTATATCATAGTCAATTCTATATCGATCAATCTAAAATGAATTGATATACAAACACAAATGACTTGATAAAAATAGAATGTTGTCACTATACTTCCTCTAAACAAATCCATGTTGTTACCCAGAAAAAATTGCCAAAAAAAGAGACCAACTTGATAGGAACCAAAGGTACTCACTGTACATTCCTATAATAGGTTTACTCTAGCCAATGACAAGACAAAACAAACACAAGATAAAAAACTCCTGAAGGATCTTGTCGAAAACAAACGATCAAAGATATAAAACTCATTTGATCAAACATATGTATTTAACCAATACAACAAAGAGAGAGAGTCGTAACACCAAAATGCATCACAAATGATCAATCAACAGCTGAATGCACAAGTACCTATTGCATAAATTTATAGGATAATGAAAGCCTAATAGTTATAATGAACCAAAATCATAGAGTACAGCCTTCACCTGATTCGGATCAGGATCCAAGATTAAAGATTAAAATTTTCCTTAAAAATGATCAATTAAAACTCACATCTTCCAACATATTTAAAACGAACTCGAATACAAGCAAGAATCTTCACACAAATTTTTAAACCAACTCAAAAATGCAAGCATATTCTCAAAAGAGACATTTCACAGGAAAAAAAAACATTCAAAAAAACATGCTTTCGTCTAAAGAATGCATCCCAAGAAAACAATTATGACCGAAACCACAAGAATCTCCAAAGTTGAACAAGAAACTAATACCAAATCATGATACCCCACACATGATGCTCAAAGACTAAAATATATTTGAAGGAAAATATAATAAAAATAAAATGAAACCCCAGTTCGAAGATTAATACAAACCTGGGTCCTTCCAAAAATCAACTAAAGCTCAAAAACGTAAGCTAACTTAAGAAGGGTAATCATGCAAAAAAAATAATAATCACTAAAAGAGAGAGACAAGAGATTTACCAGTCCTTGTTTCCAAGCATATCAACCCAAGAAGGGTATATAAAATAACATAACATAGCTTAAAATGACAGAGAAAAAAACCCCATATAAGTCCCCTTCATATTATGCACTTATAGTGCTTGAAATACCACCACCAAAGATAACTAGTATGGGTCAAAGCTTGAGTTCAAACAACAAAATATCAGTTAATTTTTTTAACCAAAATGAATGACCTGTAAAATCAAAACCAGAGCCACGTTTAGATGCAATAAGTGAACATTATATCCTAGTGTTAAACATAATGTTTAACGACAACCTGGGTTGTTACCAGTACTCGAAAAGACTTCCACTAGACCCTGTGAAATTTTTTTAAAGCCAACAGTTTATAGACAGAAGGAGATATATTTACGAGAAGCAAAGATAACACAATATTCCCAATAACAATCCTTCACAGTTTAATATATATTACACGCACACATTTGTTTTTCCATACTCATTCAAAACCCAAAATCCGGTATAACAACTTTATATCACAGGATCCGTTTATATCCACAAGAAACCATAACCATAAATAACTTACAGAAGTAAGAAGAAGTAAACCACAACACAAGAAACAATTCTTAGAGACATTTTTTTTATAAAGATCCACGCTATTTTTATGAAAACATTTAAATAAAAGTAAGATATCTTAAAGAGATAGAGCCTATCATGCCTAGTAGTGATCCTAGATTCTCTTCCTTGCTTCAAACCTTCAAGTAAAGATTCCACATAAATATTTCAAATGAAAATGCCAAAAAAAATTCTCTAAAATATTTCCCACTTTATTTTTATAGTTTCCATGACCAAATTTTTTCCATTATATCCGTCATGTAATGGCGAATTTTAACATGCAACATAATCAAACTGAAAGTTTGAAAAATGGAAATACCCACATGGAGAGCCAAGAAGCTCGAAAAATCTAAATGAATAATGAAACCAAATAGTTTCTTTTTTTCTCTAACCCATTCTACTATTCCCCAAGAATTTTTCACTCAGGTCGAGGCTCATTAATGCCAACAAGACTGCCAGTGTCCCTCCCGCCAAAGCCAACTCACTGGTAGTTACAACTAACCATTGAAAACTTCATTCAATCGAATTTAGCAGAGTCGACAACTTAGCACTTTCCACCACCTTCATGTCTTGGCCAAAATTGGCGGGAAACTGGCCATTAAATGAAACATTTAAACCTTCTTATTGCCCTTTGGAATGGTGCCACTGCCATCCAACAACTTTCCACCCAAGCCAACCTTATTTCCCATATGTTATTTTGATGTCCTTAGGTTAGGTTTCCATTATATTAGTTTTTAAACCATAGATTAGGACCTTAGGAAAAGTTCATAGAATAGCTTAAGATAATTAGTATCCAAGACTTAGGATAGTCACTCCAATTACCCTTCTAAGAATTAATCATCATAATAATTACAATCACCTTAACTTAAGGATAGGATAAATAATGAAAGGAAAATAGATTAATTAGGTCCTAATAAATTAATCAAAGGACATTACCTTTTTGTAAAATTTATCAAAATGATGTCATTAGATCACTCAGAATGGTGCATTCAAAAGATGCTACAGGACACCCCTGTTATCCCAATGTAAACCTGAGTTCAGGAATCAAACATTCTAACCTGCTTTATCAAATGATCAAAACATTGTAAAATCATAGACATGCCTTGGATCACTACAATTGACCCAAGGTATGATTTTTCCTAAATTTTTCATTAAAAAAGACTAAAGAACAAGTTCAATATTTTAAAATAGGTAAGGCAAAAATAAGACTGAATTTATTCTCCTTCATCAAATACATAATGAATTTCAAGGTTCAGCATAAGGAATCTGTGAAATACTTCATTATTAAATTCAAAATTGTCGTGGCATGATGTTATCCAATTTTAGAAGATAAAACATATCATCTACAACAACATGATTAATTAGTTTTAAAAATTACACCGTTTTCAAAACGAGAATCACCTATCAATGTTGCTACTTCATTTACAAAATTGATCAAGGATAACAACCATGGTAGAGGCATTACATATCCTCCTTCCGAGCCATATGTGGATGTTTGTGAACATGTGTGGGTAGATTATTTAGATACTAACCATTTGAGTTATTCTTATTTGGACACCATTGCAGTGAAAAATCACATGGAAGAAATTGTTGAGTCATACACAATGTTTGATGAAGAGGATACTATGGCTACAGAAATCGGAACTCATCTATTCTAAACATAGTAGATAATATTACTTTGGTAAGTGACATTTCTAATGAAAATTGTAAATAAACCTATGCTTAAGATGAAGAATGTACAGTTACTGATTTCCATTGTCCTTTATCTAAGGTTATGTATCTTGAAAATATGCCTATTTTCCACATGCTTTAGCCTCATGTTTTTCCCTTGAATTCTTTAATTGTTGATGTAGATATCGCTATTCTGAAAATACCAAACAAGTGACTGTTGACATAGGGAAAGAGCTAACCATTGGTACTAATTTAGAGACCAGCCAAGATACTAAGGTTTTAGAAATCTTGAGGAAGAATTCCCAAGATTTTTCTTGGGATTATACTGACATGAAAGGGATCTATCTAAGAATATGCACTCACCATATTTACACTAAGGATGTTAAACCTATGAGATAGCCATAATGAAGAATTATTCCAACACTTAAAGACATATTCAAGAATGAAATAGAAAAATTTCCGAAGGTAGGATTCATCTATCCTATATCTAATAGTCAGTGGGTATCACCACTAGTTTTAGTTCCTAAGAAAAATGGTAAATGGAGAATCTGTGTAAACTATAGGGAACTTAATGAAGCCACCAAGAAAGAGTACTTTCCCCTACCCTTTATTTTCAGGTTCTAGACAATCTTAAAGGTAATAAATATTTCTCCTTCTTGGATGGGTTTAGTGGGTATAACCAAATTAGTATTACACCTGCTAATTAGGATAAAACCGCATTTACTTATCCCTAGGGCACATTTGCATATAGAGTTCTACCATTTGGAATTTGTAACGCACCTTCTACCTTCTAGAGAGTAGTTTTGGAAATTTTTGTAGACCTTACAAATGATTGTGTTGAAGTTTACATGGATGATTTTATTTTCCATGGTTTAAATTTTGATGAATCTTTGAACAATTTTGAAAAATTGTTAACTAGATGTGAGCATCACCAACTTTCCTTAAGTCATGAATTTTTTTTAATAATGGTTGATCAAGGAATTTTCTTAGGTCATGATATTTCTTCCAAAGGGATACAAGTCGACCCCAAAAAATATTAAAGTAATTGATTAGCTTCCTATGCCAACAAATCAAACTGACATCAAGAGTTTCCTTAGACATGCAGGGTATTATAGGTGGTTCACCAAATACTTTAGTAAAATTGTTGTGCCTATGTTTTCTTTTCTAAAGAAAGATTGTGTTTTTTAATGGTCTCGTCATTGTCAGCATGTTTTTGAGATTATCAAAGAAAATTTAACCACTATAATTTTGAGAGGACTCAACTAGGGGTAGCCTTTCCATATTCAAACTGATACTTCTAACACAACAATGGGAGATGTTATTGGACAAAAGGATTAGGAAGATCATATGTATGCCATCTATTTTATCAGCAAGAATTTTATCCCTACAAAGAGAAACTACACCACTATGGAGAAATAATTTTTAGTTGTTGTTTACTCTCTGAATAAATTCAGAAATTATATTACTGGATACAAAATCTTTGTTTATACTGACCACATCGGCCATAAGATATTTGATGAATAAACCAGTAGTAGGGGGAAAATTATTATATGGTTAATCTTGTTACAAGAATTTAACTTAACTATTATTGATAAACCAGGAAAGATTAATGTTGTTGTCGATTTACTTTCAAGATTCAATGTTTTAGGAGAAGAAGAAGCAGTCTAGGATCATTTTACAGATGAACACTTTTTTGCAATATCAACTCAGCCTCCATGGTTTTTTGATCTTGTAAACTACCTAATTATAGGGAAGTTTCCAACCTACTTTACCAATAAGGAATGAAAGAGATTACTTACAAATAGCTCAACATATAAATGGTGTAATGAAATTCTATTTAAAAAATTTCCTGATCTGGTTCTTCGTAGGTGTTTTCATGAGGATGAAGTATATGACATACTGAGAGCTTGTCATGAAAAGCCTAGAGGAGGAAATTACTTAGTGAAGATGAGAATTCAGAAGGTCCTTGGAGCTGGGTATTACTGGCCTTTTCTTCACAAGTATATCAAGAAGTACGCGTGGTAGTGTGATGAATGTCAAAGAATGGGGAAGCCTATATTTTCCTGTTGTCGCCCTGAAAATTCCCCTCATTTTCCAAGTACAAATAATTTTTTTGAGTTATTTCCTTTGAGAGCATGTTTAAAACAGAGTAAGAAGTCTGGAAAGATAAAAAAAATTGTTCTCTAAAGTCATTTTTTGTGTTTTGCAGATTTTTCAGGTATTTTTTGCCCACATGTCCCAAGTGCTGCTGGGCTCCCAGTTCACCAATTTTCTACTTTCTCTGTAATTCTTTGTTTGTCATATTTTTTGGGTATTTTTGGCCCACATGTCCCTTGAACCATTTGTGTCATCTAGACCTAATTTCCCCACATCAGTCGAGTCAGCCGAATCAGCCCCACGTGTCCCAGTGTCCCTTGTTGCCTTCATTCGAATGAAATTTCCAATCTTTTCTATTGTCATGGATTATCAAACCTTGTATTATTTGTAATTTCTCTGTTCGCAAAAGAAATTTTAAATTCGGGTGTAAATGGTGGAGTTTTTCTTCTTCTCTGCATTTTTCCACAGTCATGAATGACAAACGTCTTCCCCGTCAATTTTTGCCCTAGCATCCGCGTGTATGTGGACATATCTAATTGGACACGGCAGGACTGGTTCTTTTTATGAACTTGTCACTTTTGTTATTTTGGAAAAAATGTCAAGTTGGCCCCATGGCCCCAAAAGATCCTGATTGGGTACTTGGCGGAAGGTGGAAAGGCGGGCCCTTTTCATGTTTTAAGGCATTATGGTGAAAAGGCGTAAAGTATAAAAGAATGTCGAAGGCTTGCAAAGGACACGTGGTCATTTTTAAGTTAGAAACGGAGGATCGGGTCGTCGGGACACTTTAGGTATTTTGGCTTTGTTTCCATAAAAGACGTAAAGTTATAAAGTGAACTGTGACCCCGTTGGCACCCAGGATAAAGTCAAATGTTGAGCCCGCTATGAAAAGTCAAAGTGGGAAGCGGGTCGGAAAACTTTGAGTTTTTGAGCTTTTTGTTGAAAAGAGTAAAAATGGTAAAAGTGAGCAGCGACTCCTTCACTACTCAGGTAGAGCCACATGTCGGGCCTGTATCAAAAGTGGATGGATGGGCCGAAATGTTAAAAAATGAAAAATTTCTATAAAGTCACAAAATATAAAGGTGCCCCCCAAGCCCGCTTCAGAAAATCTCCCCCACTTGGATGGCTCAAATTCAAAGTTTGCAAAAGCAAGATGAATGAATCATATTTAAAGTTACAAAAGTAGATTAACGGCCATGGAGCAATGCATCTGGTTTTTCTGCTATTAACACTCCAAGATTTTAGGAGATACGATTTATCATCATTTTTCATTGTTAATTTGTTAATCTCTTGTCATTTTTATCAGTGAAGTGTAAATCTGTATTGTTATAGAGCTAAAATTATGAATATGAGGAATATGAAGGTTGATATTTTGAATTGGAATTTCTCGGACACCTATAAAAAAATTCTAGATCCAACAGAGCAAGATGCAGAGGAAGTTGCATGAGAAAATGATGATGAGCATGCTGCCAAAAAGTGATAACCAGGTGCCCTAGTAAAAGTAACAAGTGGAAATGATTGAAAAAAATTATCATTTGTACACCTGGTAGCTTTCGAGTGTAAATTTTTAAACATCACTTTCTGGAAACAACTCTGTAACAAACAAAGTATTATTTGGAATATTATTTTCTTGGGGGGAAAGCTTTGATGTATAATGAGTCTTATAAAGGCATGAATTGGATTGCCAAAATGGGGGGGGATCCTGGCATTTCTAAAATGTTATAGATATGAAATTAATACAAAAGAGTTCTTTTCCCCTTCTTCCTTGGCTCTTACTTCTTTCCTTATTTGAAATTTGTGAATCATCCATCTTTGCATGTTAAGAAACTTTGTGTTCTTGTTTATATGATTTCTGGAACTTTGTGTCTGTGGAATTATATCTATTGTGAAAGTGAATGATTCTATTTTATGTCTCCTTTACTCAAATATGTGTAAGGTTATACTCTCCCATCTATATTTCCAGAAAGTATTGTTATGTTCTTCCCTCTCCCATCTCCTTAATTATTCCATTCTTTTGTATTGATGATATTTTGGGCATAAAATATTTCAAAGTATCAGGATTCCACACTTTGAAATTTGTACACTTGTATATAAGTTTTGTTACTTTCTTTCAATAAGGGAACCTCTCCCATTAAAGAGGAGGGACTTTTTGTCCCCTGACTATGGTTTGTTAAAGTATCATTTTAAAACCCAACACTTTTTGGCAACTCCACTGGGGATTTCATATCCCTTTCGAAAAGAACAAATTCTTGATCATTTTTGATCTGGCGACTCTACGATATACACGAAGTAAAAAGGATCTCAGAGTAGAAGATTCTCATTTTCAACTTCTGGAGCAGCAAGGATTCCCTCTCCCTTCATCAAGAATAAGTAGAAGAACGTGGCCTGTGAGCACTCCTCCTGCTAGAGACAGAACCTCTTAGAATAACATTCCTCATGATCAAATTAGTCCTAACCTCCATGCTTTGGTGCTTTCTACTGTTGCATTTCCTCTTCAGATAATATTTCCAAGGATGGCAGCCCCCTTTGCCTTAGGGACAATAGGTTGGGCCTCTTTCTCTTCCTCATCCATTACATGAGTTACCTAGGGGTAACAGAAAAAGTTTTCGTAAATTCTGAGGTGATGGAAAAGTACACTCAGATGAACACATTACGGCCTTCATTGTTGCATGTTGGATTCTTGGGGTTGAACATGAAGGACGTTTCTGTCAAGATATTTATGGAAACATTGCAGGACAATGCTACTAATTGGTTCTATCATCTTCTTGTTGGGTCAATTACAGATTGGACCTCCATGACAACACAATTTGAGAAACATTTCAAAACCTACTGAAGATATCTATGCCCTCTTGGATCAAATCTCTCATATCAAGAAGGAACCAAATGGACCCATGAGGGAGTTTGTGGCTAAATTTAACAAGCTGATTCATAGAATTCGACAAAAACACTCGTCCTGTATATCAGATCCAAAAGTGTTTCTTCCTCAATGCTTAGTTACCTGAAGTAAGCTATGCACTAAGGAGTGCTAACCTTGTAACTCTGCATGTTGATCAAAGATTAGACATCAGTGTTGAGGATGATTTAATCATGTCTGGTAAATTGAGAAGAGAACCTTCCAAATCTAAGGCATCTTCCTATGCCCCTCTTGGAGCCAACAAATATTAGTTAGTGCAAACTTTGGCAAATGATCTCATTTCCATTAAAAATACATTGGCTAAGCATGCTCCTTACCAAGACATTCCAAGGAAGAATTTCCAGCCTAGGAACCGGTTACCTCCTCCTCATACTAGATTGTTATTAAAGGCCCACCAATCAAGGTTCCAGTCAATGCAACTTGTGAAGTTCAAGAACCTGATGATGGAGAGGTTAATGAATACTATGAAGAACCAGAAGAATAGATTCATGAAGAACAAGAGGAGGTGGGTGGATCTCAATTTAATTTCCGCACCACTGAAGGTATGGATGATGAAGATGAATATGATGAAAGAGTGGCAAAGATGAATAGTGATTCATATGTTGTTATGACTTGGGAGCAAACAAATAGAAAATAATAAGTGGTGTAGCCTGCTAAGAAATCCAAAGAGCATCCTATAACTATTCTAGTAATTACAAGAAGAGGAGCTCATATTCCCACTACATCCGACAAAAAAGGTGAGTAATGCTAATCCTCCTCCTTCTACTTTTTTTTCCAAAGATATATTTTCCTTCAATTCCTAAAGTTGATAAATCAAAAGTTTCTCCTCCTCCAGGTAATGATTCCCTATCCACCTCTAGATCTTTTGATATTATCAATCACCTCAAAAAGAGCAAGATCCAAATCTCAGAGGTAAAATTTTACTAGACTCATCCAAAAGCTTTTGCTAAGATGGTAAAGTTTGTCAATTCTAAATCCAAAACCCTCATCCAATACTTCCAAAGGTCTTTTTCTCACTCCTTCATCACCTCAACCAAGCCTTGTGGCTACAGTCACTTCCCCTAATTAGAAAATTAAACCATTCTATGTGACTCTCCTCATAGTTGGCCATAAACTCAGCAATTGTGTTATAGACTCAGGAGCATCAGACAATTGTAATTCCTACAAAGGTATCTCATGCTTTAGGCCTGACTCTAACACGCACTTTTGGTTCCTGCTATTCTATGGAGAGTAGAGAAGTTCCTTTGGTTGGGAGAATTAAATATGCACAAGTATATTTTACTGCTTTTCTAGAGTAAAGGGGTATTGGCCACTATTTTGTAGCTGATATTCCTCCCTCAAATGGTATGTTGCTGAGTAATAATTTCTGTAAGTATGTAGGAGGTGAGATTAAAATGGATTGGTCGCACGCTTTGATCATGGTCAATGGAAAAATGAAGAAGCTGCTACCTGAGAAACAAACTGACTACATTATGCAAAAGACTGATGATCCAAAAGCACAAATACTCTATGAAGATATAAGGCATGACAACTACATGATCATGTCACAAGATGAGGAAAATACTCCTAAGGGAGTGACTCATGATCCCAATGGCATTTGGACTTTGGAATTTTATGGAAGCTGGTTCTAGAGCTGGTGTGGTGTTGATCTCTCCAGAAGGGAAGATTCATCCATTCTCTGTTAAGATTTACTTTGAAAATACAAAAAATACAGGTCAATATGAGGCTCTCATCCTTGGGTTGAACATGGAAAAAGATATGGGAGTGAAGAATCTCTTTGCTCGTGGTGATTTAGAGTTGATTGTGAATCAAGTCAGGGATCTTTACCTAGTCAAGAATAGGAGGCTGGGCCTCTTGCTCTTCCTCATCCATTACATGAGTTACCTAGGGGGTAATAGAAAAAGTTTTCCTAAATTCTGAGGTGATGGGAAAGTACACCCAAATGAACACATTGTGGCCTTCATTTTTGCATGTGGGATTCTTGGGGTTGAAAAAGAAGATGTTTCTGTCAGGATCTTTATGGAAACAATGTAGGAAAATGCTTCTAATTGGTTCTATCATCTTCCTGCTAGGTCAATTACAGATTGGGCCTCCATGAAAATGCAATTTGAGCAACATTTCAAACCTGCTGAAGGTGTGCATGCCCTCTTAGATCAAATCTCTCATATCAAGAAGGAACCACATGAACCCATGAGGGAGTTTGTGGCTAAATTTAACAAGATGATTCACAGAATTCAATAGAACACTCCTCCTGTATATCAGATCCAAAAGTGTTTCTTCCTCAATGCTCAGTTACCTGAAGTAAGCTATGCACTAAGGAGCGCTAACCTTGCAACTCTGCATGTTGATCAGAGATTAGACATCAGTGTTGAGGATGATTTAATCATGTCTGGTAAATTGAGAAGAGAACCTTCCAAATCTAAGGCATCTTCCTATGCCCCTCTTGGAGCCAACCAAATATTAGTTAGTGCAGAAGTTGGAAAATGATCTCGTTTCCATTAAAATGCAATTGGCTAAGCATACTCCTTACCAAGACATTCCAAGGAAGAATTTCCAGCCTAGGAACCCGGTTACCTCATCCTCATACTAGATTGGCTATTAAAGGCCCACCCATTAAGGTTCCAGTCAATGCAACTTGTGAAGTTCAAGAACCTGATGATGGAGAGGTTAATGAATATTATGAAGAACCAGAAGAAGAGATTCATGAAGAACAAGAGGAGGTGGGTGGATCTCAATTTAATTTCCTCACCACTGAAGGTATGGATGATGAAGATGAATACAATGAAAGAGTGGTAGATATGAATAGTGATTCATATGTTGTTATGACTTGGGAGCAAACAAATAGAAAATAAAAAGTGGTGCAGCCTGCTAAGTAATCCAAAGAGCATCCTATAACTATTCCAGTAATTGCAAGAAGAGGATCTCATATTCCCACTACATCCACAAAAAAAGGTGAGTAAAGCTAATCCTCCTCCTTCTACTTTTGTTTCCAAAGTTTCTTTTCCTTCAATTCCTAAAGTTGATAAATCAAAAGTTTCTCCTCCTCTTGGTAATGATTCCCCATCCACCTCTGGATCTTTTGATATTATCGATCACCTCAAAAAGACCAAGATCCAAATCTCAGAGGTAAAATTTGACTAGACTCATCCAAAAGATTTTGATAAGATAGTAAAGTTTGTCAATTCCAAATCCAAAGCCTCATCTAATACTTCCAAAGGTATTTTTCCCACTCCTTCATCATCTCAACCAAACCTTGTGGCTACAATCACTTCCCCTTATGAGAAAATTAAACCATTCTATGTGACTCTCCTCATAGTTGGCCATAAAATCAACAATTGTGTTATAGACTCAAGAGCATCAGACAATGTAATTCCTACAAAGGTATCTCATGCTTTGGGCCTGACTCTAACACACACGTTTGGTTCTTGCTATTCCATGGAGAGTAGAGAAGTTCCTTTGGTTGGGAGAATTAAATATGCACAAGTAGATTTTTTTGGTTTTCCAGAGAAAAGGGTCTTAGCCACTATTTTTGTAGCTAATATTCCTCCCTCATATGGTATGTTACTGAGTAGGAATTTCTGTAAGTATGTAGGAGGTGAGATTCAAATGGATTGGTCACACTCTTTGATCATGGTCAATGGAAAAATGAAGAAGATGCTACATGAGAAACAGATTGACTACATTGTGCAAAATAATGATGATCCAAAAGCACAAATATTCTATGAAGATATAGGGAATGACAACTACATGATCATGTCACAAGATGAGGAAAATATTCCTAAGGGAGCGACTCATGATCCCAATGGCATTTGGAATTTGGAATTTAATGGAAGTTGCTCTTCAGTTGGTTCTGGAGCTGGTGTGGTGATGATCTCTCAGGAAGGGAAGATTCATCCATTCTCTTTCAATCTTTACTTTGAAAATACAAACAATACAGCTCAATATGAGGCTCTCATCCTTGGGTTGAACATGGAAAAATATATGGGAGTGAAGAATCTATTTGGTCATGGTGATGCAGAGTTGATTGTGAAGCAAGTTAGGGATATTTATTGGGTCAAGAATAGGAGATTGAAACATTATAGAAACCTTGTCCGGGATTCCATTGAGTTTCTTGATGATTTCTCCATCGAAGTTTGTGCCAAGAGAGAGGGATACTAGAGCTTATTCTCTAGTTGTCTCGTGATATTTGTTGATTCCTCAGCCAAATTTCTCTCAAGAGAAGTTTAATATTGAAACGATTCATAGGCTGAGTGTACCAAATAATGCAAGCAACTGGTAGGTTCTCAATGATGATCAACATTTTCTCTCTTTTTTGGAGCTTAATGATAATTTTGATCAGTTGTATTTTGAAGGAAGTGAGACTTTCCCTAGAGAGTGTGTATGCTCTAATGAAGGAGATATTAAGGAAGAGATAGATCAAGATGGTTTCATCAAATTAAAAGGTAATAAGATCCCTAAAGGGATGGTGAGTTTGGAAGATCTTTTTGATAAACATGATAGGTACGTCAAGCCTAAAGAAACCCAAGGATCTCGGCAGTCTGCTGAATGTGAAAAGGTTAATATTGGGAGTCTTGATGAAGACCATGTATAAAGATTGTAAAACATATTGTAATGCATGTGATCACTGTCAACACCACCTTAGAAAACTAGGGAAATGAGATGAGATTCCATTGAGGCCTATTCCTAGTGCAAGAGCCGTTTGAGAAATGGGCTATAAACTTCGTGGGTCCTATTTCTCTAGCTACACATTAAACTAGATCACACTACATAGTTACTTACATATGATTATCTTACAAGGTGGGAGGAATAAGCCCCTCCAAAGGACTATACACCATCTACAACAATTAGGTTTTTATGGGAAAATATTATTACAAGGTATGGATGTCCATTAATTCTAACAAGTGATAGGGGTACACACTACTTGAAATGAGACAATTAGGATACTATTGGATGAGTTCATGATTGCACACCATAACATGACACCCTATCACCCTTAATAAAATGGAGCTGTAGAGGTTTTTCAACAAAATTTTGAGCCAGATATTGATAAAAAATATGTGATGTTGGAAGGAAATATTGGGATGATAAATTTGTTGCCGTGTTATGGGTGTATAGAACAACATACAAGCGGTTGAACAAGGCCACACCTTTTCAGTTGGGGTTTGGTGCGGAAGAAGTTATTCCTATGGAATTCATATTACCTTTTTTGTGTATTGCATGCACTAGAGGTAGCTGATGAGAAAACATTGGAAGAAAGGATTAATAGATTGATACAATTAGATGAGAGGTGATCAATAGCACGTTGGAGTCAGAAGCAAGAAATAGATAGGATAGAAAGCATGAAATGACAGGCACATCAGAGATAAGAAGCTTGAGATTGGACAGATGGTGATCCTTTATGATTCAAACTTATTGTGCCATCCAAGAAAGATTAAAGTGCATTGGTTGGGACTATATGTTATCACTCACATTCTTGAATCATACACATGTCAGTTAGCAACGCTTAATACAATACGGTTACCTGGATACTTTAATGGAAGTAGGTTGAAGCCCTACTATAAATAAGTCTTCTTGGTGTTTGTAATAAGGTAGTACTACCATTTAGAATAGGTTTCCCTTTATGCATTTTCTTTAATGTATTTCCTTCATCATCTCTATTCTTCATCAATTTAGTTTGGTGTGTTTTGTAATAAGCGCATTTGGATGCTGGAAGCTAATTACAATTTGAATTATTTTTATGTTCATAGGACTACACATACCATTGGTGTGGGGTGGTTCTTACTTATTATTCACAATTGAGCACATTTGAGAACAAGCTGACTATAGGTGCTATATAAGGAAGGAGATTTCTTTTAAAAGATGACCATAAATGGAGATAAATGAAGGAATAGTATAACACGAAGTAAGTAGAGGATGTGGAGACTACCAGTGGAAGGTGCAGTGACGAGGTACTCAGGAGCATGGTAGTACACTGAAGAGAAGTTTGAGGCCATAAGGTAGGAGGGAGTGCTAGAAGGTTATAGCTGGGGCACGAATATATACCATGTGGAAATTGTGAAATTGGTTAGTAAATGAGAGGATTGTTGGTAGGTAAAGGAGCAATAAATGCACTCAATTTTTGAAAATATATATAAGGATGGGATGCGAGTTCATTTTTACCATTGTAATCGTGAGAATTTTAAAAGAGCTAAGTGTAAATGAGCTGAGAAAATTGTGTTGAGGTGTGAAAGAGTGTGAAACTAGACGTGGATTGTAGATTTTTGCATAGGAGAAGCTTGTGTCCCCATTGGTGAAGGGTTTTGAGTGAAGAAGTCACGTTACAAAAGAGCTAGGGCATGTAATTTCAACTAGGGCATGGATATTCGAGCTAGGATTTTGACTTACTCTCTATAGAGGATAGAAAATATATATTTTCAAATGGTGTCGAAGAAAGCACCTGTAGCAAGAGCCAAAGGAAAGAAGAAGGTCGAAGTGGAAATAGAAATTTCTCCTGATAGTAATTTCTCAGAGATGCAGTACTCAGAGGGCATGATTGTGGGACAATAATGGGATTCCCACATCTGTAAGTGTAATATCAATGATTATAACCATCACACATTGGATAATAAAAAGGGTTTGGATGCTTTGTTGAGTATGAAGACAAACAAGTGCATAAAAGAGGACATATCAATGTATGATGATGTTGGAGAGAAGTTGCTAAAGAAGGTTGGAGCTTACCAATTGTATGAGCTGCCATATTTTGGAAAATATGAACCATTGGACTAGTGGTTGATGAGAAAAGTCCATGATGACTTCTTCTACTTTGCCGGAGGGAGGGTCAGAATCACAACCACCTTGATTGCATCATTGATAGGGTTGAAAGCCATAGGAGTAGATATGGATATTGATCTAATTGATAAGGCTGTAATCTTGGAGACAAGGAAAGATTTAGGATATACCAAGGGTCTGCATGACATGGACATTGGCAAGTTGAAGAAGTACCCAGTGGTATAGGCAGCTACACATCTGGTAACAAAGTTGAATGACCAAGAGAGGTGGTTCCAGGTGAATACAATGTGGCTACACATTACAGGGATAATGTTTCAAGGAGTGATCTACAACATAATGGGTTACATTACAGAGACTATTGTTGAAGAAGCACACACAGGTGACAAAATTAGTTTTGGCACTATTTTACTATCTTTGGTATTTATGGAGATTGGAGTGCTTAATGGGCCAAAGAACAAGATATGGGAGTATCCCATGGAGAATAAGTCTCTTGTAGAGATATTTGACAAATACTTGTGTGAATGGTCAATGAGTGGGCCAAACAAATAGAGGGTGGAGATGTGGTATGATAGGCTCCGCATGGCATTTGAAGAGGAGTGGGGCATACCCAAGGAGTTACCTTCAGTGATGGGTAAGGAAGTGTAGTTTTTGGTCTACCAACACTTTTGCATTACATGATTTACGATGAAGGATGGGACTTGGAGCCCTTGGTGAAAAATTGCATATGCCTTCATAGTACACTACTTCCAGCAATCAGTTCACCATTTCACAGATGCGCACCACCCAAACTTCATTGCAGATATAGTGTATTGTGATTATCACACTCTAAGAAAAACATATGTATATCCAGGATGGATTGCCTACATTGAGAGGCTTATCTAAGATGTTATAAGGATAAAACCGATAAGCTTGGCAATTGGGGACATTAGAGAAACACTTGTGTATCTTCAACTCAAGCCCAAGATGGAGAAAAAAAATTATGTGGAGAATGATTTTGTGCTCCTAGGGCCTTCTAAGAGTAAGCATATAGTAGAAAACGTGATAGCCTCTAAGCCCACATAAAATATAGTAGTGGATGAGGAGGAAGAGGAACATGAAGATAGTGGTGGATTAGAGTAAAGAGGTAGGAGGCATCCCAAAAATAAATTAGAGGCTGAGTGCATAAGTACCCCACCCCAAGTGTGAGAAGAAGAAGAGGAAAACTTGGAGGTAGGAGCAGTTCTTGAAGAATGCAAAATTAAGAGGGTATTCAGAAGCACAAGGACCCAGGGTGCTGGAACTCCATAGTCAGTAAGAAGATCACCATGAATTTCTCCTTAGAAAGAGGTAGTAGAGAAAAGAAAGAGAAAAATGAAGCGGAGGAGTCTATAGAGAGTGTTCCTGGCACACCAGTACTGCCAGAGGACATGGAAGAACCAAAGGATGAAGAGATAAAGGATGGAGAAGAAGGAGCAAATGAGACAGGTGAAGCAAAACAAGATACTACTCAGGAGATAGTAGAACAAGCTCCAAATCTTGGTGCACAAGTTCCTAAGGGGACAAGATCCAAGAGAACAAGTGGGGAATATGCTGCACCAGTCATGGGCTACACTGAGGACACAAGTAAAATTGTCTGTGCCCATTTCCAAAGTACAGTGAGCGTAAAGGAGCTATATGGATGGGAGGTGATGGATGAAGACATGGCCACCATGCGCATAAGAAAATAGTTATCTTGGTCAATTCAGACATATATAGACAAACCATATTTTGATATATGTGAATAATCTTGTGTGTCATAAAGGTTGAAGAAGGAACCTCAAACTAGACACATAACAGTAAAGCCTACTGTTATGTCAGATGAACAAGTAAGTAATTCCTTGGTAAAGGTATCTACAAAGTCAGTGAGGAGGACTGTGGATAAAGTTACAACCATTAGGGTGCTAAGAGAATAAATCAAGGAAAAAGATGTAGAGATAATAAGCCTACAACAAGATAGGGACTTAAAGAAGAAAAATAATAATGCTTTCATCAACATGGCAGGGGAAATTCGAGAGCATGTCCTGAAAGCAAGACCACATTTAGAGTCCATGGTACCCAAAATATTCCCTTAAGTGATGCACTATGTACGTACCTTGGTTCACTTGGTGCTTGAGGATGGACCCATTCAAATGCCAGCACCAAAGGACCTAGAGCAAGAAACAGAGAAAGCAAGGGCTTCAGTAGTCAATAATATTTCATATTATGAGGGTTTACTGCATACCTTGCAAGAAGAGCTGAAGAAAGAAGACCAAATATTGAATATCTGTGCATCTCTAGAAGCATTTATATGAGCCAGGACCACGGTGGAAGACAATGAAGTCCTGAAATCCATAAAGGATGAAACATTGGGCCACGCAGAATGTTTAGAGCTAGTGAAGCAGAAGCGCGAGGCCTTTACAACAATGCAAGAACCCCAAAAGCAAAGGCTGGATGAGCTTGGGAAACTTATAGCATAGAAGATGGTACTGTTGGAAGGAAGAATTTCTACAATGTCCAACATTGTTCTGGTCTTGCAGAATGAAAAGGAAGAGATTGCACAAGATGAGTTAGAGTCCATTGCAGCAGATATTCCAGAGAAGGCAGAGGCAACGCTTAATGATTGGTAAACTTTAGAGGATTAAATAAAAGAGGAATATTTCAACTTTATTCTCCCTGCAGAAGAAGAAGGCACTGTGGAGTAAATAATTCTTTTGTATAGAAAACTCTTTACATTTTTCCATTCATATTCTTTCTTATTCTTTTAAAATTTGAAGGTAACCATTGTTGGGGCAGAAATGCAGTTTAGTGTGGGGTAATGTTGAGTAGACAATGTATAACACTTAGTAGAAGGCATAAAAAAGGTTCACGCGGAAGAACAGAGCACGTTCAAAGGCGCAGAAGGATTAGGAAGGAATCACGTGCGAAGGAAAAAACATATTCGGGACTTAGCCATTTTCACAATTGTGGGCTATTTTTAGAGATAGCGTACAAAGCACAAAAATTGGATAAAGACTTGCACGACACACATAGGCTATTTTTGGAGGAGCATTTATGAAGTGCTTTGCATGGGATCGAACTAGTAATAGAATTACTATTTCTAGTTAACTATGAGATGTCTATTATTAGTATACTTACATGAGAGCCTATGGTTGTAAAGGCGCATGGCTATTCTCGTCATGCACCCTATTTTGGGATCAGGTAAATGGTGAAAGGAAAGTTCCCACCCTTATAAGTATAGATTGTACTGTGTAGGATGATATAGATATGATTCCGTAGATGTATACAGAGTTATTCCGCCATATTTGATGCACGCATGAGCTCCTGATACTGTTATTTTAAGAAGATTCTATGTATTCACTGTTTTTAATATAATGGAGGGTATTGACTGAATCAAGGTGTTAAACATGGTTATAGTTTGTTATTTCATGGATGATTTCGTTATGTTTATCGTTTGATGTGTGGTTCTTTAAGATCTAGATATAGAATATGCTCTGTGGAATATCTGCGTTATTATGAATTTACATGCATTAACTCTTCATCATGATCCCATCCTACATAAGAAAATATAAGGAGGGGCCTGGTACCTTTGCACGCTTCAGGTTGGTGCTTAGTTTGGGCTGAGTGATGTGTCAGCGTGCCTAGGTTATTCTTGGTGAATTCTAGGCTACATCAAGTATTAAGTTTTACAACATAGGTGGTAATCGAACCATTACAAATATCCAAACTTCAATCCTCAAAACCAAGGTTTTACTACCTGCATAGGGAGAGTTACAAGATAGTCATGCCAACGATGACATTTTAAACATACTCATCAAAAATAACTTAACAAAGACAAAAATATTTTAAATTTATGAATCTGATTCGAGGCCTACAACTATAAAAAATTAATCTAGCCTCTATATAAAGACATAGGATTTGATTCAAACCTCAATAACCTCTAATCCTAGTGAGTTTACCCATCACTTGTTCAAACTTGAAGAGATTAGTACTCACAAACATTGACCTCAAGGTGAATGATACACCCTTGGTGAAAGAAATTTATTAAAGGATTGGCTCATGAAATGGTTTATCCCGTAGTATCAAGAAAAAAAATGATATATCTGTGAAGGTAAACAGATTCAAATAAAACAACCAGTGCATAGTTTGGGTAAAACAAACATTGACATATACCATAATAGAAATATGTAATAATATTGAATACCCATTACATATTTAACAGAACATTTTAACAATTTGTAAACACAAGACTGAAACATATTTTTATGCCTTCATAAAAAATAAACTATTAAAAATATCTCATATTTGAAGGACCCAGGTAAGTATAAATGTCCCAGCTTTAAAGATTTAACTACTCGCATAAAATAGAACCTCAAAAAAACCCAAAACAATCACCCAGAGATTATTCTATCTTTTCAAAATGAAAAACCTGAAACAAGGATGAGTGCACCCAGGTATGATAACCCTTAAAATATCCTTCAATAATCCTTTCCTCGGGTCTAGAAGGAAAAACGTATGAGCAAAAAATATTTCCACTGAAACTTCCACCGCTAGTCGACCTGAGTTCACAAAATAGTTTACACACAACCCACCAATTAACAGATTTCAGGTTTTACTAAAAATCAACCTTGACATGTATATACGTGTGTGTGTATATATATATATATTCTCAATAATTTGTTCCATTTAATCTCCATGCATCACAGATCTTAAAATGTAGCTCTCGAGAAGAAAGAGATAACTGAAAATGTAACAAAAATAAAAAATTATAAACTATCATGCATGCCCTTAACATCCTCAAGAAGCTTCATGGTTCTTGAGAGTATTAATTCCATATTAATGCAATGCACTTCATATAGTTCCACAAATACATATAATAACTCTCCAAAAACTGACGGTTGAAAGATTTTTAAATATTATCTGAACTTAATCTTTATGCATGGGTCAACAATGAACATTTAATCAATTAAACAACATTATTTAAATATGGTTAAAACCATATTATTAATAAACAAATCTCAATATTTATTTATAAGTTTGATATGAAGTATGGTCTAAGACCATAATAGTGTATATATTATATTCCCTCAATCACGGTCCTAGAGCATACTATCAATTCAACCTTATTCATATCCTCAATTAAACAATCATCACACCTTTTACATGTCTTCCATTTTAGTGGATTCACAATAATTAATGAAAAATTATGTACTTCTATGATCTGTGACCAAGTTACTTGCATGCTGAAATTAACGATGACTTATGTTAGTTTTGTAAGCAATAATTGACATGTAAATCTTATACTGTCGTCAAATATTTAATCCTTTTTATTCATTATTCATAATAAATGAAGTAATGATTTAAATGTGTGTACTGATTCATCATGTATCATAAATGATTAATCTCACTGAGCATGATGTACTATAGTATCAATAATAGGTACAATAGCTAAGCATTACATCCAAGAATCAAGATCAACACACACAGAGAGATGCAAGGTAAGTAATCCCTAACACACAACATGACAAGGTGCACAACAATTTTTACTACAGGTAAAGAAACCAAATAGTCCAACAATGCACTACATCATCATTAAAATAATTATACTCAACATGGTAAGCACATTCAACATTAAATAAAATAATAATACGTCATAAATACTAAGTACAATATGACCATTGAATGACAAGCATTGTTGCACGGTCATACATGCAACTACAAGTAAGTGTGTGTATCCTTTCTAGGATATACATACATACATGTGGTTTCATATACAGTTATGCAATGGAGCTTATTTTTCTACCCTCATAACCCACTCTTCATTTTATGAATTATTCCTTTCCATGAAATAGAATGAAATTTTGGGATAGGACATACTTCTCCCTTAACGAATCATCGTCTTGATGATTTTTTTACTTATTAATCGCAATCATAATAATTAAACAAAAAAATTATCTTATAGCTAAGGAGAACAATCAACATTTCATCAAAAACATACAATTTTCCATATATGATTTAAAATTTATTAGTTGTAACATCCTTTTATTCTTTTAACTATTATCAAACAATCTAAAATATGAAAAAATATTCGGTATTTCAGCATCCAAAACATTAAATAATATCAAGTATGTCATAGTGATTGACAAAAATTAGTATGAATTAATAAAAAAAAAAGTTTGTAACATTCAAATTAGAAATAAAAAACTGTCATTTTTTATTTATTTCAAAATTTTCCAATAGTCTAGTTGGTTTCCCCCATGAAAGTTTCTAAATCCAGATCCTTTTTCTTCTTCAAGGGTTTCTTCTTTTCTAACCCATCGGTTTGCAATATCATCCTGAATCCTCTATTACATATTGTTTTCCTTGTTTCCCAATGGGCATTCCCTGATGTAGTGGTCACTATCATCACACTTGAAGCAGCCAGTGAAAGGTCTTTTTCTTTTAAACCTGTCATTCTTTGTAGCAGCGTTTTTCATGTTCATCTTTTTAAAAATTTGCAGTAGTGTCATTTCTACCATTCGAGCCTTGTTCTCTACCTTTTTTCCCCATGTCTTCTTAGGTGAAAATGGTGAAGGTGAGTTGTGGCTCATCTTATACTTCTCATCCTTATGAGTAGCAATGGCTTGGAGATTCTACTCCTTCCTAATGGGCCTTTTTCGAACATCGTTTACATGGTAGGACCATGGAAAATAAATTCAAACCCTATCCCTGGATTAAGTCCCATAGTAAATTTACATATCCATAATTTATCATCTATTTGATATTGCAGTACATATTTAAGTTGTTCTGTAATTTTTCCTATTATTCTATAATTGTTAATTTACCTTGAACCAATGTCTGAAATTCTATCATTTTATGATCATATTATAGATGTGGTAACATCTCTTTATAATAAAACTTAAATTAATCCCAATTTATATAAATTGCAATAAATTCGAGTTCATCCTTGCAGTGTCTAACTATGAGGAATCCTCATTTGAGAGCTGATATGTTTCCCCAAACAACCTTTTTTTCCTCTGAAAATTCCCTTATCTTAGAGTACTTTTCCATTTCATTGAGCCAATTCTTAGCCCCATCCCCAAGTGTTGTCCCATCAAATTTAGGCAGACTAATACAATTTATGTCTTTATAGAACTCAACTACCAGGAGGGATCTTACATTCAGTGGTTTATTTAGATTTGCAATGTCTTAAACATTTGTGTTATTTTTTTCAATATTTTTTTTATTGTTTACAGCATTGTGATTATGTTGCTCTGGTTTTGTTCTTCCACTTTGCCTCTCGCTTTCCTCAACATTTACCTGTTGTTCCAGAGTAGTTATTTAGTTGAGAGTGTCTTGCAAGACAACAAGTATCTCATCGTGTTTTTGTATTGTCATTTGGCTCAATACTTGTATCCAAATTCTTCATAGCATTTCCTCTTGTCCTAACCATTTTCATTTGTTTTGTGTAGATAAGAATTAAAAATGTGTTAGTGTAATGACCTATTAAGTCCAAGAGGTGTAACCTTCATCTCTAATAGAAAAATGTAACACCTATATTACACTTCATCAAATCAAGGGAATTTTTGTTATATACCAACTCATTAATTAAAGTTAATTCCTTCATTGAATATAACACATATTAATTAAATTCTAGCATACAAGACTCTATAAAATCCCTTAATTTCTCTTACACTGAAATGAGTAACTTAATTTATAACAACCACTAAATTATTCTAGAATTAATTAATATTTAGAATATATCTAGATAATATATGATAACCATGTAAAAATGCAAGGGTTTACAAATTCTTCTCGATCCCCCTCAAACACTCATTACAATCCAACATACCTATTATATAATATGGTTAAGACTTATTACAAGATGAGAGAACTTATGAGTCTTCTTAGCATCCTTTAGAAGTCACTACTGTAACAAACATCTGAATCTCAACACCACAATAAGAATACTGCTAGGGTGATAATGTCAAGTGGGATCAGCCACTTCAGTACACCCAAAAATTAATAAATTTTTTCTAATCAAACTTTATTGTGAAGGTATTTCACATTTAAGAGTGATGTGGCCTGACAGATTCACCCACGCACATTGATTCGGGTGATCACTCTCAAGATTGGCTTTAACAATGTTTACATTTTACAGTTTAGTATTAAAGACTAAGATCAGACTATAAGATATGCTAGTAGATTATGTAAGACACTAGAAGAATGTAAGATGAGTTAGATAGTCATTGTTATTGTATTAACTGATCAAGAGACATAACTCTAGAGACATTGTGTAATACTGATGAGTGAAGTGGAAGGTGCTGGGTAAAAATTTGTATACATTCTTAATATAGATAGTTCTTTACCAATGGAGATTCTTCCTTCAAGTTTCTCCACTTAAATCTAGTGTTATCTGTCTCTTCTCTTGTTTTTATTTTATTTCAAGATCTTTCTCATTTAGCTCTGTTATTCTCTATCTAATTCAATGTATGTCTTTGTCTTAATCGACTCCATACCATAATCTATAGTCTTTAGCTTTAATGGTGGATCTATTATCCATGGTTTATATTTACCCTGCTAAATCTAACATGGTATTAGATTTTGGTGATTGTACACGTGCAGGATCGATCTAGAAGTGTTTAAATTGAAGAGGTGAAGAAGATTTAAGTTTAGTAACAGATCTGTGAGACACAAAAGTTCTGCAGTCATGTTCGAGCGAATCAGGTTTAAACTTCTAGTTCCCACCTAAATATTTTGAAATGTAGGTGAAATATTGGATAAATGGCTACTTAGATCATGTTTGAGCTTGTTTATGCTTATATATTTACTTCTGCATCTAGTTTTAGTTGTTTACAGTTTCAATCCGTCGTCTCTGAGATTTTCTTAAGCTTTCATGTTGTTTATGACTATTATAGTCATTATTTGAATGTGGATCCAAAATATTTATTTATATCCAGTTTGTTTGGGACTTTGAAGTCTGTTCTAGTAGTAAATATCCTTATTTACACCATTTTTGCCTTTTCAAAGCTTGGGCCAATCATTTTACGCCATTTATCTTCACTCTGTCATTTTATCTAGATACTATCGGTTTTGCGAAGCTTAGACCAATAAAATTACTCCAAATAGCTTCTTGCCCTTCATTTTATGTTTGTGAAGATATATCCAATCTTTTAATTCCAAGTTTCTTCACCTTGTCATTTTTTATTGACCTTTTCAAAGTTTTGTTATTGCAAAATATGATCTAATAGTTTTGTTCATTATCATTCTTCTTAAATAGACTTTTCTTCTTTTGCGAATCCCAAGCCAATCAGAAGGCTCTATATTGCTTCACATTTTCAGTCTTATTGTTTATCTGATTTTCAAATCTGAAATGCTATCTAATAAGGGCTTTATGCTTGTCCACATGTTGTCAGATTTGATTTAGCTATCCTCTATCAGCTGTGAAATATGATCTAATAGTTTTTCTCCACGTAGCTCCTATTTCGCACTTGTCATTATTTTATTTTATCTTACCTCTAACACATGTGAAGGTTGAGCCAATAAAATTGCTCCATGTACCTTTTCATTTCACATCTATAATATTTGTGAAATAAAGACTAATAATAAGGATCCACGTATCTTCTTTTTTGACTTAGTCTTTGTTAGACTTGCAAAGTGCGAACCAATTATTTTTTGACACGTATATTAATATTTTTACTGTGTCAATTCTTCGCAAGTGTCAGGCTCTATCATTCAGGGTGTCAGTCTTTGTTTTGGCTTAGCCACTTAAATTGTGATGCTTGTCTTGTACCTTTTTTCAGACCCAAACTTTATTTTAAGTTTGGTCTATTCTACGAACATTTAAGCCTACCTGAGGATTTTTTTTTAAATTTTGGCAGAAAGTCACCAAGTGTCAAACTTTTAAGCCATTAATTTTTTGACAAGTGGCACTGTTTTGACTTTGAATTTTCTTTCGCATTGTGTCAAAGTGCGAAAGTGTGATCCAATTAATTAAAGACATGTGTATGTAGTTATCCTATATTTTTAAATTAATTTTTATCTAACTTATTAGTTACACTGTGAAGTGTGGGTTAATAGAAAAGTGACACCTGTTGTAGTATTTTCGTATTGTAAGATTTTAGTTCTTTGTTTCATGGGTTTATTTACTATCCTTTATACCACAGGATCTCTAATTTTTCTTCATTCCAAGGATTTTTTCAATTATGTGTTCTGCTAAGTCTAATCTAATTGAAAAGTGACACGTGTATTTTACTTTTCTCTTGTTAAGTATTTTTCAGTTGCAAACCAATAAAACATGTTCACACTCTTTCGCAGTTTATCTATCCTTGCTTATCTGTTAAAATGTGAGCTAATTAAAAGATGCCACATGTACTTGATTTTTCACATTTGTTAGGCTTCTTATATTCTATTGACGTGTGTCTATATATTGTTGTATCTTTTAAAGTGTTTTACCATCGCAGCTTTATTACTCTACTTTGGACCCAAACAGACTTTTACTTTAATTTTTTAAGTGTCATGTCCTTCTAAGGATCTATTTTAAAGCTGACACATGTGTTTTTTTGGTATTGTTGATCTGTGCCACTTGTCGCACCTATATTTGACTATTTATTAACTTATTTTATTTAAGTATCTCGGTTTTAGCTCGTGTAGCTCATTTTTGATCTCGCCTTATTGATTTACTAAACAACTCATCGAGTTTTATTTGTCTCGTGGGTTTGCTAATTTTCCTTTGTACTACAGCTTCCAAAGTTTCTTTTTCTCACAGAGTTCAAATTATATCCCAACTAAGCTCTGTCAAATTGATCTTAAATTCAACCCAATCAAGTTATTTTTTGATTAAACTTGAGTTTTTTGCATTCGTGTAGCTATTAAAAAGATCTATAGCTAGATTTTTATCTTTGTTTGGCTTCCTTGATTGGGTTTTTTAGCTTTATTTGTCTACATCTCCATATGAGCGTTATAAATCACTAGTTTTGCTAATTTTTCGATGGATAAGTCTCAACTTTTAAATGGAACAAATTATAGCATTTTGAGAGCTCGATTAATAGCTTGTTTACGGTTAAAAAGCTCTGCAATCTTGTGAATGCTATAGTAAAACACCCCACAGGGAGAGAAGATACCCCTAAAAACCAGAAGCCCCTATCTCAATACATGTAAGCTATGTTGATTCATGATGAATTTTGGTAGTTAAATGATAATAATCAGACATCATGAACCCCTATAAAGAGTAATTAATAAATCCTAAACCATGTCTAATCATGAACAAGTTTCTTGTCACAAAGAAAGAAAGGATTATCAAAAAGGAAAAATAGAATCTGATATCATATTTTGTAATCCATCAAGTGCATTTATCCATCATGAAATTTTTACCTATAGGTTAGAAAGAATATGTGTATACTCTTGAGAAACTCATTTGTAAATCTTCCTCTCTTCCCTCTGAGTATCCTAAAACTCAAACTATTCTACAAGTTTTTTTTTAGTTTCCTTTTTGTTAAAATGGATGTAAAAAATTGAGGGGGGGATCTTTCAATCCTTGAATCTGACTAGGATTTTTGTGTCAAATGATTTCATGAGCACGGTTTCTCTAAATATTTTTTGTTGATAATGATTTTTTGTCAAAACAGTCATGATCTCTTAGTAGTAACAAGAATATAATTCTTATAATATAGAGGAGTAAGATAATGTTTTTACGGGGAAATCCACGTCAAAATTACTGAAGAGATTATTGCAAAGGTTACGGGACTGAGTCTAGATGGGGCTAGATTTTTCAGTAAAAGGGTTGACAAAAATGCTGAAGCTAAGAAATTTCTTGAGGAAGGGAGAAAATATTGAATTTGTTACGGCAGGAATAAAATTGGCCCTCCATTCTTGAACCCTTTGATGCAATTACATGGATGATTGTCAGGTATGTAACTTTGGAAGGTAGATATGTGATGGTTTCCTCTTAAGCACATGGTTTTCCCTAATCACTTTAGAAGGAATTTGCAGGTTAGTTTTCCTCATTATCTTTTAAATTCCTTGGAAAATTCTATTCTTGAGATTCAAAATCACACCCATGCCACCCCCCTCCATCAAGGTCTCATTGTGTTGCTGCATCGTCATTATATTTCCATGCTTCATGATATCTCTTCTACCCCTACCTCTATTCACCTAGACTTCATTTTCCCCACCATTGCGACTGAGCACAGGAAAATTAGGACTAAAAATCACTCTTTTCCCCCCTTAATAAGCCACTCCCCTCTCAAAGGGTCCTTTGTAGCAGCAAAGAGATTGAAACTAAAAAAAATTCTTCATATTAGTAATCCTACTAACCCACTTTTGCTGCTAAAAACGGAGGAAGGGATTCTTAGAATAATTGACAAGTTGGAAAAGGAAGTTGAAGAACTCAAAGAAGAGCTCAAACAACTTGGCCAGAGAGAAGGTAAGCAAAAATTAAAGAATGACCCAGATATGGATAATGAGGAGACTTTGAAAATATATAAAAAAAATTAACTCTATGGACAATAGACTGGGTTTTGCAATAGAAAAATCATGATTTTACTATGGCAGTGCTCAAGGAAATGCACAACTTCATGGAGAAATATGTTAAAAGTGTCTGCATGCTCAACGATATTCCTACTGCCATATGGGAGTCAGATTCTACAAGGAACCTGGTTATTCTCACACTTAGATAAAAAGGATCACTCCCATGTCACTACTTTGGCATTATTCACCTCTCTTCAGAAGATAAAAACAAAAATTTATAAAGCAGTCAAGTAATGTGGACTGATACTACTTTCAGATTACTATTTTGATGATGTAAAGATGTTATTTTTAGGATACCTTGTTGCATTTTCAATGCCTTTGTTTCCTTTATATAGTTTCATTTAAGCTATAGTTGTTCCTCATGATTTTCTTGGATTCTGATCCTTTTTTGTTTTTTGTAATGCAATTTCTTGATTTTGATCGCTCATGTAATAGGGTATAGTCCCTTCAAAACTATGATCTACTTATTGTTTCTCTTTTTGGCTTGTGATCCATTTTGTAATAGGGTATAGTCCCTTAAAAACTATTTACCCCTAATAAAAAAATACAATGTTTTTGACTTTTAAATCATGTTTAATAGCATAAAAATATAATCATATATGACATGTCTAGAATTCAAAAGGGTGCTTACATGGTCATTTATTTGAAGCAAAATTTACATAAATCCATGATTATGTCCATTGTTTAATGGATCATGTTTTTAGAGAATGATTTATTATTCTTGAATGATTTAATTATCTGATCATCTCATTCATCTTTCAAGTCTTATCTTTGTATAAAAGGCTGGTAATAAGATATATATGTTTATTGATAAAAAAATTTAATTGATTACTAAAATATTATTATATGCATATCAATGACACTTGGGGATGCCTTTGTGTTTTTGTTGGAGATGTACGATACTGATTGCATCTAATATATATTTTACAAAGTGTAATATGCTAAAAAAAATTCAACATATTTGTTAATTGTTAAGCATAGTGATATATTAGTTGTTATACAACTAGTGTTTAACCTTTATACTTGGTTAAAAGTGAAAATATGTATGATATCTGTTATCCAAATAATTCTCCCATTTATTTGGGTAACTTGTATACATATTCTGCGATCCTCATTAAAGGTTGCGTGCATCAAGATCACTTGGCACATTCCCTTGGTTACAGTTTCCCTGTGTGGACCCTCTTTTCCACATCATGCGCTTTCCCTCCTTCCCTTTTCCTTTTCCTCTATTTACATCTTCCCCTTGCGGACATCTTCTACACATCCACCTTCTTCATAGCAGCTACGTACCTAACCCTCTCACGTGCCACGCCCATCACTTTGTAATAGTTACACATTGACCATACCTTCTCCACTCCCCATTTTTCCCCATTTCCCCACGTGCACCTCATGCATGCCTCTTTTTTCTCTCCTCCTCTGCCTATTTCTTCCGTGCATGTTCTTGTGTACCCTTCTCTACACCTTCGATGCCAGGTCATATTATAACATGCTTGAGTGTGTTACACACAACCAATCAGAGCACGCCAAGAGGGCCCCAAATCCTTATAAAAAATCAATGGGAAACACATGGTAGAAATGACCAAATATCTTCATAGTTGGAAAAAATTTCATCCAATCCATGCGTGCCACATATCTTGCATTCATCGACAGCTCTAAAATTTTTTTGATAGACATATCTTCTGCTATAGATATCCAATTGGGGCACACCTAGACTTATCAGAGAGATGATGACATCCGCTACAATGATGAACATTCAAATTAAAATTCTTGGTAGATCTGATAGGTGAGAAATGGGAAAACACCTCTCTAAGGATTGATGAGAAGATTTGATTGCTCCAACCACCCAATTTTATCTGATTCTCCCTCCTTCCTTCTTCAACATGTAAACTAGGCTTGGGAAACACATCTGACAAACTAGCAAGTGGATTTACAGGCATTAAATGCCTCTTGTCGATGGTTGTGTTTCAAAATCAGATTTTCCCTCCTTATTCTCTTCTTCCATAGATTTATCTATAAATGTAAGAGCCTAGCTCATTTGTTATGTTGGACACTCTGGATCCTTATGCATTTTTCTAATAACTTCATACTTTTTATATTTTGAGTTGCAAACCTCTAGATCTGGCTCTTGCATGTGGATATTAGCCTCCATCACCATTATAATTGTAATGCCTTTAACATGCCTATTACTATGATGACTTCCATTTTTGACATTGCAAATGTTGACATGGGATTTGTCTTAGGAAGGTGTATTCTTTTGACTTTGGAAAACATATTTACAATGGATAAGTTATTACTTTACATGGATTCATTTCTTGTTGTAATTCTGTTTACTTGGAAATGAATCCATTCTGCTCTATGATCGGTAAGTTGTGAACCTATATTGTTTTCATATTTATCATATGTTAAAAACAACACCTTGAATCAATTCCATTGATCGAAGGTATGCTTTAGTTCTTATATATTATCATCTTGATAAACTGGCATTCTGAAATGGAAGATAACGTAGAACTGAATTGTGTTTTGTTTATAAAATATGTGGACCCTTCTTCTAGTGTCCTTACTTTTCTTCATACTGTAAATGGTGAGGTTGGACCTTCTTGTTGAATATTTTTATAACGCTGAATAGTGTAATGGGGACAAGGACCTACTACGAGACTATTAAGGTAAATACCTTAACCTAAGTTTTAATGTTCTATCCTATTTGGATTTTAACCTAAGGTAATATAAGCCTACATAATACCTATTGCTAATTAGTAAGGTTTATGAACTAACCTAAGATGGTATGTTTAAGGTTATGGATTTGGAAATAACCTAAGGAAAATGATATTTAACTAAAACACTAAGGTTGATTTCTAATCTAATGTCAATTTAACTTAAACTAATGTAAAGCTAAAGAGGGACCTACGGGTTGTATGGAAATTGGGAGTCAGTGGCGACAGTTTCTAAATCAGTAATGTGATTTGATTTTTAATTTAATGATCCTTGAGCTGCCAGTTTTGGTGGAGGCATGGAGAGTTAGTAAGATTTCTAGCTGGCATCATTACCAAATATAAAAACATGCAAATTTTTGAATTAGAGCTCACAAGGTTTGGGTGGCGGTGGCATAGAGAAAGAGGAGGGAAAGTGGAATTCATTACATTCATTGACCTAGGTCATGGTGAGGAAACCACCTAGGAAATATGTGAAGCAGATTTTAAGGGAAGTTGTTGGGTCATTTATCTTTTTGGTTTTTCTATGCATGAGGATTCTGGTGCTTCGAACCAACAACTCTATTTTTAATCCTTTGTGATCTTTGACATCTCTGGGCTATTTCTAAACTTGTGAAATTATAAGAGGGAGCAGGAAGATTAGGTTGTATGACGTTGTTTTGGAAAAAGGAGATTTTGGAGGATCGACTGGAAATATTCTATAAATCAATAGAAAACTCTATCAAGCATGATAAGCTCTTCTCATTAAATTGTTCATCTTTTTACTAAACGTATTCATAAAAAAAATCTGCTCTTGGAAACAAATGGGTTTTGTTGTGATGTTTTTTTGTGTTCATTCTTGAATAGTTCACTATATTTTTCTGATGAGATTCACTATTTGGAAAAATAGAATGTGGGTTTGTTCCTTGTTGAAAATATAGGTAAATCATTCTTTAACCTTATTTGGAAATGGAATGTTGTTAAACTGTGTGAACTTCTGTTGTCTTTGCAAAATGGATTAAAGAAAGATATTGCTTGATAAATATTTGATTTGGACTTGTTTTTCCCCTGTTGGAAGAAGGTATGAAACGTATTGCTCTCTGCTGAAATTTGTGCTGCTTCGAATCTTGTTATATCGGTTGAGCTATGCTGAAATAGTTATTCGGGTTTGATATTTTTTTGTGGATTCAAACTTGCTTGAATATAACAGTGATATGTTACTCCTTCTGAGTTTAGTACGTTTTGAAATTATGAACTCTATGGGATTGTTAAGAGATGATTTCATTTTGGATTTTTCCTTCCTTACTAGAAATCTGGTAAAATACAGTTTAACCTCTTCTTTTGGAACTGTGTGTGGATATTGTTGTTTCTCCCACCTGCATGTTATGAAATGGTTCATAAATAACTTTTGATTGACATCTATAGATTTTTTTGTAAGAATGGGGTTATCTTAGTTGAACTTTAGATTAGTTCAGTTTTGGTTACTTGAAGGAAATGAGTTGGAATGTTTTCAGTTTTACTGTTCTCCTTTTTAGTTCAATTTTGA
Organism: Taxus chinensis; assembly: GCA_019776745.2. NCBI lineage: Eukaryota > Viridiplantae > Streptophyta > Pinopsida > Cupressales > Taxaceae > Taxus > Taxus chinensis. Next base: position 700,643,380 of record CM034148.1, read on the forward strand.
GCACCGACTTGGGGTTAAGTCACTTTTTTTTCCTTCATTTTGTTCGAATCCAAGTTGGGTTCTTTCCTTCTTACCTGTATACTGCTCCTTTGATTCTTGTAAAGTGGGTATATGGTTGGATTGGTTGTAACTTTGTATTTGTTTCCTTGGGTGCTTAAGAATACATTATAGATTTCTCTCTCTATTTAGGGGAAATAAGATAACTTATGGGAAGATGCTATCATCACTGAAATAAAATTAATGATTCAGTTATTGAGCTTGTTGTTTTGAAAACTTGTATTAGTTTTTGAGCTGCAGTGGTTGTTCTCTTTATTTGATAAGAAGCCTTCTCTTTCGGGCTCTACCTTGCTTGTTTCAGTTGTATGTCTTATATAGATTCAATTCCAACTATGAAATTTGTGTTGCAATGGTTGTTAAAATAATTGTTGCTCGTAAGAATCTGTTTCAGTTCTTTTGGATTTTGACTATGTTCCTCCTTTCTCTCTCCATTCTGAGTTAAGGTATTCATAGTTGATTCTTGAAATTAAAATTAAATTATATTCTGACCTCTCTGCCTTATGATTTGTGGAATACAATGTTGTTTTCTTTGATGTCTTGAGGGAGTTGTTAGTTTTTTCTCTTTCCTATCATTCATTTCTTCATTATCTTATTCCCGTGTAAGGATATTTTAGTTCACTTGTATCAATTCAAATGAAATGGCAGAGTGGTTAGTTGAAGGATATATCTTCATTTTCTTCTTCTTTCCTAATTCTTGATAGGTATGCAATGATTTGATGTGTGACTACTTTTAGGTGTATGAACTGGAATTTATACTTTACAAATTCGTTGATGATAAACATAAAACTTAAGCTAGAGTTAGACTTGAATTTGGATGTTGGAAATATCTTATTTAGGACATTTTTGAGTCATCCTAAATATTGTCATAGGGATTTATTGATCTTGGATGGTGATATTTTATGATGGAATGTGTCAATGCTAAGTATTGCATATTATTACTTCTTGAAAATAATTCTATGTTTGGGAAATATTAGAGTTAGTGTCTTTTTTTGGAATTAGATTGAATGAAGCAAGAAATAAACTATATATATCTATAGTAAGAATGAGATAAGTAATTATAAAGAATTATTACTTATCTAATGTAACTTTCTTAGGAAATCATTAGTTGAAGAGTGCTGATTAGATCTTGATATTTACTTAATATAATTTGTTTTCTCACTCCATTCTTCCTTTTTAGGATCCTTATTTATTTATGAAGTATCTTTTTGTATTACTTTACTATTTCATAAAAGCAGAGTTCTTTTTATGAGACAGTTAGTTGAAAGCACGTCATTTTAACGTTTAGTGCTTATCGTGCTCAGTTCAATGAACTCACCCGTGCTGGCAATTTTTGTAGATGGACTTCGTAAGTGATAAAGGAAGACAATATCTTGTAAGATGTAACTTTATTTACCTATAGACTATATCTTTAGTAATGAAATAGGATTCATTATTGAAATGTATTATAAGAAGAAGAGTTGTAATTCTCAATTGAACTCGATGTTGTTTGACATGAAAGATGCTTGCATGGACTGGTATTGTAAAGTGTGTATTTCACTTTGATAATGAAAAAGGTTGAGAGTTTACTTATATTTTATGTGTCATTCTCTTTGTACATTCTGAAAAATGGAATTTGTAAACTTATTTTATTCTTTTATAATCATATCTATTTTGAACCTTCCCAATTGGATTAAAGATGAAATAGGAAAAAGGGAATTGGATGCACTATCCCTTTATAAAATGTAACTTCTAAGTTGGCATGTGTGGATGATCATTTAACTAAGTCACTATGGTTTAGTAGTTGACATGAATAAAATAGTAAATTAGTTTTGACTTCTTGTACAAAGTAAATGGTTGCAATGAACCCTAATTAATATAAGTTAAAGGAAAGAAAAACATCCTATAGGAATAAGCCTTTTGTTAAGACCTTTTGAGAATCATACTCAAATGATCTTCAGAAAGAGGATAGCATACTTATTCTTATTAAATTATAATAAAAATAAAGTAACTGAAAAAGAATAGTCATATATGTAATAGATAGACTTCATCTTAATGAATTCTATTTTAAGGGAACCTAAACCTGAACCCAATCATGTTTTGATTTGGTTAAGTTAAGTAAGTTAATCTTACAGTTGGTATGCTGACTTTGTTTATAAGTCAAAATATTATATTAAGATACCAAGGGATGAAACACAAACCTTCGGAAAATGGGTTTGGTTGCAGATTTATCTACATGGATATTGTAAATCAATTATGGTTAACAACCTTAATGACCAAAGAAATTAGGAATTCAGCATGGTTGCTGAAATTAAACCTTGATTAAGGAAATAAGTAAGTAATTAAATTATTAGCTGGATATGTACCTACATATGATGTGATTCTGTAGGATGTGGGTACATGCCAACTGCAGTACCATGTCATCATGAAGAATTAGGTCTTCATTATGGCACAGTGTTGCAGCTGACATGTCACAACACCCTTCCGAATTGGATCATCTAGATCTACATAAACTTGGAATTGACCTTAGCTATAATCTAGGTCAGTTTAGGAGCATGGTTATAACAAATGAAGTGGGGTGAAGGACTTATTCCATTGAAGAGTATGCCCTCAAGGAATATGAACATGAATATCATGTGAAAATATTTGGCCAAAGTATCGCAAGCTGCTAGTTGTATTGTCCTATGTCACGTAGTTTAAGAAGCAAGATTTCATATGAATATTGGTAAAAAATATTAAGATAGGCCTCTTAAACGGAGCACACTTCAATACCTAGAAGAGGGTAAGAGAACCAAGTATACTTAGTATACGATACATTTAATTAACATGAGAGATTGGTAGAAAACCAAGTCATAAAATGAGAGATCGATGAAACTCCGAGTCATGATATGAGAGATCGGAAATTCATCGAGTCATTATAGCTGCATATGGTTATCTGTTATGAGATTGATTGGCATGAAATGTGTGTTCTAAATTATGATCATTTAGAATAGAGAACATTATTTAAAAATTGGAGTGTGTGTTCTAAATTATGATTATTTAGAACAGAGAACTCTATTCATATTTTTTTTTTACCTTGTTTTAAATTCTTAAAATGGAAATGTTACAGTAATAGTTTGTGCATTCCTGTAAGTAATTAAAGCATCATTTTATGACTATTATCTTTCCTAACATGTTTACATTATTTCTTCTTGTCTTTTCTTTTGCATTGTGTGCTGGTTGGGCCATTTCACGTCCCTTACAGCTCCTTGTTTGGTTGTGTTCCATGAAATTGATTTGGTGAATACGTTTTAAGTCATGCTACACATTCCTAGCCTTATTTTACGCATTTACTCTCATTTTCGCTCAAAGTAGATAGTGTTGATCCCTATTTTTTTGGTGCTATTACCTTTTAGCGTAGTTTCCATTCATGTTATCCTTCTATTCATGGTCCCTTAGCATTATTAGCTTATTCTTCCCTTTCAGCACTATGAGCAGTAGTAGCAGTAGAAATAGATAGAAAAACCAGCCTTCTTTGGAGATCCGTCCCAAGCGTGCAAGGTCCCATAACTTGGGGATGGTTCCATTTTGGTCTGAGACAACTCAATCCTTCCGGATCTGAGACGTGGGTGCAAGTTTGAGCAACCAACAGTTTCTAGTATGATTGGTGGGAAATGTATTTAAAATTTAAATTTCATATCTCTAAGTTCTGGTGTTTGGAATTAGTGTTTTATCCTTTGGAGGCTCAATTCAATAGATCTGGTGAATCCCAAACATTTGCAGATCTCTTTCTTAGCATCCCTGAGCACCTTTCATGAGAAGAGTGCATACAAGGAAAAGTGTAGTAGCTGAAGATTCTTTCGAGTACCTCCAGCTATGCCTGAGGAGAGTTCAATCAAGAAATCCCATGCGCGTATTTCCATCTCTGGTGCACCACACCTATTCAAATCCTCCACAAAACATACAACTTGCATGTCCTACAATGGCACATCAGCCACCTACTCCACTCAGAAAATTTGTTAACTTCTCCGGAGGAAGTCTTTTGGTTCTGGCTGTGAACATGATATGCCAAAGGGTATGCTAAAAAAGTATTTCGTACTTTACAGGTGAGAATAAAGTCACCCCTCAGGAGCATATCCAGGATGTAGCTAACACATGTTGACTCTATTTAATCACACATGATGATGTAGCAGTAAGGCTACTTGCAAATTCTTTCAAAGGTAAAACACTTCAATGGTACTGAGGCCTGAGACTTGGATCTATTGCTACCTAGGATGAGATGGGAAAAACTCTATGCAATTATTTTGAAGATAATTCATATCACCTATCTTTGGTGGACAACTGACAAGAACTAGGAGGGCACCCAACGAGCAGATGACTGATATCAATATCATATTTTAGGATACTTGGGACACAATCCCTCCTGTGGTAAGGCCTACACCATAGCATGATTTTCTATATATCTGAAGGTGTTAAATAGTGACATATTATTCATGATTCAATCCTTGATTGTGTACCATCACCCTTCCCGTAACCATTCTAAGTTGGATCAGACAGGACACTATCGCATTGCCTTATGACTCATAACTCCACTCTTAATTAATTCATTGTTATATATTCATGATAAGAAGGGTACACTTAATTTTTTATATGTCATTTTCTAATGATTAGAAATATTATGATGTCAACAAAATATCATTTATTATGATTATCTCTTTCGCGTTATCGCAACATTAGGTTTTTGACATCATTTAAATGATTAATCATTAAACATATGAATAATCAATATGATTTTATAATTTAATGTATAAATAGACGTGTCTTCTTATTAAATAAATTGTAAATGTGACTTAACATTGTTGATTTATTTATCATTTTATTTTGTATCATCTAAACATACAAAAATAATAAAATCATAATGAACACAATAGTCATATATTGTAATTACAATATTGTATTCATAATTTTTCCTAAATTTGGCATTATAACATTTTATAAAATACACAAGTATGTTATACAAAAAATTATTCATATAATGGAGGTTAAAACCTGATTATTCAAATTACATGATGATATTGCAATTAATAAGAACATACAACAGGCCCTGCAATTCCTTGCTTATAACTTACAAAGTAAATATTTTTGCTTTTAAACAAATACTAATACATTAATTACTATTACATGAAATGGTACAAAAATACTCACAATGTGTCGTAAACCAATCATTTATCCATTTCTAAATACTTTACAAAACCTACAATCTAAAAATAATAGATTGTATATGGTCAACTCTATTGAACTTACATGGAATACACTGCTCAATGCCTAACTATTTCACAATGAAAAGGTTGAACTATTTTACTTGATTTAATCAATAAACTCTTTTAGTGAACATTCACACTCTAATGGAATACCTAAGGATGAACCCAATTCCTTAACAACATACTTGTTTACAATAACATTTCATTCAATAAAATCATACTAATATGCCTAAGTTATTACAAATCCAACCAAGACATTTTATTTTCCCTCAAATTCATTGTAAGTAAAGTAGCTATATTCATTATTTTCAATCAAGAGTAATCAATAGAAACTTCAAAAAGAAGATTAGGAGAAAGGGAAGCTTATTTAACAAAATATGTTGTTACCATGTTATGCTTAGACAAATAATATGCAATAAGCCCCTTTTTGTTTAACCTTGAAGAGATGGGTACTTATTTTTCAAACAAAGGAAACTGTATTGATGCCTAGTATCCAAATTTCACATTCCACTTTAACATGTAAAGAAGAAAAGAGATCAACATTTTAATTTTATACATGCCTTGAGTGTCATTAATTCCAATCCCGCTACACTGAATTAAAATGGAGTAATTTTTCTAATCTATTAACATTTTTTTCTAATGTCATATGTCTTATAACCATTCAGACCACTGAGGAATAATATTCAAGAAATTAAACTCTTCAAGAGAAATTCCCAACTATCAAATATCAAGATCGCATTGGAAGAATCAAATATTGACCTCTTTTGATGTATTAAGGTTTACAACCTAGGTGGTAATTGAACCATTACAGAGACTGAAACTTCAATCCTAAAAAAAAGGTTTTACTACCTACATAGGGAGAGGTACAAGACATCCATGCCAAGGAGGATATTTTAAACTCACTCATCAAATAGAATCGAAAAAGGACAAAACTAATTTAAATTCACGAATCTTATTTGTGGCCTCTAACTATAACCAATTTCTCTAACATCCATAGAAATACATAGGATTCAAGTCGAACCTCAAGACCCGATAAGCCTAGTGACTTTACCATCACTTGTTCAAATCTAAACAGATTCATAAACACCGACCTCAAGGTGAATGATACACCCTTGTTGAAAGAACTTTGTTAAATGATTGGCTCAAAAAAGGGTTTATAACTGCAATATCAAGAACAAATCGATATATCCATGGAGGTAATTGGATTTGAATAAAAAAAACCATTGCATAGTTTGGGTAAAACAAACATTGATATCTACAATAATATAAATCGAAAAAATATTAAATACCCATTACATATTTGATGGCACAATTTAACAATTTGTAAACACAATACTGAAAAATATTATGAGGCCTTTATCAAATAGAAACTATTAAACATATTTGATTTTGAATGACCCAGATAAGTTCAAACGTCCCAATTTTAAATATTTAACTACTCACAAAAATAGAACCTAAAACAAACTTAAAACAATCACCCCAAGATTATTCTATCTTTTTAAAATGAAAAAATGAGACAAGGAGGAGTGCACCCATGTTTGATAACCCTTAAAATATCCTTAAATAATCCTTTCCATAGGTCTAGAAGATATAACATATGAGATGCAAATATTTCCATTAAAAATTCCACCATCGTTCGAGCTAAGTTTTAAAAAGGAGTTTACACGCAACAGTCCAATTAACCAGTTTCAGGTTTTACTAAAAGTCAACCCCTGACATGTGAATATGTATGTATGTCTGTATATGTGTGTGTGTGACTATATATATATATATATATATAAAATATATATATATATATAATATATATAGATATATATATATATATATATATATATATATATAAAACAATCCATTATAATATTTTTCCCAAATTGCTCAATAGTTTGTTCCATTTAATCCCCATGCATCACATATCTTAAAATGGAGCTCACGAGAAGAAAGATCTAACTAAAAATGTATAAAAAAATAAAAAGAATAAACTATCATAGTTTCCCTTAGCTTCCTTTAGAATCTTCATGGTTCTCGGGACAATTATATACACATTAAGTCATTGCACTTCATTCAGTGCCACGTAGTTACTTACCAAATACATCTAATAATTATCTCCAAAACTAGTCGTCGATAATTTTAAAATATCAACCAAACTTAAGCTATATGGGTTAGCAATGACCATTGAATCAATTAAACAACTACCATTTAAATATGGCTTAACCCGTAATGCAAAGAAACAAATATCATTATTTATTTACTTGTTTGATATGAAGTACAATCTAAAACCATAATAGTGTATATATTATATTCCCTCGATCATGGTCCTAGAGGAAACTATAATTTTAACCTTATTCATATCATCAATTAAACATCCTTACCACCTTTTACCCATCTTCCATATTAGTGGTTCACAATCATTAACAAAAACTTATGTACTTTTATGGTATATGACCAACTTACATGCATGATCATATTAATAGTGACTTATGTTAGTTTTGTAAGCAATAATTGACATGTAACCCTTATAATGTCGTTGAAGTTTTAATCTCTTTTATGCATTATATATAATAACTGAAGTAATGATTTACAGCTATGGACCGAATCATCATGTATCGTAAATAATTAATCTCACTGAGAATGGTGTACAAAAGTATCAATAATATATACAACTAAGCATTCCGTCCAACCATAAAGATCATCACACACAGAGTGATGCAAGGCATGTAATCTATAACACATCAAAGCAAGGTGTGCAACAATGTTTATTACAGGTATAATAACTAACCAGTCCAACAATGCACTACATCATTATTAAAATCATCATACTCAGCATGGTAAGTACATTCAACATTAAATTAAACAAGAATACATCACAAATTCTAAGTACACTATGAGTGTTAAACGAAAAGTGTTGTTATGTAGTTGTACATGTAACTACATGTAAGTGTGTATATCCTTTTCAGGATATGCATACGCACGTGTGGCTACATATATAGTTATGTAACATAGCTTATTTTCCTTCTCTTGTAACTCACTCTTAATTTTACGACTTATTCCTTTCCACGAAACAAAATGAAATTGTGGGATGTGACATACTTCCCCCTTAATGAATCATCTTCCCAATGTTTTTTAGTTAATTATTCACTAACCTAATAATAAAACACAAAATTATATCTTATAGCTAAGGAGAATAGTCAAATTTTCATCAAAAACTTATAATATTCTAGGTCTGATTTCAAATTTATTGGTTGTAACAACCTTTTATTCATTTAACTATTGTCAAACAATCTGAAATTTGACAAAATATTTTTCATTTCAACATCCAAAGCATAAAATAATATCAATTATGTCATAGTAATTGACAAAAATTAGTATGAATTAATCAAAGACAGTTTTAAAATTCAAATTAACAAGAAAAAACCAATTTTTATTTATTTTAGACTTTTCCAACAGTTTAGTTGGTTTCTACATGACAATTTCTAGATTCAAAGGCTTTTACTTCTTCAAGGGTTGCTTCTTTTCCAACATGTCGGTTTGCAATTACATTTTGAATCCTCTATTGTAGGTTCTTTTCCTTGTTTCCCAATGAACATTCCCTGATGTAGTGATCACTACTACCACACTTGAAGAATCCAATGAAATGTGTTTTCCTTTCAAACCTTTGATTATTTACAACAAGGGTTTCCTATTCATTTCTTTTAAATTTGCAGCAGTGTCATTTCTACCATTATGAGCCTTGTTTTCTACCTTTTCCCCCATGTATTCCTAGGTGAAAATGGTGAGGGTGAGTTGTGGCTCATCTTCTTCTTCCCATCCTTGTGAGAAGTAATGCCTTGGATATTTTTCTCCTGCCTGATGGCCAATTCAAACACTGATTCCATCGTAGGACCATGGAAATCAAGTTCACCCTTATTATCAGGTTAAGTCCCATGATAAATTTACGTATCCATAATTTTTCATCGGTTTGATACTACAGTACATGTTAAGGTAGTTTTGTAAAAATTTCCTAGTATTCTGTTACTATTAATTTACCTTGAACCAAGGTGTGAAAGTTTGTCATTTTCTAATCATAGTACAACTGCAGTAACTACCGTTGTTTAAAATAAAACTTAAACTAATCCCAAGTTATATCAATTGTAATAACTCCTAGTTTAACATTGTGCCTATCCTGCCATGAGGAAGCCTTGTTTGAGATCTATAGGCTCCCTAAATAGCCTTTATTTCCTCAGAGATATCCCTTATCTTGAAGTACTTTTCCATTTCATTGATCCAATTCTCAGCCCCATCCCCAAGTGTTGTACCATAAAATTTAGAAAAAATGACGCTTTAGGTCTTTAGATAACTCAGCTACTATGAGGGATCTTACATTCAATTGTTGATTTAGATTTGTAGTGTTATGAACTGATGTGTTGTTTCAAAAAAATTGTATTATTTGGAACATTGTGATTATGTCACTCTGATTGCTATTCTTCCACTTCGCTCTCACTTTCCTTAGTCTTTATCCATTGTTCAATAGTGATGATGTAGTTTCAAGTGTCTTACTGGGTAGAAAGTATCTCATCAAGTTTTTGCATTGTTGATGCCTTAACCACCATACCAGATTATTCGCAACATTTCCTCTTTTCCTAATCATTATGTTTTTTTTCTGTTTAGAGAAAAATTAACTTTGTTATTGTAGGGACCTTTTAAGTCTAAGAGCTGCAACCTTAAACTCTGATACCAAAATGTAACACCTATATTACACTTCAGCAAACTTAGGGATTTTTTTTAATACCAACTCATTAATTATAGTTAATTCCTTAATTGAATTTAACATGAAGTAAATTAAATTGCAGCATAAAATATTTTATAAAATCCTCTAAATTTTCTTACGCTGAAATGAGTAACTTCATTTACCTGAATCATTGAATTATTCTAGCATTAATTAATATTCAGAATCTATCTAGACAATACATGATAACCATGTGTAACTGTAAGGGTTTACAAATACGTCTTAATTCCCCTCAAACACTTATTACAAGCCAATATACCCAGTGTATCATTTGGTTAAGCCTTATTATAGGCTGAGAGAACTTATGAGTCTTCTTAGCATCCTTTGGAAGTCACTATTTTAACACACATCCAAATATCGACACTACAACAAGTAGAACTGGTGAACAGAAAATGCATTCAGTTTTATGCACTACTATGGCTATAATTATTTGGCATTGCGCTAGCAAGCCGTTTACAATATTACACACAATCCTATGAAACATGTCTTCCATTCACATCAGAACCGTTCCAGTCATAGCCATCAGGATTCATTTACGTTATTTAAAACAATTTAATATTTTAGATTAATATCTTGTGCCAATTTTATGACCCGTTAAACCCTATGACAATACACTGACTGAATCATCTTGGAATCCCTATGGAAAGGGTTACATATGCATAATTACTTGTGGAATTTTGTACCATCACCCTTCCCGTAGCCATTCCAAGTTATCTTTGATATAATATTGTCACATTTCCTTGTGACTCATAACTCCACTCTTAATTAATTCATGGTTATATATTCAGGATAATAATGGTACACTTGATTTACTCTGAAGGGAGAGGTGAGACAGTTTTCCAAGAAGGATGGGAAAAAGAAATTAGATGAGAGACTTGACCTGGAAGACAATCTGATTATAGATATCTACAAGAAGCTCCATTCCCTAGACACCAAGATACATGGAGTTGGGTACATACAAGATAATACTATCTCATATTTTAAAGTAGTTATCAATTTTATGGAAACCCAAGTCAATAATGTTTTTATGTTGAGAAACATTTCTGAGAATATTTGGAGGGATGGGCCAGTTTGAGACCAAGTATTTAGCCAAGTAGACAAATATGATCCTTTACAGGATACAATATTGGTGTTATTCGCTTCCCTTTAGGAGATGAAGTAGACAATTGAAAAGGTATTCAAGTGAAGAGGATTCCACTATCTAAAATTTTGGCATCTAATCTTTCTACTAAGTTGTTGTATTATTGCTATTTTTTGTTATTTTTACACTGTTGGTTGTAGACTGTGGTACTTTTCTTGGTAGGCTTTTTTCCTACTATTGGGTTTTTTTGTAAAATCCTGATTTTGATCACTTTTTGATCTGGTACAATTTTATAATCTGGCTACTAAGCCTTTTTGTTCAAGGGTATAGTCTCTTTCAAATAACTATTTACCAATAATATTTTTTTTGTTATGAGTCATTTGTTAATGATTAGAAATCATAACATGGCAGCGAGATATCATTTATTATGATTATCTATTTCATGTTGTCATAACATTAGGTTTTCGACATTGTTTATATGAATAATCATTAAACATATGATTAATTAGTATGATTTTATCATTTAATAAATAAATAAATTTTTCGTCATATTAAATAAATTACAAATGTGACTTAATATTGTTGTTGTATTTTTCATGTTATTTTGTACCATCTTAACATACAAAATAATCAAATCATAATGAAATAAATCATCATATTATACTTACAATATTATATTCATAATCTATTATAAATTTGGTATTATAAAATTTTATAAAATATGCAATTATGATGTAAAAAACAACAACATTTATTCTTATAATGGAGGTTAAAACCTCGTTATTCAAAGTACATCATAATATTGCAAATAATAAGAACATACAATAGGCCCTGAAATGTCTTATAAATTATGAAGTAAATACTTTCTCCCATAAACAAATAATAGTACATTTATTATATTTACATTAAATAGTACAAAAATAATCATATTGTGTCCTAAATCAGTCCTTTATCCATTTCAAAATACTTTAAAAAACCTAAAATATGAAAATAATAGATCATACATGGCCAGCTCTACTTAACTAGCATAGAATACAGTTCTCACTACCTAATTGTTTCACTATGAAATGATTGAACTATTCTTCTAGACTTAATCAATTAAATCTTTTAGTGAACATTCATACTCTAATGGAATACCTAAGGATGAATCCAATTCCTTAACAACATACTTGTTTACAATACCATTTCATTTAGTCAAATCATACCAATATTACTAACTTATTATAAATCCAACCAAGCCATTTTATTTTCCCTCAATCATTGTAAGTAAAGTAAAATCATACTAATATGCCTAACTTATTATAAATCCAACTAAGCCATTTTATATTCCCTCAATCATTGTAAGTAAAGTAACTGGATTCATAATTTTCAATCAAAAGTAATAAATAAATATTTCCAATCGAATATTAAGAGAAGCAACTTAGTTAACAAAATATGTTGTTATCATTCTAAGATTAGAAAATAATAGGAAATAACCCCCTTTTTGTTCAATCTTGAAGATATGGTAACTGATTTTTCAAACAAAGGAAACTACATTAATTCCTACTACATTAGTTTCACATTCCACTTTAACATGTAAAGAAGAAAACAAATCAAAAAATTAATTTTATACATGCCTCAAATGTCATTTATTCCAATTTCATTACATTGTATTAAAATGGAGTTAGTAATCTAATCTATTAACAATTCTTTCTAATTCCATACACCTTATAACCATTCATTCCACTGAGGAATAATATTAAAGAAACTAAACAAATCCCCAACTATCAAATCTTAAGATCTCACTGGCAGATTTAGATATTTACCTCTTTTCAGGTATTAAAGTTTACAACCTAGGTGGTAATTGAACCATTACAAAGAACCAAACTTTAATACTCAAAACAAAGGTATAACTACCTACATAGGGAGAGATACAAGATAGCCATGACAAGGACACAATTTTAAACTTACTCATCACACATAGCTGAACAAAGATGAAAATAATTTAAATTTATGAAATTGATTCGAGGCCTCTAACAATAACCAATTTCTCTAGCCTCCATAGAAAGACATAGGATTAGATTCAAACCTTGAGACCCTCTAATCCGAGTGACTTTACCATCACTTATTCAAACCTAAAGAGATCCATATTCACAAACACTGACCTCAAGAAAAATGATACATACCTAGTGAAATAAATTTATTAAAGGATTGGCTCAGAAAAGGGTTTATACCTGTAATATATAGAAAAAATCGATATATCCTTTAAGGTAATCAGATTCGAATTAAAAAAACCAATGCACAATTTGGGTAAAACAAACATTGACTTCTACTATAATAGAAATCCACAAAAATATTAAATACCCATTACATATTTGATGGCACAATTTAACAATTTGTAAACAAAAGACTTAAACATTTTTTGAGGCCTTTATCAAATAGAGACTATTAAAAATATCTGATATTCAAAGGACCCATGTAAGTAGAAACGTCCCTATTTTAAATATATAACTACTCACACATAATAGAACCTCAAAAAAAACCCAAAAAATCATCCAAAGATTATTCTATCTTTTCAAAATGAAAAATTGAGACAAGCAGGAATGTACCCATGCTTGATAACCCTTAAAATATCCTTCAATAATCCTTTCTACGGGTCTAGAAGGAAAAATGTATGAGCAACAATGTAGTCACAAAATCAAGCACTTTAGTCATTATTTAGTGTGGTCTCATACTACTATTTAGAATGTTCTCAAGTGAAGAAAGTAATAATTAATCCCACCTTTTGGCCATCTTCTTTTTAACTTTTATTTCATCATTCCTGCATATTTTCCAATACATACCCATCTATTTCATCATTGGCTTGTCATTTTATCCTAAACCAGGGTGCCCTGATATTTGTTCCACTTTCCCACTTCTTTTTGGGCTCTTTCTAGCCATTTGTCATCCTTATCTTTTTCTTAGTCGGCCATGTCAGGGTTAATTATGAAATTAGAGCAAGAGAACCCTATAAATATAAAGTTATGAGACCATAATGAGGGTCCTAGCATTAAATAATGCTATCACTCCATCTATAGTTACATCCATTGCATCACTTGCATCCACATAATGTCATGCATCAAGGCTAGGAGATGTGCATAAACACACACAACATAGGGTAAGGGATTATATTCTATTCCATGCACACATGCTAGTACATTTTCTATAGCTATTATTGCTTACTACTACATAAAGTGAGACTAACACAAGAGCACCTATGGCACGACATGCACACACACACTAGAACAGTGAAACACTCAGATTAGTAATCCCACTTTTATGGCAGCTAAGGTTAGTCTTGTTAGATTTAGTAGGGATAAATAATCCACAAATTATAAATCCACAATTAAAGCAGAAGATTATAGATTATGGTATGCAATTTATTTATACAAAGACATAGCTTGAAATAAATAATGAATAAAAAATATTAACGAGTTAGAGATGAAATAAAATAATGAACAAGAGCAGAGACAGATAACACCAGATTTAAGTGGAGAAACCTGAAGGAAAAAACTCCACTGGTAAAGCACTTTATTATTATGAATTACAAAATTTCAACCCATCACTTCCAATTCTAATTCACATTCATTCACAATATCTTCTAAGATATTTTATTTATCAGATCATGCAATGATCATTGACTGTATCTTGTAATAATATCCCAGTCTTTAAGTCAGTCTGTAATACATGTATACGTTGTAGATGTTGAGCAGATAATACTTAGAAAAAGACACACGAGAAGTCCGTGTGGTGGAAAAATGCATGATCAATGGCACGGAAGGGATCAAAATAGAATTGCATGCAAGGAACAATACAAATTTGGGACTTAGCCATTTTTACATACATGGGCTATTTTTGGAGGTTGCGTGCAGAACACACAAACCAGTTGGAAACTTGTGCGACAAGCATTAGCTATTTTGAGAGGAGCGACTACAGATCACTTGCATGAATGTGGGTTAGGAATAGATTTATTACTGACCAATTAACTAAAGGAAGTCTATTGTTAGCACACTTACATGTGTGGCTATTATTGTAATGAGTGCTTGGCTAATAATAGCATGCGACCTATTTTAGGATTGGATAAGCAGTGAAGGGAAAGTCCCCACCCTTATATATATATAATGGTATGTGTAATGATATATGTGGTCTGGACAGAGAGAGATGATTATGGAGAGTAGAGAAAAGAGAGATGAATATTTTGAGTATATATGACTTGGATTATTGTAAGGTTACTGTATCAAATTTATGCACGCATAGGTATGGAATACCATTATTGTAAGAAGATTTTGTGTAATTGTATGATTTAATATAATGGAGGTTATTGACTGAATCTAAATGTTAATCCTGTGTGTAATTGGATCTTATATGTTCTTAATTTCAGCGTGGTTATTATTTAAAGTATGTTATTCTTTAGATATAGATCAGCGCATGCACGGTAGAATGATATAAAAGTTATGGATCTGTATGTATTAAGTCTTCATCATGCTAACATCCTACAAAAGCAACCCTAAAGAGGGGCCTAGTACCTTTGCATGCTTCGGGTGAGTGCTCAGTCTTGGCTGAGTGATGTGCCAGCGCGTCTGGGATCTTACTGGTAAATTCTAGGCTGCATCATTGGTTCCATTGTCGGGACCTCTTTTTCAGTTGTTATCAGGATGGTTCACGATGAAGACATACCGATTGACCTTAGCGAGTGTTGAAGATTGGATTAAAGATTTGGAGGATGAATACGCATAGAGGTTTAGCACTGGACCTGAGTTCGACGCATGCACAGTGGGTAGATAAGAACCTATATGACAGCTTATACGAGAGCTTATTTTCTATCTTTTTGATAGAATTGTATGAGTGGACTGGTCACTTATGCTTCTAAACGGAATTATAGGTATCACACACTGGTTTAGGTGCATAAGAATAATTTTAGACTCTGTATGATGTTGATCTGATCTGGACTCACATTGTGGATACGTGGTTCCGTGGTGTTCTGAACAGTTATATCTTGGAATACTCAATTTCAACTTATTCATGTTCCCATAGGTTTTTGAATTCTAGTTCTTGTGATATCCTCGAGGAACGTACTTACAAGGTATTCCCCTAGCAATCAAGATCCTGATGGTAACCCTGAATTTGGAAGAAAACTGATGGCTAGCTAAATCTTACCATGCACAGGGGAAGGAGCAGGTTTAGTGAAGGATGGAAGACCTGGCTGGAAGAAAGGTAGAGAGAAGAGAGGTGGCTTAAGTATAATGAGGCACAAGAGGGAGATAGAGAAACAACGTGATGTTGTAGAGCAGATGGCATTGCGAAGAGAGATGGCTCGTGAAGGATTTATAGCTCACAAGGAAGACATGGAGCCAAAGCATCTGGATCTTCCCCATCTGGGAAAGCATGTTAGGGAACCCTCCTCAGCCTCACATGGAAGTGCACCAGTAGAGATGACCTGGGCCACAGGTGCGCATTTGAATCTACCTGACAACCTTGCCCTTGTGCTTGGCCTTCCAGTATCCAGTACAACAAGTCATCAACACACTAGTTTGGGTAGTAGGAGAGAAGGAGTAGGTCAGATGGAAAATACAGTTATGGCAGGGAAACATCTTTGTTATTTTTTGGAAGCACCTTTTCAGGCACATCATCCACATAGAATGTGAGCGTGCAGAATCTTGGATTCACTTCAGGAAGCGGACAACCTCACAGACGGTTGGGGTTCAATTCAGTACTACTATGGGACACAAGGAAGTACCTCTTATGGTCCATTTCACATCTACAAGTGGAGGATCAGGTGGTATAGGTGGCTCTAGTTCTAGTGGATCAGGTGGTTCTAGAGGTAGAGGCAATATGGGAGGTTCTGGATCTGGTGGGCAAGGACTGCACCAACCTATAAATATTTACATGGAGATGTCCCTTCACCTTCTAGAATATAGGGGCATATAAGATGTTGTTGAACATGTACACATGTGTGAGATACTGTGGCATGCAAAGGGGATCACAATGCCTGATTGCAGAGCAAGTCAATTTGCCAC
Organism: Taxus chinensis; assembly: GCA_019776745.2. Classification (NCBI taxonomy): domain Eukaryota; kingdom Viridiplantae; phylum Streptophyta; class Pinopsida; order Cupressales; family Taxaceae; genus Taxus; species Taxus chinensis. Next base: position 700,660,531 of record CM034148.1, read on the forward strand.
AACATTGCAAGGACACGCACAGTTGGTATAGAAAGTTTGACCCTAATCAAACTTGCATAGATTATGTAGCATTGAAAGATGATTTTCTTAAAGAGTTTCACATCCCTGAGTTTGAACAGAAGAGTATTAGTGCACTCAAAGACATTAAGCAAGGCACTACTGAAAGTGTTAGGGAGTATGATGCTCATTTTAAAACATTGTTATCTAAGCTCTCTTATGATATTCACGCCAGTCAGCATGCACAATGGTTCGTTGGAGGATTAATTACACCTGTTTCAGGAGGGTTATCACATAAAACATACACTGATATGTGTGAGGCACTAGAAGTAACATTACACACTGAGGCTAGTTGGAAGTATTGACACTGGGATTTAGCCCATTTTTGGAGGCATATATTACAGCTATGGAAAAACAATTAGAGAAACTATTGGCAAATTCAGCACATGAGACACACATAGGGATTTGGTGTATAGATTGTGAGGTGGAAGGGCACACCAAGGATAGTTGTCCCCATAGATCAGTGTGTTCATTACTTCTAGACTATGAGATATGTCACTTAAACCATGATGCTAGCCATTTCCCATTAGTACACAACGTGCTATAAGGAAGAATGTCTCTTGCTATTGCAAAATTTATAGGTCCACGACCCATGATACAAAATACTGTAGGTTGATTGGTCAGATCCATGATGCCATAGATATTGGGGTGCGACAGACAGGAGTAGTAGCTAACTCTCATGGGAAAGGTGAGCATCAGGATCACAATCAAGTGCGCTATGACTAGAATGAAGGACATTTTGAAGGAGGTCATGGCAGAGGTCAAGGATTTTGAGGAGGATATAGAGGATGAGGCCATGGTGGTGGAAGGAGTGATTTTCCTCATGGGACATGTTACACATGTGGATCTCCTGACCACTACAGGCACGAATGTCCTCAGAACAATGCTTGTTCTTTCTGTGGAAAGAACCACAGCTATGAGGAATGCCTCCAGACCTGTATGAGCATCTTAGTAAGAAACATAAATAGGAGAACAAAGGTGCAGGGATGGTAAGGGTACAATGAAGCTGTGGAGAATCAGTGGATGCAAAATTAACACCGGAACCTGAGGAATTACCTGTGAAGATTACTACATGAGCCTGAGGTTGTGCGTGCCAGAGAGGCACTTCAAAATAAGTCTACTATTACTAAGGAGGAGGTTTTACATGCAAGATATCTAGATCCCACACATCAGAAGGAGGTTTATCAAGAGACCATGGAAGTCCTTAGGAATCTTCAGGGTGAGATACAGTGTTTGAAGGAGAAATCACGGAAGTTGGAACAAAAGAAAGTAGCCGAGACAGTTCAGTCAGACATAGATGACCTGAAGGACTTATGCAGATGCTCCACCAGGAGAATATCATTCCATTATTAGGGAATTGGCTTAGAGGGAATACTCCACGCATGGGTATTGAAAATGGTCGACAGATCCTGCATGCCAATCTTCCCCCTCATAGTTTGGATTATGACAAGGAGATCACTTTGAATGTTGTAGTGGATGGCTGGATTTTGAGCAATATCTTAATTGACACAGGCGCGGAAGTCAATGTTCTTACTTTGGATGCATGGGTACAGATGGGGAGACCTCCATTGCAGCCATCCTCGAATGTGTTGTTTATGGATAATCAAACTAAGGCCACTCCCATAGGAGTTTTAAAGGATGCATCCATTACTATACAAGGGGCCAAGTTTACTGGGGAATTTGAGGTTTTAGTGCTCACAAAGTAGATAGTTTCCCAGCTTTACTTGGATGACCATGGTGTTATGCAAATAATGTTGATCTCCAGTTTAATAAGGGATATATTAGTTTTGAGAACAAGGAGGAAAGAGTTATTATCCCTTTAACAGATGGAAAGTCTACACCCTATGTTGAGCCATTAAGTGAAGAAGACTTGAATCAAATCTATGTGTGCGCTATTCAAGACCCAGAGGTACTCGAGCCATCCAAGGAAGGAATTTTACAATGGGAAGATGCATAGTCATTCAGTGATACTACAAGTATTGCTTGTGATAATTGGGCACATGGAACCTATGAGATGGTTGGGCGTGAGGTCAAGAGCGCCCTTGCAAGGAAGACAATCCATTGTGTTAGGCACATAGGTCACAAATCTATGGCTCCATACACTGGAGGAGGGGATCCTACAACATTCCTACTTGCAATGGAGGAACAGTGGTCAGATCAGGATGAAAAGAGGAATATGTTGATATACATACTGTGTGGGACAGCAGCACACTGGTGGGTGGTTCACAGAGATAATCTTATAGAATGGAATGAATCAGGACAGCCTTATTTACTCATTTTTCCAGGAGCAATGCACCTACTCAAATATGCATTTATCATGGTAATCAACCTGTTCAGCACCACATCCAGTAGTGTGAGAGACTCTGGATAGAAGGATATGAAGCATTACCACCTTCACTTTGGGTGCATAAATTATATTCCACTCTACAAGGATGTGCACGTGCCTGGTATGTATATGCAGAACTACATAGAGAAACTAGAAATTGGTAGGATTTGATTTCAAAAATGATCCAAAATTTTGACTACTTCTCTACCAAGCCACCAGTAGAAGAAGCATTAAAGGTTGTCAAGTGCTTAACTATGGGAGATTGTGCAAAGGGAGGAGGACACATTCAGAGTTATTTGGTGAGACAGAGTTGGCAGCAAAGGTTTGAAGAGGAAGAGGAAATAGACTCAATGTCTTACTTCAACGCTTTCCTTGAGAAAGAAAAAGGAAAGATGGTATACATAGTGGATGATGAGGAAGTAGAAAGTTATGGATGTCAGATCATTCATCAGGGGTGCACGTGAAGTCCTGGAGAGTACAGATAAGGGTATGCGTGCATATCATGAACCTATGAAGACAAAGAAAGTAAATATTGGCAATCAGAAGCAGAGCCTAAGGAAGCCATAATTGGAGACTATTGATCAGAGTCAGAAGTGGCAAGAACTCATTGAGTTATTATGGGATTATTAGGATTTATTCCCACGATGGGTATCATGAACTTAAAGGCGTGCATGAATCACTAGGGAAATGAAGATAAAACTTAAAGAGGGTGCGCACCCAGTCATAAAGTGACCCTATAGAATGAACCCCAATTTGCTTGAAAAGGTGAAAGAAGAGATTGACAAAATGATGAGAGTCTAGAATCATCATACCCTTGGATGAATCAGAATGGGTTAGTCCAATGGTGATCAGTATCAAGAAGGATGGATTAGGATTTGTGTGGATTATAGGGAGCTGAATGTTGCATGTGTGACAGATCCTTTTCCTACGCCATTCACTGAGGAAATACTATAAGGCATGGCAGGGTGCAAAATCTATTCATTTATAGATGGCTTCTCTAGGTATCATCAGGTTAGGATTTCCCAAGAGGATCAGGAAAAGACCACTTTTACTACTGAATGGGGCACCTTTTCCTATACTGTGATGCCATTTGGACTAAAAAATGTGCCTGCTGTCTTTTCACGGATAGTGGTTCAGGCATTTAAAGATTTCATCCACAACTTCTTGCAGGTTTATTTAGATGATTGACAGTGTATGGTCTTGTTAAAGATCATTGTGAAAATCTGTGCTTAATGTTTGAATGGTGTAGATAGTTGAGTATCTCTTTGAATATCAAGAAGTGCATATTTTCTACACCATTTGGGATACTATTAGGGCACATAATCTGCAAGGAAGGTTTGTTGGTTGATCTAGCTAAGGTTGCAATCATTATAGGCATGACAGTGCCTACTAGTCAAAGTGAGGTGTGCACGGATTCTTGGGCCACATAGGGTATTATAGGAAATTCATAAAGGGGTATGCCAAAGTTTCCACACCCTTGGAGGAGTTATTGAAAGGGAAAGGTACATTCTACTAGGGAGAACCACAACATCGTGCATTTGAGACATTAAAGGAGAAACTTACTATTACACCTATTCTGCATTTTCCTTCATGGGACCAACCTTTCCATGTACATGTGGATGCCTCTGGAATGGCCATTGGCGTGGTGTTGGCTCAGCCTAGAGAAGGTATTATAGATCATCCTATTTTTTTTTCAGTAGAAAGTTGACTCCTACTATAGAACATAGAATTATACAACTACAGAGCGCAAAGCTTTGTCAATGATCTATGCTCTACACAAGTTTCGATAGTACCTGCTAGCTACACCCTTTGTATTTTATATGGATCACATGGCATTGAAGTATTTGGTAAACAATCCAGTCTTACAAGGGCACATATGCAGATGGGTACTCTTATTTTAGGAATTTGATTTTACCATGGTAGTGAAACCAGGGAAGAGTAATTCTGGCCCAGATCACTTATCAAGGATTGAGTCAGGGGAGGATGTGCAAGCAATAGAAGATACAATTCTTGATGCATAGTTATACATGTTACAACAGTGCACCTTCAGAGTTAGAGGACATTGCTATATTTTTATGTACCGGTATGGCACAAGAAGGTATGAAAGCATTAGAGAAGAAACAACTTGCAATTCAAGTGACACCTTTTATGTTGATCAGTGGTGACCTATACAAGTTAGGAAGAGATGAAATATTGCACCGATGTGTGTTAGAGCATGAGCGTACATACTATTATGAAAGAGGCTCATGGTGGTATTGTAGGTGGACACTATGTAGGTGATGCTACTATGCGTAAGATTCTACTTTCTGGATTATGGTGGGAGACCCTATATAAAGATTTTAAGGCATACTTGAAGGCTTGTGATCACTGTCAGCATCTTGGAAAGCCAGGGAAATGAGATGAAATGCCCCTCCAACCCATTTCTAGTGCAGAATCATTTGAGAAATGGGCTATAGATTTTGTGGGTCCTATTTCACCAACCACATGAAGGACTGGATCATGTTATATTCTTACTTGTACAGATTATCTCACATGGTGGGCAGAAGTAGACACCTACCAAGGATTGTACCGCAACTACAACAACAAGATTCTTATGGGAAAATATTATTACATGGTATGGATGTCCCTTAAGTTTGACAAGTGATAGGGGCACACATTTTTTGAATGAGACAATCAAGGATTTTATTGGATGAGTTTATGATTGCACACCATAAGACTACACCATACCATCCTCAAGAAAATGGAACTGCTGAGGCTTTCAACAAAAATATTGAGCCATACATTGACCAAAATCTATGATGTTGGAAGAAAGGATTGGGATGATAAAGTATCTGTTGTAATTTGGGCATATAGAACAACATATAAGAGATTGAACAAGGCTACACCATTTCAGTTAGTATTTGGTGTGGAAGTTGTTCTTCCTATTGAATTTATGCTACCTTCTTTGCATATTATAGCGTGCACACTGGAGGTCTAGCTAATGAGAAAGCCTATAGAAGAGTGGATTGAAAAGTTAATCAAGTTGGATGAGTGATGTGCAATATCCCGTTGGAGTCAGAAGCAATAGAAGGCCAGGAAGAAAGCATGGCATGACAGGCACATCAGGGCTAAGAAGTTTGAAATTGGACAAATGGTGCTTCTTTATGATTCTAAGTTATTGTGCCATCCAGGAAAGCTCAAGGTACATTGGTTGGGGTCGTATGTTATCACTTCCATACTTGAAACTGGTGCTTTCCAGTTAGAAGCACTTGATGGGATCACAACTACCCGGTTACTTTAACGGGAGTAGGCTGAAGCCCTACTATAAATAAGTCTTCTTGGTGTTTGTAATAAGGTAGTATTACCATTTAGCTTAGGTTTTCAATTTGTATTCCCTTAATGTATTTCTTTTCATGTCACTATGCTTTGTTAATTTAAGTTTGGTGTTTTATGTAATAAGCGTGCTTGCGCGCCAGAAGCTAATTACTAGTTGATGAGTTTTTATGCGCAGAGGACTGCACATACCTTTAGTGTGGGGTGGTTGTTGATATCTTGGTTCTAGACTATTGAAAATAAGTATGCATGAAAAGAAATAAACTGCTACAGGTGTTATTCAAGTCAAAAAATTGATAGGGAAGAGATTGCTTCTAGGAAGATGACCATAGATGGGGATGAATGAAGGATAGTATAACATGAGGTAAGCAGAGGCCGTGAAGACTACCAATGGAAGGCGCAGTGATGAGGTACTTGGGTGCAGGGAAGCGCGATGAAGAGAATGTCTGTAGCTAGAAGGTAGGAGGGAAAGCTAGAAGGTTATGACTGGGGTGCGAAGATGTACCACATGTAAATTGGAGATTTGGTCAATTAATGAAGGGATTATTGGTAGGTGAAGAAGAAATAAATGCCCAAAATTTTAAATATTTATATAAGGGGGAAAGGGTGAGTTCATTCTTACCATTGCAATAATGATAATTTGAAGGAGCCAAGTGTGATCAAACAACAAAGAGAGTATTCAGGTGTGAAGAGTGTGAATCAAGACGTGATGATGTAGATTTGTGTATAGAGAGGAAGCTTGCATCCCATTGGTTGTGAAGGGTTTGAGTGAAGAAGGGAATTGGAAACAAGTGAGGGCACATGGATTCACACTAGGGCACACTAAATCAAGCTAGGGTTTGATTTTCACACATTAAGAGATTAGAGGCGAGTGTTTTCAGAAAGATTGAAAGGTATAGATGGCACCAAAGAAAGAATCTATAGCAGGAGTGAAAGGAAAGAAGAAGGTGGTCGTGGAAGAGGAAGAACAGACACCTGAAAGAAATTTTTTTGAAATTCAATATCTATAGGGAGTGATAGTAGGCCAAGAGTGGGAATACCACATTCTAGAAGAAGCAAGATAAGTGAGTACAACCACCGTACCATAGAGAATAAGAAAGATTTGGACACATTATTAAGCATATGAAGACAAATAAGCACATAGACAGAGGACATGCCAGTATATGATGATGCTGGAGAAAAGCTATTGAAAAGGATTGGAGTTTACCAATTGTATGAAGATCCCCTGCTTTGGTAAGTATGAGCCTTTGTACCAGTGGCTCATGAGCAGGGTACATGAAGACTTCTTCTACTTTGCAGGGCACAGAGTAAGGATTACAACCGCACTGATCTCCACTGTAATAGGATTGAAGGGCACTGGGGAAGATCTGAATGGTGACTTAACAGATAAAGCCGCAATCTTGGATACCAGAAAGGAGCTAAGATACACTAAGGGTCCACACGAAATGGACATAGATAAGTTTAAGAAGTACCTAGTAGTGCAAGAAGCTGCACACCTTGTAACAAAACTGAATGACCAAGAAATATGGTCACAATTGAAAACCATGTGGCTGCACATGTTGCAAAGGAAGATGTCGAAAGGAGTAGTCTACAACATATCAAGTTATATTGTAGAAACTATCATCAAAGAAGCATTCTCAAAAGGATAAGATCAGTTTTAGGGTTGTTCTGTTGTCTCTGGTGTTTATGGAGATCGGGGTACCCGATGGACCAAAAGAGAAGATATGGGAATATCCCATGGAGAATAAGTCACCTGTAGAAAGGTTCAGTAAGTACTTGTGTGAAGGATCAATGACCGAGAAAGTCAAATAAAGGGATGGAGAAATGGTTTGATAGACTCCATGTGGATTTTGAAGAAGAATGGTGTATCCTCAAGGACTTGCCTTCGGTGGTGGGAAAGGCAGTACAATTTGTTGTGTACCAACACTTATGTATAGCAAGGTTTGCCATGAGGGATGGAGCATGGAGCCCATGGTGTAAGTTTCCATTATGCCTTTACATACAAGGTATTTTCAAGCATCAGTTCATAGATTTTCAAATGCACACAAGATTAACATTCAATGCAGATAAGGTAGATTGTGACTACCACACTTTAAGGAAAAACATATGTGTATCAAGGACGAAGGGCAGCCTATATTGAAAGGTTCATTTCAGAGGTGCTGAATATCAAGACGGTAATTTTGGTTATTGGAGACATTAGGGCTAGCACTTGTGTACCTCAAACTCAAGCCCAAGCTTGAGAACAAAAAGTATGTTGAGAATGAGTTCATGCTCCCAAGGACACACAAGGGTAAGCACACAATACAGAATGTTCCAGCGCCTTGACCCACAGAAACAATAGAAGTGGAAGATGAAGAAGATGAGTGAGAGGATAGTGGTGGCTTGGAACATAGAAGGAGGTATCCCTCAGACAGGAAGGCACCATAGTGTGTGGTTACACCAACTCAGGGACAAGAAGGGGAGGAAGAAGATCCTAAAGTAGTGCAGGGAGAGCACCACTTTAAGAAATTATTGAAGAGAGCAAGGAATCAAGGTGCTACTCCCCAGTCAATGTGCCGGTCACCTAGAATCTCCCCACAGAAGTAGACTATTGAGAAGAGAAGAAGAAATTTAAATTTGAATGAAGAGGTAGAGGAGTCATAGGATATTGTGCCACCATCCCCTACACCCCCTACGTATGAAGAATAATCAAAGGATATGGAAGGGTGCAAAGAAGAAGAAAAGGTTGAAGAAATGATACATGAGGAAGAAATAAACAAAGAAGAAGATGCACATGACACTACTCAGGGCATGACAGAGCAAGCTATAAATCTAGACGCTCCAATTCCTAAGGGGCATATATCAAGGAGAATGAGTGGGGATTATAGTGCACTAGTATTGGGGTATACTGAGGACACAAGCAAAATTTTCCACACTCATTTTCAGAGAACAGTAAATTCTAAGGAGTTATATGGCTGGGAGCTAATGGATGAGGATATGGCCATAATGCATACAAGGAAGTAGCTATCATGGTCAATTCACACTCACATGGATGAGCTTGATTTTGATGTGTGTGAAGAGTCATGTGTGTCTAGACGACTAAAGAAAGCACCTTAGGAAAGGCATATAATGGTAAAGCCTACTGTTATGTATGATGACAAAAGTAAGCAATGCGTTGGTAAAGGTCTCAACAGAAGCTGCACGCAGGAACATGGATAAGGCTGTAACCCTCAGGGAACTGTCCAGGAATAAATTAAGACAAAGGATACAGAGATAGCGCACCTCACACAAGAGAAAGACCTAGAACAGAAAAAGAACAATGCTTTAGTGAGCATGGCAGAGGAAATTAGAGAGATTATTTTGAAGGAAATACCACATCTGGAGTCCAAGGTACTAGATAAATTCCCCTCAGCACTACATTATGTGCGTACCTTGGTGGACCTAATTCTAGAAGATGGACCTTTGTGTATGCCGACACCAAAAGACCCTGTGCAAGAGGTAGAAAGAGAAAAGGATTCAATGGCAAGAAAGATTGCATATTATGAAGGACTGCTGAAAGTCTTGCATGAGGAGCTGAATAAGGAAGATCAAACATTGAACATATGTACATATCTTGAGGCAGTAATAAGGACAAGGACCATTGCTGAAGACAACGAGGTCCTTAAAGCTATGAAAGATGATACATTGGTCCGTGCAAAATGATTGGTGGTGGTGAAGCAAAAGTGCGATGACCTAAAAGTAGAAAAAGAGCCACACAAGGAAAGGCTAGATGAGCTTGGAAAACTCATCGCATAGAAGATGGACCTGGTAGAAGGGAGAATGATAGAGATGTCAAGCATTGTTATGGTGTCACAAAATAAAAAAGGAGAAATTACACAAGATGAACTGGAGTCTATTACCATATACATTCCATACAAGGTAGGAGAAGCACTTGTTGAGTTTCAAAAGTTGGAGGCGGTAATAAAGGAGGAGTATCCAGAACTAATAATCTTGGTTGAAGCGGTGGAGGCTGCAAAGTAGAGTGATTCTTTTGGGCATTAAATTATTTTTTTCTTTTCTAGCATATTCTTCTTATTCTTTCATTTATTTTGGAGACCATTTCTGGGGTGGCAATGCATTTAGTGTGGGGTAATGTTGAGAAGATAATACTTATCCAAAGACACACGAGAAGTCTGCGCGGTGGAAAAATGCATGAACAAGGGTGTGAAAGGGATCAAAACAGAATTACACACAAGGAATAGTACAAATTTGGGACTTAGCCATTTTTACATACACGACCTATTTTTGGAGGTTGCATGCAGAGCACACAAACCAGTTGGAAACGTGTGTGATAAGCATTAGCTATTTTGAGAGGAGAAACTAAGGAGAACTTGTATGAATGTGGGTTAGGAAAAGATTTACTAGTGACAATTTATTGAAAGAAGTCTATTGTTAGCACACTTGCATGTGTAGTTATTATTGTAACGATGCTCGACTAATAATAGCGTGTGGACTATTTTAGGATTCGATTAGCAGTGAAGGGAAAGTCCACACCCTTATATATATGTAATGGTCTATATAAAGAGAGAGATGATTATAGAGAGTGTGTGAAAATGGAAGAGATGATTGTTTTGAGTATGTATGACCTGGTTTGTTATAAATTCACTATATCGGATCTGAGCACGCATAGGTATGGAATACCATGAATGTAATAATATTTTGTGTAACTATCTTGATTAATATATTGGAGATTATTGACTGAATCTACGTGTTAATTCCTTTGTGTAAATAATCTTATGCATTCTTAATTCCATCACGATTATTGTTTAAAGTCAGTTATTCTTTAGACATATATTAGCGCTTGCACTGTAGAATGATATGGAAGTTATGGATCTGTGTGTATTATGTCTTTATCATGCCAACATCCTAAATCAACAACCCTAAAGAGGGGCATAGTACCCTTGTGTGCTTTGGTTAAGCACTTAGTCTTAGCTGAGTGATGTGCCACCGCATCGGGGGTCTTACTAGTAAATTCTAGGTTGCATCAGTAGACAACCAATCCTAAGAGGGATCACCCAAATCAATTTGGGTGGGTGAATTGGTTGAATCATTTCAATTTTTAATGTGAAATACTTTCACAATTAAATTTTCTTAACAAAATTTTAAATTTAATGTTGGGGTGTAATACAGTGGTTGATCCCACTTGACATTATCACCCTTACACTCCCCCTTAATGTTAAGTGGGAAGAAAAATAAGACAATCCATATTTACCTTTTTATAAAAAAGGATTTACAAACCTTGAATTAGTGATTTAGTCTAATGTCAACGAGGGAAATCTGTGGATCTTCCCTTACATAAATTCTTAAGATCAGTGCTTTACATTTGAAGGCTTTACATCAGACTATGGATCCTTTTATAAACTAAGGTATACCCATAATTGAAGCTTCGTTTGGATTTACAAGTAACTTCTAAAAATGTGACACATTTACTTATTATAAATCGAAGTATTAGAAGTTTTCAAAAGGTTTTTAAGAGGTGGAATTATCATGCACACTCCCCCTCAAGGGAAAATTTGATAGGCCCAACAAGGTACAAAATTTGCAAAACTTGACATAACATAATAGTTTTGCGAAGATATTTATAAGTTGATTTTTGGTTGAACAGAACTTGAGATCAATATCACCATTCAGGAATTTATCTCTAATGAAGTGCATATGAACTTAAATATGCTTGGTCCTCTAGTGTTGAACTAGACTCTTTGCAAGAGCAATGCAGCTCTGACTATCACATAGAAGACTAGTACTCCCTTTGACGCCCATGTGAAAATTATCTAATAGTATTTTTCAGCCACATAGCTTCTTTGGCAGCTTCCATAGCACTTATATACTCTGCCTCAGTAGAATATATAGACAATGTTGGTTGTTTATTTCTACTCCAAGTGATGCTACCTGCACCTAACTTGAAAATATATCCAGAAGTAGAATTCCTATCTACAACATCAATAGCACGATCAGAGTCACAATAACCAAATAATTTTGCATCATTACAAGAAGAGAAATAAAGACCATAATTGATTGTTCCTTTTATCTAACTCAAAATACTTGTTGCCATTTTTTAATGATAGTCATAAGGTTCTTGCATAAATCTTGAAACTACTCCTACTGAATAAGAAATATCAAGTCTAGTAATAGTCAAGTAAATTAGACTACCAAATAGCTTCATATATAGTGTAGGATCAAATTTAGCACAAACAGGTTTAGGATAACACCAAATTCAATAGGAATTAAATAGAATTACAGTCAATCATGTTAAATATCCTAAGAAAATTCACAACATAATGAGATTGAGATGCAACAATAGACTTATGATTTTGAAATATAACCATGCCAAGAAAATGATTTAATAAACCTAAATCATTCATTTCAAAACACTCTTTTATCCTTTCTTTGATTCTAACAATTAAAATTCTATCACTGCTAGTAATCAAAAGATAATCAACATACAAGACAATAATGATAATATGATTGTTTTCAACTTTAACAATTAAATCATTATCATAACAACAATTACAAAAACCAAGATCTTGAAAGAAACTGTTAATTTTAAAATACCAAGCTCTAGGGGCTTGCTTAAGACCATAAAAAGAATTTTTAAGCTTACATACAAAGAGTTCTTTGGCAGGTACTTTAAATCCTTTAAGATGAGTCATATAGATTTTTTATTTTAAGTCGCCATTTAAGAAATCATTTTTAACATCCATTTGGTGAATCTCCCAACCTTATTGGGAAGCCAATGCAAGAAGAATTCTAATAGTGATCATTTTAGCAACAAGAGAAAAAGTCTCAACATAGTCAATTCCTAGTTTATGAGTGAAACCATGATATACCATCCTTGATTTGAGCTTTTAAATCCATCCTAGAGAGTTATCTTTGATTTTGAACAACCACCTAGATCCTACAATGCTTCTTTTAGAAGTAGGAAGGAATAGTTCCCAAGTGTCATTTTTTATTAAAGAATTGTATTCATCTTTCATAGAATGAAGCCACATAACATCTTGAAATGCTTCTTCAAAGGATTGCGGTTCTACCTCATATAGGTGCATCAAGGCATGATAAGTTTTCTGACTTCTAGTTATTTTTCTAAGATTATCAGGCTAAGAGTTTTGAACAATATTTTTAGCCCATTTAGGAATATTAGGTTGCAAGACATTTTGGGATGACTCCCCCTCAGTCTCCATCATATCTAGATCAGAATAATTATCCTCTTGAAATGTCATTTTCAAAATGTCAATAGGAGGATTATCAGGATCTATTTCTAGAGCAATAGAGGAAGGTTCATGAGAAACATCAGAGAAGGTTTTTTCTAAGACTCGAACATTTATTTTTTCAACAATGTCATGCTTGAAAAGATCATAAACCCTCAACCCTTTAGTTATACAGCCATAACCAATAATAATAAAATATAAATAGTTTGGATCAAGTTTTTTCCTTTTTTCTTTTGGGATGAAGATACAAGCAGGACTACCAAATATTATCAAGTAAGAAATATCTGGTTTTTTCTTAGTCCATACCTCATGAGGTGTAGTTTGGTGAAGGGATTTAGTGGGTAATCTATTAAGGATATAGATAACATTGTTCATAGATTCATACCATAAAAACTTAGGCATATTAGAGGCATGAATCATAGTCCTAGCCATTTCTAAGATAGACTTATTCTTTCTTTCAGCAATGCCATTTTGCTAAGGAGAATAGGGAGTAGTAAACTCTCTTTGAATTCCACATGATACATAAAACTCATCAAATTTATTGCTAACATACTCACCTCCATTATCAGTCTTAATTATCTTAATTTCCATATTAGAATAATTTTCAACTAGAGCTCTAAATTCCTGAAATTTAGATAGGACTTTGATGTAGCCTATAATTTAGTAGTAAAAGCCCAGGTGCACTAGCACATCACCTAGACTAAACTTATTGCTCACCCGAAGCACACAAGGGTACCAGGCCCCTCTTTATGGTTTTTGTGGTATGATGTTAGCATGATGAAGAATTAATGCACTCAGATCCAAAGTTAACACAATATTCTACAAAACATGTTCAGATCTAGATCTAGAGAATATCAGGTTTAAATAATATCCATAATGAAACCAATTGTGCATGAACCAAATATACTCAGGATTAGTACTGTGTTTCAATCAATAAATGTCATCCAATTAAACATAATAAATACATAGAAACTCATTACAATAACAGTAATATACTCTCATGCGTGGAACAAAACTAACAACATAACTCTGTATACATCTACTGAATCAACTCTCTCCCTCTCTCTTTTACTACATAGTCTATACTATATTTATAAGGGTAGGGACTTTCCCATCACCGCTTATCTAATCCCAAAATAGGTCGTATGTTATTAATAACTATGTGCATCGTTACAATAATAGCCACACATGCAAGTGCACTAACAATAGATATTTTTCTAATTAACTACAGTGGTAATTATACTAATAGATTGACACCCATGCAAAGTCGCTTAGTAAATGTTCTTCCCAAAATAGCCTAATGCATGATGCGCAAGTCTCCATCCAGTTTATGTACTCTACACGTCAATCTCCAAAAATAGCCCATACTTGTGAAAATGGCTAATTCGTAATTTTTTCTTTCTCCTTCATGCATGATTCCTTTCTGATTATTTTGTGCCCCTTGAACACACTTTTCTCTTACCCCGCAAACTTTCTGTATGGCTTCTACAAAGTGCTATACATTATCTGAAAAACATTACCCCACACTAACTACATTTCCACCCTGGTAATGGTCACCTTCGAATGCTCAAATAATCAGAAAGAATATGAATATGAAATAATCAGGAAGAACATAAAGAATAAAAGAATCACTTTATTCCGCAACCTCCTCTACTTCAACTAGAAGAATCAACTCTACATACTCCTCCTTTATTTCTACTTCCAATTTCTGCCACTCATTGAGCATTACTTTTTATTTGTCTGGAATATCTATAGACATATTCCACCTCATCTTGTGTAATTTCTCCTTTCTCATTCTGTAAAACCAGAACAATGTTAGACATTGTAGTAATCCTTCCTTCTAACAGGTCCATATTTTGTGTGATAAGCTTCCCAAGCTCATCCAACCTTTCCTTGTGTGGTTCTTATGCTAATGTGAGGGCTTCATGCTTCTTTTTTACTAGTGCTAACCATTCTATGCAGCCCAATGTCTCATCCTTCATGGCTTTCAAGACTTCATTGTCTTCCATAATGGTCCTAGTCCTTATAACTAATTCTAGAGTTATATAGATATTCAATGCTTGATCTAATTTCTTCAACTCCTCCTGCATGGTTTACAGTAGTCCCTCACAAGATGAAATATTCCGTAACATGGAAGCCTTTGCTTTCTCTGCTTCCTGCCCTAGGTCCTTTGGTGCTAGAATGTTCATAGTAGGTCCATCCTCAAGCAAAAAATCCACAGAGGTACGTATATAATGCATCGCTGAAGGAAACTATTCTAGTACCTTGGATTCCAAGTGTGTTCTTTCCTTCAGGACATTGTCTCCAATCTCCTCTACCATGTTGATAAATACATTGTTATTTTTCTACTGCAAATCCTTCTCTTGCTTTAGGTGTGCTAATTCTACATCCTTGGCCTTAAATTCTTCCCTTAGCACCCTAATTGTTGTAGCTTTATCCATATTTTTTCATACCACCTCTGTTGATACCTTCACCAAGGAATTACTAACTTTTTCATCTAACATAAAAGTAGGCTTTACTGTTATATTTATGGACTGAGGTTTTTTCATCAATTTTCTTGATACACATGATTCTTCACATATATTGAAATTTGGTTCATCCATGTGAGTGTGCATAGACTAAGATAGATTTTTTATTGTGCACATTGTGGCCATATCTTCATCCATCAGCTCCCAACCATATAACTCTTTAGAGGTTATTGTGCTCTGAAAACGGGCATGGACAATTTTACTTGTGTCCTCAGCGTAGCCCATAATCAGTGCAGTATATTCCCCACTTATTCTTCTAGTTCTTGGCCCTTTAGGAACTAGAGTGCCAAGATTTAGAGTTGGGTTGCTAATTCCTTGAGCACTATTTGGTCCTACTTCTTCTTCCTGAACCCCTTCTTCTCTAGTATTCATCTCTTGATCCTTCATTTCCTCATCTTGTGGTTCCTCCAAGTCTTATGGTGGTGTAGGGGATTCGGGTGCACTATCTATAGACTCTTCAACCTCCTTGTTCAGCTTCAATTTTCTCCTTTTCTTCTCAACTGTCTCCTCCTGAGGTGAGAGTATGGGTGATCTCCGAACTGATTGTGGAGTAGCACCTTGGGTTCTGGTTCTCCTGAATACCCTTCTCAAATGGAACTCTCCTTAGAGTGCATCCAACTCTTCATCACCTTATTCTTGTACCAAGGAAGGAGTAGATGTGCGCTTAACTTCTTCCTTATCTATTGGATTCCTTCATCCCCTATGCTCCAAGCCACCACTATCTTCTCGCTCATCCTCCATTATAGTTTCTGTGGGTTATGGATTTGGCACATTCTCCATTGTATGCTTCCCATTTGGTGGTCCTGGGAGCGTGAATTCATTCTCTATGTACTTGTTACCCTCCAATTTAGGCTTAATATGAAGGTACACCAACGCGGATCCACTATCTTCGATCACCAAAATCATAGGATTCATGCTTATCATATATGAAATTAGCCTCTCAACATAGGTAGTCTGACCTGGGTATACATAGGTCTTCCTCAGGGTATGGTAGTTGCAATCTACCTTATCTAAAATGAAGTTAAAATGGCACACATCAGAAAAACAATGGACTAATGCCTGAAAGTAGTGCATTGTGAAGGCATATGGTAGTTTACACCAAGGGCTCCAAATCCCATTTTTCATTACAAATCGTGCTATAGTGAAGTGGTGGTATACTAAAAAATGTAATTCCTTACCCAACACCGAAGGAAACTCCTTAGGTATGTTCCACTCTTCCTCAAACGCCATGGGGAGCCTATCATACCACATCACTGTTATTTTCTTGAATGGCCCACTCATTGACCCATTGCACAAGTAGTTGTTAAATATTTCTTCCAATGATTTATTCTCTATGGGGTACTCTGATATTTTCTCCTTTGGTCCATCGGGTACTCTGATCTCCATGCATACCAAAGATAACAGGATCTCACCAAAATTGATCCTCTCACAAGTACATGCTTCCTGAACTATGGTCTCCGCAATGTTGTAAATGACTCCCTGAGACATCTTCCATGTAACATGGAGCCACATTATGTTCACTTGTGACCACCTCTCATGATCATTCAATTTGGTGACTAGGTGCGTAGCTTCCTGTACCACTAGGTATTTCTTTAGTTTTTCAATATCCATCCCACGTAGACCCTTGGTATACCCTAGCTCCTTCTACACCTCTAGGATTGCTTCCTTATCTGTCAAGTCACTTTCCAGATCTGCTCATGTTCCTTTCAATCATGTCAATGTAGAAATTAATGTTGTAGTAATTCTTACCCTCTGTCCTGTGAAATAGAATAAATCTTCATGTATGCTTCTCATCAATCACTGGTACAGAGGTTCATAATTTCCGAAGTATGGGAGCTTGTATAACTGGTAAACCCCAATCTACTTCAGTAACTTCTCACCCGCATCATCATATACCGACATATCTTCTACCATGCACTTGTTTGTCTTTGTACATAATAACGCATCCATTTCCTTTTTGTTCTTATATGTGTGGTGATTATAATAATTGATCTTTTACTTCTTGATGTGAGAATCCAATTATTGTCCCACCATTACACCCTCTAGGTATTACATTTATGAGACATTACTCTCAGGAGTAATTTCAACCTCTGCCTCCACTTTCTTCTTTCCCTTAGCTCCTGTGGCAGGTGCTTTCTTTGGTGCCATCTATAACTTGTAATCTTCCATCTTCAACTACTCATGTTCTATCCTCTGTAACATGCAATCCAAACCCTAGATTGATTATGCATGCCCTAGTCTAAATCAAGTGCCCTATCTCTTTTACAATGCCTTGATTAGCTCAAACCCTTTGCAAATGGGGATGTAATATTCTTCTGCACACAGATATGCTTGTCATACCTTGTTTCACACTCTTTACACCTGAATAATCATCTCATAGATTCGTTGCACTTGGATCTTTAAAATTATCAAGATTACAACAACAAAAATTAACTTGCATCCCATCCTTATATATATTTTCAAAAATTTAGTGCATTTATTACTCCTCCACCTACCAATAATTCCCTCATTTACCGATCAATTTCACAATTTTCTGCATGGTACATCTTCGAACCCCAGCTATAACCCTCTAGCACGCCTTCCTTCCTTCTTGACACAGAATTATCTTCAATGCCCTTCCATGCGCCTGAGTACCTCATCACTGCACCTTCCATTGGTAGTCTTCACGGCCTCCACTTACCTCGCGTTATACTACTCCTTCATTTATCTCCATCTATGGTTATATTTTCTAGAAGAAATCTCTTTTCTAATAATAACCCAACTTGAATAGCACCTGTTGTTTTGCTCAGAATGTTTCAGCTTTTGGGAATAGAATTACTTCTATCCTTTCATTCCTTTTAGAAACATATAAGGGTTGGGGCTAGGAGGAGTACCTGTTGGATGTCGAGATGGTGTGCGCGTACCGTAGAGAGAGAGAGATCAGGTTGATTGCGAAGAACTCCTTTTTGTCTTGGAAGGACTACCTGGAAATAAGAACACAAGACCACAAGATTTTGATTAAACAATAAATGAGGAAAATGCCTTGGGCCCAGGAAATATAAAACTTCCTTTCAAAGGTGGTCAGTTTCCCTTGCTAATATGAATTAACACCAAAGACTGTAAAATATCAATCAAATTGCTTCGTTGAAACAGGTAGGAGGAAAGGCTGCTTTCTGGTTTTGAGTCACAATAACTGATACCGGTTACTGATAACTGATATCGGTAGGGTTTAGGATCTGTAGGTTGGTTGTGTTGTGGGGTGGTTGTGTTGTAGGGTAGCTGTGTTGTTTGTAAGGCTAGTACATGAGTGATATTAGGTAATGAGGTGATGAGGGGTAAATGAATGATAGTTAGATGTAATGTGTTGCTGGGTAGTGGATCTAGGAATGGATTCATGAGGACTGTGATTCAAAAGTGTAAGAAATGTTATTAAAGTGGACATGCAAGATATAACTTACTGGTTATTGATGAAGATGCAGGTCCAAGAACTCTGATGACAAAGGCAGAACTCAGGTAGGATGGCCTGACAATTAGAAGATGAGGATATCTCCCTCCCGATGATCAGCTGAGTATCACAGGACTCTGGCTATTCAGTTGCAGCCTTAGGCTTGGTCTCCTTCACTACAAACTCTTCTGGTTTCTTCACTTGTCTCTGCTCGGCCAAATGAAGATTTTGATTCTCTTTGTTGCTTATGATCATCCCTCTTGATCCAAAAATCCTTCCCCCCTTGTTTCTGGTTAGGGGAGCCCATTTACAGGGAACCGATGGCGGTAATGTAACGGACGGCGGTCGAGTAGGAACCGGTATCGGTTAGGAAAAAGTGGGCTATTTTTAGTAAAATAGCCAACTTTCCTTGCTTTTCTCCCGAGGGATTAGTTGCGGGCTTGGTCAAGTAGCTACAAGGTCGGTTTTGGGTGCGAGTAAGGAGGCATTAATTATGGATGTGGATGTAGACCAAGTCATAGGTCTTAATTAGGTTAGTTTAAGGTTAGGGCTAGGTCATGATGAGGTGGCAAGGTGAGGTGGCAGGGTTGAAGATGTGGATTTATTAATTATAAGATAATTAATAAATAATTGTGTAAGGTTTAGGTGATGAGGTTAGGTTGCGAAATGGGGATGCAGGTCACAAGGGGTCGTAAGACACAAATTTGGTGTCTACATTAGCCCCTTATTGTCGTGTAGCTTGTTTTGTAAAGCTGCACGAACAATAATATGAAGTGGTTTCTCATGTTAAGGGTATAGGTAATCCCCCTCAAATCTATCACAGATTGAGAGAATGTGAAATCAGGGATAGGGTTGATAAAGGATAAATGGTGTAGATGATGATGGGGAGATGGTGGGGATAGGTCCAAAGAAGGAGACGCACGTTGAAATGTAGTAGTGCGATCAGGGTACATGATTTGAAGAGCAAACCAACAATGCATAGGCAAAGGTCGATAGTTTATCCAAACAAGGGTGATATACTCCTGGTATCCAAGGCATATGAAGTAGCTCCAGGGGATATAACGGGTAAGGTATAGGAACGTTTAGGCATGTTCGGCAGTACCAAATAGTTGGTTTGGTTGAGATAAACATCACGGTCTAGGTCTAGGCAAAATTGGTCAAAAGATCAAGTCAAGTACCGTAATCATGCTAAAGCATGAACAGGTGAGCTACAGGATGGGTGGATAAAATTGTATGTTGTTGATGTTGGGCTCATTTTTGCAGTGGTGTGGTCGTGGGTTGGGCGAGTTATTGAATTGGTGCGGTCTTGGGTCGGACCAAATGGTTGGGTGCGGCCTTGGGTCGGGCCGGATTAGGTGGTTGTGGCCTTGGGTCGGGCCAAATGGTTGGTTGCAGCCTTGGGTCGGGCCAAATGGTTGGTTGCGGCCTTGGGTCGGGCCGAGTGGTTGGGTTGCGGCCTTGGGTCGGGCCAAATAAGTTGGGTTGTGGCCTTGGGTCGGGCCAAATTGGTTGGTTGCGGCCTTGGGTCGGGCCAAATGGTTGGGGTGAGGCCTTGGGTCGGGCCGGATTAGTTGGTGGCGGAGTCACGAGCGGAGGGACTAGAGACGAGATACCTCCATGTGAGGGAGCGTATCCACATGTTACAGGAGAGATTGGCAGATCAGTGGGCGGTACCAATAGCCGTGGTACCTTTGAGGATGGAGAGGCCCGGCGAGAGGCGCCGACGATCACGATCATCACCTGGTTCGGGATGAGGCGTGAGGGTCTAAGTAAATGTTATCGAGGTATAAGAATAAATAAGGATGCCGACCTGCGTGTCGATGATAGAGAAGATGTATTTCTTTAACATCTAAATAAAACTGGATATGTATGTTGATTTGAGTTATGATAATAATAAGAATGTTTGTGTTTTGATATTTGTGTTTCGATAAAGAGGAATGTGATTAAATAGAAATACACAAAAATATTTATATTTACCACACATGACAGGTTATGGTAAGGGATGGTCGAGCTAACCTTGGGAGACCCCATGTCTCCGAAGTGCTGCCTACATAGCCCATTGCACAAAGCAAGGAGGGGCCTCAGACCGATGTAGTTCTCCCTTAGGACCAGGGAGAGGTGAATTCAAGCAATTTAGGTATGGTTAGGCAATGTTGGTTGGTAAAAATATTGGTATTGGTAGGATAATGTTGTTGGTGTTGGTAAGGTATTGGCGATGTTGGTATAGGTATAGGTGAAGCAAAAGGTAGCCTACCCAAGTAGCAGGGTAACCGTGTCCTGATTAAGGTCAAAACATAATCCTAGATTGGAGTGAAAGAGGAAAAAAAGTGTCCCGTAGTTGAAAAGAGCTAAACAAACCACATAAGAACGTAGAAAGAGCTTGAACCCCTTAGGTACCATGCATAGACGAGGAGTCAATAGGTGAAAAGAGTTGTATGATCACAAAATATCAGGTGTACATCATGTCCCTTGAGTGTAAACACATGGTGAGGTGGATGGTATAGCTGAGGTACGAAGAACTTTGTTATAAAGTGAGTGTTTTGACAAAAGAAAACCTGACCTAAATAGACAAGTCCATGACTCAAAATTTCTTTTAAATGTGGCTTTATTTTACTGAATATAGACTGATCGATGCGGGAAGTCTATAAGGGATATTGATTGTATTATTCTTGAGGTCTTCATGAAGCTGATCAATGCGAGAAGCTTCTGATAAAAGGCTGACTGTGTATAGCTGTCCTTCAAGGGAGCAGTCTTTTTATAGTAGCAGATGCGGAATTTGTGTATAGCTGTCCTTCGAGGGAACAGTCTATATATGATAGCAGCAAGAATTTTGGCATATAGCTGTCCTTCAAGGGAGCAGTCTATGTATAATTTAGAGAGCTAGATGTCCTTTTGGCGTAGATCATCTAGTTTGGTAGGAAGTTTGACTCAAGAAAATCCCATAAGAGTGTGTTATTTTAATACTTTGAAGTCATGGACTAGACTAAAAAGGGAAGGTATCGTTAAGGGGAGGTGAGAATCAAACTATGTGAGCTTGATTTTATTTTGAGATGTAGGAAACAATGTGTATGTGGAGGTAAATGAGCGCAAGAGACGAGAAGTAAGTAGATAAGAAGTGATATAACACTAAATTCAACAGTAGAAAGGTCGAAGATGCAAGGCATTAAGAGGTTCAATCTCAGGTTTACCTAAGAGAAGCTAAACGATAAGTGTCTGATCCATAAGTGTGAGTGATTATATAAGGCCCAATCCAATTGGGAGCAAATTTTCCACGTTTGCTCTTTTCTAGTTTGGTTACATGTGAAAGGAAAGATAAGAAGATTGTTCCAAGCCGCGATCTCAGATGATAATAGCACACCACATTAGATTTGCAAGACAAAAGAGTTAAAATACCATATATGGAAATCCATCATAATCCATAATGAGAATGACTTTAATTATTCAATAAGAAAGATGTACATATAGGAGGAGGGAAGTGCAACTACTACCTAAATCAGTGGTGAAGAACTCCCACTAACTTACCGGTAGTTAAGTTAACTCCAAAAGCTAGTAAGCTAACTTCACATAACTGAGAAGCTAACTCAACACAACTAGTAAGCTAACTCCACACAACTAGTACACCTAAGCAAGCTAACCCAACAAGTGTAGGGTTAACACAAGTGTAGAATTATCCTAATAAATAAATAAAAGGATAAATAATAACCTACACTAACAACATGTTGATTCTCTTTGAGGACAAGATCACCAACCTTAAAGGTACGCTCATGAAGTCGCTTATCATAAGCACGTTTGATGCGTTTTTGATAGATTTGAAGGTGATCAAGAGCTGTAAGATGACGTTCGTCAAGAAGTTCCAATTGGGCTAACCGCTCTTGGTGGAAATCATCGTTGGTGAGAATATCCTGAAGAGATATTCTAAGGGAGGGTATTTGTATTTCGAAAGGCAAGACAGCCTCGGTACCATATACCAAGAAAAAGGTGTGGCATTAGTGGAGGTACGAATACTAGTACGATAAGCCCAAAGGGCAAAGGGGATGTGATCGTGCCAATTTCTTCCGGACTCATTGACAACTTTCATGAGGATTTTGGTTAGTGTTTTATAAGAGGATTTGGCTTGTCCATTCGCTTGTTGATAGTAGGGTGATGAGAAGATAAGTTTGATACCAAATTTGTCGCAAAGGTCTTGCAACAACTTTTTTTTGAAAGATTTTCCATTATCTGTTATCAGGTGATGAGGAACACCAAAACGACAAATAATGTGGTGGTTAATGAAATCTACATTTTTTTCTTTTTTAGTTGAAATGAGTGGAATAGCCTCCACCCATTTTGTGTAATATTCAGTTGCTGTGATTATCCATCGGTGACATTGCGAAGAGGACGGATGAATCTCACCAATAAGGTCTAAACCCCATTGTGAGAAAGGCCAAAGATCTCAGGCGACCTGTAGTGGGTGGCTAGGAGTATGTTGAAGGTTGGCATGTTGTTGACACATAACACAATGCTTAACATATTCGTAGCAATCGTTATTGAGAGTAGGCCAATAATAACCTAGGCGAAGGATTTGTTTGGCCATGGCAAGGCCGCTAAAATGTCCACCACAAATACCGTTATGGACCTGTTGGATGGTATGGGTGACCTCTGCGCCGGTGAGACATCGAAGGAGGATGCCATCAAAGCCACGTTTATAAAGGAGTCCCCCCATAACAACATAACGAGAAACGCGTTTAAGAAACACATGTTTGTCGGTACGAGTAAGGTCAGATGGGAGAATAGAGATTGTAAGGTAGTCGTGAAATTGGTGATACCAGGTATCCTGCGAATTAGTAAACACATTATTTATCATACAAAAAACCGGGGTTGAGTAAGATGGGGCAAAGAGTTGTTGGACCAAGATGAAAATGTCAGAGTCAGTTGATGAAGCTGGAATTTGCGAGGCTAAGCAAGCCATAGTATCCGCAAATTTGTTAGTGGAGCGGGGAATGGTTTGGATAGAATAGTGAGTAAATAAGGCTAGAAGTGCATCCACGTAGTGTTTTTAGTTTTGAAGTTCATCATTTTTACATTGGTATATGCCCATAACTTGATTGAATACCAATTGAGAGTCGCCGAAAATATTGATAGATTTGACACCTAAGTGTAACGTAACCTGGAGACCCAGAATAAGGGCCTCGTATTCCGCTGTATTATTAGTGCAGGGGAAATCGAGTCGGAATGAAAGAGGCATAGGCTCAGCGTCGAGAGGAATGAGAACAAAGCCCTCTCCTCTGCCGCGGTGGCATTTGGATCCATCGAAGAAGAGGGTCATTGGATATGACTCTTCCCTGAGTGAAAGAGTGGCGATGAGTTCGTCGGGGAATGTAAAATTGGTAAATTGTTCCCCCATTTAAAGGGGCTTCCGCGAGTTGGTCGGCAATGGTTTTTCCTTTGATTGATTTCTGGTGGATAAATTCAAGGTCGAGGTCGGTGAGGAGCATGAGCCATCGGGCGATGCGTTGGTTTAGATGAGGTTTGGCATACATGTAATGGATGGGGTCCGTGTTGGTGATGATGAAAGTTTTGTGATTCAGGAGGTAGTGTCGGAGTTTGGTGGCCACGAATGATAGGGCTAGGCAAAACTTTTCTACATGTGTATACCTAGTCTCATAGTCCACCAAAGTATGACTTATATAATAAACGGCTTGTTCTCGATTCTTGGAGTCACAATGTGCAAGCATGGCCCCTACAACGTGGTCAGTGGCGGAAAGGTAAAGGTAGAAGGGGCGATCGTCTTGAGGTGGGATAAGCACGGGTGGCTGCAAGAGATAAGCTTTTGAGAGCTTCAAAGGCTTGGTGGCACTCTTCGCTCCATTGAAAGTCAATGTCCTTTTTAAGGAGGTGATGGAAAGGTTGACATCGATCCGAGAGTTGGGAGATGAAACGTCGGATAGATTGGAGCTTACCTTGTAAGCTACGCAATTGTTTGAGATTAGTAGGTGGGGGCATTTCTAGGATAGCTTTGACTTTAGATGGGTCGACCTCAATGCCACGCAAAGAGACGATAAAACCAAGAAGTTTTCCCGAAAGGACACCAAAGACACATTTCTTTGGTTGAAGACGGACAGAATATTGTAACAGGCGGTCAAAAATAATGGTTAAAACATCGAGATGTTCACTACGATGTTTAGATTTGCCAAGAAGATCATCGACGTAATCCTCAAGGATAGTATGCATGATGTCATGAAAGATGTAGGTCATAGCCCGCTGATAGGTCGCCCCAGCATTCTTAAGGCCAAATGGCATTACACGATAACAGAAGGTTCCCCAAGGAGTTATGAAGGTAGTTTTATGTTGATCGGCAGGGGCAACCAAAATTTGGTTGTATCCCGAGAAGCCATCCATGAGAGAGAGCATCTCATGGCCTGCAGTGAGATCAACAAGTTGGTCAATACTAGGTAGGGGGAAGTCATCCTTAGGGCAAGCGAGGTTAAGATCCCAGAAATCCGTGCATATCCGAAGTCCCCCCGTCGCTTTAGTGACAGGTACGATGTTAGAAATCCATTGAGGATAGTCAATAGGCAGGATGAAGGAAACAGAAAGGAGTCGTTGAAGCTCTTCTTTGACCAAGAGGGCAATGCGTGGATGCATTTTTCTCAGTTTCTGTTTAATTGGCTTGGAATCGGGTTTCAGGGTAATGTTATGGACAGCAATGTCAGGATCAATTCCTGGCATGTCAGCGTAGGACCAAGCGAAAGCTTGGTTGCGAGCACGGAGAAAGGTAGTAAAGGTGACTTGTTCTGATGCGTTAAGGGATTGTCCGATCTTCACGATGTGAGGATCCTCCTCTGTGTGGATGTTGATTTCTATAGTAGACTCGTTTAACATGGTTTGAGTTTCAGATGGTAAGGCGCGTTGAATATAAGAGTCATCCGCGCCAAGATAAGTGAGGATGGAGTCATCATCCTGGCACTCAACAACATTAATTGAAGGCGAGTCCTCTTCAATCATGTCTGGATATAGAAGGGGGATAGAAGAGGGGTCCTCATTATCGCGTTGATAAGTGAGAGGACCTAGGAAGATAGCATTTATGAAAAAAAAAAGTTAGGAGGGATAGATTCAGGATCTATCGACTCTGTGGGTGATGATGGCAAAATGGGTGATGATGGTTCGGTAGGGGTGACGTCGTTATCTTCCAGAAGATAACTGACTACGAGGTTCCTTCTGTGTAAGTGTTCCCAGAAATCTGAGACCACTACGATCATTGTGCTTGCGTGTAGTTACGGGAATGATTGTGTGTCGGCCTTGTTCATAAAGACCGAAACCGAAGCCCTTCCAAGCGCAGCGTGTCAGGAAGGTGAGGGCAAAACGATGATTTGTCAGGTATTGGAAATCAGATTGGAAGGGAACCACACCAAGAGGTGGTTCAGGGGTAACGGAAGATGCGTCGACACCCCCATATGTTAGGTTGGTGCGGCAATGAGGTGGTCGTAGGGGATTACTTCCCCCACACGACGGTCATAGGTAGGATGTGCATGTAACTGTCCGTACTCTTGTGGAGTATGGAAAGAACTAACGTTATATAGGCGATACTCCCCCAGCGTAAGGCGTTGAAAAACATCTACTAAAGGGTCTGAGGTTGGGATGTTATCCACGGGGAGGGAAGTGGTATTTGCAATGGTGGTTTCATTAGTTGAAGGCGTAGGTGCGGTTGATGTGGATGGTTGAGGCGCGGTTGAAGTGGATGGTTGGGTTGGATGAATGGGTGTCTTGATTGGTACAAGCACATCATTAGGGCGATATAACATATTGCAGGTTTTGAAGGGGGGAGGATCAGCTTTTACGGTGTAGGACTTCCCCTCGTACTCAAATTTTATACATCTATGTAAGGTGGAGGGAACGCATCCCATAGCCCGGATCCAGGGGCGGCCTAACAACATGTTATATTGAAATTCTCCCTCAAGGACATAGAAGAGCTCAGGTAAAGTACGTGGTCCTACACGAATGTTAAGGATCACGGTGCCTAAGGTAGAGGTAATAGCATCATTGAATGACCGCAACATGATGGGGTTGGCACACATGTAGCTAGAAGGGATATTCATTTGTTGGAAAGCTTTTGAAGAGATGATGTTTAGGCTAGCGCCCCCGTCAATCATAACACGACGTACCCGAATGTCCCGGACGTAAGCTGAGATGAAAAGAGCGGGGTCAGGATCTTCTGTACCAAAGTCAACAATTTCGTCTTCGGAGAAACTGACAGCAGCAGCTTGTTGTACAGAGACAGAAGTGGTTGAGGCGGTGGGTTGTTTGGTGAGAGAAGCAACGTGATTGGGTGTTAGAATGGAGGCAACAGGTAGGGTTTCATTAGGTAAGACCTCGATCCCTTGAAGAATTTCAACGAGAGCTTGTCGATGAGATTCAGAAGTCTGAATGAGATCATATAGTGTCATTTTTACGGGTGATTGGTGAAGCTGTTTGATCATGGCTCGATGGGCAACTCCATTAGAGACGGGGTAAGCGGGTCCACGAATAACCACTTTGGGTGGTGGTGCAATCGGGATGGTGGACGGAGAAAGAGAGGACGCAGGTGTGCTTTCTTTCGCTTTCTCGTTGTTATTCTGCGCTCGAGTAGCAACACTAATCATATTAATCTCGTGGACCTGAGATGAGGAAGATGGTAGGGATGAATCATGGGCTTCAAGAGGTGGGGTTGTAATAATGATAGATCTTGGTGAGGCGGGGACAGATGGTATAGGAGAGGGAGTTGAAGCTAAAGGTCTCTCCCTTCGTAAATTGTCTTTCTTAACCTTTCTATCTGAGAGAGGTGACTGACGAAGGATGGTTTTTAAAGCTTTGCATCCCTCCACATCATGTCCTGGTGTGCGGTGATAAGCGCAGATTTTAGACTCATCATAACCTATAGGCCGAGGTTTAGACGGGTCATAAGGTCTAAGTGGTGGTAGGGAAATGGTCGCATTCTCCACCAACATAGCAAGGATTTTGGCGTAAGATCCTTTGAGTGGGTCAAAATCGGAGGAGGATGAGGGTATTGATTGTCTGGGTTTTGGTAATGTTTGGGTATGGTTGGTTCGTATGGGTGGTGGTTTAGCCAAGGGGTGTTGACACGTGGTTTTCACTAAACGTGGTTTCTTTGGCGCAGGAGCTACGTTCAGCTGGTTAGATGATGAGGCTACAGATGACGTGGTAGCGGGACACAACCACGGAGAAAGGGGAGCGATAGAGAATAAATCCTTTGATGATGGAGTTTGTTTAGGGTTGATGGGTGGACCGGATGCGTGGGGTGACAATGTTGATATACCCTTTGATCTCTGTATGTGTGCAGAAGGCGTAGGTCGTTGTAAAGAAAACGCAGGAGGTATGATATATTGATGCAAGGTGGAGGGATGAGGTCCCAATATGGAAGGTAGGTGTGATGATGATGGTTTTGATTGTGATAGAGGCATGGATTGAGTTTGTCTCCTAAGTGGCGGGGCGGCTTTATTTTCGGATAAATCTAGTCGCTTAGGTGGGTGTGTTAGACTGGGTATTGGTGAGGTTCCAAGTGTAGGGGAAGATTTGGTTAGGCTAATAGAGGTGGATGAGGTACTTGGTAGAGATGCGGGGGGTGGAGATGAGGACATAGGCATTTTGAGTTTCTGTAAACACTTCGGGTATATGGTAGAGGTGTCTGAATCAGTCATCTGCATTTGAGTAGAATAGGGGGTACTCAAACGTTCCCATAGGACTCGTCTATCTTCTGGAGAATGACAGTCTTCAGGTGTGAATTGGAACTTTTGTATGGAAGAAAGGTGGGTTGTGATTCCAGTCCACTGTGGGTGTGATACAGGGGGTAGACGAGGCACTGTATCAATAGGTGTTAAGAGATCAACCGGTCACTGAAAAGATTTAGGCGATGAAGGACTAATAGGTAGGAGGGCATGTTTGAGAGGATCCGTCATGGTTAAAGAATTTGGTGATGTTGGTACAAGAGATTTCTCGTCTAAGGATGACAAAAGTAGTGGCGAGCCTTCCTCTTGTGCAGCAAGAGTGGTAGAAGGGGATGTTTGGGAAATAGATAAGTTAGATAACATCCGCTCGCAGTCTTGTAGGGATGTGGTGTAAGAAGATTCATCTATGGGAAGAGAACTCTGGGCGGTTAACTCCTTTATGGGTAAAGGAATGATTTCGCTTTGGCTTGATGGTGGTGAAGGAGATTCGGGCCCCTGCGTTAGTGAAGAGGCTTGATTCAAAATTTTCTCGATAGAGGCTTTTGGCTGGGAGTCGAAGACTGCATGGATCTCATGAACACTCTCCTCGGCTAAGATATCCTGGTTTATGTTACTGTTGGAAGAGTGATTCGGGAATGGTTTGTTGAAGATTTTCAAATTTCGGTTGGCAGGGGCATTAGGATTATCGAGGGTTATATCCCCTGCATCAACCATTTCCTGCACTATGTTTTTCAACATCTTGCAGTTTTCATGACTATGTCCTTTTACGCGGTGAAAGTTACAGAAGTCATTTTCTTTGTACCAGGAAGGTATAGCGCGGGTGGAGTCAAACCCGGAGTGAGGTTTAACAGGAGGCAAGGTGATAGCTCCGGCTTTGAGCAATTTTTCCAAGATGACGCCATAAGTTTCTCCCAAGGGAGTGTAATTGATGGGCTCGGCTTTGTACTTATAGGTGGTTTTTGGTGGAGTATTAGACGGCGCTTGAGATTTGACCATCACCGCGTGGACAGCTCCTTTTGATTTCGAAGAAGTGGATGTGTGAGGAGTGGTGGTGTTTGGTTTATTGGTGGAATCTGGAGTTCGAAAATTGGGGTTTTTGTTGCGCAACCGCAATTTCTCTTCTTCTAAGGCTCGAATTTCTAGTTTCCGAGCCATGGTAAAGGCCTCGTCAAATGTGCGGAAAGTTTGAATTTGAAGAGTAGGAGAAATGTGCTTAGCACATGCCCGCGTAAAAATTTTGATAAGTTCAGCCTGAGGCAAGGCATATGTAAGTTGGTTGATAAGGCCGCGCCATCGTCCAACGAAATCTGCGATAGATTCGT
Organism: Taxus chinensis; assembly: GCA_019776745.2. NCBI lineage: Eukaryota > Viridiplantae > Streptophyta > Pinopsida > Cupressales > Taxaceae > Taxus > Taxus chinensis. The sequence continues at coordinate 700,690,424 of CM034148.1, forward strand.
CTTCAAATTGTCGGATGGCATAAAGGTCGGTGATAGATACTTTCTTGGCAATGTTAATGGAGAAATGATCCAAGAAAGATTGGGCTAGTTGGTTAAAAGAGAAGATTGAGTGTTGGGTTAAAGCACTGTACCACTCCAAGGCGGGTCCTGATAAGGACATGGGAAAAGTGCGGAGTAACAAGGCATCATCATGAGCAATCAAATAACAAGCATGTCTAAATGATCGCAAGTGTTGTTGAGGATCCTCTTTACTATTAAAACGAGTAAATTTCGGCAATTCCCATTGCAGAGGATATGAATGAAGGGGGACGGAAGGGTGAATAGGTTCCCGACAAACTTGCTCGTATGTCAAGGCGCTACGACTTCCTGAAACAGAAGCCTCCAAATTTTGCATTTTGTCCATCATTTGTTTGATGAAATCCGTGGTTGGATGGGATGATGGTGCGGTTGTGGTAAACGGAGGCAAATTAGGCCAAGGGCCTCCGCTAGACACCGGTGGGGTTAAGTGTTGATAAGGTATGGAGGACGAATATGTTGGGGCGACCGAATAGGGATGTCCTATATAAGATGTTGAGGTCACCGGATATGTGTATGGGAATGAAAAGGTAGGCGGAGCTTGAGAAGGAAAGCTCGTGTGGATAGGAGGCAGCGAGCAAGTCAAGAACGGAGCCGTCTGCAAGAGAGATGAGGTAGGAGCAGTCGGCGGTAATGATATGTGGGGTCCAAGATTAACCAAAGGAAAGCCAATCTGTGTCGTATGAACCTCTGAAGCCGTCGGATTGGGAGACGGGGCTAAAGATGCAGGAAGCAAGGCGGTGTTATCAGGCGGAGTGGGAGCTAAATGAGCAGCTATACTAATAGGCATGCCAACAAGGAGCTGACCATCAGGCATACGGTCAGGGGCATGAGACAAATAGTATTGTACAGCGCTAGGATTAGCATCCAGAAATTTGGCAAATTCCTTATCTCCTACAGGAATCTTGGGGATCTCACTGGTGTCTGTAGGGTTCCCTATAGAATGTGAAGGGGGTGATTCAGGCAAAGACACAGAGCAGGCATGTGAAACCATGGCGGCGGCTTGCTTCCGAGTGATAACAACCATGGACAAGAGTACACAGTAGGGCTTCAATCTATCAGGAACAGAAACAGCCTCAGAATGGTGAAATTGGTAGGTTGCTGGTGTGACAGGAACTGTAAAAGAAAGGAACCGGTATCGGTCTGGTGACCGATGTCGGTTAGGCTATAGCCGACGTCGGTCAGTTAACCGATGTCGGTTCAATAAGACTGGTATAAGAAAATATAAGAAGCTGCTGATTTGATTTTTAACAACGCTTAGTACCTTTATCAATTTGTTCTGAGATGATCACAGAAAACAGAGTATGACAGGGAAAACAGAACTGAAAACAAGCAAAATGCACACGCAAATCCAGAGATTAACCCTAGGGTTAATTTTAATTATTGTGGGCTTATGCCTTTAGACGTAGAATGATGTCAGAAATCCTAAACAAAAGACTTAGGGGAAATGTCAGGTTTGTTTTGGCTTATAAGGTTACCTCAATCGGGCGGAGGAATACCGCGGAAAAGGGGGATGTTTGAGCTGTTGTGTTAATTGTGAAGTGATTCGGTATGTGTTGTGCAGTGAAAATAAGATTAATTTCCCGTCAATACCATGGATATCACCCCCACGTGTACGACCTGTTACTTAATCTATGTTCACTAGAATTGAAAACAGCAAGCAAGAATGTGATGCACGTGTTTTAAAACCCAAATCGAAAATGATATTCGATGAAGCAAAAGAGATGACTTTCCCTAATGCAAAGATGTAAAAGCAAAGCAAGTTCTTTTACCAAAAAACAACCAAATACCTTGTGAATATCTTTAGAAGAAGAAAACAGCAAGTATGCTCCCTATATGAAAGCAAGCAAGAAAGAAAGAAACCCAAAATGGGTCCCACCGGGCGTGCCAAAATGTTTCGCTCGGAATGTTTCAGCTTTTGGGAATAGAATTACTTCTATCCTTTCATTCCTTTTAGAAACAGATAAGGGTTAGGGCTAGGAGGAATACCTGTTGAATGTCGAGATGGTGTGCGCGTACCGTAGAGAGAAGATCAGGTTGATTGCGAAGAACTCCTTTTTGTCTTGGAAGGACTACCTGCAAATAAGAACACAAGACCACAAGATTTTGATTAGACAATAAATGAGGAAACTGCCTTGGGCCCAGGAAATATAAAACTTCCTTTCGAAGGTGGTCAGTTCCCCTGCTAATATGAATTAACACCAAAGACTGTAAAATATCAATTAAATTGCTTCGTTGAAACAGGTAGGGGGAAAGGCTGCTTTCTGGTTTTGAGTCACAATAACCGATACCGGTTACTGATAACCGATATCGGTAGGGTTTAGGATCTGTAGGTTGGTTGTGTTGTGGGGTGGTTGTGTTGTAGGGTAGCTGTGTTGTTTGTAAGGCTAGTATATGAGTGGTATTAGGTAATGAGGTGATGAGAGGTAAATGAATGATAGTTAGATGTAATGTGTTGCTGGGTAGTGGATCTAGGAATGGATTTATGAGGACTGTGATTCAAAAGTCTAAGAAATGTTATTAAAGTGGACATGCAAGATATAACTTACTGGTTATTGATGAAGATGCAGGTCCAAGAACTCTGATGACAAAGGCAGAACTCAGGTAGGATGGCCTGACAATCAGAAGATGAGGATATCTCCCTCCCGATGATCAGCTGAGTATCACAGGACTCTGGCTATTCAGTTGCAGTCTTGGGCTTGGTCTCCTTCACTGCAAACTCTTCTGGTTTCTTCACTCGTCTCTGCTCGGCCAAGTAAAGATCTGGATTCTCTTTGATCGCTTCTGATGATCCCTCTTGATCCAAAAATCCTTCCCTTCCTTCCTCCTTTGTTTCTGGTTAGGGGAGCCCATTTACAGGGAACCGATGGCGGTTACGTAACCGACGGCGGTCGAGTAGGAACCGGTATCGGTTAGGAAAAAGTGGGCTATTTTTAGTAAAATAGCCAACTTTCCCTGCTTTTCTCCCGAGGGATTAGTTGTGGGCTTGGTCAAGTAGCTACAAGGTCGGTTTTAGGTGCGAGTAAGGAGGCATTAGTTATGGGTGTGGATGTAGACCAAGTCATAGGTCTTAATTAGGTTAGTTTAGGGTTAGGGCTAGGTCATGATGAGGTGGCGAGGTGAGGTGGCAGGGTTGAAGATGTGGATTTATTAATTATAAGATAATTAATAAATAATTGTGTAAGGTTTAGGTGATGAGGTTAGGTTGTGAAATGGGATGTAGGTCACAAGGGGTCGTAAGACACAAATTTGGTGTCTACACCTGTAGCAATTTGTTCCTTTCATGTCTACTTATTTTCAACAGTCTACTATTTGGATATCAATAACCACCCCACAATAAAGGTATGTGCAGTCCTTTGTAGATAAAATGTCTTCAAATAGTAATTAGCTTCTGGCGTGCAAGCACACTTATACACAAAACACAAAAATAAACTGATAAATCATAGCAATGATAAAGGAAATAAATTAAAGAAAACACATGAAATGGAAACCTATTCTAACTGGCAATAATGCCTTATTCCAAACACTGAGAAGACTTATTTATAGTAGGGCTTCAGCCTACTTCCATTGAAGTATCCAAGTAACCGTATTGCATCAAGAGTTGATAATTGACATGCGCTTGATTCAAGAATGTGAGTGATAACATACGGTCCTAACCAATGCACTTTACACTTTCCTAGATGGCACAAAATTTTTGAATCGTACAGTACCACCATCTGTCCAACCTCAAGCTTCTTATCCCTGATGTTCCTATCATACCATGATTTCTACCGATATTTTTCTTGCTTTTGACTCCAAAGTGCTATGGCTCACCTCTCATCTAATTGTATCAATCTATCAATCCATTCATCGAATTATTTCTCATCAGCTAAACCCCCAGTATGCGTAATGTGCAAAGAAGGTAACATAAATTCCATGGGAAGAACTACTTTTGTGCCAAAAACTAACTGAAATGATGTGGCCTTGTTCAACCTTTTGTATGTGGTTCTATACGCCCATAGCACTATAAAAAAAAATTTCATCCCAATCTTTCCTTCCAAAATCACATATATTTGCCAATGTCTGGCTCAAAATTTTGTTAAAATCCGCAGTAATTCCATTGGCCTGAGGATGATAGGGATTCGTATTATGGTGTCCAATCATAAATTCATCCAATAGTATCCTGATTGTCTCATTCAAAAATTATGTACCATTATCAATTGTTAAAATTCACGGACATCCATACATTGTAAGAACATTTTTTCCCATAGAAACCTAGTTGTTGTAGTTGTTGTACAGTCCTTAGTAGGGGATGTTTATACCTACCTTGTAAGTTAATCTATGTATGTATTAATGTAGCGTGGCCCAGTTCTATGCGCCGCTGGAAAAATTGGACCCAAAAAGTCTATAGCCCAATTCTGAAATGGCTCTTAACTAGGAATATGCCTTAATGGCATCTCATTTCTTTCACCTGGTTTTACTACAACTGTAAAGTCAAATTCTTGAAAAAAAAGCACCCAACAACAGATGTGCCCCTGTAGGATGGGCTTGTTGACCAAGTATTTTAGTGCCATATGATCAGTGTAGAAAAAAAGGGTGTTGCTAATAAATATTGTCTGAATTTATGCAGTGTGTACATCATCGATATGGCTTCATGATCTATGGTTGTATAGTGGTTATATGTAGGAGAAAACTTTGTACTAGCAAAAAAAAATAGAATGATCTATAATACCTTCTCCAGATTGAGCTAAAACCATGCCAATGGTTGAGCTAGAGGCATCCACATGTACATGAAAAGGTTGATCCCATGAGGGAAATAGTAGAATGGGCATGGTAGTAAGCCTCTCTTTTAATGCTTCAAACGCATGCTACTGCGGTTATCCCCAATAGAATGTTCCTTTTCCTTTGAGTAACTCTTCTAATGGTGTGAAAATATTAGAATATCCTTTAATAAACTTTCTATAATATCCTGTGTGACCCAAAAATCCACGCACCTCACTCTGAATGGTAGGATCCTTCAGGCCCACAATAACTACAGCCTTAACTGTATCGACTAACAAACCCTCCTTATAGATAATATGCCCTAACAAGGTTCCAAAGGGTGTAAAAAATAAACACTTCTTGATGTTCAAAGACATATGCAGTTATTGGCATCATTCAAACATGAGGCAAAAATTGTCACAATGATCCTTAACAAGTCCATACACCATCCAGTCATCCAAGTAAACATGTAAGAAAATATGAATAAAATCCTGGAATGCTTGAAAAATTATGTGCAAAAATACAGTAGGCAAATTTTTAAAACAAGAAGGCATCACATTATATGAAAACATTCCCCATTCAGTGGTGAAATTTGTTTTCTCTTGATCTTCCTATGCAATCTAAACTTTATGATACCCAGAGAATTGATCTGTAAAATAATAATCTCGTGCCCTACAACACCCTCTAATATTTCTTCTATGAAGGGTGTAGGAAATAAATCAATGAAACATACAACATTCAACTCTCGATAATCCACACAAATTCTAATCCTCCCATATTTCTTTATACTAATAACCATGGGACTCACCCACTCTGATTCTTCCAAAGGATTGATGATGCTAGACTTCAACATTTTTTCAATTTATTCCTTAACCTTTAAAAACAGGTTAGGATTCATTCTATAGGGTCTTTTCCTGACAGGGCGCACACCTTCCATAAGATTTATCTTCATCTCCCCCAAGGATTCATGCATGCCTTGCAATTCATGGTATCCTCTTGGGAATAAGTCCTAAAAATATTGTAGTAATGCAATGATTTTTACCACTTTATAGTCAGACCAATAATCCCCTATGTTGGCCTCCTTTGGTTTAGCATCCATGCCAATGTTTACTATTTTTTTCCTCAAAGTCTCATGGTATGCACACATAGCCTTATCCACACTATCCAAAACCTCGTGCATCCCTATTGAATGATTCACATCCAAATCTTCTACTTCCTCGTCACCTACGATATAAATAAGCTTTTCCTTTTCTTTCTCAAAGCAAGGGTGCTGAAGTAATATAATGTCAGTTTCTTCTGTTTCATCAAGACGCATTGCAGAGACTGCCTCACCAAAAAACTCTTGAATGTGCTCTTCTTCCTTTTCACCATCTCCCAAAGTTATGCTCTTTATAACCCTTAATGATTCTTCTACTGGAGTCTTTGTATAAAAGTAATCAAATGTCTGAGTCATTCTTACAATCAAATCCTGCCAATTCCCAATATGTCTATAGAGTTCTGCATATACATACCAACCACATGCACAACCACACAATGTGTGATAAAACTTATGCACCCTTAGCAAAGGTGGTAAAGCTTCCTGACCTTCTATCCAGAGTCTCTCAAACTGCTGAACGTGGCACTGAACATGTCCATTACCATGATAGTTTTTGATTTCTGTAGGTGCATTACTTTGTGAAAACTGAGTGGTCAAAGCAATTCAGATTTCCCTCCATTCCATAATATTGTCCCTATGAACCACCCACCAGCATGTTACTATCCCGCGTAGTATGTATACTAACATATTTCCATGTTCTTCCCAACTTTTCCATTTTTCTTCTATGGAAAGTAGGAATATTGTAGGATCCCCTTCTCCAGTGTACCAAGGTAAAACATTGTGACCTATGTGCCTGACACAACAAATAGTTCTCTTCCTTGCAAGTGTGTTCCTTACCTCGCACCAAACCATCTCATAAGTGCAATGTTCCCAATTATCATAAACAACACTTGTAGTATCACAAACTAATTGTGCATCTTCCCACTATAGAATTCCTCTTTGGATGGCTCGAGTACCTATGGGTCCTGAACGGCACATACATATATTTTATTCAGATATTCTTCACTCAATGGCTCTACGTAGGGCATAGACTTCCCATCTGTTAAAGGGATAATAACTCTTTCCTCCTTGTTCTCAAAACTAATATATCCCTTATTGAACCGAAGATCAACATTATTTGCATAGTAACCATGGGTGCCCAAGTAAAGCTGGGAAGCTATCTACTTCTACGAGCACTAACACATCAAATTCCCTAGTGAACTTGGATCCATGTATAGTAATGGATGCATTTTTCAAAACCCCGATTAGAGTGTCCTTAGTTTGATTAGCCATGAATAACACATTTGATGATGGATGCAATGGAGGTCTCCCCATATGTACCCATGCATCTAAAGTAAGAACATTGACCTCCACGCCTATTTCAATCAATATATTGCTCAAAATCCATCCATCCACAATAAAATTCAAAGTGATCTCCTTATCATAATCCAAACTATGAGGGGGGAGATTGGCATGCAAAATCTGCTCGACCATTCTCAATGCTTGCACGTGGAGTATTCCCCTTTAGCCAATTCCCTTAGTAATGGAATGATATTCTCCTAGCATAACATCTTTCATATTTCCTTTAGATCATCAATATCCAACTGAATCGTATTTGTTGCCTTCTTTTGTTCCATCTTCCTTGATTTCTCCTTTAAAACACTGTATTTCATGTTGAAGGTTCCTGGGTACTTCCATGGTTTCTTGATAAACCTCCTTCTAATGTGTTGGGATCTAGATATATTACATGTAAAACTTCCTCCTTTGTAATAACAGACTTCTGTTGTGATGCCTCTCTGGCGCACACAACTTCAGTGCATGTAGTACTATTCACAGGTAATACTTCAAGTTTTGGTGTCAACTTTGGCATTCCACTGAGTTTCCATAGCACATTGTATCCATACCATCCATGTTCCTTTGTTTTCCTACTTATGTCGCTTACTAAGATGCTCATATAAGTCTGGGCATTCCTCATAGCTGTGATTCTTTCCACATAAAGAACAAGTAATATTCTGAGGACATTCGTTTCCTGTAGTGGTCAGGAGATCCACATGTGTAACACATTCCATGAGGGAACTCACTCCTTCCACCACCACAGCCTCAAACTCCATATCCTCCTCGAAATCCTTGACCTCTACCATGACCTCCTTCAAAGTGCCCTTCATTTTGATCATAGCGCACGTTTGATTGTGATCCTGATGCTCACCCTTTCCTTTATAGTTATCTGATACTCCTACTCTGTCACACACCAATATCTATGACATCATGGATCTGAACAATCATCCTGCAATATTTAGTATCATGAGTCGTGGATCGGAAAATCTTACAATAGCAAGATACATTCTTTATTATCACGCATTGTATTAATGGGTAGTGGCTAACATCATGGTTCAAATGAAATATCTCACAGTCCAGCAGTAATGAACACACTGACCTATGAGGAAAACTACCCTTGGTGTGCCCTTCTACCTCACAATCTGTACACCAAATCTTAGTATGTGTCTCATGGGCTGAATTTGTAGATAGATTTCTCCAACTGCTTAGCCATAGCTCATAATCTGTGCCTCCAAAAATGGGCTGAACCTAGTGTCTATACTCCCAATGGCCTCAACGTGAAAATCTACTTCAAGTGATTCACGTGGATCAGTGTATGTTTTATGTGATAGTTCCCTTCTAAACAAAGTGATCAGATCCTCCAACAAACCATTGTGCATGCTAACTTGCATGAATATCATAAGAAATTTTAGATAGTAGAGTCTTGAAGCGGGCATCATACTCCTTTACACTTTCAGTATTGCCTTTCTTAATGTCCTTGAGTGCACTAATGCTCTTTTGTTTGAACTCAGGGATGTAAAATTCCTTAAGGAAAGCATATTTTAGTGCTACATAGTCTACGACAAGTCTGATCAGGGTCAAACTTCCTATACCAACTATGTGCACATCCTTGTAATGTAGTGGCAAACTGGCTTGCTCTACACTCAGACGTTGTGATCCCATTTTCACGCCACATTATTTCACACATGTGTACATGTTCAACAACATCCTCTATGCCCCTGTATTCTGGAAGACGAAAATACATTTCCATGTAAATATTCTAAGGGTTGGGCAGACCCTGCCCACCAGATCCAAAATCTCATGTGTTACCTCTACCTCCAGAACCACCTGATCCACCAAAACTAGAGCCATCGATACCACCTGATCCTCCAACTGTAGCTGAAAATAGACCAGAAGAGGTACTTCCCTGTGTCCCAACAGTAGTACTGATACTGAACCCCTACCATCTATGAGGTAGTACCACTCCCCAAAGCGAGTCTGAAATTCTACGCATTCATATTCTGTGTAGATGATGCACCTGAAAAGGTACCTCCAAACAATAATGAAGATGTTTGTCCTACCATATAGTTGTACTTGCCACCATGACTTACTCCTTCTCTCCTACTACCCAAACTAGTGTGTTGACTACTTGTTGTACTAGATACTAGAAAACCAAGTGCAAGGGTGAGGTTTCCAGGTAGATTCAGGTGTGCACCCACAACCCAGGTCATTTTTGCTGGTGCACTTCCCATGCAAGGCCAAGGAGGGTTCCCTGTCATGCTTTCCAAGATGGGGGAGATCCATATGCTCTAGCTCCATGCTTCCGCATGAGCTGTAAATCCTTCATGAGCCATCTCTCTCTGTAATGCCATCTGCTTTACAATATCCCATTGTTACTTCTCTATCTCCCTCTCACGTCCCTCATTATACTTAAGACACCTCTCTTCTCTCTGCCTTTCTTCCACTAAGTCTGTCATCTTTCACTAATCCTTCTCCTACCCCCCACACATGGTGGGGTTTAGCTAGCCATAATTTTTTATTCCAAGTTCATGGTTACCATAAGGATATTGATCACCAGTGGAATACCTTTAAAGTAAGTTCCTCTAGGATATCGCAAAAACTGGAATTCGGCTACCTCTGGGCATGAATAAGATGGAAATTGAGTACTCCAAGATATAGTTGTTCAAAACACCACAAAACCACGTATCCACAATGTGAGTCCAAATCAGATCAACATCATAAAGGGTCTGAAATTCTTCCTACATCCAAACAAGTGTGTGATACCTCCAATTCCATTTAGATGCATAAACAACCAGCCACTCATACAGTTCTACTAGAAAGATAGTAAAGAAGCTCTGACATACAAATAGTCATAAAGGTTCTGTTCCACCCATGCACATGCATCGAACTCAGATCGATTGCTAAACCTCTGTGCATATTCTTCTTCTAGATCTTTAATCCACTCCTCAACACTTTTTACGGTCAACCGGTATGTCTTCATCGTGAACCATCCTGATAATAACTGAAAAAGAGGTCCTGGCAATGGAACCAATGATATAGCCTCAGAATTTACTAGTAAAATCCCAGGCACACTAGTACATCACTCTAGCCTAGAATGAGCACTCACCCAAAGCACGCACAAGGGTACTAGGCCCCTCTTTAGGGTTGTTGTTGTAGGATGTTAGCATGATGAAGACTTAATACATTCAGATCCAATAATTAATACAACATTCTACAGAACATGTTTAGATCTAGATCTAGAGGATATCAGGTTTAAACAATATCCATAATGAAACCAACCATGCAGGAACAAAATATACTCAAGATTAGTACTCTATTTCAATCAATACACACCATCCAATTAAACATGATAAATACACAGAATCTCATTACAATACTAGTAATATACTCTCATGCGCGGAATAGAACTAATAGCATAACTTTGTATACATCTACTGAATCAACTCTCTCTCTTACTACATAGTCTATACTATATTTATATGGGTGGGGACTTGCCCTTCACTGCTTATTAGATCCCAAAACAGGTTGCATGCTATTAATAGCTACGCGCTGTTACAATAATAGCCACACCTGCAAGTGCACTAACAATAGGTATCTTCTACTTAATTATAGTGGTAATTATATTAATAGCTCACACCCATGCAAATTGCATCGTAAACAGCCTTCCCAAAATAGCCTATGCATGATGCACAAGTATCTATCTAGTTTACGTACTTTGCACACAATCTCCAAAAATAGTCCGTACTTGTAAAAATAGCTAAGTCCTAAATTTTTCTTTCTCCTTCACGTGTGATTCCTTTCTGAATCCTTCACACCTTTGAAAATGCTCTTCTCTTCTACATGAAATTTTTGTATGCCTTCTACAAATTTTTATACATTATCTGACCAACATAATTCAAACTTGTTCTTAATGAAATAAGACCAAGTCATCCTAGAATAATCATCAATTAAAGAAAACAACATACAAAGCACCACTGAGAGAAGGAACCTCAAGTGAACCTTTCACATCACTATGAACCAGTTCTAATAATTGACAAGAATTTGGATTATGATGTTTGTGAAATGGTTGAGCATGTTGCTTACCACGTAGGTAACTTTCACAAGTTTCATAATCTGATTTTATCTTAGGAAGACCAACAACAAGATTAATTCTAGACATATCATACAAGATTTTGAAATTTACATGACCAAGTCTTTCATGCCAAAGTTGAATATCATTCCTAGAAGAGGAAGAAAAGAAATACTTAGACACTAAACCATCAAATATATACACTCCATTTTTCTGAATGTGAGAAACAATAACATTACTAAATTTATCTTTTACATGTCACTTATCTTGCAGAAAAATAACTTTTTTATTTTCTTCAGTTAGCTGAGAGCGAGACAAAATATTATTTTTCAATTGAGGAACATACAAGACATTCCTAATTACACCATTTGAGATCTTAACGTTATGACAACCTTCAGATCTAATGATAGAGTTATCCCATAGATAGATATTGTCTTCACATTTAACTACATCTGAGAGGATTCCAGAAGTACAAGTCATGTGCCTTGAGGCACAAATATCAAGAATCCATTCGTTGTCATTTGAAGTTGAAAGGGAAGTATATAAAGCATAATACTTCCCATCCTTATTTGCATGATTTTTCTTCTGATTATTAGGCTTGTTTTTTAGCATTCTTGATTGATTTGTTAATCTTTACTATACAATCAGACTCTTTATGCCCAAATTTTCCACACTTATAACAAGTTTCATTAAATTTGACTTTAAATTTTTGATTGCTCTTAGCAAAATTAGTCTTAGGATTTGATTCAAATCTAGATCTGATATTGGATTTCTGATTTGGATCGACATTAATCCTATTATCATAAGACTTATGATTCTGAGAGAACAATGATTGAGAATAAGTCTCTTTTGAATCAAATTTATCCATGACTCTTTCATCTTGCATCAACAAAGAAGACAAAGTGTCCAAATCAGGAAAATCATTCTCATTATAATACTTAGAATTAAGAATTGATATGTAATGTCTAAATTTTTTATGAATATTAATTTGTATAATGAAATAAAGTAGCTTATATTGAAACAATTCACAATTACAACCATCTAATTGAGCTTTTATGTTCTTAATGTTGAGTTGTGGAGCTCAATTATTTCAGATTAGCATGCAATGGGAAACTTGCTGGAAAACACAATAACCGTCATCGGTTATGGAGGGACCAGCATCGGTCACATTTTACCGACATCAGTTAGGGACAACTGGCGTCGGTTACTTGTGTGTGAATGTTTTAATTAACTTACGGGAATTAGATATATTTTTAGTATTAAAGAATATCTATTGATTCTAATTACATGGCTAAGTGTCCTAAGTTTGTATACACCTATATAAGAATGAAAGATAGGGTTTAGAAGTAAGGAATTAGAAGAATTTCAAGAATTATGAAAATGATTGTGAGAGAGAGAATTCTTGGAGAAGAAGAAAAAGCTTCAGAGAAAGAAAGTACTGTACATCTGAGAGGTGTGGAAGATTGTAAATCTTCATTGTATATCTTGTCAAAGATTTGGATAATAGATTGGATTTTTTATTGGTGGACGTATCCCACACTTGGTGAACCACGTTAAATCTGGTGTTGATTTATGTCTCTTATTTTGTGTATTTCTTATGGTAGAATATCCACTTTTATTTGCATGTATGCTTAGATCTAATGTATTATTTGTACAACCAATGTGCTAACTCCAACAATTGGTATTAGATATTTGTTTGAGGGTTTTTTGTGTTGACATATTTACTCACAGAGGGTTTTCTGGTTGAGTCGGATCTACATCAATGACAAAAGAAAAAAAATACAAGGTAGAGAAATTTGACAATCGAAATTATCAATTATGGAAGATGCAGATTGAGGATTATTTGTATCAAAGAGATTTGTACTTACCGTTGGATGATAAGTCTAGACCTATAAAGATGACTGATGAAGAATGGAAAATTATTGATAGAAAGGCTATGGGATCTATAAGATTGAGCTTGGCAGCATCCGTGGCTTCTAATATTACAGAAGTAACTTCTACGGTAGGGTTAATGAAATCTCTTGCTAATTTCTATAAATAAACTAGTGCTTCAAATAAAGATTATTTGATAAATAAAATATTTAGTTCTAAGATGCATGAAGGTGGATCTGTATCTAGTCATTTGAATGATTTCAAATCTATTTTAAATTAGTTAAAATTGGTTGAAATACTATTTGATGATGAAGTGAAAGAACTTTTATTCGTATGTTCTTTTCCTGATAGGTGGGATAACTTGGTAATGACTGTTAGTAATACAACATTTGCTAATAATGTTTTGAAGTTTGATGATGTGGTTAGTATAATCTTGAATGAAGAAATTCACAGGAAGAGTACAGAGGAAACATCATCTATGAATGCTTTGAATGTAGAAATAAGGGGCAGGGAGAAGGATAGATCCAAGAGTAAGAGTAATGGGAAATAAAAATCAAGGGATAGTAGATCTAAGTCCTAAGGTAAGGGAATTACTTGTTGGAAATGTGGAAAGAAAGTACATGCAAAGAAATATTGTTGGTCAAAAGATAAAGAGAACCAACAACCAAAAAAAGGTAAAGAAGAAAATATTGTTGCATCAGAGGTAATGCAAGATGCTCTTATTCTTTATTTAGATAATATAATTGAATCATGGGTTTTAGATTTAGGAGCTTCTTTCCATGCAACCCCTAATAATGGTTATTTTAGAAATTATGTCTAGGGAAATTTTGTGCATGTTTATTTGGGTGATGATGAACCTTACATTATTATTGGAAAAGGGGAAGTTAATCTTAAATTTTAGAATGGAAATACATGGGTATTGAAAGATGTGAGGCATGTGCCAAACCTCAGGAGAAATCTTATTTCTGCAGAGTAACTAGGTGAAGCTGGTTGCATGGTTACTTTTACAGGAGACTCTCAGAAAGTCACCAAGGGTGCTTTTGTTGTGGCAAGAGGTAATAAGGTAGGAACTTTATATTTATCTACCTATGTTATTGATTCTTTTTCTGCATTATCTACTTCAGATTCAAATGTAGGTATGTGGCATAGTAGGTTGGGCCATATGAGTCAAAAAGGAATGCAAATATTAAAGGCTTAGGGTAAGTTCAGATTTGAAAGATTTAGATCTTAATTTCTATGAGCATTGTTTCTTTTGAAAGAAAAAGAGAATGATATTTCTCAAAGTTGGGGAAAATAAGAAGGAGAAAAAATTGGAGCTTGTACACTCAGATGTGTGGGTACCAGCTCAAGTAGCTTCTCATGGAGGATCTCTGTATTATGTTACTTTCATTGATGATGCTACAAGAAAGGTATGGGTTTATTGTATTGAACATAAATATGATGTTTTTGAAACTTTTAAAAGATGGAAATCCCTTGTTGATAATGAATCAAAATCAAAGCTAAAGTTCCTTACATCTAATAATGGTGGTGAATATTGTAACAAGGCTTTCAATGATTATTGTTCAGTAAATGAGATACGTAGAAAAAGGATGGTTCCTAGAACACCACATGAGAATGGTGTTGAAGAGAGAATGAACAAAACAATCATGGAATATGATAGAAGTATGAGGATACATTCTAGATTGCCCTTACAGTTCTAGGAAGAAGAAGTTGATACATTGGTTTATTTGATTAATTGTGGTCCTTCAAGTTCATTAGATGGAGGAATACCAGAGGAAGCTTGGACTAGAAAAGAGGTAGATTTTTCTTTTCTTAAAGTTTTTGGTTCAGAATATTTTGTGCATATTGATAAGGAAAATAGAAAAAAATTGGATGCAAAATCCAAGAGATGCACTTTCATTGGTTATAGATCTGATGATTTCAGATTCTATTTTTGGGATTTAGAGAATTCTAAAATTATTAGGAGTTGTGATATTGAATGGAATGAAAAGAGAATATACAGGGATCAAATTTTGGTACCCAAGGATAAACTGGTTGAGAATTTTTTAGATGAAAATGAACTCTCAGATTTGAAAGTAATACCAACTAGGTTACATAGTAACCGGTATCAGTTGACCGCTAACCAACATCGATCAACAGAAATGGTATCGGTTATAGAAGATCCAAATCGACATCGGTTATCAGAACTGACATCGGTTATAGGTGACCGGTGTCGGTTACTGACATATTTGGATACAAATGTCCAGGAGGTTTAGAATGAGCCTCTGGTACCCCAAACTCCTATAATAAGGTCACAAAGGGTAAGTAAACCTCCATAAATATTTAAACATCTATTTTATTTATTACTGAATGATAATGGTGAAACCGAAAGTTTTGAAGAATAAATGTAGGATAAGACCCATGTGTAGTGGGAGCATGGCATGGATGAGGAGATGGAATCCTTGGAACAAAACCAGACTTGGAATTTGGTTAAGTTGCTAGCAAGTAAGAGGACATTGCAGAACAAGTGGGTTTACAAGATCAAGGAAGAAGAGGGTGGAAAAAAAAGGTACAAGGCAAGGCTTGTAGTAAAGGGATTTACACAGAAAGAATGTATTGATTTTGGTGAAACATTTTCTCCTATTGTTAAGATTACTTCTATTCATACTGTATTGAGTTTAGTTACAGTAGAGGATTTTCATTTAGAGCAAAAAGATGTGAAGACGAATTTCCTTCATGGTGATTTGGATGAAAAGATTTATATACAACAGTCGCTTGGGTATGAAGTCAAGGGTAAGGAGAAATTAGTGTGCAGGTTGAAAAAGAGCCTATATGGGCTCAAGCAAGATCCAAGAAAATGATACATGAGGTTTGATAGTTTTATGCATGAGCATGGTTACTTGAGATGTGAATCTGACCATTGTGTTTATTTCAAGAAGCTTGTAAATGGAAGCTATATTATTTTGTTATTGTATGTGGATGATATGCTTATTGTAAGATCTAGTATGTAGGACATTGGTGAGCTTAAGGGAAACCTAGCTCACACATTTTCTATGAAGGATTTAGGAGCTATAAAAATAATCCTTGGCATGTAAATACACAGAGACAGGAAGAACAAGAAATTGTATTTATCTCAAGAGGATTATATCTACAAGATGCAGAGTATAAAACTTGTTAGTACACATATGGCTGGACTTCAAATTGAGAAAATATTAGTGTCCTACATCAAAAGAGGAGGTAAAATACATGACACGAGTTCCATATGCTTCAGGAGTTGGAAGTCTCATGTATGCTATGGTTTGTACCAGAACAAACATTGCACAAGCAATATGAGTGGTGAGTAGATATATGGCCAATCCAAGTAAAGAGAATTAGAAAGAATTCCAATGGATACTCAGATATTTGAGAGGTACATCTAGCATGTAGTTATGCTATGAAGGTTCGTATATTTTATATATGGATGGAGATATGGATGGTAGGAGGAACACTACTGGATATATTTTCACAGTAGGTGGAATGATAGTTAGCTGGATTTCAAGATTACAGAAGGTTGTGGATATTTCTACTACAGAGGAAGAGTATGTTGTAGCTAGAGAGGCTAGCAAGGAGATGATAAGGATGAATAGGTTCATGAAGGATTTGGGAAAGGAGAAGGATGATTACAAATTGTTCAGTGACATTCAGAGTGTAATTCATTTGGCAAAGAACTCAGTGTTTCATTCAAAGATGAAACACATTTAGTTGAGGTATCACTTCATACGGAAGGTATTGGAGGATGGGCATTTGAATCTAGAAAAGATTCATATGAGTGAGAACCTTGCAGATATGCTAACAAAGCTGTTAGCAAAGGAGAAGTTGGAGTTAGACTCCACTTCTGTTGGTCTTCGAGTTTGAGACTTGAGGAGGAAGAAAAAAAGCTAAGGAAGGATCCAAGAATGACATTATACAGGTATGGTACGGTAATTAATCTCTCAGTGGGATATTGTTGAGTTGTGGAGCTCAATTACTTCAGATTAGTATGCAATGGTAAACTTTCTAGAAAATACAGTAACCATCATCGGTCACCTATGACCGACATCGGTCAGGCAAGGAGGAACCGACATTGGTTAGGGATAACTAGCATCGGTTACCTATGCGTGAATGTTTTAATTAACTCACAGAAATTAGATCTATTTTTAGTATTAAATCAGATCTATTAATTGTAATTGCATGACTAAGTTCCCTAAGTTTGTATACGCCTATACAAGCATGAAAGCTAGGTTTTATAAGTAAGGAATTAGAATAATTTCAATAATTTTGAAAGTAATTGTGAGAGATAATTCTTAGAGAAGAATCAAAATCTTGAGAGAAAGAAATTACTGTACATCTGAGAGGTGTGGAAGATTGTAAATCTTCATTGTATATCTTGTCAAAGATTTGGATAATAGATTAGTTTGTTTCTTGGTGGACGTAGCCCACACTAGGTGAACCAAGTTAAATATGGTGTTGATTTATGTCTCTTATTTTGTGTATTTCTTTTGGTAGAGTATCCACTTTTATTTGCATGTAAGCTTAGATCTAATGTATTATCTGTACAACCGGTGTGCTAACTCCAACACTTAATTTCAGCTAAATAATTCACAATTTTCTCATCTCACTTCATGGGAGTTGTGAAAAACTTTAAAACCAATTTAATTATCTTATACAACCTACTTGCTTCATGCATGGCTTCTAATTGCTTCCATGCATCTGCAGGTGAGTCCATATAACCTGTATGCATTAAGAATTCATCTCTAATGCTTTACAATAGGATGGACAAAGCTTCCTAGGATCATTGAAAAAATGAACTGATATTTTCATGTGTATCTTGTCTCCCTATGGGGAATTTTTCAATACCAGTCACCAAATCCCAAAGTTTTCTAGTAATAAAATATGATTTTAAATGTACTTTGAAAATGCTATAATTTGTTCCATTTGATAGTTGAGATTTATCCATCGAAAAAATAGTAGAACTAGCCATTTTTAATGCTTAGATGATAGTGGAGACAAAAAATAGCTCAAATACAAATCAAGGAAGCCAAAAAAATAAAAACAAGAAGCTACAGATATTTTTAATAGATATACAAATGCAAAACACTCTAGATTGATAAAAAATAGCTTGATTTAATTGAATTTAAGATTAATTTAGAGTACCTCAATGATTTATTTAGCAACTCGAAGGGGCAAGCCCAAAATAAAGTTATACGAGCTCAACAAATGAGTTATTTAACAAATAAAAACTAAGTTTAAAAATAGCCAAGGTAGGGAACTACACATGGCACCGATCAACAATATAAAGAAATGCATGTGTTGGCTTTAAAAAAATATCCTCGGGTAGATGCAAAACTTTTAAAAAATAAATTTAATGGTTTTTCAGGTCCACGTTAGTAAAAAAAATAGACACACATCAAAAAACTAAGACAAGACTAACAACACTGGAAAAATAAATATACGTGTCACTTTTCACTTATATCACATTTTACAATGCAGCTAATAAGATAAGAGATAATTAATTAAAAAATAGAACTGTATACACGTGTCTTAAATTAATTGGATCAATTTTCACACTCTGACACAATTCGAACAAATTCTTAGTCAAAAAGAGTCACTTATCAAAAAATTAATGGCTAAATAAAAGGCACTTGGCGGCTTTCCACCAAACTTTAAATAGATAGCATTGAGCAGTCTTAAAGTCCCCGAAATAAACCAAACTTGAAATAAATTTTGGGTCTGAACAAGGTATAATACAGATGTCACAATTTAAGTGGCTAAGCCAAAGCAAAGACTGACACTCTGACACTTGCAAAGGATGACACAATTAAAATATGTGTCAAAAAGAAATTGATTCACGCTTTGAAAATCTTGACAAAGAAAAGTCAAAAAATAAGATACGTGGAGCCTTTTAAATGGCTCACAATTCAAAAATGACAGATACTGACATATGTAAAAACTAGATGCATGTGTCCAAATACTATTGGTTAGCACTTTGCAGTGCAAGAAAAATGATTAAAGTAAACTAAGGACACATGGAGCCTTTTAAATGGATCACTTTTCACAAGACTGAAAAACACTAAAAAAGTGAAAAAATGCAAAATTTTAATTGGATAACAATTGCCACAAATGAAAGACTGACAAATGTGAAATGTGGAGCAATTCTATTGGCTCATATTTCACAAATCTGACAAGTGCAAAGGAAAATATACTTGGATTAATTTTATTGGTTTACCCTTTGCATATGTCAAAGGAAATTTAAAAGAATACTGACAAAGTGAAATATGGAGCTACTTGGTGTGATATTATTGGATCTAATTTTTCAAATGTTAGAAATAGATAAAAAGGGATAGATAATGTGAAATCTAGAACAATTATATTGGTCTGTATTTCAAAAATGACCAAGGATAGATAATCCAAGTCTGATGATGTGAAGACACACATAAATCCCTTATTGGCTTACGTTTCACAACTAACAATAAAAAAAATGTTACTGAAAAAAGAATGTAGGATGGATCCTTATGATTGGCTTGGGCTACACAAAAAATGACAATACAAATCTAGTTGAAGCAATATGATTGGCTCAAGCTTCGCAGTCAAAAGAATATAGAAGAAATGAAAGAAGTCAAATAAGACTGATAGGGAAAAGCCGGATGGCACAAAATGATTGGACCAAGCTTCAAAAAGATAGAAGGATGTTAGATTAAAGCCACTTAGCACTCTAAGAGTGGGTACACCTTTGCAAACATGAAAAAAAGGAAAGTGAAACTATTTGGAGCAATTCTATTGGTCCAAACTTCACAAAATCAAAAGGATCAAAATAAATACCAAAAAATGTGAAGCCAGGTGGCGTAAAATGATTGGATCGGGATTTGAAAAATGAGATCTAACAAAAATGGAATTTTTTTACGACTAGAACAAACCTAAAAGCATCAAACAAACTAGATCTAAATAAATCTTTCAGATTCAAAGTCAAAAATGAATCTAACAGCTATAAATGACACGAAAACTTAAAATAAGATTGCAGATGATGGATTTATACTACAAATTACTGGAACTACATGTGGGAGAAAATATCTAAGTATACAAAAGCTTAAAATATGATATAAATAACAATTTAGCCCATATTTCACCAATATTTCCAATAGTATTTGGGTAGGAATTGGAATTTTAAACTTGGTTTACTTGAAGACGAATGGATAATTTTTAAGGGTCTCGTAGATTCGTAAATACACTTCAAGCTTCTTCACTTCTTCAAGTTAAACACTTCTAGATCAATCATGCACACACACAATCACTAAGCTCTGATACCATGTTATATTTAGTAGGGGATACATAATACACATATTACAGATCCACCATCAAAGCCGAATATTATAGATTATGGTATGCAGTTAGTTTAGACACATATATAGCTTGAAAAAAATAACAAATAAAAGATCTTAACGAGATAGAGCTGAAAGCAAATAATGAACAAGAGAAGAGACATATAACACTAGATTTAAGCGGAGAAACCCAAAGGAAAAAACTCAACTCATAAAGCGTTGTCTTTATCAAGAATTACATAGGTTCAACCTAACACTTCCACATCCAGTCCATAGTCATTCACAATGTCTGCTAAGCTATTTTATTTATTAGATCATGCAATGATCATCGATGTATCCTGTAATAAGATTCTATTCTTTAAGTCAGTCTATACAACATATATACATTTTAAATATCCAATCCTGAGAGAGATCACCAAAATTAATGTGGGTGGGTGAATTAGTTTAATCGTTTCACTCTTTAATGTGAAATACCTTCACAATAACGTTTACTTAACAAACTTTTAAATTTAATGTTGGGGCATACTATAGTGGCTGATCCCACTTGACATTATCACCCCAACAATCAAACCCATTCATTTTGCATATTTTATTTTAGGGTTTTTCATACTTCTTAGTCTTTTATAGGTCATTCCTTCATCTTGAATTATCTCAAAAACTTGGTGTAGTTCGGCAGATCCAGTGCGACAGACAAGAAATATTACAGGGCATCTTGTGATACTACCAAAATCAGATTGTGAGCTTTTGTCGATACCATGTCACCTATTTTGTAGACCAGGGTACCCCAGTATCTTCCTCAGTGTTAAATCCTCCTTATATCTTACAAGTATGACCTTTTTGGGACCTATGAGTGATTATTCCTACTTCAAGAATTCACAGTCAGACCTGCGACAACTTACAACAATCTCCAACAATCATCTAAGTCCTTTTCTTTTACATATTTTCATAGTTAGGGTTTTATTTCATTAGATATAATAATTTAAAATCATTTCTATATTTCCTTAGCATTTCTTACAGTGTTTTAGTCCTCCTATATTAGATTAACTAGTTTGTTATACTTTCCCATGGTTCAGTTCAATTTTAGTTAATATTTTTGGTGAACCCTTCCATAAACACTCCTAGAATCCTCTTTCTAACCTAACTAGGGTTTCTTTATTTCCTTTTCCATTCATTTTCCATAGCTCCATGTCATGAGGAATTTACTGAATCTCACCTTAAAGCCATCAATGATCACCTTGATGTATACCCTCAAGATCTAGACTTACTTCTACATGTGGCTCGGGAGGAAGCTAATAACTTGGTGTAAATCCATCCTTCCGTGACTATACCAACTATTGTGGCCATTCAACCACCTAGTTATACACTTCCACCTATCTCTACTATTCCATTTTCTATCCCCACTCCTACCAATCATTTCACACCTCCTTTTTTTTTGCATGAAAGTAAAGTCTCTTCTGTTGGTAATCAAGATTTAACCTCTTTGTATCATGATCTCCAGGCTGAAATTCGTCAGTTATAACAAGCCACTACGTCTCCATCTTTATATTATACCTTCTTATTGCATACTCCATTTATACCTAACATTTCCACTTATATGCTTCCTTCCAATTTTTTTACCCCTAAGCTTCCCATTTTCAATGGGCATGGCGACCCGAAGGAGCATCTTCAGGCCTTCCATGTTGTTTGTCTCAATTTTACTGACGATCATACTCTCTTAGCTAAAATATTTCCTCTTAGTCTCCATGAATATGCCATGCTTTGGTTCTATAATTTTCCTGTCCACTCAGTTACTTCATTCCCCTATCTATTTGATGCCTTCCTTACACATTTCTCCATTAACATAGGTTCTAAGATTTCTTATGCTCAACTAGCACAACTTAAACAGGGATCCAATGAACACTTCGCTAACTATGTTTTACGATATAAGAATAATCTCACTAAAATGAAAAATTTACCTTGTGATTCTAAGTTGTAGGATCTATTTATCCAAAGTATTTTACCTCCTCTACAATAAAGTGTTCTCTTTGATGCCTTCTCTTCTTTTGATCAACTTTGTCATACTCTTAAGCTTCTTGAGTCTAAACTTTTATCCGTCGGAAATCTTAAGTATCATGAATAAACTCCATCCTCCACCCGTATTCAAAATAATGCACCATTAAGGCCATCTACATCTAAGATAACTAACACTAAACTCACTATTAATGCAATTATCCCCTCTAAATAAGTTCAGTCACAACGTCCTAAGCAAACATTAACAACCTTCCAATGGCAACACATCTCATATTAAAGCAACTCCTCAACAACAACCTTATTACCTTTCCTCCACCACTCAAGTTAGGCCCATCATGACCCAAAGGAAGAAACTACAATGAAAACTTCCATTTTTATTATCATTTTTGTGTGGTAAATTCTACAAAATGATGCCTAAAAATACGAAAAATTATCAAAGACCTAATTGACAATGATCAGTTTGAATTCCAAGAATGTACTAGCTTTGCTCCCACCAAGGAAAAGAGTAAACTCAATTTTTTTTATAATAACTCCTAACCATGTGATAAAAATACCATAGATTCTTCCACTAATCGTACATATCATGCTTCTTCAACTCCACAATTAGGAGTGCTTAATTTCTTAGTTGCTAACACCGAACCTGCATCACCCGTCATCTCTTTTTCGAATTCTCATTATCATGCTGCATTTATATCTAATCATTTACACATCCATGCGTCTCTCAACTCGATCACCAATAACAATACTAAGGTCGATCCATACTCACCTATTAGTGTTTGTTCTATGTCGCTCCTTCGGGCTATTACCTACCCTTTGTAACAAATTGAATATCCATTTCAAAAATGCTTTGGTGTTTTTAAGTTATATATTATGGTTGTCCCTCTTACTATACTTTTCCCTTTCCTTGTTGGAAACACTGTTGAGGGATTTGAATTACATTTAGGCCTCAATTAAATTCGTTAATCTCAATCTATCATATCTATGCTGCACTTGCAAGTTAAATTCATTCACAACAATAAATTTATTTATATTTACAACATCCCTCCTTCGCCCCATTATTTCGACCCTCTAATATAGTCACTCGTATGGTCTCTAATCTTTCCCACACATCTCCTATGATGTTACCCACAATAACTCTAATCCTACTTCACCTACTTGAATGTCCTCTATGTGATTTATTCATTCCATTCATCCTACACAACAACATAAACCTATTCCTAAGATCAACATTACTTCCCGACGTCGATCACCACCTCACTTTATTCCATGCAGATCTTCCTCCCCTTCATAGACCAAATTTCCTTGATCTCCATCACTAATTCATTTTACTACACCACGTTATTCTTCTTATATCCATCCCTTGTATACGTATCAAATTCATTCTACCGTAAAATGTTTGTCTACCATACAACCATTACTAGCATGCTCCTAGGCTTCCATCGTCATAAACATCAGTTGAGGGTCCCTCTTCCTTCACTCTCATTGGTTAATCTCTTTCTCATGCAAACTTGGGGGGTACCCCCCATTCTAGCATCATCACCTCATCATCCATCGCCCTTATTTCATATAAATATACCACATCATGCATGATAGTACCCTCATTACCTAATGATGCAATCTTGTGCTTCGGTTCACACTTGAATGTTGAGGGATTACCATTACATTAAACCCCACACACCACACTTTAGATGTTACACATTGCATTCTACTATAAATTACACATCATACACCATTCATTATACATTTATCATCTACTATACTAGTCATCAACTATGAATTACATTCATTCAAATATCTACACACTTCTTTACATTATACATTGCACGTTTTCATGTCATACATTTTCTATATTATATTAGTCATCATTACCTATAAGTCTAGTTTTACATTTCACCCCTACATTATATATTTTACTAGTACTTCACTTATGCACCACATACATCATTAGGCTATCCATGCATAACCTCTAGAGTGTCCTATTATGCATTTTCACATACATTGTACATACTCCACTAGATTACATTACATATGAGTCTAGACCTTCATTATTTGTTACATGTTCTATTTCTATATAAACCTATTATCGTACTTTACAAATTACACATCCTATGCACCCTACAAATCCTATACTACATTGCACACACCACGCATTTACAATAACGTATTCATCACATGGTTTTTTATTCTCCCTACCTCCTACACTACATTGTTCTATGCATTGCTCTCACCACCTTATGATGAATTTTAGTTCCTCGGTCCATACTCAACTGCTAAGGGTCTACCAATAAAATGGACCTTACACTCATTATGTGACATTTCCTCATGCAACATTTCCACCCTAGTGACACATGCTTTAGGATAAATCGTCACCTATTTTATTATTTTGTAGTGGTATAAACCTTTAGGTTACATTACCACTCCTAACTAGTCATCTCGTAGTGACATACACTTTAGGCCATATTGTCACCTATTATATCATTTTGTAGTCCTCTATACCTTATATAGTGATATACACTTAGGGATAAATCATCACTCATCATTTCATCAAATAGTGATATATGATTAGGGATAAATAATCACTCATCCATTCAATAACTTATGATGTACACTTCCACTATAGGGTTCACACACATCTCTCCACATCTCACATCCAATCATCATTTACATATACACACTCATCACAACGTGATAGACACAACAAACACTACTTGACCATTTCCCGATGACACACTCTCATTTACTATTCATTATTGATTGCTGAGGGGGAAAAAATGAACCTCATTGCATAAAATTCCATATACTTGGGGGGAACATTTATCCTACCATTCCATCTTACATTCTATTCCATCCATTCAAAACATACTGCATTATCTTGGGGGAATTTACTTTTGTTTGCTAGTGTTTTGCATGATCACTTTAGTAAACATGTTAGATTGGATTCTTATATGTCATTATCTATATCATACACAAATATGCATTCACGCCTTTGTTTAGTTTGATCGCAGATACAATACAATACATGTGGCATGGAAGCTTTCCTTGTACCCTTCCTATACTGGTTGTTGGGGGCATCTACATTCATCTTATCCAAGTGAAAGTGTTTCATTTTGTACTTAGAATCTTATATTAATTTCTCATACATACTTTGACATATTTTTTATCACTCTAACATACTAATGGGTGTTCCATGTGCAACACTTATTTTGCAGGATTATACATCTCCATGACTATTTATTTGTTTGTTTCTTATTATCTACTATTTTTTCCCATTATATGTGGGAGTTTACCTCTTCTTGTGTGAATTTTTTTTTGTTTGCGGCCATAATGGTCTCGCATGTCTTGTGACATTATGAGTGATGTCCCATTTTTGCAACCCACTTTGTGCGGTCTAATTTCTCTCTTACATGTTTACACTACTTTGTTTGGTAGTTACTACATTGTCTATGTATTTTACACTTGTCTTATTGCATGCATGTGTTTTCAGACTAACACTTGTTTTGGCTAGCCATCCCCTTTTGTGTGCACTTTGGTTTCTCCCAAGAGTTTTCCCTTTCCCTCTACAAGGTAGAGTTTTGCAGGCCATAGTGTGGTAGGTCCTCTTTTAGGGCTGCATTCTCTTTTTAGTAACGTCTCTTGTGCCCCAAAAGAGGGAGGGCATCCTTGAGGGTTTTTACATACTAACATAACATATTTACACTAGTTCAGTATAGTGAAATTTACGCCCTTGGAATTGTGGGTTTACATACAATGAGTGATTTCAAACTAGTCTACAAACTTCATACATAGTAGCCTCTATAGGACATGGTGTCCTTTGACATTTCTATAGAGAAATTATAGGCTTGGAGGTTATAGTGGGTGTGCCTCCCTACACTACTTTTTCTAGTGGCATTGGATCACCCAAAAGAACAGGACACTATAGAGATCTCTTTAACCATTTCAGCCAAAGTGTTTAGAGTTGAAGGACACAAAGCATTTCCTCCCTACACTTCTTTAGCTAGGGTGGCATGCGATCACCTAAAAAACTTGCAATAGTATAAGACATTCTTCTAAACACTTTGTCTCGACATGGATCAGGTTTTTCTGTATGAGAAAACAAGCATTCAAATTGGGGGAAACAAAAACAACAACCATGATGATGACAACAGACACCGCGATGCCACTTTCCTTTACTTATTATGTAGGTACACTATACACCACAACAGCTACACATGTGTTTCACCCTAGGTCCACTCTCATCACTTTTTTATGTGAATTTTTCATCTTTGGAATCCATGGTCCTCCAATTTTTCTTTTTTCATTCCGCACTTGGGTCTAGTCCACCAGCACATCTCTTCTACACTCTACATGGATACCAAGTATGCATCTCTATGTACTTTATGTTACTAAGTGATCTTCTCACCAACATAAACTGGGAACAAAATGTAGTCATAAAATCATGCACTTTAGTTATTATTTATCCATGTCTCATACCACTATTTAGAAGGTTCTCAAGTGACTAAATTAATAATTAATCCCACCTTTTGGCCATCTTATTTTTACCTTTTTTTTATCATTCCCACGTATTTTCCTATGCATACCCATCTATTTTTTCATTGTGTTGTCATTTTAGCCTAAGCCATGATGCCCAGGCCTATACTAGGGCACCTTGGGGTTCTTTGGTCCCACCTGGGGTGCCCCGATCCTTTTCCCACTTTCTCGCTTCTCTTTGGACTCTTTCTAGCTATTTTTCATCCTTACATTTTTCCTAGTCAGCCATCTCATGGCTAATTACAAAATTAGAGAAAGATAACCCTATAAATATAAAATTATGAGATGATAATGAGGGTCTGAGAATCACATACTACTATCACTCCATCTAGAGTTGCATCCATTACATCACTTGCATCCATATAGTTTCATGCATCAAGGCTAGGATATTTACATCAACACACACACAACATAGGGGGAGGGATTCTATTCTATTATATGCACACATGCTAGTACATTTTCTATAGTTATTATTGCTTACTAATTCAAAAAGTGTGAATGGCGCAAAAGTACCTAGGGCATGACATACACATGCACCAAAACTATATTTGGGTCCAAAATGTAGTGCAACACTTAGATTAGTAAGCCCGCTATTGTGGAAGCTGAGGTTAGTCTGACCCATTCATTTTCCATATTTTATTTTAGGTTTTTTTATACTTCTTGGTATTTTGCATCTCATTCCTTCATCTTACATTATCTCACACACTCGAAATAGTTCAATAGATTCAGTGCAATGGATAGGAAATATTTCAACGAATCTTACGACACTACCAATATCAAATTTTAATATTTCACAGAGACTAGGGCAACTATTTTGCAAACCAAGGCACCCCAATATCTTCTTGGGCATTATAGTATGCTTATATATTATAGATATAACATTTTCAGGACCTTTAAGTGATTGTTTCTACTTCCAGAATCCACAGTCAAATCTATGGCAACCTACAACAGTCTCTAACAATTAACTAAGTCCTTTCCTTTTACATCTTCACATAGTTAGGGTTTTATTTCAATAGATAAAATAATTTCAAATCATTTATATATTTCCTTAGAATTTCTTATAGTTTTTTAGTCCTCCTATATTAGATTAACTAGTTTTCTATAATTTCCCATAGTTTAGTTAAATTTTAGTTAATCAAGGAAATATTTCCATTGAAACTTCCAACATCCATCAAGCTAAGTTCACAAAAGTAGTTTGCATGCAAACCTCCAATTAACTAGTTTTAGGTTTTACTAAAAATTAACACTCCACACACACACACACAAAAACATTTCTCAATATTCTATTACATTTAATCCCCATGCATCAAAGATCTAATAATGTATCTCGTGAGAAAAAATAGATAACTGAAAATGTAAGAAAATAAAAACAATAAAATATCATGCTTTCCCTTAGATTCCTCGTTAAGTTTCATGGTTCTCGAGAGTGTTAACTACTCATTAATTCATTACACTTCATACATTTCCACGTAGTCATGTACCAAATACATCTAATAACTCTCCCCAAAACTAGTGGTCGACAATTTTAAAATCTCTACCAAACTTAAGATTTAGGAGTCAGTAATGAACGGTTAATGAATTAAACAACTTCCATTCGAATATAATCTAATTTTGATTCAAATGTGGATCACTCGGTGCACATTAAGGACCTAAGACCACCCCCATGTCCCACTTAGATAAATTTCTCCTACACCAGTCTAGTTCATAGCTCTAGTATAATAAAAGCATTTATTATCTATATTACTCCTAAATATTATATTCTTATCAATGGTATGTCAGAGGGGTTCTTTTCTTTAGGGAGGGTTTTGGGACAAGGGGATCCTTTGTCTCCTTTTATGTATGTTATTATATCAAAAACCTTAAGCAGTATTTGTGCTGACCAAAGGAAAAAGAGGTTTCTTAATGGCTTAATTATCTCAAATGATTTGGATCCTATTGCTTTACAATAGTTCATGGATGGCACTTTTCTGATGGGCAAGGAAACTATTTCAGAAGCTATGGCTTTCAAGGATATCATTCTTCACTTTGAATAAGTCACAAGTCAGCTTATTAATTTTCAAAAAAGTATTTTTATTTTTTTGAATGTGGATGAGGAATTTCATAATAGAATTACAGTTGTTTTGGAATGCCCTATCATTTCTTTTCCCTCTTCTTATCTGGGTATGCCCCTTTTTAAGGGGAGAACAGTTTTAGATAACTAGAATGAACTTGTTCACATATTTCAAAAAAAAATTAGCTACCTAGAAAGTGACTTTACTCTCACAGGATGGAAAATTACAACTTCTTCATATTTCTTTACAGAGTCTCCCTATTTATCTTATGTCAATTTTTAAAATTCCTGTAAAGGTGAGAACCGTTATTACCTAGATTCAACATAGATTTATTTGGTCGGGTACTAAATCAAAGGATAGACTCCCTCTTATGGCCTGAATATAGATTCACTCTTCCTAAAAGTGCGGGAGGCCTAGGTCTGAAGGACTTTAAAATGTATGAATTTTTCTTTAATGGCCAAAGTAAGATGAAGTCTTATGCGACATGATGGATTTTGCGCTAACATTCTTAAGATAAATATTTTTATGATGAGTAGATTTATTTTATTTCAAATGACATCATTCATGAGGGCTAATGCTTTTTGAATGGTCTGGGTAAGTGCAAGGGTCTGCTGATGAAAGGGAGTAAACGGGAAATTGGTGATGGCAATTGGATTAATTTCTGGCAGTATTGGTGGATCTTTGAAGAACCCCTAATTAACCAGGATTTGTGGAGAAATGTTTCACACAACTTCATTTCCACTATAGGTGGCCTCCTAAGAGACTATTAGATTAGAACAGATTGGTGTCAGTGTTGGAGACCACTTCAATGCGAAGGTGAAGATGAGGGTATCAAGTAGGCTATTCAAAATATTAATACTAATTTGGGTGGTGTTTATATCCCCTCAAGACCTAAAATGGATACTCTAATTTGGGTAGGGACTAAGGATGATGAGTATTCTATGAGAACTGGCTACTATATTACTCGTAATCTTCCTCATCAAAATCCATGGTGGAAATATCTATGGGATAATGCTCTTATTCCAAAGGTGAATTATTATTTGTGGCATGTTATTCAAAATAAAATCCTTAGAGTTGATAATTTACAGGATAAAGGTATGATGCTACCAAATAGGTGCATTTTGTGTAAATTTGATAGTGAAACTATTCAACATTTGTTCCTTCAATGTCCCTTAGCTCAAAAAAATTTCTCAAAATTTATGAGATTATTTTAGGTCTCTTGGGTCTATCTAGAGACTTTACTGACTAGTTTGAACAATGGAATTATCCCTTTTCTTCTCAATGTCTTTCAAAATCCTAGAAGCTTGTGCTACCCCATTTTCTATGGGGAATATGGCTCGAAAGAAATCATAGGATTGTTCGGGAAAAATAAAAAAGTTCAGTTGGGGTGGGGAATATAATTATGGGGGCTTTGGTTAACAATCTATCTATAATTAGATTCAAGTTAGAAAGAATTATTCCTCAGTGTGAAAAATGAAATCATTAAAGATCTAGGTATAGGAAAAAGCACTCAGTAGTGTGCCTTATGCAATAAGAATATTAGGGATAATGTGAAGTGGGAAAACCTATGGTTGGATGGATGAAGCTTAATTTTGATGGGGCAGCAAAAAACAGTATGGGATTAGCTGGTGTGGGTGGTGTTATTAGGATTGAAAATGGTTCCTTATATTTACCCTATGCAATTCCTATTGGTAATAAAACCAATAATTGTGAGAAGGCCTATGCGGTGTTGTATGGTTTAAAGTGGGATAATCATTATCAAATAAGGAAACTTTATGTGGAAGCGGACTCATTATACATTATTAACGCTATAAAGGAAATGTAGACATCAAAATTTGGTCACATGCTCCTTGGCCCTTCGTTAAATAGTCAACTTGAACACACTCACCTAACTAAGGCCCCTTCCACCCCCACACTAATATTAATTTAATTAAATTAATCCATGTCCTCACAATATTTATTATTTAATTATCCTAATTAAGATAATTCCCACACCACCACCTCACCTATACACCTCACCTAACCACCTCACCCTAAGTCTATTCTTAGTATGTTACCATAACTAACTAAGACCTAACTAAACCCTAAAAATCAAAGCCTACATCCCCTCTAACCACATTCCCCCACATAATAAAAGGTAACTCCCGCTCTTTCCCAGATGAATAGAGAGATCTGGTGGAAATCATTGCCATGATCTCCCATTTTTAGTAAACCTAGGGAATCCTACCCTAACCAACACTAGTCACCCCTGAATTAACGTTGGTAAACCTAGAAATTGTCGTCGGTTACCTTTTATTCCCTTTGGTAACCTTATTTCGAGGTTGGCACATTTACTGAGAGCAAGGAAGGAGACCAAAGCTACATGCAAGTGAAACAAACATCCTTTTACACATCTAGATATTCAGAGCCATCACCATGATCAATCAGAGAGCCATTGCATTCACAGATGAACACTTTAGGAAAGCACCACTATAGGACCATACACGTATTCTTCTGATCAACCACCTCCACCACTCAGCCATCAGATCCTTAACACAGTAAGTATGGCCCTAACCAGTATAGTTTATTTCAGTTAGTAATCTTTATTACTCCTGTTATTAATCTATTCTTTGCATGCTTATTGCTTCATCACCCACTTGCTTGTAAACCCAAATATCCCTTCACCCATATCACCAAATCACCTATTCTCACCTGATGTATACTTCTGAGCATACCTAAGATCTCTACAGACCCCCCATTCACTCGCCCAAACTTTATTCGACCTCAGATCACCCTGTACCATTTAACCTATTTTGATTTTCTTTCACCCTTGACCATACTGACACCAATTATCCATAACCGTCATCAGTTCTACCTAAACCGGCATCGGTCACATTTAGCCGATGTCAGTCTCTATGTTTTACACCTTGACCAAGAACAGACCCAACAATCACCCTACCAGTTGACCTAAATAACCCAGAATCTGACCCTGACCAGTCATAGTACCTTGACAGACACCTCACCTCTTAGATCCAACTATAGCCTAGCCTGTTGTGATTGGATTTGCTTATTGTATTTGAATGAGATACCTAAATCATATCAAATATAGTATGACCTTGTTTATTTCTCACATTAACTTGTTTTAAATAGTGGATTGACAAGCCATCTAGGAAGTATCACACTTCCCAGAACTAGCATACACTAGGTAGTCCACTGTCATATATCATTTAACTATATTTTTGTGGTCTTGTTTTCTATTACAGGTAGTTCCTCCTAGCCAAAAGGAAGCTCTCACATTCAGCTGTGGATCAAGAAGTTAGAACGCACAACAACCATCAATTGACCAACATTTAACAGGTATTCCTCCTTGGCCCTTACCCTTATCTGTTTCATCATTTTGAAAAGGTAAAGAAAACGGTGAAACATTTTGGCACATGCCTGGTGGGACCCATCAGGGGTTATTTTGCATTTATTCATTCCTAGGTGAAATTTGTGTGTTTGTTTCCCTTCAAAAAGCTTCCACATTAATTTTTTTCCTTGGAATCATTCTCCTTCTTTCTATTGTCTAAAAACAAATCATTTTTTTGGTGCTTTAAAAAGAACACATCTTCCTTTCTTTTGCATTGCATTAGTGAAAGAGCATCCCTCTTCCTGTTCATCTCTTGCTACATTGAATATCACACTTCAATTTGGGTTTAAAACACTTGCATTACATTCTGATTTGTTGCATTATTAGCTCACATTAAAACTAAGGGCAACCTATATGCTGGAAGTCATGCCCAGCTGATGGTTGACACAAAGAATCATAGAAATCACATTTCTCTCTCTCTCTGTGTTGTCTTACCAAACTTGCACAAAATCAAATATACACATCTTTCTTAAACAACATCTTACCCAGGAACATCTGTCAGTGATCACATGATCCATTGGTAGGTACTCCCCAGCTCGTTGCCTTTTGTCGAGTCATCATCTCAGAGGATGGCTCCACCCCACCATAACATACCTAAAACCTCTCCTTTTAGATATCCTTCTTTGTAGGATGCCTTCCCAACCAAAAAAATTTGTTCTAAATACACACAGTCAGTCCTAAATAGCATAAGCTAAACAAACATAAGAAAATCATTGTTAGGATCACACTTTTTCTTAGCGTTCTTCTTGGCTTGTGTTTTGAGGTGTGAGACTATGAATCCCCATTTTTTTTCTTCCTTGCACACTCCACCATCATAGTTGGAGTATTATAACTTTTTATGAGTGTGTCAGGGCCTCATCTTCTCATTCTCAGGCTTCTAGGTTTGATTCTTCACTTAATTTAATTCACAAAACCAATTTTCTTTATTTCTTTCTAATTTCATAGTCACCAACGTCGGTCCAGCGACCGTCGCTGAGTTCACATCTGACCGTCATCGGTTAAACCCTAACCGGTGTCAGCTTCTAGATTTCTAGTTACTTTACCTAGAATAACTTTCATTACTACTTCTGTTCTATTTCCAGCCCTCAGGGCATCATCATATTTCTCCCTTATTGATATTTTCTGTCATACACAGTTTCACCAGTACAAATCCAACATTCCCACTTCATTTTTTTGAGACTGGTTTCTTCCACAGTGACCGGTATCGGTTTCAGAAACCATCATCAGTGTTGTCCTAACCATCATT
Source organism: Taxus chinensis (assembly GCA_019776745.2). Taxonomy (NCBI): domain Eukaryota; kingdom Viridiplantae; phylum Streptophyta; class Pinopsida; order Cupressales; family Taxaceae; genus Taxus; species Taxus chinensis. The sequence continues at coordinate 700,724,125 of CM034148.1, forward strand.
GGTCATCTTGACCGTCATCGGTTTGCCTAGAATTGTCACCGGTCAACCTGACCATCGTCAGTTTCCTGTGTTTAATTTTTCAAAATCTAGACATTGACCAAATTCACCTCCAGATCCCATTATTCTCTGTTTTTTACTATTTTCTGTGTCATCTACAGAATACAGTCTTACCAGGTCAGCACTTGTTCACATGGTGCTAACTCGCAGCCAAAATAATGCCCTCATATTCCATGCTAGTCATCAACCACTCCCACCTAGTCCCTCACCACCTTCCATCCTATCACCCATGGATCCAACCTTACCTACCACTATTGCTTCTGGCGATGAGGAGTTTGCATGACTCCTTGATCAGAATCCCATGGCCTTACAGTTCTACCTTTCCCACTCTTCCACCCGAGACTCCTCTGGTTAGTTGATATACGACATGCCTGTATCAATCTCTCCTGCCCTTATTCCTGCTGCTGCATTACCCTCACCTGCTTCACCCCCAGTATTTTTCCTAGCTAGGACCCATACCCACCATGACCACCACATCGGTAGTTTCCCTCGTGCCTATCATATTTGTTGTCCCCTCATCCACCACCCAGACCATAGCACAATCCACACCCATTGTCTCACAAATACCCATTGCAACACAACCACTTGTGGTGTCGGTGACCCCTACTCCATTCCAAAATATCATCCTCTCCATCCCACAAACATTACCCCCAATCACTACCAAAGTCATGACAACCATCCCACCCACATACACCTACTATCAACAACCCCCTATCTCATCTGTCACCCATTCTGGATATGTGCCTTCCATGTCAGTTCCTTATTCTCAACCTCCCTATCAGGTTCAATATCCACCTCCTTACACCACAGGAGGTGTCCCCCCATCACAACCTACCAACGACCTCATCAAGTTGATGATGGAAAAGATGCAAACACTAGAAGCATCAGTTTTCAGTCTCACGCAATTCCCTCACCTATGATGAAATTTGTAATGAGCCTATTCACCCATCCATTCCCATTCGAACCATACCCCGTACATTGGGAGATGCCAAAATTCAACTGCTTCAATAGCAAAGAAGATCTGCAACAACATTTGCAGTCCTTTAAACATGGGTGTTACCTGATTTCCCACAATGACACTTTACTTTTGAGGACTTTCCCAATGTCCCTGATAGGACCTGCATTGGACTAGTACAGTGGACTACCAAGACACTCCATTTACTCATTCAATCAAGTATCCCAAGCCTTCCTAGATCACTTCTCCATCAACATTGTTAAGAAGGTTACCATGACTGATCTTTATTCCACATGACAATATGATGATGAGTCTATCGCTGACTTCGTCACTCACTGGCGCAGCCTCATAAACCAGCTCACATTCCAATTGCCTCAAACCAAGCTTATAGAACTATTTACTCGGGCATGTGCTAGACACATCTCACCAACCCTACAGGTGTAAAATTTTCACACTTTCGACGAGGCATTCACCATGGCACAGAAATTGGAAATTCATGCTATCAAAGAAAAGAAGATTCAACTTCATAATAAGAACATCGCATTCAAATCAAATGATACTTCTTCATCTTTGAAACCTCAAAACAACTATTCAAAGCCCAAAGGGTCTGCTAATGTCCATAGTTCTCAAAGCTGGTCCCCCTCATCAATCAAACCCAACCAAACCCCCTTCTAATCTTTCTCCTGTCCAAGCTTTCCAGTTCAGATGAGAACAATGAAAGTACACTTCCCTAGGAGAATCTTATTCCTCTGTTTTGGAAAAGCTTGTTAAGGCAGGTGTCATTACCCTTCCACCTATAAAACCATATACTGGTTTTGACCCTGAGTGACCCATGCCTGCGTGGTATAAGGAACATGACTTTTGCAACTATCATCAGGTCAAAGGTCATAATGACAATAACTACATTACCTTCAAAAATATCATTCAAGAAATGATAGACAATGGAGACTTAGTCTTGGATAGCCCGAATGCACCCACTAACCAAAGCCTACACATCTTCAAGAAGCCATTCCCTAATCATGCCCCATCTTCAAACCAAGTGGGTGATACCTCAAACAATGATAGCACTGTCCGCAAGGTCCATGTTATTTTCAATGACGCACCATAGTTGCTTCCCAATTGCCTCATATTCCTTCCATAGATGAAATCTTAGCCCACACTCCCCTACCTGCACCAGAACCTATTTCATCTACTCCTCTACCCATAGAGGAATCCCTTCATCTTCTCCTTCACCCATGAAAGATCCTATAATCAGCACACTGCCTTTGACCCCTCAAAATTCTGAGTGGCACCTCCCACTTCACCTAACAATGCAAGGAGAGCCCACTTCGGCTGGCCCATCCTCTCCTCTACCCATGGAGGATACTATAGAAGTACCACCACCTATAGATGACCATTCACCATCAGACCTTCAAGATCCCGTTGATCTACTTTTGGCTCTCTTACCCACAGAGTCTGAGGCTAGCCATTTCCTGGTATCTCAAACACATTTTATGGGGATTGCCACTCGGTCCACATCAGGCTCCACTTACAATAGTACCATTCTCACACTTGGCCGATCACCTGGATTATGTCGATAGAGCCTTACTTTGGGGGTGCCTTCTACTTCCTATTTCAACACAAATGCAATTGTCACTCACTGACACCTCCACTATCTATCCAAAAGTGTTTCGGCCGACCAAACCGAACACAACCACAACTATCCTAAAATCTCCCATGACACCACTCATGGCTCAACTCACACCTCTACCCATAACCCAACATGCATCTACACCCAAACCCATGCCTATATCATCTCCCTTTCCTAAACCTATCACTACCTTAGGGGTCATACCAACAGCTAGCCTTACTCATCCACCCATCAAATTAGATTTAGCTACGTCTTCCAAAACTAACACCAAACTTAACCTGGCCCCTAAACAGAAGAGCCAATCTCCTAGATCTCATACCCTAACCTCGCCAACCACACCCTTATCACCTTCACCCCTTCCGTCCATCCTAGGACCTCACCCTTTCGACCCTAGCCAAGAAACCCTCATCCATTGGTAAACCAAGAATGCAGCAACCCATTTCCCCATCACAGACCTCTAATATACCCAAGTGCCCCACACAACCTGTGCCCTCACCTGTAACCTTTTTACCACCCATACCTCCAATACCATCAATAAATTCTTCACTACCCACAACACTTCCTTCTCTTTCACTCATGCCTCCTGCCCAACCTATGCCACCTACCTCCACAGCACCTCAGTTACCCCCATGGGTAACCCACCCTCTTCCACCATCTACTTTTCCCTCTACATCTCATGTGCACCCATATCACCTTTACCCAAGAAGGTGCAACCTAAAGCTAAAAATCATGCTACCCTCCAATAAGGTAGTTAAACCAACCACACCTTCTATTTCCAGTTCATCTACCATGCCCCTACCCAAGTAGATATGACCAACACCTAAGACCACACCACACACCAAACTAGTAGCCCAACCTACTCCCCCTCTTGCAAAGACTCTTCCTACATAGTCAGCTGCACCTGTACCCAAACCCAAATTCACCTCCCATTGTGATCCATTAGCAGGGTCCTACGCTAAAATCCTAACCAACCTCCTTGAAACTTTTGTCATCACATTACCACCTCTTAGACCTTACAACCCACTCAAACCCAAACCAAAAGGGTTTGACGAAACCAAAATTTGTGCCTACCATCGTGTGCCAGGAAACGATGTAGAGAATTGTAAGGCTTTGAAAGCCGCTCTTGTCCAGTTGTGTCCTCTTGAAGAAAACTTTGACGATGATGATCTTCTTGATGAGGAACCCATTTCACTGGCACCAATTTCCATAGATCTTCCCTCATTTCCTACTCAACAACCAAAATCTCCACCCCCACAACTCTTAGATCCATCCCCGAGATTCAAAATTAACATGGTTCACATAAGAGAGTTGGCCAAACCACCACCCAAATGCAAATGCACCCTACTCATCTCACAAGGGTCATACCCACCACTAGGGTTTTGTCCCTCTTACCATTATACCTTCCATGACACACCCTCTCCATCCAACTCCCCTCAGATTAACATGATCAACATTGCCACCCATGCTCAGAAAGACAAGGGAAAGGAGAAAGCAACTGGCCCATCAACCAACCCTGTACCCAATATACCATCTGCACCCACACCCAAAGTCATCATTCACGGTCCTGCACATCCCATTTCTGATAGGGGCCACACATCATACAATGCTAAAACAACTACACCAATCCCCCCTCAAAATGTCTTTATATGACCTCATCCAAACCTCAGAGTCACATCATCAAGCCCTCATGGAGGTCCTTCAATCTATTAAAGTCTTACCAAATGACCCCACACCCATAGCCTCCATCATTACCCCTCACCACGTAGCCTCTCTCACTAGGTCTTCACCTTCCTCTACACCTTCACCCACTCACCAAGTGGCCACCCTCAGTTTTACAGATGAAGAGATCACTCCCTTTCAGTCCGATGACCCTGACCCCACTCTTTTCATCTCCATATTTATCGATAATATACGCATCTGATGCATTATGATCGATGGTGGTGCTAGCATTAACATCATCTCCTCCCATGCGTATGCCCAAATGCAAATACCTACCAATTACATGCATAGTAACCTGTTATGTTGTGTTCCTTCAATGACACCATAACCTCTACACTGGGTACCATTTGTTCTCCATGTCCGCGTAGGTCCCTGTACCATCCTGGAACTTTTCTATGTCCTAGAAGGGGAGTTCCAGTATAACTTGTTGCTTGGTCGACCTTGGATTCGTGTCATGGGTTGTGTCCCTTCAATGTTACATCGATGCCTCAAATTTGAACAAGAGGGACATAATTACACCATCCCTGCTGACCCCTCACCTTTCAAGACCTGTAACATGCTATATCAACCCAATGATGTGCTTGTACCGGTCAAGGCATCCACCACCAAAACCACTTCACCTCCACCCACAAGCCCATCCACCAAAATTGTTACTACTTCTGCTGCGTCTAACCTCGCTATCCCTACTACAGCTATAGCCTCCACTACTAGCACCCCTGCTTCCCCTTCATCTAGCGAGCCATCTATACTCGCTACCCATATACCCACTACTGATCCCTTAGAAGGTGTTTTTCAATGCCTCACTCTGGGGGAATACTGCCTATACAATATCGATACCTTCCTCACCCCACAAGAGTATGGGAATCTGTGTCAACACCCTAGTTATGACATTCACATTAGTGATGTTTTCCCTTATGGCCCTCCCCACCTTCGCACCAACCTAACATATGGGGGACTTGATATGGCCACCTATAAACCTGAACCTCCATCCCAAACCCAACCATTTTCCATCGACCTACACTCCCTCACCAACCATCATTTTTCACTCACACTTTCCTCCACTAGGTGCACATGGAAAGGATTTGGCTTTGGTTTTTATGAAACAAGGCCACCACACTGTCATCTCCTGTACCTCTTGTAAACACAATGACTGTAGTGGCATTGGTTTTGATGCTCCATCTTCTAAGAAGGTTCACATCGACCTTATTCAAGATGAGGCATCTTCCCCCTCTCATTCACCCACATTACCATCCTCACCCACAGAGTCCATAGATCCTGAATCTATACCTCCTAACTTTTTTTTCATAAACACCATTTCCCTGGGACTGCTGACCTATCAACGTGATGGCAAGGCTCCCTCTTCTCTCCCATTCCTATATCCTGACATGATAAATGATGATACACTTTCAATTAACATCGTTTAATGTCAGGACGATGAGTCCATCCTCACCTACCTTGGTGCAGAAGACTCTTATATTCACCGTTGTTACCCTCTGAGATGCAAACCATGTTGAATGAATTAACCATCGAAATCAACATTAATACTCAAGACGACCACACATTCTAAATATCAGCCAATCTTTAGATGCTACTGAACATGAATCCTTCACCTCTTTCCTTGGGGACCATAGCGATGCATTTGCTTGGTCCTATGTTGATATGCCTAGTATCGATCCTAAAATTGTGGTTCACAATATCGTGACCATTCCTGAGGCCAAACCTATCAAAAAAAAGCTATAAAAAATGCATCCTCGCATTACTCTTCTAGTCAAAGAGGAGCTTAGTGCCTTCTCTTGGTTTCCTTCATTCTACCCATCGATTATCCCCAATGGATTTCTAACATAATTCCTATCATGAAAGCAATAGGGGGACTCTGTATTTGCACATATTTCTATGACCTCAACCTTGCATGTCCCAAAGATGATTTCCCACTACCAGGAATTGACCAACTAGTTGATCTCACTGCTGGCCATGAAATGTTATCACTCATGGATAGTTTCAGGCTACAATCAAATATTACTAGCTCCCAAGGATCAACACAAGACTACCTTCATCACCCCTTGGGGGAATTTCTGCTATCGAGTCATGCCCTTTGGCCTCAAAAATGCTGGTGCTACATATTAGCGGGCCATGACTTACATCTTCCATGACATCATGCATCACATATTGGAGGATTATGTAGATGATATTCTTTCCAAATCCAAACATTGAACTGAACACCTACCCGTTCTTAAAGTCATCTTTGACAACCTCATCAAATATTGTGTTCGTCTTCAACCAAAAAAATGCATCTTGGCAGTACTTTCAAGGGAAACTCCTAGGTTTCATCATTTCTTTGCGTGGAATAGAAGTTGATCCTACTAAATTCAAGGCTATCCTTGAAATGCCTCCACCCACTAATCTCCATCAACTTCGCAGCCGAAAAGGAAAATTGCAATCAATTCGTTTCTTTATCTCCCAACTCTTTGACCGCTGTTAACCATTCCATCATCTTCTCAAGAAAGACATTTAATTCAAATGGGATGAGGACTGCCATAAAGCCTTCAAAGCCTTAAAACAATACCTACTTTAACCACCAGTGCTTGTTCCTCCCAAGGATGACCAGCCCTTCTACCTATATATTTCTACCACTGACCATTATCTAGGTGTCATGCTTTCTCATCACAATGACCAACACCGAGAGCAAGTGGTTTATTACATAAGCCGTACCCTTCTTGAGTAGGAAACTAGATATACCCATGCTGAATTTTTTTTCCTAGCCTTAGTTTTCATCACCACCAAACTCCGCCATTACCTACTTAACCAAAAAACCTTCATCATTACTAATACCAACCCATTACACTACATGTATGCCAAACCTTATCAAAATCAATGTGCCCACATGCTAGCTTATGCTTTTGTTCGACCTCGACCTTGAATTCATCCATCAAAAGTCCATCAAGGGCCAAGCTATCGCTAACCAATTGGCCGACGCACCTATTTCTGGGGATCAACCCTCTAACTTCAACTTTCCAGATGAGTTCTATTGCTACCCTTTCCCTAGATGAACTCGCTTACCAAATGACACTCTTCTTCGATGGCTCCAAGTGTTAGCGTGGGGGTGGGGCTGGTGTTATCCTCATTCCTCTTGATGGTGAACCTATGTCTTTGTCTTTCAAACTCGATTTTGATTGTACAAACAATATTGCTGAATATGAAGCACTCATATTGGGCCTCCAGGCTGCTTATGCCTTAGATGTTAAGTCAATCAACATCTTTGGTGATTCTCAGTTGGTCATAAACCAAGTCAATGGTATATACCAGTGTTGTAATGAGATACTTCAAAAGTATAAGCATCATGTGGACATACTTTTGACCACCTTCGACCGTTACGCCCTTCAAACCACCCCACATTCTACTAATAAATTTGTAGATACCATGGCCTGCTTGGCTTCTTAGATACCTGCTTCGCCCGCTGACTCTAAAATATTTGTCACCATACAAAGACTACAATCACCCTCTTATTTTCCTCATGAAGTTTACTCTATCGGAACCACTGCCTCCTGACCTAAGTGACCTTTGGTATAAGAAATACATAGACTATCTTTCCCTCTCCATTTTACCTCTGATCTCACTTGTAATGGACAATGTGCCTTCCTTAAAATTGTCTCGCATTATGTCATCATGGGTGGTCTTTTGTACAAACGTGGTTTTGACACTATTCTCTTGCGATGCCTTACCAGTTCTGAAATTCCTTACACCATTAAGGAATTCCATGATGGGATTTGTGGTGGCCACTTTAGTGGTCTCACTGTCGCTAAATGCATTCTTCTCCTAGGCTATTACTGGCCAACCCTAAACCATGACTATTGTGATTATGTCAAACATTGTGTAAAATGCCAGCAACATGCTAATCTCCATCACACCCCTAGTCATGCCTTACAGGTCACATGAGACCTTTTTCCTTTCTCTCAATGGGGTTTGGATCTTATCGGTGAGATCAACCCCCATTCTTCACAATGCCACCAATGGATCATAACCGCTACTGAATATTACACTAAATGGGTAGAATCCATTCCCCTCATTTCCACAAAAGCTGAGAAAATATGTGAATTCATCAACCATCACATCATCTGTCGCTTTGGTGTCCCTCACCGTATTATCACGGATAACGGAAAACAATTCAAAAAAAAACCCTATGCAAACTATGTGATGCTTTTGGCATCCAACTCAGTTTCTCATCACCTTATTACCCACAAACCAATGGTCAAGCCAAATCAACCAATAAAACCTTGAACAAAATTCTTATGAAGGTGGTCAATGATACTAGGAAGGATTGGCATACACACATTCCTTTTGCCTTGTGGGCTTACTGCACTAGTATTTAGACTTCGACTACTGCCACCCCCTTTTCTCTGGTCTACAACAATGAGGTGGTCTTACCTCTCGAAGTCCAGATTCCATCCCTCCACATCTCACTACAAGACATGCTCAATGACGATGAATTTCACCAGGATCGTTTGGCACAACTTGAATTATTAGATGAACGTCATCTCAATGCCCTGGACCATCTTCAAATCTACCAAAAATGTATCAAACATGCCTATGAAAAATGTGTTCATGAACAAACCTTTCAAGTTGGTGACCTCATCCTGAAGGAAAATCAACATGTAACCAAAGAGGAGAAAAGTAAACGGGGAAAATTTGCTCCTAATTGGCTTGGACCCTATATCGTCACCCATGCCTATGGATCAAGTGCTTATCATTTGTCTTCACTGAAGGTAAACCTAAACTTGAGCCCCTTAATGCCTTGCATCTTCAACCATTTTATTGTTGATATCAAGTCCTATATCACTTTCTATCAATTGGTCACTCGTCCCTTGAGCATTGTTCACCTTCCATTATCACCCATTTTGAGGATCCACGATTAAACAAGAATCATGTGATTACCCGTCACCTTTTAGCCTTGTCTTCAATGTGAGTACCACGACTTTGCTCATAGCATGATTCTCATGGATACTTTTTATCTTCTTCAAGATGGAATCCCATGGTCATTCATCACTTGAAACCACCTCTTTCCTAGTTAATCTTTGTGTACTATGATCTTGTCTTCTAAAACCGGAACCTAATCATCCTCTATAATCTTGTCCATGACTTAAATGTCTAAAAAAACAAAAAGGGATACAACTCTTGAGTCAAACTTCCAGCAAAAAGATGACTCCCTCAAAAGGGACATCTCTTCTCCATATTCTACCACTATCAATAGACTGACTCCCTCGAAGGACAGCTATGTACGGTCATTACAAAAATGTAATAAATATTCAGAAGCTTCCTGCATCGATCAGCTTCACGAAGACCTCAAGGAGATAATATATTCATCCCATATAGAATTCCTGCATCGATCAGTCTATTAAAAATAAACAAATCAAGAAAAATATGAAATTTTCGTCATGGACTTGCCTATTTTGGATTATAGGTTTCTTGTTCTGAAATACACGTCGTCGTACACTAAGTTACGCTAAACCTCTCATTCTCACCTCCTTGTCTTTTCCACCTAAATTCCTCGTTACTCAAGGGACTTTCTGCAAATGTGACATTTTGTGATCTTGTGACTTTTCTTCACCCTTAAAATAATCCATTATGCAAGGCCTGTATGGTCTTACGTTCATAAGCCCATCTAAGGTACGATCGAACTCATTAGGGTTCTTATTAATTAAGCATCTCTTTTACCACTTCTTACCATTCACCTTCCTCATTACCTATTGATTATCCTATACAGGACCAGATCCTCAACACATGTATTTAAAAATCAATCAACCATACCTACAACCTAAACTCAATCATACCTATGACCTACATCACCCATGCCTAACACCTATCTGACCATTACGCTATTTCACCTTAATATTCCCTAGCTTATGGGAGAACTACATCGGCTTGAGGTCCCTTTTCACTGGGACTATGTAGGCAACACTCCGAGGGCATGGGGCCCTTGGAGGTTAGCTTGGCCACTCTCTACCCTAACCAATTCCCTCTCCCCCTTTCCTAGTCACATTCTACCCTAGTTAGTTTCCTTTTTATATCAATAATTGGAAATTAAACCAAACAAATAACAATTGCTTCACATCTTTACCATCATCACTGCATACATTTCATATGTCTACCATTTCTTTACCATTATCATGCATTTTACTACAAAACATCTTAAATGACCCACATCATCATTAATTACACAAATTAATGAATTAAAAACTCAACCATACCTAAACCAACCTTAATCATACCATACCTACCAACCTAAACTTCATCATACCTAAGTCAACCTAACTCAATCCATACCTATGACCTGACTCATCCATGCCTATGACCTGACTCAATCCATGCCTATGACCTAACTCAATCCATGCCTACATGACCTTGACTCCATCATACTTAATTCACCTAGGTTCCATCACATACACAAATAATAATGGAAATTAAAACAAGTACACCATCCATAATATAAATATCATCATCTATAAATCATGACATCTGTGTATACATACATATGTACACCAATACAAATGAATCCAAAAATCTCAAAAAACCTCATGTACATCCTCACCATCTTCGGCACGCAGGCTAGTATATGATCAAAATCAATCAACTATCGGCACGCCACTATATGATATACATCCTCAATCTCTTTGGCACATAGGATGGTATATATAAAAAATAAATGACTATATAAAACAAGAGGTAAACGGCTATTTATCACCCATATCCTAGGTACATACCCTATCTCCTCCCCATCCCTGTACACCTAGACACCTCTACCCATTCCTATGCTACCCAATTTTCCTTCCCCAATTCTCCTTTTCCCCCCCCTCCGTATTCCTTCCCTAACCTATATACCCAATCTACCTCTAACCAATCAAGAGATTCAATCTTACCCATCACGCTGCCATCTTTGTGGTGGCACATGGGTCCCTGGTGGTATCCCTCTCCTACCTCTGCCATGGAGTCCTGGCTCTCCACCCAATCACAATGTGAACTGTGGTGAACCCATCTACCTGGCTCCTCTAACCAACTTGATCCCTCCATCTTAGCAGGATATCTCCTTGGCTTTTTTCCCGTGCACAACTCGTTCCACACATTTGGGTACAAATGAATCAGCATATTATGGTCCTCTCGACTTGAGGTTATACCTAAACCTGTGCCCTAGCTCACCGTGGTCGGTTATACCAAGTCTGACATCAGTCATCTACCCCCATAAACTGTGATCGGCTTACCTCGACCATCCCCAGTTACGTATGACTGACATTGGTTACCTTTCATATTTGTGCCCATTCCCCATTGCTGTCCCCACTTACCCAACCCAACCCAACTGTCGTTTGTCCTTACCCACCCTTATTACAACCAACCTCCATGCCTACCTTACCTATACTTGTCCTTAATTACATTTTGGGACTTGTTATTTTACCCATACCTCGGCCCTACCCATGGTGTGACCTAGCTACTTGGACCTGGAACATTTCTAGTGACTTGTGAACTCATGTGCTCACTATACCTTGCGACACCGTTACCCATGTTGTTTGACCTAATGACCTTACCTTGCCTCTTGCCATGACCATTTATCCTGACCCAACCTTTGGTGTATTGGAACATACCTAAATTGTTACACCTGACCTGCAAAGTGCTTCCACACCATATCCTATACCTTGGATACCAGAATCACCTCAACCTTGTTTGGATAAACCTATCGACCTTAGACAATGTAGAGTTTTCATGCTCTTCAACCTGGTACCATGCTGCAGTTTATGTGTGTGTGTGTGTGTGTGTGTGTTTGACTGTTAATACCTTTGACCCTGACCCATTACCTGGATTACCTAATTGGACCTTTACCCCCTTACCCTCGTTGTCCACCTTCCTCTTCATCACATTCACCTTTTATCAAACCACTCACCAATTCTACCTTCTACCTCATCAATTCCTGGTTTGAGGGGGATCACCTTCACCCACACATGGGGCAACCACATCTTATTTTTATCAGTGTCGCTTACCAATACAAGCTACGCAACAAAAAGGGGAAAATGTAGACACCAAAATTGGGTCACATGCTCCTTGACCCTTCATTAAATAATCAAACTTGAACACACTCACCTAACCATGGCCCCTTACACCCCACACTAATATTAATTTAATTAATTTAATTAAATTAATCCATGTCCTCACAATATTTATTATTTAATTATCCTAATTAAGATAATTCTCACCCACCACCTCACTATACACCTAGCCACCTCCCTAAGTCTATTCTTAGTATGTTTCCATAACTAACTAAGACCTAACTAAACCCTAAAAATCAAAGCCTACATCCCCTCTAACCACATTCTTGCATAAAAAAAGGTAACTCCTGCTCTTTCCCGGATGAATAAAGAGATATGGTGGAAATCATTGCCATGATCTCCCATTTTTAGTAAACCTAGGGAATCCCGCCCTAACTGACACCGGTCACCCCTGAACCAATGCGGATCAATCCGAAACTGTCGTCGGTTACCTTTTATTCCCTTTGGTAACCTTATTTTGAGGTTGGCACATTTCTGAGAGAAAGGAAGGAGACCAGAGATGCATGCAAGCGAAAAAAACATCCTTTTACACATCCAAACATTCAGAGCCATCACCAAGATCAATCAGAGAGCCATTGCATTCACGGGAGAACTCCGGGAAAGCACCACTATAGGACCATACATGTATTCTTTGATCAACCACCTCCACCACTCAGCCATCAAAAACCTTAACACAGTAAGTATGGCCCCAACCAGTATATTTTATTTTAGTTAGTAATCTTTATTACTCTTGTTATTAATCTATTCTTTGCATGCTTATTGCTTCATCACCCACTTTCTTATAAACCCAAATATCCCTTCACCCATATCACTAAATCACCTATACTCACCTGTTGTATACTTATGAGCATACCTAAGATCTCTACAGACCTCCCCATTCACTCACCCAAACTTTATTTGACCTCAGATCACCCCTGTCATTTAACCTATTTTGAGTTTCTTTTACCCCTGACCATACCGATGTCAGTTACCCACAACCGTCGTTGGTTCTACCTAAACTTGCATTGGTCACATTTAGACATGATGTCTCTGTGTTTTACACCTTGACCAAGAACAGACCCAACAACCACCCTACCAGTTGACCTAAATAACCCTATAATCTAACCTTGACTAATCCCAGTACCTTGACAGATGCCTCACCTCTCAGATCCAACTATAACCTAGCCTGTTGTGATTGGATTTGCTTATTGTATTTGAATGAGATACCTAAATCATATCAACTATAGTAGGACCTTTTTTATTTCTCACATTAACTTGTTTTAAATAGTGGATTGACAACCATCTAGGAAGTATCACACTTCCGGAACTAGCATACGCTAGGCAGTCCACTATCATATATCATTTAACTATACAGGTTTGGAATGAAGGGGTTATGACAATGTGAAGAGTGAGTCTTTGGGTTTTAGAGGAATTGATTGGAAAGGTTACTGACATGAACTACAATGGGTGTAAGGTTTTTAAAGAATGAAAGAGGTTTTAAAAGGAATTCTACAATTTCCTTGATATTGATGAGAAGATTGTAAATATGTAAGATGGTTGTTGATTAAGGAATACTTGTCTAAAATCACACAAGGAGTCCACATGGGATAGGAGGCTCGAATCAAAGGCACAGAAGGATAGGAAGGACCCGTGCACGAAAGGCAAGTTCAGCTTTCAGGACTTAGCTGATTTTGAGTATGAGGATCTATTTTTGGAAGATGGCGTGTGAAACACATCAACGATGCAGAGATGTGTGTGCCATGCATTGTCTATATTTGGATAAGTGGTTCAAATAATCTTTGTATGGAGGCAAGCTAAGAATAGAATTGACACTTCATTTAAACTGCAAGAGGACTATAGATAGCGCACTTGCATGTGTGGCTATGATTGTAAACGGCATGTGGTTATCAATAGCATGTGACCTATTTCCGGAATAGATAAGTGGTGAAGGGAAAGTCCTCGCCCTATATATATATATATATATATATGATGTTAAGTGCATAGTAGGGGGTGAATGATAGAGAGTTGGATGTATGTATGTGTAACAGAGAATATACGCATATGACTGAATTACTGTATCAGTTCCATACATGCATTGGTATAAATTGACAGTAATGTAAGGATCTTCTATGTTTATTAATAGATGGAAGATATTGTCTGAATCTAAGTTTCACTCTATGTAGTTGAGTAGTGCATGTTATTAATTCAATGATGATTACTATTTAAGCTTCCTCTTTCATAGATCTTAGGGTAGTAAGCATGGTAGAATGATGGATTAGTTATGAATCTATATGTTTCTTCCTTCATCATGTTAACATTATGTTATAGCAACCTTAAAGAGGGACCTAGTACCTTTGCATGCTTTCGGTGAGTGCTCAGTCTAGGCTGAGTGATGTGTCAGCGTGACTAGAGTGTGATCTTGTAAATTCTAGGCTACATCATTGGTTCCGTTTTTGGGATCTCTTTTTTAGTTGTTTTCAGGATGGTTTGTGATGAAGATGTACCAGTTAAATCTAGCAAGTATTAAGGAATGGATACAAGATCTAGAGGAAGAATATGCACAACAGTTCAGCAGTGGATTTGAGTTTAACACACGCACTTGGGTAGAACACAACCTGTACGAAAGCTTATAAGAGAGATTTTTCTCTATCTTTCCTATACAACTATACGAGTGGCTTACTACTTGTACATATCAGTGGAATTGAATATATCGCGCACTTTTCTAGACACATGAAGAATTTTAGGCCCTTTATGATGCTGATCTGATCTAGACTCACATAGTGGATACGTGGTTTCATGGCATTCTAAACAATTATATTCTAGAATATTCAATTTTGACATACTCTTTCCCGGAGATAGCTGATATTCAATTTTTGAGGTATCCAAGAGGAACATATTTGCAAGGTATTCCACTGGTGATCAAGATCTTAATGGTAACTTTGAACTTGGAGAGTAAACTGATGGCTAACTAAACTTCACTACGCGTGAGGGTAGGAACATGTTTGGTATTAAGATGGCAGACCTAGCTGTAGAAAAGTAGAGAGAGGAAAGGTGGATTAAGTATAATGAGGCACGTGAGAGGGAGATAAAGAAGCAACCATTCGTTATAGAAAGTAAGGCATTGAGGAGAGAGATGGCTCGTGAAGGATTTATGGCTCATGTAGAAGATGTGGAGCTAGAGCATCAAGAACTCCCCTATCTTGGAAAGCATGCTAGAGATTCCTTCTCGACCTCACACAGAGAAGTGTGCCAGCAGAGACCATTTGGGCCGCAGGCACGCATCTTAATCCACCTACTGACCTGTATGAGCATTCTTAGGCGCATCATCTGCATAGAATGTGAGCGTGTAGAATTTTGGATTTACCTCTAGAAGTGGAGCTACCTCACAGACCGTAGGGGTTCAGTATAGTACTACTGTCAGAGCACAGGGGAGTACATCTATAGGTCTTATTCTAGCTACAGGTGGAGGATCAAGAGGTATAGGTGGTTCTAGTTTTGGGGTGATCTGGTGGGTGTGGAGGTAGAGGGAACCTAGGAGGTTCTGGATCAGGTGGTCAAGGTACCCAACAATGATAGAATATCTATATGGAGATGTCTCTTCGTCTCCTGAAGTATAGAGGTTATAGAGGATGCTGTAAAACACGTGTATATGTGTGAAATCTTGTGGTGCACTAAATGGATTACAACTACTGAGCGAAAGGCAAGTCAATTCACTACTACATTACAGGGGCATGCACACAGCTAGTATAAGAAGTTTGACCCTGATCAAACTTGCGTAGATTATGCAACATTGAGAGATGCTTTCTTGAAATAGTTCCATATCCATAAGTTTGAGTAGAAGAGTATAAGTGTGATCAAAGATATCAAGCAAGGCACTACTGAGAGTGTACGTGAGTATGGTGCTCATTATAAGACTCTTCTATCTAAGTTATCTTATGATATTCATGTTATCTAACATGCATAGTGGTTCGTTGGAGGATTGATTACACCTTTTAGAAGGGCATTGTCACATAAGACCTACATGGATCCGTGTAAAACACTGGAAGAAACATTGCATGCTAAGGCGAGTTGGGGAGCATTGACACTTGTGTTAGTCCATTTATAGAAGCACATATTGTAGCTATGGCAAAGCAGTTAGAGAAGATATCAGTAAATTCAGCCCATGAAATGCACTCAGGAATTTGGTGTACAGATTGTGAAGTGGAAGGTCACACCAAGGATAGTTTCCCTCGTAGATCTATATGCTCATTACTATTGGACTGTGAGATTTTTCATTTGAATCATGATGCGAGTCAGTGTCCTTTATTACAACACATGATAAAGAAGAATTTATCTTGCTTTTGCTAGATTTGTAGGTCCACGACCCATGATACTGAGGATTGTCGGTTGATTGGTCAGATCTAGGATGCTATAGACATTGGAGTACGACGGAAAAGTATAACAAATAATTCTAAGGGTAGGAATGAGCACCAGGATAAGGATCATAATTAGACACGCTATGACAGGGATGAGGGGCAATTTTGAAGGAGGTCATGGAAGGGGACATGGATATCATGGTGGATATGGAGGAAAAGGCCAAGGTGGAGGGAGAGGAGCGTTCCCTCATGGAACATGTTATATGTGTGGATCTCCTTACCATTACAGGTGCAAATTTCCTTAGACTAATGCATGTTCTTTCTACGAGAAGAACCCCGGCTATGAACAGTTCCCAAACTTATATGAACATCTGAGTAAGTAGCATAAACAAGAAAACAAAGGTGCCAAGATGGTTAGAATCTAGCGTGTGGTAGAAGACCAATGGATGCCTAAGATAACATAAGAACTTGAGGCATTGTCAGTGAAGATTACTACACATGCTGAAGAGGCGTTGCGCGTGAGAGGAATTTCACCAAAAGCCTACGATTACCAAGGAGGAGGAATTTCATAAATAAGTTTACCAGGATACCATGGAAGTGCTAAGGAATCTTCAAGGTGAGATACAGTACCTAAAAGAGTAGAAGAAGGCATCTGAGATATTCCAAATGGATATCAATGATCTGTGAGAGGTGTGCAAGATGTTGCACTGGGAGAAAATTATTCCACCATTAGGAAGTTCGTTAAAAGGGAACACTCTACGTGTAAGTCTTGAGACCAGATGGAAGATCCTGCATACAAATCTTCCCCCTGATAGCATTAACTATGACAAAGAGATTACTTTGAATGTTGTTATGGATGGGTGGCTGTTGAGCAACATATTTATTGATATAGGCACGGAAGTAAATAAGATGACATTAGATGTATGGGTACAAATGGGGAGGCCTCCATTGCCGCCATCATCTAATGTGTTATTAATGGCAAACCAAACTAAGACCACTCCCATAGGAGTATTGAAAGATGCATCTATAACTATACAAGGGGGCTGAGTTCACTGGGGATTTTGAGGTATTAACACTTACAGAAGTAGACAATTTTCTAGCCCTTGCTTGGATGCCCTAAGTATTATGTGATAAATGAAGAAACACTATAACACAAGGTAAGTAGCGGTCATGGAAACTACCAGGGGAAGGCGCAATGGTGAGGTACTTGGTACATGGAAGCACATGGAAGAGAAGTCTGTAGCTAGAATGTAAGAAGGTACACTAGAAGGTTATAGATGGGGTATGATGATGTACTGTGTGGAAATGGTGGAAAAGGGTCAATTGATGAGAAGATTGTTGGTAGGTAGAGCAATAAATGCACTACAATTTTGAAAATATATATAAGGATGTGATGTGGGTTCATTTATACCTTTACAATCACAAGTATTCAAATGAGATAAGTATAATTGAGCCAAAAAAATCATTTTGAGGTGCGGAGAGTTGTGAAACCACATGTGAAGAGAATATTTGTGCAATGAAGAGGCTTGCATCCCCATTGGTGAAGGGTTTGAGTGAAACAAAAGCATTGAGAAGGATCTAGGGCATGCAGTTTCAAGCTAGTGCATGCAGATTTAGGCTAGGGTTTGAGTTTAATTGATATAGAAGGTAAAAGGTAGGATTCAGAAAATGAAACCTAAGAAGGCACCTGCAATGGGTATAAAAGGAAAGAAAAAGGTAGAAATGGAGGTTGAAATTTCTCCCAAGAGAAATTGTTTAGAGATGCAATACCCAGAAAGAGTAATAGTCAGGAAAGATTGGTATTCCCACATCTGAAGGTGCAAAGTGAGTGATTACAATCATCACACCATTAATAATAAGGGAGAACTGGATACATTGTTGAAAAAAAATACCAACAAGCACATGGTAGGTGATATGCCAGTGTATGATGACGTTGGAGAGAAGTAACTTAAGAAGGTAGGAGTCCATCAACTATATGAAGTCCCTTATTTTGGAAAACCAAAGGCTTTGTACCAATGGTTAATGAGCAGATTCCATGATGAATTTTTCTATTTCACTGGTTGGAGGGTAAGGATCACAACAACTCTGATTACCACATTGACAGGACTGAAGGGCACAAGGATAGATATCCTGAGTGATCTAACTGATAAAGCAATTTTCATAGCCACCAGCAAGGAGTTAGGATACTCCAATGGTCTGCATGGCATGGACATAGATAAATTGAAGAAGTTTCCTATAGTACATGAAGCCACACATCTTCTCATAAAATTAAATGATCAAGAGAGATGGTTATAGGTAAAAACAATGTGGTTACACATTACAAATAAGAAGATAAAGGGAGAAATATAAAAATTGTCTGGATATATCACAAAGACTATCATTCAGGAAGCATGCACAGGAGAAAATATAAGGTGCAGTGCTATTCTCTTGTCTCTTATCTTTGTATAAATTGGACTACCCGAAGGACCGAAGAACAAAGTCTTGGAATACCCTGTAGAGAATAAATCTCTCACGGAGAGGTTTGAGAAGTATCTGTGTGAAGGTTCAATGAGTGGGCCATTTGAATAAAGGTCGGAGATGTGGTATACCCAACTTCACATGGCGTTTAAGGAAGAATGGCACATTCCGAAGGAATGACCTTTGGTAGTAGGAAAGGTAGTACAGTTCACGGTGTATCAACACTTATGCATCGCGTGGTTTTCCATGAAGGATGAGACATGGATTCCATGATGTAAAATTCCTTATGCCTTCACAAAAAACTATTTCTAGGCCTCGGTTCACATATTTTATGATGCACATAGGCTGAACTTCAGCACAGACAAGGTATATTGTGACTACCACACCCTCAGAAAATCATATAGATGTTTGAGTCGGTCTACATATATTGAAAGGATCATCTCAGATGCCATAAGTATGAAGCCAATAATTTTTCTATTGGGGAAAGTGGAGCCACACTCATATATCTTCACCTCAAGCCTAGCCTAGAGAACAATAAGTATGTAGAAAATGAGTTCATGATCCCAGGGCCACCTGAGGGAAAACATACAATGGAGAATGTGCCAGCTCCCAAACCTTAAGTAAAAATGGAGGAATAAAAATAAGACCGTGATGATAGTGGAGGCTTGGTCCATATGCATCAAAGGAATCCCACAGAAAGAGTGGAGAGTGAGTGCATCGATACTCCACCATAGGCGCAAGAAATATGAGAGAAATTAGAAATAGAAGTAGCTCCTGAAGAGCACCAATTCAAGAAGGTTTTCAAGTGAACAAGGACCCAAGGAACCGGGACATCGCATGCTATAAGACGATCCCCAAGAATCTCACCTCAAAAGGAAGAACCTAAGAAGAAGAGGATGATAATGTTGAAGCTTAATGAGGAGGAGGAATCTTAAGAGAGTGTGCCAGGGACCCCAGTATAACCAGAATATATGGAGGAGCCCAGAGACAAAGAGATGAAGGATGAAGAGGAAGGGGTGAATGAAGCAAAGAGAACAAAGAAATAACAACCTAGCACTCATGTTACTACTCAAGAAGAAGAGTCCACTTTGAACCTAAGTGCCCAGGTTTGTAAGGGACCAAGAACAAAGAAAAGTGAGGAATACTTTATCCCAAGTATGGGATATGCTGCAGACACAATAAAAATCATCCATGCACATTATAGAGCACCGTGGAGCCTAAGGAAATGTATAGATGGGAGTGGATGGACCCAAATATGGCCACAATGCATGCAAGGAAATAACTATCCTAGTCCATGCAAACTCACATGGAAAAACTAGACTTCGATGTATGCGAGGAGTCTTATGTTTCACAGAGGGAAAGTAAGGCTCCACATAGTAGGAACATGATAGTGAAACCTACTCTAATGTCTGATGAGCATGTGAGAAATGCCTTGGACAAGGTATCTGTTGAAGTGGCATGCAGAAATATTGATAAGGTCGACACTATCTAAGCGCTAATAGAAGAAAATAAGGAAAAAATTGTGGAGATAGCCCATTTAAAAGGGGAGAAGGACCTGGAGCATAAAAATAATGAGGCCTTCATTAGCATGGAAAAGTAAATTGGTGATCATATCCTAAAAGCAAGGCCTCATCTAGAATCAAAGGTACTAGAGAGGTTTCCTTCTGCAATGCACTATGTATGCACTTTGGTTGTTTTAGTGCTAGAGGATGGTCCACTAAGAATGCCTACACCAAAAGATGTTGAACAGGAAGCAGAGAGAGAAAGGGCCTTCGTGATTAGGAAAATTTCAAATTATGAGGCACTGCTCCAAACTCTGAAGGATGAACCGAAGAAATATGACCAATATTTAAATAGTTTTGCAGCACCAGAGGCATTAATTAGGACCATAACTCTGGTGGAAGATAATGTAGGTATGACAGTAATGAAGGATGAGAATTTAGGGCATGTAGACATATTGGAAATGGTAAAGTAAAAGCGTAAAGACCTTGCAGCAACCCAATATTCACATAAGGAAAGAATAGACCAGATTGGGAAGGTGATAGGATAGAAAATGGATCTTCTGGAGGGAATGATGACTGTTATGGCTATTGTTGTCCAAGTATTACAGAATGAAAAGCAGAAGATTACTCAGGATGAAATGGAAGAAATTTCTACAGAAATTCTAGAGAATACACAGAATGCACTGGATGACTGGTAGACATTATAGGTGGAGATCAAAAGTGAATATCCATAGTTGATCCTCCAAATTGAAGAGGAGGGTGTTGTAGAGTAGAGGTCTATTCTTTGTACAGTAATTTTTTGTATTCTTTTACATTCTTATTCTTTATTCTTTGGGGGAATCAGAAAGAAACCCCATTTTCAGGGTGGCAATGTAGTTTAGTGTGGGTAATGTTGAGAAGACATATTGTTCTAAGGAGAAGACGCACATAAGATTCATGTGCAGGAATAAGGCACATTTGAAGGAGCAGAAGGATAGGAAAAGAAGTGCACGCCAAGGAAAGATGATTCAGGACTTAGCCATTTTTATGGATATGAGATATTTTTGGAAAGTAACATGTGGAGCACACATTGGGATGGAAACTTTCACGACACATGAATTTTATTTTTGGAACGAGCATTTGATAAGTGTCATGTAGGAGTTTGAGATAATATTAGGATTAGTACTTCCAATTAACTATAGGATGTCTATTATTAGCATACTTTTATGTGTGCATGTTATTGTAAAGGAACATGGCTATTATCGACATGCGACCTATTTTGGGAAGTGCGTAGGTGGTGAGGGGAAAGTCCCCACCCCTATAAATAATTAATGAACTGTGTAGTAGAGACACACAATTATTATGTAGTTATGTTGTTGGATCTGATGTGCACATAGCTTATGGTATATTTTGTAATGTAAGAAGCTTTTATGTTTTACTATGTTGATGTAATGGAATATATTGGATGGATAATGGTGTTAAACATAACTGTAACTGATTTTTGCATAATTAATCTTATTATGATTATCATTTAATTCAAGATTCTCTAAGACCTAGATCTGGTATATGCTCTATGGAATGTCATGCTTTGTTATGGTTCTGTATGTGCTCTATCTTTATCACACTAACATCCTACAAAAGCAACTCTAAAGAGGGGCCTCGTAATTTTGCACACTTCGGGTGAGCGCTCAACTAAATCTGGGTTTTAATGGGTTTTATATAGTAAATTCTAGGTTGCATCAACTTGTCATCTCGCTCATAGATCAGAGGTCCTAGGGAAATGGTATTTATGAAAAAAAAAGTTAGGAGGAATGGATTCTAGATCCATAGACTCCATAGGTGAAGGTGGTAAAGTATTTGAATTGGGTGGAGAAGATTTATCATCCTCAATGAGTTTGAATTTGGAATTTTTGGAAGGTGGTACGGGAAATCCAATACCAATGCGATCTTGGTGGTTATGGGTGGTGCAATAAATGACAGTATGATGTACTTGCTCATAGAGGCCATAGAAAAAACACTTCTAGGCAGAGTGGTGAAGGAAGGTGTGGGAAAAATGACACTTAGTGAGAGATTTGAGGTCAAAGGAAAATGGTCAGGTTTGGAAAGGTGGCTCAGGAGAGTAGGTAGAAATATCAAGTCTGTCATATGTGAGGTTGGTACAAATGTGGGAAGGACCATGGGGGAGAACTTTGACTCCTTGATGATCATAGTAGGGATGTTGGTGGAGGTTACCATACTCTTGTGGTGTAAGGAACGTGTCGATGCTATAAAGGTGGTGATCCCCCAGAGTGATGTGTTGAAAAACACCTTCTAAGGGATTGGTAGTTGGTATGCTGGTACCTGGAATAGATGAAACACTTGAAGGTTGTGAATAAGAATCATCAAATGTTGGGGAGGTATATGGGTTGGCCGATGGGTCAACTGTAGAAGTGGCAAATGCTATGGTAATAGAGGAGTTGGTTGTGGAAGATGTAATGACAGCAATGGTGGATGAGGTAATGGTAGAAGAAGATGTGATAGTTGTGGCAGATGCCTTAACTAGTATAAGAAAATCATAGGTCGATAGAACATATTACAGGTTTTGAAGGGTGAAGGATCTACCAAGATGGTGTAGTTATGCCCTTCATGTTCAAATTTCAAACAACGATGAAATTTTGATAGAACACAACCCATGGTGTGAATATAGAGTCATCCAAGTAGCAAATTATATTGAAATTCCCCTTTTAATACATAAAATAACTTAATGATGGTACGTGGACCTAAAAAGATGTAGAGAGTGATGGTGCCAAGGGTGGAGGTTATGGCATTATTAAATGAATGTAGCATAATTGAATTATTGTGCATGTAATTAGAAGGGATGCACATTTTTTGGTATGCATGGGTGGAGATGATGTTGATACTAGCACCTCCATCGATCATAACGTGTCAAATGCGTATATTATCAATATTAAAGGAGATGCAGAGAGTGGGGTCAGGATTATCTAATTTGAGAGGGACAATATCTTTGTTAGAAAAACTTAGACTAGAGACTCGGTGAGTGGAATCAGGAGTAGACGATGGAGGCAAAGTGGTGCGATTAGACACATGAGGAGGAGTGATAATAACTAATAGGTTCGGGGTCATTAGGTAAAAATTTAATAGATTATAGGACCTCAATGAGGGCTTGTCAATGAGACTCGTAGGTTTAGATGAGGTCATACAAATACATTTTCAAAGGTGACTGCTGAAGTTTATTGATCATGGTACGATGTGTGACTCCACTAGAAGGGGGATATGTTGGTCCACGGATTGTGATTTTGGATGCAGGGGCAGATGGAACATTGGGTAAAGGAGTAGTAGATGATTTGGTTGTTTTCTCCATACCTTTGTCCTTCTAAGCTCGAGTGGAAACTTGAACCATATTAACTTGAGGTGAAGAAGAAAGGGTATCTTGAAAGGTGTAGCGGTAGGATGGAAAAAATAATAGTGAAGGAAAAGAGTCTTTTCCAAGGAGTATGGTGCACTGAAATTTTGGTGTAGGTTTTTCTAGCTCTTTGATGCGGACCATCAGGATATAAAATTTTGGAGGAGGGTAAAAGGGTTGTGGAGGTGGAGATGGAGGACACTGAATAAGTATGGGGCAAGGTTGTGTGGTGATAGTCGAAGGTGGAATAGGTTCTTCTTCTAAAATATGGTCATCACCAAAGTTCTCTTCAATAGGACATAGTTGGAGAATAATAGTCTTAAGAGCCTTGCAATTTTATACATCATGCCCTAAAACATGATGGTAAGTGTAAATTTTGGTATCATCAAACCCTTCTAGTTTAGGTTTGAGTGGTTCGTAAGGTCTAAGAAGTGGCAATGTGATGACAGGGGTTTCCAAAACATTAGCCAGAATGTTGGTGTCAAATCCTACCAATGGATTACAATGTGAAGTGAGTGTGAGTCTGGATGGAAGTTTGGGTGATTTTGGTGGGATAGGTGTCACTGGAGGTGGATTTGTATATTGAGTAAGTTTGACTACTTGTTTTGTAGATAGTATGGTTTTTGGTTGCACTTTCTTGGGTAAAGGTGTAGCTGGTGAGTTTGTCATTAGAGGCAGTATAGGTTCAACTACCTCTTTAGAAGGTAATGGAGCTTTAGATTTGGGCTACACCTTCTTGGGTAAAGGCGTAGAAAGAGTGTGTGATGTAGAAGGGAAGGCATATGGGGGAAGGGGATAGGTTAGCCAAGGAAATAATGGAGGTGCGGTGAAGGGAATGGAATGTGAAATTATGAGGGTACAGGAAGTGGTGTAGATATGGAGCTAGAAAGGATGTAGGTAGTGGCGAAGGTGTAGGTTTTGTAGGGAATTTGGGTGAAACAAAATATCGTGACGAGGAGGTGGGTTGTTATGTTTTAGGTTTTCCTTGGGTAGGAGGTGGCTTGACCAAGGTTAATGGGTGCAGACCTCAAATAGATAAAAGTGGTGAAGGTAACAGAGGGGTAGTGGGTGAAGCTAGTGTATGCAGTCTAACATGTTGGGTCTCTTTTAGGTGAGGTAATAGTTTTTGTGACGGCTTACGAGGACATGGTTAAATCCAGTTTGACAAAGAGGATGTACTAGGTTTGTTTTCGACATTACTACTAATGTGGTAATGAGTTTGGACGTGAGTAAAGGTATAAGAAAAGATAGGTTTTTATGCATAGGTGAAATGTTGGTTAATGGTAATGATGTAAGTGTGGGTGAGGGTGATGAAGAAGAAGAAACTACTATGGGCATGGTGCATTTGGTTATTTTAAACACCTTTGGATAGATCATGCAAGTGTCTTTTGACAACATATGCATTTGAGTGGAGACAAGAAGCCGAAGGCATCCCCACAGTAAGGAAGTATCAACATAATCCAAACAGTCAGCCAAATGTGAGAATGGCATAGAAGTGGATGGGGATGATGTTGATTTATTATTAATCCTCATCAAGAATGTCTGTGAGATAGGGAAATGGTTGGCTTTAGAATCTGTGGGTAGAAGAGATGATATCAAATCGATAAGGTCTTTAAAATCCAGTGGGGAATTGTCACCAATAGGAAGAGATTCCACTAACAGGTCCTTTGTGGATAGAGGATAATGTGAGGTTGATTGTATAGGCTCTGCATTTGGTGAAGAAGAGAGTATCCTGGTCTTTTCCATAGGTAGAAGAATGGGTAATGCGGTTTGCTCAATAGATGAAAAGATGAATGAATTAGGTGCATCTTAACATAAGGCAGCCCCCTCCACAAGTAAAGAATAAGATAAGGAGGAATCCTCCATGGGAAGAGGAGTCAATGAAACAGGTGCCTCTATGGGTTGAGGACTGTATGTACCTAAAATTGTGGGGTACTGCACCACTGGAACGATGTTACACATACCCAATGATGATACAGGTCTCCTTGCAAGGTGTTTAGAATCCAGAAAGGCTCACCAAGTATATGTTTGTATCCCACATGCCCCACTTGTCCTCCGCATACTTTGTTTTTCCCTCTGCCCCTTATTTTCTTGCATTTCTATCTTCAGTGACGAAACCGCCGCCCTGCCTGGGCGGTGATCCCGTGACCGCCGCCCAGGACAGGGTGGCGGTCCTGTAACCGCCACCCTGCACAGGGCAGCGGTCATGTACGCATTTTCCAGATTCTTCCAACGATCGCATCAAACATAAATCTTCAATTTTACATGCTTTCTTCAACCACTTTGGCTTGCATTAATGTTTTTAGTTCCCTAGTAATAGTGTTTTCCCTTTGTTTATAGTAAAAGAGTTCAATTAGGAGTTACCCTCTGGTAAATGCATTTGCTATAAATAGCCAGCTTGTTTTCAAACAAATGGCCCCTCGCCTTCTCAATTCTCTTATTCAGTCTTTGAATTTCTTGTTTAGAAATATATCAATTTTAGGTTTTGCCTGCATTATTGGTCTTCTAGAGGTCATTTCAATCATCTTATTTCAGTCTTGTTCCATTGCTGCTCCATACAATCAGTTTAGCATAGAATAACTTCATTTCTAGACTAGAATCCATTAAAGTTGCAAGTTTTCTTTTGTCACAAAGATAGATTCTAAAAATCTTGGTACACTTGTGTTGTATTCCCACAATAAATCCTGCTAGGAATTGCATAGTCAAGCTCTATTCACTTGCACTATCCCTCTTCTACTCACATTATATTCGGTCTTTATCCAAAGCTACCATTGTTCAAATACCATCTTCTGTTGATACTATCATATACACACTTTCTGGATTCACAAGGACATGAAGGAACGAGGAGATCACACTGAGGGGATGAAATCACACACAACTGGATTTACCACTGTTCTGTAAATGCCAGGTTTGAGCTGTCAAAATTCTAGTTACAACATATCAAATAGAGTAGTGAATTATTTCATTTCAGTCAAAATTTTGCTCTCGATATCACCAGGGAAGTTGTGGGAATTGATAGTTGCTAAGAAAATGTGATTCATTCCTCACTTCTGAGGTAGGATCGAGAGCCTTTCAATTTAATATAATTATTTGTCTAGATATTTAGGATAAAATCACAACTGCACAGGTAAATAGCCATACCAGGCTACCTTTCTTATTTTATTCTGCTACTAGATTAGTTGTCCATTTTATAAATATACAAGAGTAGCTGATCTTTAATTTCATTGAAATACGTCATTAAAAATAAAAAAATAGAAGAATTCTTGCATAGTGTAAATACTTATTTCGTGATCAGTTTATTAATGTTAGTTAAGAGTTGAATCATTTTGTATGACAATCATAGGACCTAGAGATCCTAGAGAATATATATTTGAACCCATAGTGCCTTAGCCAAATCTTCCCACAACATTAGCTGATAGAGATCAGGACCTTAGGAAAAAGGTCTTTCGAGAAACAACAAACCTACAAGAAGTTAGTGAACAACGGAGAGGGTTAAACATCGAAGACGACAAAGCTCACACATTTTGGTCAAATCATCCTAACTATAGACTGCCTTGATAAAATATCTGAATGACCGTACAAGGATTCGAAAGAGAACATGCATTTGGTTGCGATCCTTTAGTTCCATAACCTGACATAGGAGACCTCCTCATTGACATAGATACTAGCTTACGCATTCAAGTTGCCAGAGCACCTGTAACGTATTCAGAGAAAATCAGAAAACTTCTAGTTCTAAACATAGAGGCTGAAAAGGCATATGATTATTGGATATTTGGAAGAAGAGATTGATTCTTCACATGACCATAAGAGGTCCACAACAACCATGAACTCATGCTTGTGATCCCCAAGTCCCACAACCCAACGGGCCTACAAATCAATTAAGTATTGACACCAGCTTATGAACGCTGGTATTTAGATCCTCACCACTCCCACCAGATATCATCACGCAATTATCTATATTAAATATAGAAGCCAATCAATCTAATATTTTCTGGGCTAGACCAGAAAACCATCCATAGTTCACTGCAAATCCACTAAACCTCCTATCACCATTTTCATGACCTTTTCTGGAGATATATACGCAGCTCCCACAGGTCACTTCCCACGTATCGAACAACCAAGAAACAAGATCTCGGCAGAGCTCAACATTGATTGGAGCCTCCGAACAGCCATTATATCTGAACGAACCATCACACCAATTCAGGTTAGGAGGGCCTTATTCGCCTTAGATTCACAGATTCCATTATTGCGTATTAAGGATATAAGATTACCCGATTATCTTTTCTATATCCATTCACATTCAACATTAACCGGTTGTCTCGACACGACCTCGGGAGGTCGGGTACGAGGAAGAGGTACTTGTAGATTCCCATGCTCGTATGTCACTTTTCCATCATATAAAATTGGTGAACCTGACATGAACAAACAGTTATTCCTCTTTTATTTTTCATTTCTTTCATCCACCTTCACTCTTTCCCATTATTCTGTGGGTATTCATACGCCCCTGAATATGTCAGGATACGATGCATATGGTAGACCTCTCTTAGGTCTCGAAGTAAACAAACAAATAAAAAACCATCGCCCTCACTTTCTGCATGGGGTGATAACTATTCAAGTAATTACTTGTCATCTCAAACTCCCCCTTACAGAACTAGTTATAGTTATTCATTCTGAATTGAGGAGTTTGATCAGCTTGTGCAAATGCAATAGCCAGATCCATCAGGCTCTAACAATATGACGTTTACTAGAGAATCCACTTCATCTCCTCAAGTCTTGTTCAAACCACAGATCAGTAGACAGTCCTATCCACTCCCATTTTTGGATGAGGATTACTTATCACGCTATGCTAAAAGTGAACAACGTTTCCGAAACATGTATCCACCTATAGGGAGTTTACAAACACAATCTAATACCCAATTCCAAGAAAACATCCCCATTCCTCCACCTATGGGAAATACCCTCAGTGAAGCTTGGCAGGGTAATGATCAATTCATAGCAGGGTATCATACCCCTTTACAACCTCAAGGTATACAACAAACGCCATTAAGGTAAATCACTATGTCTTCACCAATAGAGGTCATTTCAGCCTTAGTATAAAAGGTTAGAGGGCTGGACCTTGCTCAAGAAAACCAAAATTCATATTTGGGGCAAGTAGGAATACCCAACCCTCTGCATCATCCCAGTCAGGTTGACCTCCTTACAGGAACAAGCACGTTAGGCATGCCTCCTCAAAATCCTTATAGTTACCCACAACAAACACCAACTAGGACCACATTTTCAAATGCCACTCCAGTTGAAAACATGAAACCTCCCGGCTTGGCACCAAACAACCCGTACCAGAAAAACACTCCTCCTTAAACATTTATTCAAACTCACCACAAGGAGACATGTTCTCTTCTCCCAGGATGTTCGTTCAACCACAGGGATTCCCTTATGTCCCTACGAACGCATATGCTATGTCATATCAAAAACCCTTGCCACCTCAACCCCCTCAACAAGAACCATCAATGGTCGAGGTCTATGCGGTAGGGACTTATTCAGAATATTTAAAAGAGCCCCTAGACTTCACCATACGAAGTATTATGCTTCCATGACCTCTTCCCGATTCACCCAAATACAAAGGGGAGGGTGATCCAAATGCACACATTAAGGCCTATGCCACAGCTATACGGGAGCTACTCCCTTGGGACGGGGTTGTCGGTAAAATATTCCCTAAGACCTTAGAAGGTATTGCCCTTGATTGGTATTACAGAATACCTGAAGCCTTGATACACTCATTTAAACAATCGTGTCAGAATTCATCAAAGCTTTTGACATGAAAAAATTGTTAAGAACGGGAATCAAGGAGTTCTTGCATATCAAAAAAGAACATAATGAATTCGTTGCTCACTTTATTCAAAGGTGGCGTATGGTCCTCTACTCATCAGCAAGTGCTCCAAACATGGATCAAATGGAACTATGTGATTTATTCCTTAATTCTCTTAATAGAGAGATAAAGGAAGAAGTCCAGAAGTTCCCACTAAGAACTTACAATGAAGTACTCGAGAGTGCTCTCTGAATCGACCAAGCAGTGATAGATAGTGGTCGTAAGACATATCGGACAAATGGTAAATTAACCACTCCCAATCAAAACACCACAGCCTATCCTAATACTAAGAACACTAATCAAGGACCTAAGATCCTTAATAAGAACCGCGGAGTTACAACAGATGGAGTAACTGACCAAGTTAAAAGGCCAAACGTTGTAAACATTTCGCCACCTGTTAATAATAAGTGAAATAAAAAATTTACTCCAACAACCAACACAGTGGATTTTAATCATCCACCATGGAAAAAACAACAACAATGACGACAAATCCAAACACAAATTCCAAATCAAAACCCAGCTGGATATCAGAATCAAAACCAAAGGCAACAACCTTAAAATTTTAACTCTAACAACCAGCAACCTTATCAGAATTTTGGGCCACAACAGATTATAAATCAATAGCCTCGAAATTATAATCCCAATGTATATTGTGGATTCCACAAGATTCAAGGCCACGATACAAGGACTTGTCATGAATACAATAAATTCATGCAGCGTTTTCCAGAAGATCAAAAGCAACTCAGATATCTTTTTAGAAAATTCTGTAGTGCCCACGCCAAACACTTATGCAGGGGTAGTTTCCCCTCAAAATGCACCCCTCAAGATCTTTAATGATCCACTCCCAAACCATTCCAATAATAACAGGCTAGATCCTAATGGAACAAATAAGGGTGTTGTAATAGGAAACAATGATCATGAGGCTTCAACTTCGTTAAACCCACCAGTCACACCTCAACTAGGAAATCGACCCCAAACTAAGATAGTTGGTTTGGTAGAGTTAAACACCGAGCTACCCATAGAAACCATAACAAGAACACGGGATTATTCTTCTCAACCTACTCCAAGTTATCCATTGGCACTAGACAACAGTCAACAAATGTTGGTAAAACCCATAGGTGCCTATGATTTAATTAACGATTAAACTAAAACCTTCTCTCACATCTCCTTTTTGGATTTGTTAAAGAACTCTCCCGCCCACAGGGCTGCCATTTTAGAAGCATTAGGCCTTGGTCATTTAATCAACATCACTTCTCCTCCAAAAATGCAAGTAAACCATGTAGAATTTGACGTTTATCCTCCAAGGCAGCCAGATAGGGATACTAAGTTTATATTCGATATAAGAAAAATGCCAACAGACACTAAAATTACAAGAAGAGGCGATCCAACTTTACATTTACAAGTATGGGTTTATAATAATTATGTTAAACGTGAAATGGTTGACAATGGGGCAGCAGTTAACATAGTCCCCTTCTCTTTTCTTCAAAAGTTAGGATATGGAGAGACAAACTGTTCCACAACATGAAATACACTAAGAGAATATGATAGCCTCAAGGCCACTTTGATTGGAACCATAGTTTTACCAGTCACTTTAGGACCCAAGACGGTCCTCACTGAGTTTTATATTATAGATCAGGAAACCAACTATAATATGATCCTTGGTCGGCCATGGATACACTGCATGAAGGCAATCCCTTCCACGTTATTCCAAGAAATAATATTTCTACACTTAGGGAAAATATTCGTGGCATAAGGTGACCCAAAACCCTTCGATATACACCTAGCTGATTTGAAGAAAAGACTGGGCGTTCACTCCGAGTTTGAACTCCCAATAAATCAACTCATTAAACCAATTAATTAGAAACCAAAAGAAGAGTTGATACCCACCACATAGTTAGAAGTTACAAATCTAGCTGAGGACATTCCAGCACTCAAAAATGAGACCAATGTTATAAAAACAATGTCACTAGGGACTACCACAAAAATTATCGAGTTGATATAAAAAGACTTACGTATTCTCCTACCATTTGATTCTATGGGTATAGGACACACCCTGGGAATTTATTCTCTTTCATCAGATGAAGTTTTTTATGGTAAAAGTAACCGAAGCAAAGGAAATAGATACGACAGATACCCCAACGTCCATTTTTATAAGAAAGTATTGGACGCTCCACTTCAATGGAGCTAGATGTCGCTTTGGATCTGGGGCAGGAGTAATCTTTACTTCACTCGAGGGAAAGATCCTACCTTTCGCCTTTAAATTAAACTTTGAATGTACAAACAACGGGGCTGAGTATGAAGCTCTCCTCCTTGGCCTCATCCTAGCTAAAAGAATGGGTCTCGATAATATTAGAGTGCTGGGAGACTCACAACTGGTTGTAAACCAAGTCTCCAAGGTATATGAAACTAGGGCTGAAAATTTACAACTATACAAAACAGTGGTGTTAGATCTAAGCAAGGGATTCAACTTCATATCAATTGAAGCAATCCCACGAGATCAGAACCTTCTTACAGACTCGATAGCAACCTCAGCTTCCCGTTTCACTACAAATAGCGAGTTGGAAGATACAAATTTCACAGTATCACTTCGTACTAAACCATTAGTGCATAAAATACCAACAAACTCACTCCTGACTCAGAGAAGTTGAGGATGATTTTTCTATCATGGATCACTTTGAAAATGATAGATTCACTCTCGAATATCTAAACGCCTATGCGGATCTACACCTTGCTCACCTTATAGTTGATCTTTCCCTAATACCACATTCCTCTTCCTACTTTGGAAATCCCATGGTAGAGTCTCCTCCACAAAAGGATCTCGATATCTATGAGATAGAAAATAGATAAATATTGGAACTACCTCCATCCCCATCTAAATTTGAAGAAGGTAACACTTATTTAATAAAAGAAACCATTGACATAAACATTGGAACAGAGGAAGAACCAAAAATTTTGAAGTTTGGATCCTCGTTAACTCTGGAGGAGATAGAAATACACACCCAAATCCTCAAAGAACATCAAAATGCTTTTGCATTTAGCTACAAAGAAATAATGGGCATTGCACCACAAGTCACAGTACATAACCTTGTCACTAAACCAGATGTGAAACCAATTAAACAGAAGTCAAGACCAATGAAGCCAAAAGTGGCTCTCATGGTAAAAGAGGAAGTAATAAAACTTCTCCAAGTGGGATTCATCAAGCCCATTGACTATTCACAATGGGTATCTAATATCGTCCCTGTTCTAAAAAAGAATGGGAAGATATGCATTTGCATAGATTTTTAGGATATTAACAAATCTTGTCCCAAGGATGACTTCCCATTTCCATCCATTGACGTTATCGTTGATGCAACAACTAGATTTGAACTGTTTTCCCTCATGGATGGGTTCTTAGGGTATAATCAGATTAAAATATTTGAACAGGATCAAGCCAAAACTACATTCATAACTCCCTGGGGAACTTATTGCTACGCTGCCATGCCATTTGGTCTTAAGAACATTGGCACTACGTATCAGTGGGCAATGACATATATAGTTCACGATCTTATTCATAAAATTGTGGAATCCTATGTGGATGACTTGTTGGCCAAGGCCAAGAAATGTTGTGATCATCTAGAAGTGCTCTGTATCATCCTCTCATGACTAATTGAATATGGCATCACATTAAACCCAGAGAAGTGCGTATTTGGTGTGATAGGAGGCAAACCTCTGGGCTATATTATATCTTCACGAGGGATTGATGTTGATCCAGCCAAAATACAGGCTATTCTCGAAATGATCCCATCATCAGAAGAGTCTGGAATCAGGTCATTTCTTGGGAAAATCAGTGTAATCCAAAGGTTCATCCCGGATTTAAGTTTTTCCATTCATCCAACCAACAATCTATTAAAGAAATATTATAACATTGATTGGACTGAAGAATGCAACGAAGCCTTTGAAGCATTTAAACGCTTCTTGTTGTCTCCACCCACACTAATGCCTCCCAAACCAGA
This sequence comes from Taxus chinensis, assembly GCA_019776745.2. NCBI lineage: Eukaryota > Viridiplantae > Streptophyta > Pinopsida > Cupressales > Taxaceae > Taxus > Taxus chinensis. The sequence goes on from CM034148.1 coordinate 700,758,106, forward strand.
CCACCCTTTGATCTTATACTCACGAGCCACTCATGTCTCACTAGCCTGCATGCTGGCTCAAGAAGACAATGATAAATGAGAACGTGCGGTCTATTTCATCAACCGAACGTTTCTCGATTAGGAAACATGCTACACATAGGAAGAGAGAGAATGTCTGGCCATAGTTTTTGTAACAAAATGTTTAAGACAGTACATGTTAAACCAAGAAACAAAGGTCATTGTAAAGACAGACCATTTACGAACATTTCTCACACAAGGGTCTTTGTATAAAAAGGCTAGACATTTCATAACCTTAATGGGTGAATTTGAGTTAACATTTGTAAACCAAAAATATGTTAAGGGAAAAATCATTGTAGACTAGTTGGCTAACAATCCACTAGATGGAGTTGATCTGGTGAATCTGGAATTTCCTGATGAGTGTGTATACTTCGTCGAAACCAGGCCCCCCATCTATACATGTCCCTAGTACATTTATATCATCAATTTTATCATGGACCATACATACCTAGAAGGTTCCACATCACAACAAAGAAGGAAGTTACACATTATCACCGCTAAATATGTTGTTTTGGAACAAGTACTATATCGTAAATCCTTTGACGACATGCTTCTAAGATGCGTCGACATAGAAGAATCCAAAAATATTCTTTATGAATCCCACAGTGGGATATGTGGAGTCCACTTTGGCGGTCATGCCACTGCTCGCAAAATACATCGGATGGCCTATTTTTGGCCCACTCTCAAGCATGACGCAATGGAATTTGTAAGTAAGTTCCACAAATACCAAGAAATCTCTCACGAGATTCACATGCCAGCACAATCCTTGCAGCCAATAGCAACCCCATGGCCCTTCTCCACGTGGGGTTTGGAATTGATAGGGAAGTTCTCTCCCTCATCAGCCGATGGCCATAATTTTATAATTACAACCACAGAATATTTTACCAAATGGGTGGAGGCCATGCCTCTCACCACAGTACCAGGTTCGGTAATTGCCAAATTCATTCTGAACCAAATTATCTGCAGGTATGGTGTCCCACAAGTCATTATCTCAGATAATGGCACGTCCTTTAAAAATGATGAAGTCCATGAGTTATGTAGAAAATTCAAGATAAACCATCACACAGCCTCTCTGTACTACCCTCGAGCCAATGAGTAGGCTGAAGTGACAAACAAAACATTAAAGGCTATTCTTCTCAAAATGGTCAAAGAGAACAAGCGAGATTGGCATTTAAAACTATATTCATCCTTGTGGGCCCATCAAACCTCAATAAGAACACCAACAGGAGAAACCCTTTTGTCACTGGTATTCAGGGCAAAAGCAGTTCTCCCTCTTGAGGTTGAAATACCCAGTCTCTGCATCTCATTACAAGGGATTCTGGATGAAGAAGCTTATAGGGAGGCACACCTCTCTCAACTAGAAAGCCTTGACAAGGTCATGCTAAATGTTGAACAAAGGCACAGAGCCTATGCCAACCGGATGTGCCGGTAGTACAACAAAAAATTCTATGAGAGAGAAATATATGAGGGAGATCTAGTTCTAAGACTAGACAACCAGATCGATAAGAAAACCGGTGAAGGAAGGAAGTTCCGGCCCAAATGGTTGGGCCCATACCGATTCATGAAGGACTACGGAAACGGTGCGTATATTTTGTGCACACTAGAAGGTGAGGAATTCATTGAAACTATCAATTCCTTGCATCTTAAACGGTTTTACACATAAAACATCAAAATCATTACTTGTACATTATAGCTACCTACATTGCATTAGTCATTTAGTTGTTTCATTCTGTCCACTCATTTCATAAAAATTGTAGTCCAATAGCTTACTCTTAAGAAATCTGTTACAAATTTCTGAAAATATTAGCAAAAGCATTCAAATCACATCTCTTCAAACATCATCAAGTATTTTCAAATCTTCTCATCAAGTTTGACAGACAAGTATTGATGAAAATCATACCAAGGCCTACATACTTGGCTTTGCTCTTTCTATCTACTAGGTGAAGCTGTCTTTGCCTATGGTTTGTTCTAGAAGCTTCTTGGTGTCACATATATCCCTCTTAAATCTCTTTAAATGAAAGGATATCCCAAAGTCATAGATCAGAAATGTCAAAATCAAATGAAATCAAAAGCACCAAGCAAACAAAATATTTTATTTTACACACTTCTTTGCCCCATCAACCTTCGATGATAAGCCCACATCTCTTACTGGTGGTGTGAGGTTGGGAAAGGAAAGGAGTGCCCTTACTCACCTATATCTTTCCTTTGGTGAGAAACCCATGCTTCTTACTAGTGGCATGAGGTAGGGTGTGGGGGTTCCAGTCACACAAATTAACAAATCTTGGTATGCTAAAAGCACAAATCAAATTCTATTAAGAGAAAACAAAAATCCAAATATCTAAATTCCAAAGAGATCAAATCCTCAAAACCAGATTTTGTCAACCAGGTTGCCATTTATGAATCTAAGTCTAGATAAATTGGAAAGTAAGTGGCCTTCTAAGCGTGGTAGTATTTCTGAGTAGGGTAGGTGTGTAGGTCTAAGTTTGGTTTCTGTTACTGGTTTTTCTGTCTCTCATTGTTCCATTCAGTCAAACTCATACAATTTGTGCCCTTCCTCACCCTTGGTGTTGAGCCCTCGCATCTTACTAGTTTTGTGGAGTTGGGAATGGGGAAAATTCATCTCTTTATCACTACACATTCATCACGTTTTGCCAACATAAGAAGAAATTACAAAATTCCCAAAGAGTTCAAAATTTCAAAGCTACCATATGTTTATATCATTGCATATCAACATTACAAAAGCATAAAAAAAGAGAAACATTCTTTATCATTTTTCATCCATTGCATACATTCTGAAAAGCATGAAAACAAGTACTCTAAAAACATCTAAGTACACATGTGGAAATGAGTCACAAAATTCTAGGCACCAAGAGCCTGGATCCAGAAAGATATATATATATATATATATATATATATAAATCAAGTTTCATATACAATTCCATCATGCACTAGGCATGGTAAAAATGCTCAATGAGCCCGAAAAGTACAAAAGCACTCATACAGATATCTGAAAAAATACTATGAAAGTGGTCTCTCAATCCCTATGGGATCCCTTAGAAGGCGCACGAACACGTCTGGGACTCCGGATACGCTGGCGCTCCAAATGCACTGGGGGCTCGTGGTCACGGCCAGTAGTTGTTGTCTCACTATGAGAGTGACTCCTCATCAAGCACTCAGCCATCCTATATCCAGCTACCTTAGAACGGAGAGAAGTCACGATCTTCGCCGCATGCCAGACAGAGGCAAAAACATCGGTATGCCTATCAGCTATTGAAGGCTCCCCCACATCTACAGATAGCTCAGTACGAGTCTTCTCTGAGGGGAACAACAAGGTATCTGTACATACTCAAAGAATCAAGTCTCACCACTCATCAACAGTCACTGCAAGTAAAGGAGAAAAAAAAGTTAGAAAATGATCAAAGGTAAAACCAAGATCAAACAAAACAAAAAGAAATAAATGACTAAGACAATTCTAACTAAAACAAAGTCAAGAGAAGAGTGAAAACTCACTCGGATCTCCGGGCCTCCAAGAAGGATCTCTAGGAGCCTCACCTACCACTAATTCCGCCACTAACTGGTGTCCCTCTCCCACATCTAGGGAAATGTGACAGCCTGCAATGGACTCACCATCTCCACCTAATTCCTAAGAGAGAAACTCCTATGAGACCAGAGTCACCCTCTCTTAAGTATCATGCCACTCAGGATCACTATCATCTCCCCCACCCATCTCACTAATCTCCATCTCCTTTGTCTCCTCCTCTGTCTCTCCTCCAGTGAAATCCTCAGACTTGGAGTCCACATCAATGGGCTCATCACTGCTATGGGTGGGACCAGAAAAAATCCAAATTAAAGGTGCTAAAGGAGCACCGACTCTCCCTCGATCACGTACTACCCTCTTGGCCGTAATCGGAACACCAGGAGTAGGGTAAGTGCATGAAGTTGGTGGACAATTCCATGGACATAAAAACCTGAAATAAAGGAACCACGATCGTGGTTTACATACTGCGATTGCGGTTTTAAAACCGTGATCGGAGTTCCTGAATTCTAGGTTCAGTAATTACCAAACCTAAAACTGCGATCGCAGTTTAGAACCACGAGCACAGTTATAAACCGCGATCACGGAACTCTGAGACAAAATTTAGCAGTCCCGCAACTCCTTATTTTCCTCATTTTTCATTTCAAACTGTGATTTTTCCTAAACTTTTTTCACTCGCGCTTTCAATACCACCTCAAAATTGCTCATTGGACTTCTGGATAGCGATAAATTCAACCATACCGCCAAGACAAGGAGGTAAGTCCCCAATTGTAATCATTTTTTTGCATTTTAGGTTTTTTTTTACATTTTCAAGGGTTTTTTGAAATGTTTGTTTATGTATACAATTTTCTTGTTTTATCAGTTGGTCGGCAAGATTGAAATCATGCAAACCGTCAAAACATTCCTCAAAACCCACCGAACATTCCTCAAAACTCTTTGAACATTCCTCAAAACCCTCCTCCAAACATAGATCCGCCTCCTATGGCTCCTTCTGTCCCCACTGAGCTAGCAGGAATGCAAGATAATATCATTGGAAGAATCTGAGAAAATAAAATTGTCATTGAGAACCTAATTCAAACTATAAGACAAAATCATGCTACAAATCCATCCCACATGACTTTAGCCAATACATTGCAAACATTGATTGGAAAATTCGAGTCTACAACCAACCAAATACATAGATGGAATACCTTTAGAAGTGACTGTAGGTGGTGGTATGCAGATAAACTATCCCATGCGGCCTTCAAAGACAAAAAAATTGGAAAATACCTCATTTGTGCATTATTTACCGACCCTAGAACCAATGCCCCCCCTACAGTTACTTGCAAATGGTTCCCAATCCATTGGTGCCATGATGACAGAATCAAAAATAATTTTTGGGACCGATGGTGGATGGTTTTTGATTATCCACCATGCAACAACAATGAGGTTCCTCTTTATTTTTTGAAGAAATTATATTGCGAGTTCGTCCTCAATGAGGTCCTGAATTATTTTGACTTTTTTGACTTTTTTGGTTTAGGAAGTGGCTTTGCACAGAGCAGACCTGGTGCACACGCAGGTCAGCCTAGGATCCCCCATGCCCCAAAACCCCCACTGCCTTCAGTTATCCCTCCTACAGTGAAGGAGGTTGTGGATATTGATACATTACATGCATTGAGGGAGCTCACTGACACTCTCACCCAGCATAGTGACCAGATTGCATCTAGTGATGTTGGTGGAGGTGTCAGTTCTATTGCACCACACCACTGTGGATCATGTGGTGCCGTATGCACTGCAGGCGAGACATCAGTTGCTGGTTCACATGATTTATTTTCTATAGATGAGATGTTGGGGAATGTTTTTGGAACTGGTGCCACTGATATTGGTCTTTCACAGGTAAATTTCAAATAAATTTTATTTACAATAGTTTAATTCACATGTTTGAGATATTAATATATATATATATATATATATATATATATATATATTTGATTGTATGTCATGTACATACATGTAAAAAACTAATTTTTTATTTTATTTTAAATAGCAAGAGCTGGTGAAGGAAACATCCGGCGTTGACATGCTAGCTACTACGGCTGGGCGTGTTTCAAACGTAAGTTTCAAGTTTTACAAACTTACATTTTTAATTTCATTTGATTGCACTAGATTATTATTATAATGTTTCACGTGTATGTTGTACATGTATTAATATTTTTCTCTTTTATACGCAGGAGCTTGGCGGGTCATCATCTGCTCAAGGAACTGAGGCTATTGGCATGCCTCACATGAGTTTTACACAGGTTAGTAAATCTCTTTACACTTTGTTTCTAATTACTGGAAGTTCACGTGGATTACATGCTTTGGACCTCTGTCATGTAGATTTTAATATTGATTTGTACATTTTTTTGTATAGCTTATGACTGCTGGAGAGACTCCTCCATAGATGCAGACTGTGGAGGCTACTATAGATACTACCATAGCATCTGCAGATCCACTAACTAAGTTACAATTTTTTTAATTTGTTAAATTTTGGAGGTTCATTATTTATTATTAAACTTAAATCTACAATATCAAATTTTGTAGGTATATGTCAAATATTTAATTTGAAAATTAATTATTTGTATGTAGCTTACCCCTCGTGAGTTATTGTTGTCCCTACGACACGTCAACAACAAATTGATAGGGATCATGACATTGCGGTAAGATTTTGAACATGCATTTTAACTAAATTGTACAAGTTTCTAAATTTTGAATGTATTTTAAAATTTTGGGTGTTAAAAACTTATTGTTTATGAATGTGTAGGTTAGGTTGCAGGCATGCTTAGAGACACCTAGGACCACACGAATGAAATCCGTAGTGGCATCTCCCTCCACTACATCCCCAGGTCGTGGACATGCTACTTCTAGCAGGGCAAAGAGAAGGAAGATGTTTCATGAGTAGATTTATAGTCCACCTGGATGTACATATGTGGTCATGAGTAGATTCATAGTCCATTGTATATATATAGCCTTTTGCGACCGCATGTGGTCCCATATGTACATTATGACACATGCTTAGTTTGAGATGTACACATACATTATGAACTTATACATATATATTTTCATAGACGTGCGTCTGGAGCACACTTTGTTTGATTCTTGTATATATATTCATGTGTGTTGGTTTTCATAACGATAAATCTGAACTATAAATGTTTGATTTGATTTCACTGCATGTATGATATCCTTCTATTTATATCATTATAGAATAAATGGTTGGACATTGAAGAAAGATAATAAGAGTACTACATAAAATGAACAATTGATAAATAAAGAACATGATTCTAGAATAAATCATTTTTTTGAGTACACATTAGTAACCAGATCAGAGGGAAAGAGCAAGGGCCACTGGACTCTCCCATGTGAATGGAAGTTTTATTTATTTCTTGTTCAACTATTGTAATGTCTTTTACTTCTAGTATTAATGTGCTCAAGAATTATCTAGACAATATTTTCATTCATGTATGTTTATGTTTTCATGATCATAGAATTAGAAGTATTGTCCCCAGTTCTTACTATCTTAAATAAATTAAGAATAGATCCTTTAATCATGGAAGTTGTGTTATTTCCAGTTTGATTAAGTTTACATTCTTAATATGTTCCAAATCATCTCTTCATTGCAAATAGGCTTGGACACAACATTGATAAATTGACAAAGTATTAAATTATTGAAGCGTGAGTATGATCCAAAAAATAGATCTAGAAGTACCAAATTAAATATGTATTTAAACTTTTTGAAACTTGGAAAATATACCCTCAACATGTTCATCGTTATGGAAAATGGAAAAGTAGGCAGGTCAGTAGTTACATAATTACCGCGGTGATTATGCAAACACCTCCTGTAGAAAGTAGTGATTTTGTCCTTAATGATGCCAAAATGGGAATCTAAATAGTTGAAAATGTTTGGACTTCCCAAACCAGTTCGTTTCTCATCTCCTTTCATCCTTGGATATAACAACTATAAATGCAAACACATAAATAATCATCTAAGTAAGTCATTTGGAGTGAATTCAAGTGTGAGAAAAGGGGGAAAGTTCTCAAATTGTTCCAGTTTTGTTCTGGTTAAAGGACATCTTTTGGTAGTGATCTTGTATTGTATTGTATTCCAGAGATTTATATAGTGAAGTGAATAAATTTCTTTACCTAGCTAGAGTTTTTCCCACATTGGGTTTCTCTAGGATAAAACTCTTGTCTCTTTGCCTTGCATATCTAAATTTCAATATTGTATGAATGATTATTTCATAACATATTGGAACCATAATAATAACTTTGGTAATTGTTCATTTATCATCACTAAGATAAGATCCATTTATTGTTTAAAAGATGTAGTTTATGGATCAGATATTTTTTAAGATCAAGTGTTTTTGTGTGGTTTAACTTGTGTTGACATTTTTAGTTAGATACCCCTCACCCAGAAGGGTAGTGAAAGTGATGAAGGTATCCTCATTCCTTTTGAAGAAGACATTTCCACCAAGAAGTGGAAGCAAGGAATATGAAACATGGCTTGTAGTGAGATGCACATGAGACTGAAGAAAAATGTTTCTACAAGATGGAGGTAGATGTGGCAAGTCTATCCAAATATGTGGGAAATATTTCCTTGTCTATGGGAAATATTTAGTCCATCATGGGAAGAACAACCCCATACCAAACTTACTCCTCCTCCATTCAAAGAGAAGGTGAAGATATAAATTTAGCCTTATGATGGGGACATGAATGCCGATAAGTTAGACCATTGGCTAACTCAAATTGAGGTATATTTCAATTTGCATCAAATCAATGAGAGTCAATAAATTTCATTTTCAAGGTTAAAATTAACCATTCATGCTTTAACCTAGTTTGAAAGCTATGTTCATTCCTTGGTTGTTAAGAATATTCCACCTATTTCTAAGTGGGATGAATTTAAGACGCCAATCAAAAATAAATTCTATCGTATTTGTTACAATGAAGAGAGGTCCATGTATTGAAAATATCTCAGGAAAAAACAAGGCCAAGATGTGTAAGATTACACCGACGAGTTTTGGAAGAAAGCTGTCTAGAAATGGGAATTTATATCTCCAAGTACATTGGTGGAATCCATAACCACTTGAGGAAACCCATTCTCTTGGCCCAAGTCAGTGAATGTAGATGAGAATCAAGTTCTCAAGCCCACTATCTAGAGAACTCCAGTTGAACGCTAGAGGAGGTGGTGTTTCGGTGCATAAAAGGGTCATTGCTTTCGGGCTACTTCATTCGAGCGTAGTCCATTAAGAGCCCTGAGACCAAAATATCATTCAACTGCGACGGGTGACTACTCAGACTCTGTGGCACCTAAAGAGGCCTCTTCTAATCCGATACCTCAGCGTAGGGACCCTGTACAATAGCCTCTCTCAGTTTTTTCCTTCTCATTTCACTGCTCTCGCTGTCCTATTGTTTGTAAATGCATGAAATAGTGCAGTTGGAGCCAGTGTAAGGTTGTCAAATGCTATATTTTAAAAAAGGTGGGTCATGGCACCCAACTGACTATGTTGGCACGTCCGGGGTGGCAATGTGAACACTAGAGGAGGTGGTGTTTTGGTGCACAAAAGGGTCGTTGCTTCCGGGCTACTTCGTTCAGGCGTAGTCCCTTAAGAGCCCTGAGACAAAAATATCGTTCAACTTCGACGGGTTACTACTCAGACTTCATGGCACCTAGAGAGGCCTAGTCTGATCTAGCACCTCAGTGTAGGGACCCTCTACAATAGCCTCTCTTAGTTTTTTCCTTCTCATTTCGGTGCTCTCACTGTCCTACTATTTGCAAACGCGCGAAATAGTGCAGTTGGAGCCAGTGTAAGGTTGTCAAACGCTATATTTTACAAATGGTGGGTCGTGGAACTAAACCGAATGCGCCGGCATGTTTGGGTGGCCAGGTGAAAACTAGAGGAGGTGGTGTTTTGGTGCACGAAAGGGTCGTTGCTTCCGGGCTACTTCGTTCGGGCGTAGTCCCTTAAGAGCCCTGAGACAAAAATATCGTTCAACTTCGACGGGTGACTACTCAGACTCTGTGGCACCTAGAGAGGCCTTGTGTGATCCAGAACCTTGGTGTAGGGACCCTCTACAATATCCTCTCTCAGTTTTTTCCTTCTCATTTCGGTGCTCTCGTTGTCCTACAGTTTGTAAACGCGTGAAATAGTGCAGTTGGAGCCAATGTAAGGTTGTCAAAAGCTATATTTTACAAACGGTGGGTCGTGGCACCCAACCGACTACACCGGCACATCCAAGTGTCCGAGTGAACACTAGAGGAGGTGGTGTTTTGGTGCGCAAAAGGGTCGTTGCTTCAAGGCTACTTCGTTCGGGCGTAGTCCCTTAAGAGCCCTGAGACCAAAATATCATTCAACTTCGACGGTTGACTACTCAGATTCCGTGGCACCTAGAGAGGCCTCGTATAATCCAAAACCTCAAATTAGGGACCATATATAATATCCTCTCTCGGTTTTTTCCTTCTCATTTTGGTGCTCTTGCTGTCCTATTGTTTGCAAACTCGTGAAATAGTGCAGTTGGAGCCAGTGCAAGGTTGTCAAACGCTATATTTTGTAAACGGTGGGTCATGGCACCGAACCGAATACACCAGCATGTCTGGGTGGCCAGGTGAACACTAGAGGAGGTGGTTTTTTGGTGCGCAAAAGGGTCGTTTCTTCCGGACTACTTCGTTCGGGCGTAGTCCCTTAAGAGCCCTGAGACCAAAATATCGTTCAACTTCAACGGATGACTACTCAGACTCCGTGGCACCTAGAGAAGCCTCATCTAATCCAAAACCTCGGCGTAGGGACCCTCTACAATGGAATCTCTCAGTTTTTTCCTTCTCCTTTCGGTTCTCTCGTTGTCCTACTGTTTGCAAACGCGTGAAATAGTGCAGTTGGAGCGAGTGTAAGGTTGTCAAATGCTATATTTTGCAAACGGTGGGTCATGGCACCCAACCGACTGTATCGGCACATCTAGGTGACCAGGTGAACGCTAGAGGAGATGGTGTTTTGTTGCACGAAAGGGTCATTGCTTCCGGGCTACTTCATTCGGGCGTAGCCCCTTAAGAGCCCTAAGACCAAAATATCGTTCAACTTCGACGGGTGACTACTTAGACTCTGTTGCACCTAGAGAGGCCTCGTCTAATCCAAAACCTCGGCGTAGGGACCCTCTACAATAGCCTCTCTCAGTTTTTTCCTTCTCATTTCGGTGCTCTCGCTATCCTACTGTTTGCAAACGCGTGAAATAGTGCAGTTGGAGCAAGTGTAAGGTTGTCAAACATTATATTTTGCAAACGGTGGGTCATGGAACCGAACCGACTATGCCGGCACATCTAGGTGGCTAGGTGAATGCTATAGGAGGTGGTTTTTTGGTACGTGAAATGGTTGTTACTTCTGGGCTACTTCGTTCGGGCGTAGTCCCTTAAGAGCCCTAAGACCAAAATATCATTCAACTTCGACGGATGACTACTCATACTTCGTGGCACCTAGAGAGGCCTCTTCTGATCCAAAACCTCAGTGTAGGAACCCTCTACAATAGGCTCTCTTAGTTTTTTCCTTCTCATTTCGGTGTTCTCGCTGTCCTACTATTTGCAAACGCGTGAAATAGTGCTGTTGGAGCCAGTGTAAGGTTGTATGTTATCCCGTAAAATTTGCAAGGGAAATTTTACAGATAACCCTACCAAAATTTTGTTCCGGTCCCTCGTCAGGGACCCCTTGCATTCGGAACGTTGCAAAATCCCTCCCCGGGAAATCTAGTTTTCCGAACTTAGCCATTTTTGGCCCTTTTTGGTTGGGCGCACATAATAACTATGCAACATCAGGTTTTGGTGCACCCCCTTAAGTCCTTTAGCGCATGCTTTGAGGTGTCAACAGGCGTTTTGATGCACCTCACTATGTTAAGTCTTTCTTGCATGCGCCGAGGCGCATGCACCTTCATGCTAACAACACTTTTGTTGCGCCACTTTTTGGTGCGCCAAAGGCACACATATTCTTGTGTCGACATCACTTTCGATGCGCCAAAGGCGCACATAACTTTGTGTTGGAAAGTGCTTTGGTGTGCCAAAGGGCGCATGCTTTCTTGTGTCGACAGTGATTTTCATGCACCATTTGAAAAAGTTGGTGGCGCATATATTACCTCCTCGCCTATATATAGGCACGTCTGCATTGTCATTATCACCAGAGCAATCACGTGATTATTTTTATTGTTATTTTCTCTGAACCTATCAAGGCACCTGCCCTGTCACTTTCGATCACGCCGTGGACCCACTTTTCATGCCTTTTCATTGTTTAAATCCTGGTAAGAGGTCCTCACTCCTTTTGTGTGTTTTGTGCTTTGGTTTTTCTTGGCTGCTGGCTGGTTTAGTTTGGGTTGAATGATGTGAAATCATGTTTTTCCCCCTGCTGTTGTCTTTTCCATTCTTCACCATGTTCTTCCCCCCTCTTTCCAGATCTGCTGGGAAGGGGACTCTGTCATGAAGTGATGACTCAAAAAATCTTTGTTTAAGCCTCTTCATCACCCAAAATACCCTTAAAAAGAAGCTTAAACCACATGCAAACACCTCAGTGAAGAAACCAAGCTTACAATGAGACTGTAATTTTCTTCCTCCTTTGGCACATCTTTCACCCCTACAACATGACCAACAGTTGCGCCATTGGCGCACCCACCATGCCTGTTACATAAAGAGTAGCTGCGCCCTCAAGGCGCGCTTCCTTCGCTTGTTGAAAACGCTAACCTTGCACCCCCTTTGGCACACCAAACTCATTTGTTGCATCATTTAAACCTACACCCTTTGGCGCACCCTGCATCTATGCAACACCAACTAAATCTGCGCCAAGTGCAAAGCTATTAACAAGGCGCAGGCGCATCCATGCTTACAACAACATCATGTTGTGCAGACCTTCCACGTGCTGCACCAAGTTCCCCTACGGCGCATGAAAATATGATGTTACACGCATTAAACCTGTGCCCTTTGGCGCATCCTGTACTCGTGTAACATGAAAATAATTTGTGCCCTTTATAAAATGAATACATATGGCGCAGGCGCACTTGTCCTTACAACAACAAAAATGCAACCTACAGTATCCATGCGCCATGCGCCCTTTGGCACTGATTTATTCCTTACAACAGCCCTTTCCTGTGTGCCTTGTTATTTAGCCCTGTAAACTGCAGCATTCATGCGCCCTGCGCCCTGAGGCCTTTAAATCACTAACTCTTTCTTCTGTTGACGCTTTAATGGAAGATCAAATGACTAATGCAACCTTTTTGCATTGGGTCTCACTTCTTCTTCTTGCAGATCAGAAACTGAGCTCAGAGTTGCATATGTCAACATCAAGCAAGAGGCCTACCAGATCTAAGGGTAAAGCAAACTTACAGAAGAAGAAATGAAGTACAAGTATCAGAGGGTCAGGATGCCCGAGTCCCAAGCAGAGTGTGACCTAGACATCAGAGACTTAGAACTGGGTCATATTGACATGGAGGATTTCTGGGTCAGAACCCAGAGGATCAACAAAAGTCTATGGATGGACAAATTGATGGGTAGTGCACTACATTTTGCGGGCGGGATCCCTGTTAGTGCCGTAAATAATGAGTTCATAATGGTGGTTTCCCGATGCTACAATAAAGACACAAGATGTGTCGTGAATGATAAGGGCAAGGTCGTGATCAACCTCACCACCCGACACTTTGAAATAATGCTTGGAATCCCTCACCACTGGAATTTCGTGGCCGTTAGCCAAGATGAATGCATCAAGTCCTGGGATGACAATGAGGATCAGTGCATGCAGCTGATGAATGAAGTCTACCTAAAAAACAAAAAGGTAGTTACTCGGTGGCCGCAAGTCATTCATCGCAGTGACTTTTCAGAGGAACTCAGCAACACGATCACATTCCTGAGAAGAGTCTTTGGGCTTCCTGATGCCCATTATTTTCACAAGTGGATGCTGCGATACCTCGAAACAATGAACAAAAATGTGCCTGATCAATGCTTTGAGTGGGCGGAGATCATAAGCAGCACAATTTTTGAGCAGCTCCAACAACTTACCACAACGGGGAGGTTCTATATGAACTCCTACGTAGTCTATGCTGCAGCTTCAGAAAGGGACTATCCAGCTCTGATGCAGTGCGGGGTGTGGCCCCAAGTGAAAATCTATGAATATTATCCATAACTGAAGCTGGAGAATAGCATTCCCCAATTCACAAAAATCAACGATGCATTCTTCTACTTCATCATCTGCCTGTTGAGGCCGAATATGACTCATGGTCGTATGACCAAAAGCATCGTGGCCGCTACTGAGAAGTAGGGGGCCCTGTTCACTCAATTCCCCACATTCACCTATCTAAGGGCTACCAACTTCTTGGGGGAACCAACTAAACTACCAAGGTATGCCAGTCCCAAGTTGATCCTATTGGAGCTGTCGAGACAGTTAATTACCTACCACGAAAACTGTCTAAAGAGAAAGAAGGGTGGAACTCCTTTCCCCCTCACAGTGGGTAGGTATACATGTCTCACTCACCACAAGGCGAAAGACATGTTTGCAGAACTGGAGCTGCTAAATCTGAAACATAACTTCCCAGCGAGACCCACCTTCGACCCGAGAAATTGTCTACCTAGGGCCAAGCTCGACCCGATCCACATCCCTCAGATCGAAGATATCTACATCGACGTTATTCATGAGGTTGAGCTCAGGAGGAAGGATCATTCCCGCTTGGCCTTAGCAGAAATCATCCAGTACGGGGTGGCCATCATCCTAAAAGGCTACCAAACTACAGAGAAAGAAGTGGATCAAGTCTATCTTGACATAGGTGGGGACAATTGGCCTTTCACAGTGATTGATAGAACCAAAGCTCCTCAAATAATCGAGGAAAGAGTCAAGGAAAATCTGCACAGAACAGAGCATTGGTGCCGAATGAACGGGCTCATCTACCTCGGAGTCGATTTCACAACCTCTCTATTGGGAAACACACCTCCATGATCAAAACAACACCCAAAAGGCATGGGAAAAGGAATAGAGGGTGAATCCAGCTCCACCCAAGAAGAAGTTCCTGAGAGTCCTCCTTCCGCATCAAAAGAACGGGTTGTAATCCCGAACAACTCAGAAGAATAAGTAGCGGAAGATGTTCTAATAGGCACATCCACTCAAGGTGTGGCCACGATTGTAACAACTGAGGTTCCTTCTGTTCTTGCTCCTTCTCCTTCTTCCCCTCCTCGAGTGACCCAAATGACCATTCCTTTGGTCATGTCCTCTCCCCCTTCTTCTTCTGTCCCTCCTGCCTCCTCATCCATCTTCTCCTCTCTCGCAGAGCTGTCCCCCTCCATTTCTTCCCTCATCTCTGAGCTCCCTTCCCTTCCTATGTCTTCTTCCCCTACAGTATCCCTTCCTCCTGTGAGCACTTCCTCGGCTTTCCTCTCAATGCCACCGCCGCGTGTCTCCACCTTTTTCCCTTCTAATACTGCAGCTACCCCCTTATCTGTTTCTTGTCCTTCTCCCATAAGTCTAGCCTGCATCTCCCAGCACCTGAGTTAGCAGAAAATGAAAGTTCCCATCACACTGATGGACTTCTCCGTGATCCCGCCAAAAAGGGCAAAGAAGGAAAAGCCCATAACCCGCTTTTCTCAGAGTGTAGTAGGGGAGAGAGTGATGGAGATCGCATACCCCAATCCTTTGAAGGATAAGAAGGATCTGTCTTCCATAGATTACACTGTGACTCAGGTCACGATGGGGATGTCTTCAGAGAGCCTACAAGGAGAGGCCCTATCTGCAGTTGATGCCCTTTGCAAGAAACTCCAAGAAGCAAAGGAAGAGAAAAGGCAGCTAAATGAGCAAAATAAATATCTTCTCCGCGCCTTGCAGAAAATGGGTAGTGCACCTCCTACAACTGCTGCCGAAACTCCTGAGCCTCTAAGCCAGGAAAAGATCAATGAATATGCTAAAATCGGCAAGTAGGGCATAGCAGTTTCCGCCTGGAGGAGCCAAATCCTCAAATAAAGTGAGGGATTCATCACTAAGTTCACGGATTTGTATCAGAATATCAATAGAAAAAACAGAGAACTCCAGGTGATAGCGGGACCCATCTTTGAGGAGCTTGATCATGCCAAGCTGCAACATGAGACCTTTCAGAGAATGCTCGACTGTCCAGTCGATGATCTGGTCAAGTTTGGAATCTTTGGACACCCTAGAGCACTGAATAAAATCCTTTCCACTTTGGATTATCGGGTGGATCAGCTAGAGTTCGTCCTAGAAAAGATCGACAAGGTAAAGGAGGAAGCCCTGGATGTAATGCATCAAATGGAACAGATCGTTCTCAGAATGTCTCCAGGGCTGCGCACTCCTTCTTTCACCTTAAGAAAGGTGGAGGAAACTATTCAGATCTTCAAGGAGATCGTTTCACAGGGACTTGGGCCAGAGGTTACGTTCGACACTGAATCCATCAATAACCTATTGGCATGTCGTGACTTCATCAGATTCCTGATAGAGGCAGAGAATGATTATTCCAAACTCCTGGAAAAGCTCATAGACGAGCGGGAGACTTGCGAAGCTATCAGCAATAGACACAAGGATCCTTCCGAGGATCAACTTCAACCCATGATCAGTAAGTTCATGGAGTACCGTGCCCAGTTCCATATCTCGTCGCTAGAGCAGCAAAAACAGGATACCCCCTTCCAGCCACTGGATGACGACGAATAGTTTCCTTCTTCTCATCTTTCTCTTTGTAAAATATCTAAGTCATTTTGACATAAATGATGACATCATCCATGTTGCACCATGGGATTATGTCATCCATAAAAGTTGTCAAAAGGCAACAATGACTTTGTAATATATTGTAAGATATATTTATGTAAATAGTGGTTATTTTTGCTTTTGTCTTCCTTCCTCTTCTTCTTCTATAAATATGGGAATACTTGTAGTATTCGGGGTGGATATCTTTTAGATGAAAAATAGAAGTGAGAAGAAAAGGCTTTAAAATTTTTGTAACAGAAGAAGATATTAATGCAAATATCAAGACTTTGTGCTAAATATGTGCGTTATGAGCATCTGATCTTTCTTATGTCAGATCTATGTGTTTATTCTGTTGAATATATCTCTACTTTTTTGTCATTTATTCATCAGTATTGCTTTATTCGTTTATGCAAGTAGGTTTGGCTCTGTTTACTACCAATCCCAAAACATAAACCCTCCGACCTTTCTGCTTTGGAATTCATTTCTTTTCTCTCTTCGGACCTGATCTTTCTTCATCCTCTCTTTCATTCCTTTCTCTTCGTAGTTGGAAATACACCTACTGGGATGAGATCCCAAACCCCTGAAGGCAGAATTGTGAGACTTGCACAAGATTCCTACTGGTAGAATAGCAATAAACCAGTTTCGCTTTGCTGACTCAAAGAAGGGCTATGCCCTGCACACTGTTGGCTTGTCTATCCATAGATCCGTCGCTCGCGACAGATTTTCGAACCAACATTGTCAAACACTATATTTTACAAAAGGTGGGTCATGGCACCCAACTAAATATGCTGGCATGTCCAGGTGGCCAGCTGACCACTAGAGTAGGTGGTGTTTCGGTGCACGAAAGGGTCGTTGCTTCCAGGTTACTTCGTTCGGGCATAGTCCCGTAAGAGTCCTGAGACAAAAATATCGTTCAACTTCGACGGGTGACTACTCGGACTCCATGGTACCTAGAGAGGCCTTTTCTGATCTGAAACCTCAGTGTAGGGACCCTCTACAATATCCTCTCTCGGTTTTATCCTTCTCATTTCAGTACTCTCGTTGTCCTAATGTTTGCAAACGCATGAAATAGTGCAGTTAGAGCTAGTGTAAGGTTGTCAAACGCTATATTTTGTAAACGGTAAGTCGTGGCACCAAACTGACTACACCGTCACATCTAGGTGGCCAGGTGAATGCTATAGGAGGTGGTGTTTTGGTGCACAAAAGTGTCGTTGCTTCTGGGCTACTTCATTCGGGCGTAGTCCCTTAAGAGCCCTGAGACAAAAATATCATTCAACTTCGACGGGTGACTACTCGAACTCTGTGGCACCTAGAGAGGCCTCATCTAATCTAGAACCTCAGCGTAGGGACCCTCTACAATAGCCTTTCTCGGTTTTTTCCTTCTCATTTCGGTACTCTCGCTGTCCTACTATTTGCAAACGCGTGAAATAGTGTAGTTGGAGCCAGTGTAAGATTGTCAAACGCTATATTTTGCAAACGGTGGGTCGTGGCACCCAAGCAACTGTGCCGACACATCTAGGTGGCCAGGTGAACACTAGATGAGGTATTGTTTTGGTGCGTGAAAGGGTCGTTGCTTCTGGGCTACTTCGTTCAGGCGTAGTCCCTTAAGAGCCCTGATACCAAAATATCGCTCAACTTCGACGGGATACTACTCGGACTTCGTGGCACCTAGAGAGGCCTCGTTTGATCCGGAACCTCATCGTAAAGACCCTCTACAATATCCTCTCTCAGGTTTTTCCTTCTCATTTTGGTGCACACATGTCTAGGTATGGTCTTGTAATCACTTGGGGAGGAGTCGTTTTCAAAATTTACAACATTTTCAAAATTTACAACTTTTTCAAACAATGAAAGCTTCTCTTAGCTTTGAGAATTTAAAATTCTCTACTAACAGTGCCAACCACGTGAAGGTGGAAGCTTTTCTGGCACCACTAACCTAAACATAAAAGTGTTAGTCAAAGAAATTTAAGTTTCAAATCAAAACCATATACTATCTATATATGTACAAAATACACAAATTTAAAATAAAATATATTCAAACTTAAATCTAGATCTTTAAACTAAAAAATTTATATATATATTGAAAATAAATTATATATACCAGACATGAGCATTGTAAATTCATTTCAATGAACCATCAGGATCAGATCTACTCTGAATAGCAGACAATATTGCTTCATGATCTGACTCTTGAACCTTCCAAAGAATCTTGTTATTAGGCCTTCCTCGATATCTATACAGCTGAATATTTGTCACTAGAATTAGATGTGAATATAAGAGTATTTTCTTGTGTGTCTCAAAGTCTTCAAACACCCAAACAGAGGAGTTTTTTAATGGATACCGTCGAAGCCAAGTTCCAGTAATTACCACTGAACCTGTAGGATACTCAATATCTTCGCCATCTATAATAGGAGAAGTCAACTTCTTTCTTTCCTCGATGCAACGACATAAGAAATATTCTGTTCCTTCTTCATTGTCTTTTGTAACAATTACTACAAACACATGTCCTACAAAAAAATAACCAAGGTTGAACAACTCAAATTTAAATTGCATATTAAAATTTCAATGGACATAATTCAATAAAAAAATTAAATAAATAACCATAAATACCTTGTCGCACCAAAATCAAAATTTTGTCAAAGTCCTTGGATGTTGCAACTTCATCTGCAGTAACAAGTCGTAATTCTTGTGGAGGTTGATAACTAGGAAGTGGAGTTAGAGGCCTACAAATCCATCCTTCCACCCATTCTTGTGAATCACACTCAACAGTGTCAAATTCGATACAAGATACACAAAAACATGTTAACTTTCTTGTCCATACGGCCCACGAAGTAGCATCTGAGCTACAAAATGAGTGCATATCATTGGACCCAGTGAGTGTCATACAATCCTCATAGTTAGCAATATGTTGTTCCTCTATCAACCAAAAATATCTGTGAACTATGGAATTTTCTTGAGAACCTCGGGCCATGTTGTCAGTACACCATTCCACTATGCTCTTTACATCTTTTAATTTAGCACCATCTTTGTACTTCAACTCTTCTCTTGCAAGAGCTCTTTTCACACATGCCCTTGCACCGTCATGCTCTCCTTTTCCATGTTCAACCTTATTGAAACTCCAAATATGTTGCACACCCATCTTGACGTGCATTCTTAAACTGAGACGTGCAATTATCTGACCATATATAATGTTGTTTGAAGTGGATGTCCCTATCAGACAAGTTTCCATAAAATAACTAGAAACACCCTTGCACAAATTCAATAGAATGAGTACGATCATCACTGATATAAAAGTGGTACTCTCTTACAAAAAAATGATCATTCTCTGTACTGTTAGGAGAATGTAGAAATGCTATATGCACAAAAATGGCAACTTGTACTGAGTTGTAATATTGCAATTGAACCTCCATTTGTGGTTGCAATGTGTAATTCTCTGCAAAATTGACCACTGAAACAATAGTACCAATAGGAAATGTGTCTTTGCATAGCTTGAATTGTTCATCCAACCATCGAGCTCTATGTGTATGCCTCGCATACTCATAAACAATTTCATCCTTAAATTTTCTCATAAATTGAAAAATGGGCATTTGTTTTATAACTAGCTCACACCGTTTCGACTCTTTTCCATCTTTCAACTGGTATGCAACTGATTTATATTTATCAAACTCAATTAAATTATGTTCTATTGTACCTTCAATTTTCTCATGGATGTAACTTTCCAATTTAGGTAATCCGCCGGATGTACTACAACTTCCATCTAAACAATCCTGACTATAAAAAAATTGTCCAACTTCTTTTTCACAAAATATAGTAGGAATGAAATCCCTAGAAGATATTGGTGGAACTTGAACACCACATTCAGATAACATAGTTTCAGAATGAAAATTAGAATGAATACGTAAAAATTTAGCATAATGCATCGCAAATTCAACATGTTGCCTACAACAAGTGGTGCGAGCATGGTTGATTTTCACATAGAATGGTTTCAACATTTCAAAAAAACGTTGAATAATTTTAATTTCGAAATTCTCTTGTTCAAACTTACGAAAAAATTGAGTTTGAGTCATATCTAATAAATGCTTTGGATGTGGTTCACGATTAGTAGAACCAACTCTCCATTTTATAACATCTCTTGTATTAGGTGAAACTCTATTGTTATCATGCCAAAATTTAATAACAACTTCTCTTATAGCATCAGAATTATTTTTGTCCTTACGTGATGCTCTAGCAGAAAATGCCAAAAAATCAGAATTATTGAGTGATTGAAGGATATTACGTCTTTCAATTGCTTTCATTAGAATTTTTCGATTAACTTGCAACATTAGACTTGTTTACGTAATCAAACGTTGTTTTTTATTGATTCACTTACAACACTAGTAGAAAGTACATGATGCACGATATTACTATCCCTAGTGCGTCTCTTGACACCAACAGTGTGATATGCATCATGAAGGTTTTCAACAATTGTAGAGATTTGACCACGTATATTAAACACCTTAAGATTGACAACATCTAATATACGTGGTAAATTAGTCAATCCTAAGGTGTTTAATGTAGGTCTAATTTTAATCAATTTCATCAAACTAACCAACAACTGACATCTTTGGGAATCATTTAAAATTTCAAAATGATTATCCCAAATTTCAGTGGCTTTTCTTCTGATTTTTCATTTAGAAAGTTTGTCAGACATTGGTTTCAAAATGTTTTCATCAATTTCAATTAAAAAATTAGGTTTCTTACGTAAAATCTTAGGAGGTGTTTTTGTCAATTTTTGTTTGTCTACAGTTTCAACATGAATTTCCTTATTCACATTTTCATTGTCTCCTTCAATTCAACATTTGCTACATCATGAGTATTTAATTCTTCTTCAACATTGACAGTAAAAACTTCTTCATCACGAGTATTTAATTCAACTTCAACATTGATAGTAGAAACATTACCTAGTTCTTCATTGCTTACAATAGCTAGGATTGAAGATGAACCTCTTCTAGATTCATGAAGTTTCCGCATTCACTCAGCATTTTTGGTGTTTTTTACTTAATGACTTCCTTTTTTTACTTCGTTTTTTGTCTCCCATGATGTTTTTCTTCCGCTGATAAGAAAAACATGCAGAAAAAGATAGAATTTTGTAGTAATTCATACGGTAAGGTCAGAGAATAAAAATCACATGGTAATTCAGACATTGGGATGTGTGTAAATATGATTTATGAACCACGAGTGCACTTTATAAACTGCGATCGTGGATCTATCTGCTGAACCTAAGCCTCGAAAAATCTTTTTTTTTCCCCAACCAAAGCTATGGAAGGTCATTATGAAGTGTAAAAGGTCAAAAAACCTCAAATCTGCTCTTCCAAAGACTTGAATCATGCTAAAAAACTGAATACATTTCACAAAAATGGTGCCATCGCGTAGGGGAGACTCTTAGCTTCGTAGAAATATTGTTTTTAAAGTGAATAGAATAAGATAAATATCATTTTATAATTTTTTACTAACAATAGGTCTTTAAGACATTTTTTCCCGTGAATGTTCATGTCTACGTTTAAGACTGTAACTTTTTTTTCGCTTATCAAAATATGATAAAACTTATACCATCCTAAGCATGGACAAATTCTATACACGTTAAAAAAAATATTTGATTTCGATATTTTTTGATATAGTTATGGTGGGAAAACAGAAAGTGCTCCGTTTTCTAAATATTTTCAGACCACTTTCAGGAAAAAATCATAAAAAAAAATATTGCTAAAAAAAATACAAAATAAAATCCATCCCAAGATAGACAACTACATCTAACATTTCACCAAAGGAAAAAAAAAAAAAAACAATATTTGGTCATCCAAAATGCGAGCAAACGGACTACAATCTTATAAGTTTTTTCAAAAAAAAAAACTAAGTCATAATTTTAAGTGTTTAATATAGCTAAACTTGTCCGTTTTTAAAAAAAATAGTATTTTAGAAACTAGATTCCGAATCCTCAATGAATTTCCCTGCAATCAGACTACCGAATATAAATCATGGTAGGTAGCCCTGAGGATGTCTGTTCCCCAAGCGTAGACACGCCCATAGCCCTCAATCTGTGCAATAATGGGGGCCCAACAATATAAGAGAGTGTCTCCTCCCTTGTCCCCAATCAATCTTGAAGCAAGGATGCCCATGATGGCCTTGCAAAGCACAAGAATTTCTAACTCAATAATGGAGCAGATCCTCACTCCCTTCTTCGATCCCATCGAAACAAATGCATCCCCCATGTAGGTGGCCCACTGAACCACCTGAGATCTCGATACTGTTGCCTTAAGAGACAGCCACCGCCCAAGGATTGGAACCCCCTGTATACGGTAAACATCGTCTAGGGTGATGGTCCACTCACCCCTAACTCCTGACAATTGGAAGGTGTTTCGATTTGCATCCCAGTATGAAAATAAGTCACATAATATGTGACTAGCAGGTGCAATGTGAGGGACTTGTGCAATCCTCCAAATGCTAGCCCTCTGAAGTGTATCTCACTCTACCTGAGTAAGTGCCTCTAATACTACTGGGAGCCAATCACGTTCCCTCTCTCGACTCCATATAATGTACTCTTCCTTCTTCTGCATACACCCAAAAATACAAAAAGGAGTGAGTTAGTATCAAAATCCAATTGGAAATACTATTAAAGACAAGTAAAAATGCTAAACATGCAAAAATAAATAAGAGAAAACATTGTTTTTGCTTTCTATCATGAACCGCCACCCTGTGCAAAGGGGCGGTTCCGTAACCGCCACCTTCTAAGGCGGCGGTCCTTTCCCGCAAATACAAACGGGTCATATACTTTAAAAAATTCCTAAAAACAAGCAAATGCACCATTTTAACTAAAATAGAAACCTACCCTATGGGCACCCCCCCTAGAGACACATTTAAAACTAGTATTTTCAAAAATACTCCCCCAGGACAAAGATTTCATCATTTCCACATTTTAGGTTCAAAAACAATAAATCGAGAAGAACTAACCTAAGACTTCGTGGGTCGATGTTCCGCTCTCAGAGGCATGATCACTATCTCACCACAAGTCTTTTGACTATACTCTTGTCGAAAACCGTCACCGTGGGTCCCAGAGCTCAAAAACTATCAAATCAATCCACACAAATGAATAGTGAAATGAGTTTATTTTATATATATATAGCCTTCTAAAATTGATTTTGAATGTCTTTTGCAGGGTCAGAGCGTTGTCAGAGGTAAGGTATAAACCCTGCATAAATGGTAAGTCAATTTTGTTTTATTTCTCAATTTATTTTATCTATATGCACTTGAGTCCCCTTTTTCATTTTGTAGATAGCGGGACTTTGGATGGCGACTTTCCAACACACGGGTGTGTCAGGTATAAATCCTAACTCCCCATTTCGGGACCGCCATACTCGGATCCACTGTTTTACACCTCTTCATGGCTAAGACACTTCTACGAGGGGGTAATATGTACGTACCCAAAATTCTGGGGTACTGCACCACCGGAATGATGTTACACATACCCCAATGATTATATAGGTCACTTTGCAAGGTGTTCAGAATCCAGAAAGGCTCGCCAAGTATACATTTGTATCTTGCATGCCCCGCTTGGCCTCCACATGCTTTTTTTTGCCCTCTACCCCTTATTTTCTAGCATTTCTATCTTCAGTGACGAAACCACCACCCTGCCTAGGCGGCGGTCCCGTGACTGCTGCCCAGGACAGGGCGGCGGTCCTGTAACCACCGTCCTGCACAGGGCGGCAGTCCTGTACGCATTTTCCAGATTTTTCCAACAATCACGTCAAACGTAAATATTCAATTTTACACGCTTTCTTCAACCACTTTGGCTTGCATTAATGTTTTTAGTTCCCTAGTAATAGTGTTTTCCCTTTGTTTATAGTAAAAGAGTTCAATTGGGAGTTACCCTCTAGTAAATGCATTTACTATAAATTTCCAGCTTGTTTTCAAACAAATTGCCCCTCACCTTCTCAATTCTCTTATTCAGTCTCTGAATTTCTTGTTTAGAAATCTATCAATTTCAGGTTTTGCCTCCATTTTTGGTCTTTTAGAGGTCATTTCAATCTTCTTGTTTCATTCTTGTTCCATTGCTACTCCATACAATCAGTTTAGCGTAGAATAGCTTCATTTCTAGACTAGAATCCATTAAAGTTACAGGTTTTGTTTTTTCACAAAGATAGATTCTAAAACTCTCGGTACACTTGTGTTGTATTCCCACAATAAATCCCACTAGGAATTGCATAGTCAAGCTCTGTTCACTTGCGCTATCCCTCTCCTACTCGCATTATATTCAGTCTATATCCAAAACTACATTTGTTCGAATACCATGTTCTGTTGATACTATCATATACACACTTTTTGGATTCATGAGGACATGAAGGAACGAAGAGATCACACTGAGGGGACGAAATCACACACAACTAGATTTACCATTGTTCTGTAAACGCCATTTGAGCTATCAAAATTCTAGTTACAACATATCAAATAGAGTAGTGAATTATTTCATTTCAGTCAAAAAATTTCTCTCGATATCGCCAGGGAAGCTGTGGGGATTGATAGTTTCTAAGAAACTGTCATCCATTCCTCACTTCTGAGGTAGGATCGAGAGCCTTTCAATTTAATATAATTAGTTGTTTAGATATTTAGGATAAAATAACAATTGCACAAGAAAATAGCCATACCAGGATACCTTGCTTGTTTTATTCTGCTACTAGATTAGTTGTCCATTTTATAAATATACTAGAGTAGCTGCTCTTTAATTTCGTTGAAATACGTCATTAAAAATACAAAAATAGAAGAATTCTTGCATAGTGTAAATACTTATTTCGTGATCAGTTTATTAATGTTAGTTAAGAGTTGAATCATTTTGTATGACAATCACAGGACCTAAAGAGCCTAGAGAATATATATTTGAACCCATAGTGCCTTAGCCAAATCTACCCACAACATTAGCTGATATAGATCACGGCCTTAGGATACACGTCTTTCAAGCAACAACAAACCTATAAGCAATTAGTGAACAACTGAGAGGGTTAAACATCGAAGATAACAAAGCTTACACATTTTGGTCAAATCATCCTAACTATAGACTGCCTTGATAAAATATCTGAATGACCGTACAAGGATTCGAAAGAGAACAGGCATTTGGTTGCGGTCCTTTAGTTCCACAACATGATGCAGGAGACCTCCTCATTGACATAGATACTAGCTTACGCATTCAAGTTTCCAGAACACCTGTAAGCTATTCTGAGAAAATCATACAACTTCTAGTTCTAAACATAGAGGCTGAAAAGACATACGATTATTGGATAGTTGGAAGAAGATATTGATTCTTCACATGACCATAATAGGTCCACAACAACCACGAACTCACACTTTTCATCCCCAAGTCCCACAACCCAAAGGGCCTGTAAAACAATTAAGTATTGACACCATCTTACGAACGCTGGTATTTAAATCCTCACCACTCCTGCCAGATATCATCACACAATTCTCTGTATTAAATATAGAAGCCAATCAATCTAATATTTTCTGGGCTAGACCAAAAAACCATCCATAGTTCACTGCAAATCCACTAAACCTCCTATCACCATTTTCATGACCTTGTCTAGAGATATATATGAAGCTCCCACAAGTCACTTCCCACGTATCCAACAACCAAGAAATATTATCTCGGCAGAGCTTGACATTGATTGGAGCCTCGGAACAACCATTATATCCGAATGAACCATCACACCAATTTAGGTTGGAGGGCCTTCTTCGCCTTAGATTTGTAGATTCCATTATTGCGTATTGAGGATATAAGATTACCCGATTAGCTTGTCTGTATCCATTCACATTCAACATTCACCGGCTGTCTCAACATGACCTTAGGAGGTCGGGTACGAGGAAGAGGTACTTGTAGATTGCCATGCTCACATGTCACTTTTCCATCATACAAGGACCTCATGCAAAAATTTCCTCAATAGACAGGATTTGAGAAAACTGAGCATAAGGAGCCAGTATGATATCAAAAATGGCATGGAACTCTCGAAATTTTTTGTCATTAGTTTAGGTTTCACCAGCTTGATTGGATGATGTGGTATGATTTTGAAACAAATTCTTGAAGATATGTAGGTTTTGGTTAGCCGGTGTGTTGGGATTATCTAAGACAAGATCACCATTATTTAACATTTCTTGGATAATGTTTTTGAAAGTTATGCAATTACCATCACTATGACCTCTAACACGGTGATAATTACAATAATCATTCTCCTTGTACCATGCAATCACAGGACGGGAAGGGTTAAAACTAGTATGTGGTTTGATTGGTGGAAGAGTTATGGCTCCGACGTTTAAAATATTTTCTAAAACTGAGGAGTAAGGTTCTCTGATGGGAGTATATTTTCATTTTTCTAGCTTGAATTAGAAATTTTGAACATGAGAAATATTAGAAGAAGGATTTGATGTGTTGGATGGATGAGAAGGACCAGCTTTTAAAACCACCGCATTGGCAGATCCTTTGGTTTTGGAATTAGTATTTTGTGTTTTGGACGAAGAACAAGAATCATTAGTTTTGAAAGGAGTGTTTTTATTACGTAATTGTAACTTCTTCTCCTCAAAGCATGGATTTCAAGTTTCAAGGCCATTTTGAATGTCTCGTTGAATGTGCAGAAGGTTTGGACTTGGAGATTCAACGAGATGTGTCTAGCACAAGATCAAGTGAATAACCCTATTAACTCGGTTTAAGGAAATTGGAATGTGAGTTGATTAATCAAGCCGCGCCAACGAGTGAAAAATTCTGCGATAGAATCATCCTCATACTGGCATGTTATATATAGGTTAGTCATCATGACCTTCCTGACGATGTTGATAAAAAAATTCGTCTAGAAAATCCTAAGCTACCTGATTAAATGAAAATATGGAGTGTCTAGGTAGAGTACTATACCAATATAAAGTGTGCCCTATCAAGGACATTAGGAATGTCTGCAAGATCACAGTGGCATCCTGAGTGATGAGATAACACATACGTTTACAAGATTGTGAATGTTGATGTGGTTCTTCATTGCAATTGAATCAATTGAATTTTGGCATTTCCTAATGCGTGGGGTATAGATGAATTGGAATAGAAAAGCAAATAGGCTCATTACAAATCTCTTCGTATGTCGAAGAATTACACGAGTTAGAGATAAATGCTTCTAATGTCTACATCTCATATATCATCATTTTAATGAGATCATTTGTAGGTTGTGATGATGGAGCACCCCGTACAATATAAGGGGGTAGATAGGATGAGTATGATGCTGAAGGAACTCCAGTATGTGGTGGTTTCAAATATGAGGACTGTGATGAGGGACTACGGGGTGGAAGGGATGTTGAGGGGAAATACTCTGAATAAGCAGTGGATTAAATAGGTGATTGGTTATGATAGGTATAGGTAGGTGGGATGGTCATAAATACTCTCATGGTGATCGATGGAAGAAACTACAGGATGGAGAGGACAAGGTTTTAGAATGGATTATAAGATGCTGACACCAGAGGTGGATGGAATGAAAACTTACTTGGGAAGTTGATGATGGTATGGTATATGTCGTAGGGGCAATGGATGTCGACGGCATGATAGTTGTCATAGGTACGACATATACAAATAATGTGGGGTTAATTTGAGAAACCACAGGAAATGAGGTAGGAGTGGGTAATGATGTACTAGTAGTAGCCAATGTCGAGGTGGGTGTTAGAGGTAGGGGGGAATGGATACAAGCATTTCATAGATAAGTTTCCCTAAGGAATCCTAGGTAGATGAGTGAGCGAGGTAATGTTGTAAGGTGGAAGGGTTTTGATCAAGCAGTCTTGTGAACTCCTCGTCACCAGTACTGATGGTAGTAGGTTGCTTAGGGTCCATATGTGATAAAATAGAAGGTGGTGATGGGCTAGGTGGGAGAGGTTGGTGGATAGTGTGAAACATGAGATATTTGGCTTGTTTACAAATCAGAAGCATGTGAATGATAGTAAAATTGGTAATCTGATCTCTGTTTATGACATAGAAACACAAAAATATGGGAAGAAACATGGATACATGAAAGGTGGAATTTTATTGTTGTTTTTATTGGAAAACCAAAGATACATAGTATTAACACTGGTTAGGTAGCTTATGCCAATATAGGATGGCAAGATAATGTCGGTCAATGAACCAATGTTAGATTACTTAGGATCAATTTTTTTTTAAAACATGGAGATGAAAAGCATATAAATGAGATGTATCTGATACTCTTTAGTTGATAAGTAGTAACATAGATTAAGGAGATGATCAATGATGAGATAACCTTGCTCACAAAAAGACACTGAAATGTAGATGTGAATGGTATTTTCATATACAAGGCTTACCAAAACATGAGGACAATACTAGACACAGTTCTGTTCAACAGATGTTGGTAACATGCCTACCCTAACTAATGGCTATGTAAGTGAATACAAAAGTGGTAGACTGTGATTATTTTTGAAAATAGTGGAAAACGTGAATTTTTTTTATTTTGACTAAAAAATTCAACAAGAGCTAACCCAGAATGTTGATATAGTAACAAGTGATTATGAAACATACGTAGCACAACTTTGGAAGATTTTTTCCTTGTTTGACAACAAGATATGAAAATAGGTCAAAGTTTTGTGTAGAAGGTTTTGTCAGAATGTCACACGGTGCCAACTTTAATGGACTCACTCCTCTTATTTGAAATCAAGAAAGGTTTTGACTCCGCATGAAATTCATTTCTATGTCTGAAGGCTCTTTAGATCACGATTGGATAAGGTAAAGTTAACCCCAATGCCAAATGTCTAATTATAGTTTTTGTTCACAACACTTGTCAATACTTGCCCTATAGAAGAGGTATGATTTTATAAAACAAATGGCTAGTTTCAGGTAAATTTTGACAATTGGGGTCCCCAAAATCATAATTAATGTAGTCTGTGAAGGCCTCATACTGGGATATGATGATTGGCCAGAGTACCCAGCTAGGCTCCGCCGGGATTTCGATTATTAGTCTTTAACGGTAGGTATCGTGAGGGAACCTCCTGTTTCATCCAATTAGTTCTCTCAAGGTAGTGAACTACTTTGGGGGTTCCTGTACAAAGTGAATCCTCACGAATGAGTTTTATGGCTTATGCCAATCATATTTTCCATGAATTCAAAGCGGATGGGTTGCCCACAACCTTATCAAATGACCTGCAAATACAATATTTTAAATAATTGAGATGCAAAGATTTTAATCTCAAATTAAGAATGTGGTTTAGATGACACCATTGGTGAACCTAGTAACACACCGTAGTTAGTATTTTGTTTAGATGTACTACAGATTTGAACAAGCATATTAGGTCCTTGCACTCCAAAATTTTGTACTTTTCCAAGCAACTGGGAAAACATTTTGAAAGAGGATCAGAATGTTCCAAGGTATTTTAGGTTAATGTGAATTGTTTCAAAAGGAAATAGACACACAAATATTCCCTAAGAATGAATAATGCAAAAAGGACCCAAATGGGTTCCAACTAGGCGTGCCAAAATATTTCACCAATAAGTTTACTCTTTCTAGGACGAAACAGATAAGGTAAAGGTCAAGGAGGAATACCTATAAAATAAAGGTGGAAGGTATAGTGTGTGCTTTTTTTTACGTTATCCAAGCTGATAGTAGAGAACTCCTTTTTTCTGGGAAGGACTACCTGGAGATATAAAATAACACCACAAAAATAATATCAAATAGTATATGATAGTGGGACTGCCTAGCGTATGCTAGATCCAGGAAGCGGGGTACTTTCTAGAGAGGATTTCAAAATCCACTATTTAATAAAACATTTAATGTAAGAAATAACATTTCCTATTTTAGTTGATAAGATTTAAGTATCCCCTATTAACATACAACAAGTGAATTTACCAAAATTGGAAATGGTTAAAATTAAATCCAAATGATTAAAGGGTTGGTTTTGGTCTACAAGTGTGGCAGGGGCTGTAAGTGAGGTCTGGGTGAAATTAGGTAAGGTTTTGGGGATTTTTTTGGGGAATTTGTTAACTCATTATTATAGGTAAAATTTCAATCTCAAAGACCAGTATCGGTCTAGGTCGACCAATGCCGGGTATAGGAGATATATTGACTCCGGTTGGGCTAACTGGTGTCGCATAGGGGTAATTTAAGGTTTGAAATATGAAAAATGAGAGTTTGGGTTGTTAGAGTAAGTATTTAACTTAGCTCATGTTCACCTAGGAACTTTATTTACCTTTATTTTATTTATCCTCACCCACTTATGTGTGTGGATATTTCTTTTTATTTATTTAGATATTAGGGGGATATTATCTAGTTATTAGGTATAGTTATTTCCCTGATCTATGGTATTAACTAGTTCTTTCCTTGATCTATGGTATTGAATAGATCCTTAATGTCTAGTTTTTTTCCTATATCTATGGTCTTGACTAGTTATTTCCTTGATTTATGGCTTGATCTACAACCTTGACTAGTTCTTAGATTGTTATTCCTTTACTATATAAGCAAGGCCCATTTTCATTGTATCTCAATGAGTTCCATAATAATATATGATATTGTTTCTCATTTGTTTGCAAAGATTTTATTAAAGTTATTCTGGTGATTTTTTTTTATCTTATTGATCGTGGTGTTTGATTAGGAATCTGAGTTCTTGGCTTGGTATGGTCTGGTTATCATTCCTTTTATGGTATCAGAGCAAGAGATTGTTGTTCAAATCTATCTGTAAGTTTCTTTTTGCTAACATTTTGTTTTTCGTATATTCATGATTTATTCATATTTTTTTATAAATGTTTTTTTAATGTAAAATAGATCCTTCCATTAGATTTGGAAGGTGGAAAAACCCTAATATCGACTGTAAACTCAAACATTTCTGAGAGGCATGGTCAATTTTTGGATTATTTGATTTTTATAAAGACGTAAACTGGTTCATCTTGGAATCTACATAAATCAGAGAAAAACCCATAAAATCGATTTCTATGTTTTTATGGGGCTTTTTGATATCCAAACTGGGTTTTTTTTCTATTGTGTTTCAAAATTCTCAGGTTGTGTGCAACAAGAAATTTCTAGCAGGACGTTTCTTTCCTCTTTTAACAGGGGTTCACGGGTTACTATGCAAGGTTTTTTATTTTTGGAATATTTGCAGAGTGATATTTTGTGTGGTGAAGGTCATTTTTGACACAGTCCAGAAATAACAAGTTTTACCAAAAGAAGCAATTGGATGTGACTTTCTTAAAAACCAGTGACACCCCTCAGAATAGTAAGTGGGAGCATACACCCATTAAAATCCTTAGCCCTTTGTCATATGGTATGGTCGTATGAGGGTTTAAATCTTGTGATTACTACTAGTAGGTTTTTAACTCAAACCCCCTTTCATTTTATTTGTGTGGTGAAGACGAGCATTTTACTTTGTTTTAGTGGCAACTAAAATAAATAGCAGAGCATAAACTTGTAAAGCTTGTATTTTTAATCGACAACTCGGATTTGAGTGTCATTTTTTGCAAAAAGTGCTTGTTTTTTTTGTGCTCTTTTCATTGGAAATATTTATTTTGATAATCTCACTATAATTATAAACTTTAATATTGTAACACACACTCATTATAAAGTGTGAATATTTGGGGGTCTCTTATTGCATTGTTTGGTTCTTGCATTTATTTTGGTGATTTTTTGAGAATGAAGTCTACTTATGCATTAAATCATGTTAAAATATTAACAACACATAATTACCACACATGGAAACCAAGAATGGAAACAATAATTAAGTGAAAAAATATTATGGGCTTTAACTTCTTCAAAACAACCAGTGTTCACTAGAGAATATGAGAAATTTCAGTACCAGTGCAAGTTTGATGAGTGTATAGGTTTGATAGAAACTTATGTAAATGATATTATTTTTTTGCATTTTGAAAAATGGGACTCTCCTTTTAAAATATGGGAGAAATTGGAGATTTATTTAGTAAGGTGGATAATATGAGATCCATGCAACTTGAAATTGAGATCACCTCTCTTAATCTTGAAAATTTTCCA
This sequence comes from Taxus chinensis, assembly GCA_019776745.2. Lineage (NCBI taxonomy): Eukaryota > Viridiplantae > Streptophyta > Pinopsida > Cupressales > Taxaceae > Taxus > Taxus chinensis. The sequence goes on from CM034148.1 coordinate 700,790,427, forward strand.
ACAATTATAGACTATCTTACCAAGTTCAAGCATTTATTGACACAGTTGAAGGGGAGTGGAAGAGATAAGAAATATGAAGAGTGTGTTTACTTGATTCTATCCAAGTTGAAAGGACCATTTCAAATATTCTTCTACATTTTTCTTTAGTGTGGATGCTTTAGGTGACACATTCAAAATGCCTGACTTAGAAATTTTTTTTGAAAGACTTACTAGGGATGAATACAAATTGTCCAACCTTGATTCTTCCACCTCTCCAAAAGGAATTAGTTGCATCTAATCCTAAGGGAAAGGGAAAACCCAAAATTAAAACCAAATTCACAACTTCTCCATCTCAAAATTCTCCTAAACCCAAAGAAAACAACTCAAAACCCAAGGAGTCTTCTAAATCCAATAATAATTCTATCATTTCGTGCTCTTTTTGTGGGTGTAGTGGTCATGAAGAACATAGGTGTTATAAGTGAATACGAGCCTTAGAGGATACAGTCAAGAAACAAAAAATTTCTATCTCCAGTCCACCTCCTTCTAATCAGCATAGAAAAGCACTTAATTTTGTTGGGAGATCTCAGTCACCACTTACAAACAGTTGTGTTATAGATTCTGGTGCTTCTCATCACATGACTTCTTCCAATGAGTCTTTTGTTTCTCTAGGTTTGAGTTATACTTCCAAATTTGAGGTTGGAGATTCTTCCTTTCTTTCTGTTAAAGGAAAATGTGATATAAAACTTGATGGTGACAGTATCCAAGATGCACTATATGTTCTTAATATCACTACAAATTTTCTTTCTGTATATCAAATTTGTCATTCTGGTCAAGAGAAAATAGTGACTTTTACACCACACGAGGTAGAAGTATGAAATTTTTTGGATCCTTATTGACTTGTTGCTTAGGTTATTGTTGATCATAGTTCTAGACTATATCACTTTAAGGGTTTTGATGAAACTTTCTTTATAGGGACAGGATTGGTTTCTCATGCAAAATTCAGAGAGTAAGCTTTTGGCATGAAATATTTAGACATATCAATTATAGATATTTGAAGGAGTTGAGCACTCATGGTACGGTTGATGGTATTCATATAGTTTATTTTCTTGAGGGATTTTTTCATGGTTGTGCATTAGGGAAACAACACCAAGATCCATTTCCTAAGAGTTTTTCAAAGAGAACTTTTTCACCACTTGAGCTTGTGCATAGTGACTTGATGGTTTTTCCTACCCCATTTTTCAATGGAGCTAAGTATGCACTTACCTTTATTGATAATTTTTTGAGGCTTACTTGGGTTTATTTTATCAAGTACAAAAGCATTTTTTTTCCACACTTCAAAGTCTTCAAGTATTTGGTCAAGAAACAATCTTGTAGTTGTATAAAGAACCTTCGCACTGATAATGGGCAAGAGTACTTCAGCAATTAGTTTTCTAAATTTTTGGCAACTCAAGGAATTATTTACCAACATTATTTTCCTCATACTCCACAATAAAATGTCTTATAAAAATGGAAGAATAAAACTTTTAAGGAAATGGATAACTGTATGATGCATTCTAGAGATTTACCTCCTATCTACTAGGAAAAAGTAGTTAATTGTGATAACTACATTCATATCACACACCACATAGAGAAATTGAGCATTTGACTCCAAAGGAAGCTTGGTCTAACACTAAACAAGATGTCTCATTTTTTTGATTTTTTGGGAGCCATGATTGGGCCTTTGTGCTAAAGAAGAAAAGGAAACATTTGGATAAGAAGAGAAAACCCTTGATCTTTATAGGTATTGTGAGGACATGAGAGCTTATCAACTTTTAGATCCTGATACTCATGATGTTCTTTTTCAAACACATGTTTAGTTTGATGAATGCTTCACTCCTCATGATTCTTCATCTTCTTCCATGCCTCCTTATTCTTCATCTCATCTTGAGGATCCTTTCTTTGAGTAGGTTGATGAGGAGGTTATAGATTTTGTTGAGGATCATATTCCCACTGATGTTGTCACTATGCCTAAGTGGGCTTGTACAACAATTTCTGAGGTAACACCTTTCATACAGGATCTTCCACCCACTAGGAATCATCACGTACATTCTACAGGTTCTGTAATTTTGTGTTAGACAGTTTCTGAGGATCCACAGTCCTTTTCAAAGTCCTCATGAGATACAGGATTGGGATGATGCGATGACACCTAAGTATTCTTATTTGATGAAGAATCAAACTTAGGATTTGGTATCTCTTCCTAAAGGAATTAAATATTGTTAGGTGTAAGTGGTTATACCAAACCAAATACCCAGCTGATGGGTCCATTGATAAGTATAAGGCTCATCTTGTTGCAAAGGGTTTTTCACAAGTTGAATTTATTGATTACTCTGAGACTTTTTCACCCCATTTCTAAGATTGATTTTGTACACCTTATACTTGTTATTGTTGCATCATAGGGGTGGCCCTGTATACCAGATGGATGTGAAGAGTGCATTTTTACATGAATATTTACAAGAGGAAATATACATAGATCAACCAGTTGGATTTATTCAGGATTCTTCTCTTTTTATTAGACTCTGAAGGTCTCTCTACGGTCTCAAACAAGCCCCTTGGGATTGGTATGAGAAGATGGATTCTTTTCTTCTATCTATTGGTTTTGTTCATTGTCACCCTGATCATACAGTGTATCTTCAGCATGTTGGTAAGGATATTGTATTACTTGTCTTGTATTTTGATTATCTATTACTTACTAGTAGCTCTTATTCCCACGTTTAGAGTATTCAGAGGGATCTTTCTATAAATTTTGACATGACATATATTGGGTTATTGCATTATTTCCTTGGTTTACATATTTCTCAAAATAATTCAGGGATTCATTTGAGTCAACAAAAGTACACCCAAGATCTTCTTCGGCACTTTGATATGGCTGATTCCAAGCCAATTCCATCTCCTTTTCAGTCCGGGGACTACTCTTACTTCCACATGTACCACTTCAGTTTGTGATCCTACTTTGTATAGGAATTTGGTTGGAAATATCATGTACTTGACCCATACTCACCCTCATATTTCATTTTCAATAAGGCTTATATCTCGATTTGCACATTCTCCTCATATTAATCATTGGTAGTTTGCTCAAGGATTTTTCGTTATTTGTAGGGAATTTCCCACTTTGGTCTACACTACAATACAGGTTCTACTCAGTTGGTTGGATATACAGATTCAAATTGGGAAGGTTATATTGATAACAAGCGTTCCACTTCTGGATATCTTTTTTTCTTGGTTCTTCTCCATTTTCTTGGGTGTGTAAAAAGCAACAAGCTATTACGCTTTCATCTTTAGAGGCATAGTACAGGGTAGTAGTTACAGTGAGTCAGCAGATTCTTTGGCTTCGACATTTATCGATAGAGTTTGGATTCCCAAATAATTCAGCGACTATACTTTGGTGTGATAACCAAAGTGTAATTCACATTTCTCACAACTCATTTGAGCACCAATGGACCAAGCATATTGAGATACACATCCACTTCATTCACCAACACATTCAGGATGGATTTCTTTTCTTGGATTACATTCCAACTCAACAGCAGGTTATGGAAATCTTTACGAAGCCTTTTTCATCACCTCGCTATCTTGAGTTGTGTGGCATGCTTGGGGTTTCATAAGTTATTCTTGGTGGTTTTTGTGATATTCCTTTTATTATTCTAATTTATCTTTCCTTCTAGCAGGATTCTTTCCTTCTTTTGGTTTGAAATTTCTTCGTGGATAAATTGTACATGAATACCTGATCAGGCCTAGTTTTCAGGACTCATACTGTGGATATGCCACTTTTATTTTATGCCCCTAGCTTCACTTGAGGGGGGTGTTAGAGTAAGTATTTACCTTAGCTCATGTTCACCTAGGTAATTTACTTACCTTTATTGTATTTATCCTCACCCACTTATGTGTGTGGATATTTGTTTTTATTTATTTAGATTTTATAGGGATATTATCTAATTGTTAGGTATAGTTTTTTCCTTGATCTATGGTATTGACTAGTTCTTTCCTTAATCTATGATATTGACTATATATTTGATGTCTAGCTCATTCCTAAATCTATGGTCTGGACTATTTATTTGATGACTAGTTCTTTTCTTGATTTATGGTTTGATCTATGGCCTTGACTGGTTCTTAGATTGTTATTCTTTTCCTATATAAGAAAGGCCCATTCTCATTTTATTTCATTGAGTTCCATAATAATATTTGATATTGCTACTCATTTTTTTACAAAGGTTTTATTAAATATATTCTAGTGAATTTATTTTATCTTATTAATCGTGGTGTTTGATTAGCATATGAGTTCTTGACTTGGTACAATCTAGTTATCGTTCTTTTTATGGGCCTCTCTGTGATTGTACAAAGAGCTAAGGAGGTTTGGGGAAGGATGGAATGGTGTTGGTTAAGACTCAACAAGGTAGAGAGGGTGATGGGATAGGTGAAATTGTTATGGTTTGTAGAAAAGGTGATAAAAAGGGTAGAAGGTGGTAATGAGATAGAGAGAAATTGAATGAAAGAAATAAATGAAATGATTAAAATCAAAAACAAAAACTTAACAAGTAAGAATGATTTACTTATCTGATAAACCTTGTAGATCTGAATGTGGTAGGAATGGTTGGTCATTTAGAGTAGAAGTGTATCGTGTCTAGTGTAAAGTTAGTAGTTTATGTGTGCTCTACCATGTCAATCTAGAGCTGTGGAAGTGATGATCGGGTGTTGGTGGAGGTATGATGTGCTCTGGTTCGCCGTCAGGAAGCATGATTGTTGGAGACTTGAATGCAAAAGTTGTGTGTGAATGAATATTTGGTGAACCCGAGAAAAGAGCCAGAAACTCATATTTAAGGGTAACCGATGGTAGTTAGGGAACTAGTTCCAACAGAGATAAAACCGTTGTCGGTTAGGGAGAATTAGTCCAAGTTACCAAAAATAACCTGATATTTACTATTTTTGGCCTGATCTTGATTGCTAATTTGGGTCTCAAGTGAGGGTTGGTTCTTAGATAAGTGGGAGTTTTGTTGGAGAAGTAATAAGACTTTCATTTTAGAGTTTTAAATATTCCCATTTAGTTAAGATAAGTAGATAATTAGTCTCAATTAATCAATAGGTTAGGAATATGTCCATGGTGAGGTGGCTAGGTGAGGTATAAATTAACTTAATTAAAATTATTAAATTAATTAATAATGTGATCATGAAGATTAACTCAATTATAAGTGATTAAATTAATATCTAGGTGTGAAAGGGGAGTATGGCTAGGTGTATGCGTTGTGTTCATCAATTGAAGGGGACCAAGGGGAGTGTGTCCCAAATTTGGTATCTACAGCTTCAATCATTTGATGTAAGCCCAATAATCTATAATATGTTGAAAAAAAATCATGGTTTGCAATAGAACCAATATTATTCATAATTTTTGTTTATTATCACGTGCTCCTTCATAAATTTAAACTACACTTTATCCTTTAAACAGTCCATCTTTGGATAAATGTATCATTATGGAGCCCTAGGTTCGATATCAAATTCCTTACAAAATGCCACCCATACTTTCATTCACTAGGCCTTTTTTTCCTAATCACATGCATGTAAATACAGATTGAAATATCCTTGGGCACATTTATATTGTTAATATGCTACCTTGCATGCTCCAAACGTTGTTCATCATTGACCAAAGCCTTTGGCCATATCAAGTGTATTATAATACTTAAAGATTGATTTGTTCTTTTAGGCATTCTGTCAAATAATTCACATGAAATCTTAAAATATTAAAAATTCCTGTAAATTTTCTATTCCACGAATGCGTTCTATCAAAAAATTCATGTGCATATGAAGCTTGGTCATCCAGGTTCCATAGCAACTACTTTATTGTAAATTCAAGGTCATATGTCACATTGATCATGAGGGCATGGAAAACTATCTTTACTTTTCTAACATCAATAGACTAGGGAGGCCTACGAATAAAAGATAAAATGTTTTGTGATGACTGTGATCCAAAATTTCTAACAAATCCTATTTTCCATAGCTATAATTTCATCAATTCCTCGATGAATTTTATGACAATTTAAATCTTTCCAAACACCAATAGGCTATGTCTCAAATTCAATGTTGTCAACCATTCCAAGTCAACCATTCCAACAAGAGCATAGGAAATGATCATTGGAGGAGAATCCAAGTACGAGAACTCATTCAATGCATATATAAAGCAAGTGTGGGGAACATAGGACTTTGGGGAACAAAGGGCCATAAGGAATGGTTACATCTAGGAAGTTTATCTTTGCATATGACATAGAGAACAAGGTTTATGAGTCAAAGAACAATGGATGGAACCATGAGGTGCAGAGAACTTAGTTGCAAATGGAATGTTTCCTTTGGTTCTTAAAAATAATGCAAAGATCGCAATAAAGGGGAAAACACAGTGTATTATGGGAATAAAGATTATGTGGAGAATTTGGGGTTACAGGGAACTAAGGATCATTAAGAACTAGTTCCGTGCAGAGAGTTCATTTCTACGTAGACCATGGAAAGAAAATTTTTCAAGCTAAAAGGTAATGTAGGGAACCAAAATCTAAAAAGAACGAGTTCAATATGTTCCATGAAACTCCACAAAATCTATAATAAATGTTTTAATAAAGTAATGTGGGGATCAATTGAATGCGGAGAATCAAATCTTATGGAGAACAATGGCACGGTAGGAACTAGTTCCATGGGGAGTTAGGGGAGCCGTACAAAACTATTGGGAAGTAAATTGTAGGGAACACGAAGAATGGAGGAACTGTTCCTCCTATTCCTCTAGAAACCACAATACCCTCATAAAGCTCAAAATAAATCAAAATTGAATAATTGTTTAACTTTTTTCCCATCAATGAAATTCACATACATAAATACATTAGGGGTAAATGGTCACTTAGCTAAAATATTTTTTTTTTTTAAAAAAATGCACAATTTTGGGCAGGTGATAACACCTCCCCAATGTGAAGGGAAGTGTTATGTATTTTTTAATTCTTGATTAATTATCAATTTGATCTCTTTCATGTATTATAACATCTACAGTATTTGGAATTGTTAATCTATTTTAACATGTTGTAGTTCCTTTGAATTAAAGATTTAGGAATCTTGTGCTTTTTTTCTTTCATCAATCTTTAATAAGATAGGATAGATATTTTGATACAGTAGTTGTATATTTCTTCAATTAATTTAGATGCATGCTCAGTAAATTTTCAACCATGCTTTGTTGCAAATAGCCTCAGAAACCTCCCTAGTATTGACCATTATTTAATGATTAAAGTAAGAGTATCAACGATGTTTGTCACTTTTTTGACCTATTCCTAGGGATTTCTAAAGGTGTTATAAAAGATACAAGTACTAGATTGCATGCTTTTTGATAACCTCATAAGTTTCCATTTCAAATTTTGTTTGCATACTATTTATTTTGGATATAAAAGTGTCGACACAAAATCATGCACTTTGGGTATCTATCTAGTCCTGATTACATACTACTATTCATATGACTCTTAAGCAAGGAAAGTACTAATCAACCCATGTCTTTGGCCACCTTTATTTTCTTTCTATTGCCACTTTTGGTTTTACAACCTTACATACTCAGTATTCCTTTTTATAATTCGGCATTCATCATCCTGGACACCAACACCTAGCCACGATGCCATTTCCAGGAACCTTGTCCCCTCTAGGTGCCCCTGACCTTAGTATACTTTGTTCACATCTTTTGAGTCCTTTTTACCCATTTGAGCATCTTATCTTTTTGGTATTCAACCTTTTTGGGGTTAATTACAAAATTCAAGAAAGGTAATCATATAAATATAAAGTTATGTGATCATAATAAAGGATCAAGCACTAAGCATTAGCTAGCACCACATAAGGTTGCATCCATCAAACATCTACGAGATTTATTGCATCCATATAACACCATCCAAGGGACCCAATGAATGGTTATTATGCATACATTTCATAGAAGGGAATTTTATTCATATTCTATGCACACATCTATTACATTTCTTTAAATCTAGTTATTTTCTTACTATCAATTGTGATACGCACAAGAGCCACCTAGGGCACAATTACGCATACATACATAGAACTACATTGGTTATAAGATGTAATGCCGTTCTCAGTTGTAAGTTCACCATTGTGATAGTTGAGGACCCCTCATTCTACATCTTTATTTTTTAGGATTTGATGTCTATTTGAGGGTTTTCTAAGTCAATACTTCATTGTAGGTTTTCAGCGACTTCAGCAATCACTGTGTAACCTCATAGTGTGTAGACACCTATTTTTGGGTATAGCTCCCCTCAGTCATCTCACATTCACACCATTTCCCTTCTCACATCTCTTTCTCTTAAATTAAATGAAATCCTATCCATTTTCTTAATTAATTATCAAATGGGCTCCATGTAGACCTATTTGATAATTCAACCTTTTGATATTATCACCATCTCCCATAAATTATTTAATCCATGGGTATTAATACACACATCCGACACCTTTTTTTAAAAATAGAATCTTTTATCTCACCCACCATGTCAATCATGCTCCCCTGTCCATATAATAATTCAATTCATGGTCCCCACATGATCACATCGTATTCCTAACTTAGGTTACTTTACTTAACCCCATTTACTTGTTAACCTCAATCTAACCTCACATCTAAGTTATAAATATGGGGTTTTCCTCATATTTGGGAGGACGGAAAAGTTAGAAAATTTTGGTGAATGCTGGGAGATTTTAGTCATTTTATAATATCATTATTATTCTATCTAGGTGATAGCACGTGAAATTTCCATGACATTCTGCTCATGATTTGGGTTCATGTGATGAGATTTATGTTACACGCATCAGATCAGTAATTCCATCTACATACCAGTATCATCCAGGTTCTTTTGTTTATCAATTTGTATGTTAACTATTTTGGATGTTATTGTATTATTATTATTATCACATGGGGGTGGATAGCCACCGACGAAGTTAACACTTCTTGTATCTACTTTGTCAGGAAACCCCCACATAAAATCTCTAATCATTATTTTCCTAGTGTATGTGAACTGCAGGTTTGTCGGGATCACACCGAGGAGTCTGATATCAACTTTGCACCTGTATCATCCATTGTAATCTCCAAGGTACTAAGCCCTTGTATACTTGATGTTGTTTAGTGTTTCTTTATTACTCATGCACTCATCTAGACAGGAAGCTAGAAATGCAGATCAATATTTGACACGCCCAGTGGGACCAGATCCAGGCTCTAGTCATCTTTCTTTTTGTTTACTTTGTATAGGTTTTGTATGTATAACAGTTACTATATTTTGTATAATTGTCAGTATGAAATTATGTCAATCTAGATATGTGTTTTGTAGTTTTCATTTGTAGACTCACCGACTTCCAGGATATTTGGTACTATCTTCTTCGATGTGTTGTGATGCGTACAGATAGTTGATTATGTCGCCATTAAGGATTGCACTGTCAAAGATAAAATCTTAAACTCAAACCACATCTCCAATCATCTCTTGTCAATCTCATCTACATTCATAAGGTCCTTAGATGTTCCCGAGGACTGATTATCATTTTCAAACATCATTTACCTAGATATGACAAAAGGTGCTTTCCAGATCGCTTAAAGCTTATACTTTTCTCAACTTTCTGTTAGATAAAAAGGAAAAGTGATATACAGGTATTCTCCAATTTTCCCTATTTCCTATTTTCTGCATGGTACTGCCTTTATTTTGGGTGATTATTAGAATCGAATTTCATATTTCAATTTTGGGAGTAAAATGAACTTGTGCATTTTGCCTACTCACATAGTGTAACTAGGGGTTTAATTTTTTTCATCACACACTGCCTAAAATTTCACAAATTAATCAACACATCAAAACATTCCTCGCACCCGGTTCATTGATCGGGATTTAATCACCCATAAGAACCATTTGATACATTTCCCAACCATAACTTACCTTAAACCAAACATAGTTTACCTTCTTCTAGGTCCTCTTCAAACCATTTTATTTTATTTTATTTTCTCCTTTTACACAAGTTCTTAATTTTTTTTAAAATAATAATCGTTTTCCTCACTTGTTTGTTAATATAACCATAGTTTTCTTTTTATGCCCATAATCACTTGATCCACTACTAAAATGATGGAACACAACCTCACCACAAACTGCTTCATCCCAATCAATCACTACATCAACAACTTCATCATCTATGCTTCTTCCTATCTCACTCACAGGCACCCATTCTCTCACCAATATACATCATTCAATACCTTTCGGCCACACTGCAACATTAGACCCACATTTCATCCCATCTAGGCTAGTCACTCCACCCTCTGTTAGATCAAATCCTATTAGTACTTCCATCTTCCCTCTTGGGGACCTAGAATTTAGACAAATTCTTCACACCAACCCTATGGCCCTTCAAGACTATCTTTTAAGAAGATACATACAACTCCCTCTGGATGGCCCACCTCTTCAGCAGGTCTATCCTTATAATATTGGTTTTGAAATTCCTCAATCCATGGCCTTACATGATTTTGTGTCATCCTCCACCAACCCATCGGCACACTAGACCACCCAGGTAGTCACACCCATTCCGCCTAATCCTCCTCACATCAACACGACTATCATGACAGCCATTCCTACCACTACAAAAGCTTCGATTATCACTGGTACCTTCATTCAACCATCCCATGTGTCAAATCCCTTATCCAAACATCAAATTCCTTCTACATCACAGGTCTATACCCTCACTTCTCAACTTCCTCAAACAATACCTTTGCAACATATAGTGTCATTTCCAGTCTATCAACCCGCATATACCCACATCTCCACTCAGCAATTACTTCCACAACCTGCACAATCTCAAAAATCATACCATGCCCATGTTTCTCACCAACACACATTCTATCAACAACCACCTCAACCATCACACATAGCTTACACTCATACATACCTAATCCCTCAGATACCTACACAAACGCAAGTCCAACCACCACCTTTCATGGCTCAACAGGCACTTTCTAATGACCCCATGCAAATCTAGATAGGTTGGTTAGCCAACCTAAAGGCTGCTACGTTAGGGTCCAAAGCCACATTGTCTTATGAACAGATATGTAATGAACCCATCCATCCGTCCATGCCCATGAAACCATATCCTCCACACTGGGAGTTCCCAAATTTTTCCAAGTTTAACAGCAAGGAGGACCCTCAACAACATCTCAGATCATTTAAACATACATGTTATCTCATTGTGCATTACCAAGACTTGATGTTTTGTAATTTCCCCATGTCTTTGGCTTGTCCCACCTTAGATTGGTATAATAATATTCCCTAGTAATCCATATTTTCTTTTTCCCAGCTTGCACAATTATTTCTTGAGCATTTCTCCATTAATATTGCACGTAAAATAACCATCAATGACTTCTATACTATCCACCAATTCGAAGATGAATACATCATGGATTTTGTCGCACGATGGCACAATATGATAAATCAATTATCTTTTCCACTACCTCAAACTGATCTCATCGAGCTATTTACGTGCTCTTGCGCTAAGCATATTTCATCAACCTTACAAATCCAATCATTTCACACTTTTGAAGAGGCTTTTACCATGTCCTGCAAGCTTGAGACACATGCCTTAGAATAGGGGCATTTAAAATTAAAGACCACTAAGCCAAAAACTAAATTTTTCAGACCATCCATATCAAATGATAAATCAAAGACAACTACCAATGCCATCGTTGTTAGATCATCTCCTACCCTGACATCTACCATAGTAACTCAACAGTGATTCACATGGCCAATGCCCAATTATAATCCCTTAGGAGAATCATATAGTGCCATCTTTGATAAATTGATAATAACACACTTGACCACACTACCGTCTATCCAACCTGTTAATGAATCTAGGCCATGACCTGTGTGGTATCGAGAGGATCACTATTGCAAGTATTATCAAGTCCAAGGACATGACATAGAAAAATGTCAAAAATTTAAGGATTATGTCCAAAGACTCATTGATCTGGGAGAACTTCAAGTGGATAACCCGAATGCCTCATCCAATCAACCTTTAGATATTTTTAAACAACCATTTCCAAATCATACACCTACATCCATAAACCAGACTTCTCCTACTTTTGTATCTCAAACCCTTAGTACCCACACCATAAACACTATCCACTTTAGTGATAAAAGTCTAGTTTCCCCCACAAGTTTACCTTCTTCATCAATCATTATGGTAGTCCCCTTTGATACATTATCTACATCCCCAAATGCATCAACATTCATCTCTGTATCAACATTAGTTACATCCATGCCCACGGCGGGTAACCTTTCCTATACTCACATCTATCTCAACACCTATCACCCCCTGCTCAGATAAAAATATCACTTCTGTGTCATTACCCCTTACATATAATTTGTTAAACCCAATCACCTTATCAGAAATTATCACACCTCTAACTATTATCTCATCCTTAGCTTCTCTTCCAATCCCTCTTTCTGCACTTCTACTAACACCTACTACATCTACTATTTTGCAATCATCTATCTCATCTCCCTCTTCCATAGCCATGTCATTACTCGATGATTTTTGGAAAACATTCCAGCATTCCTTAATTTCAATTTATCATCCCATTTATTTTGTACCATTAGATACTCACAGATCGGCGCAGTCCCCACAAATACCCACTTCAATATCTCCAGTTCCTCCTGTAGAGATTCTGGTCATTTCCTCTAACAATCCCCATTCATATACAAGACCTAGACCCTCATTTCCCAAGCATTCTCCTTCACATCCTCATCCAAAATTAGACCTCACTATTCCTGATAGAATCTCCCTGGAAACCACATTGCCTCCTATTTTAGGAACACACCCCTCATCTTCCTCTTCCATTTTAGGAACCTTCCCTTCAGCAACAACACATAATACTACTAGAACAATACAACCACCATTTTCAAACCAATATCTTAAAGAAAATTCAAAGGCGTCTATGTCTTCCACTACTATCCCGCATCAATCACATTCATCTACCATTTCCAAATCCAAAATAATGACTAAATCCATTATTACATCACCACCTTCCCATGCATCATTCCAAAGTTTCACCAACTACTCCAAGCCTCAGCCATCACTTTACATCCAATTAAATTTTTCGATCCAAATGTGCCAAGGCCTTCCTGGTTTAATTCCAATCTTGTTTGCACATTTCACCATGCCCTTGGACATGACACTGAATATTGCAAAGCTCTCTAAGCCATCATGCATCATTTTGTCAATAAAAATATTAACAATGAAAAACCAATTCTACCATCTCCTCCATCAACTTCCACATCGCAACATGTGTCTGTTCAAACATCTCGACCACCCTTTTCATTAAGAAATTCAGTTAGTATTCCACTACCAAATGAAGATATAACCAAAAATGCCACCAACATATTATCAAAAGAGGATGATCCTAAGGATCGTCCTCCTCTGGTAATCAACGTTGTTTGGATAACCACCCGTTAAAATCCATATAACTCTGACTCCACATCACCGTTCACCCCTAAGAATTATGTCACTATCCCTCCTCTTAAGGAGCTTGCCGCCTCCACACCTCCATCACGACCAAAGGTTGTCATCCTTTCTCCTACCAATCATCCTGCAACAACACCTTCATCTTCTTCTAAAGCCAAGGTATATGTTTTTGTCCACCCCGAATCCTTCCTCCATTAAACATACCATTATTAAACAGCTTCACCAGGCCCATATCAAAATGTCACTTTTCGAGCTTATTCAAATCTCTCCACACCATAAACAAACTCTTATAGAGGTCTTACAACAAATCCTGGTATCCTGTAATGAGCCCCAACCTTTCCATCTTTAGCTCATGCCTTCTTAAAATCTGCTACCCTATCGTTTGAAAGTTTAGAAATCCCTAGGATACCATAAGAAAAACATGATCTACCATTATTCATCATATTTTATATCGATGACACCTGCGTCCATCGAACTATGATTGACAATGGTGCCAATATTAATATCATTTCTTCTCATACCTTCAATCATCTTAAATTTCCCAATACCATTGTTTCCAATTCTCCTACCATTCTTCATGGCTTTAATGATGCTATCACTCCCCCATTAGGAATAGTTGTTCTTCCTATCTGTGTCGGCCATAAATTCCTCCACAAAATTTTCTACATCATTAAAGGATAATTACAATATAATATCTTACTCGGATGTCCTTAGATTCACGCTATGCATTGCATTCTGTTTACTCTTCATTGTTGTATCAAATATGAACATGAAGGGAATACTTATGCTCTTCCGGATGAGATCACCCCTTCCAAGACATGTGGCATGCTACATATACCTAAAGATGTCCTTGTTCCTAAAACTAATTTTTCTCATGATGCATCCACCAGTTCTTTTGCACTTCCATCTACCTTACCTCATACATATTTTTTCTGATACTATAATGCAAAATCTTGCTGTAGGGGAATATCAACTCCTCACTCTCAATACCCTTCCTTCTCCCAATCACCTTGGCCACCCTGATAAATCCCCTATGTATCAATTGAATGTTGGCGAAATTGTCTCTTTTGGACCTTCTTCCCTCAAAACCAATTTTGTATATGGCGACCTTGATCAACCTTCTTCTCACACTCAAAATCATTTTCACGCCAAAGGATATACAGGTGATTTCATATTTCTTAGTAAACCATCTTTCACTCACACATACCTCTATCATTGTGCATGGAAGGGGTTTGGTTTGGGGCGCTATGAACAGGGTCATCATGGTAATATCTTTTCCCAAGCCCATGACTCATGCCAAAATTTTTGTTTGGGATACGATGATCCCACCATACACCCTTCCGGCACATCTGCATCTTCTCCCATTCATATTGATTCATCCTTTTCTTCTCCATCCAAATATACTACCAATTCAGAACATAATTTTTCTCTGTTCAACTATCCTACAGATTCAAATAATATATCATCTCCTTCCAACTATCCTTCTAGCTCAGATAATGATTTTTCTCCATCCAATTATCTCACACATCCAGATAAATATGGTACGGTTCCTATTCCCCATCAAAAAAAATTATTTCCACCATCTTTCTTGGACCGGTGACTTATCAAGCCGAAAATGAAACCTGGTCTTTTCCCCTTAAATATCCACAGATGGTGGAGGAATATTCCCCTATCATTGACATTCTTCAATGTGATGACGAAACTTCCATTCTCTCTTACATGGGAGCCAAAGGTTCTCAAGATCAGAAAACTCATCCGCTAGAAAAATCCAATCTCTTGAATGAATCCACTATCAAAATTACTATTGGAGCTCCTCAGGAACACCACATCCTTAAAATAGGTTAGTCTTCGACACCTCAAGAGCTCTAAGCCTTAACTTCATTTTTTTCCAAACATATCCAAGCATTTTCATGGTCATATTTGGACATTCCAAGTCTTGACCCCTCCATCGTTTTCCACAACATCTTTGTTATCCCCAATGCCAAACCGGTTAGATAGAAGGTTCATCGAATGCATCCTCGAATTTCTCTTCTTGTGAAAGAAGAATTGCAACATATCCTATCTGCCAACTTCATTATTCCCATTGATTATCCCCAATGGGTTTCTAACATTATACCCATCATAAAAGCATCTGGAAAGCTTCGTATATGTACTGAATTTCGAGATATTAACTTCTTATGTCCTAAAGATTATTTCCCTCTTCCAAGTATTGATCAACTTGTAGATCTTACAGCGGGACATGAGATGCTCTCTTTAATGGACGGTTTTTCTGGTTATAATCAGATTTTTATTGCACCTGAAGATCAGTACAAGATACCTTTTATCACCCCATGGGGTACCTTTTGCTATTGTGTCATGCCCTTTGGTTTGAAATAATGTCTGGGGCCACCTATCAACGCAGCTATGGCCTAAATATTCCATAACCTCTATCCATAAAATAATAGAGGATTATGTTGATGACCTCTTAGGATAATATAAACATAGATGTTGACAAGATCATCTTTCCAGTCCTTTAAATACTCGTTTTGCAGTGTCTTATCCATTTCTTCCTTTAGCTCAATCTGGAACCAAGTGTGTTGTTTGGAGTTTCTAATTGGAAAAATCCTTGGCTTCATCATGTCTCTATCATGGGTTATTGAAGGTTGATCCTACCAAGATCAAATCCATCCTTGAGATGCCTCCTCCTCCTTATAATCTTAAGAAATTTTTCACTCTTCAAGGCCAACTATAATCAATTCGTTCATCATTTCATCTTGCAACTTTCTAGACCATTGTCAAACCTTTTCATCATCTCCTTCGACAAAGACACTCACTTCAAGTGGGATGCCAAAATTACCAAAATTCCTTTTATGAATATCTTAAGCGATTATCTTGTTATCACCATTTGTGCTTACCCCTCCACATGAGGTGAGAAGCCTTTATATCTTTACATGTTGTTGCCACCAATCATGCTCTGTTTGCTAGTGTTGGCACACTACGATGAGTCAGGGCATGAGAGTGAGGCCATCTATTACATCATTACCACATTCTCCATGATTACGAAACACCACTACATTGAAAGCTGAAGAAATATGTGTTGCGCAATCTTCTTCATTTTCCACCTCTAAGATTTTCGACACTATATTCTCAATCATAAAACCTATGTCATCACTAAGTTTCAATACTCTCAAATTACCATGCATTCTAAGCCTTACCACAATGATAAAATCACTCTGATAGATCATGATCATGACTGAGTTTGACCTAGAGTTCATATCCTCAAAAGGATCAATCAAGGGCCAGGTTATTGCGGATAACCAATTTTTTGAAGCCCCTCTTCTTGACAATACACAGATTCCTCACAAATGATTTCTCAGATGCAGTCTATTCATACCATTATTCATCGAATGATTCTCCTTTCAAAATGACACTTTTATTTGATGGTATCTAAGTGTTGGTAAGGCGGAGAGGTAATGACATCATCATCATTCCTCTTTGGGAAACTCCTCAATCCCCATGGCATAAAAAACTTAGACTTTGAATGCACTAATAACATGGTTAGAATATGAAGCCCTCATACTTAGGTACTTCAAACTGCTATATTATCTAGGTGATTGACATATAAATCCTTCACATATATATGGTGATTCTCAACTCATCATTAATCAAATAAAGGGAGATCTATCAGTGTAAAAATGATATTCCTTACAAAAATATCAAGGACATTGTCTCATTTTATTCTTAAAGCCTTTGATTCAATATACACTATCCAAACCATCTCACATTGCTCATCCAATCATTTTGCTAGAAACTATGACATCTCTCACAACCTCTCATCCCATGGACAATGGAAGAATCCAAACTCTTCAGTTGTTATTCATCATCGTATTGATCAACCATATCTATGACCCATGATCTCCTTGCATTAATCTTGTCGACTCCAATTCAATCTAAACATCTGGTATTCACTCATATATTTGACTATCTCTCTCAAATCCAAAATTCCCTTTGACCTATCCAAAAATAGTAGGAGGTCATTTCTATCCAACGTGCTACTCAAATGCTATGTCATTCTTGGTGGAATATTCTTTACAAATGTGGTTTTGATGGCATTTTTTATCTGATGCCTTAAATATCATGAAGCCTCTATCCATGTTATCCAATAAGTACATGACAGGCATTTGTGGTGGGACACTTTATTGCATTATCTTGTTCGTCACCAAGTGCATTCTTTAGTCTGGGATATTATTGTCCTACCCTCAATTAAGACGGTTGTGAATATGTTTAAGAGATGTGTACCAAATGTTAACATACATTCCAATCTCATTTGTATTCCTAGCCAGGCCTTACAGCCTGACTCAAGATTTATGGCCCTTTCTCACAGTGGGGACTCAATCTCATTAGCCTCATCAATCCATGCTCTTCATCACAGTGTCATGATTCTATCCTAACTGCAATACCGAATACATCACCAAGTTGGTGGAAGGCAATTCCACTCGTGTCTAATAAAGATAATAAAATCATGTCGACTTTGTCTATCAGCAACATCATCATTGTCTGCTTCAGCGTTCCTCATAAAATCATCACAGAAAACATGGAAATTACTTTAAAAAACTAAGGACCTTAGGAATCTCTGTGACTACATTTCAACATCAAATCTTATATTCTCATCTCCATATTATCCTCAAGCTAATGGCAAAAAACAAAATCCACTAATAAGACTATCCATAAGTATCCTTGGCCAAAAATGTTGATAAAGCAGGTCAAAATTGGCATCTTCATACTCCCCTTCAATCTTTGGGCTTATCAGCAATAACATCTGCACACTTCTATAAGCATTAGCTACTTTCTATTTTGTCTGGTATACGGTTATGAGGCCATTTCTTCCTCTTGAATTTAAAATCCCATCCTAGCGCAATGTATCTCTTCACAACTTCATCTATGATGAGGAATATCATCAAGAGAATCTTGTCTGGAATGCATACTTGAGTTACTAGACAAGGGGTGCCTTCAGTCTCTTGAGCACCAACATGTAAATTAAGATTTCATATCACTCACATGAACCATATAATAAATTACATCAAATAGCATGATTTTTCACAACAATATATAACATACATTCTAATTTACAATGAATCAAGATAAGCAACACCATAACACTTAGATATAAGTGGGAAACCATTAAGGGAAAGAAAACTCCACAACTAAACTTCGGACCATATATTACTCAAATCAAAAGTATGTTTAGTGAAGCTTATCATTTAAAATCTCCAAAAGGTAGAACCAAATATTGAACCCTAGTTTATGTATAGCACCAACCCCTCAGTCTATTGTGATTAGCACCACACTCCATGAATATAGTCTTGTTTTTACAACCATCTCTCCAAGATGATAAAGATTTCCACTCAATCACCTGGTAATGATATGAATTATGTGGTCTACCATCACTACTTTGTATACTACCTTTATATTTATAGAGATCATTTGATATGGATTACTCAATCACATTCGGTGAGAAGCCCATAATTATTACATCCATCACCCTATCATTCTTCTAGGGTATTCATCTAAATGGTACTTCAGGGTGTCTCTTGTACCATCATCAAACCCTCTGCATTAGTTTACTTCGCTATCCCCAGCTCTCCCCAATGTAAAGCTAACATCTGTACATGCCAAAAAACACTTTCAAAAGTTATCACAAACATAGAATGATCCCTTGAAGTACAGCTATAAATTCACTCTTACATAACATAGCACTTTTTGAATCAAAATCAGATAATAGTCAAAATAAATTGACCGATCCCTTGAAACATCGACTTTTATATGATTCTTTTCATCTATGTCATGTATTGAAACTAAGACTGGTTTCCCTCCTTTGGTTTGACCAAGCTACCATCCTCGTCCTAGCCTATGATATATAATATAGTAGAGGCCCATACCCTTGAAGGATGGCTTACTCTTTCATTTCTGAGATAAATTCAGAAAGCTATCCTGCAATTGTATCAGCTTAAAACATTCACATATTGTTATTTCCCATGTCCCAAAGGTCGGCCATAGATTTAAGGAACACCACTTTTGGAGAATCATCTTGCACACATACAGGTTACATCTCAAAACCATCATCACTAGGATGAGAAAAATCCATTAAAACCAAAAATATGTTTTTTCATAGCTTCCTAAAATTCATCAAAAATATTTAATATAATCATTTACACATCATCCATGGTACTGACAAGTATTACTTGGCTTCAAGTGCAAATGCTTTCAGTAGTACATGGGCAAAAAGACCTCATATCCAGTTCACTAAGCATAGGGGTTTCTTACCATGGCCCTTGCCCATGTACCCATCTCATTAGTGTCATACCTCACGACCCCGCAATTATGAAGTCAAATTTTATCATCATGTAAATCTGCATCTATATTTGTTTTTTACTCTTATTGTAACACCTTGAACTATTGTTACTTCCTCCTGAGCATACAAGTGTTGATATGTGATTTCTTTTGTAAAAAGGATGTGTTCCTTTGATTGAGAAGTCATGCTTGATATGGACTGTATCTTCTTTGCAAATTGCAGATCTTTGAATGAGTCGAAATATAATTGGACTCTTTTAATTCTTTCATTTTGTATGCCTGAGTTTAATCTGATCTCGGAATGAATTATGGAGTTATCCACTCTATAAGACCTAGCCTTGGATCAGTGGTATTGATCCAAGTGATTGCTTTAAGTTTATTCGGGATGAATTAAAATTATAGACCTTGACGCAGGTTGCAAGGTCTAGATGCATTGAATAAGCTAGTCCGGAGTATAACTCAGGTTGATCGTGTGAAAAGGATTGGTTCCTGATATCTAAATATATCTGGAAGGTCTTGATCGCGGGACCAGGTAATAATTCAGTTACATATAATTCTGTAGCCTAATGGCAGTACAGGAGTTAACCCTATTTGAGAATGCATGTTGTAGGTCTTTTTCTGAGCATATGGAATGTAGACCTAACTGGAATTATTAATGTTAGTAACCTAAAACTAAACTTAACCTAGGGGTTAGATTAGTGATAATCTAACCTAGACCTAGGCTAAGAGCTAATGCCCTAAGTTAGTATCTATGTTCTAAGAAGTTAGACTAGGTGTTATCCTAAATTCTAACCTAAGTTACTAACCTAACTATTGAACAAGGATGTAAGGGGACCTATGGAGGGGTGCGAACCATGGGCGGAAGTTTCTATGTTATTAAATGCGTGGATAAGCATGAGGGACAGGTAATTGGTGGAGGTTTTAAAATGGGCTAACTTGAGCCGACGTGGCAGGTCGCCAAAATTGGAAATGGTCTTGGAATTTCTCTTGTCTATCGCCAACTATGGCGGTCGGTGGCAGTGGAGTTTGAGCGGGAAATTGGGAGTAAATGCAATTAATGAGCTCGGTAGTCAAGCTCGGATTTCGTGTAGAAGGCATGCAAATTGGAAAGTTAAGTGGTTTGTTTGGCTTATCACGAATTCCGGTTTTCCCTCTACCTGTTCACTGGTTCTTCGCACCAGTCTTCTTGGTGTTGCATGGCGAGTATGAGCGTATCTAGCTCTTTCCTCTGGAAAGGAAAATATATAAGTCATGGAAATATCAAAATTTTGTTGGTGGCTCTAACTTGGAAAAGAGGAAAAGGTCCAAGCTCTTTCAGCGGTCTGCTTCGGAATTTTGAGCAAATATCCAGGCATGTTAGGCCCTAACCTTTAAAAAAATCTTGCTATCTTTCAAGTGATTTCATTAGAACAACTCTGTTCAAATGATTTATGGAAATAGATGGTTTCTATGGTAGCCTTTTGTGATTTTTGGCACTGAATCTTCATGCTGGTTCGATTTTTCATTTAACCCTTGAGGGGTGTTTATTATATTCGAACTGTTTCTATATTTCTTTGTGTTTGGCATTCTGACTTAAATATGCGAAATATATGAAAAGAATGTATGCTCGGGCCTGCTCTGCGAGAGCCCATAAATTATTCTCGTAATGGGTACAGGCCACTGTGATGCTTGTTGATTTATTCTCGTAGTCGATGCTTGTTGTTGATACTTGCTGTTGATGTTTGTGGTGGATACTTGTCGAAAGGGATACTGATGGACATTTGTGTGATTGTTCAGTTAAATTGAACTTTTTGTAAGCTTGTTGTGGTTATTATTTAGGTGGTGGTTATTGATTCTTGTGGGATTTCGTTATGAAATTTTATAGTTATTGTGAAGAGATAACTTACTATGTTACAGTATTCATTACGAATTTCTTGGAGTTGTTTTTCCCTTGCGAGGAGGTTATGGGGATTCAACCCATTTATATATATATGTTTATTTTATTTGAAACGACTCTGTAGAGTCCATTGAATGATTTGTGCACTATGGACCACTGTGGAAGCTTTATATATCTTTGAATATTGGTAATTTGAGTTTCGTTGGAGTCTTGAAGAAGTAACAGGTCATACGACCTCTGTTATTTGTAATAAATTTTGGTACAGACTCCCTGGTTGTACTGTTACGTTTCCTTCTGTGTAAGCTTGTTCGAGAATATTGAAGAGGTTCAGTTGGAATTCTTGTTACGAAAATAAGTAATTTGTTTAAGCCTGATTTTCAATGTTTATCATTGTTGGCACAGTTGGGAATCATTGTTTATTATTTATTTGATATACTGTTACTCGGGTTCAGTTGAATCCTTTCTAGGTAACTACAGTACCTGCCTCAAATTAAGCTTTTTTAGTTTACTATTGTTTTTGACACTGTTGGGTTCCTTGAGTATGGGAAGATATCTTTTTTATCGGCTTTTGGAAAAAGCTATACTGTTAATATTGTTTACGGATTTAGTTTTAAATCCTTGAGTGGTAATCTGTGTCACTGTTTCTGTATAAGCCTGAGTATGAACATGTAATGTTTTTGGCTTTGTTGGATTTCTTTAAATAACTTGACATCTATTGTATTATGGCTTTTATAAAGTAGGTCGTGAATACCATACTTTCAACTCTGATTGTGTTCAGAAGTGACTACGATATTCTATGCTATGTTTTCTTTCTGATTACATTCCAGTTGATGTGGCTGTGCATGTTGCGTGGATTTCGTTTAAAAATCTCTCTGCATAGTCATAGGGAAATGTCATTGCTTAAATGATTTCGAGCCTCTTGTTGACTGCGACAACAAAGGAGATCCTTTGAATTCGACCTTGGGTCTAAAAGCCTTACAGTGTAGAAAGGGTTTGAATGGGCTGTAGGTTGTTATAGGGATTGTTGGTGTGTTACGTCTTTGTCGCATAGATATCCATTCTTGAGCATGATTGAATTTAGGAGTTGTCGAATGTACCTAAACAGGTAACGGCAGTGTTATCTTCTTGTCTGTCGCTTCTTGTGCAAGGTCATACTGAGTCTGCTTGGTAGATAGACACCGTTGTTTGGTAAAAAGGGCTACTGTACTGTAGTTTCTTTATTGTAAGTTTTAACAAAACAGTGGTGCTGTTGATGGACTCGACTGATTTATTTGCATGTGTATTAAGTGAATGCCTTGCTTTTAGAAAGACGGTACAGTCATGAGCTAGTTCAGAGGGGAAACATGTACAATTTGTTTATTTCTCTTCTGTTGTGAATTATAAGTTGATATAATTGTTTAACTAACATCTGTAATTTGTTTTTACATAATGACGGTATCAGGATTGATATGATATTCCTCTTTTTAAGTTGAATATAATGATTCGTCTGATGTTTGTTCATCTTGGGATTTACAATGAATAATTGCTTGGGATACTTTTGTTCTTCTTGATCCCTAATATTTTGATGAAATATTTGAGAAGTATATAGGACTACTCTGTAACAAAAATTATTATTACACGTTATAGACATGATATATTCCTAAAGTATAGTCTGAATTATGTTGACTTGTTTGGTGATTTTTATATCATTTAAACAGGGTGTTTAATGAAAACAATTGACGGATTGCAATTTTTTTAAGAGTTAGTGCTTATCATGCTCAGTTCATTGAACTGACCCATGTTGATAATTTTTGCAGATGGAGGCCGTAAGTGGTAAAAGCAATGCAGATCTGATAGGATGATCAGATTGTTTAATTTGATTTATAATGAATTACAACTTGATTTTCTAAATGTACTATATGAGGAAAGATGTTCCTTTTTCCGTTGAGTAATGTATAAAGTATGCTGTATGCATAAAATGTATTGATTAGTTCTGAAAGGAATGGAATTTGATATTGATACTTATGTGTTTGTAATCTTATTTTGGATAGTTGACCTTCTTCGGTTTATATACCGGAGGGGCATTGTTATCATGGTATATATTTGGAGACTTTTGTGAGTGTCAATTTAAGCTAGCAAGAATACGAGATTGAATTCTTATGATTGTTAGCAGTTCCAGTATGTTCTATCAGAAGCTAAATTGAAATTTAAATTGCTGTCTTTCTAAAAGATAGGATTAAAATAAACCTAAGACAAGCTGAATTAAATTATTAATCCCTAGTCTTGATTATGACAGGACAACATTTAATTGGATTCTTAATCATTTATATCTTGATACTAATAAGTATGATATAAATTCAATTATGAGAACTGATATAAAACTAATGGGTTCAGTTGGCAATCTCATGTGAAGTTTATGAGTTATTGTCCAATTCCATTGTTTTAGAATTATGTAAATTCTAAGAACTCTTTGATGAGACCTTGGCCTTAATATCTCCTCCGAGTAATGGGTTTTTATTGAGGAAGGTCATCCTAAGATGAAGAATCCAGGGATCGGGAAAGGCTAACCTTAGGGGAATGTCTTTAATGTAATTTAAACTCAACGTGCGTAACGCATATTAATAAGTAGATCTTTTCGAGGCGGATTTAAAGGTTGACGGCACAAGACAACTGCAGGGTTGTACCTCCGAGAAGATTAGGATCATCTCGAAGTTACAACAATGCAGGTGACTTATGACGACACCCTTTGCATTGATCGCTAAGATTTACACTTTGATCTCGAACGAGTTACTCAGGGACTGATTAGGAATGTGGTCACGTTATAAGGCTGCCTAGGAGATTCGGGGTATCTTGACACACTGGTTTAACTAGGGTTGAACCAGTATGTCATCGTATCCCTAATCCTCGTGGGCATCCATATAACGTTATCACCTTGTTAATCCGTTTCCGAGTGAATAAGTTGAGATAGGAGGGACTGACAGAAGTCGGTATAAGAAATTCTACATAACATAAGAATGGGGTGAAGGGCGTATTCCAGATTGACGAGTATGCCGTTAAGGAATACGAGACATCAACAGTATGTTTCAAATCTTTGGCCAAAGTATCGCAAGCTGCTGATTGCGTTGTCCTAATTCACCTAGTCTAAGGGATGAGATGCCGATGAATAATGGTAACAATTATTCAGTCAGGTTCCTTGGACAGAGCATTCTGAATCCCAGTATACGGAAGAGAACTGCAAGAGTGAAGTGTTAAATAAAAACGCCAACTCTTATTACTCATGAACAGATCGGTAGATTACCGAGTCATGGAATGAATAGATCGGAGGTACTCCGAGTCATTACAGCTGCATATGGTTGTCTGTTATAAGAATGGTTATTTGATTTGTGAGTTCTAAATTATGTATTTAGAACCAGGATGCAATTATCAAAAAATAAAAAATTCACTTGTTCTAAGGTATAAATTGAGGATGTTACACTTAAGGATGTCCCCTATCAATATCCTCCATAAATCTATGAATTCTGTTACTATTTCTATAAACTCTATTTAATACACTATTTGGTTTAGGAAGTCTACTTGATCTCCATTGTATTTTGTGAATTCTACTTGAGATTATCTCTCAAGTAGCATTCATTATCTAGCAACTTCTCATCCTCCACCATGACCAATGTTATCTTTCTCCATCCATTCTTTCACATCATCTTTCTCTTCTTTATAATCACCCACCAATTTTCTTTTTCATCACTGTTATTTTTTTTGTCATCTGACATTGACATCATCTTCTTCATCATCATAGACCTTTCATCCCTAGCTTGGTACATCTACATAATTCCCCGTGCAGCACCGAAACCATACTCGAGGTAGACCTGTCATTCTGGACAAGGTCTCATTCGTGATCATGTCTATTGACCATTCCTTCCTCATAGCCCTCTTTATCAACCCAATTTTCTCCTAAAATTTGCCTCATCTCATTCTCCGCTACTCTTCTCACCCACTTTGTCCTTCTTTGTTCTTTGTTCAATACTTCACGTCTCATCCACCTGGGCCATTATTTTTGTGTTTTTCTCTTAATATCCTTTTACTGCTATCTATTTTATTGTTCCATTTCCCTTTTATTCTTCTTTCGGCTTGACGATCCTACTTAATCACAATGCATCTCTTTCTTAAGATCATGTCGCTGTATAAAATCCTTCATTGTTTTTTGTTCCATTCAACGCTAGAAACATCTTCCTACTCCATAAATTTTGTTTAACACTCTGACATCATCACTCATACAACACATGCATCCTAATTAAGACTTCACCTTACACTCTCCATCCTACACTGCATACATTCCTCCATCCACTCATGTGACACTCCTTTTTTTCCTTGTTATTACCTCCTTTCACTTCATGTTCCGTTTTGGTATACACCACTCAATATTTTCATCATTCTTCTTCTTCGGCTTGGCGATCCTACTGAACCATTCCTACGGCATGGTGATCTTACTTAAGAGTCTCTCTTAAGAATGGTCAGTCTTCTTGCCTTTCCTCTTTCCTTCATATTCCCATCATTCGTATGTTATTTTATTTTATTTCTTCATTCCCCACAAACACATCCTCTTCCCTTCTTTTTTTCCTCACACAAAATATCTCAAACTTCCTCAAATATCATCTCCATCATCCCTCATTTAAAATCCAACTTAACTACTTCATACCCTCTCTTACTATGTCTTGTTCCTTCATCTTTACTTCCATCATCTTCATCCACATCATCATCCATTGCATTATCTCCTCGCCTTCATCTTCTTACATATCATTAGCCCTCCTTTCTTTATTATTTCTGGTCCATTTTCTAGAATACATCCCCATATCTATCACCACATTTATTCATCATTATTATTGTTCATATAACATTATGTCATCATCATCTTCCATCCTCACACTAAGAATTATCGGTGGAATTCTCCTAAAACTCATTTCCCCCCATTCTACTAATACCGGTTCACTCTTTTTTACCTCCTCCATTTTCTCTTCCTCCCTTTTTTCTTTTGTTCCCTCTAATCATTATTAGAGGATTTATCCTAACATCCCTCCACTGGTATTGCCTTTTCATCTTCCCTTCACCTTTTTCAATATCTCTACTTTCTTCATCACATATTGCATTTGCATCATTTTCTTTTTGTCCTCTCCTCCTTTCTACTCCTAGTTTTCTTTCATTTCATTTGTATCATCTTCATCTCCTCTTCTCCTCACATTTTCATCTTACTTCTCCATTGGTAACCCGATTCACCAGCGTAGTTCCATCTTTTTTATCATCTCACCATCCACATGCATTTCCATGTGTTCTATTTCATATTCAATTCCTTTCCTATTTTGCCTCTATCATCTCTTCTTTCCCTCCGATTTTCATTTCCCCCATTACTGAGCTTCTTTCTCTACCACCCCTATCTTCCTAGCTCCTCATAGTGCCTTTCTTTCTCTTTTCCATTCTACATCCTCCCCCATCTTCTTTAACTTCTTCATCTTCTTCATCTCCTTCATCTTTCCATCCTACTATACATATTCATCTCTTCAATCATCCTTCTCTCATATTCTTCACAACTTCTCTTTCTCAGTTTTGTAATCTCTTTCATGATACGTTCTTTCTCTCCCTTTGTTTTAATCTCCATCTCCCTTTCATCCTTTCTTCTACTATTTTCTTGTCTTCTTCTTTGTCCTTAATAATTTATTTCTTCCACCATTTGTCCTTCATGATATATCTTTGTACATTCACCTTCCCTTCTAATCTATTTTCCCTTCTCATCTCGCCTTCTTCTTTTTTAGACTTCCTCCTTCCCTTCTTCTCCTCCTCTCTTTCTCTATTTTGTTTTTCTCTAGGTCCCTTATACCTTACCTATTTATTTCACCCTTATATTTTTCGACTACCCTCTTATTGAATGTCACTCTCTCTCTTTTGATCTTTCATCTATCTTCTCACCTCTCTTATCATCCTTCTCTACTATTTGATCCTTCTCCTCCACCATGTCTTTTCTACCCCGACCATGTCTGCTTTCTCTTATCTTTATCATTCATCATCCACATATTTCATCCTATCTTCCTGGGACATTTTTGTCTTGGAGGATACCAAAATGGCCAACATCTATCTGATTTTGTACTCTTCCATGAATATTTTCTCTTCTTTTATTTTCTCGCAAAAATCATCTTGACTTCTTATCCTACTTACCGAACAAGTAGGATTGTTTTTATCTTCTAATTTGCTAACACTTATGCATATTTCCTATGAAACATGATTATCATCATATTTATCACACCTTTAGGGAATTTTATCTCATATTTCTATCCTATTTTATCATCTTTTCCACATTTAGGATTGTTACATCTATGCCCTATCTTGGGGTGTCTTTTCATCCAAATACCTGTCAACACATATAGCTCGCTTTGGGTCATTCTTTAGCTCTATGCTGGGGCATCATTATCTTCATCCTTGTCCCTTTTGTGGATGCATGATTTTTTTTTCACATGATTCCTCACAAACAAATGATTGTGCACATATTTCGCATTTAGTTGCACATATTTTGATGTTTTCTTATGACCCATTAGTCATCTTGGTTTACATCCATACTGCAGTGGTCTTCACCCACTCACTGGTCTATAGAACGTTGTTGTATGTCTCCGTTGAGACCGTAATTTTCCTCTACCGATGTGATATTGGAGTCACCACCATATTTTTTTATTTTTATTGTGAGCTTTTTTTACCTGGGGCATCTTGCCTTTGGTCATGTCTTCATCCATCCTCAGACACATCTTTCATCTAACCCTTTTTCTTTTTGTCTCGTGGCTTGCTATCGCAAACCATTCAACAAAAAGGGGTAAATGTAGACACCTATTTTTGCGTATAGCGCCCCTCAATCATCTCACATTCACACTATTTCCATCTCACATCTCTTTCTCTAAAATTAAATGAAATCCTATCCATTTTCTTAATTAATTATCAAATGGGCTCCATTTAGACCCATTTGATAATTCAACTTTTTGATACTATCACCATCTCCCACAAATTATTTAATCCATGGGTATTAATACACCCATCCAACATCTTTTTTTTTTAAAATGGAATATTTTATCTCACCCACCATGTCAATCATGCTCCCCACTCCATCTAATAATTCAAGTCATGGTCCCCACATGATCACATCATATTCCTAACTCAGGTTATTTTACTCAACCCCGGTTACTTGTTAATCTCAATCTAACCTCACATCTAAGTTATAAATATGGGTTTTTTCCCCATATTTGGGAGGAAGGAAAAGTTAGAAAATTCAGGTGAATACTGGGAGATTTTAGTCATTTTATAATATCATTATTATTCTATCTGGGTGATAGCACATGGAATTTCCATGAAATTCTACTTTTGATTTGGGTTCTTCAGATGAGATTCATGTTGCATGCATCAGATAAGTAATTCCATCTGCACACTGGTATCATCCAGGTTCTTTTGTTTATCAATTTTTATGTTATCTATTTTGGACGCTATTGTATTATTATTCTTATCACATAGGGGTTAACAACCACTGAGGAAGTTAATGCTTTCCGGATCTGCTTTGTCAGGTAGCCCCCACATAAAATCTCTAATCATTATTTTCCTAGTGTATGTGAACTGCAGGTTTGTCGGGATCACACCGAGGAGTCCGATATCAACTTTTTGCACGTAACATCCATCGTCATCTCCAAGGTACTAATTCCTTATAGACTTTACGTTGTGTAGTGTTTCTTGATTACTCATGCACTCATCTGGACAACAAGCTAGAAATGCAGATCAACATAGTGACCAATGCTGAATAATAATGAATAATTAATGACCACTTAAAGGAGGTTCCTGAGAATTTTTTCAAACCCAAGCACCCAAAAACATGCCTTGGGTGCCCATAAGTGCCCTTGTCCCTCTCTAGGCATCCCAATCTAGAAAATTCTTCTAAATATGCATATTCTTGAGCTTTGGTGTGATAGTTAGTACTTTGTATTTTCCATATTTCTAACTCTGTACACCTCTGGGATTTCTGTTAATCGTCTAAGGCTTCTTACCCTCTCTTCAAACTTATGGATTTTACTTTATTGCTTAGTTTACTTTGGTTAATTTTTGTACTTAATTGTATATTCATTTACTGCTACAATAGCAATCATATTTGGCATATATTTCATATTTAGCTTAATCAAAAAGATCTTATAGTTACCATAAGTGTATTTTTGGTGTTGGAAAAATTTAATCAACTAAGAACTTATATTTTTTAAATTATTATTAAGAATGTTATAAGTTTATGAATAGACCTAGAGATAATAGAGGTAGGTTTGTAAATGTAAACTTGAAAAACCCCTCTAAAAATTTACCAGTGGAAATTGTTCAGTGACAAGGATGGATGGTGGATGGAGTGGAAAATTGATCTGAAAATGGTACTTAAAGTTTTTGTAGTACTTAGAAATTTTTCAGATGATCAAATTTAACAAACTCAACATTGATCATGAGTTCAATTTATCTAATTTTGGGTGTCTTGAAGCCCAAATTTTAAACTCTTCCAAAAATGATCAATTAATCTGATTTTTCCAACTTAAGCGAATTTACTAATTTTATTACAAAACCATTTAAATAATTCACAAGCTGAATTCAATTATGCACTTAAACTGAATTCTTGATCCCAAATTTTGAAATGCATTTATTGACTGATTGTGGGTTATGGATACTAAAATTTACTTCAATCCAATAAATGTAGTTTTGTGCTTTCTTTATTAATTAATCAAACAAAGTAATATAATTATTTTTATCTAATAAATTTTTTTAAAAAACTGAATAAAAACACCATAACTCAAAAATTGATAGCGGATTTCACCTAAAGACCACGTCTCTGGATTCATAGAAAGTGAATTGAACTATTCAATATCCAATATAGTATAATTAACCCTTCAATCATGACTAACAAATATTTATACCTACAAATGAGCTTATCTATATCCCAAGGAACTCTTAAAAATAGCAGAAACTGTCCCAAGAACGATCCGTGGCTCCTACAGTGTTTCTCCTATTGGTTTCTTGTGCAAATACGTCAGAAAAATGCCTATAAATTTAAATGTCCAATACCTAAATGAAAACTTATTACATATTTAGAAACTAGATGAAATTAAAAGCAACTTTTATTTTTACACCAAGTCTTGAAATTGCCTCTAAGTCAAAACCTCATATGAATACATGTTTCCCTATTTGTTCTCCTCAAAACTCAGAGCACAAAGCTCTATATATACTAGCGAGCTCATTTTCTATCATGTCCAAGATCCTAACCAAGATGATTAGGGTAATGTGTGTTTCACCAAATTCTTAGTAAATTAATTAAATATATAAGAGGTAGTAGGCCAATTAGGAATACATGTTGTGATGTTGGTTGAAGGTTATGCGCACGTTATGATTTATTGATCCAAGTTGACTGTGAGAGCTCCCTTTTGACTAGGAGGAACTACCTGTAAAATTCAAATCAATACCACCAGATAGAGTTAAACAAAACAATGAGTGGGCTGTCAGGTGGAAGCTAAATCTAGGAGGCATGATGCTTCCTGAACAAGCTATCAATCCACATTATATAACAATATTAATACTATTCAAAATATACATTTGTTGGCGAGAAAATTTGTCTTGTGGACAAATTTATGGATTTCAGGCCAATGCTATGGGAATCTAAGTCCCTCTACATTTGAATGGTGCAGCTACCATTGTTTAGCATGTAAAACCAAAGTGGATTTTATGGTGGTTTTTCAACCAAAGATCCACAGGAACACAGAACTGTCCCTATGGCAATAATAACAACTCCTTGCTATAGCATAAATCGATCTGAGAAAGGGGGAGGGAGTGAGAATGAAGGAGGGGGAGTTCAATGTTGTGGGTAGAGTGTCAGATGCCCACACACATCAACTGAAAGTTTCATTACATGTGTTAATTAATAAAAGAAAGAAAAAATTGTAATTTATGAGTACAAGACAGAATAAAACATGCTGGTCACAAAGCACCAATCAATTTTTCCATCGAGGGGACATAAAATTCCTTCCCTTTTTATTGATCTAGGGGTTGAAACTTGTACAATGAGTGGGGATAGAAGAAAAAATGTAGAGGAGGAGAATAGAAGAGGACTAAAAATCATTTTTTGTCCTCTATTCACAAAAATGTGCTTCTAGTTTCCAAATTTGATTGACAGCCCACACAAAGACTTTGAAAAACCATTAAATCATTTGACCCAAAGCTGCTACAAACAAATTTGATCATTCCCCCTCTTCTAGATTCCTCTTCCGTAAAGAAAACACTTCTGACAAGCCCAAGAAGAGCTTCTATGTGCAAAAATGCATTTTATATTTAAATTTACCAGTTTACATATGAACCATCTGATCCTTTGCCCTAATTCCCTTGAAATCAGGCCATCCATGTGGCAGGAGAACATTGGAGCATAGTCGAGGGAAACTTTTTTCCATGTCAGAGATGTTTTCTTGATATTCTCCCACAAAACTCCATCAAAATTTAAAATTGAAGTTTCCATCGCATAGAGCATTTCAACAAATTTCCATTGATACCAAAAACATGAAAAACTGAGCTCTGGTTTGAAAGATATGGCCCTCTGAAGATTTAGGGAAAAACTGATAGAAAACAGAGTCAAAATCAGGGTTGGCAGGGTCAAACTTTAAATTTTTCCCTTTTGGAAAAATTTCCTAAAAAACTCTTTGGCCCCACTGTTTCGAGACATGTGGCACCTTATGATTCATTCACGGGCCAAAGACCTACCTTTTTTCCTTCTAATTTCATATTGGGAAAAATTTCCCAAAAAAATGTTCGTGCCCCGCCGCTCCGAGACACGTGGCACTCTCTGACTGGTCGTGGATATGCGGCTCCATTTTTTCCTTTTAAATTTTAAATTGTGAAAATTTCCCAATTTACCTCCACGTCCCACCACTCCACCATGACACATCATGCATCCTAATTAGTCTGCGGGCCGAAGAACTTTTATTTTCCTCTATGGGCTTTCGAGCTGAATGTTTCCTTTGAGTTTTTTGCCCAAAAGGGCTAAGTGCCAAGTTTAACTCCATGCCTCTACCAATGCACTTTCTTCCACTCCATGGGCCTGTGGGCCACTTTGTGACTTTTACACTTTTTAGCCAAAAGGGCTAAGTGTCGAATTTCTCTCCGCGGGGACCGCCCAGGGAAAATTTCCCCTCCAAACTCCACCGAGCCATAACTTGCAAAATACAAGGAGTTAGGAGGACTTCCTTACCTTTCTGAAAAGGGGAAATAATTATCTATCTAATGAAGCAATACCCAAAAACTTTTGAGTGCCTAAAATGTGCTTTGAGGCTTAACTTGTTCTTGATAGCCTTCCCTGATTTGGTTAGAAGATGTTATCCTTGAAAAATCTTACAAATCACCTAGGGGGATGAAAAGACTCTCCTAGATCACCTATCCACATCCTGTAAGAAGTGATCAGACTTCTGAATTTGGATTGGAGTACCTAAGTATGATCAAAACATAGAAACTTTGAGATAGGAGAAGGTTGTCTTGCTTGAAAACTAGCAATTTTCCCCTTTACACATTTACAAGACAACAGTTGGCTCTAGCTTGGGGATATGGCATGGATTGAGAAAGGTGAAGACATGACATGAGGATCCAGAATCACAGGTTTCAAAACATATAACGTTGACCAGTACCTTATCCATTGGGCCTTGCAGAGTCATGTACAATACTGAAGGAAGGAAGAAGGAAGGAGGGGAAAACACAACGAACTAAAACCACACCAAAACACACACAACAAAAAAGGGGAAACAACAAAAGCTATGGTATAGGGTGAGGGAAAAATCACTTTCATTGATGGTATAGCTTCAAATATTTCCCACTTCTAGGCAATCCTAATGGAGTTCCATACAAGTATGATAAGAGAAAGGCATTCTCACCACAAGCTTCCTTAATTTGAAATGGACCCAACCACAAAGAATCTAACTTACCATGACTACCATTTGGCTCTCTCCTCTTGTCCCAAATTAGGACCAAATCTCTAGCTCTGAACTCCCTTGCTTTGGCTCTTCTGTCAAAGAGCTTCTTCATTTTTAGCTGATGTTCTTTGATTTTTTCCACTACCTGGAATCTGCTCTCTTCTAGCTTCTCAAGAGAAAGGATCCTCTTGTCAATTAAATATCTGTATTGGCTGTCTTCCACTGTTTGAAGTAGCTTGAGAGCTGGCATTTCAATTGTAATAGGAATCTCTACTTCAACTCCATATAGCAGCTGAAAAGGTGACATGCCTATTGCCTTCTTAGGAGTGATCCTATCAGCCCACAATGCATCATATAATTTTTTGTGCCAATTCTTCTGATTCTCATCAACAAGCTTGCGGATAATGGTCACAATATTTTTTTTGCTTGACTCATCTTGACCATTCCCTTAAGGATAGTAATCAGAAGAATGAGCAAGAGAAATCCTAAAGCCATAACAGAATTCTATCAATTCCTTCGAAGAGAAATAAGTAGCATTGTCTACTACAATCTTCTGAGGAACTCCAAAACAAACAATGATATTCTCTTTTATGAAATTACAAACAACTTCAGAGCTAGCCTGTTTGGTTGGAACAGCCTCCACCCACTTAGTGAAGTAATTTGTGGTGGTGAGCACGTAGGAATGCCTTGCACTTGAATGAGAGTTCAGAACACTGATAAAGTCCAGCCCCCATTGTTGAAACGGTTCTTCAATCACCACGGGTCTGAGTGGGTGGGTAGCTAGCTGAGGCTTTCCAACAAATCGCTGGCATGCTTTACATGTTGAAACCCAATTCTGTGCATTAGCAAAGAGAGAAGGCCAATAGTACCTACCTCTAAGAATTTTGTGGGCAGTCACCATGGATGAAAATTTTCCACCACAAGCTTGATCATGATAGGCTTTGAGGATTTTTTCTTGTTGTTCCTTGTCAACACACTTGAGAAAACAACCATCTATCCCTTTCTTGTACAGTGCATGATTCCAAATCACATATTTGGTTGCTTTCAGCCTAAGAGTTCTTCGCTGCTTGTAATATAAATGAGGAGGGAAGTCCCCATAGGTAAGAAAGAAAGCGAAGTCTACATACCATTCCTATGTAGTGTTCACAAAGAGAACTTGTGGGTAATCTTCTAAGCAGGTTGGGAAAGTGTCATCTCTTTCACCAAGCTGAACTTTGAGAGATTCATCTTCAGCAATCACTCCTCCTTGCCGTAGCTGGTGAGTATATCTTCTATCAACCAGCTTGAAATTTTATTGTCTTCTCTGGAGGTGCTGGAATTTGTCTTTGTCTTCTTTTTCATAGCCCAAAATTTTTGTAGCAATGGTGAGATGATTTACACTCTGCCAAATATGCCAAGTAACCTCTTTTAGGTCTGAAATTATTTCCTTTGGATATGACAGAGAAAAGAAGGTTGTCTAGAAGGATTTACAAGAATTTTGAGTTACATCCATGTAATTCATATGGCTGCTCAATCTACAGAACTCTCTAATTTGAATCTTTTTTGTATTTTTGGATCACAAGGAATTTCAGACTTCAAAGGAAAACTTAACGATATTTTAAAAACCTTGTGGTCATTTTTAGGTGTAGAAGCTACAACTCTGCCCCACGGTGGGCGCCAAAAATTGTTTGTGAGAAAATTTGTCTTGTGGACAAATTTATGGATTTCAGGCCAATGCTATGGGAATCTAAGTCCCTCTACATTTGAATGGTGCAGCTATCATTGTTTAGCATGTAAAACCAAAGTGGATTTATGGTGGTTTTTCAACCAGAGATCCACAGGAACACTCCACTATCCCTATGGAAATAATAGGAACTCCTTGTTATAGTAGAAATCGATCTGAGAAAGGGGGAGGGAGTGAAAATGAAGGAGGGAGAGTTCAATTTTGTGGGTAGAGTATCAAATGCCCACACCCATCATCTGGAAGTTTCATTACATGCATTAATTAATAGAAGAAAGACAAATTTGTAATTTCTAAGCACAAGACAGAATAAAACACGGTGGTCACAAAGCACCAATCAATTTTTCCATCGAGGGGACATAAAATTCCTTCCTTTTTTATCGATCTCAGAGTTGAAACTCGTACAGTGAGTGGAATAGAAGAAAAAATGTAGAGGAGGAGAATAGAAGAATACTAACAATCATTTTTGTCCTCTGTTCACAAAAATGTGCTTCTAGTTTCCAAATTCGATTTCCAGCCAACACAAAGACTTTGAAAAACCATTAAATCGTTCAACCCAAAGCCATTACAAACAAATTTGATCATTTCCCCTCTTCCAGATTCCTCTGAGGAAAATAAAATTCTTCTGATGAACCCAAGAAGAACTTTTGTGTGCAAAAATGTATTTTATATTTCAATTTTCCAGTTCACATATGAACCGTTCGATCCTTTTCCCTAATTTTCTTGAAATCGAGCCATCCACGTGGTAGGAGAACATTGGAGCGGAGTTGGGGGAAACATTTTTTACATTTTTTGCATGCCAGAGATGTTTTCTTGATTTTCTCCCACAAAAATCTATCAAAATTTAAAATTGAAGTGTCCATTGCGTAGATAATTTCAATAGCTTTCCATTGATAGAAAAAACATGAAAAAATGAGCTCTGGTTTGAAATATATGGCCCTTTGAAGATTTATGGAAAAACTTATAGAAAACAGAGTCAAAATTAGGGTGCGGGGTCAAACTTTAAATTTTTCCCTTTTGGAAAAATTTCCTAATTAACTTCATGGCCCTGCTGGTTTGAGACATGTGGTGCCTTCTGATTCATTCGCAGGATGAAGACTTTCCTTTTTTCCTTCCGATTTCATACTGGGAAAAATTTCCCTAAAATGTCCATGCCCCGCCGCTCCAAGACACGTGGCGCTCTCTAACTGGTCGCGGATATGCGGCTCCATTTTTTCCTTTTAAATTTTAAATTGGGAAAAATTACCATTTTACCTCAGCACCCCACCGCTCCACCTTAACACATGGCACATCCTAATTAGTTCACAAGTTGAAGACCTTTTATTTTCCTCTACAGGCTTTCGGGCCGAATGTTTCCTTTGAGTTTTTTTCCCAAAAGGGCCAAGTGCCAAGTTTTCCTCCACGCCTCCACCAATGCACTTTCTTCCCCTATGCGGGCCTGTAGGCCACTTTGTGACTTTTGTGCTTTTTAGCCAAAAGGTCTAAGTGTTAAATTTCTCTCCACGGGCCCGCCCAAGGAAAATTTCCCCTCCAAACTCCGCCGAGCCATAACTTGCAAAATACAAGGAGTTAGGAGGACCTCCTTACCTTTGTCGAAAGGGGAAAGAATTCTCTATCTGATGAAGCAATACCTAGAAAATTTTGAGTGCCTGAAATGTGCTTTGAGGCTTCACATGTTCTTGATAGCCTTCCCTGATTTGGCCAGAAGATGTTATCCTTGAGAAAATCCTACAAATCACCAAGGGGGATGAAAATATTCTCCTAGATCACCTATCCACATCTTATAAGAAGTGATCATACTTCTAAATTTGGCTTGGAGTACCTAAGTATGATCAAAACATGGAAACTTTGAGATGGGAGAAGGTTGTCTTGCTTGAAAATTTGCAATTTTCCCCTTTACACATTTGCAAGACAACAACATGAAATAAAGATCCTATTGTAATTGAAAATATTTGAGTATCTCATACAACACAATAATAAATGTCAAGTAAAAGGATATTGAGGTCAAAACAGGTCAAGTGATTGGCTTGTGTTGGGTTGCAAGTCTAGTAGAGGTTTTGGTAAGGTCTAGTAAAGATTACAAGTGATTCTGGACTGTTGGGAAATGGGTATTAGCTCGCTAGTCTGAGATAAATTTACATACATAGTAACTGATGTCAGTTGTGTGATTGATGTCGGTTAGGTAGGATGACCAACATTGGTTGGCCAACCAGTGTCAATAGGAGAAATCAATAAAAGGTTCTTAAAACTTGTTTTCAAACTCTATGTGATTGTACAAAGGTTGAAAATGGTGAGGGGGTGACGTCATAAAATGGCATTGATGACTCAGGGATGAATAGGAGATGGTGAAGATAGGTAAAAGGGCTAGGTATGGTAAGGTGATAGGTTGGTGGGAGGAAGGGAGTGTACAGACGTGGAGAAAGATAAATTACTGAGATGAATAATAAACCTTACTAAAATAAAATAGAGATAAATGAAGAGATGTTAGATACTTACTAAATAATAGGTTTTGAGAATAATAGATACTGAATAAGAGATGAGGACATTAATGTTAGAGATCCGGGGAGAAGAAACATCACGTTCATGTTGCGGTAGTTTGAACCTATGCACTTCTCTATGTAAATCTATGATCGTGAAGAAGATGATGAGTGCTAATGGTTGTTGGTAGTTCTCCTAGGGGTTTTCCTTTTCCTAAGTGCTTCAGAAATTCGAGTGCTCCAAGTCTCTATTTGTATGAGATCCTGAATCAAATGACCAACCTAGGAAAATGCTTTTGGAAATATATTTAACCTAACCGGCGATGGTTAAGTGACCGGCGTTGGTTAAGGTGGGAATATTTAGGTTGGCCAAAAATAGCCCGATTTTTGATATTTTTGGCATGGTCTCCAATATTCTTCTGCATCTTGAGTGATGGATCACAGAAAGATAAGTAGGAGTCCTTTTAAGTTTGTTAATAGGAGTTAATTCTAGTTTAGACTAAGTCCTAGGTTGGTTAGGATAGGTTTAGACTTGGTCTTGGGTCATTAATGAGGTTTGAGTGGGTCATTAAGTGAGGTGATTGGGTGAGGTGGCTGGGTGAGGTGGTTAGTGAGGATATTAATTAATTTAATTAACATGTGCACTAGGGGGTATGAATAGGTAGGATATGTTAATTTAATTAATGGGGTTAAAGGGGGAGTATGACCCAATTTTGGTGTCTACATTTTTGCCCCTTTTTGTTGTGTATCTTGTATTCATAAGTGATGCTAACAAAAATAGGAATTCAGTGTTTGAGGTGTGAAGAGAGGTTAGGTTGCCACAAGTAGGGTTGAAGGTTATCCTCCTCAAACCATGAATCGATGAGGTAAGAAATGTACTTAGGGATTTGTTTAATAAATGGGTGATTGAAAAATGTAAAGTGCAGTAGGTAAGGAGTATGGTTCAAGTTGGGTAATGGGTAATGGGTCATGGGCATGGGTCATAGGTATTGGGTAATGGGTCAAGGGTCACATGCATTGGATAATAGGTATGGGTAAGGGGAAAATCAGGTAATGGGTGATGGCAATCGAAAGCACTTGCATGTATAGATTACGGCACATCACCAGGTGGAAGAGCTTGCAAAATCTACATCATCCAAGGTCAATAAGTTTATCCAAATAGGTTCAAGTTATTTAGGTATCCCGAGTATAAGATATGGTCCAGAAACACAACATAGGTTAGGTGTAGGAACGTTTAGGTATGTTCTAATACACCAAAGTTTTGGTCAAGAAAAGTGGCATGGTAATAGGCAAGGTAAGGTCATCAGGCCAAAACAACTCAAGTAATATCATCGCAAGGTATAGAAATTACACAAGTTCAAAGGTCCCAAATAGTAGTTTAGGTCAAGGTATATAGGTCATGGCATGGGTAAGGCCAAGGTATAGGTAAAATAACAAGTCCCTAAACACAATTAAGGAAATTTATGGGTAATTTAGGCTTGTGGGTAGGGTGCAATGGGTGTTGGTACTATCAAAAGGTATTTGGGAGGAATGAGTGTTGGTTAAAATGGTAAAAATGGGGTTTAAATGGTACTGGTAGGTAACTGATGTTGGGTAAGGTCTGATCAATGTCAGTTTAGTAGGGCACAACATGAATGATGTCGATCAAGTCGATTTGGGTTTATAAGGTAGAAATTTTGTATTTTACTAAATCATTATTGTCTTTTAACTTGGATAAAACAACAGAGCCTATTGATTTTGGTTTTTTTCTTGGAGAAAAGGACAAGGAATTGTACCTGGGTGAGGTGAAGGTTACCAAGTGGTGAGAGGAGCCAGGTATATGGGTCTACGAGATCATTTGGAGATGTGTGATTGGTGGAGAGATTCGAGGTAGAATTTCATCATGGTAGAGGCAGGAGAGGGTTCAGGTGGACCACCTATGCAGCAACCAGATGTGCCACCAAACAGACACCATCGAGATGAGGTAGGTGGCATTTTCCCTACTTTTTATTTGATACATTTATGTTTAAAAATGAAGAAATTTGGGTGGGAATGTGGATTTTGAAATGGGAATGGAAGATTGAGGAAATCAGGGGGGAAAGGTCAAATATAAGCTAAGTAGGGTGAGAAATAAATATGGGGTAGATATGGTTGGTATTAAGTAGGTTTGTAAGTTGTTTTTTTCCAATTTTTAAGAAATGGGGGAGGGGGTTTCTAGTTTTGGTTGTCGCAACAGAGACCGATGTTGGTCTAGGTTTGGCTGATGTCAATCGGCCTGTGTTGGTGTCAGTTAGGTTTTTGGTGACTGACATCAGTTAAATGGAACCAATGACGGTCATGGAAAACTAGTGACAGTCCAGATAACCGTCTTCAGTTAGGGTTAAAGAAAAATAGGGGTAAAGAGGGCTAGTGTGGAAAGAAAAATAGGTGGGGAAGGTGTAAATGAAGAACGTATGTAGAGGGGTGAGGGTAAAATCATGAATTTGGTAAAATAAGATAGGTAAGTAGGTGAAAATATTTTTAAGATGATGGGTCATGATTGTAAGAGGTAGTAGGCTGGGAGGTGAATTAGGTAAATGGAGTTAGCGTGGGGGATGTGGTTGGGTATGGGTTAGTATGTAATAGGTGATTTTTTGATAGGCAAGTCTTGATAATGTATTGTTTGATGCCGCAGGCTAGAGACCAACTTAGGATGAGGGATGGAGTACCACATTTATTGGTGTAGATGTGGTCCAGTGTGACGGCAGAGGAGTGGCAGCATATGACGGATGTTGGACGTATTGGGATCTAGCACTATAGGTGTATATCTCGAGATCTTAGTCTGATGGTTGTACTCATTGATAGATGGGAGTCAATGACCAACACGTTTTATTTACTGACAGGTGAGATGACTGTCACCCTAGAGGACATGTACATGATCTTGTGGCTACTGATCATTAGGGATGCATTTTATTTTATTTCTTTCGAGGCATGTATAGAGCTAATAGTGGTTGTGTTTGGGGAGGATATGGGAAAGCTGAAGTACCATATCATGAGCCTTATCTATGGAGAAATGTATGTGGCCCATCCTTAGGAGACGAGGTTGGTTGTTTTGATGATGGAGGTGGTATATTGTTTCGCCTTACCAGATGCTAACGGTGGAAGATTCCCATGAGAAATGATGGGAGTGATCCAGGATATGACGGAGGAGTAGATTTGATTTGCATGGGCACCGACATTCCTGGTGCAGCTATATGGAGAGATTTGGGCCTATGGGAGATTTTTTTGATTTAGTTTGTGTTGCACCTTTCTTCTACATTGTTTGGGCATACGAGCACATCATATGTGTACTTCCTGTTGGTTTTCCTCAACATGATTATTTTGGGGGTGGCTTGTTCATATTCGAATATAGATGGTGGGTACCAGTTGGTGGGAAACATTGGGTGGCTAGCACCACACATGATGTTTCATGTTATGGTGATTGTTGGAGGGAATCTCGGGAATTTATATTGTTTTGAGGCCATATACTAGATGTCCCTCATATAGGGACATGGCAGAGGAGTTAGAGGAGTTATAGCTATTGAGGTGGAATTAGGGGCATCGTGTCAGTGAGCACAAGATTATATCTATTAATAGGGTCAGATGATAGTTTGGGCTACCACAGGATGTGCCTCCACCTTTCCCATAGTACAAGAGAGATGATGTGGAGAGACCTATGTCTCCACCATGACTAAGTGTGCCAACAGGGTAGGAGGAGCATGCAGTGGCTATGTGTATCAATGATGTTGGGGTCACCAATAGATATAGGCAGTGGTGGGTGGCACAACTACGAGTAGCACCACTGAGGCCAGGGCAGCCAAACTTAGACACCCTCATAGTATAAAGAGATACCTTGCATGGTCATGTGGCTACCCTTCAGGCCCAGATTACAGCATTACAAGGTAAACTCAATGGGTTAGAGGCATATGTTTCCATTTTACAGGCTCAAGTAGTTGCCTTACAGGCCCAAGTAATATAGGGATAGGCACTTGCGTATGGTGGAGATGGAGATGGGGGACAGGTAACCGCCCTATAGGCATAGGTAGCAAGTTTGCAGGGCCAGTTGGCCACTTCATATGCTCAGGTTATGGCCTTACAAGCCCAGATTGCAGCGTAGACACCTCCATAGGCTCAGGGACATGGTTCCAAACTATAGGTAGATGCAACGGGATAGGGTCCCATGGTATAGGGAGGAGGATAGGAATCATAGGTATAGGGTTTGAGGCCAGTAGTAGCAGGGTAGAGTTCATATGTTGTATTGAAACCTATGACACCACCGCAGATGATGACTATGGTGAGATTCAAGGATGCCCTAAACGAGGCACATTATTACCAGGATCATCTAACGAATGATGAGATAGATGTCCCCTTTTATGCTGAGTACAGGGCACAACCGACAGAAATTGAGAGGACTAGATCCTACACTCATAGTTTGGAGAGCACAGGGGGGTGAAGAGCCCATAAAAAGGGTCATGGTAAGGAAATGATTTCACAGAGGCCACACCCAGCTACAGTCTAGGAGGAGATTAGACAGAGACCCATGTGAGGTAGAGAGATGTTGGAAAGACGTCAAGATGGAGGAGAGGAGGAGATAAATGAGATAGGCATAAATATTAGGTGGGGTGATGATTAGTCACCTGATATGACCAGTGTATTGATTTCTGGTATATACCATCATGCGTGCCGATGATAGTGTGGATGTATATGAGATTTTTGAGATTTTGAATTTATATCGGTCTCCGTGCCAAAGATAGTGAGGATGTATTTGAGTGATTTTAGATATTTGTATGTATTTTTATTAGTGTACATTTGTACTTATACACGAACTTTCATTTTTTTAGATGATGATATTTATGGTATGGATGATGTACTTGTGTTTTTTTAATTTTCAGTGTTATTATATATGTGATGGAAACTAGGTGAAATAGGCATGATTGATTCAAGGTCATGCAGGCACGATGGATTCAGGTATAAGCATGTTTGATTTAGGTTAGTTATGCATGGTGGAGTCAGGCCAGTTAGGCATGGTGAAGATAACTCAATTAGGCATGGTGGAGTTTAGGTGAGTTA
The DNA here is from genome assembly GCA_019776745.2 of Taxus chinensis. NCBI lineage: Eukaryota > Viridiplantae > Streptophyta > Pinopsida > Cupressales > Taxaceae > Taxus > Taxus chinensis. The sequence continues at coordinate 700,833,369 of CM034148.1, forward strand.
GGCATGGTGGAGTTTAGGTTTTTGGTTTTGATTTAATTTCCAAGTTATTATTAACATGGGAAATAAATGATGATGTGTATGTATAATATGGTGTAAATTTCCAACATAGTTTATATCATGGAAATGTGCAATGATGGATGTATGATATGATGCTTTAAGAAAAAGGTAAGTATACATGTGTATATACTTGTATTTTTGTTTAATTTCCAAGTTTTGTATAATGGAAATTAACTAAGGTAGAATGTAAATAGATAAATGGGGGGAATTTTTAGGGTAAATAATGGTTGAGCTAACCTCCAAGGGCCCCTTGCCCTTAGAGTGCTGCCTATATAGCCCAGGAAAAAAGGGGCTTCAGGCTGATGTAGTTCTCCCATAAGCTAGGGAAGAATATGATGGGGTAGAGGAATGGGTTGGTAGGTTTGAGGCATGTTTTGTGTCTAGTTCATTTAGGTATGGTTGATTTTTAGGTCATATAGGTGTGGTTGATTTTTTGGTTGTATAGGTGTGGTTGAATGTGAATGTCGAAGGATTGGTCATGTATAAGAGAATAAACAAGTAATGAAGAAGGGGAATGGTAAGAGGTGATAAAAATAATCATCTAATTAATAATAACCTTAAATGATTCTACCATACAAAATATTGGATTATGAATGTAAGACCCTAAAGGAGCTACATAATTGACTATTCTAAGGGTGAAGAAAGTCACAGGATCATGAAATGTCGCATTTGCGGCATGTCCCTTGAGCGAGCATGTCCCTTGAGCGAGCAGGAAATTAGGGTGAACAACATGCCTTCTTAGTAAGAGACCAAAGATCTAAATAGGAAATTCCATGATGAACAAGTTATCATTTTATTTTTTCTTTTTCTTTTGTTTTGATAGAGTGATCAATGCAAGAAGTCTACGTGGGATGAGTAGATTATCTCCTTGAGGTATTCATGAAGATGATCGATTCAGGAAGCTTTTGAATATTTGATTTAATGTTTTTTTTTGCAAGAAATAGTCTTCTTCTGATGAGAGACGAAGTATAATATGGATAGCTTTGTATGGCTATCCTTTAAGGGAGCATTCTTATCATAGTAGCGAGATAAAAATAGTAGATGTGCTTTTTGAGGGAGTCATATTTTTTTTGTAAATTTAACTCAAGGGGTTGAATCCCATTTTTAATTTTGAAATTATTTTTCTTTTAGACTTGTAAGTCATGGATAGGACTATAGAGAATGATAGGCTCTTGTGTTGAAGACTAACCATAGCACACAGAGGCTAACTATGAAAGAGAGGGTTTAAGTGATGAACGACCATGGGATTCCTTCTTAAAAAATACAAAAATTATCAATGAGAATCGTTTCATGAGTAGAGTCATGATACTCATATTGAAGATAAGGCTGAAACGTAACGGGTAATCACATGGTTCTAGTTTAGTCATTGATCCACAATAAAGTTAAAATGGAAGTTGAATGGTGCTCAAGGAACGAGCGTTAAATTGAAAAAATGTGACATTGGAGTTGATTCAACAATAGAATGTTCAAAGATGAAAGGCATTGAGGGGATCAGGTTCAGGTTTACCTTCGAGTAAAGACAAATGATAAATACCTAATCCATAGGTATGAGTAACTATATAAGGTCCAAGCCAGTTAGGAGAAAATTTTCCCAGTTTACTTTTATCCTCTTTTGTTACATGTTGATTTTCCTTCAGGATGAGGTCACTGACCTGGAAGGTTTGTTCATGGACACATTTTTCGTAGGCACATTTGATGCATTTTTGATAGATTTGGAGATGGCTAAGAGCATTGAAATGACATTCATCTAATAACTCAAGTTGTGTCAAACGGTCCTGGCGAAAGTCATCATAATTGAGCATATCTTTGAGTGAGATGTGAAGAGATGGAATCTGGACTTCAAGAGCCTTGGTACCATAGACTAGAGAGAAAGGTGTGGCAAAAGTTTAGGTATGAATATTAGTATGATAAGACCATAAGGTAAAAGGAATGTGTGTGTGTGCCAATCCTTTCTAATATTGCCAACCATTTTCATAAGAATTTTGTTCAAGTTTTTATTGGTTGATTCTACTTGGCCATTTTTTTGAGGGTAGTAAGGTGAAGAAAAATTGAGTTGAATGACGAAGGCATCACAGAGTTTCCATAGGGTTTTTTTTTAATTGTTTTTCGTTATGAGTGATGATACGATGAGGAACACCAAAGTGAAAAATGATGTGATGATTGAGGAATTCACATATTTTCTCATCTTTTTTAGAAATGAGAGATATCCACCCATTTAGTGTAGTATTCGGTAGCGGTAATAATCCATTGATGACATTGGGATGAATGAGGATTGATCTCTCTGACAAGATGTAAACCCCATTGAGATAAATGTTAAAGGTCTCATGTGACCCGTAAGGCATGACTAGGTGTCTGATGAAGATTATTATGTTGCTAGTATTTCATACAACATTTGACATAGTCACAACAATCATAGTTTAGGTTTGGCTAATAATAACCCAAGCGGAGAATATGTTTAGTGAAATCTAAACCACTGAAGTGACCTCTACAAATTCCATTGTGAACTTCCTTGATGGTATAGGGAATTTAATAACTTGTAAGGCATCGCAAGAGGATACCATCAAAGCCACATTTATAAAGAAGGCCTCCCATAATAAGAAGGTAGAATTGAAAGGAAAAGGTAGTCCACAAACTACTTATACCAAAGGTCAGGAGGATTAGGTTCAATGATGCCGATGAAATCGACGTCTTGAAATAGAAAAGAAGGAAATTGCAACCTTTGTACTGTGAAAAATATTTTTGAGTCAGAAGGTGAAACGGGTATCTGGGAAGCAAGGTAGGCCATGGTATCTGTAATTTTTTTAGTGGAACATGGGGTGGTTTGAAGTTCATAATGGTCAAAGGCAGTCAAAAGTATGTCAACATGATGCTTATATTTTTGAAGTATTTCATTATGACACTTGTATATACCATTAACTTGGTTTACAACCAGATGAGAATTGCCAAAAATATTAATTGATTTAATGTCTAAGGTGATGGTGGCTTGGACACCCAATACAAGTGCTTCATATTCAGTGATATTATTAGTACATTTGAAATCTAGTTTGAAGGATAATGGCATAGGTTCACTATCAAGAGGTATGAGGATAACACCTGCACCACCCCCATGCTGACATTTAGAATCGTTGAAGAATAAGGTCATCTGGTAAACGGTATCATCCAAAGAGAGGGTAGCGATGGATTCCATGAGCCAACACGCAACACGTTGATGTTGGTAGGGTTTGGTGTACATGTAATGTAAGGGGTCAGTATTGGTGACGATAAAGGTTTTTTGGTTGAGTAGGTAATGGAAAAGTTTATTGGAAACAAAAAATAAGGCTAAGTAAATTTTTTTGGTGCCGGTGTATCTAGTTTTTTAGTCTAAAAGGGCATGTCTTATGTAATAAACCACTTTCTCCCAATGTTTCTCATCGTGATGAGTGAGCATGGTGCCCAAGCAAAGATCAATAGCTGAAATGTATGGGTAAAATGGTTAGTCATCCTTAGGAGGAATGAGAACAAGTGGTTGGAGGAGGTATTGTTATAAGGCCTCAAAGGATTTGTGGCATTCATCATCCCATTGGAAGGAAACATCCTTTTTGAGGAGATGATGAAATAGGTGGCAGCGGTCAAACAACTACGAAATGAAATGACAGATAGATTGTAACTTTCCTTGCAAACTACGAAGTTGTCGAAGGCTAGTAAGTGGAGGAATTTCAAGAATAACATTGATTTTAGCGGGATCAACTTCTATGCCACACAAATAAATGATAAAACCAAGGAAATTTCCTGAGAGAACATCGAAGACACACTTCTTAGGTTAAAGGTGAACACAATACTTAATGACATGGTCGAATATGACCTTAACGAAAGTAAGCTACTCGGCCCAATTTTTGGACTTGGAAAATAGATCGTCAACATAATCTTCCAATATGTGATACATGATGTCATGGAATACATAATTCATATCTCGTTGATATGTAGCACCAACATTATTAAGGCTAAAGGGCATAACTTGATAGCAAAAGGTTCCCCAATGAGTGATGAAGGTTGTTTTGTGTTGATCTTCTGGGGCAAGTAATATTTGGTTATATCCTGAGAAACTATCCATGATTGATAGCCTCTCATGCCCAGAGGTGAGATCAATGAGTTGGTCAATACTTGGTAGAGGAAATTCATCTTTAGGGAAAGCTAATTTTAGGTTCAGAAATATGTGAAACTAAAGAGTCCCCCTATCACTTTTGTGATAGCAACGATGTTAGAGATCCTTTAGGGATAATCAATGGGTAAGATGAAGGAAGCTGAAAGAAGGTTTTGTAGTTCTTATTTGACAAGAAGGAAAATGCAAGGATGCATTTTCCGTAGATTCTATTTTAGAGGTTTGGCGTCAAGGATGGTGATGATATTATGGACCATAATGTTTGGTTCAATACCGGGAATATCAGTGTAGGGCCAGGAAAAAGCATTGCTATGATCCTGGAGGAAAGAAGTAAAAGCTTCATGTTTAGCAGTATCTAAATATTGGCCAATATTTAAAATGTGTAGGTCTCCCTAAGTGTTAATATTGATTTTGATTGCCAATTAATTTAACATGGTTTTCCTCTCAGAAGGCAACGATCGGTGAATATAATAATATTCCACACCAAGGTAAGTGAGAATAGACTCATCATCTTGACATTAAATGAAGTTAATAAAAGGTGTATCATCATCAATCATGTCAGGATACAAGAAGGGAAGGGAAGAGGGAGCCTCGCCATCGCGTTGATAGGTCAGAGGTCCCAGAGAAATGGTATTTACAAAAAAAAAGTTAGGAGGAATGGATTTTGGATCCATAGACTCCGTGGGTGAAGGTGGTGAAGTTGGTAAATGGGGTGAAGAAGGTTTTTCATCCTTAATGAGTTCGACTGTGGATTTCTTGGAAGATAGTTTAGTAAATCCAATACCACTGTGGTCATTTTGTATACATGTGGTACATGGGATGATAGTATAGTGGCTCTATTTGTAGAACCCAAAGCCAAAGCCTTTTCATGCACAACAGTGGACGAAATTTTGGGTGAAGTGGTGATTGGTGAGAGATTGGAGTTCAGAAGAAAATAGTCATGTTTGGGAAGCTGGCTCGGATGAGTAAGTGGAAGTATCAAGTCCCCCATATGTTAAGTTGGTGTGAAGGTGGGGAGGACCATAAGGGAATACTTCTCCTATGTGATGGTCATAGAGAGGATGTTGGCAAAGGTAGAAGTGATGACATCATTGAATGAATGCAACATAATTGGGTTATTATGTATGAAATTTGAAGGGATGTTCATTTGGTTATACACGTGGGAGGAGATGATGTTGATGTCAGCATCGCCATCGATCGTAACGTGTCAAACACATATATTATCAATATAGACGAAGATGAAAAGGGTAGGATTAGGATTGTCTTATTAAAGAGGTATAATATCATTGTCATAGAAACTGGGGTGGGTACTTGGTGAGTAGTGGCTGGTGTATAGGAAGGGGATGAATTGGTGAGAGAAGCCACATGGTGAGGGGTGATAATAGAGGCCACAGGTGTGGGATCGTTAGGTAAAACCTTGATGGATTGCATAACCTCCATGAGGGTCTGTGGATGTGATTCAGAGGTTTGTATGAGTTCATACAAAAACATTTTCATAGAAGATTGGTGTAATTTTTTTATCATTGTACGATGGGTGACCCCATCAAAATAGGGTATGTGGGTCCCCGAATGGTGATTTTTTGTGCGGGTGCAAATGGTATGTTAAGCACAAGATTGGTAGATGGGTTGGTTGATTTTTGTTTTCCTTTTTCTTTCTAGGCACAAGTTGCAACTTGGATCATGTTAATCTGAGGAAGAGAGGTGGATGGAGAATTTGTGTCATGAAAGGTATAACGAAATGATGGAAAAAAACCTAGTGCGAGATAAGAGCCTTATGAAATTAGTAAGGAGCATTGACATTTTGGTGGTGTTTTGGCTAACTCTCTTATGCGGACCATGTTGATCTTGAATTTTTGAGGTGGATGAAAAGGTTATAGGGGTGGATATGCGGGTCACTGAATAGGTAGTGAATGAGGATGTGAGGTGATTGGTGAAGGTGGGATAGGGTCCTCATCTAGAATATCATCATCATCAAAATTTTCTTTAGGAGGACATAGTTGGAGAAGAATGGTTTTTAAAGCCTTATCATTTTCTACATCATGTCTTGGAACCCTATGGTAGATGTAAATTTTGGTCTCGTCAAACCATTTTGGTTTTGGTTTGAGTGGGTTGTAAGGTCTAAGCGGAGGTAATGTGATGATAAAGGTCTCTAAAAGGTTGGCTAAAATGGTGGCGTATGACCCTACTAATGGATCACAGTGTGAAGTGAGTGTGGGTTCGGGTTTAATGGTGGGTGATTATTGTGGGAAAGGTGTTATGGGAGGTGGAATTGGAGGTGGGATATGTTTGACAACTATTTTGCTAGGTTGTACTATTTTAGGATTAGTTTATACATTCTTGGTTAAAGGCGTAGTAGATGAAATAGAAATGGAAGGTGTTGTAGGCTTAACTACCTCTTTGGAGGGTAGTGGGTTTTCAACTTTGGTTGCACCTTCTTGGGTAAAGGTGAAGGAGGTGTACGTGATGCAGAAGGGAAATCGGATGGTTGCAGAGGATTGGTTATCCAAGGTGATGATAGAGGTGTGGTGAAGGTTGCTAGTAGAGGCAGGGTGGAAGGTATGGTTTGAAGAGAAGGAAGTCTCATAGGCAGTGATGAGGTTAATGTAGATAGTGGGGGTATAGGTGGTAAGAACAATGCTGGTGACAGCGAAGGTTGTGTAGGTAGATTGGGTTTAATAAAGGATTGTGATGAAGAAGTGGGTTGTTACATTTTTGACTTGCATTGGGTAGGAAGTTGTTTGACCAAGGTAGATGGGTAAGATCCAAGGATATATGGAAGGGGCGAAGGTGATAGAGGCACAGTGGGTGAAACTAGTGTGTAGGGATTGGAAGGTTGGGTCTTCCTTTTAGGTGGAGAAATGGTTTTTGTGCAGGCTTGGGAATATGTGGCTAGATCTGGATTGATAGGTAGATGAACAAGGCTTGATGTCAACATGAGACCCAAGGTACTGTTCTTTCTGGACGTAGGTGGAGGTGTAGATACAGGTAGGTTATTAAGCATAGGAATAAGTCGAGTTATGGGTAAAGGCATTAATGTAAGCGAGGGTGATGAAGAAGAGGTCATTAAAACCAATATGGTCATGGTAGATTTGATCATCTGAAATATATTTGGGTAAATCGTAAAGGTATTAGTAGATGGAATTTGCATTTGGGTTGAAAAGGGGAGCTGAAGATGTCCCTAAAGCCTGAAATTATCAACGTAATCCAAGCGGTCAGCTAGGCGTGAAAATGACACTGTTGTAAGAGGAGACGATGTTGATTTATTAGTAATCCCTGTAAAATATGTATTTGAGATAGGGGATTGATTGGCTTCAGATTTTTTGGGTATAAGTGAGCCAAGAGTAGATCAACGGGACTGTGAAATGCTGATGGGGAATGGTCACCAATAGGTAGTGGTGCGTCTAAAGGATCCCCTCTGGGTAGATGATATGGTAGGTGGGATGAGGTAGGTTCCTCTTTTGGTGGAGAGGAGGGTGAGAATGAATCTCTCGTGGGTGGGAGAGTTAATACCATAGGTTACCCACTAGGTTGCGAGGTGGGTTATAAAACAAAATCGGTAGGAATTGTGGACTCCTTTGTGGGTGAAGGAGTATATGAGGTAGGATCCTCTGTGGGTAAATGATTTCGTGCTAAAATCTCCTCGATAGAAGGGAGAGGGGGAAATTAAGGAATGGTCAGTATGATTTCAAACACAACATGAACCTCTTAGACATTGTTATCATTGGTTGAAGGTTCACTACCTTGGTTAGATTACGGGATATGATTAGGGAATGGTTTCTTGAAGATATGTAGGTTTTGATTTTATGGTGTGTTTGGGTTGTTCAGGACGAGATATCCATTATCTAACATTTCATGTACAATGTTCTTGAAGGTTATGCAATTAGCATCGATATGGCCTTTGACGCGATAATAGTTACAATAGTCATGTTCCTTATACCATGAAGGCATAGGAAGAGCAAGGTCAAAACTAGTATGTTGTTTTCCCAGTGGAAGAGTAATAGCTTTGGCTTTAAGGATTTTTTCTAATACTGAAGAATAAGGATCTCTTATAGGAGTATACTTTTGTTTCTCCCGTCTGAACTGAAAATTTTGAACGGGAGAAAAATTGGAGGAGGTTTTTTCTTAGTTATATGGGTGAGATGGGCCAGCTTTGAGAACTACCGTGTTGGCAGATCCTTTGGCTTTGGGATAATTTCTTTGGGGTTTTGAAGAGGAAGAGGTATCACTTGATTTAAAGGTATCTTTTTTGTTACACAATTGAAGTTGCTTCTCTTCAATGACATGAGTCTCTAGTTTTCGTGCCATGGTAAATGCTTTGTCAAAGGTATGAAAGTTTTGTACTTACAAAGTTAGTGAGAAGTGTTTGGCACAAGCCCTAGTTAATAACTCTATAAGCTCGGTTTTAGGTAACTAGAATGTTAGTTGGTTGATAAGGTTTTTCCAACGAGTGATGAAATCTATGATAGATTTGTGGTCATACTGTCGTGTTGAGTATAGGTTGGTCATGGTGACTTCTTCAACGACGTTGATTGAGAAATGGTCCAAGTAGGCTTGAGCCACTTGGTTAAATGAGTAAACGAAATGTCTGGGAAAACCACTATACCAATCTAACACGGGTCTTGTCAAGAACATGGGAAATGTTCGGAGGAGTAAAGCATCATCATGAGCGATTAGGTAACACCCATGTTTGAACAAATGCAAGTTTTGTTAAAAGTCCTCTTTACTATTGAAACAGTTGAATTTGGGAATTTCCCAATGCACAGGTTATGGGCGAATGGGAATAGATGGATGAATTGCTTCATTGTATATTTCAGCATAGGTTAAGGAGTTGTAAGAGCTAGAAACTGATGCTTCCAATGTCTGCATCTTCTCTATATCATTTTAATGACGTCATTGGTAGGTTTTGATGATTGGACACCCCCAGTAGTATAAGGAGGTTGATGATGAATGTATGATGGAAATGGCATCCCAGTATATGGTGGTTCCAGGTACGAGAACTGTAAAGGGGGAATAGATGCAGATGGAAGGTATCTTGAATAGGTGATGGATGAGATTGGGGGTTTTTAGTGATATGTGTAAGTAGGTGGAGTAGTCGTAATGAATATTGTGGTAATTGGGGGTACGGTCTACGGGATGGAAAGGATGAGGTTTTGGAATGGGGTATGGGTTTTCGACACTGTAGGTGGTTGCGATGCAACAGGTATATATGAGGTGAAGGGTGCAGATGGGGCTATGCTCAAAGCAGTCAATGGAGTGGTTGAACCCATAGTGATGACTGACATCAATGGTACGATAGGTGATATAGATGTTGCAGACATAGAGGATGTGGGGTCTAGCTAAGACACCATAGGTGGTAAGGTAGATGAAGGAAATGCCGAGATAGTGGTTGCTAATGCAGAAGTGGGGGCGAGGGTAGGAGGGATGGACACTGGGATTCCGTATACTAACTATCCTGATGAGTCTCGGGTAGATGAATGGGTGAGATAGTATTGTAAGGTGGTAGTATTTTGGTCAAGAATTCTTTCAAACTCCTTGTCACCTGTACTGATGGTAATGGGCTAAGTTGGATCCATAGGCGACAGGATGGAAGGCAATGATGGGATAGGCGGAAGCGGCTACAGGATAGTGTGAAACACAAGGTCGTTGGCTTGGCTACGAGTCAAAACCATATGAATTATCATAGAATTGGTCATCTTCTTTTTGTAAATGACATAGAAAAATAGAAGGAATGGAGAAAAGTAGATTTCAGGAGATAAAACTAGTCACTATTTTAATTAAAAGTTAAAAACACAGAAACTGATGGTGGTTAGGTTAGTCACTGATGGTGAGAGGGGAAACGATGATGGTTATGGTGACCGATACCGATTATTGTGGGAAATCAATAGTTTTGCAAATGAGGCAAAAAACTGATGAAAATGAAGCAAAGAAAATGTATTTAACTGTGATTGTAAAATCCTATGGGTATGATGATGTTCTGAGAACCTAAAAAAGAATAGAAGGTGTGATGAGTGTTGTTTTTGGTAAAATGACCAAAAAATTTGGAAACCGACAAAGGTTAGGTAAATTGATGACAGTCAAATGTAAACTGATGATGGTCGCTAGACCGACTTTGGTCACTATGAAATTTGGAAAAATAAAGAAATAAAAGATTTTTTGACTTAAGTCAGATGAAATATCAACCCAAAAATATGAGTATGATAGTGATGGACCTTGACACACTCAGAATCAGTCGTAATACACCAACTATGATGGTGGAGTGTGAAAGGAAGAATAAAATGAAGAGCATGACCTCACAACTCAAAACACAACTCAAGAAAAAGCTAAGAAAAACATGAAATACTATAAGTGAATTCTATGTTTTAGCTTTTGCTATTTAAGACTGAATTGTGAACATAACAGATTTTTTTAGTTGGGAAGGTGTCCTATGAAGAGGCAAGATCTAAGGGTGGTTTCAGGTTATGTTTTGGTGGGGGCAGTCCTTTCTTCTAGATAATAACTGGACAAATAAATAAGCTATGTGCCCACTGTCAATCCTTTGATAATGTGATTGTTGACAACTTCTTCCAGGTAAGGTGTTGTTTAAGAATATGTGTAAATTATGTTTGTACAGTTTGGCAAAGAGAGAGAAGAAAAATTTCTCTACGATTCAATTATGTCAACCATCAGCTAGGCATGACTTCCAACGTATAGGTTTCCCTCATTTTTAATGTGAGATAAAAATACGAGCATAAAAGTATGAAATGAAAGTATTTTTAAAACCCAAATTGAAATGTGATATTCGATGTAAACAAAGATTGAATAGGAAAGAGCATGACTTTCACTGATGTAAATGCAAGAAAAGAAAGAAGGATTATTTTTAGTCCCGAAATACAAATGTCACTTAGAAAAATAAAAGAGAGATAAGATTCCCATGGATAGAATTTAATGTTAACTTTCTTTTGAAAAGAAACAAACATAGAAAATATTTCCCTAAGAATGAATAAATGCAAGGAAACCTGGATGGATCCCACCAGGCGTGCCAAAATGTTTCATCAAATTCTTAATAAATTAATGAAACATATAAGAGGTAGTAGGCCAAGGAGGAATACCTATTGTGATGTCGGTTGAAGGTTGTATGCACGCTCTGATTTCCTGATCCAAGTTGAATACAAGAGCTCCCTTTTGGCTAGAAGGAACTACCTATAAAATGCAAAACAATACCACTAGATAGAGTTAAACAAAACAATGAATGGACTACCTAGTGGAAGCTAGATCCGGGAATTGTGATACTTCCTGAATAGGCTGTCAATCCAAGTTATATAACAATATTAATACTATTAAAAATATACATGAAATAAAGATCCTATTGTAATTGAAATGATTTAGGTATCTCATAAAACACAATAAGAAAGGTCGGGTAAAAGGTGATTGAGTTCAAAATAGGTCAGGTGATTGGCTAGTGTTGGGTTACAGGTCTAGTATAGGCTCTAGGTAAGGTCTGGTAAAGATTACAAGTGATTCTAGACTGTTGGGAAAGGGGTATTAGTTCACTAGTCTGAGCTAAATTTGTAGACACAGTAACCGATGTCACCTGTGTAACCGATTTTGGTTAGGCAGAATGACCGACGTTGGTTGGCTACCTAGCATCGGTACAGAAAATCAATAAAAGGATCTTAAAACTTGTTTTTAGACTCTTTGTGATTGCACAAAGGTTGAAAATGGTGAGGATAAGGTTGTAAAATGGCCTTGATGAGTCAGGGATGAGTAGGAGAGGATGAAGATAGGTAAAAGGGCCAAGTATGGTAAGGTGATAAGTTGTTGGGAGGAAGGGAGTGTACGGATGTGGAGAAAGATAAATTACTGAGATGAATAATAAACCTTACTTAAAGAAAAAAAAGATAAATGAAGAGATGTTAATACTTACTAAATAGTAGGTTTTGACAATGCAGGTGATCAAGATAGTGATGGCAGAGATCTAGAGAGAAGAGACATTGTGTTCGTGCCACAGCAGTTTGAACCTCTATGCTTCTCTATGTGAATCTATGATCATGTAGAAGATGATGAGTGTTAATGGTTGTTGGTAGTGTTCCCGGGTGTTTTCCTTTGCCTGAGTGCTTCAGAAGTTTGAGTGCTCCAAGTCTCTATTTGTATGAGATCCTGAATTGAATGACCAACCTAGGAAAAGTCTTTTGGAAATGCATTTAACCTAACCGATGATGGTTAGGTGACCGGTGTTGGTTAGGGTAGGAATATCTAGGTTGGCCAAAAATAGCCTGATTATTGCTATTTTTGGCATGGTCTCCAATCTTCTTCCACGTCTTGATTGATGGATCATGGAAAGATAAGTAGGATAGCTTTTATGTTTTTTAATATTAATTAATTCTAGGTTTATACTAAGTCCTAGTTGGTTAGGATAGGTTTAGACTTGGTCTTGGGTCATTAATGAGGTTTGAGTGGGTCATTGGGTGAGGTGATTGGGTGAGGTGGCTGGGTGAAGTGGTTAAGTGAGGATATTAATTAATTTAATTAAGATAATTAATTAATTAACATGTGCACTAGGGGGTATGAATAGGTAGGATATGGTTAATTTAATTTACGGGGTTAAAGGGGAGTATGACCCCAATTTTGGTGTCTACAATGTGCTTGAGACCATGAGGTCCATGGTATGAGTCTCATTGGCCCTCCATTTTAGCTGACCGCTTTATGCCTTAAGTGGGTATTAATCCCACATTTCCCATGGGGATGGCAGCATGATAGTTTAAATAGGGCTTGACCTCCCCATTTATACATGGCTTTGGCCACGTTTTATCCCTTTTATTGAGTTTCCCAATACTCCGCCGAGCCATATAAAGGTTGTGGAGTTGTATGTGTGTTGTGCGCTGGGGTTTTTTGTTGTGTTCTGATTCATATGGCCAAGATGTTTGGTTTGACTTCATATTCAAAATGTCGATTCATTTTCTTGGATGATCAAGCTATTTATTAATCTCATGCATTGGGTGGACCTTTCAATGCGATGTTCAAAGCGTTGAGTTGGGGAATGTTGAACTGCCCATATTGAGGGTTGAGCTAATAGGTGACTATGTACACCGATTCATATGCCGAGGGTAAGTGGGATAAAATAGATCTCGAACCATAATAGACATAATCCCAAACAATGTTGAATTGGATAATTTAAACCCCAAACATTGTGGTATAAAATCGATCCATACAAGAAATGTGGAAAAAATAGTTATCAACTTGGTGGGGAGTTGACCACCCCACTGAGCTAAAAAATAATAGCTTGCCAAGATGGAATCGAAATTTAGAGCTCACTGACATGCAATACAAAATTTATATCATGGTGGCTTGAGGGCCCACCATGTTGGTGAACATAAAATAGCTCTCACAGCGGTCGGGCTCCCTCCATTACAAAATTTGAGCCTCTTGTTTTGCCAAACCACAACGTGAGTCAAAGATCAGAGGATTGAAACCATATCAAATAACCTCTTTACCTTATTTATCATTACAACATGTCACATCCGTATTATACTATTGACTAGGGTTGACCCATGTAAAAACCTTAACTTTGATTGGCAATAGAATATGCATAGGAACTCCCATTTCTAAATTACAACATACCGTCAGAAAGGTCTTAAGAAGTCATTTAGCATGTTCTAGGTTTAAGGAGGTTTATGGAAGATATGCATACTGAAAAATCCTCTAGATCACTCCTCCCCAATAAGACGATTTTGACCTCAAAATGGAAATTTAACTGAACTGAATTGCACACACATTCTTTGCATATCACAAACACATAACCCAGTTTATAACATGGTAATTTTCCAAAAAATTGTAATGATAAAATTCCAATAAAACTAACATAACCCATGGACTGAACTGCAACTGACATACTCTTATGTACATCTTGATCCTGCACTCACCACTGTCAACAATGTATATGTAACCTGCATTCACAGCTTTTCAGTGTAAAACTTGTACATATTATTTGCAACTATACCTGACAATTACAAATATTCAAGCCTATCAAGAATAATTACACATGTGCAAAAACCATGCATAGAAAAAAAAATATTTTGTATAAGTTGTGCACTTTACAAATAGTTCCTACATGCCATAAATTGCACAATAACAACATACTAGCTACAATTCAGATATAGACATCTGACCATTGATCATGCCCAATGAATTGTACATGCCTACTAAAAGATGAAGTTTGTAAAACCATCAAAAAAGAAAATTACACCAAGTATTTTAAACCTTCCACCTGATTATTTTCTCTTCAAGATACTTCACCAACACCAAAATAGATAAATAAATTTGGAATATCCCTTTTTATAATTTAACAGGATTTCCAAAATTGCGTTTGTTAGTTTCCATACCATTCAATAATTTAACTATGTAAACATAAAAGCTGATAAACTATTTTCCCATCTTTTTCAACAAATTTTCTTGTTTAGGTGGTTATTTCAACTTAGTTTTCACTTGTGCCATTGAAAGGGGTCATAATGGTTGGTTTTAAACGGCTATCCCTTTTAATGAACTTTAATTTTGTTTTGGATGTAGCTGCCAACATTTGTCAATAACATGACCTCACTTTTTACAGTGTTCACAACATCTTTGATCTATTTTTTTAGGATCCACATTGTTAGAAACTTTACCTTGACTGATTTAAGCCGAGCCAAACTTAGGAGAATTAATTTTCTCAACCTTTTCCAACATGGATTTACACTTCCTACACTTGACCACATAGTGATTAAATAAACCATAGAAGGTACTTAGATAACTATGAAAAATTGCTTCTATATTATAGCCAAACTTTTCCCATGTAGAGAATGGATAATTTTGTTTACCTTTCATTTTAGAACCATGGTAAATAGAATGTGGAGGGATTTCTATACCTCTCCATGGTGAAATCTTACCAGATCCTCCTCTTGAGCATGAACCACTTGAAGCTAGTGGGGATGACACTTGGCTGTCAGAAGCTTGTCTTCTTCCAGCTGACTTGGAACTTTCTCCAATTTCTTTTTCCCCTGGACTAACATATCCTAGTCCTACATAAAGAGGTCTTTCCTCAACCAAGATTGGGTTAGATATACCTTGATTATTCTTACCAAGGTTAATTCCATTAAATCTCATTATTATTTAAAATCTTAGATCCTATACCTTTAGTTTTTTTTTCAAATCCACCTCGCACTACAGTAGAATCCAAATTAACCTGGGAAGAGAAATTAGATGTTTCCATACTTACTGTGCACTCATCTTTCATAGTGGATACATCGACAATAATAGGTACCTCTTTCTTGGGTCCATTAATTTGCAACACCATCAAGAGCTCATCCTTAAATTCTAGCTCTCTTTTCAATGTGTCAATTTTCTCTTCAAGATTCAATACCTAACATCTCAGGAAAGCATTTTGTTTCTGAATCTACTGATTATATGCTTCAAGTTCCTTAATTTTCTCCCTATTGGATAACTTGCCAATTTTTTTACAACACACCTGTACTTCCAAAAACTTCACACTATAACTGAAAGATCAAGCCAAAATTTAATAAGAAAAACTGAACCCAAAAATACTGAAGCAAATCAAGAGCTAAACCAGATTTGATACCAACATGATCTGAAAATGGTAGTTAAATTTTTTGCAATACTTGGAAAATTTTTAGATGATCAAATTTAACAGACTCAACATTGATCATGAGTTCAATTTATCCAATTTTGGGTGTCTTGAAGCCCAATTTTTAAACTCTTCCAAAAATGATCAATTAATCTAATTTTTCCAACTTAAGTGAATTTATTGATTCTATTACAAAACCATTTTAAAAATTCACAAGCTGAATTAAATTATGCACTCAAACTGAATTCTTGATCCCAAATTTTGAAATGCATTTACTGATTTATTGTGGGTTATGGATACTGAAATTTACTTCAATTTGATTAATCTAGTTTTGTGTTTTCTTTAAAAATTAATCAATTAAACTAATTTAATTGTTTTTATCTTATCAAAAGCTTAAAAACTGAATAAAAACACAACTCAGAAATTGTTAACGGAGTTCACCTAAAGGCTACATATTTAGATTCACAAAAATTGAATCGATTTGTTCAACATCCAATGAATTATAATCAACCCTTCAATCCTGACTAATAGATATTTATACCTGTAAATGAGTTGATCTATGTCCCAAGGAACTTTGAAAAATAACAGAAATTTTCTTAAGAATGATCTGTGGCTCCTATAGAGTTTCTCATGTTGGTTTCCTGTGAAAATACATCTAAAAAATACCTACAACTTTAAATGTACAATAACTACATGAAAAAGGTTTACATATTTGGAAACTAGAGGAAATTTTGAGTAACTTTTCTTTTACACTAAGTCTTAAAAGTGCCTCAAAATCTCATATGAATGCCTGTTGCCATGTTTGGTCTCCTCAAAACACAGAGCACATAGATCTATATATACAGGTGAGCTCATTTCATATCCCTTCTAAGCCCCTAGTCAAGTTGGTTGGGGTAATGTGCTTGGTACCACGATGTCCGCGGTTTGAGTCTCATCGGCCCTCCAATTTAGCTGACCACTTTATGCCTTAAGTGGGTATTAATCCCACATGTCCTGTGGGGATGGTAGCATGGCAGTTTAAATAGGGATCAACCACCCTATTTATACATGGCTTTGGTCACATCTTAGCCCTTTTATCGGGCTTCCCAATACTCTTCTGAGCCATATAAAGGTTAACAAACTGTATGCATGTTATGCAATGGGTTTTTTGTTGTTTGTCGAATCATATGGCCGAGCTATTTGGTTTGAATTCCAATTCAAAAGGCCAAGTCAATTTCTTAGATGGTTGGGCTATTTATTGATCTCATGCATTGGGTGAACCTTCCATTGTGTTATTCAAAGCACCAAGTTAGGGAATGTTGAACCTCCCATATTGAGGGTCGAGCTAATAGGTGACTCTGCTCACCAAGTCATATGCCAAGGTAAGTGGGATAAAATAGATCTTGAACCATAATAGACATGATCCCAAAAAATGTTGAATTGGATAATATAAACCCCAAACATTGTGGTATAAACTTGATCCATACGAGCAATGTGGAAAAAATAGTGATCAACTCAATGGGGATTTGATCACACCATCGAGCTAAAAATAATAACTCGCCAAGCTGTAATAGAAATTCTGAGCTCAATGACCTACAATGTAAAATTGATATCGTGGTGACAAGCCACATGGTGGCTTGAGGGCCCACCATGTCAAAAAACATAAAATATCTTTCACAGAGGTCGGGCTCCCTTCCGTTAAAAAACTTGAACCTCTTGTTTTGTCGAACCACAATGTGAGTCTAAGACCAAAGGTCCGAAACCATATCAAACAACCTTTTTTCCTTCTTTCTCCTTACCATGTGTCACGTCCAAATTGGAATACTGACTAGGGTTGACCCATATAATACTTTAAACTTTATTGTCCTTAGAATCTACATACAAACTCCATTTATGAAGTTCAGCATACCATCGGAAAGGTCTCAATAATCCCTTTAGCATGGTCCATGTTTCAGGAGGTTTAGGAAAGATATCATTAGTGAAAAATCCTAATGGGAAAAATAATAACAATCCAGCTATGGGAATGAAATTCACTTATCCCATATAATATGATCTCAATCACTGAGGACATATGAAGAACATATCCCCCTCAATTCCACCAATTTTTAGGGTATTAGTATCCGTAGATCATGATCAATTATTTATTTTAATTTAAAGCAGTATGCCAAACTTATGATTATACCAATAACACTAAGAAGGTTAATTTGTTTCCCTCAACCTTAAATGATACAACCATGAGATGGTTAATAGGCCTAGCCACTAATTCATTCCACACTTGTGAAGATTTGGAAAAAAAATTCTTAGATAAGTACCAAGATTATTGTAGTGTTAAATATTGTACGAAATAATTGTTCTAGATACAACAGAAGGAAGATTAAAGTGTAGAATATTATCTAGATGAATTCCTTTTCCTTCAAAGGAGGTGTGGCACACGCCTAAAAATTACCCTTTTAAAAATAATATTTATAAAAGGATTGGATTAAGACACCTAAGATGATTTTAAATTAATAGGAAAATTTTATCTATGAACAAACTAGAGTTTAAAAAACATAACTGATCTGTATAGAAATTATCCTAAAACTCTCACAAATCTGTGAAAACATAAAGGAAATATTGTCAATGGAGATATATCCAAGTTAAGAAACAAAATTAAAAACTTAAGAACTTATCTCTTGGTACAGATTAATACAACAATGGATAGGGAAAAATCCAAGAACATACATCCATTGTTCATATATTGTCCTAGATGTAGGGATAAGCAGGGGCTTAAGGATTTTCCTTTAGATAAAATAATGTTTTACATTGTTTATGATTTAAAACATGTAACTGATCAATATGAATTATTATCCTTCCTAAAAATTCATCTCAAATAGAATACACAGAGTGAGATTGAAGGTAATTATGTAGCTAAAAATCATGGAGGCAATTTTTCTTCAAATCAAAACTAGCATTATGCCCAAAAAACCCAATGGCTGTCAAATTAATGGAACACACAATAGTCTTATCCTCAATCATGGAATCAACAAGTTACACAAGAATGTAGTTCATAGTGGAATTTTAAACCAATGTATTATCAGAAACCATGTAATCCAAACCAACACACTTCACTATCGTTTCAATAATTCAATGTGTAATACTAGAAGCAATGGAATAATTCTTAAGTACCTTTCCAGTATTTTTATTACCAATGAAGACCACAAGGACAATAAAAATCTTTATTAACTAGACTCACAATTACTGCCTCAACTAAAAAAGCTACCTGAACTCAAATTCCATCTTAATATGTGGCTAATCCAAAGAATGTTATGCATGTCAATTTAGTGTACACTGTTGAAACTGAGAAAATGGTCACAATAAATTTCATTTACTATGACATCATACTTCTATGCTCAGGAAATATTTATTTCAAACCTTATTCATCAATCATAAAAGAGGTTTCATAATACAAAGGAGGGAAAGAGGAAAAACAACCAAAATATAACATTGAAAAGACATTTGATCCACTTCCAAAAACATTATTCCCATCCTTGTTTTTGAGTAAAGAAAATATCCCAAATCAGGAGGGACTTGAATTAGATTTAATTCAGGGATTGAAAAATTGAGTATTTGAATTCCTATTTTCCAAGATCTCAGAGATATCCTAGAAATTTTAAAAACCACCAAATTTCTATGTGTCAAAATACTAGAAAGGAAGAAAAAAACCAAGAACCATATAGGTCAATTGTAAATTGGCTAGTGTACTAGAAGGAAAGATTATTCCTCCTAAGTAATGTGATCTTCAGATTCCTATAGTCATAGTTTGTATAGTGAGTGTGGAAATTACAAATGTGTTGATTGACTTAGGAGTTGTAATTAATGTAATGACTAAGAATAATTTTTCAACATTATCCCTTCCTTATTTACAATTAACTCCAGTAGTCTTATTAATAGATGACCAATTTGTTGTTAAACCAAAAGGCATCATAGAGAATGTAACAATCACTATTAAAACATGGGATTATTCAGTAGACATCATGGTTATAATGATAAATAATCATAAAATTATATATCTCACAGTCCTAGGACACCCATGGTTATCCATTCCTGCAGCACTCATTAACTGCAAGAAATGAGATATGACATTCACTAATGGACATGATGTAATGAAACTATCTTTGTATCTAGCTGCAAAACATTTTTTAAAATTCATGCAATCAATGGTATATCAGTGATTAATAGGAGGCTAAGGATGTTGTATCCTCATTGGTTGTAGTAATAATGCAAGAACAATCAGATCATATTTAATAAAAAGAAGAGTTTATCATAGATGATAACATGAAGCCATTAATTTACCCTTCTTAAAAAACATTGACCTTACAAACAATGTTCTTCATAACATCTCAGAAATCCATAGGTACTACATCATAAATCTCCCTTGAATTTACTACTAAGAGGGTATCTAGTGGTAAATACTCTCCATCTGAATAAAAAAGAATACCTATTTTTCTAGATAAGGCACTGACAATTAATAGTTGGATTACTAATCAAGATGAGAATATCATGTTTAAACTGTTATACTCTCATCCTGAATATTTTTCTTGAGAATATAGTGATATTAAGGGTATCCATCCTAGAATTTTCATGTATCATATTTATACCACTAATTCTATACTAATAAGGAAACCCTAGAGGAGGATAAACCCAAACATGAGAGACATTGTGAAGACTGAAATTAAGGAACCACTTCCAGCCAAATTTATCTATCCAATATTAGATAGTCAGTGAGTGTCCCCATTGGTCATAATGCATGATAAAAATTTCAAATGGAGGGTTTTTGTTGATTATAGGGAATTAAATAAATCTACTTAGAGAGACTATTACACTTTTCCCTTCATTGACCAAGTTATGGACAACCTGCCAAGGAAGAGATATTTTTCATTTCTAGATGGCTTTAGTAAATA
Source organism: Taxus chinensis (assembly GCA_019776745.2). Classification (NCBI taxonomy): domain Eukaryota; kingdom Viridiplantae; phylum Streptophyta; class Pinopsida; order Cupressales; family Taxaceae; genus Taxus; species Taxus chinensis. The sequence continues at coordinate 700,854,076 of CM034148.1, forward strand.
CAACCAAACTATGGTAACACTAGAAGATAAAGACAACACCATACTCACTTTCCCATGGGGAACATTTGATTATATATTTTTACCTTTTTTCTATGTGAAGCTTGTGCCACTTTTCATAGAGCGATGCTAGCATTTTTTGTTGATATGACTCATGACTATGTGGAAATTTATATGGATGATTTCAAATTCTATGGAACTACGTTTCAAAAGGAAATAAATAATTTAGATAAGGTTAGCTCTAGATGTGAGAAACATAAACTATATCTCAACCAGGAAAAGTGTCTTTCAAGAATTCATATATATGTGGATGTGTTTAAAATTCAAGGTTCTTGAATACCAAACATGAAATATATTACCATAAAGATGGGCTTATGCGACCAAGAAGTCGATTAATAGGGGAACCAACGGGTTCTAACCCTATAGACATATGATTTTGTTGGAAGTAGTTGTTGATGGCAGTTTCACCTTTATAATTGGATTGATAGTATAAAGAGGTAAAACTAGATCAACCTCAAATATGAAGGGGTTTCCAAGGTACCCACGAATGATGTTGATGGATGTTGATTGTTGTGCTATGTGAATAATGGATCAAGCTCCTTTCCTATGACTAAATTTGTAAACATAGACACTACACAAGATGTAATTAATAATATGGATGGACGGGTTGCCTAGAAAAGGCCAGTTCCTGGAAGCCAGAGGAATTCCTTACGTGGATGTCAACCCACGTTTAAAAACACTTAAGTTTATTCATGAAAACAACATAATTTATAAGATATATGAAAATGTGATCAAATGTCTATCACTTATTTAATATATTAAAAATATTTAGCTGATAATGATAGTATGAAAGGAAATAAGTCTAGAACCCAAAGTCATAATTTGGATCAATATCCAGATTCTCATAGAAATTGGAGCCCACTGAACAGGATAGGTCATCCTCCTCAGTAATTTATGAATTAGGTTCCTCAATGTAATCATATACGAAGAAGTCTGAAAACTCCTTAGTATCATACTGATGGGAAAATTCCAAATCATAAGCTAGAATGTTGGCTTCACTTCTGATTTCTGAATCAAATTCGTAGTTTTTGTCTTCAAGGATGTCTTATCCCGCTTCATTTTAGTATTTGAATAAGGCTATATTGGGTTGGATGTGTTGTACTTCATAGTAGGATTTTTAGAAATATTCAGTGGCCTCACAGATCCTCTGGGTGGACTTGAAGATAGTCTTTAGTATTTCAATTAGCGTTGGGTGAATCGCGCACAATTATAGGTCATGGAGTAGATTGTATTGTTCCCAACGTATAGGGTGTTGAAAAATTGGTAGTGAATTGATGTTAGTGATTGGTTGGTTAGGTCCTCCTATGGCCATCTAAAATTCATGCTTGAAAAAAGATTAGTAACACAAAAGGACAAAGTATTTGATAAAAAAACTTCTAATGGAAACTGACTACTAAATAAATAGAGAACACAAAAAATGTAGGAGATTCCAATAAACATGGGTGATTCTAATAAATTTTAATAGACTGTTAAAGTAAGATACTTGATTCACTAAAATGAAATTACAATCCTTTGAGAGAAAAGGTGAGATCAGAAATTATTAGATAGGAATGTTTAAGATGAAAGAACAAAATTAAAAGACAACGACGAACCTTTGAATGATAATGGGTGATGATAGGTTGACTATGATTGTAGTTGGATAATGAATGAGATTTTGAACATCTCCAAGGTACCTGACGGATGTGAACGTGTTTTGGATAGATGAAAAATGGTGTTGATGAAACTTGATAACACTTATGAATGCTTGATAATGCCTGACAATGCTCCTATATTCCTTTGAATGATTAGGAATGGTCCCAAAGAGAGGTAGGAAAACGGGTATTTATAGATCGTTGGTGACCAAGGAAATCATCGGTTTTTTTGGTTAATTCGAGTTAGGGAGAGATTCGAAGAGATAAAATTTCTATTTTGAACTTTGGTTCTTAGGGATTTCAAAGATGAAAGTGAAGTCATGTTAAGATGTCAAGGTGGATGGGGTTAGATGAGGATAAAATTAGTTAGGATAGATGTTGGAATTATTTTAGCAGGTTCCCTAGTTTAAAATAGTCGTAACTAGTGAGAAATAGGGATGTGTCATAGGGTTGAGGATAGAGGTGGTTAGGATAGGTATTTAGAAGGTTTCTTAGTTAAATTATCCGTAACTGGTGAGTTATGATGATTTCACATGGTGAGGTATAGCGGTGAAGTGGAATATTTATTTAACTAATTAATTAATTAATTATCTATGAGAGGGGGGATGTGATCTTGGAAATGTGGGTGATTAATTAGTTAATTAAAGGAGTATAGGGGTAACGTCCTAGGTTTAGGGATGTCATTCAAATGATGTGATAGTTATTTTAATCAAGTTAATTGAATATACGACTTAGGTCATGGAATGGTTTGCAGATGGGTATATTTATTCGATTATTTGTGTGGGCATGGGGTGTGTAGATTTTAAGTGTTTACATTTGCCCCTTTTTTCCTAACGTGTTAGCAAGGCATCAGAAAAAAATGATCGAGAGTATTAGGTTGTATGGTTGATTTAGCTATAGCGTAATACAGGAAACACCATTCATTTTCATGTGTTTCATTTTTCAAAGGGTGCCCCAGTCTGAAGGGGGTACTAAAATAGAGTGTGCTACCAAGGGGTCAGCTTGATAAGGAAACCAAGGGGTTCAGGCCTAAAGATGTGTGGCCCTTGGAGGTAGGATAGTTTAATGGGAAAGTCAAGTGATGGGGGGATAAAGGGCACATGTCCCATAGATGTATGACAAGACCTGAAAGTTTATGCTTATTTTTTTAACTTAGGTGTTTTTGTCCTTTGAAAGTGACAGATTTGTGTAAAGGGTGTTTTGTCATGTTTAAGGGTGTAAATGATAATGGTTTATTAAAAACAAGGTGAATCATCGGCATTTAGGGGAATCACCTACGATGGTACAAATTTCCATTGATTGAATCATGGTGAAAATTTGGGTATATAACTAACCAAGCCTCGTTGTGTATTGCTTATTTTAACCGCAAGATAAAATGACTTTGGTAAGATTAATTGTGTGATTTTTGAGCAATTTTAAGTGATTTGTCCTGATGGCGATCTCCAGTAGACAGAGGAAACCAAAAACGGCTGAGGTAAGTCTATTTCATTTTTTTGTTTGAATTTGGGTAGTTTTAGGATTTTACTACCATTTTTGGGGCATACGGGTTCCCTAGCTAGAATCATTGGCGATTGAGATGAATCACTAGCTATTGAGATGAATCTTTGGCAATTCATCTATGTTTTTGTCAGTTTTGATAAGTGTAATCAAAGTGCTTTATGTTTTAGATGTTTTTGGTGCATTTTTTTTATTTTTGATATGTTAATTAATGATACTAATTGTGGGTTTGTTCATTTTCAAAGGTGGTTGTGAAACTCAACATTCATGACCACATTCCATTTATTTTAGAGGATTTCAGGACCGATATGTCAGAGGATGATTGGGATCATGAAGAGGCCGTTGGTTTTGGTGCCATGAGGTATTACAAAAGGATCCATAGATGTATGGGCCTGATATAGAATTGCTAAAGAGGTGGAATTTTTCCACAAACACTTTCTGGTTACCTATAGGGGAGGTCACCATTACTTTGGAGGATGTTCACTATAGTTTGAGACTGTCAATCCATGGGGCAGTGTTGTATACTATTATAGAGGTGGAAAGGGATAGAGTAATGAGGATATTGTATGGTGAGATCAGTTATGAGTTAGGGGATTTTCCTATGGTCATGTTTACTTACCTAAGAGAGTGGGCCATGGATGAATGACTATGATGATGATGGCCATCATATATTATGCTTTTCCAGATTCTAGGAGTGTTTATTTTCCATAGATGATGATAGGGTTTGTGGATGAGATGATGGATCATCATATTATTTTTGAGTGGGGACCTACCCTATTTGCACAAACATTCAAAGAGTTTAAGACCTAGAGGGCTTACAAAATTTATGGTATCGATGTCAATTTTCTCTTACAGGCCTAGGCCTGGGAGCACATTGTTATTACTCAACTAGCAGGGTTACCATGGGGTATTGGTGATCAACACCCTAATTTTATGAGATGGAGATTAGATAGGGGTCATATAGGGAAAAGGATACGGATAAGGTTCTACAAATATTTTTTGTCTAGAATGTAGGTGTGTGATGTGGTATAGAGGCCCTACTTGGATTTACCAACTTGGCCTAAGTATCCTCAGGACTTACTTGGTCTATAGCATCCTATGTGGCTTCAGGCATAGAGATCAGGTGAGCATGAGTTGTTTCTTTTTTATCATGTTTGAAGATAGTTTGGATTGGTTCAGGGTATACCCAATGAACTCATTTAATATAGGTGGGAAGAAACAAATATAGATATTCTGAGGGCAGCAATGGAGAGACTTTCCATTATTGATGAGTTGTCAAGGGCTACAGGCCCTAACGAGGAGGGATTGATTGTACCTACTAATTATGCATGGGTTTTCCCTGAGAATAATACATGGTGGGATCTATCCTTGAGGAGATTTGATAAATATCAAGTATCAAAAAGGGAGGCCTAGCGGGTGAGACAGGTATATGCTCGGATAGAGGGTGGAGCTCAGGGAGGAGAGGCAGAGGCAGATTCTGATGAGGAGGAGGGTGATGATGACCTAGCTACTTCTATTGTACTGATGATGGCCGAGAAGGTCATAGTGGAAGGGGAGAGAGACACAACTCAGAGAGAGTGAGATGATCTTATTAGTGTTCAGGATACCCTTATTGGAGAGAGAGATATGGACTGATTATTGAGAAGGATAGACTGAGGGTGGAGGGAGAAACGATGATGGGGGAGCGAGATAGTCTCAGTGCATAGCTTGTACAGGTCTCTACAGATAGAGATAAGTATAAGAGACAAAGGGATTCATTGAGGAAGGCCTTGGGGATAATAACTCCTATATCTGGTGTGGAGCTATCAGCGATGGATCATTCTGGATGGTAGAGGGGATCATCTATATCACCTCCTCCATTTGGGATGCTTTCAGTGGCTCATTATGATTTTACACGGGTAGAGAGGGACTACTATGTTAACTTGATCATCAAGAACTACCTAGATGACATTTTGTATGTAGATAACATGGCTGCCAAAGGGGTGTCCACAGCAATAATGAGGCCTAGTGCGAGGTTATCAAGTATGGGAAAGCCACCTTAAAGGCTAGAGAGAGGGGATGGTAACGAGGGAGGAGCCGGAGTTGAGGTTGTGGTTATGAGTGTTCCTAGAGGGGGTGGAGACACAGGTGCTTTTGGAGGCACACAGGTTCTAGGAGGAGATGATGGTGCTATCACGATACTTGGAGACGTATAATTTACTAGTTGATTATATGATTGCATAGGCTCATAGAAACCCATTTTTGTATGATGATGACATGTATATATTTTTTGGACATTGATTATGATGAATACCAAAATTTGGTTTATATGATGATGATGAGTTTATGGTTTATATTATATGTTTAATTTGCATGTGTTAGACTTTATATGTTTTTATTTGTAAATGTGTTAGTGTTCTAGATGGATTTTGATAGATGTTAAGAAACATGATATGTTAAAATGTTCAGTTACATATCTTTCAATGTGATCAAATGTTTGATTTATTTAAATGAATTTTAAAATGTGATCCAAAAAATGTGCTAAATCAAAAATGTAACTAAACAAAAATAAGGTAAAAATGAAATGATTTCCCCACTATGGATTTTATATATACATGACGAGTACTTGCACTTTTATCCTTATCAAATGTTAAATAATATTATCAATGGGTAGTTACAAAAATCATTATAGAAATGTGGGATTTGAGTGATTGCTTTGTTAGGGTGACGGAAGGGATTTTGTGTATGTAGGTTGATGTGGGAGAAAAGTGTTGGGGTGTTAATGTCGAGTGGGGATACCATTTGGTGGACCATCACTTTAAAATACCCGTATCTTGTAGATTATTTTAATAATCTTAGTCGGTCTTTCACAGCTTTGAAAATAATAAGGTGGTATAACCACTCACCCATCCTATATAAGTAAGATGATCCATTTAAAAGGCTCCATGTGTCTTCAGTTTTCTTTAGTCATTTTGGTTACATTGTAAAGTGCGAACCAATAGCATTTAGACACGTACATCCATTTTTTTGCATTTTTCAACCTCTTTCATTTGTGAAGTGTGAGCCATTTAAAAGGCTCCACATATCTTCTTTTTTTCTTAGTCCTTGTCACATTTGTGAAGCATGAACCAATTGTTCTTTAACACCTATATCTATTTTTCACAAGTGGCAGGATGTAAGTATTTGCTTTGTCTTATCCACTTATATTGTGACATATGTCATTTTTAATTTCGAACCTGAACCTTATTTTAAGTTTGATTTATTTCGAGGACTTTAAGTCTGCTCAAAGTAACCTATTCAATGTTTGGTGGAAATCTGCCAAGTGTTTATTCTTTCACCGTTAAATTTTTGAAAAGTGATTCTATTTGACTAATAATTTGATTCCGCATTGTGTCAGAGTGTGAAAAATTGATCCAATTAATTTAAGACACATATATAAAGTTCTTTTTTAATTAATTATCTTCTGACTTATCAGCTACATTGTGAAATGTGAGCTAATTGAAAATCAACATGTCTATTTTTGTTTTCACAGTTGTCAGGCTTGTTGTATATTTTTGACGTGGGTTTAATATTTTATTCATACTATGGGTTTCTAGTTATTTTGTACTATGGATCCCTATTTTCCTTTGTTCTGTAGTATTCAATTTTACTTTATCCTGCAGGTTTCAAATTTCCTTTGTTTCATGGTTTTTTAAATTTTCTTTAGTTTGCGGATTTTCAAAGTTTGATTTATGTGGGTTTTCTAAGCTCTGTTTCATGGATTCTAAAATTTGAATAGCTTAGATAATTTTCCCTGTGTCATTTTGCAGCCTTTTTTCTATTCTTTTTTAATTTGTTTGTGATAATATAACTGAAAAGAAGATCTGTAGCTAGTTTTTTACTTTTATTTGGCTTCCTTTATTTTTTTAGTTGAAATTGTCTTCATTTTCCATCTGAGCATTAGAAATTGATAGTTCTACTATTTTTTCATTGGATAAGTCTCATATTTTGAATGGAAAAAAATTATAGCATTTGGAGAGTGTGTGTAAAATCCTTTTTATGGCTAGAAATCTCTGGGATCTTGTGACTAGTATAGAAAAACATCCCACATAGAGACAAGCTACCCCTAAAAACCTTAGTTATTTTTCTCAGAGATCTCAAGAAGCTCTGTCCATCCTTTTAAAAATCATTAATGATGAATTTTTGATGCATACAGGTCATATGGACTCACCTGTAGATACGTGGAAGTAATTAGAATCTATGTATGAAGGCAGTAGATTGTATAAGATAATTAATCTAGTTGTATAGTTGTTCACAACTCCTATGAAAGGGGATGAGAAAATTGTGAACTATTAAGCTAATATTAAGAACATTAAAGCTCAATTAGATGGTTGTAACTGTGAATTATTTCAAGATAAGTTTATGTTCTTCATAATTCAAATAAATATTCATGAGAAATTCAGAAATTACATCTCAATTCTTAATTCTAAGTATCAAAATGAGAATGATCTACCTGATCTGGACATTTTTTCTTCTTTGTTGATTCAAGAAGAGACAGTCATGGAGAAATTTGATTCAAAATATATTTTTTCTCAAGCTCTGTTCTCATAGAATTATAATTTTACTCATAATAGAAATAACAACAATCATGATGATAAGTCTAATATCATATCTATATTCAAATCAAATCCTAAGACTAATTTTTCTAAGAAAAATCATAACTTTAAAGTCAAAATTAATGGAACTTATAATAAGTGTCGAAAATTTTGGCATAAGAGTCTGATTGTAGAGTAAAGATTAAAAAATCAGCTAAGAATTCTAAGAATAAAAAGCCTAATAATCATAAGAAAAATCAAAAGAAAAATCAAGCAAATGTGGTTGAGCAGTCTATTGCCTTGTATACTATCCTTTCAGCTTCAAATGAAAATAAATTGATTCTTGACAATGGTGCCTCTAGGAACATGAATTTTAATCTGGTATCCTCTCAAATGTAGTTAAATGCGAGTAAAAATATCTATCTAGTAGATAATTCAATCATTAGATCTGAAGGTTGTGGTAATGTTAAGCTATCAAATAGTGTAATTAAGAATGTCTTGTATGTTCCTCAATTGAAAAACAATATTTTTTCTTGCTCTCAGCTAACTAAAGAAAACTATAAAGTTTTTTTGCTACAAGATAAGTGGTATGTAAAATATAAGTTCAATAATATTATTGCTTCTTGTATTCATAAAAATGGCTTCTATATCTTTGATGGTTTTCTATCTAAGTTTTGTTTTTCTTCACTCTTCTAGGAATGATATTCATCTTTGTCATGAAATACTTGGTAATGTAAATTTCAAAAGATTGTATGATATGTATAGATAGAATATTTTTATTGGTCTTCCAAAGATAAAGTTAGGTCATGAAACTTGTGAAATTTGCCTACCTGGTAAGCAATATGCTCAACCATTTCACAAACATCATGATCCAAATTCTTCTCAGTTATTAGAACTGATTCATGGTGATGTGAGAGGTCCACTTGAGGTTCCTTCTTTCAATGGAGCTTTGTATGTTGTTTTTTTATTTAATATTATTCTATAATGACTTAATATTATTTCATCAATGTTGTCATGTAAATGTGCAACAAGGAAATTAACAATTTCTGAGCATGACAACTAAACCCCTGTGTTAATTTTTTCAAGTCCTATCATACCAATACACACTAGGTCTATCCAATTAGTCCAAGTAACGTCCCAATTAATTCTATCTCATTCCCCTGGGTGATTTAGGAAATTCCATTCATTCGCCCTAGGTGATTTAGGATTTCATTTGCAAGCTACAAGTAGTTGTGGGAAAGACTATCACTGGCCTTCCTAGGACTAAAGCAACCCCATGGAGTAGAGAAGAAGATACATAGAGGACATGGAGGTGATTCAAAGGTATTGAAATATCACAAAATTTATTTAGGAATATTTTTAAGGGCTTGGAGAAGTTGGGGTAGTTTTTCCAAAATTAGGGTTCACAGGCCTAGTCAGTACATATGCCAAAACAACCGCTCAACTTCGGAAGGTGATTCCGGGAGCTCCTGATGGAGTTAGGCAAAAAACGAAACATATTCCAAAATATAATTCTAAGCCCTACAAGATGGTGAAATAATATTTTCACAACAATTTGTATCATTAGGTCTGAATGTAGTTTTTCTCAAGCCCCAGGTGTAATTTGGAGCTCAAATTCCCTGCCGTCAAATCTCCACCGCATGTCTGCTCCAAAATCTTCGTGGACTTTGATATCCCTTATTTACCTCATAGGTTAGGGACATAAAACATTGAAACATGTGTTCATCCCTCTAAGGGAGATTTTTTTTCACCCATGTGACTCGCTTCCAGCCCCTCAGTGTTAATTTTCTATCTCTCACTCCCTGTCGTTGGATCAATGCCATGTGGCATCTTCTTTCTCACCATGGAAATCGATGTCCCTCATGTATATTTAAGGTGAGGGACACATTAGTGTAAATAAGCAGCACCCTCTGGATGTTTTCTCTGATTTCTAGTTTGATAATGGACATCCAGTGTGATTGCACAACATTGAATCCTTTCCCCAAGTGTGGGACTTGCAAAACTAGGAAAAGATTCTCCAAATTAAAGGTTGGTTCCTTCACTTCTCTGATCAGGTGTATACATGAACTTTGCAGAGGTTTAATACTAGATCCTACTCTGAATTCCAAGGGGACAGAGATGAAATATGCAAGAGAAATAAAACTAAGAGAGTGGTGATGCACCAAGAGGAGTGGTGAACATTTACTTTGCAAGATTTACACAGATCATAAGAAATATAACACAAAATATGCATAGATTTCTAGAATGTAATGAAAGATCAAAAGAAACAATGATAACACATGAAAGGATTGGGAGAAAATTAATCACAAAAACATACATCATCATTTCCGATTCAATACAAGTCATTATAGTGACCAGGAGGCAAAACACGTTTTGTAGTCTATATGAGAGGTATGAAATTATACAAATCCACTTGATGGGGGAGAAAAGAGAGCTTGCAGAGAAAAATATGTTCCACACTTTACAAATGAGACAAATTTGTCTTTTTTACAATGAAAATTTGAGCTCAGAAAGAAATAAATGTGGGAAAATGAAAAGAATCATTCAACCGCCAACCAAATTGCATTAAAACAGCATGGGTACCCTTGAAATTTCATTCCCCCTAGTTTTTGACCATGCTGGGAGAGAATGGAAGCCATACTTCATTAAAAATGGTGGTTGAAATGTCTGTTCTATGTTTTTTTGTGCCAGGGACGTTTTTTCAATTTTCTCCCAAAATTATCCATTAAAATACAAAATTGAACCCTCCATCGTGTAGATAATTTCACCAGTTTTCCAATGACACCAAGAACGTGAAAATCTGAGCTCTGGATCAAAAGTTATGCCCCTCTGAAGATTTATGGCAAAAAAAGGGCAAAAAATCAGGTTGGTGGGATGAAAGTTTAAAATCTTTCCCTTTTTGAAATTTGGGAAAAATTCCCCAAAAATCTCTATCCCGCACCACTCCGATGCCACATGTCACATCCTGATTGGTTGCGGGCCTTCCCTTCATCATTTTACATCCTTTTTGGTCTTTGGAAAATTTTCCAAAATTACTCTGTCACTCTGATGGCCCGATGCCATGTGTCATCCACTGATTGGGCACGGGCTTCAATCACCTCTTTTTCCTCTACGAACCTACCTAGAGATTTTTTCCAGCCACATGGACATGTGGAATGCTATGATTGGCCACGGGTTTCCCTGGGTGGAGTCTTTTTGCACTTTTTTTCCCCCTTTGGCAAAATGGAAAATTTCCTCCTACACCTCCACCACCCACCGGTTTGAGGACACATGGCAGCTCCTTAGTCATTGCGGGCCTTGGGGTTGAGATTCCTCCTTTGTGCCAATTTTTTGAGTTTTTCTAACTTCTTTCTGCTGATCTGACCTTCGATGGCTTCCTGGACACGTGTCCCTTTCCCATTGGCCGACAGAATTTCAAACTAAAAGTTTCCTTTGTTGCTCCGACCAAAACTTGGTAAAAATTCAAAAATACCTCCTCCCCCCGCTACTTCGACGCTACATGGCGCTTCCTGGTTGGATGCAAACCTCCTTAGGGAAAATTTCCCTCCCAAACTCTGTTGAGTCATAACTTGCAAAATACGAGGAGTTAGAAGGAAAACTTTACCTTTCTGGAAATCTGAGAAGATTCTCTATCCAATGAAGCCACTTCCAGAAAATTTTGAGTGCCTAGAAAATAAAAATTTTCAACTGAGACACAAGGAAGGAAAGAATAAAAGGGAGTTATCCAAAAAATAAGCAAGGGGCTAATTTGGATAACAATTTTGGTGACTCAAGGGGTCATTTTCCTGCTGGATGAGGTTACCAGTTACCTAAAGCAATCCATTGGGCATGGATTCATTACTTAACTGCTTGGTGCTCTCAACTCATTAGAAAAATTTCAAGAAGGAAGATATGAGAGTAGAACATCACTTAATCTAGAACATGGCCTGTAAAAATGCATCTTTGGGACAACAAAGCTTGTGCCAAAGCACTTAGGGAAATGGAAACTAAGCTACAACAAAAAAATGTGCACAAGCACTTGGAGGAATGAAAATCTAAGCTAATATGTACAAGGTGGAGAGTTTCCCTTCTAATAGCAATGCTTTAGATGGATTCCATTAACTGGAATCTGCAGTTCTTCACCATCCAATGTAGACAATTGGAAGGCATTGTTGTTCTTACATTTTGTGACCATGTAGGGACCACTCCAAATGGCATCAAACTTTGAATGTCTTCCTAGCTTTGCTCGGTATGCATCCCATTTCAGCACTAAATCTCCAACTTGGAATGTTCTAGCCTTAGCTTTCCTATCAAAGGTCTTCTTGATCAAGGCTTGGTCCTTCTCCATTTTTTGGGCTGCATGCTCTCTGACTTCTTAGAGTTCCATCAATTCTACATATCTAACCTCCATGGGTTCAAACTCTAACAACTCCAATTACTTCATGAGTTCAAACATTGGCAACTCAAGTGACATAGGCAAGATTGCCTCTCTTCCATAAACAAGCTTGAATGAAGAGTTACCTGTGGATCTGTTGGGAGTTATCCTATCAACCCACAAGTCTGATTTCAATTTGGTATGCCAAGTCCTCTTATTTTCATCAAGAGTCCTCTTGATGATCCTTAACAAGTTCTTGTTGGTAGAATTAGCTTGTCCATTACCTTGAGGGTAATAATTTGATGAAGTGCTTAGATAGATCCCATTTTTAACAGCCCATTCAGTTACCTTTGATCCTATGAATGCCAATGCATTATCTGATATTATTGTGGCAGGTATGTAAAATCTAGTTAGTATCCCCTCATAGAAGTCTAGAATGCTAGATTCATTTGCCTCTTTGAGTGCCATTTCTTTAGTCCATTTGGTGAAGTAATATGTTGATGTTAGGATCCACTTGTGCCCTTGGCTTGAGTTTGGGTTAATGACTCCAATGAAGTCCAAAATCCATTGCATGAATGGCTGATCAACTGAAATTGGGTGTAAAGGAAGGGCTGCTAATCTCTCCTTTCCTGTGAAGAATGCACAATTCTTTCACCTCTTGATCCATGTATAACAATCACTAAATACCCTGGGCCAATAATGGCCAGCCTTCATGATCTTGAGGGCTATAACTCTTGGAGAAAAATGACCTCCAGTTGATCCACCATGGAACTCCTCTAGCATTCTATTAATTTGGTTTCTCGCAATGCATCTCAGCAGCAATCCATTTATATCTTTCTTGAACAAGGTACCATCAACAAGTGCATATGGGACAGCTTGCAATCTGAAATGTCTTCTCTTGATTTTATCCATGTCTGGAGGACATATGCCTATTTTCAAGAAGTGCATTATATCTTGGGTCCAACAAGGAGTGATCATACCACCACTCTCCTCTTGAACATCTCTTTGTTCATGGTTGTCCCGTAATGCTAAAACAACATCCTCCTCATTGTTTGCTTCCATTAATTTTCTCAAGACCAGCTGCTCACACAATCATTTTCCCCTAACCAGCTTGGTGACTTTGACCTCAATGTCATACTCCATGACACGAGTAATCCACCCTACACGTTTTTCATTTAGGTATTTTTTGAGGAGGAAGTTTTGAACTCCCACATGAGAAACTAGCAATTGAACCTTGTTGTTTGAAACTAGATCCTTAAATTTCTTAAAGCTCCTAATCACTGCAAGAACATGCTTCTCAATGAAATAATATCTCACCTCATAGTCCTCTGGGCTTTGGATAAAGAAAGAAATTGGCTGCTCTGCATTTTCATTGTTTTGTTGTGCTAAAATTGCAGAGATTGTATCACCCACCTCCGAATGCATAAAGGATAAAATATTTGGAGAAATATAGGTTAATGAGAGTTAGAGCTTGTGAGATAGCCTCTTTGATTGCCTCAAAAACTTGCCTTACCTTCAGCTGTCCATTTGAAATCCATACTCTTCTTCAACATCATGGTTATTGGCTTGACAAGGGCTGCAAAAATTTGGAACAAACCCTCCGAACAAAATTGATTCTTCCCAAGAAACTTTGAAGGGATTTCCTGTGACTTGGCAATGGGCAATGCTTTTACTGCTTCAACTCTCTCTGGATCAATTTCCAATCCATATTTGGAAATAATGTGTCGAAGGATATTCCCTTCATGAGCTAGGAAAATACATTTTTTGGGGGTTCAAGGATACCCCAAATCTTCTACATCTTTGGAACACCTTGTCTCAAATGAAAGAGATGATCTACTGCATTCTTAGAAAAATACAGTAATATCATCTAGATATATCAGCACCATTTTGTTGATCAATCCCTTGAACGCCATATCCATTTCCCTCTGGAAGGTAGCATCTACGTTGGACAACCCAAATGGCATTTTTCTATATGTATAAAGTTCCCCCATTTGGTGGCAAAGGTTGTTTTGAACTGATCATCCCTCCTTTAGCCATGATCTAATTATACCCTGAATAACCATCTAGCAATGAGAACCTCTCAGAGACAACAACAACTTGCAAAAATCTGCTCCATAGAGGGAAGTGCGGGTAATGATATTTGAGGGATGCTCTATTCAAATCTCTAAAGTCTACACACAATCTAATTTCCCCACTCTTCTTTCTAACTGGCAACCAATTTTTCTACCCAGCTAGAATGCTTTATAGGAAATATGATACTTACCTCTATTAACTTATTTAGTTCCCTCTTCATGAGAAGCTCCATGTGTGGATTGATTGGCCTTTGTTTTTTTCCTGATGGGCTTAGCACTTGGATCTAATTCAATTGTATGTTGAGCTAGCTTGGGATTGAAACTTCTCAAATATTCATAGCTCCAAGAAAATATATCAGTGAATTCTTGGCAAAGTTTTATGAACTCATACCTTTTCTTGCTTGGTTGCTACTTTACCAATTTGAAGTGATTTGCCTTCTCCCCACCAAGATGGGCACTGAAATCTTCTCCCTTGACCTGGATATTTTCTTTCTCCTTCCTAAATTTATCTTTAGGATTGAAGTTGGACTCCAAAGTGACAATTACCTTTGGCAGTTTGTTCGTTTCTCAAACTGTACCACTTGATCACCATACTGTTGTTCTAAACTTTTCCTAATTTTTGGCTGAGAACTCAGCTTCTTCTTGTAAGAAATTGATGATTTGTTGGTCACTTTCAAACACTTGTGCGAACTTACATTATTGGCTGGCACTGATGGCCTTACAATCACATGAATGTTTTTCTTGTACTTTATCCTGCCTTGATGCTTTCCACAGCATCAAAGGCTGCCCCAATACTGCTGCAGAGTCTATCAACAACTTGGTTTTCTTTCCTAAGGATGGAATTGATGCCAAAGCCTTCAAATTCCTCAATGAGGTCCCCCCACACCCTATTCTTATAACACTTGAGCAGGTCATTTTTAACAGCATGCTGCCCTTTAACTCGATTAACAATCAGCTCACTATCACCAAAGACTTGTAAGTTCTTTACACCTCTCTTCCTTGACCAATGCAATCCTTGTACCAAAGCTTCATATTCAGCAGTGTTGTTAGAAACATGCAAATTGGAATCTAAAAGTTGAATAATACTTAATTCCTTGAGATGAAACAAGCATAACTCCTCCCCTCCTGCACCTTGTCTGCTTCTAGATCCATCAAAACAATAACCTGCCATGCCTCATTGTCATCCTTATGGTCTGGCTTGGTGATGCTGAGGGAATAGGCTGATTTTCTTCATCCATGCAATAAAACTCCTAGTTCAGATTCCTCTATTTCTTGTTAGGGATCAAAAGTATGTACCTTTCTTTCCCATTCATCAAGAGTAAAATCTGGGATACTTCCAACTTTGGTGTCAGCTTCATCTTTTTCTTGGATAATCTTCTTGATTGAATGCTGAACAGTTGGCATTGATTGGGCTTGGAGTGTGAGGCTCAATGTGAAAGAGTTTCCAAATAGGCTCAGACCCGATTGTGGTGTTAGTTCCATATCTTGTTCTAAACAACATGTGTGACCAATCAGTAGATAAGTAACCTCCAATTCTAGCTGTGAAATCCCTTGGACAAACATAGGGAAAAAAGTGGTGGTAAATCTATCATTGAGCACATCTTGTAACACAGTGACATTGGGGCATGCATGTAAAGTAAGGCTCAAATCTTTGATTAATCCTACAGTAGGTTACTGTTGTCCCATCCAATTACACTACCCCCTTTGGATATGACTTCATATTGGAGGCCCTAAACTGATCAGTTATTTACTTGGGCATCATAGAACTACTTGCCCTAGAATCAATCATACAATTGTGTACTAATTTATCCCCAATGATCAATTAAAACATAGAATGGAGGGGGCTTCAAAACTTTACCTTGTTGTCCCTCCAAGGTTCCCCTTAGGCTGAGTAGAATTTGTGAGTACCTTCTCTTGCATATGAGATTGTTGGTTTGAAGTTGACCAATTTTTCATGGCAGCTTGACAGTAGATCCCTCTTGACCTGGGATGGATAGTGATTCCCACATAGATATATTCACATTTTTCTTTCTTCATTTGCTCAATGATGCTAAATGGGGATGAAAAATCTCTTTGCTTCCCCCTAGCCTGCACATTATTTTCTTGCACATGGGCTATAATAGCTAGCATTTGGGCTGATCTAGAAGGTGGCTTGGGTTTGTCCTTCGCACATTTGGAACTGAATTTTGTTTTCCAACCCCCTTGTGGAATGATGGAAGGTTGTGGATCACCTGGAGTTAATGACTGCCCCTTCACACAAATATTCCTCTTCTCTGACCTTGTGTTAGCTGCTACACTCCTGAGAAATTGTTTGATTCATGACACAAAAATCCTCAACTTGCCAATTCACAAGTGTGGTATCACTTGGAGTTGTATTTTGCTGAGATGTTCCCCTGTTGTTGGTTTTTTTCTTGACTCACACTTCACTCCTCTATGCCATTTGTTTTCACCATCAAGGCTTGGTTCAAAGCACCATTGAAGCACATAGACCGGTTGTGAGGTTCATTGCTTGGGAAACACCACTCATAATCTTGTGCTATATTTGTTTTGCACTAGCATTAAGGCTTTAGAGGCAGATGCAAACATTGGGGATTATAGGGCTGAAATGGTCTATTGGCAGGAGGCCTTACTTGATTTTGATTTGTAGCTAGATTGGGTGGCCTATGATGCTAATATGGTTGCCTATTAGGCTGAGTTTGAGGCTGATAAGAAGGTATAAAAACTTTGGGCTTGCTACCCTCTTGAGTGTAACCATCTCATTGCCTAAACTTTGCAATTGTTTCATGACTTCTTGAAGTTCATTTGAGGCACTAGAGGATGAAGTAGAAGTTTCATCTGAACATTGATTTCTAGAAGTGGGAATAGGAGCTAAAGTAGGTGCTTGACTAGTGCTTGGACTTTCCAAGTTTGGATACAAGGGCATGGGAGGCCTAGGAGCCAGCTTACCAAATTGAATCAGACAATTTTCAGCTCTACTGGCAATCCTATAAGCTACATGTATAGTTGTACCTCCCATGGATTGAACTAACATAGAAATGTCAGAATTTAAAGTTTTGAGATAGCATAGAAAAGCACCTTCAGCTGTTTGCCTTACTACCACTAGGATTCTATCCCAAGTCCTTTGAAATATGAAGTTGAAGTCAGTTAGCTGCTCATTGGGAGCTCTCTTGATAGTTGTCAATTGTTCTAGTAGAGACAAATTATCTCCCTTTTCTCCAAACTACTCATGGAGAGCTATGCACAACTGGTTCCAATTTTGGATAGAGCCTGCCCCAAGGCTCCTGAACCATTGCAAGGCTTTCCCTTTGAATGAAGATGCCAGGAATTTGACAGCAATTTGCATCTCAACAATCTCATGGATTGCACAAACATTAGCAATGTCTTTAACATGGTCACCAGGAGTGGTCTGATTTTCTCTAGTGAAATATGGAATGTTCTTCAATGCTGCAAATGGAACTGGATTTTGTGCATTGAGAGAAAGTGGGATGCTACTAGTGAAGTTGAAATAAGGGTTGTGTTGTGCCATTCTGATTGGCCTAAGAACCCTTGTTGATTGGGTGAAAGGTCTACCAGGTGGAGGAGTTGATAGAGTGTTGTTTAGTGGAGATGAAGACCTTTGAATTCTCCTCCCTCTCCCTATTTTTCATGGGGATAACTGTAGATACTCAAAACAATACTTCTCCTCCAACCCTTGACCTTGTGTGAATCCTTCTCATGAACTTTAAGACTTGGACTGCTAAAACCAGTTGATTTTTCCTTTTGGGAGTCGCCAGATGTGTAGATCAGGGCTCTTTTCAAGCAAGAAATTACAACAAAAGCACATCAACTTGTTACAATGAAGATGAAGACCTCTAAGGTCCCACCAGGTGTGCCAAAACTGTTAGTGCAAATCAGCAACACCCTCTGGATGTTTTCTCAGATTTATAGTTTGATAATGGACATCCAGTGTGATTGCACAATATTGAATCCTTTCCCCAAGTGTGGGACTTGTAAAACTGGGAAAAGATCCTCCAGATTAAAGATTGGTTCCTTCACTCCTCTTATCAGGTGTATGCATGAACTTTGTAGAGGTTTAATACTAGATCCTACTCTAAATTTCAAGGGGACAGAGATGAAAGATGTAGGAGAAATAAAACTAAGAGAGTGGTGATGCACCAAGAGGAGTGGTAAACATTTACTTTGAAAGATTTACACAGATCACAAGAAATACAACACAAAATATGCATAGATTACCATAATGTAATGAAAGATCAAAATAAACAATGATAACACATGAAAGGATTGGGAGAAAATCAATCACATAAACATGCATCATCATTTCCAGATTCAATACAAGTCATTACAGTGACCAGGAGGTAAAACATGTGTTGTAGTCTGTATGAGAGGTATGAAATTCTAAAAATCCACCTGCTGAGGGAGAAAAGACAGCTTGTAGAGAAAAATATGTTCCACACTTTACAAATAAGCCAAATCTGGCTTTTTTAGAATGAAAATTTGAGCTCAGAAAGGAAGAAACACGGGAAAATGAAAAGAATCATTCAAACACCAACCAAATTGCATTAAAACAGCATGGGTACCCTCAAAAGTTCATTCCCCCACGTTTTTGACAATGCTGGGAGAGAATGGAAGCCATACTTCATTAAAAATGGTGGTTGAAATGTCAATTCTACGTTTTTTTCGTGTTAGGGACGTTTCTTCAATTTTCTCCCAAAATTCTCCATCAAAATACAAAATTGAACCCTTCATCGTGTAGAGAATTTCACCATGTTTCCAATGACACCAAGAACGCAAAACTCTGAGCTCTAGATCAAAAGTTATGCCCCTCTAAATATTTAGGGCAAAAAATTAGGTTGGTGGGACGAAAGTTTAAAAAATATTCCTTTTTGAAATTTGGGAAAAATTCCCCAAAAATCTCCGCCCCCCACCGCTCTGATGCCACGTGTCATGTTCTAATTGGTTGCAGGCCTTCCCTTCATCATTTTACATCCTTTTTGGTCTTTGGAAATTTTTTCAAAATTGCTCCGCCGCTCCGATGGCCCAATGCCACGTGTCGTCCGCTGATTGGGCGTGAGCTTCAATCACCTCTTTTTCCTCTACGGACGCACCTAGAGATTTTTTCTAGCCACATGGACACGTGGCATGCTATGATTGGTCCGTGAGTTTCCCTGGGCAGAGTCTTTTTGCACTTTTTTGCCCCATTTGGCAAAATGGAAAATTTCCTCCCGCACCTCCGCCACCCAACGGTTTGAGGACACATGGTAGCTGCTTATTCGTTGTGGGCCTTGGGGCCGAGATTACTCCTTTGCACCAATTATTGGAATTTTTCTAACTTCTTTCCACTGATTCGACCTCCGACGGCTTCTTGGACACGTGTCCCTTTCCCATTGGCTGGCGGACTATTGGACCAAAAATTTCCTTTGTCGCTCCAACCAAAACTTGGTAAAAATTCAAAAATACCTCCTCCCCCCACCGCTCCGACACTACGTGGCGCTTCTTGGTTGGATGCGGACCTCCTTAGGGAAAATTTCCCTCCCAAACTCCTCCGAGTCATAACTTGCAAAATACGAGGAGTTAGAAGGAAAACTTTACCTTTCTGGAAAGCTGAGAAGATTCTCTATCCAATGAAGCCACTTCCAGAAAATTTTGAGTGCTTGGAAAATAACAATTTTCAACTAAGACACAAGGAAGGAAAGAATACAAGCGAGTTAGCCAAATAATGAGCAAGGGGCTAATTTGGATAACAGGACATCAGGAACATAAAAATGTGCCTAGTCCCTTCTGTGCATTTTTTTAATATTTTAAATCTGGCATTTAGTTGTTTTTTCCCCCTTTTCTTCTTCACAGCTTCATACCTTGCCATGGATTTGTTCATGATTGTCCAGACACCTAGTCCACCAATGTTTCTCCAAACCAAATCTGTCATTGCCAAAAAAACCATCCACTCCATGAAAATTCACATGTATTAGAGAAAATATGGATCGAAAAATGAGAAACGGAAGAGAAATGAAGAAAAACAAAGAATTTTCCCCAGATAACCATGAAGTCATCGAATCGAAAAATCTTCATATCTTGTAAAATACAATTCATATTAACATTCTGTATTTTACAAACTTCCAAATTTTTCAAGACAATCAAGATGCAAAAATGGGAGGTCGAATCGTGCCTTGAAACATTTGTTTTAACAAAAGCCACATTTCATGCACCAGCTCACATTTTTCAGATTTCCCATCAATTCGGAAATGGAAATAAGCTAAAAACTTGCACACGGGCTCTAAATAAAAAACCTATTACAATGGAGTAGTTTTCATTGAAAATGGAGACAAAAACCATACCTATAAATTTTGAGCTCCATTAATTGCAGCCATGGCAACTCCGTGCTCTAACTCACTGCAAGGTGAAAAATTTAAATTTTATTTCCAAGCATTCTAGTGAGTGAAATCATGTAAAATTTAGAGGACGTGATTGTGACGATGAGCCAATTCCAAAAAAATATGTTCCATCACAAACTAAGTAGTGGAAGTCCACTTTCTAAAAATAGTAAGTTTTCCTATATAGACTCGCTATGTTTGGAAATTTTTCATCGGTGGTTATGGCAAAGGCAGTGTGCACTAAAGATTACCAAGAAGCCAGAATGATTATCCGGAGCAGAAAAACAGTGAAAATTACCACTTACTAAAAATATTAAGTTCCCTATATGGGTGTTTACTAAAAATAGTAATTCAACCCAAGAAGCGGCTGAGACAAAGTTAGTGTGCACAAGATTGAATGAGGGAGTTCATCACATCACAATGGTCAAGAAGAGGCAAAAATCACCTCTCACTAAAAATAGTAAGCCTTCCATCTGGAAACTTACTATTAATAGTAAGTTACACTCAAAGGTCACTTTTGGCACAATGAGACATAGAGGGATGATCATTGAGGTCAACACCATTATTCGGGATCATCCATGGGCATTGCTCATAAGGAATCTGAGACTCATCTCAGGGAATTCAACAGTGTCTTTCGACACTCACTAGATGGTTTTGGTCATAGGTATATCACAAGCAGGTCAGAATTGCAGTCATCAGTAGAACAGTTCATTCAACTTGACAAGTGTCTATGAGTGAAGATGAAGGAATTTCTTAGGGCATAAAGAATTTGGAGATTCAGAGTTCACTACGGTGGAACACCTCATCTGATCATCTAGAAGGAGATGCAGAATTCATCAAAGGAAGATTATTCATCATCAGTGTTTCTTCCCCCTTCTTTTTCCTTCTTTCTCTCCTCTCTTCTCTCCCCTAATTTCTCTCTCCTCCATGTTCTAATTCTTTATTGGGGGTGCACTTTTTAGATGTCCTTTAATGAAATTAAAAAAAAAGGCAAATTTATGCTTCTAATGTAAAAGTCACCTTTATGTTATAAAAAGCGACTCAATATTCTCCTAGGAAGTTGAAAAATTTTAAGTTGTGAGAGGACATATGTAAATCCATTGGGGGGTAGATGATGAGTCATCTCTCATTCTATAAATTTTAAAGTCATTCTCTTTTTAAAAGGTCAGAAATTGATCTTGTAAATTCAAAAGTGCATTGTACTTAGAGAAAGCAAATGAGATAGCCATTTTCTTCTACTTTCCTCCACTCTCAAATTGCTTCCATTCCCACACTATGTACGACTTTTGTTTAAGAAATCAATACAAGAAGAAGGAGTTTCTATATTTCTTCAACTAAGGGGTTTCTTGATACTTTTTGATCAATAAATTCTATTTGGTCTTGTTTCTATTTGCAAATTTGTTTATTCTCATGAATTCATGTGTTGAAATTTCTGACTAGTGTGTGCAGGAATATGATTTTCTACCTACAACATTAGTTCTCATACATATTTTCTCACTCCCCCCTTTCCCTCTCTATAGAAAAATTATTCCCTAGAAAGAGATTGTTATCTTTTTCGCAAGGTCATTGGAGAGCCCCTGTTGTATCCCCAGCCACAAAAACTCACCTTTACTCGCCCATGTATATAATGAAATATTGAAAAAAAAGAGTTCATGAAAATCCATTGTTGAAGGCTACACTGTCAATTTCTTGCAAGTGACCTTTTGTATTCCACAGTGTCTTTTCATATTCCTATTGCAAATTTTTTGAGTGTTAGAAGTTGAAGAAAAATTTGTTGAAGTAAGATCTGAAGTGGAAACAATGGTGGACAAAGTAGAAAGACCTCAACCCATTGTTCTATGGGGAATAAATACATGCTCATTCACTCTTGAACCACCTCTTCATGATCTACCAACAAGTTCCTACAAGAACTTCCTAAAGTTCAAAGGTGATGACACACAACTCCCTGAAGATCACATATCTACCTTCACCACATCATGTGGGATTCTTGGTGTCCAACATGAATATTTCGCTGTAATATTGTTCATGGAGTCTCTTCAAGTAAAATTAGTGGAATGGTTCTACCTCCTACCTACCCAATCCATCACTTGTTAGAATGACATCAAAAGGAATTTTGAGGAAAGACTCAGTTTTTTTTTAGGACTGTCAAGATCTCTTGGTGCAGTTGGCTCAAATAAAGAAAGGAGAAAATGAAACTATGAGAGACTTCGTGGCTTGTTTTGATTGGTTTATTTACAAGATACCCAAAGAGGATTCACCATCTGAAAATAATGTCAAGAGATTATTCATCAATGCTCAATCACTGGAGATAGGATTTCTCTACGAAGAGTTCAACCGAGTGATATTACAGAAGCACAAAGATTGGCCATTGAACTTGATGATGATCTCATCCTATCTAGAAAAGATCAAGAATCCCTCAAAAGGTAAATCTCAACATCCTGGAGATGAAAGAACTGGTCCTTTAATGTGTAAAATGAAAAATGAAATGGTCATTCTTGAGGACGGAAATATTTGAATGAGTTTCTTCTCAAAGAAGCAATGAAAATCAGATTTCCAGGAGCACCCCGAAGGATTCCCTTGGAGGCCCCACCTATCAATGTAAATTTTAGGAGTAAGGAAAATGAAGAGGATCTTGAACTAGAAAGTGAAGGTGGTGATTTCCTAGAAAGTGATGAGTTTGAGAAAGATACACAAATCAGATTCTGTGAGCATTTTGGAGGTGATGAAGAGGATGAAGAAGATGCAACCAGTTTCTCATGTGTGGTATTCACTCATTCTCAGTCTGAGAAAGGAACATCTCCCTCCACTACTGTAAAGAAAAAGAAGACTAAAGATCCTCCTATGGAGACTCCGTAAAATAAAATAATTAGTTGAGGATCTCCGCTCCCACCCTCCATGGAGTCTGCATTATTGAAGCTTGATCTTGTAGTAAGTAAGAAGGTTCCCATAATTCCAAGTAAGTCTTTCAATGCCTCTTCAAATATAAATCTATCTACTTTAAAATCTATACTTTGAAAGTGTACCTTTCAAAATACCCTCCACTCCCCAAAAATCTACTCATGCTTCCAAACTGTATCCTAAATCCAAAATTAGTCCCTTCATCACCTTCGCATGCATCTACTCTTCTTTTGATTTCATAGAATATGTGAACAAATCCAAATTCCAAATTACTGAAACTAAATATTTGCGGACTCATCCTGAATAATTTAATAGGTTCGTCTGATATATTAGGAGTGGTAGTGTAACACCCAATGTTGTAACTTCTATTTCCAAAGGCATGTTGCCAAACCCCACCTATGCCTCCCTCACAGAACATGCTTTCCTTAAGCGCTTCCAAGACTGACAAGGTCAATCCTTTCTACGTCTCCCTTCTTGTTGGAGAATATGTACTAAACAATTACATAATAGATTATTATGCCTCAAACAACGTGATGCCTTTAAAGGTTTCTAAGGTTCTCAAACTTTCCATGACTCCTCCCAGTGGATCTTGTTACTCCTTGGAGTCAAAATAGGTCCCACTTATAGGGAAATTCAAAGATGCATAGGTGGCTCTTACCAGATTTCTAGAAAAGAAAGTTTTAGTGATGATTTTGTTAGTCAGACATCCCAGCCTCATTCAAAATTTTGTTGAGTAGAAGTTTCTTGCTAAGACTTGGGAGGGAAAATTTAGATGAATTGGTTATTTTTAACCATACCAGTGAAGGGAGCCATGGAGAAATTTCTTCCCGAGAAGAAGATGAGGTACATGGTATGAAATTTAGGAAGCCCAGAAGCTAACATTTTGTACCAAGATAGCACGCTGATGAATCACTTTGTGACAACTGAGGAGGAAGAGGATATTCCCATCTTGATAGGGCCAGACATGCCTTCCCAGATAGGCATGGACCTTGAAGAATCATTGAGGAGATTTAAGTTATAAGAGGGCATCCCCAAATTTCTCAGATGATGCAAACCATGAAGAAGAGTAAATGGTTCTTGATGATTTTCAAGAAGAAAAATCAGCTTATGTGCTTATATGTGATGAGGAGTTATTCTCATTCCCATTTGGGGATGAAGATGACCTCAGCGAGGCCATATATGGAGAGACAAGGCCATCTTGTGATGAACCCATGAAAGGTTTGAAATAACTACATGTTCAAGAACTGCTTAGAACCGCAAAAGAAACCGAAGATCCCTGAGTTCAGTCTCAAACTCCTGATGCAATCCATGAACATACAAGATAAGCGTGAATCTGATTTGAAAGTTTAAATCAATGTGAAGGTTGGCCATGTTGAAACAAAACAAGATGAGAAATATGTTGCCCCCCTAAGCCAATGATTGATGGATACAATGATGAAATGGAGATATTTTCTTTCCCATTTGAAGAAGAAGACTTTTTCCATGATGAAGAAATTGAAACAAGAAGTTTTGAGAGCCTTTGAAGCTGAAGCTCCTCTTGATGAAGGATTGATAGAATGTCGAGATTCCCAAGATAATGAAGTAATCCCTCTAGATAGTTTCCTTGAGCTACAAAATAAATATTATTCAAAGGTATACAAAGATGAGATACATGAAGTAACAAAGGAGATATTTGTGCAAGGACTATTAGATGTGGTGGAATTTACAGAAGACACCAACCTGATTCTTGATCTCTTAACTCATGCCATGGCCATACAAGATAATTATGAGGTCACTTCCAATCCTTCCGTCAGTACTCAAGCACCTCATAGTGGAGTAGAGAAAAAGGATAAGTCTGAGGTTTCTCATGGAAAAAATTTCAACAAGCATAGACCTAGGAAAGAAAAGAATCCAGAATATTCAAGTAATTTGAATGAAAAATAAGCCTTGGCGCAGAGATAGCATGCTCATTGAAGAATCATTTATGTGGATAAATATGGAAGGTAACTAGCACTATGAAACCAATTTCAAAGAACATGAATGCAAGTGGAATTTCCAAGAGAAGACCTGAGCATCAAGAAGCTCATGTAAGCTCACTCCTACAAAGTGTACATACAAATCATGAAAGCACCTAGCTTTCATAAGCAACTTAAGGAGAGGAGGCTACTTTCTGGAACCATTCAATGGCTTCACATAACAACATCATTTGGTGTTTCCTCTTCAAGGGTAACTTTTGAGGAATAAAAAAATGCTCCAGTGAAATCGGGTTGTCCTCCGCCTTGTACCATAGGTGATTAGGGGTATGTTGTGTTTCCCTTTATGTTGTGTGCCATGTGTTTCCTTTTCGTCTTGTTTTGTGTGTGTGTGTGTGTCTCTGTTTCCTCTCTCTCTCTCTACTTCTCTCTTGTATTTAAGTACGCGACTCTGTAAGGCCCAATGGATAAGGCACTAGTCAATGGATCATATGGTCTAAAATTGAGATTCTCAGATTCATCATGTCATGTCTTCACTGCACTCAGTCCATGTCATGTCCCCAAGCTAGAGCCAGTTTTTGTCATACAAATGTGCAACAAGGAAATTAACAATTTCTGAGCATGACAACTATACCCCTGTGTTAATTTTTTCAAGTCTTATCATTCCAAGACACCCTGGATCTATTTAGTTAGTCCAAGTGACCTCCCAATTAATGTTATCTCATTCCCCTAGGTGATTTAGGAAATTCCATTCATTCCCCCTAGGTGATTTTTTGAGTTCATTTTGCAAGCTACATGCAGTTGTGGGAAGGGCTATCACTGGCCTTCCTAGGGCTAGAGAAACCCCATGGAGTGGAGCAGAAGAGCCTAAGTAAGATATGGAGGTTATTCAAATATCTTGGGACATCGTGGAAATTATTTAGGAATATTTTGGAAGCGCTAAGAGAAGTTGGGGTAGTTTCACAAAAATTAGGGTTCACAAGCCTAGTCAGTACACAGGCCAAAACAAGCTACTAAGATTTGGAAGGTGATTCTAGGAGATCTGTATGGAGTTAGATTATAAAAAAAAAATCTCTAAAAATATAATTCCAAGCCCTACAATATGGTGAAATCATATTTTTCACAACACTTTGGCGCATTAGGTTTGCAGGTAGTGTTTCTCAAGCATATGTGGAGTACCAAATCAAAAATCTGATTTTTCAGGGATAAAATGGAAGAATAAAGACATAATACCCCCACCATTGGATTCAAAAGGCAATTTATAGTCAGGATCATATAAAAAATTTCCAAAAAATTCCATCGGGAGCTCAAGTTATCAATGTCGCAAGTTGTCCTCTTGGAGCGAGTTCGAGAGTTATCCAAATTTTTGGAGGACACATGTCAACTCCATGATCCTGGAAGAATTTTTTGTCCCCAAATGTCCCTAAGGGTTAGGGAAATCAACCTTGGAAAAATTCACCCAGCCCACATGTGACCTCTGGAACCCCATGTGACCTTCAAGATTGCTAGTTCAACCTTTGGGTGCAATTTCGAGCTCAAATTCCCTACCGTCGGATCTCTGTCACGTGTCAACTCTAGAATCACCACAAAATTTGATTTCCATCATGTCCCTCATAGGTAAAGGACATAAAACCTTTGAAAAATGCACCCATCCCTCTAAGGGAGATTTTTGGTCACCCATGTGACCCGCTTGCATCCCCTCAGTGCCGATTTTCTAGCTCTCACTCCTTGTCGTCAGATCGATGCCATGTGTCATCTTCTTTCTCACCATGGAAATTGATGTCCCTCACATCCCTTTGAGGTGAGAGATTCAAGGAAAATAAAAATTTTCCCATCCCCTTTTATGTATTTTTTGAATAATTTAAATTCAGACACTTAGCCATTATTTCCCCCCTTTTCTTCTTCATAGCTTCATACCTTGCCATGGCTTTGTTCATGATTGTCTAAACACCCGGTCCACCATTGTTGCTCCAAACCAAATCCCCCATGGCCACAAAAACCATTGAATCCATGAAAATTCATAGATCTCAGAGAAAATATGGGTTGAAAAATAAGAAACAGAAAAGAAATGAAGAAAAACAAAGAGTTTTTGCAGATAACCACGAAGTCACCGAATTGAAAAATTTTCATATCTTGAAAAATACAAGTCAAATTGAGGTGTTTTATTTTGAAGGCTTACACATTTTTCAAGATGATCAAGATACAACAAATGGGAGGTCTAATGGTGCCTTGAAACATTTATTCTAAGAAAAATCCCCATTTTGTGCACTTGCTCACATTTGTTAGATTTCCCATCAATCTGGAAATGGAAACAAGCTAAACCTTGCACATGGACTCCAAATAAAAAACCTATCGCAATGGATTTTTTTCCTTTGCAAGCAGAGACAAAAACTAGACCTATAAATTTCTAGCTCCATTAATGGCCATCATGGCAGCTCCGTGCTCAAATCCACTTCCAGGTGAAAATTTTAAATTTTACTTCCAAGCATTCTAGTGAGCGAAATCATGTGAAATTCGGAGGACATGATCGTGATGAAGAACCAATTCTAAAAAAATATGTTCCATCACAAACCAAGCAGTGGAAGTCTACCCTCTAAAAATAGTAAGTTTTCCTATATAGACTCGCTATGTTTGGAAAGTCTTCATCAACCATTATGGAAAGGGAAGTGTGCACTGAAGATTACCAGGAAGCTAGAATGATTGTTCAGAGCAGAAAATAGTGAAAATGATGACTTACTAAAAATAGTAAGTTCCCTATATGGGTGTTTGCTAAAAATAGTAAGCCAACCTAGGAAGCAGATGAGGAAAATGTAGTGTGCACAATATTGAATCAGGGAGTTCATCATATCAATATGGTCAAGAAGAGGCAAAAATCACCTCTCACTAAAAATAGTAAGCCTTCCATCTAGACACTTACTATTAATAGTAAGTTATACTCAAAGGGAATTTTTGGCACAATGGGACATAGAGGGATGATCATTGAGGTCAACACCATCATTCAGGATCATCCATGGGAATTTCTTATAAGGAATCTAAGACTCATCTTAGGGAATTCAACAGTGTCTTTCGACACTCACTAGATGGTTTGGGTCATAGGTATATCATACGCAGGGTTCAGAATTGCAGTCATCGATAGAACAATTCATTCAACTCGACAAGTTTTTATGAGTGAAGATGAAGGAATTTCTTAGGGTATAAAGAGTTTTGAGATGCAGAGTTCACTACAGTGGAACACCTCATCTGATCATCTAGAAGGAGATGCAGACTTCATCAAAGGAAGATTATTCGTCATCGATGTTTCTTCCCCCTTCTTCTTCCTTATTTCTCTCCTCTCTTCTCTCCCCCAACTTTATCTCTCCTCCATGTTCTAATTCTTCATTGGGGGGTGAAATTTTTAGATGTCCTTTAATGAAATTAAAAAAAACTTTATGCATCTAATGTAAAATTCACCTTTATGTTATAAAAAGGGACTTAATATTCTCCCAGGAAGTTGAAAATTTTTAAGTTGTGTGAGGACATATGAAAAGCCATTAGGGGTAGATGATGAGTCATCTCTCATTCTATAAATTTTAAAGTCCATTCTCTTTTCAAAAGGTTGGAAATTGATCTTGTAAACTCAAGAGTGCATTGTACTTAGAGAAAGAAAAGGAGATAGCCATTTTCTTCTACTTTCCTCCACTCTCAAATTTCTTCCATTCCCACACTATGTACAACTTTTGTTTAAGCAATCAATACAAGAAGGAATTTCTAGATTTCTTTGACGAAGGGGTTTCTTGATACTTTGTGATCAATAAATTCTATTGGGTCTTAGTTGTTATTTGTAGAGTTTTTTCTTCTCGTGAATGCATGTGTTGAAATTTTTGACTAGTGTGTGCAGGAATCTAATTTTCTACCTGTTAAATTAGTTCTCATACCTACTTTCTCACTCCCCTTTCCCTCTCTACAGACAAATTCTTCCCTAGAAAGAGATTGTTATCTTTTCCACAGGGTTAATGAAGTGCCCATGTTAGATCCCCAACCACAAAGTCACTAGGAAAATCCACTTTTACTTGCACATGCATATACGGAATTTGTACCAGTTAAGTAGAGGTACTTATATTCCCAGAGTGTTGGCAAGAAACCCACAAGTTTTTCCACCTGAAATATTTTATTTCCAACAATTAAGAAGTTTGATGTCTTGTATAAGTTTCAGGAATTTAAAGCTCTAGTTGAAGATGCATCTAATCTGAAAATTAAGAAAGTTAGGACTGATAATATAGGTTAATATGTCAGCAAAAAATTTGATGATTTATGTGTGTCATGTGGGATTCAAAGATAATTGGATACTCCTTATTCCCCTCAACAAAATGGCATTGTAGAAATAAATAATATGATTGTCTTAAAAATGGTTAGGACTGTGATTCATGCTTCCAATGTGCCTAAGTTCTTATGGGCTGAAGCTATGAAAACTGTTGTCTATATTATTAATAGTATACCTACTAAATCTCTTCATCAAACTACTCCTCATAAAGTATGTGCAAAGCAAAAAACATATATTTCTCACTTAAGAATATTTGGTAGTCCTACTTCTATCTTCATTCCAAAAGAGAAAAGGAAGAAGCTTGATCCAGCCTATTTTTATTGTATTTTTGTTGTCTATGGTTGTAAAACTAAAGGAATAAAAGTTTATGATCCATTCAAGCATGACATTGTTGAAAACAGAAATGTTCGAGTATTAGAGAAAACTTTCTATGATGATCCTCATGAACCTTCCTTTTCTTCTCTAGAGATAGAGCCTGATAATTCTTCTCCCATGGAAATAGAATTTCAAGAGGTTGATCATCCTAATCAAGATATGATGGAGATTGAGGGGGGGTCATCTCAAAAATTCTTACAACCTAACATTCCTAAATGTGCTCAAAGTCTTGTTCAAAAATCTCAACCTGATACTCTTAGAAATATAACTAGAAGTTAGCATACTTATCATGCCTTGGTGACCCTTTATGAGGTAGAACCAAAATTATTTGAAGAAGCATATCAAGATGAAATATGGCTTCAGCCTATGAAGGATGAATACAATGCCTTAATCAAAAATGAAACTTGGGAACTATTCCCTCCTCCTTCTAAAAGAAGCATTGTAGGATCTAGGTGGTTGTTCAAAATCAAATATAACTTTGTAGGAGAGATTTAAAAGTTCAAGGAAAGGTTGGTAGCTCCTGGTTTCACTCAGAAACTAGGTATTGACTATGTTGAGACATTTTTCCTATTGTTGATATTAACATTGTAAGATTTCTTCTTGCATTAGCTACCCAATATGGTTGGGAGATTCACAAAATGAATGTTAACAATGCATTTTTAAATGGTGACTTAAAAGAATAGATCTATATGAGTCGGCCTACGGGTTTTGATGAACCTGGTTAATAACTTTATGTATGTAAGCTTAAAAGTTCTTTTTATTGTCTTAAGCAAGCTCCTAGAGATTGGTATGCTAAAATTAATAGTTTCTTTCACAAGCTTGGTTTTTTAACTGTTGTTTTGATATTGATTTATTTGTTAAGTTTGATAAAAATCATATTATTATTATTTTTCTTTATGTTGATGATCTTTTGATTACTAGAAGTGATAAAAAATCAATTGTTAGAATCCAATAAAGGTTAAAGAAGCATTTTGAAATGACTAATTTAGGTTTATTAAATCATTTTCTTGACAGGATTATATTTCAATATCATAAGTCTATTGTTGCATCTCAATATTAGTATGCTGTGAATTTTATTAGAATATTTAACATGATTGATTGTAATCATGTGGTCATTCCTATTAAATTTAGTGTTAAGTTATACCCTAATCTAGCTTGTGATAAATTTGATCCTACTATGTATAGGTAGAGAGTTGGTAGTATAATTTATTTGACTATTACTAGACCTAATATTTCTTATGCAGTAGGATTAACTTCAATATTTATACAATAACCTTATAGGATAATTAGAAAATGGAAAAAATAATGTTGAAAAATATTAAAGGAACAGTCTATTAAGGTATTTTTTATTCTTCTTGTATTGATGCACAATTATTCGGTTATTATGATTTTGATCATGTTGGTGATGTTACAGATAGAAAGTTTACTTTTGGATATATTTTCAAATTGGGTGCAGGCCATCACTTGGAGTAGTAAGAAGTAACCAACATTATTTATCTATTCTATTGAAGTGGAGTATAGAAGTGCTATGGAATCTACAAAATAAGCTATGTGACTGAAAATACTGTTGGATGAATTGTGCATGGGCGTCAAACAGATCACTACTCTTCTATGTGACAGACATATTTACATTTCTCTTGCAAAAAATCTAGTTCATCATCAAAGGACCAAGCATATTGAATTTCATATGTACTTTATTTGAGAGAAATTCCTAAATGGTGATATTGATCTCAAGTTCTATTCTATTGAAGATCGAGTTACAGATACCTTCACCAAGCCATTGTGTGTTGTGTAGTTTTGCAAGTTTCATGCCTTTTTAGGCCTATCAGAGTTTTCATTGAGGGGGAGTGTGTATGAAAATTCCACCTCTTAATGACTATTTTAAACTTCCAATACTTCCTCCATTTTGTAATAAGTAAATATGTCACTTTATGTGAAGTTACTTGTAAATCCCAGCAAAGATTTATTTTTGGGTATGCCTTAGTTTGTAAAATGCTCCATAATCTCATTTAAGTCTTCATATGTAAATAAATTGTCTTAATAACTTATTTATGGTAAGATATGTTGATTTCCCTTGTTTGCATGTTATCATGAATCACTGTTGTTTATTCAAGGATTTGTAAATCATTTTGTAGAAAAAGGTAAAGTTGGCATGTCTGGTTTTGTTTTCCCTACTTAACATTAAGGGAGAGTGTTGGGGTATTAATTTCAAGTGGGGGTACCATTTGGTGGACCACCACTTAAACATCCCCTTATCTTAAAGATTATTTTAAAAATATTAGTTGGTCTTTCATAGCTTTGAAAAGAGTGAAGCAGTATAACGACTCACCCATCTTGTATAAGTAGGATGATCCCTTACGGGATTGTAAACTTTAACTAGGGTCTAATAAGAATATAAACCAATTAATTTATGTTTAAGCTACTTGTGTGAACTGTTATACTATGAGACAGAAGTTTGTTAGTGTTTATTATGATACCGAGTAGTGAAGTGGAAGTGTTGGATTAAACTATTGAATTCTTAATACAGACAGTGCTTTATCAGTGGATTTTTTTCCTTCAAGTTTCTCCACTTAAATTTGTTGTTATCTATCTCTTTATTTCCTATTATTTACTTTTAACTCATGATAATGAAGATATGTAATCTACTAGCATTAATAATCTAATTTTTTGTCTTATTTAATGACACAACATAATCAATAATCTTTGGCATTTATCTGTGAATCTATAATTTGTTAATTATACATTCCACCAAAATTCTAACAAAATGGGTGTCCTTTCAACAAGTCCATAGGTAAAATGCCCTAGATTTACATATTATTTTGAAGAAAACTACTTGGTTTCCCCAATATTTCTTGCAGAAATATTGAGGTACCCTTCAAAAGAAAAAAATTCATGTTTTGTGATGAGTGGTGTTCATGTTTGTTCGTTGCTCTAGATTGTTGTTTAGTATCTGTTGGTTATTGTTTTGACTCATTTGGGTTGCAGGAGTACATGATGATTCTTCAATAATTTTTAGGAGGTTTCTTGGGGGGTTGTTTATTAAGTTCAATTCTCTGCAAAATCCTCATAATGTCAAAAACTTGTTTCTTTATGCTATTTTGAGGTAATGTTTCTTATTAAGTAACGTAGTTCAAGAAATCCATAGAACTAGCTTGGAATTCCTTAGTAATGTGCTAAAATAAAATTGATTTATTGCCTCTTTTCATTTTCATTGAATTCATATTACGTTACTTGTCTTATTTATAAAACAAGTAAATCAATGTCTAAATGTCAATTCATTATTTCCTAGTTCATTGCATTGAATCTCAACCTCGCTACTTTCCAATTCATTGTGTTGAATCCAACCTTCTCTACTTCCTTTACCTCAAAATGAGTAAAGTAATCCCAAAAATCCACACAACTAATCATTCAAGTTATCAGTGAATTATGATTACTTCTTTTCTTTCTAAAATATTAAAGTAAATACATTTCAAAAGACCACGTAATGAAAAAAGTTGAGATGGATTTCGAACGGATAACATTTAATGAGGTGGAAAATATAAAATTCATAAGTAATTCCACCTAGGATCCACGCATTCATATTTTTAGTAGGAGAGAATTTGTCGACCCCCCAAACCCCAAGCAACTCCAGCAATCGATTGAGGAAGAATTGGCATGAATTGACTCTAACCCATTTTTGGTTAAGGTTAGTAGATTGTTTTATTTATTACTTTTCTAGTTTTCCTTCCTTCTATGTGTGTTGTTTCAGGTTCTAGCTTGTGTTTTCTTTCAGTTCCCATTTTATAGGGTTTAAAATTTGAAACTCAAGTTTGTTTCTTCATTAGGATTTGCTTTTAGTAGTTGAATCTATTGTTACCTCTAAAGGTAATTTATTAATTTTTCTCCCTAGCTTTGCCCTAGTTTTGTTCATGTCATTTTTCCTATTTATTATCTTCTTTGCATTTTACATCAATTAAGAAAAATTTACTTATGTTTTTAACAAGAGTTGAGTAGGGAAAGATTAACGCAAAATGTGCCCCATTTAGTGTGTTGATCTAGTTGTCTTCTCCTTGACTTTGTATTCAAAAAATTAAAGTTGATTGGTTTAACCACAAATGATTTGTCTTAGTTTAACATCATTTTCATTTGCTTATACTCATGATAAAATCAAGTATGTGTTTTGCATCGATTCAAAAATTCTTTACTTGTTTTAATAACAACAATAAAGTGAGTCTAAATTGTCGTAAAGCATGTTTCCTATTCTAGTTCATTACGTTGAATCGATTGTCTCTTACTTCCCTCGGTAAAAATAGTAAAGTATTTTGAAAATACCACAACTCATGTTCTTAGTTCTACATTGATCTCAACATACTTATCTTTCCTTGTTTATTGCGTCGATTTGAATATACTCTACTTAATTTCTTTCAAAAAAAGTAAAGAAACATGATTTCACCACAGAAGTCTATGTTTCCACTAATTGCATTGATTCCAACATGCTTTTCTTCTTTTAATTCATTGTGTCAATTTGAGTTTACTTTACTTATTTTATTTTAAAAGAAGTAAAATAATAGTAATTAACCGTCTATCTATATTCATCGTGTTGATTTAATGACTTACTACTTACCTTTGTTTTAAAAGAAGTAAAGTAGTATATAAAAGCCACAAAGCATACCTTTTATTCATTGTGTCGATTTTGGGTTGCTCTACTTATTTTCTTTATAAAATAAGTAAAGTAATGTTTGTTCACCGTTATCTAGTCTTGCATCAATTTATGTTATTATTACTTCTTCTGGTCATTGTGTTAAAATGATCACTCATTACTTCTTCTTCTTATGGTGAAACATATTACTACTGCTTCCCACATGTGATTTGTGCTAAAACGATTACCGGTTGCTTTCCTGGTTCTGCATCTAATTTTCTTATTACTGCTTTCTTTGTAGTGCACTGATTTGAGTTGCCCATGTTTTTCAACTGCTAGTCTTAAGCAGTTATACCTTAGAAGCCCATAATGAACTGCAGATTGAAATGTTTCAATCTATCTTTCTGAACTTTACTTCAAATATTTTTATAACACGATTACATGAGTAAATTGAGTCTTAAATGCATGCATACAATTAAGGAACATGTGCATTAACTTGATGATTTTTATTTAAAGAATATAATCAGTTGTTAATTCACAGTGGTGGAAGCACAAAGGAAAGAACAAATGTCTAAAACTATAGAGGAACCAATTGAAGTAAGTGGTCATTCAGAGGAATGAAGAACTGCAGCAGGGGATACTGATAAAAGGGAAGATCTAAATTTGGATATTGAAGAAGCTTTAAGTTCTAGAAAAGGCTAAAGAAAGATCAAGAAAGATGAAATTAAGTATGACTATAAGGGGTATCTTGTGGATACTTGCATTACCTCAAAACTAGCTAGAATAGGTGATACGGATATGGGTCATGTATCAATGCTTGAGTTAGTAGAAAGTTCCAAAGCTAAAAAGAAGACATCTTTGATGGAAGCATTAAAAAGAAGTAGATTGATTGAAGAAACTTCCTTTCCAAGAATTTTTCAATTACCAGAATTTGTGCTAGAATGAGCAAAACATTATGATTCCCTGACAAGAACAATCAAGAATGATTTTGGTGTTCTAATGGGAATACTAGTTGTTCATTTCTTCAACTCTTTCTTGAAGATCCCAACTGTATCAAATGCATTAAGTATCAGTATGGAGAAATCCAATGAGTATTAGGTATAAAATAATGATGTCATAAAGATCATGAAATTTCATTACTTAAAGGTATAAAAACAAGCTTCTAGGTTCCCCAAAATACTTGTGAGATCTGATTTGATTAAATAAGCAAATGATATTACTCAACTTCTTTGCAGGATTAATGGTGATAAGAATGCAAGATTATTTTATAGATGGATGTATTATTTTCTGAGAGTAATAGAGAATTCTTAACCTAATACTTTGATTAATTAGGTTGAAATCATCAATGATAATATTGATTTTTTAGTTGATAAACATTATTCAAACTCTAGATTTCAAGATGACTTCCTGTCTTTTCAATGTTATAGCAGCGCAGAAAAAATTTCCCATATTAATAACTGTTGAAAAAAAATATGATAAACCCATCTATGAACATTATCCATAGTTAACCTTTCCAGGGTACTTTAATGAATATAAATAGGTTAATGAATTTTTCTTGTATGAGGTCATTTGTAGGATAAATCTGAACTTAAGAGCCAGAAGAGTGACTGATGAAGCATGGAATATAGTCCAGCCTTATGGGTGTATTTTCATTTAGTTTTCTCACTTTACATTTTTAAGAGTTAGTGGTTTCTTGAATGTTTTATTAAGGTTTCCTAGATACCCAAGTGAAAGATGGATTTTTTTGGAATTTTCCATACAGTTAGCATTACTTCATGATTTATAACAGGTTCTCTACATGACATTTCCAATTTTGATTAGACAGTATCATTTTACAAACATACACAAGGAAAGAGATGTTCAGAAGTAAATGTATCTTCATTATAATTAGATTTCCTTTAATGAAAGGATAAATTTTGATTAGAGGAATATAGCCAAAAATTTAGTTTCACTGAATTATGCACACTTGCTAGCATTAGAATATTTTTGGGTTAATTGTAGAGATGAGCTCAAAGTTAGAAGAAGGTATTATATTCAACTGACTATAAAACAGATTTCAGAGTTTGGTTTTTCTAAAATTCCAGAAGGACTTGTTGATGACGAGAAAGTAATTTCTAATGCTTATTATGATCAAGGAGGTGATAGTTATCCTTTGCTTCCAGTCACTCATACTTCAAAATCAAACATGGAGAGAACATTAAAAGTATTATTATACACTACTGAATGGTTAAGTAGTCAAGGTTGTTTCCTAGAAGATTCAATGATGAAATAAATCACTTGAATCATCACTGGTAAGGGAGAAGATTTCATTGAAAGTGTAAAAGGAAAAGAAGGTTTAGGGGAAAGCAGTGGTCTGGCTGTAAAGTTGAAGCCATTCTGGAGACAGAAAAAATAATCCTCTTATATCAGGATTTTTCTCCAAAATAGTTTCTAGTGTAGTAGCATTATCAGTTATCACTCCTACCATCTAAGATCCTCCTTCTAAAGAGGATATTGTAATGTCAGCACTTAAACCAAATTCTTTCATATTTTCCCATAGCTTTTATAGAAATTGTGTTTCCTAAACAACCTCCCTATCCTCCACCAGCTACTCCTCCTCCCCCTCCTCCATATCTTTAAGAATCATCAGTTGTGTCACTAAACAAGAATCTTGATTTTTCTTCTTCATAAGAAATATCTCAAACATCATAAACACGTAAGGAGCAAATGAAATATGTAGAGGTGGAGGAAGGAGATATTATGATGGAAGTTGATAGTTTCATGCATGATCAAATAGTGGAAATCTCTTCAGTTGGAGTATAAAGTAACATTGAGGATAATGATATTAGAAATGAAGAAGAGTCGGGGAAGAAGTACAATAAGGAAAAATATGGTTGAATTAGGAGGGGTTTTGCAACCAGAATCCACTGCTGAAGAACATGAGAGACAACTGGAAATGGTGGCATATTCCTCACCATAAGGAGGTAGCAAAGAAATAATTATACATCCTAAAGCTCAAACTCTTTTGGGTCAAAATTTTACCAATTGGTTGACTAAGAAACCCTCCTCTACTTCTAGGGAAGTAATTGATTTGGATGAAATGGATCTTCAATTTTTAAGAAGAATTGAAAAGAAGAGGAAAAGGATGAAAATGCAAAATGTTACATCAAGATTGGTCATTAATTATTTGGGGAATACATTTGCTGAGGTATATACTCCACTAGCTGGAAAGAAGAAAGGAGAATTCACCAAATAGGATTTGACAATCACAAAGGTGCCTTTGGGAGAAGTTATTATGGAAGGTCTGAATCAGTACATGCAGACATTGATAAACAACGTTTTCCAAAGGTTAGATGAAGAAAAAATGAAGGTTTCCAAGATGAAAGAACAATCATTTAAACTTTTTAATATGATTATGAAGTTTTCCAAGAATCCTCCACAACAAATTCTTATGGAATAACAAATACATCCACAAGTAATTACTATTGTAGAGGAGACAAGTGATAGATCTAAAACTATAGATGAATGGATAGTTGATATCACAAATATAGCTATGAATTTTTACAAGGAGTTTTTGATAAAAAAATGTTGAGTAAAAGGAGAAGGGAAATAAATTGAAATATCTTAAGCAAGGTGTTAGGAAATAAGAGATAAAATATGTGGAATAATCCCTCATAGAATCGCAATAGTAGAAACTAATATGCAGAAATTATTACAGATCTCAAATAAAATTGTAGAATAAAATAACACAACACAAAGAGACAATATTTAACGTGGTTCACCCAATTTGGGCTACGTCCACCAAGAATCACTTGCTCAGATTTTATTACAAGCCACTGCTCTCTCAATACAATACCCAGATCCATTAGGAGCTATGCTCAACAAACTCTACAGAATTCACAGCCGAATTTAAAACACATCTGCAATACATTTGCTTATATCTCTATCATATGCATAAGACCATATAAATAGACAACTGCTTAAGTAGTTTTACAAAACCGTGGGTATCAAAACCATGGGTAAAACCCGTCCCATAAACCTATGGGTCAAAAAACTCACCCATATGAGAAAAGCACATTTTTCGATATGTTGGGTGCATTTTTCAAGGCAAAAAAATTTAAAGTGTACATACTCTTAGTGTACAGGCTCCACAACATAACAATCTCCCACTTGGAGACAAGTTTTCCTCTGAGCAAGGTTCTCAACTCTTCACTAGTTTCTGTGAAGACCAACCAAAGCTGAACACAACTTTAGTTTTTCCCTTGTGACCACCTTGGTCATCATGTCTGCAAGATTCTGACTGGTATGAATCTTTTCCAACTTCAACTTCTCTTCCTCCAAAGCTGTCCTGATGAAATGGTACCTTAACTATATATGCTTTGTCCTTGAGTGGAAAGTAGAGTTCTTAGCTAAGTGTATAGCACTCTGACTATCACTATGCAGCTTACATTCCTCCTGCTTATGCCCCAACTCCTCAAGCAATTGTTGTAACCAAATCATCTCTTTGCTTGCCTCTGTGTCAGAAACATACTCAACCTCCGTGGTTGACAAAGCCACCAGCTTATGTAGTCATGAAATCCACCTCACTGCTGTCCCACCTACAGTGTAAATATAGCTTGTCGTGCTCCTCCTGCTGTCTACATCTCCAGCCATGTCTGAATCTACATAACCACGTAAAGTGGTGTCTGATCCACTGTAGCACAAAACTGTCCCCATGGTCCCTCTCAAATACCGAAGGATCCACTTTACTACTTGCCAATGCTCTTTACCTGGATCACTCATAAATCTACTCACAGCTCCCACTACATGGGCAATATCAGGCCCAGTGCACACCATAGCATACATCAAACTGCCAACTACTGATGAGTAAGGTACCTTGGACATTTGGTTCCTTTCCTGCTCTGTCTTGGGACACTGCTCCTTTGATAACTTGAAATGGCCTGCCAAAGGAGTGCCAACCGGTTTAGCATCCTGCATATTAAACCTCTCCAAGACCTTCTTAATGTATTCTTCCTGAGATAAAGTTAGCTTCCATTCCTTCCTATCCCGAGATATCCTCATACCGAGGATTTTTTTGGCTGCACCCAAATCCTTCATAACAAAGGATTCACTTAGCTGCTTCTTGAGCACTTTTATTTCCTGCATGTTTTTACCTGCAACCAGCATGTCATCAACATACAAACATAGGATAATATAACTTCCATCCTCAAATTTCTTTGTATACACACAATGGTCAGAATGACATCTGATATAACCTTGCTCCATCATGAAGCTATCAAACTTCTTATACCATTGACGTGGAGCTTGTTTCAGGCCATACAAGCTCTTCTTCATTTTGCACACCATCTCCTCTTTACCTTTGACCTCATAGCCCTCTGGTTGCTACATATATAGTTCCTCCTCCAAATCACCATGGAGAAATGCAGTCTTTACATCAAGCTATTCTAAGTGCAAGTCTTCTGCTGCAACTATTCCTAGAACAGTTCTAATAGAAGTCATTTTTACTACAGGAGAAAAAATCTCATCAGAATCTATACCTTTTTTCTATGCAAACCCCTTGACTACGAACCGGGCCTTGTATCTTTTCTTGCCCCCTTCTTCCTCTTTGATTCTAAACACCCACTTGTTCTGTAATGCTATTTTTCCTTCGGGTAGCTTTACCAAATCCCATGTTTGGTTCTCCATGAGAGCTTGATGCTCCTCATCCATGGCTTGCTCCCACTTCTTCCTGGCATCTACTTGCATTGCTTCATCAAATCTCTCTGGCTCTCCACTATCAGTGAGTAATAAATAATAAAGAGAAGGAGAAAAACGTTCAGGTTCTCTTCTTACCCTAGAAGACCTCCTCAATATAGGATTTTGGGTTTTGTGTTGAGTAGGTTCCTGAACTGATTCATGGGTCACTTTCCCATCCGGAAGATCCTCTACCACTGCATATTCTTTCTTGGATTCTTCCCTGTTTTCCTGCAATTTTTTCTCATACATGACTTTCTCATTAAATACCACATCCCTAGACCGAATGATTTTCTTGTCTTTAATACTCCAACATTTATATCCAAAGTCATCACCACCATAACCAATGAAAGTACATTTTTCTGATTTAGCCTCTAGCTTGGTCCTATCATCCTTGTCTATATGAACAAACACCGCACATCCAAAGACTCTAAGAAATGAATAATCAACTTTCTTACCGGACCAAACCTCCTCAGGTATGCCTCCATCCAAGGCACTTGAGGGTCCTCTGTTTATCAAGTACACAGTTGTGCTCACCGCTTCTGCCCAAAAAGAAAGAGGCAGTCCTGCATGTAACCTCATGCTCCTAGCACGTTCCATTATTGTTCTGTTCATCCTTTCTGATACCCCATTCTGCTGCGGAGTTCCTGGAACCGTCTTTTGCCTGTGGATTCCATTCTTAGAACAGTAATCATCAAATTCATTACTGCAATACTCCCCTCCATTATCTGACCTGAGACATTTTAGCTTAAGACCTGTTTCATTCTCTACCAAGGCTTTCCATTTAACAAAAGTGTCAAATACATCAGATTTATTTCTAATACAATAAACCCAAACTTTCCTTGTTGCATCATCAATAAAAGTGACATAATAACTTGAACCACCAAGAGATAATACCTAAGCCGGTCCCCACACATCAGAATGCACCAGCTCTAACTTACTCTCTTTCTTTGTAGGTCCAACCTTGAGAAACCTTACTCGCTTTTGTTTCCCATATATGCAGTTCTCACAGAACTCCAAACCTGTTTCTGTATATCCAGGCAAATTCTTCTTTATGATGTCCATGCCCTTATGGCTCATATGACTGAGCCTATAGTGCCATAATGTTGTATCTGCATCTGAAGCCACAAGATTACAATCATTAGTACTATCAGTGGTTAAATACAAGGTTCCAACCTTCTTACCTCTTGCCACCACAAGAGCACCCTTGGTAACCTTCCAAGAGTTAGCTGTAAATTTCACAGTACAACCATCACTTCCCAATTGCCC
Source organism: Taxus chinensis (assembly GCA_019776745.2). NCBI lineage: Eukaryota > Viridiplantae > Streptophyta > Pinopsida > Cupressales > Taxaceae > Taxus > Taxus chinensis. Next base: position 700,895,732 of record CM034148.1, read on the forward strand.
CACCGATATCAAATTTCTCCTTAATGTAGGGACATGTCTGACATCCTTCAATAGCCATGTATTCCCATTCTACATATTAACCTGAACAGAACCTTTTCCAACTATACTGCAAGGCTCATCATCACCAAGAAAAACATGCCTAAAATCCCCTTGAACATAATCGACAAAATAATGCCTATGTGGAGTAGCATGAAAAGAAGCCCCTGAATCTAAAACCCAAGATTCATTAATATTATGCAAAGAAAGAATCAAAGCATCCTGGCATACATTACCCGATGCCACATTTTCCTCCTTATTTTCTTCCTGTTGTTTCTTCTTATCCCGAAGCTCCCAACAGTCCTTCTTTGCATGCCCAGGCTTTCCACAATTCCAGCATACAATCTTGTTCTTGGATTTTGACCTTGCCCGATCTTTTGATTTTCCACGGTTTCCTCCATTCTTCTGTCTCCCTCTAGTTTCCACTGTCAAAGCATTCCCTGAAGTAGAAGATTCCCCTGAGCTTTTTCTTCGCATTTCCTCGCTTAGAATCACCCCTACAACATCCTCAAACTTCAACTTTGAGTTAGCTGGAACCGAGTTGCTTACCGCCATTACCAGGCTATTCCAACTTTCAGGTAAAGAGCACAGAATTAATAAAGCCCTAACTTCTTCATCAAATTCTATTGTAACCGAATCTAGCATATTCACAACCGTATTGAAATCATTTAAATGATCTGATATTGAACTATTCTCAGACATCTTCATATTAAACAATTTTTTCATTGAAAATATCTTATTAGAGGCAGAGGGTTTTTCATACAACTTCCCTAATGCATCCATTAGATCTTTTGTAGTCTTTTTCTTTGAAACATTAAATAATACCGAAGATGCAAGACACAGCCGGATCGTTCCAAGTGCCTTCCTATCCAGCAAATCCCATTCCACATCTGTCATACTCGAGGGTTTGTTCACCTTCTCAGACAACGGAATATAAAGATCCTTCTGATAAAGGTAATCTTCCATCTGCATCTTCCAAAGACTAAAATTCTGCCCGTTGAATTTATCAACCCTAGATCTTCCATCATCTGCCATAGCTCCCACTCAAGATAAAACTTTCCCTACGATTCAACACTTCAGCAAACCAAACCAGGCTCTGATACCAATTGTTAGGAAATAAGAGATAAAATATGCGGAATAATCCCTCACAGAATCGCAACAGTCGAAACTAATATGCAGAAATTATTACAGATCTCAAATAAAATTACAAAATAAAATAACACAACACAAAGAGACAGTATTTAACATGGTTCACCCAATTTGGGCTACGTCCACCAAGAATCACTTGCTCAAATTTTATTACAAGCCACTGCTCTCTCAATACAATACCCAGATCTGTTTGGAGCTATGCTCAACAAACTCTACAGAATTCACATCCAAATTCAAAACACATCTGCAATACATTTGCTTATATCTCTATCATATGCATAAGACCATATAAATAGACAACTGCTTAAGCAGTTTTACAAAACCGTGTGTATCAAAACCATGGGCAAAACCCGTCCCATAAACCTATGGGTCAAAAAACTCACCCATATGAGAAAAGCACGTATTCCGATATGTTGGGTGCATTTTTCGAGGCCAAAAAAATTTAGTGTACAGTACTCTTAGTGTACAGTCTTCAACACTTTCACACATGAAAAAAGGCTCCACAACATAACACAAGGAGTAGACAATGAAAGTGGAATTTTTGAGTTACAACTGTAGGGTTTAGAAGAAATCAATGAATTATCTGATGGTATTTTAATTAAAGAAAATATTGCACCTGGAGGATCAATTAAGATGGGAAGACAGTAGAAATATATTTTTTAATTCATGTAGAATATTTTGAAACACATTATGACCAAGATGGATATTATGGAGGAATGATTTGAGCAAGTTCTGGAAGAACTTGATGATGTAATCTATGGTCTGACGAAGTATGAATATTTTAGATATCCATAGAGTATTGATGAATTTCTTCCATTGTTTCAGTAGTTGATGGACAAAGCTATTATTAAATTTAATAAAAAATCCCTAGACAAATTAGTAGATATTCAGGATATTATCAATCAGTTGGGATCCTATCTCCAGAAAGTAAAAGGGGCTACAAGGCGTTGGAAGAAGAACTGCTCATGTTTGAAACATAATTAGAAGTTGTAGCTAACGCGGATAGAAATGTCATCAAATACATGAGGGATAAATTTTCCTTCTACAAATAAAAGCATAAGAATGAAGAGGATGAAGTAGATGAAGCTGAAGTAGATAAAGAAGAGGCTCAAGATAAGAATAAAGGGAAGGAGAAAGTACAAACATAAAATTTTGATCCAAAATAATTCTTCTATTTCTTTTTATTTCTTCTTCTTCTACTTCTTGTTCTTATTTTCTTCTCTTCTTATTAAGTACACTCTTTTTAATACCTAAGTAATGTGGTGTGCATTCATTATTACTTTAAGTCATTTAACAAAGTCAAAAGCTTATAAAGTGGTTAAGAAGTATTTTTTATGGTTTTAATGTTCAAAATTTCTAAAAGTGGTTAAGTGGCATTAAAAGAGGATTTTAAGGAGTAAATTTATCAACTCTAAATTGTTTGTTAGTTAAGAATTTATTAAATTATAACATATATCTTTTCCATATGCTTTAATTGTATCAATTATAACTAGAAAAGGAGGTTGGCATGTAAATGATCTGGAAGTTTTGAGCAATAAGTTGTTATAGATTGTACTTGGTTATTTTAGACTTTGTGTTGAAATAAATGGAGGTACTTATTGTAAGAAGTTAATGTTTTAATAAGAAGGAAGGATGAATTTGATTGAACTTTGTGTCTATCATAGTTTGACTGTGTGATTTTTGATTATTCTGATAAACTTTGTGTTGTCTAAATTTTCATAAGTACACGCTTCTTTTAAAAGTTTCTTAAAAGTAATACACATAATATAATGTTTGTTTATTCTGTGTGAGGAACTCGCTTTGAAACCTACCTATTACAAAGAACATTTCCGCATCCTTTCAAATTTATTCTTTCTATTTTTGTTCTCTACGTCTCACATTCTGGTCACCAAGCAGTTGCCTACTTACTTCCAAACTATTTAGTTGTGGTTCACGAGCTATATAGTTAAATTAATACCCCTAAAAAGTTAGATAGGTGTTAGAATAAACAAATCAAATATACGGGAGCTTCACCGTTAAATGAATATTATTCATCCTATGACTTCCTAGGTTATATGTTTAGCCGAGCATAAAATCTAGCCAACACTACTTATGATGGGAAGCTTGCTATAATGGGAAATTTTATTGATGTAGGAAGCTTTCCTGGGTGATTTTGATATTGATTTGTTTTTTTACGGCTGATCAATACGGGAAGCCTTTTCACATGAGTAGTCATCCTTTAAGGGTGTGGTCTACATTTTGACTTTTAATAAGATGGTCGTCCTTCAAGGGATCTGTTCATAATTTTAATTGGTGGATATATCTTGAGGGAATAGTCTACTTTTTTATATTATTGATGATTATTTAGACTTATGAATAGTTATCCTTTAAGGGATCATTCTATTATATTTTGATAAAAGGATCATCCAAATTATTTTCATATACATTTTTGAGTTGAGGGTAACACCCTATTAAACTATTTCGAGGAGGGCATAAAATGTGTACATCACCTACACACACATGCTCCATGTCATGTTTTTGATACGTACAGAATGGATGGGTGTAATGATTCCAAGGGGTTCCTATAAAGAAAGGAATTCAAAATCAAATATGCGATGAACAGATTCATGGTGCTCATCTTTAAGGTATATTTAGAATGCTAACAGATAACCACATACTTTCAAGTCATTATAATTATATGAGGAAGTGATATGATTTGAATGTAACTAGTGTCATGATGATTGATTATTTAACAGTAAAAAGGTCCTAAGTGAAAATCATTCAAAGGTTCCCTTTTAGGTTCCCCATCAAGAGAAACGAGATGATACACTCCTAACCCATACTTGTGAGTAATAACATATTGACCAATCTAATTAGAGGAAAACTTTCCACGTTTACTTTGCTCTAATGTAGCGACATTATTATTATCTTTAAGTAAAATATTACTAATTTTAAAGTCACGCTCTTCGACATGTTTGTTATATTCTCTACTAATGTGTTCCTGATAAACTTGATGATTTTTTAGGGATGTTAAACACTTTTCATTTAACAATTCAAGTTGTGTTAAGAGGTCATGGCGATACTCTTTGTCAAGGATAAAATATTTGAGAGATACACGAAGTGACATAATTTGGACTTCAAGAGGGAGGATGAATTTTGAGCCATGGATGAGTGAATAGGGTGTAGCACCTATAGGTGTGTGGATGCTAGTTCAATAATCGTAGAGAGAAAATGGGATTTGGAGATTCCAATTCATGCATGTATCATGTACTATCTTCATAAGGATTTTATTAAGTGTTTTGTTAGAGGCCTCAGCCTATCCATTTGCTTGAGGATAATATGGTGATGAGAAACTAAGTTTGTTTTTGAACACATCACAATGATTTTTAACTTATTTATTTTAAAATATTTTCTATTATCTATGATGAGTTTATGTGGGATACCAAAATGGCATATGATATTTTGATATATGAAGTTGGTGATGGGCCCTGATTTTCTCAAGGTTAAAGTGATGGCTTCAACCCACTTAGTAAAGTATTCAGTTGCTATGATAATAGAATGATGTTGTTGGGAATATTTTTGATTGATTGCACCAATGAGGTATAATCCCCATTGAGAAAAAGGTCATAAGTCTTGAGCGGGTTATAATGCTTGACTACAGACATGAATGAGATCTGAGTGGAGTTGTCATTTAACACATTTCTTTACGTGTATAAAAAAATATTTGGTAATGGTAGACCAGTAATACCCTAGCCATATGATGCATTTAGCGATAGTATTACCACTAAAGTGACCACCACAAATTCCATCATGGACTTATTTGATTTTTTTGATTGATTCATGTGATTTAAGGCATATTAATAGTTTTTATTTAAATCTTCATTTATAAAGGATACCACCTATAATGAAAAAGCGGGTGACATGTTGAAGAAATGATCGTTTATCTTCATGTGATAAATCTGAGGGTAGTTTACATTCACCGAGATAATCATATATCTCTGTGTACCATAGATCAGGTGGATTTTTGTCAATGATATTAATGTTAGGTAGCTCATTTTGATGTGAAGGATGGCCTAAGAACTTAACAACTACAAACATTTTGATTTTATCCTTTGATTTTTCTGTTTCAAAAGGGATGAAGGATCCGAGAGATACATAGTGTCTAAAAACCTATTATAAGATCATGGAATAGCTTGAATGGTATAATGATCAAATGCACTGAGGAGAAATTTGATGAATGCTTTATATTTTGGGAGGATTTCATTTTTACATTGATATCATCCTTTAAATTGAATGATAACAAGTTATGAATCTCCATATATTTTCAATATGTGGGCACCTAAGAGAATAGTGGTATTTAAACTCATGATTAAGGATTTGTATTCCGCCATGTTGTTAGTACATTCTAAGTTAATTTTGAATGATAACAGAAGTTGAATGTTCCAGAGAGGTATGATAATGACTCCAGCTCCTTCCCCCTCTTAGAATTTAGAACCAATGAAGAAGAGGGTCATTTTTAGGGGGATAAATTTAGATTCATCAATGTTATTTATGGATTCATCGGGGAAGAATTCCTGAGGGATTTGATTATCCAAAAGGGGTGCATTAGCAAGTTGTTTTATGATGGCATAACCTTTAATAGATTTATGTGATATAATTTTGAGGTTAAATTTAGTCATGAGAATAAGCCAATGAGTTATGTGATCCTTTTGATAGGGCTTAGAGTACATGGTTTAAAGTGGATTAAAAATGGTGATGACATATGTCTTGTGATTGAGGAGACAATGTCAAAGTTTGGAGGTGGCAAAATATAATGCACAACATAGTTTTTCAGGTTCAATATAGCGTGTTTCATACTCATGGAGTATGCAGTTAATATAGTATATGGCATGTTCATGACCTTGATCATCACAATAGGTGAGCATAACTCCTATAACATGTTATAAAGTGGATATGTATAGATAAAATTACTCCCCTTCATGAGGTGGATTAAGCATAAGGGGTGATAATACATTTTTTTTTTTTTGAAGGCTTTTTGGTAATCAGAATCCCAATGAAATTATATTTCTTTGTGGAGTAGATGATGAAACGGTTGACAACTATCAGAAATTTGTCATATGAAATGTCAAATTGACTATAAATTACTTTGGAGGCTACATAGTTGTTTGAGATTAGATGATGGAGGTATTTCAATTATAGTTCTAACCTTTACCAGGTCAACTTCTATGCCTCAGATAGATATGATGAATCCTAAATATTTTCTGGTGAGAACACTAAAAACACACTTTGTAGGATTAAAATGAAGATAAAACTGAATGAGACAAGTGAAAATTGATTCAAGAATGTCAAGATGGTTTTTTCAAAATTTGGATTTTCCTAAGAGGTCATCAACGTATTCTTCAATAAATTTTTGGATGAGGTCATAAAAAATGTATGTCATGGTGCATTGATAAGTAGTCCCTACATTTTTAATACCAAATGACATGACATGGTAGAAGAATGTTCCCCAAGGGGTAGTGAAATATCGTCAGGAGAAATGAGGATCTGGCTATAACCAGAAAAGCCATCCATGAGGGAAATCATTTTATGGCCAGTTGTTAGGTCGACAAGTTGATCTATGTTTGGAAGAGGGAAATCATATTTCGTACAGGTGAGATTGCCTTAAACTCTGTGTAGATGTGTATCTTACCTTAGGATTTAGTTCATGGGATGACATTGGAGACCCATTGTGGATAGTCATTGGGTATGATAAAGTTCACAGATAAGAGCCATTGCATCTCTTCTTCAATAAAGAGAGCTATACAGCGATGCATTTTATGAATATTTTGTTTAACTGGTTTATCATCGGGATATGTGACTATGTTGTGTAGGATAATGTTAGGGTCGATTCTGGGTATATCATTGTATGACTAAGCAAAGGCTTAGTAGTATTTTGTTAAAAATGAAGTGAAATCATCTAGTTCATATGGATTTAAAGATTGACTGACCCTAACTATGCGAGGATCTTGGGGGTTGCCTAAGTTAACTTCACAGGTGGATTCGTCAAGGAGAGTTGGTGTGTCAGATGGTAAGGATTTATGAAGAAAACAGTCTTCGGCTCCCATGTGGGAAAGGATATCCTAGTCGTCCTGACACTAGAGGATATATATGGTAGGTAAATCTTCATCAAATACTTCTAGCCAAACCAGGGATAATGATTTAGTGAGTGATCGGATTGATAAGTAAGTGTCCCTAAAGATATATTATTAATATAAAAAGTTAGGTGGGATGGATACAATATCGTTTGTGTCCATAGGATATTTAATGTTTGTTGGTGATGATGTTTCTAATTTGGAAATGGTTATGGATGCAGCAAGTTCAAATGTAGTAGCTTCGCATACTTCGAAGGTGGATTTTTTATAACCTAAACCACTTTTCTCGTAGGTTTTAAGGGAATGCAGGATGGTTTGATCATGGGTTCCTTATTCATAACTCCTGAGGCAACAATATCTCCAAGCACAGTGATGAAGATATATACATGTGAAGTTTGGATTGTTGATGGATTTGAAATTTAATGTGAATGACATGTCAAAATAAGGATTGATAACATGGGATGGATTATTATCAAGTCCCCCATATACGAGGTTTTTTTTTGAGATAAGAAGGACCATAGGATATAACATCTCCTACATTTGAGTCATACATGGGTTGTTTCTTGGGACGGACATATGTTTTGGGTGAAGGGATGGAGTTAAGCATGAGGAGATGATATTCCCCAAGCATAAGAAAATTTAAAGCCTCACTGAGAGAGGAATCATCTAGTAACTTAGAAGACAAGATAGATGTGCTAGTAGATGCTTCATTTGATGACTCAAATTTAAATTTAGGTACAAGGATTTCATTTGGATAGTACATCATCTCAGAATAAAAAAAAAATATTTGGATCATCAAGGACAATGAAAGTCCAAACCTCATGTTCATATTTGAGATAGTGATGGAGGGTGGAAGGAACACAGTACATGGTGTTTATTCAAGGGGCCTCCTAACAACATGTTGTATTGAAACTCTCCTTCTATAATGTAGAAGAGTTCCGGTAGAGTTTTTATGCCAACTTTAAGTAGTAAAATGATGGTGCCTAACGTGGGTACAATAGTTTCATTGAAGGATCATAATAATACTGGTGTTTGACAGATAACAGTGTTGGGTAGCTTAAGTTGGTCAAAATCAATGGATGATATAATGTTAATGTCGGCACTGCAATCAATCATGACCATCCTTATGGAAATGTCATTGATCTAAGTGGAAATGAAGAGTGGTAGGTCGTGGTCCTCTTATCTGAGAGAGGGAATTTTGTATGGCTTGAATGATATAGTAGTGGATGCTCTAAGAGCACCTATAAAGTTTTTGAAAGGGCCTGGATCATTTTTTGGTATGGTTATAGACTGGAGCGCTTTTAGCATATCTTATTTGTGAAAAGGTGATGTTTGGACTAATTTATAAAGTGACATCCTGATGGGGGATTGGTGTAGTTGCTTGATAATAACCTTTTATATTTATAGTGAAAGCGGGTTTCATGGTTATTATTAAAATTTTGGCTCCAGGTGACGGTGTTTGATTAGACTCCTTGGGAGCTAAAGAAATAGATACCTTGGGTTTATCATATGAAGTTGATCATTCGGGAGGTGAAGGTATAACAATAAAAAATTTACTTTTCTTAGGCTCAGATGGCTCTTCATCATAATTTTGTGAATGGATAACAATGTGTATGACGTCGACTCGATGAGCAGATTTTTTAGGAATGGATTATTTGAGTTTTGATGAAGATGGTGTTGATGTTGGTGTTTTGTTTGATTGAGAAGGAAAGAAGAGCAGACTGCCAATTTATCCAACTTTCAAGTGAAAATCCTTACAATCCTTTATGAAATGGCCTCATGTTCTATGGTAATCACAGAAAAAATTAAATTCATAACATATAGGTTTCCATCCATGATGATCATACAGCTTAGGAGGTGGTAATGTAATAAGTGACCATTGAAGGAAGTCATCTAAGATGGTAGCATAATGACCCTTAGGTATAGACATGGATGGTGACAAAACTTTGTCTATATATTCCTCATGAGAAAGTAAAACTTTTTCCACATGTTGTTTATTTGTTGGTCGTGTAGGATTTATAGTATTTATGGTGGGTAAAGGACAAGGGCACTTTATGGGTGGCCATTGGTGAGGATATTTTGACTATGTGATGGGTAAAGGGTGAGGACCCAGTATAGATTATTGTTGTGGAGGACAGTTAGATTGTGTGATAAGTGCATGATATGAACTTAATGTAGGGGGTTGGTAGGTGGGTTTTAACCCTGAAAGTATAAGGGAATGAGGTCCACACAAAGGGCTTTGATCTAGGAAAACATATTGAGGGATCTTAAGACTTGAACAATACCTTGTTTATGAGGCCCTTTTATGGTTTTAGATGTACTGGGTATAGTTGGTGAGGATGCAGAAGAGTCAGATTTCCCTGAGGTAAAGGGGGTTTTGGGTTGTTTATCAAATGTGTATTTTTTATAGTTTTCGAAGGCATGGAGGATGCAGGTATGAATTCAATAATGGCATGTAATGTAGATGTGGGAATGGCTTGAGTAATATTCTCAATGGGATAAGTTTAAGTAGTTTTAGGCTCATTGGATACTATTGTCCTCTCAAAATTTTCCCTCTTTTGAAAGTCAGAAAATTGAATTTTTTTTGAGTTGACACACTTTAGTGATGTTCTAGTGAAGTGAAAAGTTGAGGAGATAGTGAAGATTCACATTTTTTGGGGTGTTTTGGTGATTTACGGGTCTGTTAGACATTTTTGTCCCTCATCTCCCAAGTTCTGTTGGGCCTTCTGTTCCCTGATTGGCTACATTCCCTGAAAATATTTTAACTTTCGGTTCTGTTGGAACATTTTGGCCCACTTGTCCCAAGTTCACCCGAGCTCTCTATTCCCTGATCACCTGCATCACCCACATTGGGTGCTTTGCGTACTTTTTTCCCATCTGTCCCAAAAGCGTCTGTGCATTCTGTCCCCACTTTTCCCACATCGTGCACATCAGTCGAATCACGTCTTCACATCCCTCATGTTTCCAAGTTTTTGGACCACCTGTGCTCATTTTGTCTGCATCACCTACATTGGCCAAATCACGTCTTCGTGTCCCTAATGTCCCAAATGTACCTAAGACCATCCCGGCCAGTTTTTCCTGCTCTTCCTGATTCTTATCTTTTTAAGTCAGTGCATATGAATTTAATGCAAATTTAATGACCTTGTCTCTTCTAAATAGCTATTTATTGGGGTTATTCTCTATGCATTTGGCACACTGCTCACTTGCCATCATTTGCTCAAATCCCTACAATTAAGGTCATTTTCTCATGCTCCTACTCCCTTTGCATTTTTCATTACGAATTTGATCCTTGAAGGCTTTTTCTCTGTACATTGCAAACATGAAGATTAAATTCCAAGGTCAGGAACATGTTTCACCTCTTGAGTCCTATGTTCCCAATATTGGGGATAGTGATGTTTGGCACCTAGATTTTGGGGATTTTTGGAACATATTGACTTTCCCTAATCCTTCCCCCATGACACAAATGATCAATGGCAGTAGACTTGCCTATGAAGCCAGTTTTCCCTATCTATGTATAATTTGCTGACATTGTGCTCACCTGTGGGGCTCATTTTAACTCAGAGACCAAAGAATTGACTAATGTGCATGGGGAGCTGATCATCAAACTAGATGTTGTTGCTATTTTTTCTGCCCTACGTGTTCCATGAAGACTCCATCGTTATCACTCAAGCTCAAGATCAGACCCTATTTGAGCAGGATAGTGATAAATATAAGGCAAGAAAGAATAGCAAAATCATGGTTGAAGAACCCTAAGAAGGGAGCGTCCTGACTTTCCAAGGTGTTATTTAGGGCTGATTTCAATGAAGAGCTATCTGATTTCATCATTTTTCTATCCCATGTCATGGGATTTCCCTCTACCAATGAATATCACTTCTAGATGTGCCCTTTCATCAACATCATCTACGAAGGTAATCAGAACATAAATTGGGTAGAAATCATTTTCATGAATTTTACCGAGCAATTATCCAATGTGCAGTAGACTAAGAAGTTCTATATGACTTCTTATCTCATGTACTCCCTAGCAGCATCTCGGAAGTGGTTTGGATTCACATACATGGAGGACTAGAAGGATGAGCCCATTTATACATATTGCCCTCAATTCACCCTTGAAACCAGCAACCACAATTTTAAGAGGGTTGATGATGCCTTTACCATGTATATTGTAAGGCTCTTAGAAGGTGATACTGCCAGGAGATTTTTTGATGAAGCCATGAACCTGATAGCTAAATATGGAGCTTTCTTCATGCAATTCAAGAGGTTTTCATATATCAAGTTGGCTGGTTATGAAAACACACCTCTCAAGCTTCCCATGTTTTATAATGACAAGATGGCTCTAATTGAAGCATGCAAGTAATTAGATAAATTACATAGAACCTATAGGGACAAGAAAATATCTGGTCCGCACTTCCCTATTTCCTTGGGTAAATATACATGTAAAACAACATTGGATGCCCAAAATATAGAAAGCGCCCTTGCTCCCATAACTGTCCACTTTTTCAAGCCTATGACCTGTTTTTATTTGAATAAGTTCATTGAGTACAACCTCAGAATAAATTATCATCACATGTCAGATACTGAAAATTACTGGGCTGATTGTGCAGATGATTTTGAAGCAAGGTGGAGGCACTATGGTAGATTCTCTTTACAATTGATTAAATAACTCAATCTCTATAAAATTATTGAAGGTTTCTAGGATGATTATGTAGACTTGTTGTCTTTTGAATATGAGACATAAGTCAAACATAATCCTTTGGAAGATCTGGATTGGTAAAAGAAGGAGAGGGATGACTTGGTTGACATTTTGGCTCCTGTCCTTGTAAGAACCAAGGTTTGGTTTGACATAAAGGTCTGAGAGCTTAGGAAAAATCAAAGTGGATCTTCTTCCAGAGATACTTCAACACCTAGGAAGGAATCACATACACCCAGCACAGAGGTACTTGTACAAACCCCTCCTCCTTCCTCAATTAAAGAACTTGAATCATTTACTCCCTCTTCTTCTACTCAAGTATACCAAAATAAGATAAAAGTTAAACAAGAGCCAATTGAGGAAGAACCCCTTCTAGGTCATTCAGGATTTCCTTCAGGTCTAGAGAACGTTATTATTCTCAGTGAAAGTGATGATGGTGAAGTACTTGACCCTGCAGGAACTTCAGAAGATACAATAGAAAAAGAGAAGGAAGGTGCCTAGCACTAAACCTCCAAGAACCACAGATTCCTCTGCTCAAGAAGCTCCAGATGCCTCACTCACCTCTGTACTGGAGGGAAAAATGGTGAATACCTTAAGTGCCATGGGTTCACTTTTTCTTAGACCTCTTGTCCCTTCTTCTTCTTCCTCTACTTTTGCATGGGTGCAACCCTTGGTTGAGAACAGGAAGAGAAAATATTCTTCCCATTTGACAGGGCCAAATTTTTTGTTGTGGCTGCTTTGTTAGGTACTGTCATCACCAATCCGGCACTATGATAATTATTCACCGGGAACTCCTCCTGCTATGATTATTTACTAATGCACAACCTTTAGTTTGGTGGATGTAATCTGGAAACACAATAACAAACATAACACAAGAATACCATCGACTATGATAAGAAGGAATGATGATAAATCTGAAATATCAGAGTAAATTATAATATTAACATGAAATTGTTACAATCTCACCCATGAGGTACTTCAAGTGTTATTGACTTCACTTGCATTCCACAAATACTATGGGAGAAACTTCACAATTACACCTCTTAATGGCTTCTTCAACACACCTTTAAACCGATGGCTTCCTTTACACACTTACTCATACAATATTTCTCACTACTTCCTTCTATGCTAAATGAGGGGGGGTGGCCTCTTTATTTATATAACTTCCAGGCTTATCCATCTTATCTATAAGATAGGATAAGAAATCCACTATGACGAATCATATTCCATACCTTAACTCTTATCTGTACATGTAAGCTTATCTTTTAAGATAAGATAAACCTTATCATTTCACATGGGTTACACATTTTTAGACTTTTTACAAATAAAATGCACAAAATATTTATGACCTCACTCCTTGTCCTTATTACCAATATAATATTTCTAATTCCTAATCATGTAGACCCTACTTCTCTACTTACCCAAACTTTGACATTTTAACATTATTGGGCCACTTATGACAACTATTTACTTTTTACCACAACATTCCTATTGTACTTTTGACTATTACCGTACTATGCATTATTGGCGGCATCGTACTGGCAGCGCCGTTATCTTGTATCGGACGCTACTACTAATTATACTTAACATCATCCTATTCCTAATACATACATTAATGTAATAGAAATTACAGAGGAAAATTTTAGTGTCGACATCTTCCCCCTTCCTAGTTTATACTCCGTCCTTGGAGTAGACTATTCTGGTGCTTGGAAAATCTTCAACTTGTCATGGTTGACCCATTTCGTAGTGGGAGTGCCATCCAATTCCTCCAGTCGGTACATACCATTTTCATGCACAACTGCTATTTTGTAGGGCCCCATCCATTTTGGAAGAAATTTTCTCTGTCTTCTTTTTTTGTATCTGGAATCATATACTAGAACCAAGTCATTCACATGAAATGGAGACCACCGGATCTTTTGATCAAAGTATTCCTTCTGCTTCATTTTCTTCTTATAGCTTGTATCCTTAGCTATTTCCCTCATTTCCTCTAGAAAATGAAGATGTACTAACCTTTCTTTTACTTAATCACTTTCATCCATTCTTTCATTTTCCATTACTCTGACTGTGGGGATATCAAACTCAATAGGAAGAACTGGATCAATGCCATAAGCCAACTGAAATGGGAAGTATCCTGTTGCTGACTTTGATGTTGCCCTATATGCCCACAATGCTGCATGAATCCTCTTATCCCATTTATGTACCTGCAAGGCTGCATCTTTTGCTAGAATTTGACACAACACAAAATTTGTTCATTCCACCTGTCCATTTGTGCTTGGCTTGTATGTTGTTGCCTTCCTGTGCTTAATAGAAAACTTATTGACTAGGGATTCTACCACCTCATTAATGAAGTGGATTCCTTGATCTGTTACAATTTCTAATGGACAATCAAATCTGGTGATAATGCGTTCATATATGAACCTGGCCACTTCATCCATGGAAGTTGTTTTCAATGGCCTAGCTTCAACCCACTTGGTTAAATAATCTATGGAAACTACAATATACTTACTTTGGCGTGAAGTAGTTGGAAGTGGACCTACAATGTCTATTCCCCACTTTTCAAAAGGACCAAGTGGAAGAATAGGGCATAATGGAGCTGATGAAGTCTTACGGTTACCATGTGTTTGAAAATATCACATGTCTTACAATAATTATAACAATATTTAAAAAGAGTGGGCCAGTGATAACCTGCATCCAAGATCCTTCTTGATGTAAGTTGTCCAGAGAAGTGCCCTCCACATGTACCATTGTGGAATTCTTCTAGCAGCTCCTTCCCTTAATCACGTCCAACTGCCCTCTTGTACTGTCCATCAGGTCCTATTCAAAATAATACTCCATGCAGAATAGAAAATGGATGACTGGCTTGAGTAATCTTTCTCTTAGTCTTTGCATTGGCACCATCAGGAAACTTGAATTCATTCAAATAATTCCAAATATCTATGTATTCACTAGGGATTGTGTCAAGGGATAACAATGCTACATCAGGGAAATCACCACCATCACAAGATGATCCTAAACCATCATAGGCTCAAGAGAGTGCATCTGCATTGACATGCTTCTTTCCTGGCCTATCTATAATATCAAATTCAAATTCTTGTAGCAAAATTATCCATCTTGCTATCCTCCCTGATGCGTTAGGCTTATTGACACTATATTTTAGAGCCTGATGATCTGTTACAACTATAAATTTCTGCCCTAGAAAGTAATTTATAAACTTCTTTACAGCAAAAATGATAGCTAGAGCCTCTTTTTCAATTACAGTATAATTTACCTCAGCACTACTCATTTGTCTGCTCCCAAAGTAAATTGGATGTTCATTCCCATTTTCATCCTTTTGGCTCAAAGTACTTCCTAGTGCTGCATCTGAGGCATGAGTGTACACAATGAATTGCTTGCTCCAATCTGGATTCTTTAAAACAGGTGAAGACACCAGGGCTTCCTTCAGTTGTCCAAAAGCTTCATGCGCCTTATTTCCTGGTTCATAAGTAACATCCTTCTTCAAGAACTGGGTTAGTGGCTGTGCAATCTTTGAGAAATTCTTGATGAACCTTCTATAGTAAGCCACATGACCTAAAAATGATCTCAACTTACTTCTATTCATAGGAAATGGTAAATCTTTGATTTTTGAAACTTTATTAGGATCAGTACCAATACCATCTCTGGATACAACATGCCCTAACAAAACACCTTTAGAACATCCAAAGACACACTTTGTAGGGTTTTAGTGAGGCTTGTGCTTCATCTAACCTTTGAAATGTTATCTCCATTTGGTGCAGGTGGTCCAAATTGCTCCCATAGATGCAAAAATCATCCAGAAGTACTCTAATGAAGGTCCCAATGTAGGGTTCGAACACCCTATTCATCAAACGCTGGAATGTTGTCGGAGCATTACACAACCCAAAAGGCATAACTCTATAAGAAAATGTTCCCCAAGGAGTGGTGAACGTGGTCTTTAGCTGATCTTTCTCTACTATACAAACTTGGTTGTAGCCGCTATATCCATCAGCAAAATTATAGCACTCCTGGCTAGCTACTTCATCCAAGATCTGATCTGAAAATGGAAGAGGGTAATGATCCTTCTATGTTGCCTTATTGAGCTTCCTGTAATCAACACAAATGCGTAGCTTCCCATTCTTTTTTATTGAGATCACAATGGGAGAAAACCATTCTAAATTCTCCATAGCAAATATGAATCCTGCATCAAGTAACTTATCTATTTCTTCTTTTACAGTCTTGGAAAAATTAGGATTCATTCTATATGGCATTTGCTTTATGGGCTTAGCACCATCTACTAGCTCAATAGAATGTTCTACCCAACTTACTTGATGGAGTTCCTTGTAATAAAAAGTGAATATGTGTATGTACCTTCGAAAGAGCTGGAGGTAGGATTCCTTCTCACTCTCCATCACAACATCACCAATCTTTATTTGTTGGAGACGATCATCAACTTCTTCTGCAGATAATTTTATTGGGTCATGAGTTGGTGTGACTGGAAGGATATCCATGACTGAAACATCAACCTCACTTCCTTCATCTTCAGTGTCCACTTCACTGTCCACAGGTTCTGCTTTATGATGCCAAGGGATCACGTTTATCTTCACCCTCTCTCTACCATGTCCAAGTGTAATGAAACCTTCATTCAAGTAGTTTCTTGCATGAACTCTCCTTAGCCATGGTCTTCCCAGCAACATTGGGTACGCACCAGTACCATTTTTTCATCACCTGAAAGTCTACCACACATACAACACCCATAACAGATATTGCCACATTTGAAACTACACCTTCTGGTTTAGTTTTTCCCTTATTTAATGACCTTAACATAAGTGTTGAAGGGCGATCAATTTTTAAACCCAACATATTCATTACAGACTCGGTCATTACATTAACTGCAGCACCTCCATCAACTAAGACATCATGAATTGAAATACCATTACATAATACCTCAGCTTGTGGAGCATAGGGATCTACCTCTACCTCCAAAATAGGGACCTCAACCTCCTTCCTTCGTCGAGCGTTGAGTCCACTTCGCAACTCCCGCCTCTTCTCAGAAGACATAGCCAAGAGTTGACCATATGTAATATTTGTAGGCCTTTTGGACAGATCTTCCAAGATGGAGTATGGTCCTTGCCCCTGTGAAATCATAAAATCCTGCACACCCAACTTTCTTCTCCTATGTTTCTTACTAGTTTCTCCTTTCATCTTCTTAGGATCATTTCCATCTTGATTATATTTTTCTTTCTTTCTTTTTGTTACAAACACATCTACTTCATTATTTCTACTCTTATCTACTACATCAAAAGAATTCACAGGTGCTTTTCCTTTATCATTATCTCCTTTACCAGATGTAGAAGCTTTATCTGGACAATTAGACTTATAATGACCCTTTTTATAACAACCATAACATACAACTTCAGAAATATTTCTTTTTGGACCTCTATCTCCTCCCTGAGAACTAAATTCTTTTCCTTGAAGAAGATTAATAGTTAACCGACCCATCTTTTTGAGCAGATCTTCATACTCAGTACATGTACTAGGAGAAATATTTGTGCTCACCGGGAGTGGTTGTGGATTCTAGACCAAAGGTGCTGGTGTAGGCTCTACTTTAGCAACAATTTCTTTGGGCTCCTCTTCCATGCTTTCTTCTTGCCTTCTTGCAATCTCCTTTGCTTGTTCAATGG
Source organism: Taxus chinensis (assembly GCA_019776745.2). Lineage (NCBI taxonomy): Eukaryota > Viridiplantae > Streptophyta > Pinopsida > Cupressales > Taxaceae > Taxus > Taxus chinensis. The sequence goes on from CM034148.1 coordinate 700,913,389, forward strand.
TAGCTGGGCGGTCATACTTCACTCGTTGTCTGATCTCTGGCTTCATCCCAAGAATGAAGTGCTTACATAGGATATTATCCACGCCATTCATCAACCCATCCGCTAATCCTTCCTTCCAGATCTGGGCATCGAGCTTCCTCCTTAGCTCTAGAACACGAGCATGATAATCCCTTATCTTCTCCTTCTCTCCTTGGGATAGCTTTGTGATCTCGATCATGAGATCTGCATATTTCTGTTGTTCACCAAATTCTTCAAGAAAAATTTCAGTTAATAAATCCCATGAATTTTTCACATTTTCACCTAGTGTTTCAAACCACCTAAGTGTTGAACCATCCAAAAAGGTAGGAAAAAATTCAGTCCATTGTTCCCTTCTTATAAGGCCATTACAAATACAAGATTGTTTAAACTCTTGAATGAAAGAGGAAGCATCTTCATTGGATTGGGCTGAAAAAATAGGAATCTTTCCCATTTTCAAAAGTAACCACCGTAAAATACCAACCCACAAGTACAATCAACAAGACTTATGTGCACAAATAATTGGAATCACTATAATAGAAAGTGACTTTACACCTTTCTACAGTAAAATAGAAATGACCACGGTAACTATGGTAAAACTTGACTTACTAAGGTAAAAACTGACTTTACTGTGGTAAACACTATTCACAATAAAAATTGAAGTTACTGCGGTAAATACTATTCACGGTAAAAAGTGACTTTACTGTGATAAATACTATTCACAGCAAAAAATGACTTTACCATGGTAACTACTATTCACGGCAAAAATGAATTTACCATGGTAACTACTATGCACAGTAAAAATAAGGTTACCCTCCAATTGATTTTTGCCTAAGTGGGAATATCTCTCCAGAAAATCCACCAACGAGGAATGGTCCCGGCAACGGAACCAAAATGTCATCACCAATCCGGCACTATGATTATTCTTCACCGGGAACTCCTCGTGCTATGATTATTTACTAATGCACATCCTTTAGTTTGGTGGATGTAATCTGGAAACACAACAACAAACATAACACAAGAATACCATCGACTATGATAAGAAGGAATGATGATAAATCTGAAATATCAGAGTAAATTATAATATTAGCATGAAATTGTTACAATCTCACCCATGAGGTACTTCAAGTGTTATTGACTTCACTTGGATTCCACCCAATACTATGGGATAAACTTCACAATTACACCTCTTAATGGCTTCTTCAACACACCTTTAAACTGATGGCTTCCTTTACACACTTACTCATACAATATTTCTCACTACTTCCTTCTATGCTAAATGAGGGGGGGTGGCCTCTTTATTTATGGAACTTCCAAGCTTATCCATCTTATCTCTAAGATAGGATAAGAAATCCACTCTGACGAATCATATTCCATACCTTAACTCTTATCTGTACATGTAAGCTTATCTTTTAAGATAAGATAAACCTTATCATTTCACATGGGTTACACATTTTTAGACTTTTTACAAATAAAATGCACAAAATATATATGACCTCACTCCTTGTCCTTATTACCAATATAATATTTCTAATTCCTAATCATGTAGACCCTACTTCTCTACTTACCCCAACTTTGACATTTTAACATTACTGGACCACTTACGACAACTATTTACTTTTTTACCACAACATTCCTATTGTACTTTTAACTATTACCGTACTATACATTATTGGCGGCATCGTACTGACAGCACCGTTATCTTCTATCGGACGCTACTACTAATTATACTTAACAACATCCTATTCCTAATACATACATTAATGTACAATAGAAATTACAGAGGAAAATTTTAGTGTCGACAGTACCACTCCTCCTCCTCCAGCAAAGAGAGCTAAAACAACTTCAAAAATAGTGACAGATGCTCAAGGCCAAAAATTTCTAGAGGTTGCAAATCCTAAGGTTGATAAGGTAAAGAAATATCTATTAGCCTCTGACCTAAAGCTTTCCATAATTCCAATGGGAGAATCTACTCCTGAGAGTGAGGTGCATAACCTACAAGAAATAGTAACCAAGGTTATTGAGAGAGTGGAGAAAGGTAAACAGACTATAGAAAAGTTGGAAGAATAGAATCAAGTTATTTCTAGCTTCATCAAGTCATTATTGACTAAAGATAAGGTTTTGGATCCTACTCCACTGGCTTCCCTGCCACCTCCTATGATTCTCAGTCAGGATGAGGTTCAAAGTATCAAAGATATACATAGATATTCCACTTATGGAAGGGATATGGAATCCATGGTTGATGACATGACCATTACAGGCTTGAACTTCATTGAAGAGGCCTTCAAAGCCAATGAGAAGGTGGTCAACCTGCAACAAAAACTCTCCTCCTCTATTGCAACTATGGATAAAGAACTGAATCTTTGGAGTAGTTGCATCATCGATCTTCGCCTGATGGAACAAGCTGATGAAAAGATATTGATGGCCAATAAAGTTTTTGATGATGCCCAGGACAACTTGTTGGCAAAAGGGAGAACCTTTCAAGACTTGTGTTACATCTGCCTTCAAGGATATTCACTGTCATCTTCATGATGAAACTTTAGGTGTTCCTTTCTCTCTTCAAGATATTAAAACTCAGTTCAAGACATTTGTTAAAGAAAACTTGTTCAAGGAGGAATTGATTACCAAAGAGAAGATAAAGGATATTTTCTCCCTTCAATCTGTCATTGAAGAGGCTGATAAAGAATACCTTGAACATACCATATTTGATAAGGACATGTAGAAATGTCTAGGCACTTGGTCTCAAGCCACTGCCAACACATCAGTCCCACGAGGCAGGGAGATAGCTAAGGCACTAAAAAGATTCAGGAAACATATTCTCAAGTCAGTGTGCCCTCCTCAGCAATAAGTGGATGTTTTCTCTTCTAGTTTCTCCTCTTCTCCTTATTTTTTTGAAATCGATCTCATTGTAAACTAATTAAGGACCTTGTGTCGAGCACTTCCTTAATTAATATTTTAGTTAAAAGAAACAATTACCAAGTGTAACCAATTTGTAAGCTATATAATGGGCTCTCTACGCCATTTTAAGGGGCTAGAACTCTGTTTATTTTTGAAATTGTAAAGGAGTAAAAAGCTATGAATACAAGAAAATCTCTTTCGATTTCCATCTGCTCTTGTTATTTCATTTCTATCTTTTAAAAGTTATTGAATCATTAGTGTGTTTTACTTCAAGAAGTTTTGTATTCTTATGGATGTCATCTCTGGAACTTTGTGTCTATGAAATATCATCTTGTGGTTTTAAAATGCAAATGATTCAGTTCTATATGATTCCGTTTTGGCATGCGTAAAGAATTATTTTGTTATCTATATTTCCTGAGAATGCTATTCTACCTCCTCCCATTCATTAATTCTTCTATCCTTTTGTATTAATGATCTGTTATATCAAACACTTTCATGATATCAGAGTTCCTCATTAAAACTAAACATTGTACATTTGTAAATAGATTGTTGCCTTTAAAAAAGGGAACCTCTCCCATTAAAGAGGAGGGACTTCTGTCCCCTGACTATTACTTTTAATAAAGTCCTATTTGACAACCAACAGTTTTTGGCGACTCCGTTGGGGATTCGTTTTGAACGTATTATAGTTTTTGAATAATTTCTTGATCATTCTTTGATCTAGAAACTCTGTAATTTACTTGTGGTAGGAGAGCCCTTGGGATTGAATATTCTCAGTTTTGTCTCTTAGAGAAGCAAGGTTTTCCTCTTCCTTCAACAAGGAGAAATAGAATAACTCGTTCCATAAGCACACCCCCTGTTGAAGATAGAAATCTTTCAAGTACTGTTCCTCTAGAAAAACTCAGCCCTAATCTTTGTGCTTTGATTCTTGCTGGTGTTTCAGTTCCCCTTCAAGAAGTTTTTCCAAGGATGGAAGTTCCATTACCTTGGGGCCATCGTGTTGGGCCTCTTGCCCTTCCTCAGCCTTTGCATGATTTTCCCAGGGTTAACAGAAAGAACTTTCCCAAGTTCAGAGGTGATGGAAAGGTGCACGCTGATGAACATATTGCAACCTTCATAGTTGCATGTGGAGTCCTCGGAGTTGAGCATGAAGATGTCTTGATGAGGATTTTTGTAGAAAATTTGTAAGATAATGCAGCAGATTGGTTCTATCACCTTCCTGCTGGGGCCATTACCAGTTGGACCACAATGAGAACAAGATTTGAGAACCATTTCAAACCTGCAGAGGATGTGCATGCTCTACTAGCCCAGATTTCTCAAATAAAGAAATAATCACAAGAGCCCATGAGGGAATTTGTGGCCAGGTTCAACAAATTGATTTACAAAATCCCACTAGATACTCAGCCTGTAGATCAAATTCAAAAATGTTTCTTCCTTAATGCTCAATTACCTGAAGTTAGCTATGCATTAAGAAGAGCCAATCTTGCAACATTGGCTAAGGATCAGAGATTAGTTGTTAGTGTTGAAGATGGCTTGATCATGTCTGGTAAGTTGAAAAGAGATCCTTCCAAATATAGAGCTTCTTCTTCCTCTTCTTCTACTCCCGGAGCTAATATAGATCCATTAGTACAAAATCTTGCCAATGACCTCATTGCCATCAAGAAACAATTGGCTCAACATGCTCCTTATGCAGATGTTCCAAGGAGGAATTTTCAGCCTAGGAATCATTTTGCTTCCTCTCAGACAAGGCTGGCAATTGAGGGGCCACCCATTAAGGTCCCTATTAATGAAACTTGTGAGGTTGAAGAACCTGAAGATGAAGAGATTAATGAAGATTTTGAAGAACCTAAAGAAGAGGCTGATGAAGAACTGGAGGAACTTGAGGGATCTCGAGTTAATTTCTTCACCACTGAAGGTGTTGATGAAGAGGATGACTATGATGAAGTTGTAGCAGATATGAATAGTGAATCATACGCTGTCATGACTCGGGAACAAACAAATAAGAATGAGAAAGTGATGCAGCCTGCTAAGAGGTCCAAGGAGCATCCCATGACTATTCCCATTGTTGCAAAAAGAGGATCTCCTATCTCCATTGCATCCACACAAAAGGTAAGTCCTGTTAATTCTTCTTTTCCTAATTCTACTGCTAAAATTTTTTCTTCTCTAACTCCTAAACCTAATAATCCTAAGATTCCCAATGATGATAGCCCATCCACCTCTAGATCTTTTGATATCATTGATCACCTTAAAAAGATAAAAGTTCAAATTTCAGAGGCTGAGTATTATCAAACCCACCCTAAATCCTTTGCCAAAATGGTCCACTTTGTCAATTCCCATTCCAAAACTACCTCTAAAGGCCTTTTTCCTACTCCATCCTCCACACCCCAACCCAACCTTGTAGCTGCAGTCACCTTGCCTAATGAGAAAATCAAACCATTTTATGTAAACCTTCTTATAGCTAGCCATAAACTTAGCAACTGTGTCATAGAATCAGGAGCATCGGATAATGTCATGCCTGTCAAAGTGGCTCATGCTTTAGGTCTTAATCTGACACGCACTTATGGGTCTTGTTATTCTATGGAGAGTAAGGAGGTTCCTTTGGTTGGAAGGATTAAAGATGCACATGTAGAATTTGTTGCCTTACCTAAGAAAAAGGTTTTGGCTACTATTCTGGTAGTAGATATCCCTCCTTCATATGGTATGCTGTTAAGTAGGATTTTTTGTAAAGATGTGGGAGGAGAGATTCAAATGGATTGGTCACATGCCCTTATACCAGTCAATAGAAAGATGAAGAAGTTGTTGCCTGAGAAGCAATCTAAGTATATTGTGTAAAAAATAGATGATCCCAAAGCACAATAACTCTATGAGGATATTAGTTATGGGAACTATATGATTATGTCTCTAGAGAAAACTCAACTTCCCAAAGAAGTACTTCATGATCCTAATGTTGTTTGGAATTTGGAATTTGATGGAAGTTGTTCCTCGAGTGGTTCTGGAGCTAGCGTGGTGTTGATGTCTCCAAAGGGAAAATTTCATCCTTTCTAATTCAAGCTACAGTTTGAAAATACCAATAATACATAAGAGTATGAAGCTCTCATCCTTGGACTTAATGTGGCAAAAGAAAATGGTGTGAAGAATATTCTGGCTCATGGAGATGTAGAACTAGTTGTTAAACAAGTCAGAGACCTTTTTCAAGTAAATAATAGGAGGTTAAAGCATTACGGAAATCTACTTTGAGATTCTATTGAATTTCTAGATGCCTTCTCCATCAAAGTAGTTCCAAGAGGAAAGAACGCCAGGGCTGATTCACTACTTGTTTCAGGATCATTGCTGATACCTCATCTTGATTTCTCTCAAGATAAATTTACCATTGAAATGATCCATAGGCCAAGTGTTCCTGATAATGCAAGTAACTGGCAAGTTTTCAATGATGATCATTATTTTCTTTCTTTCTTGGAGCTCTTTGAAGGAACTGACAATTTTCCTCGTGAGATTGAATCTTCTAATGAGGAAGGTGTCAAAGAGGAGAAAGATCAAGATGGGTGCATCAGACTCAAAGGTAACAAGATTCCTAAAGGGCTAGTGAGTTTGGAGGATTTTTTTGATAAACATGACATGTATGTTAAGTATAAAGCTTCTGCAGGAGTGTGGTAATCTGCTGAGTATGAAAAGATTAACATTGGGGGCTCGGATGATCCCAAAATGGTGAACATTGGAAAGTGTTGTACGCAAGAAGAAAAGAAGAAGGTAGTGAACCTCTTGAAGAAGTATAGGGATGTTCTTACATATTCATATGAGGATCTAAAATCTTTCCAACTAAAGGAAATGCAACATTTCATTCCTCTCAAACCTAGGATTAAACCTTTCAAGCAAAAGCAAAGGCAGTATAATCCAAAGATTGCTGACACCATTTTTCAGGAAATACAGAAATTTCTGAAAGCCAAATTTATCTTCCCCATTCACCATTCGACAAGGATTGCCAACATTATACCTGTCAGGAATAAAAATGGTGAGATTCATATCTATGTTGACTTCAGGAATCTAAATCAAGCTTCCTTGAAGAACAACTATCCTCTACCTATGATGGATCAAGTCTTGCAAGCTATTACATGATCTGAAATGTTGTCCATGCTTGATGGATTCTTAAGGTATAATCAAGTGGAAGTTAATACCGCAGATCAGCACAAGACTGCCTTCACCACCCCTTAGGGTACTTTTTCCTACAAAAGGATGCCTTTCAGACTCATTAATGTTGGTGCCACTTTTCAAAGGGCTATGGACTTGACTTTTGGAAGCTTGAAAGGGAAATGTATTGTTGTGTATCTAGATGACCTGACTGTGTTTTCCAAAACTAGAGCAGATCATTTTCAGCATCTGGAAACAGTTCTCTTGAAATGCAGAGAGCATGGGGATTCTTTGAATCCCAAGAAATATGTCTTTTGTGTCACAGAGGGAAAATTGTTGAGGCATGTTGTCTCTAGAGATGGAATCAAAATTGATCCTGAACAAGTTCAAGCTATTCAATAGATTCCTCTTCCCACAAGTAAGAAGGGAGTGCATTCTTTCTTCGGTAAGATCAACTTCCTAAGAAGATTCATTCCTAATTTTGTAGAGCTAACTTTGAATATTTCCCAAATGATGAAAGGAAAAAAAAAACGTTTGGTTGGTCCTCTGAAGGGAAAGAAACTTTTGAAGTTATAAAAAATGCTATTGCTAGGAATCCTATCTTATCATGTCTAGATTTTAGTAAAGATTTTATTATTTATTGTTATGCCACAGAAAGCAGCCTGGCTATTATATTGACCCAGAAAGATTCTGATGATCATGAGCTCCCAATTTCATTCATGAGCTACATTCTTAAAAATCATGAGTTGAAATACACCATGATGGAGAAACATGCTTTTGCAGTGGTTTAGCTATCAAGCAGTTTCGATTTTATATTCTTAGCTCTCACTTTGTGGTGCTTGTGCCTGATACAACCATCAAGTCTATTCTTACGCAGAAAGAATTTAGAACTAAGAGAGGAAACTGGGTAGCAAAGATAATATCATACTAACCAAACTAGTCTGGGGTAAATGCTTGTGTGAACTCATTGCTGAAGGATCTGGTCATGAATTACCTAAGGAGGAGGTTGATGTTCCTATCGTTCTATTTCTTAGCTCAACAGATGAATGGTATGCTAATATTGCTCATTTTCTCACCTATGGGGAGTGTTCCTCTCACTTGACTGCCAAAGAGAAGAGAGATATCAAGCTAAGATCAGCACAATATGTGTTGTGGGAGAATTCTTTGTTCAAACGTGGAATGGATGGAAGATTTTTGAAATGTGTTGAAAAAGAGCAACAGAAGAAGATTTTCTCATCTTTCCATGATCAAGCATGTGGAGGTCATTACTCATTTACTGTTACTACTCACAAGATTCTTCATGCTAGATACTATTGGCGTACCTTGTTTAAATATGCATCAAAATGGGTTGATAAATGTGAATCTTGTCAGACCTTTGTGGGAAGACCCAAGTTGGCTGCCTTGCCGCTTAAACCAGTTGTGATTGAAGAGTCATTTCAACAGTGGGGTTTAGATTTCATTGCAACACTGAACCCATCTTCAAGTGTAGGACATACTCATGTGTTGACTGCCACATATTATTTCACTAAGTGGGTAAAAGCCATTCCAGTAAAGAGTACTACTTCTGAAGCAGTATGTAGTTTTATCAAAGAAAACATCTTGGTAAGGTTTGGAGTGCCAAACAAGATTGTGACTGATAATGCTTCAAATTTTTCTTCTGCTAAGATGATGGATTTATGTTATGGATACGGAATTTCCCTTGCTCACTCTTTAGATTACTATCCTTAAGGGAATGGATAGGTAGAATCAACAAACAAGAATCTGGTGACTATAGTAAGGAAATTGGTTAATGAATCTCAGAGGAACTGGCACAAGAAACTTTATGATGCTCTTTAGGCAGATAGGATCACTCCTAAAATATCTATTGGGATGTCCCCTTTTTAAGTGGTGTATAGTGTGGAAGCCCAATTACCAGTAACAGTGGAGCTACCAGATTTGTACTTAATGAAGGCCATTGAAGACACTAGTTTCAATGATTCTTTAGATAAAAGGATCATGTATCTTCATAAGTTGAATGAAGATAGGTTGCAGGTTGATAGAATATTTTCCCACCAGTAGAAGGTGAAATCTTTGTTTGACAAGAAGGCCAAGTCTAGAGATTTCAAAGTTGGAGACATTATTTTGTTGTGGGATAAAATACATGAGCCTCGAGGAAGCCATGGTAAGTTTTATTCTCTTTGGCTCGGTCCTTTCAATATTAGGCACTTTGCTGGTGAGAATTCTTTCTATCTTGATTACATGGATGGTTCCTCTCTCCCACTTCCTTATAGTGGGAAGTACCTGAAATTGTTTAAGTCCTAGGTGAATAGGAAGTCTCTTTGTATATTATGTATAGGGTGTGTTTGATTTCCCTTGCCTTTGGCGTGTTTCTTTTACTTTCTTGTATGTTTTATTCTGTATTGGTTTGCCTTTTGACTCTATGGCCTAATGGATTTGGCACTGGTCTTCTTCCCCTAGGTTGTCTAGAGTTCTTGCCTTGTCTCATTCTTCTGATCTAGCCAAGTCATCCCCAGAAAGAGCCAGCTGTTGTCCTCTCAAAATTTCCGCTCTTTTGAAAGTCATAAAATTGAAAAATTTTGAGTTGACACACTTAAGTGATGTTCTAGTGAAGTGAAAAGTTGAGGAGATAGTGAAAATTCACGTTTTTTGGGGTATTTTGGTAATTTGCGGGTCTGTCAGACATTTTTGTCCCTCATGTCCCAAGTTCTACTGGGCCTTCTATTCCCCAATCAGCCATATTCCCCGAAAATCTTTTAACTTTCGCTTCTGTCAAAAAAATTTGGCCCGCTTGTCCAAAGTTCACCTAGGCTCTCTATTCCCAGATCGCCTATATCGGGTGCTACACATACTTTTGTCCCATCTATCCCAAAAGCATATGTGCCTTCTGTCCCCGCTTTTCCCACATCACGTGCATCGACCAAATCACATCTTCACATCCCTCGTGTTTCCAAGTTTCTGGACCGCCCGTGCTCATTTTGGCCACATCACCCGCGTCAGCCGAATCGCTTCTTCACGTCCTTAATGTCCCAAATGTACCTAAGACCATTCAGGCCATTTTTTTCCACTCTTCCCGATTCTTATCTTTTTAATTCAGTGCATATGAATTTAATGCACATTTAATGAACTTCTCTCTCCTAAATGGCTATTTAACGGGGCTATTCTCTATAAATTTGGCACACTGCTCACTTGCCATCATTTGCTCAAATCCCTATAATTAAGGTCATTTTCTCGTGCTCCTGATCCCTTTGCATTTTTCATTACGAATTCGATCATTGAATAATTTTTCTCTGTACATTGCAAACATGAAGATTAAATTCCCAGGTCAGGAACATGTTTCACCTCTTGATGTTTCGCACGGAATGTTTCAGCTTTTGGGAATAGAGTTGTTTCTATCCTTTCATTCCTTTTAGAAACAAATAAGGGTTAGGGCTAGGAGGAATACCTGTTGAATGTCGAGATGGGGTGCGCGTACCGTAGAGAGAGATCAGGTTGATTGCGAAGGATTCCTTTTTGTCTTGGAAGGACTACCTGCAAATAAGAATACAAGACCACAAGATTTTGATTAGACAATAAATTAGGGAACTACCTTGGGCCCAGGAAATATAAAACTTCCTTTCGAAGGTGGTCTGTTCCCCTGCTAATATGAATTAACACAGAAGATTGTAAAATAAAAATTTAATTGCCTCGTTGAAACAAGTAGAGGGAAAGGCTGGTTTTTGGTTTTGAGTCACGATAACTGATACCGGTTGCTGCTAACCGATATCGGTAGGGGCTATGTTTTAGGGACTTTTGGTGAGGGTCGGTTGTAGGGTGGTTGTGTTTTTTGTAAGGCTAGTAAAATGAGTGGGATTAGGTAACGGGGTGATGAGAGGGTAGAGAAATGATAGTTAGATGTAATGTGTTGCTGGGTAGTAGATCTAGGAATAGATTTATGACGGCTGTGATTCAAAATTCTAAGAAGTGTTATCAAAGAGAACACACAAGATACTACTTACTGGTTATTGACGAGAATGCAGGTTCAAGAACTGTGATGACAAAGGCAGAACTCAGATAGGATGTCCCGACAATCAAAAGAGGAGATATCTTCCCTCTCGATGATCAGCTGAGTGTCACAGGGCTCTGGTTATTCAGTTGCAGTCTTGGGCTTGATGTCCTTCTCTGCAAACTCTTCTTCTTTCTTCACTTGTCTCTGCTCGGCCAAGTAAAATCCAGATTCCCTCGATCACTTCTAATGATCCCGATTAATCAAAAATTCTTCGACGTTTGTTTCTGGTTAGGGGAGGTCATTTACAGGGAACCAATGGTGGTTATGTAACCGACGGCGGTCGAGTAGGAACCGGTATCGGTCAGGTCAAAGTGGGCTATTTTTAGTAAAATAGCCAACTTTCCCTCCTTTTCTCCCGGGGGATTAGTTGCGGGCTTGGTCAAGTAACTACAAGGTCAGTTTTGGGTGCGAGTAAGGAGTCATTAGTCATGGGTGTGGATGTAGACCAAGTTATAGGTCTTAATTAGGTTAGTTTAGGGTTAGGACTAAGTCATTATGAGGTGACAAAATGAGGTGGCAGGTAAGGCGACGTGGATTTATTAATTATAAGGTATTTAATAAATAATTGTGTAAGGTTTAGGTGATGAGGTTAGGTTGCGAAATGAGATGCGGGTCACAAAGGGTCGTAAGACACAAATTTGGTGTCTACATTAGCCCCTTATTGTCGTGTAGCTTGTTTTGTAAAGCTGTACAGACAATAATATGAAGTGGTTACCCCTGTTAAGGGTATAGGTAATCCCCCTCAAATCTATCACAGATTGAGGTAGCGTGAAATCAGGGATAGGGTTGATAAAGGGTAAATGGTGTGGAGATGATGGTGAGATGGTGGGGTAGGTCCAAAGAAGCAGACGCACGTTGAAATGCAGTAGTGTGACCAGGGTACATGATTTGAAGAGCAAACAAGCAATTCATAGGCAAAGGTCGATAGTTTATCCAAACAAGGGTGATATAATCCTAGTATCCAAGGCATAGGAAGTAGCTCCAGGGGATATAACGGGTAAGGTACAGGAACGTTTAGGCATGTTCAGCAGTACCAAATGGTTGGTTTGGTTGGGATAAACGTCACGGTCTAGGTCTAGGAAAAGTTGGTCGACTGATCAAGTCAAGTACCCGAATCATGCTAAAACACGAACAGGTGAGCTCGGGTGAACAAAAAAAGCTACATGATGGGTGGATAAAATTGTATGTTGTTGATGTTGGGCGAGGTAGTTAATTGGTGCGATCTTAGGTCAGGCCAAATTGTTGGGTGCGGCCTTGGGTCGGGCCAAATGGGTTGGTTATAGCCTTAGGTTGAGCCAAATAGGTTGGTTGCGGCCTTGGGTCGGGCCAAATGGGTTGGTTGCGGCCTTGGGTCGGGCCAAATAGGTTGGTTGTCAGGCCTTGGGTCAGGCCAAATGGTTGGGGTGAGGTTGGGTCGGGCCAAATGGTTGGGGTGAGGCCTTAGGTCGGGCAAATGGTTGGGGTGAGGCCTTGGGCAGGCCTTGGGTCGGGCCAAATGAAGTTAACAAAGGGTTTTCAGCAAAGGTTGATATAGGCGATGTTGTGAGCCAAAGGGCGATTAGTAAATAAGGGCAGAAATTGGGGAAGAGTTGGGATAAAAGTTGGGTGTCGATTGTTGATGACCGATATCGGTGAAGTGACCGATACCGATTCCTTAGGGCACAATAAAACCGATATCGGTTATAGGTCAAAAACCTATAAAAAGAAAAATACGGCCTGTCATTGTCACATTGTCAATTTGAAAACCAATTTGAGTTGTCTGAGGTGGAGTGTTGAGATTGGGGCATTTGTCGGTTGAGGTGGCGCTATTTGAGTGGAGGAGTGAGTGGTTAGTGGGCCCGAGTGAGTAGGAGGCAGCAGTTGATTGGTGGAGGGCCCAGCAGAGGAGAGTTAGAGCCATGGCACAGCCAGGAGGAGCAGGAGGTGCTGGACCGGCTGGACCACCACCACCTATCCCACCACGACGACGTGTCGTCATACCGGTAGGTTCGAAACCTTGCATTGTGTTTGTTTGATGTTATTAAGCTAGATTTGGGTTTTGGGTAGGAATCTCAAATTTTAATAAAATAATGCATAAATTGAAGTAATTTGAAAAATGAAGAGGATAGATGGGTTAAATAGGTCAAGGCGGCAGGGTGGGTAGGTTTTTCAGGTATTTGGGTGGGTAAATAGAGAGAAATAGGGAAAAATGGATTTGGGGGGCCGCGTGGGGTTCGGCTCCGGAATTTTACAGCGACCGATGTCGGTCGCTAATCGACCGTCATCGGTCATGAAATTTTCAGTGCACCAAGTTTTGTGGGTGAACCGGTGTCGGTCGTATAGTGACCAACGTCAGTGGAGAGGACTGGTGTCAGTCATAAGTGACCGGTACCAGTCCTTAGTTAGGTTTTAGTTCATTTTTGTTGGTTTGGGTTGTGTTGTTGTTTTGAATTTTTGGTTGTGGTTTGGGTGTTTTGGTATTATTTGGGTTGTTTTTTTGGGTGTTGTGGTATGGTTTGGGTGTTGTGGTATGGTTTGGGTTGTGGTGGGAATGTTTTGGTATGTGGTTTGGGTGTTTTGGTATTATTTGGGTTGTTGGTGGGAGTGTTGTGGTATTGTTTGGGTGTTTTGGTATGGTTTAAGGTTGTCATTTGGGTGTTTTGCAATATTGTTTGGGTTGTTGTTTTGGGTGTGAAGAGGGAGGGGGATATCGTAGATGTTTTTAGGGTAAGATAGGTGGGTGTAGATGTGTGTTATAGAGTCATGGTGTGGTTAGGTGGATAAGAAAGGGGGTATAGAGAGTTAAATTAATGTTTGTCGTAAAGAGTAGGGCTAATACAGTGGGTTGGTTTTGCAGGCATGTCAGCAGCTGACGATGCAGGACAGGATGCCCCCGCTGTTGAGACAGATGCGGCCACACGTGTCCGCAGCACACTGGGGAATTATGCACGAGGTGGGACTCGGCAGAGTCCAAGCGATACAGGGCGATTGATAGGGATCACAGTGATGATGGTCGCCCTCATCGAGAGATGGGATCCGGCGACCAATGTGTTCCATCTCCCGACTAGAGAGATGACCATTACATTGGAGGATGTGTATCGCATCCTTAGATTACTGATTGATCGAGAGGTAGTCTTCTAGGTGGATGCAGAGACAGCCATGGACAACATCCTACATGTATTTGGGGATGCAGCTGCGCTATTGACGTATCACAATGCAAGCATCGCGTATGGGGATATGCACCGTGCCCACCGACATGAGACACGGCTTGCCGTGTTGATGATGATCGGCATCACCTGCTTCGCCCTCCCAGACTCAGAGGGAGGCCACTTTCCATAGGCGTTGATGGGGGTGTTACACGAGATGATCAAGGAGCATACATGTTATGCTTGGGCACCAGTATACATGGTGCAGTTATACAGAGAGCTGTGGGGCTATTGCCGGATGTGGCGATTCGGGATTTTCTCTAGCTTTTTGCTACACTGTTGGGCATATGAACATATCATATGCATTAGACCAGTAGGAATGCCCTAGCAGCCAGGGCCACTGGTGATCTACAGATATGGTTTTCAGAGGTGGTTGGGGGTCGTGGGCCAGCCACGAGCAGTACTCGCCAGACAAGATGTAGCATATTACCGGCATGTATTAGAGGGCTTGACAGTTTTAGATATTGTATGGAGACCCTACAGAGGTCATCACCCTCGCGAAGGAGCCCGATCACAGTTGCGGTGGATCCAGTATACATTCTAGATAGCGGGACGGAGGCCGGGAGAGTATGAGCGGATACCCCTAGAGAGGGTATGCCGGCAGATGGGGCTACGACAGGATGAGCCACCTCCCTTCCTTTAATACCGGAGGGATGATGTAGAGGCCCCACTACCTACACCACAACCCGTGGACCCAGATTGGGTAGCAAAGAGGCCTGCAGATGATACCGTGGATGACGCTGGCTGCACAGGGAGAATTTTTGGTATGGTGGGCAGGAGAGAGAGCTGCGAGGAGAGCACAGCCCGCATAGCCAGATTTGGTGGCTGTGATAGCAGAAAGGGACCAGCTCAAGGGCTAGGTACAATTATTACAAGGGCAGCTTACTGCTGCACAGGCATAGATAGGTGTCTTACAGGGGCATCTAGCCCAGGCTCAAGTACAGGCACAGGCACCACCACCTCAGCGGCACAGGCATAGGCTCAGACACCACTAGCGGCACCACCAGCGGCACCGGTATAGCCACAGGTATCGGTACCGCCACAGGCCATGAAAGGCACCACCAGCGGCACAAGCACAGGCACATGGGGCACTGGTCTTAGGAGTCAGGGGACCAACCCCAGCAACTATGGTGGCACGGGACCGTTATATGGAGGCGAGAGCGGAGGCTCGATACTATCAGGATGTCTTTAATGGTACCGGAGCTGAGTATCAGCCATATGCGGCATATAGAGTAGAGACCTCTCGGAGTAAGAGATCTCAGGGAGGTGCAGCCACAGCCGGTGGGTCTGTGACAGGTAGGAGGTGAGAGGCAGTGCACAGGACCTCCAGGGAGACAGGCAGAGGGCGGTGGAGAGAGCTGAGGGATCCCTGGCAGAGGAGATAGATTTTTGTGTTTGTATATTGGATATGGGCACCGGTCTGCGAACCGGTTATGTTTATAGAGGCTTGCGTGCCTACACATGATGTCATTTATTCATTTATTCATTTATTGTATATACCGGCCTGCGAGCCGAGTACGGGTTGTACAGTTGATACCGGCCTGTGAGCCGAGTATGTTTTTGATATGAGAGACCGGCCTGCGAGCCGAGTCGAGATTATTGATAGTTATTGCGGCCTGCGTGCCGCTTTGTTGTATTATGAGATCACAGAGGCCCCTATGCAGGGCACATTGTATATTTGAAACTATTGATATATATAGATATGATGGTTTTGACCCACATGCTGTGTTTTAAAATGTTTTAAGTGTTTTGTCGATGGTTTGTGATATATAATGTATGATGAGTTTGATCCACATGGTTTATATATTGATGTTGTTGATGTCTTTTGTTAATGGGATGTATGTATATATAGATGATGAGTTTAATTGACATGTTGTATTATGAAATGTTGTATGTTTTGTCACTGTTTTGTGAAATTGAATGTATGTAGCTGATTGAGTTGGATCCAAATGGTGTATAGATTGATGGCTTTTGATATCGTTAGTTGATGGCTTGTTTGTTTTTGTAATATAGATAGATGATGTTGATGAAATTGTAATGAGATGTGGATTTGATGAAAAATTATAGATAACAGTGTTGTTATGCAGGAAAAAGAGGCGGGCGCCACAAAAAATTAGGTAGAAAATAAAGAAAAGAACTATGTTTAAAAAAAAAGGTAGGTATATAACCGATATCGGTTAGATAACCGATGTCGGTAGACAATAGACCGATATCGGTTAGGTAACCGATACCGGTTATGCAAAAATGAGCTTTTCTAAAAATAGAAAAGCTTGGGTGGCAACTTAAGTTCTTATTTTTAGAGCCATGCAAGATGTTAAATACGTGAATGCGACGCTGTTTGACGACTGAGACAGGTAATTGCATGAGAGAATTGAGTAATAAGGAGGAAAGAGACAGGTAACGTGAGTGTGGGCTGAGATTCAGAAGGCAGAAATACAAGCTATATTTGAAAAAAGGGTGGTGATCATGGCTGAACAAGGAGAAGCATCCACAGGCAGGGACGAGAGGGAAGACAAGTTCCACCTCAAGCTGCTGCAGCCCAAGAGGTAAACATTTTGGTTGTAATTTGATTTTTGCATGTTTTGTGAATAGGATGAGGGAGAATTAAGTGGGTAGATATGAGAAAGAAAACATGATAGCAAGGGTTATAGATGAGGTGAGTGTTATGGGGTAGGTAATCAGGGGTTTCGGGTATGTTTGTATGTACAGAGAGGGGTAAACGATCAAATTATTGTCGTAGGTGGTGTGTTTAGGCAGGGTGTATAAAATTGACAGTGACCGATAGCGGTTAGAGATAACCGGTATCAGTTACTGAACCGGTACCGGTTAGCTATAACCGATACCGGTTGCTGTAGGAATTTCCAGAATGTGAGAAAAACCCTTGGGGATTTGATGGATTGAATGGTTATTTGTTGTTTTGACGTATGCAGGCAGAGGTAGGGTTGAGGATGAATGATAGTGTGCCAGCGTTGTTGTCACGAATCCGAGCGGATGTAACACCAGCTGAATGGACATTGATAAATCGTTTGGGGTTAAGTGGAATCCGCTATTATTCACGAATCGCACGTAACCATGCTATGTTGCAGGCGTTGATTGAGAGATGGAATCCGGAGAAAGAATACCTTCTATCTGCCAACAAGGGAGATGACAGTGACATTGGAAGATGTGTTCCGTATTTTGAGACTCCCAATTACAGGAAAACCAGTATATCAGGCATTACCTAGCGCGGGGCGGGGCAGCGATAACAGCAGTATTTGGTCCATACGCACGAGATTTGACACAGCGAGGTTTGACATTCACGTATGGTATAATGTATGCAGCACACCCTGAGGAGACAAGGTTAGCAGTGATATTAATGATAGCGGTAGGGTATTATGCGTTACCGAGGGCGGATGGAGGAAGATTTCCAAAAGCATTGATGTGTGTTATTTGGGAAATGATGGAAAGGAACGTGACTTTTGCATGGGCACCTGCATATTTGGCGGAGCTATACAGGGGTTTATGGGCTTGTAGGTGAAATCACAGGACGACACTGGATTGTTCATACTTATTACATTGTTGGGCCTATGAGCACATTGTTTGTGTGCGACCAATAGGCCGACCCATCCAGTCGGGAGAGACAGGAGTGCAGAGATTGGGATTCAGACGATGGGTCCAGACAGAACAAGAGGCAAGATCCCAGGCCTGTGACGGGTGACATTGAGTATTATAGGCAGGTATGGGAGATGGTGACGATTGCGGATATCTGTTGGAGGCCGTACGGGAACTATATGGTAACAGAGAATATAGCTGAGGAGTTGAGGGGTGTAGAGCGATTGAGGTGGATCGCGGGGCACAGGCCAGGTGAGTATGAGAGGATTCCTCTAGATCACGTGCGGCGACAATTTGGATTTGTGCAGGATATACCCCTGGCTTATAGACCATATATGAGGATCGACGCCGAGGCAGCATTCTCACCTCCCCGGCCAACACCTCCAGAAGGGCCAGAGGAGATAGCAGCCGATCGTAGGGTAATGGATGCAGGAACGACAGAGGCCTATAGATTATGGTGGGTAGCAGAACTGCGAGGTGTACGTGATCGTCCTGACATAGCTGTGATTACAGCGGAGAGAGATCGTCTGCAGAGTTTAGTTCATCAGCTCCAAACGCAGGTGAATGAGACAAGAGGATTGTTAGCGGTTGCGGAGTCACGAGCGGAGGGACTAGAGGTGAGATACCTCCATGCGAGGGAGCGTATTCACATGTTACAGGAGAGATTGGCAGATCAGTGGGCGGTACCAATAGCCGTGGTACCTTTGAGGATGGAGAGGCCCGGTGAGAGGCGTCGACGATCACGATCATCACCTGGTTCGGGATGAGGCGTGAGGGTCTAAGTAAATGTTATCGAGGTATAAGAATAAATAAGGATGCCGACCTGCGTGTCGATGATAGAGAAGATGTATTTGTTTAACATCTAAATAAAACTGAATATGTATGTTGATTTGAGTTATGATAATAATAAGAATGTTTTCGTTTTGATTTTTTGTTTTGAAAAAGGATAAAGAGGAATGTGATTAAATAGAAATACACAAAAATATTTATATTTACCACACATGATAGGTTATGGTAGGGGATGGTCGAGCTAACCTTGGGAGACCCCATGTCTCCGAAGTGCTGCCTACATAGCCCATTGCACAAAGCAAGGAGGGGCCTCAGACCGATGTAGTTCTCCCTTAGGACCAGGGAGAGGTGAATTCAGGCAATTTAGGTATGGTTAGGCAATTTGTTGGTTGGTAAAAATATTGATATTGATATTGGTAGGGTAATGTTGTTGGTGTTGGTAATGAATTGGTGATTTTGGAATAGGTATAAGTGAAGCGAAAGTTAGCCTACCCAAGTGGTAGGGAACCATGTCCTGATTAAGATCAACACATAATCCTAGATTCGAGTCAAAGAGGAAAAAGTGCTCCGTAGTTGAAAAGAGCTAAACAAACCACATAATAACGTAGAAAGAGCTTGAACCCCTTAGGTACCGTGCATAGACGAGAAGTCAATAGGTGAAAAGAGTTGTATGATCACAATATATCGGGTGTACGTCACGTCCCTTGAGTTTAAACAAATGGTGAGGTGAGGTGGATGGTATAGCTGAGGTACGGAGAACTTGTTACAAAGTGAGTGTTCTGACGAAAGAGAACCTAACCCTAAATAGACAAGTCCATGACTCAAAAGTTCTTTTGAATGTGGCTTTTATTTTACTGAATATAGACTGATCGATGCGGGAAGTCTACAAGGGATATTGATTGTATTATTCTTGAGGTCTTCACGAAGCTGATCAATGCGAGAAGCTTCTGATAAAGGCTGACTGTGTATAGCTGTCCTTCAAGGGAGCAGTCTATTTATAGTAGCAGATGCGGTTTTAGTGCATAGCTGTCCTTCGGGGGAGCAGTCTATATATAATAGCAGCAAAAGTTTGGCATATAGCTGTCCTTCGAGGGAGCAGTCTATATATAATTTAGATAGCTAGATGTCCTTTTGGCGTAAAGCATCTAGTTTGGTAGGAAGTTTGACTCAAGAAAATCCCATAAGATTTAATTAAGTGTGTCATTTTAATACTTTGAAGTCATGGACTAGACTAAAAAGGGGAAGGCATCGTTAAGGGGAGGTGAGAATCAAACTATGTGAGCTTGATTTTATTTTGAGATGTAGGAAACAAAGTGTATGTGGTGGTAAATGAGCTCAAGGGACGAGCGGTAAGTAGATAAGAAGTGATATAACACTAAATTCAACAGTAGAAAGGTCGAAGATGCAAGGCATTAAGGGGTTCAGGCTCAGGTTTACCATTAAGCGAAGCTAAACGATAAGTGCCTGATCCATAAGTGTGAGTGATTATGTAAGGCCCAATCCAATTGGGAGCAAATTTTCCACGTTTGCTCTTTTCTAGTTTGGTTACATGTTGATTCTCTTTGAGGACAAGATCACCAACCTTAAAGGTACGCTCATGAAGTCGCTTATCATAAGCACGCTTGATACGTTTTTGATAGATTTGAAGGTGATCAAGAGCTGTAAGACGACGCTCGTCAAGAAGCTCCAATTGGGCTAACCGCTCTTGGCGGAAATCATCGTTGGTGAGAATATCCTGAAGAGATATTCTTAGGGAGGGTATTTGTATTTCGAGAGGCAAGACAGCCTTGGTACCATATACCAAAGAAAAAGGTGTGGCATTAGTGGAGGTACGAATGCTAGTACGATAAGCCCAGAGGGCAAAGGGGATGTGATCATGCCAATTTCTTCCGGACTCATTGACAACTTTCATAAGGATTTTGGTTAGGGTTTTATTAGAAGATTCGGCTTGTCCATTCGCTTGTGGATAATAGGGTGATGAGAAACTAAGTTTGATACCAAAGTTGTCACAAAGGTCTTGCAACAACTTATTTTTGAAAGATTTTCCATTATCTGTTATCAGGCGATGAGGAACACCAAAACGACAGATAATGTGGTGGTTAATGAACTCTACAATTTTTTCTTTTTTAGTTGAAATGAGTGGAATAGCCTCCACCCATTTTGTGTAATATTCGGTTGCTGTGATTATCCATCGGTGACGTTGTGAAGAGGGCGGATGAATCTCACCAATAAGGTCTAAACCCCATTGTGAGAAAGGCCAAAGATCTCGTGCGACCTGTAGCGGATGGCTAGGAGTATGTTGAAGGTTGGCATGTTGTTGACACATAACACAACGCTTAACATATTCGTAGCAGTCGTTATTGAGAGTAGGCCAATAATAACCTAGGCGAAGGATTCGTTTGGCCATGGCAAGGCCGCTAAAATGTCCACCACAAATACCGTCATGAACCTGTTGGATGGTATAGGTGACCTCCGCGCCGGTTAGACATCGAAGGAGGATGCCATCAAAGCCACGTTTATAAAGGAGTCCCCCCATAACGACATAACGAGAAACACGTTTAAGAAAAGTGCGTTTTCCGGTACTAGTAAGGTCAGATGGGAGAACAGAGGTTGTAAGGTAATCATGAAATTGGTGATACCAGGTATCTTGCGAATTAGCAGACACATTATTTATCATACAAACAACCGGGGCTGAGTAAGATGGGGCAAAGAGTTGTTGGACCAAGACGAAAATGTCAGAGTCAGTTGATGAAGCTGGAATTTGCGAGGCTAAGCAAGCCATAGTATCCGCAAATTTGTTAGTGGAGCGGGGAATGGTTTGGATAGAATAGTGAGTAAATAAGGCTAGAAGTGAATCCACGTAATGTTTGTACTTTTGAAGTTCCTCATTTTTACATTGGTAGATGCCCATAACTTGATTGACTACCAATTGAGAGTCGCCGAAAATATTGATAGATTTGACACCTAAGTGTAACGCAACCTGGAGACCCAAAACAAGGGCCTCGTATTCCGCTATATTATTAGTGCAGGGGAAATCGAGTCGGAATGAAAGAGGCATAGGCTCAGCGTCGAGAGGAATGAGAACAACACCGGCTCCTCCGCCGCGCTGGCATTTGGATCCATCGAAGAAGAGGGTCATTGGATACGACTCCTCCCTGAGGGAAAGAGTGGCGATGAGTTCGTCGGGAAATTAAAATTGGTAAATTGCGCCCCAGGTAAAGGGGCTTCCGCGAGTTGGTCGGCAATGGTTTGTCCTTTGATTGATTTCTGGTGTATAAATTCAAGGTCGAGGTCAGCAAGGAGCATAAGCCATCGGGCGATGCGTTGGTTTAGATGAGGTTTGGCATACATATAATGGATGGGGTCCGTGTTGGTGATGACGAAAGTTTTGTGATTCAGGAGGTAGTGTCGGAGTTTGGTGGCCACGAATGATAAGGCTAGGCACAACTTTTCTACATGTGTATACCTAGTCTCATAGTCCACCAAAGTACGACTTATATAATAAACGGCTTGTTCTCGATTCTCGGAGTCACGATGTGCAAGCATGGCCCCTACAGCGTGGTCGGTGGCGGAAAGGTAAAGGTAGAAGGGGCGATCGTCCTGAGGTGGGATAAGCACGGGTGGCTGCAAGAGATAAGCTTTGAGAGCTTCAAAGGCTTGGTGGCACTCTTCGCTCCATTGAAAGTCAATGTCCTTTTTAAGGAGGTGATGGAAAGGTTGACATCGATCCGAGAGTTGGGAGATGAAACGCCGGATAGATTGGAGCTTACCTTGTAAACTACGCAATTGTTTGAGGTTAGTAGGTGGGGGCATTTCTAGGATAGCTTTGACTTTAGATGGGTCGACCTCAATGCCACGCAAAGAGACGATAAAACCAAGAAGTTTTCCCGAAAGGACACCAAAGACACATTTCTTTGGTTGAAGACGGACAGAATATTGTAACAGGCGATCAAAAATAATGGTTAAAACATCGAGATGTTCACTACGATGTTTAGATTTGCCAAGAAGATCATCGACGTAATCCTCAAGGATAGTGTGCATAATGTCATGAAAAATGTAGGTCATAGCCCGCTGATAGGTTGCGCCCCAGCATTCTTAAGGCCAAATGGCATTACACGATAACAGAAGGTTCCCCAAGGAGTTATGAAGGCAGTTTTATGTTGATCGGCAGGGGCAACCAAAATTTGGTTGTATCCTGAAAAGCCATCCATGAGAGAGAGCATCTCATGGCCTGCAGTGAGATCAACAAGTTGGTCAATACTAGGTAGGGGGAAGTCATCCTTAGGGCAAGCGAGGTTAAGATCTCAGAAATCCGTGCATATCCGAAGTCCCCCCGTCGCTTTAGTGACAGGTACGATGTTAGAAATCCATTGAGGATAGTCAATAGGCAGGATGAAGGAAACAGAAAGGAGTCGTTGAAGCTCTTCTTTGACCAAGAGGGCAATGCGTGGATGCATTTTTCTCAGTTTCTGTTTAATTGGCTTGGAATCGGGTTTCAGGGTAATGTTATGGACAGCAATGTCAGGATCAATTCCTGGCATGTCAGCGTAGGACCAAGCGAAAGCTTGGTTGCGAGCACGGAGAAAGGTAGTAAAGGCGACTTGTTCTGATGCGTTAAGGGATTGTCCGATCTTCACAATGTGAGGATCCTCCTCTGTGTGGATGTTGATTTCTATAGTAGACTCGTTCAACATGGTTTGAGTTTCAGATGGTAAGGCGCGTTGAATATAAGAGTCATCCGCGCCAAGATAAGTGAGGATGGAGTCATCATCCTGGCACTCAACAAC
The DNA here is from genome assembly GCA_019776745.2 of Taxus chinensis. Lineage (NCBI taxonomy): Eukaryota > Viridiplantae > Streptophyta > Pinopsida > Cupressales > Taxaceae > Taxus > Taxus chinensis. The sequence goes on from CM034148.1 coordinate 700,936,821, forward strand.
ATTAATTGAAGGTGAGTCCTCTTCAATCATGTCTGGATATAGAAGGGGGATAGAAGAGGGGTCCTCATTATCGCGTTGATAAGTGAGAGGACCTAGGAAGATAGCATTTATGAAAAAAAAAAGTTAGGAGGGATAGATTCAGGATCTATCGACTCTGTGGGTGACGATGGCAAAATGGGTGATGATGGTTCGGTAGGGGTGACGTCGTCATCTTCCAGGAGACAACTGACACGAGGTTCCTTCGGTGTAAGTGTTCCAGGAAATCCGAGACCACTACGATCATTGTGCTTGCGTGTAGTTATGGGGATGATTGTATGTCGGCCTTGTTCATAAAGACCAAAACCAAAGCCTTTCCAAGCACAGCGAGTCAAGAAGGTAAGGGCGAAACGACGATTTGTCAGGTATTGAAAATCGGATTGGAAAGGAACCACACCAAGAGGAGGTTCAGGGGTAACGGAAGATGCGTCGACACCCCCATATGTTAGGTTGGTGCGGCAATGAGGTGGTCCGTAGGGGATTACTTCCCCCACACGACGGTCATAGGTAGGATGTGCATGTACCTGTCCGTACTCCTGTGGGGTATGGAAAGAACTAATGTTATATAGGCGATACTCCCCCAGCGTAAGGCGTTGAAAAACATCTACTAAGGGGTCTGCGGTTGGGATGTTAGCTGCGGGAAGGGAAGTGGTTTTTGCGACGGTGGTTTCATGGGTTGAAGGTGTAGGTGCTGTTGAAGTGAATGGTAGAGGTGTGGTTGAAGTGGATGGTTGGGTTGGATGAATGGGTGTCTTGATTGGTACAAGCACATCATTAGGGCGATATAACATATTGCAGGTTTTGAAGGGGGGAGGATCAGCTTTTACGGTGTAGGACTTCCCCTCGTACTCAAATTTTATGCATCTATGTAAGGTTGAGGGAACGCATCCCATAGCCCGGATCCAAGGGCGACCTAACAATATATTGTATTGGAACTCTCCCTCAAGGACATAGAAGAGTTCGGGTAAAGTACGTGGTCCTACACGAATGTTAAGGATCACGGTGCCTAAGGTAGAGGTAATAGCATCATTGAATGACCGCAACATGATGGGGTTGGCACACATGTAGCTAGAAGGGATATTCATTTGTTGGAAGGCTTTTGAAGAGATGATGTTTAGACTAGCGCCCCCGTCGATCATAACACGACGTACCCGAATGTCCCGGACGTAAGCTGAGATGAAAAGAGCAGGGTCAGGATCTTCTGTACCAAAGTCAACAATTTCGTCTTCGGAGAAACTGACAGCAGCAGCTTGTTGTACAGAGACAGAAGTGGTTGGGGCGGTAGGTTGTTTGGTGAGGGAAGCAACGTGATTGGGTGTTAGAATGGAGGTAACAGGCAGGGTTTCATTAGGTAAGACCTCAATCCCTTGAAGGATTTCAACGAGAGCTTGTCGATGAGATTCAGAAGTCTGAATGAGATCATACAGTGTCATTTTTACAGGTGATTGGTGAAGCTGTTTGATCATGGCTCGGTGGGCAACTCCATTAGAGACGGGGTAGGCAGGTCCACGAATAACCACTTTAGGTGGTGGTGCGATCGGGATGGTGGACGGAGAAAGAGAGGCCGCAGGTGTGCTTTCTTTAGCTTTCTCATTGCTTTTCTGTGCTCGAGTAGCAACACTGATCATGTTGATCTCGTGAACACAAGAGGAGGAAGATGGTAGGGATGAATCATGGGCTTCGAGAGGTGGGGTTGTAATAATGATAGATCTTGGTGAGGCGGGGACAGGTGGTATAGGAGAGGGAATTGAAGCTAAAGGTCTCTCCCTTCGTAAGTTGTCTTTCTTAACCTTTCTATCTGAGAGAGGTGACTGACGAAGGATGGCTTTTAAAGCTTTGCATCCCTCCACATCATGTCCTGGTGTGCGGTGGTAAGCGCAGATTTTAGACTCATCATAACCTATAGGTCGAGGTTTAGACGGGTCATAAGGTCTAAGTGGGGGTAGGGAAATGGTCGCATTCTCCACCAACATAGCAAGGATTTTGGCGTAAGATCCTTTGAGTGGGTCAAAATCGGAGGAAGATGAGGGTATTGATTGAGCGGGTTTCGGTAATGTTTGGGCATGGTTGGTTCGTACGGGTGGTGGTTTAGCCAAGGGGTGTTGACACGTGGTTTTAACTAAACGTGGTTTCTTTGGTGCAGGAGCTACGTTTAGCTGGTTAGATGATGAGGCTCCAGATAACGTGGTATCCGGAAACAATGGCGGCAAAAGAGGAGTGACGGCAAACAAGTCCTTTGATGATGAAATTTGTTTAGGGTTGATGGGTGGACAGGATACGTGGGATGACAGTGTTGATATACCCTTAGATCTCTGTATGTGTGCAGAAGGCGTAGGTCGTTTTAAAGAAAACGCAGGAGGTATGATATATTGATGCAAGGTGGAGGGATGAGGTCCCAATATGGAAGGTAGGTGTGACGATGATGGTTTTAATTGTGATAGAGGCACAGATTGAGTTTGTCTCCTAAGTGGAGGGGCGGCTTTATTTTTGGATAAATCTAGTCGCTTAGGTGGGTGTGTTAGACTGGGTATTGGTGAGGTCCCAAGTGTAGGGGAAGATTTGGTTAGGCTAATAGAGGTGGATGAGATACTTGGTAGAGATGCGGGGGGTGGAGATGAGGACATAGGCATTTTGAGTTTCTGTAAACACTTCGGGTATATGGTAGAGGTGTCTGGATCGGTCATCTGCATTTGAGTAGAATAGGGGGTACTCAAACGTTCCCATAGGACTCGTCTATCTTCTGGAGAATGACAGTCTTCAGGTGTGAATTGGAACTTTTGTATGGAAGAAAGGTGGGTTGTGATTCCGGTCCACTGTGGGTGTGATACAGGGGGTAGATGAGGCACTGTATCAATAGGTGTTAAGAGGTCAACCGGTCGCTGAAAAGATTTAGGCGATGAAGAACTAATAGGTAGGAGGGCATGTTTGAGAGGATCCGTCATGGTTAAAGAATTTGGTGATGTCGGTGCAAGAGGTTTCTCGTCTAAGGATGACAAAAGGAGTGGCGAGCCCTCCTCTTGTGCAGCAAGAGTGGTAGAAGGAGACGTTTGGGAAATAGATAAGTTAGATAACATCCGTTCGCAGTCTTGTAGGGATGTGGTGTAAGAAGACTCATCTATGAGAAGAGAACTCTGGGCGGTTAACTCCTGTATGGGTAAAGGAATGATTTCGCCTTGTCTTGATGGTGGTGAAGGAGGTTCGGGCCCCTGTGTCAGTGAAGAGGCTTGATTCAAAATTTTCTCAATAGAGGCTTTTGGCTGGGAGTCGAAGACTGCATGGATCTCATGAACACTCTCCTCGGCTAAGATATCCTGGTTTATGTTACTGTTAGAAGAGTGATTCGGGAATGGTTTGTTGAAGATTTTCAAATTTCGGTTAGCAGGGGCATTAGGATTATCGAGGGTTATATCCCCTGCATCAACCATTTCCTGCACTATGTTTTTCAACATCTTGCAGTTTTCATGACTATGTCCTTTTACGCGGTGAAAGTTACAGAAGTCATTTTCTTTGTACCAGGAAGGTATAGCGCGGGTGGAGTCAAACCCGGAGTGAGGTTTAACAGGAGGCAAGGTGATAGCTCCGGCTTTGAGCAATTTTTCCAAGATGACACCATAAGTTTCTCCCAAGGGAGTGTAATTGATGGGCTCGGCTTTATATTTATAGGTGGTTTTTGGTGGGGTATTAGACGGTGCTTGAGATTTGACCATCACCGCGTGGACAGCTCCTTTTGATTTCGAAGAAGTGGATGTGTGAGGAGTGGTGGTGTTTGGTTTATTGGTGGAATCTGGAGTTCGGAAATTGGGGTTTTTGTTGCGCAACCACAATTTCTCTTCTTCTAAGGCTCGAATTTCTAGTTTCCGAGCCATGGTAAAGGCCTCGTCAAATGTGCGGAAAGTTTGAATTTGAAGGGTAGGAGAGATGTGCTTAGCGCAGGCCCGCGTAAAAAGTTCGATAAGTTCAGTCTGAGGCAAGGCATATGTGAGTTGGTTGATAAGGCCCCGCCATCGTCCGACGAAATCTGCGATAGATTCGTCTTCAAATTGTCGGATGGCATAGAGGTCGGTGATAGATACTTTCTTGGCAATGTTAATGGAGAAATGATCCAAGAAAGATTGGGCTAGTTGGTTAAAAGAGAAGATTGAGTGCTGGGTTAAAGCACTGTACCACTCCAAGGCGGGTCCTGATAAGGACATGGGAAAGGTGCGGAGTAACAAGGCATCATCATGAGCAATCAAATAACAAGCATGTCTAAATGATCGCAAGTGTTGTTGAGGATCCTCTTTACTATTAAAACGAGTAAATTTCGGCAATTCCCATTGAGGAGGATATGAATGAAGGGGGACAGAAGGGTGAATAGGCTCCCGACAAACTTGCTCGTATGTCAAGGCGCTACGACTTCCCGAAACAGAAGCCTCCAGATTTTGCATTTTGTCCATCATTTGTTTGATGAAATCCGTGGTTGGATGAGATGATGGTGCGGTTGTGGTAAACGGAGGCAAATTGGGCCAAGGGCCTCCGCTAGACAATGGTGGGGTTAAGTGTTGATAAGGTATGGAGGATGAATATGTTGAGGCGACCGAATAGGGATGTCCTATATAAGATGTTGAGGTCACTGGATACGTGTATGGGAATGAAAAGGTAGGCGGAGCTTGAGAAGGAAAGCTCGTGTGGATAGGTGGCAGAGAGCAAGTCATGAACGGAGCAGTCTGCAAGAGAGATGAGGTAGGAGCAGTCGGCGGTAATGATATGTGGGGTCCAAGATTAACCAAAGGAAAGCCAATCTGTGTCGTATGAACCTCTGAAGCCGTCGGATTGGGAGACGGGGCTAAAGATGCAGAAAGCAAGGCGGTGTTATCAGGCGGAGTGGGAGCTAAATGAGCAGCTATACTAATAGGCATGCCAACAAGGAGTTGACCATCGGGCGTACGGTCAGGGGCATGAGACAAATAGTATTGTACGGCGCTAGGATTAGCATCCAGAAATTTGGCAAATTCCTTATCTCCTACAGGAATTTTGGGGATCTCACTGGTGTCCGTAGGGTTCCCTATAGAATGTGAAGGGGGTGATTCAGGCAAAGGCACAGAGCAGGCATGTGAAACCATGGCGGCGGCTTGCTTCCGAGTGATAACAACCATGGACAAGAGTACACAGTAGGGCTTCAATCTATCAGGAACAGAAACAGCCTCAGAATGGTGAAATTGGTAGGTTGCTGGTTTGTCAGGAACTGTAAAAGACAGTAACCGATATCGGTCTGATAACCGATGTCGGTTAGACTATAGCCGACGTCGGTCAGTTAACCGATGTCGGTGTAATAAGACTGGTATAAGAAAATATAAGAAGCTGCTGATTTGATTTTTAACAATGCTTAGTACATTTATCAATTTGTTCTGAGGTGATCACAGAAGACAGAGTATGACAGAGAAAACAGAACTGAAAACAAGCAAGATGCACACGCAAATCCAGAGACTAACCCTAGGGTTAATTTTAATTATTGTGGGCTTATGCCTTTAGACGTAGAATGATGTCAGAAATCCTAAACAAAAGACTTAGGGGAAATGTCAAGTTTGTTTTGGCTTATAAGGTTACCTCAATCGGGCGGAGGAATACCGCGGAAAAAGGGGGGATGTTTGAGCTGTTGTGTTAATTGTGAAGTGATTCGGTATGTGTTGTGCAGTGAAAGTAAGATTAATTTCTTGTCAATACCGTGGATATCACCCCCACGTGTACGACCTGTTACTTAATCTATGTTCACTAGAATTGAAAACAGCAAGCAAGAATGTGATGCACGTGTTTTAAACCCAAATCGAAAATGATATTCGATGAAGCAAAAGAGATGACTTTCACTAATGCAAAGATGTAAAAGCAAAGCAAGTTCTTTTACCAAAATAACAAAATACCTTGTGAATATCTTTAGAAGAAGAAAACAGCAAGTATGCTCCCTATATGAAAGCAAGCAAGAAAGAAAGAAACCCAAAATGGGTCCCACCGGGCGTGCCAAAATGTTTCGCACGGAATGTTTCAGCTTTTGGGAATAGAGTTGCTTCTATCCTTTCATTCCTTTTAGAAACAGATAAGGGTTAGGGCTAGGAGGAATACCTGTTGAATGTCGAGATGGTGTGCGCGTACCGTAGAGAGAGATCAGGTTGATTGCGAAGAACTCCTTTTTGTCTTGGAAGGACTACCTGCAAATAAGAATACAAGACCACAAGATTTTGATTAGACAATAAATGAGGGAACTGCCTTGGGCCCAGGAAATATAAAACTTCCTTTCGAAGGTGGTCAGTTCCCCTGCTAATATGAATTAACACAGAAGATTGTAAAATAACAATTTAATTGCCTCGTTGAAACAAGTAGGGGGAAAGGCTGGTTTTTGGTTTTGAGTCACGATAACCGATACCGGTTGCTGCTAACCGATATCGGTAGGGGCTATGTTTTAGGGACTTTTGGTGAGGGTCGGTTGTAGGGTGGTTGTGTTGTTTGTAAGGCTAGTAAATGAGTGGGATTAGGTAACGGGGTGATGAGAGGGTAGAGAATGATAGTTAGATGTAATGTGTTGCTGGGTAGTAGATCTAGGAATAGATTTATGACGGCTGTGATTCAAAAGTCTAAGAAATGTTATCAAAGAGAACATACAAGATACTACTTACTGGTTATTGACGAGAATGCAGGTCCAAGAACTGTGATGACAAAGGCAGAACTCAGATAGGATGTCCTGACAATCAGAAGATGAGATATCTTCCCTCCCGATGATCAGCTGAGTGTCACAGGGCTCTGGTTATTCAGTTGCAGTCTTGGGCTTGATGTCCTTCTCTGCAAACTCTTCTTGTTTCTTCACTTGTCTCTGCTCGGCCAAGTAAAATCCAGATTCTCTCGATCGCTTCTGATGATCCCGATTAATCCAAAATCCTTCGACCTTTGTTTCTGGTTAGGGGAGGTCATTTACAGGGAACCGATGGCGGTTACGTAACCGACGGCGGTCGAGTAGGAACCGGTATCGGTCAGGTCAAAGTGGGCTATTTTTAGTAAAATAGCCAACTTTCCCTCCTTTTCTCCCGAGGGATTAGTTGCGGGCTTGGTCAAGTAACTACAAGGTCGGTTTTGGGTGCGAGTAAGGAGTCATTAGTCATGGGTGTGGATGTAGACCAAGTTATAGGTCTTAATTAGGTTAGTTTAGGGTTAGGACTAAGTCATGATGAGGTGGCAAAATGAGGTGGCAGGTAAGGCGACGTGGATTTATTAATTATAAGGTAATTAATAAATAATTGTGTAAGGTTTAGGTGATGAGGTTAGGTTGCGAAATGAGATGCGGGTCACAGGGGGTCGTAAGACACTTTGGAACAGATTGACTTTCCCTAATCCTTCCCCCATGACACAAATGATCAACGACAGTGGACTTGCCTATAAAGCCAGTTTCCCTATCTATGTATAATGTGCTGACACTGTGCTCACCTGTGGGGCTCATTTTAACTCAGAGACCAAAGAATTGACTAATGTGCATGGGGAGATGATCACCAAACTAGATGTTGTTGCTATTTCTACGGCCCAATGCATTCTAGATACTGAAGACTTCATCGTTATCACTCAAGCTCAAGCTCAGACCCTATTCGAGTAGGATAGTGATAAATATAAGGCAAGAATAGTAAAATCATGGTTGAAGAACCCTAAGAAGGGAGTGTCCCGACTTTCCAAGGCATTATTTAGGGCTGATTTAAATGAAGAGTTATTTGATTTCATCATTTTGATAGCCCATGTCATGGTATTTCCCTCTACCAATGAATTTCACTTATGGATGTGCCCTTTCATCAACATCATCTGCGAAGGTAATTAGAACAAAAATTGGGCAGAAATCATTTGCATGAATTTGACCGAGAAATTGTCTAATGTGTAGCAGACTAAGAATTTCTATATGACTTCTTATCTCATGTACTCCCTTGCAGCATCTCAGCAATGATTTAGATTCACATACATGGAGGGCCAGAAGGATGAGCCCATTTATGCATACTGCCCTCAATTCATCCTTAAAACCAGCAACCACAATTTCAAGAGGGTTAATGATGCCTTTACCATGTATATTATAAGGCTCTTAGAAGGTGATACTGCCAAGATATTTTCTGATGAAGCCATGAACCTGATAGCTAAGTATGGAGCTTTCTTCATCTGATTTAGGAGGTTTTCATATATCAGGTTGGTTGGTTATGAAAACACACCTCTCAAGCTTCCCATGTTTTGTAATGACAAGATGTCTCTAATTGAAGTATGCAGGCAATTGGATAAATTACATAGAACCTACAGGGACAAGAAAATATCTGGTCTGCACTTCCCTATTTCCTTGGGTAACTATACATGTAAAATAGCCTTGGGTGCCCAAAATATAGAAAGGGCCCTTGCTCCCATCACTTTCCACTTTTTCAATCCTAGGACCTGTTTTGATTTGAAGAAGTTCATTGAGCAGAACCTCAGAATAAATTATCATCACAGGTCAGATACCAAAGATTATTGGGATGATTGTGCAAATGATTTTGAAGTAAGGCAGACGCATTATGGTAGATTCTCTCAACAACTAATTAAAGAACTCAAATCAAATTCCTGAAGGGTTATAGGATGATGATGCAGACTTGTTATCTTTTGAATATCAGACATTAGTCAAACATACTCCTTTGAAAGATCAAGATTGGTACAAGAAGGAGAGGTATGACTTGGTTGAGATTTTGGCTCCTGTCCTTGTAAGAACCAAGGTTTGGTTTGACAAAAAGGTCTAAGAGCTTAGGAAGAATCAAAGTGGATCTTCTTCCATAGATACTTCAACACCTAGGAAGGAATCACATACACCCAACACAGAGGTACTTGTACAAACCCCTCCTCCTTCCTCAATTAAATAACCTGAATCATATACTCCCTCTTCTTCTACTCAAGTATACCGAAAGAGGATAAAAGAGGTTAAACAAGAGCCAATTGAGGTAGAACCCCTTCTAGGTCATTCAGGATTTCCTTCAGGGCCAGAGAACATTATTTTTCTCAGTAAAAATAATGATGGTGAAGTACCAAACCATGCAGGAACTTCATAAGATACAATAGAAAAAGAGAAGGAAGTGCCTAGCACTGAACCTCCAAGAACCACAGATTCCTCTACTCAAAAATCTCCAGATGCGTCACTCACCTCTCTAATGGAGGCAACATTGGTGAATACCTTAAGTGTCATGGGTTCACTTGTTCTAGGACCTCTTGTTCCTTCTTCTTATTCCTCTACTTTTGCATGGGTGAAACCCTTGGTTGAGAACATGAAGAAAAAACTTTCTTCCCATTTGACAGGGCCAAATTTTGATGTTATGGCTGCTTTGTTAGGTACTACTCCTCCTCCAGCAAAGAGATCTAAAACAACTTCAAGAATAGTGATAGATGCTCAAGGCCAAAAATTTCTAGAGATTGTAAATCCTAAAGTTGATAAGGCAGAGCAAGATATATTAGACTCTGACCTAGAGCTTTCTAGAATTCTAATGGGAGAATCTACTCCTGAGAGTGAGGTGCATAACCTTCAAGAAACAGTAACCAAGGTTATTGAGAGAGTGAAGGGTAAAAAGACTATAGAATATTTAGAAGAACAGAATCAAGTTCTTTCTAGCTTCATCAATTCATTATTGACTAAAGATAAGGTTTTGGATCCTGCTCCACTGGCTTCCCTACCACCTCCTACGAGTCTTAGTCAAGATGAGGTTCATAGTATCAAAGATATACATAGATATTCCACTTATAGAAGGGCTATGGAAGCCATGGTTGATGACATGACCATTGTAGGCTTGAACTTCATTGAAGAGGCCTTCAAAGCCAATGAAAAGGTGGTCAACCTGTAACAAAAACTCTCCTCCTCTATTGCAACTATGGATAAAGAACTGAATCTTTGGAGTAGTTGCATCATATATCTTCGCCTGATGGAACAAGCTGATGAAAAGATATTGATGGCCAATAAATTTTTTGATGATGCCAAGGACAACTCGTCAAGGTCATGGGTTTTCAGTTTTGAATGGAAAATAAAAGTTCTGGAAGAATCCTTGGGAGAATTGAGAAATAGTTGGCAAAAGGGAGAACCTTTCAAGACTTGTGTTTCATCTGCCTTCAAGGATATTCACTGTCATCTTCATGATGAAACTTTAGGTGTTCCTTTCTCTCTTTAAGATATTAAAACTCAATTCAGGACATTTGTTAAAGAAAACTTGTTCAATGAGGAATTGATTACCAAAGAGAAGATAAAGGATATTTTCTCTCTTGAATCTGCCATTGAAGAGGCTAATAAATAAAACCTTGAACATACCGAGTTTGATAAGGACATGAAGAAAGTTATAGGAAAGTTTTCTTAAGCCACTGTCAACACATCAGTCCCACGAGGCAGGGAGATAGCTGAGGCATTAAAAATATTTAGGCATTGGATTCTCAAGTTAGTGGGCCCTCCTCAGCAATAAGCTGATGTTTTCTCTTCTAGTTTCTCCTCCTCTCCTTATTTTTTTGAAATCGAGCTCATTGTAAAATAATTAAGGACCTTGTGTCGAGCACTTCCTTAATTAATATTTTAGTTGAAAGAAACGGTTACCAAGTGTAACCAATTTGTAAGCTATATAATGGGCTCTCTATGCCATTTTAAGGGGCTGGAACTCTGTTTATTTTTGAAAGTGTAAAGAAGTAAAAATATATCAATACAAGAAGATCTCTTTCTGTTTCCATCTGCTCTTGTTCTTTCATTGCTATCTTTTAAAAGTTATTGAATCATTAGTCTGTTTTACTTCAAGAAGCTTTGTATTCTTGTGGATGTCATCTCTATAACTTTGTGTCTGTGAAATAACATCTTGTGGTTTTGAAATGAAAATGTTTCTATTCTATATGATTCCATTCTGGTGTGTGTAAAGAATTATTGTGTTATCTATATTTCCTAAGAATGCTATTCTACCTCCTCCCATTCATTAATTCTTCTATCCTTTTGTATTGATGATATGTTATATCAAACACTTTCATGATATTAGAGTTTCTCATTAAAACTAAACGTTGTACATTTGTAAATAGGTTTTTTCCTTTAAATAAGGGAACCTCTCCCATTAAAGAGGAGGGACTTCTATCCCCTGACTGTTGCTTTCAATAAAGTCCTATTTGACAACCAACAGATACTGGTGTTGATTCTGTAAGTTTTTGTTCGATTGGAAATGAGGTGGATTCAGGGATAGGTTCTACCTTTGTTATTGTATTGATGGTGTGGAAATCATTCATTTGTGGTTGGCCTGAAGATGATGGGTGATTCGGGAAAGATTTCTTAAATGTGTCAAGATTTTTATTTTGGGGTGAATTTGGATTGTCTAAGTGGAGTTCACCCTTGTCAATTAAATCTTAAAGTACATCCAAGAACATGCAATACCTTTTGATTTCATGCCCCTTAACCCTATGGTACTTACAATAGTCATTATCTCACTACCAAATAGGTTTAGATATTGACGTGTCTATGCTCTAATAGGTGGGAGAGATATCATGTTAGAGGAAAGAAATTTGTCAAAAACTGCACTATATGTCTCTCCTATAGGTGTATAGCGAGGTTGTTGATGGGAGTGCTTGGCAGTAGGTTTCCCCTTGTGAACAAATTTAACTACATTGGAATTGGTAGATGTTTTATACTTATCGGGATTGAATGAAAATTTAGATGGAAACTCAACTTTTGGTTTCTTAGGATGAAGTTTAACCCAACCATATTGTAGAGTTCATAATTCCAATTTACAATCCATGGTGAAAGCATCATCAAAAGTTTTAAATGATTGGATTTGTAATGTAGATGATATATGTTTAGCGCATGCACAACATGTTTGTGGTAATGAAAAGGATGTTTGATTAATTATACCCCTCCATCGGGTGACAAAATCAGCGATAGATTCATCTTCGAATTGTTTGATGGTATATAGGTAATTGATAGTGACTTTACGGGCTATATTTATGGAAAATTGTTCTAATAAGAGTTGAGAAATTTATGCAAAGGAGAATAGGGAATGTTGTGGAATGTTGTTATACCAATCCAAGGCAGGACCGGAAAGGGATATTGGAAAGGTCCTCAACATGAGGTCTTTATCATGAGCTATTAGATAGTAGGCATGATGAAAGGCATGGATGTGTTGATAGGGATCTTCCTTGCTCTATAATTTGATAAACTTTTGAAGTTCCCAGTGAGGTGGATAGGCTTTATACAACACTTAAGGGTGAATGGGCTTTTGAAAATTTGGTTATAGAAGAGCACACTCTTCGACGAAGACATAGTAGCTTCGAGACTAGATATGTAGTTCAAAAGGGCTTGGAGAGGGTCATGTTGACTTGTTTGTTGTGATAATGAGCTAGGTTAGAATAAAAATTTGCTAGGTTGTGAGTATGTTTGATACTATTGAGGAATTCCTTACTGGTAGGGAATTTTTTTTGGGATCATTCTATTAGTAAGGGGCATTCTATTACGACATGTTATACTTTGGAATATTTTGTTCAGGTATGTATTATTGAGGTATATGGTATTCTAGGATTTTTTCTTATGGTATATTATGTTGATAAGGGATGTTTTGTTGTAGTATATTTTGATGAGATGGAAAACTTTATTCGAAAGCTAAAGGTTGTGAGATTTGTATGTACTGGTACTATAATGGAATTGATGTATAAAAAAGTGGTTATGAATATGTGAGTGATTGTTGGAAGAATATGGTAGAAGTAGTAGAGGATGGGGATTGTTGCGGAATACTATGTTGCAGAATGTTTTGAATACGTGTATATAGTGGCATGTGGATTAATGGTTGGGGTAATTGTGATATGTTATTTAAAAAAAGGTGAGTATTAGCGATGGAACTAGTATTGATCAGTGGCTTAGTTGTAGGGATCGACATGGTGATGTTTTGAATAAAACTAGTAACTCATTGTGAATATAAAATAGAAGAAAAGGCTACAGAACTCAATGGAGGTGTTTGTACCTATGAAGAGACCAGAGGAGTAGAAGAGGAAGTAGAGGTATTATGTAGGGGATGTGTGGAACCTATACAAGGTCTATGTGAAGATGTAAATTGTTAAGAAAGTTTGTTTTGTGATGAAATCATATGAAGGTTGTAAATGGGGACTGTTATCCATTTTTTCCCCCCTTTGCAAAATGGATAAACTTACAGGTCTGGGAATTGATGGTTAATGGGATCAGTTTGTAGGGAATTTGATGGAAATCTGGAAAGCTACGGTGAGGTTTTGGAGCCATATCTTCTTGATGCATGTCAACCACATGTCAATTACCTTCCCCTTATTGCTTCCACCTTCTCTTCATGCGATAGTTTCCTCCTTGACATGAATAAATTCCCTTGTTGACGTGCATCAACCACTTCCTCCTTGACGAGCATCAACCACTTCCTCCTTGATATGCATCAACACCTTTTTTTATGTACATCAACCATGTCCTCCTTTACATGAATCAATGCCCTTATTGAAATGTGTCAACTACTTCCTTCCTGATGCGTGTCAGATGTTTCATCTTGACTTGCATCACTAATTTCCTCTTGTCATGCGATAATCTATTATAATTTTGTGTGACAACTCCCCTCCATTTTGCACATCATTATACCTTCCCATCGCCACCTCCTTCTCATCATGCATCCACATCACTTCCTGTTGCACGTCAACCACCTTTTGTTGATGAGCATTGACCTCCCCTCATTGTCTCGCGATAGCATTTCTTCGTGTCATACGAAAATTCATTCCCTCATTAGCGGAGACTCTTCCCGTTATGACGAGCGTAATCTAGTGGTTTCCATCAGGTGACAAAAAAGATTTTTAGATACATCTAGGCATTAATGGAACTATAAAGGGAAGCTCAACAACTGGATTAATGAGGTATAGTACCCATGTTTTTCACGCAAGTAAAGTATCATTAGGAAGCAAACTGGTATGGTTTCTCATGCCTCCATGCAGGAAATTAATGAAAGATGCTAGTTGGTAGCTCCTTTTCTATCTCTCTCTCTCTCTCTCTCTCTCTCTATATATATATATATATATATATATATATATATATTCCCCTTCATTTGGATGAGGAGAGATTTTGGAATTGTAAGGGAGCTCTTCCAAAATTGTTCCAGCACTTTTGTGAGTTGCAGGCCTCAAATTTATGCATTTTGTGAAGGATTGTTGCCTTGTTCCTATGTTGTAATGGATTGTGCATCATTTTAAGAAATAAAATTAGTTTTTTGTGGCTCTTCTTTCCATACCTTGATTTATATTGCATTTCTTGCCTTCTATTATATTTTGTAGGTATATTGTGCATAATGTGTTCCTTTACAGGGTTTAAATTTGTTTTGCTCCACGAAATTGGAGGTTTGAATGTGTTTTGGGACTGTGGCACTTTGTTTTCCCTCTTCTTCCCCTTTTTTCCCCACTTTCACTCACTACTAAACTCTCTAGTATTGTTTTGGTGTTATCTCCTCTCTTAGTTTAGGATTTACATTTTATGTATTTCTCTCTTTGATCCCTTGGAATTGATAGTTTAGGAGTAGGTTAGCATTAGAATAGGTCAGGAACCAACCTTCTATGGTGCTTTGTATCAATTTCAAGGGTCCCATACCTTGATACAATCCCATGTTAGTCAATGGTAGGGTTTTGTAATGTGCAAATCCTAGGGTGCTACTTTTCTGAAAAAATAATTTTGTCATGCCCAGTGGAACTGAAGTAAATATTTTCACTTTTTATCAAGATTGGGTGTGTGTCTTGGTAAATTTATAACCTTTAGGGGCTTTGTAGAAACACATATAGTGACTCTATCATTCAAATCCATTGGTTTCAGTGGCCTAATTTTATCAATTTCATTAGAAGAGTGTAAACCCGGTCTAGAGAAAAAGAATAAGGCATCTTTCAATACTTACAATTATCTCCAGGAAGAGGAAGGAGAGGAAGAAGCATATAAAGGTCTCCATATCCACCAAATAGAACATTATCCACACCTCCACCTGGTAGATCCTTTCTTCATTCGACTAGGGTTCTCATGCCACTCAAGATGGCTCATCAACAACCACCAAATCAGCCACCTCCAAACCCCTATGCAAATTTCACGGGCAGCAGTCCACTTACCCTTAATGCACAAAATCCAGTCCCGATAGCAACATTAAAGAATATCCCATACTTCACTAGAGAAAATCACACAAATCCCATCGACCACATTCAAGATATTGCAAATGTCTTTGCCATACCTGAGATTGTTGAGATGGATGTTGTTTTCAAGTTTTTAACTTCTTCTTTCAAAGGAAAAACATTGCAGCGGTTTAGATGCTTGGGACCAGGATCAATTCAGAATCGGGATCAATTATGCATAGCTCTCTTTGTCCAGTTTGGGGAGAGAACTGAAAACTTATCCCTTTTAAATCAAATGAATATAATCAAAAGGGCACCAGCTGAGCAGATGACAGAATTCAATTCCAGATTCCAAAGAACATGGGAGAGGATCCCAATTGCGGTCAAACCAACAACAAAAGGTGCATTTTTCTATTTTTTTTAAATCTCTAAATTCTTATATATCTGCTATGATACAATCTATGGGAGGAATGACCCTACCATATGCCTATTCCATAGCCATTATGGCTGCAAACTACCTAATTCAAGTTGGTAAACTTACACCTAGGCCAATTATGCCTCTCTATATGAATATAGAGCATTTTAATCCTAATCAAACACCTACAATATCCCCCATCCCTGCTCCAAGAAATCAGAGTTCAAATGAAGCTTTCACTTCTTCTTTTATCCCTTCAAATGAACTCCAGGAGGTTATGAAACAATTAAAAAACTTATGAAATGAGTTGGTAACTCTTAAGAGGCAGCAAGCTCAAAATTCAATACCTTATCAGCCTCAATTCCAACCCAATAAACCTCCATATCAGCCAAACAGACCACCTATTCAATCTACTAACTAGGGCCAAGGACAACCCTAAGCTGCTAAGTCATTCCAAGCATATAACTCTAATGCAGTTTCAACATCTAGGGCCTTAGTTCCAACTCAAAACAATATATCATAAAAATATGAATGGTGTTTCCCATGTAGCCAACCACATAATCAGGAAACATGCTTCAATGATGCTTTAAATCAATAATTGATTGTGACTACAGTGGTTGTTCCTAAACAACCAAACCAAGAAGAAAGTCAGTAGAATATATTTAATTAGGAAGCACCTCCAAATGATAAAACACTTGTGAATTGGCAAACTGGGGACTTTTGTGGAATAAATCAGTCCCCTTCTCAAAGTGTAGTAGCCAACACGAGGTCTAAGAAGAGGAATATAGAGGAAGGGAAATCATATAATGTAAGTACTTCTCAGTATTCTATCACACTTTGGAGTATTAGCAATCCAAGTACAGCCCCAAACATTCAAAATCAGCCCAAATTACCTTCTAAGCCAACTCAGGTACTGGTTGCAGTATCCCATGTGCAAGAGAAATTCATGCCAAGTAAGGGGTAAAAAAAGTAGAATATATCTCCTTTTAACATTATTGATCAAATGAAGAAGACCAATGTAATCATTTCTATGTGGGAATCATTGAAAATTCCAAGCCAGTGGGATTTGTTACAAACAGCCATGGCAAATTGGTTAGCATCAAACAAGTTGTCCAAGAATCAAAAGAAGGTGCTCACTAATGCAGCTCCAAAAGAAGGAGTTCATGGAGGTCAGCAAGGTAAAAACATGAAGCCTCCTCCATTATATATATCTTTGATTATTGGGAACATACTTATACATAATTGTATGATTGAATCAGGGGCTAGCAGTTGGGTAATGTCGAAATAGATTGTAAATCAATTGGTTCTGAAATATGACCTGGTTTCAAAAGGAGTGGTACAGTTAGATGGGATACTAGTGGGAGATATTGGGATCATAAAAGGTTTAAACATCACATTGCATGCATGTCCTAATGTCATATTTCAACAGGATATATCAGTGATTTACTTGCCACCACTATTTGTAGTCTATTTTTCAAGAGACTTCACCATCAAAATTGGAGGCTACTTATTAGTTGATTAGTCTCATATGCTCTTCAGAACAAGGTATGGAGCTAATACTAAAATCCATTCTGAACCTATTGTAAATTTCCATATTGATCGTCATGTACCAAGCCCAATCAACACAAATTACTCAGCCTTTGATAAGAGGATTTCACAAACATTCATGAAGCAGATACCAAAGATGGGGACATCCCAGATTTGACTCTTGATGAATGGGAAAACAAAAGACATGGATATGATCCATACAAGGAAATAGAGGAGGTTGAGTAAGGATTTTATTGTTTGCACGAGGAAAACACACCTCTTCCTAGCCTTACCAAACCAGGTGATAAGGGTGATAATGAAGTATGGCAGTTATCCTTTGATACTAGTATAGCTAAATCAAGAAGGACTGGAGTAGCCTATTACATTCTTCATAAAAAGCCTTCAAGATTATGACATGATACATTCATTCATTGAGAAGCATGTCCTTTCTATGATTAGAATTTTAAAGAATTTTAGACCATCTATTGTCACACAACAAAATTTATCTATTAGTTTCACATGTTGGTGTAAAATATTTCATTTTGAACGAGGATCTTAATGAAAGGAGAGCTGTTTGGATAACCAAGGTCATGGATTATGATATTGATATAAATGTGACCAAATTATTTAGATGGAAAGGGTTGTGTGAGTAGCTAGCTTTTATCCAGCATGTGAAATCAAGAGAGGAGGCAAAAATTTTTATGGTGTTGTAATATAATCAAGAGCACACTGCAGGTGGTATACCAATTCCTTTTTGGACTAAGGATATTGTATATTTTATTCAAATGGGTCAAAGTCCTCAGGGATTGAGTAAGTAAAAAAGGAGGTATTTTATACTTCATTACATCTCATTCATGTTTGTAGATAATATTTTGTTCAAAAGGGGTGTGAATGGTGTCCTCCTAAAGTGCCTCAAGACAAATTAGATAGAGAGGATATTGCACAAGTTTCATGATGGAGAGGCAGGTGGTCAATTTTCCCCAAAAGAAATAGCTATTAAAATCATGAGGGTTGGTTATTACTAGTCTAATCTTTTCAATGATTGCCACTCATGGATCAAGAAATGCAAGAATTATGCCTTCTTCACAGGTTAAGAGAAGCTATCAGCCCTCTCACTCCATCCTATCTCAGTTAAACATCATTTCATGTAATGGGGGCTAGATTTCATTGGGATGATCAATATAAGTTCCATCCTAGGTCAGAAATGGATTCTTATAGACACAGAATACTTCACTAAGTGGATATAAGTAGTTGCACTTAAGGAAGCAAATGAAGCTAGCATTCTGGATTTCTACAAAGGTATTGCAACAAGGTTTGATGTTCCTTCCACTATAATATCAGATAATTCCTTAGCTTTTCTTGGATCAAAGATATCTAATTGGGCTTATATAAATGGTTTCTATTTGAGCACTTCTTCTAACCACTACCCCCAGAGTAACGAGAAAGCAGAGTCCATGAACAAAAATATTCTCATGATCATAAGAAGAACCCTCAATGAAAATCAGAGGACTTCGCATACCAAAATGAAATCAGCCTTGTGGGATGATACAATCACCCCCAAAAGACAACTGGTTATTCCCCTTTCAAGTTGGTTTATGGAAGGGAAGCATGATTTTAAATATCCCTTGAATTACCAGCCTTGGAGCTTAGCAAACAATTGGAGTTGTTTGAAGTTTCAGCTATGGAAGTCAGGTGTGTAAAACTCATGGACCTAGAAGAGATAAGGAACATGGACATGAAAACAATGGAGAAGGACCAAGCTCAAATCAAGATGAACTTTGACAGAAAATCCAAAAATAGAACTTTCCAGGAAGGAGACTTAGTTTTGAAATGGGATAAATATAGAGCCAAACCAGGAAGGCACTCCAAGTTTGATGCAATATGGAGTGGCCCTTACTTGGTTTCAAGGTGCAAAGTAAACAATTATTTCCAATTGACAAAGTTAGACAGAGAATAATTGCAGATCTTAGTCAACGGCATCTATTTCAAACCTTATTACTGATGGGAGTATATTTCTTGTACATATTAGCTTAGAGTTTGTAATTCCTCCAAGTGCTTGTGTCACATTGTTTTTTTGTAGTTAGGTTTTCTTTCAGAAAGTTCTTGTGCACTATCTGCATGTTCCATTTAGGATATGTATGATTTTTTTATTTATACATTGTTTTTCTTTGTAGTTATTACACTTTCTAGTTTTAGGAAAGATCTGATGATGAAGTAATGTCCCAGTAGTGTTCCAAAGAAAGAAGAGGTTTCAGACATTAGCCAAGTTTTAGAAATCAGATGACTCCATGCCCAATGGATGTAAAATCACCAATCTTTTAGATCTAGCAGGAAGATCACCCCACAAGTTATCAATTTTAATCCATTTTTTGTTCCCCCCCTTTACAAAATGGATCAACCTACAAGTCTTGGCATTGATGCTTAATGAGGTTTTGGAGCCATATCTTCTTGATGCATGTCAATCACACATCAGCCACCTTCCCCTTGCTACACATCTCCATCTCCTTCTCTTTGCACAACAATGTCCTCTTTGACGCACATCAACACCCTTGTTGATGCACGTTAATCACTTCCTCCCTGACTCACATCAACCACTTCCTCCCTAACATATGTTAACCACTTCCTCCTTGACGTGTGTCAACACCCTTTTTGATGTGCATCAACCATGTCCTCCTTGATGCATTTAAACGCCCTTGTTGATGAGTGTCAACTACTTCCTCCCTGACATGCATCAGTCATTTCTTCTTAAAGTATGTGACCACTTTCCTCTTGTCGTGTAACAACATAATTTGTTGCCAGATGATAAATCCCATCCTTTTCACATGTTTTTACCTTCCCCATGGCTTTTTCCTTCTCATCACGCGTTAGCATCACTTCTTGTCACACATCAACCACCTTTTTCTGACGTGTGTCAACCTCCCCTCATTGTCACATGACAACATTTATTCTTATCATGTGACAATTCATTCCCTCATCAGTGATGACTCTCCCATTCTAATGGGCATCAACTGGTGGTTTCCTTTAGGTGACAACAAAGAGTTTCAGATACGGCCAGGCATTAATGGCACTGTATAGGGAAGCTCAACAGCCAAATTAATGAGGTATGCCACCCATGTTCACCATGCAAGTAAAGTACCATTAGGAAGCGAATTGGTATGGTTGCCCATGCCTCCGTGAGGGAAATTAATGAAATATGTCAGTTGCTAGCTCCTTTTCTCTATATATATTTATTTTTCCCTTCATTTGGATGAGGAGATATTTCAGAATTATAAGGGAACTCAGCCAAAATTGTTCTAGCACTTTTTTGAGTTATAGGCCTAAAATTTATGCATTTTGTGAAGGATTATTTCCTTGTGCCTATATTGTAATGGATTGTGCATCATTTTAAGCAATAAAATTATGGTTTTGTGGATCTTCTTTCCCTACCTTGATTTATATTACATTTCTTGCCTTCTATTATATTTTGTAGGTATATTGTGCATATTGTGTTCCTTTACAGAGTTTAAATTTGTTGTGCTCCATGAAATTGGAGGTTTGAATGAGTTTTGGAACTGTGGCACTTTTTCTTCCCTCTTCTTCCCCATTTTTATCCACTTTCACTCGCTAGGAATCTCTCTATTCTTGTTTTGGTGTTATCGCCTCCCTTAGTTTAGGATTTACATTTCATGTATTTCTCTCTCTCTGGTCCCGTAGAATTGATAGTTTAGGATTAGGTTAGCATTAGAATAGGTCAGGAACCAACCTTCTCTGGAGATTTTTCCCATTCACAAGGTTCCCACACCTTGAGAAAATCCCATGTTAGTCAAAGGTAGGGTTTTTTAATGTGAAAATCCTAGGGTGATACTTTTCCGACATAACAGGGACTGAATAGACATCAGATGTCTCAGAGTGTACTAGTAGAAGATTGACCATTTGATTCTTCATATTGGTCAATATGAATAGGGATGTTTACATTTGATGTTTTGGGTAGATTGGTTTTAGTGTATGGATATAATTTCTAGATGATCAATTCTTGATTTCAATCAATGAGACATGTAATGGAAGATGAAGAATTGTAAGTGTATGGAATTCGTTGGGTTGTAAATTGTTGCAGTTGAACATTCCTAGCTGCTAGATAGGTGTTGAAATAAATAGGGTTTGAATCTAACATTCCCTTAAAAATAGTGTCTCCCCTATCATAGAAATGAGGTTCAGTTGTCTCAGGTTGAGAACTAGAAGAAAAGGGATGTTCTGTTTCTTGTAGCCCAGATGTATAAAGGGGTTGATTATGATATTGGTGTGTGGGATTAAATTTTTTTGGTTCCATTCCTTCATTATAATTGGTTCCTAATCCATTCCAAGTATTTTGGGTGTTAGAAAGGGGAGAGGATGTAATAGTTTGATAAAATGGGATTTGTTGTTGCGTTGGCATAGAAAATGTTGCAGGAAATGATGTAGTGTAAAATGGAACATGTTGTTGAAATGGTAGGTGGTGGAGTGGACATGTTTTCAAAATCTTGATTATGAGTTTGTTGTCTAGTAAGTACCATGGAAAACAAACATGAAAAATGACTAATTGAGTTGATTTACAAACAACAAGCAAAAGTAAGAAAAAAAATTATTTTATATTTATCTTGATTAATTAGAAAAGAGTCAAATGTGTAAGATGGCTAACAAATTCATAGGAAATGGTCGTCTATGGTTGGTTTTGGGAATTTTTAAGGGCAGATTCCTTGATACACCCAAACTTACGTGAGGCCCATCTCTTTGATATTGTCAGTACGGGCGTGTATATTAGGGCTTGCCCCCTCACTTCAAGGTCCCGCTGCGATAAGGGAGTTGGGTGCTAAACCAATATACATTGACAAAGAAGAGATTATACTTCGCTAGAACACTGAGTCAGTTTTCTTGTTGGGTGATGAAATCCCAATTAGTTATCACCTACATGGGAGTTTTTTGAATGCATTTTTGATGTTGAAGTGATTTGGTTGTGTGTGGGGAAAGAAATAATTATATGAAACAAATTTTCCTTCTAATTAGACTATGTGAAACAAGAAGGATGCAATTGTTTAATTTAAGATCCCAAAACAAAATGTTTCTTTCGATGAAGACAGTCAAACAAATATGAAAAAACCAAAATAAAAAGGAAGGTTTTAGGACTTACCATGAGATCACTCCTTTTTTAGACTTTAGAAAATTTCCAAAGCAAGCAAGCAGAAAATCCAACAGATGAGGTTTTCAAAAATAGTACCCTACAGACAATTCAAGAAAAACACAAAATAAGAAGCAAAAAAGTGAAAAGAAAACTATGAGATTATATTTAAGAAAAACATAGGTGATTGGCCCGATCACAGGCGATTATTCCACAGTGAATTAGAAAAAAAAAAAAAAAAACTATTTTTTTGATGAAATGAAGCAAAGGAATAAGGTTCATGGTCCCATCAGGGGTTTTAGAATTTTTATGACAATTTCACCTTTACAATTGGATTGATAGTACAAGGAGGTAAAATTGGATCAACCTCAAATATGATGAAGTTTCCAAGATATCTGTGGATAATGTTGATGGAATTTGATTGATGCGCTCTGTGAAGAATGAATCAAGCTCCTTTCCTACGACTAAATCTATAACCATAGACACTACACAATATGAAATTAATAATATGGATGGGTGGGTTTCCTGACAATGGTTGGTTTCTAGAAGCCAAAGGACTTCCTTATGTGGATGTCATCCCACTTTTAAAAACACTTAATTTTATTCGTGAAAATGGGATACGGTATAAGATATATGAAAATTTGATCAAATGTCTATCACTTATTTAGTCTATTACAAATATTCAGTTGATAATGAAAGTATGAAAGGAAATAATTCTAGAACCCAAATTTAAAATCCATGTTAGTATCCAGATTCTCAGATAAATTGAAGGCCACTCAATAGGCTAGGTCATCCTCCTCAGTAAATTATGAATCAGGTTCCTCGATGTAATCATCTACGAAGAAGTCTAAAACCTCCTCTTTAGTATCATACTAATGGTAAAATTTGGAATCATAATCTGGAATGTTGACTTCACTCTTGATTTTGTGACTTAGAAATGGTGTTTGTGTCTTCAAGGATGTCTAACCCCGCTTCATGTCAGTACTTTAACCATGCTAGATCGGCTTGGATGTGTTGTACTTCATAGTAGTCTTCACAAAACTCTTCAGTGGCCTCACGGATCCTCTGGATAGACTCAAAGATAGTCTTTAGTCTATCAATGGGCACTACATGAATGACACACAACTCTAGGTCATGTAATAGATTGTATTGTTCCCAATGCATAGGGTTTTGAACAATTGGCAGTGAATTGATGTTGGTGATCAGGTGGTTAGGTCCTCCTATGGCCATCTAAAATCCATGTTTGATAAGAGATTAGTAAAAAAAAGGACAAAGTATTTGATAAAAAAAACTTCTAATGAAAACTGACTGCTAAATAAATAGAGAACACAGAAAATGCAGGTGATTCTAATAAATGCAGGTGATTCTAAGAAATTTTAACATATTTCTAAAGTAAGAGACTTGATTAGCTAAAATGAAACTACGACCCTTTGCGAGAAAAGGTGAGATCAAAAATGATTAGATAAGTATGTTTAAGATGAAAGAACAAAATTACAAGACAACGACGAACCTTTGAATGAAGATGGGTGATGATATATGTTGAATATTATTTTAGTTGGATGATTAACAAGCTTCTGAACAGATCCAAGATTCCTAATGGACGTGAACGTACTTTGGCTAGATGTAAAACAACATTGATGAAACTTGATAACACTTTTGATTGCTTGATAATGTTTGAAACTTCTCTCAGATTCATTTGAATGATTAGGAATGGTCCCGAAGAGAGGTAGGAAAATTGGTATTTATAGATCACCAGCGACCGAGGAAATCATCGGTGTTTTCCATTAATTCGAGTTAGGGAGAGATTCAAAGTGATAAAATTACTATTTTGAACTTTGGTTCTTAGGGATTTCAAATATGAGATTGAATCATGTTAAGATGTCAAGGGGGATGGGGTTAGACCAGGATAGTAGTTAGGATAGATGTGGGAATGATTTTAATAGGTTCCCTAGTTTAAACTAGTCGTAACTAGTGATAAATAGGGACTTGTCATAGGGATGAGGATAGAGGTGGTTAGGATATGTATTTAGAAGGTTTCTTCGTTAAACTAGTCATAACTAGTGAGTTATGATGAGTTCACGTGGTGATGTGTAAGGGTGAAGTGGAATATTTATTTAACTAATTAATTAATTAATTAGCCATGAGAGGGGGGATGATCTAGGAAATGTGGGTGATTAATTATTTAATTAAAATCATGTAGGGGTAACATCCTATATTTATGGATGTCGTTCAATTGATGCGATGGTGATTTTAATCGATTTAATTGAATAGACAACTTAGGTCATGGAATGGTGTGCGGATGGGTATATTTATTCAATTATTTGTGTGGGCACGGGGTGTGTAGATTTTTGGTGTCTACAGTGGTAGGAAAATATTCTTGGGAGTCTTTAGAATCCACTACATGTTGGTAAACATAGGCCTAGTATAAAATAAGATATAATTTGGATTTAATGGGGATATTGGGAACAAAAAAGAAGCACAAATTTTGAAATGTGTGTACTTTTTATAGAATCATTGTCGATTTGTATGATCAACATCTATTCCATCATAATCGGTATCTATTAGAAATTGATGTAGATAAAGGTGGGGTTCCTATAGAATATCCAAATAATTATTAAAGTTCGTGTGCTCATTGTTTTAATTTTTTGTTTTTATGTTATAAGTTTATGATTTTTCTTTTTTGAGAGGTGTAGGCTAGCGAGAGAGTAAAAAGGAGATGATAACCGTATTAGATATAGGTAGGTTCATTTTTTTGTGTTTTTTGTTATATATATTTTGATATATGGAGATATGGGACTGACGTCGATTACTAGGATCAGTGTCGATTTTTTAGGATCGGTACAGATCGATGTAATTTTTTATGATTTGATAGGTTTTCATTGATTTTGGTAGACGTAGATAAATTTTCTATTCCTTGAGCTAATATTTTCTTTGTTTTTTTATTAATACAAGCAGAGATATGCTTGACTATGAGGTATTACATGTCACCTTTGTTATATTGATTGCATAAGTACATGGGAGATGGCGATTAGAAGACTTTGGAGGTATTGGAGTTGGTTAGATTGTGTCATTATAGGTACGTAAATATAGATTTATAGATGATGGTGGCACTGTTGGAGTGATGTTATGCAACCACAGGGACTTTCTACTTTCCTACATGGGAGATTACTATCGTTGTAGAGGATGTGAATAGGATTTTGTGGCTTCTTATTCAAGGTGAGCCAATTGTTTCTCTTGATGAGACATGATGGGGGTAAGCTATGATGATCTTTTATGGAGATGATGCTTTAGATGTGGCATATATTGTCGGGGAATTTTTTTGAGTTGTTTTGGGATGATGAATTGGTTGGGAGTACATTTATTACTATGATTATGTTGGGGATTATTTATTATGTTCCATTAGATTCATGAGGAGGAGGATTTCCATGGGCATTGGAAGGGGTTGTGGCATATGTGGTTGAGTATTAAACTATTTTTTCTTGGGGGCCATCTCTATTCTTGGAGTTTTATCGGGAGTTGTACGAGTGGTACACAGGGAAGAGATTTATATTAGAAATTAATTTTGTCTTACAATATTGACATATGAGAATATTTGAGTGATTCAAAAAAGAAGTCCTCCATGGGCCATATGACATGATAGGGTATATTGTGTTGGATTTGTGAGGTGGTATAGTTTTTCCCAAGATTTTGTATCTTTGAGCCTAGAGTATTGTGCAAGGTTACTAGATGGCTTAGGGGGAAACGATGTTATGTAATGATGTCATATGTATGCTTCCCTACATGGCCAATAGATGGAGATGAGATGTGGATGATGCAGAAGGAGAGATAGATATGGGATCAGTGGCGGAAATGATTAAGGAGGTGAAATTTGGATGAGTGAGGTGAAAATTTGGCTAAGTATAGAATGTACAAGGAAATCCTATTTTCTATAGATGAGTTAAGGGAGATATAGATCTACTAGAAACACATAAGATAAATATTCAAGATATGGCAGAGGAGGAGGTAACATCAGCCAAGATTGATAATTTTAGGGTGGCACTCAAGTATACATCGTGGTGGCAAGAGCGGGTGGTAACTCAAGGAGATATGGTTGTGACGGAACAACATGAGTGGGGGGGAGGATGTAAATATGGGAAAGGGGTGGAGGGATAAGTAGGAGATGGGTCAAGCATAGAGGTTGATAGGCTGAAGTAGAGGTTAGTCAAGAGAGATGCTTGATTGTTATACTTTGAGGATGAGCTAGTGATATTGACACAACATCTGGGGGAGAGGTTTGAGCAAGTAAAATATTTGGTGGCATGTCTATGGGAGGTGTGGCAGGACTGAGATAGGTACCACCATCACCATTAGAAATTTAGGGAGTGATTTGGAGTGATAGGGATTACACTGGAAACATCAAGACTATTTGGATCAGGACTAGGTGTGTCTGGAGGATTGGGAGCACCAGGAGGGGTGCGCGAAGCTATTCCAGGAGGGGAGGTGGGGCTCCTAAGGACAATGGTCCTGGTTTAATATCATGCATTGTATGCAGAGTTGAGATATTATAAGGGTGTGGTGGGGGAGATATTCCTAGAGGTGTCACGATATGCACATCATGTGGCGAGTCAACCACAAGCATATCAATGAGGTCATGCTACTAGCACAGGGAGTATCTGAGAGATTATGAGGTCTATTGATGTTAGAGATCAGGGTCTAGGGCTTTCTAAGGTATGTATTACTATGTAGTTATTCTATGGGCCTGAGTTCTTTATTTTTGAGATATATATTGGCATGGATGTGTGTGTGTGTGTGTGTTTAAGATAGCTAGATGTGGAAATATGTTTTTATGATGTGATGTTTTATGTTTTTATGGATAGATTTAGATATGTTGATTGCTTTAGAATTTTGTGAGATATGTTTGATATTTATTTGATTTTTTGTTTATATGTATGTGATGGAAATTTCAATCCTAATGCAATTGCAACCCTAACTAGTCCTAAAAAATAAAAAAGGGTTAGTCTGTATGAGATTGATTTAGATTCAAATGAGATGAGATATTCTATCTACTTCCTTCTTACGTGTTTGAGACTTACATACATTTTGTATGGGAAAATTTGTTCTCCTCACTGGTTCTTATATTTTACCCCATCTTTATTTTGTCTAGGATTGTATTGACTGAACAATGCAGGAAGCATGCATATTCAAGGGAATGTTGATCAATCCATGAAGATTTCCTGGGATGATTTTAAAATTTATACATATTTAGGAAGGTTAATCAATGCAGGAATCATTTAATTTGTCACCATGTATGTAGATTTTTTAGTAGCCATATTTTGAGGGAATGGATTACAATAATATTTTCAGAATTTGATGGCAAGCATGGATATATTTTTGATTGATATCTTCCCTTCAAGGGAGCAGTCTATATTTTGATTTAAATATTTTAATGCCATATCTATTTTGATTCTTTTAGATGATGTTGGCCTAAGAGACTATTTGAGGAGGGTGGGTTTGATATACAAGATAACATGGGTATCCTAAACATATTTGTTTATCAATAATGATGAGCCTTTTGAATTCCCATTAAAAACCCCATATTTGTTATTTTCACTTTGTATTAAACTAATATTATAATTATTGTAAATAATACTTTTGTATACTTAAAGAGAATTTTTTGTTCATAAATCTTGTTCATTTTTCATCCTTCATATGATTCTTTGGTTGGGTTGATATAGATTTATTTTTGTGCTAACAAATGTGAATGGAATACCTTTTTATAAATCCTATCATATGACTCACATAAATCCTAGCATAGGACTCACATAAATCCTAGTGCAGGACTCGCATAATGGAGCACATGAATCATACAAAGGATTTCATGACTGGCACAACATAACGTGAAACTTATCCAATCAGAATATGAGTTGCATAATTCAAAGAGTGCCTAATTAGCATCAACATCTAGTCATGACATGACTTATACTATTAGTGGAGCACCCAATCCAGGGTAAATTTCAAGACCGCCGCTAAACCATAAACATAGATCTTACTTGGTGAATTTTTATAAATGACTTTAAGAATCTTGGTGAATGCCACAAATTGAAAGGAAATGATGTTGACTAATATCAAATGTTGGATGGTAGCATTAGGCTACTGACTGGTAATAAAATTATCTTTTGTGCACATGATAAAAGTGATTTAAATATAACAATTTGGCTATTACTTTATATGTTAGGAAAATCAACCCAGCAATTAACTTGTACCCAGAAAATTAGGCAACATACTAAACGACCTAACCCCTCAAAATTAGCCAAATCTAAATTTTTTAAGAACCTAAATATTCATGAATTACCAAATATTAGCCACTAAAATTTACATTGGCCCAATCAACATCAATTCTATTTGGGACTCCTATTATTTGGGTGGCAATTGTATTTTAAACAAATAAATTATTTCCTTCAACAAGAGTAAACTAGAAGTTACAAATATTTATTTTGTTATGACCACTCTATTCAAAGAAATCAATTACTTGATTTGTTTCAAATATAATTATCTCTAAAGTGTAAGTTGGACGTTGTTAACAAGAACTCAACTTGCTTTTAAAAATAAAAAAACAAATCAATTAGTTACATGTAGTTTTTACCTCGACCTTGTGACCTCCAGTTATGGTGTTGTTTTCATACGTATATGTTAGTTAACTAATTCTTGTAACTTTTCTATTATTATTAAAATAACAATTTATCTTAAATAATAACTTGACTTCACCTGGTATATAAGGCGTATATGTTAGGATTAGAAAAAAGAGAAAGAATAGGATTGTATTAAACTATTGGTCATTAAAGGGCATGATTCTGAGTTAAATTTTTATTTTCTAATTGAAACATTACAACCTGATTAGAGGGAAGGAACAAGGGCCACTCCTCCACAATTTGAAGGTAAGTGTTATGTATTTGTTTTATACTAAAATTAATTATCAGGTTGATCTCTTTCATGTATTATAGCATCTACATTATTTAGAATTGTTAATCCATTTCAACATGTGTTTTAGTTCCTTTGAATTAAAAATTTGTGAATCTTTTTAATTTTTTCTTTCATCAATCTTTGATAAGATAGAATAGATTTTTTGATACAGTAGTTGTATAATTTTCCAATTGATTTAGATACACGCTCAATACAGTTTTAACCACGCTTTGTTGCAAATATCCTCATACATTGTCCTGGTATTGACAATCATTTAATGATTAAAGTATGAGTATCAATGACACTCATCACTTTTTTGAACTATTTATATGGATTTCTAAAGGTATTATCAAAGATACAGGTACTAGATTGCATGCTTTCTGATAAACTCATACGTTTACATTTCAAATTTCTTTTTGCATACTCTTTCTTTTGAATATAAAAGATCGTGTATTTACCGCAAGTGTCTTTTATGTTATTTCAGAGTATGTGGAACAAGGTAATCAACTAAGCACTTATATTTTGGAAATTGTTATTAAGAATGTTATAAGTTTATGTGTAGACCTAGAGATAATAGAGGTGGGTATGTAAGCATAAAATTGACTAACCCCACTAAAAATTAACCAGTGGAACTATGATACAGCCTATAATTTACCAAGAGTAACCTAGGCACACTGGAACATCACTCAACTTGAGCTGAGTGCTCACCCGAAGTGCGCAAAGGTATCAAGCCCCTCCTTAGAGTTGTTTGTACAGGATGTGATCATGATGAAAATATAAGGCATGCATATTCTTAAATAGCATAAACATTCAACAATGCATATTCTAGATC
Organism: Taxus chinensis; assembly: GCA_019776745.2. Classification (NCBI taxonomy): domain Eukaryota; kingdom Viridiplantae; phylum Streptophyta; class Pinopsida; order Cupressales; family Taxaceae; genus Taxus; species Taxus chinensis. Next base: position 700,966,800 of record CM034148.1, read on the forward strand.
CAGATCTTAAAGAATGATGAATTTAAAAATAAACATAATGATATCATCCATGCAATAATTAGTTACAATCATGTTTAACACCTTGATTCAACCAATACACTCCATTATATTAAACTAGGTAAATACACAGAAGCTTCTTTCTTTAAACAGTGTCATACGATTATGTGCATCAGATCAGACAGCATAAACCTATATCATATCCCTCTCTGTATATCTCACTCTGCATACATACATAACTAATTACACAATACATTTTATATTTATATGGGTGGGGACTTTCCCTTCACCGCTTACATAATTCCAAAATAGGTCGCATGTTGATAATAGCCACAAGCCTTTACAATAATAGTCACACATACAAGTGCGCTAATAATAGATCATCTCACAGTTGACTGGTAGTAATAAATTCTATTATTAACTCGAACCCATGCAAAGAACTTAGTAAATGCTCTTCCAAAAATAGCCTATGTGTGTTGTGCAAGTCTTTATCCGGTTTGTGTGCTCTATACGCTATCTCCAAAAATAGCCCATAATCATAAAAAATTGCTAAGTCCTGAATATTGTCTTTGTCCTTCCGCATGCGTGTTTCCTTCCCTATCCTTCTGTTCCTTTGAACGTGTCATGTTTCCATGCGCAACCTTCTGTGTGCCTTCTGCTAAGTGTCATAGTTTGTCTACTCAACATTACCCCACACTAAACTACATTGTCGTCCCGGAAATGGTTTTCCTCCTAACGCTCAAAGAATAAAGAATATAAATGGAATGAAATTAAAGAATTACTTTACAAATAATGAACTTCTACTCTGCAATATCCTCTCTATCCATTGGAAGAATTAACTCTAGATATTCTTCTTTGATTTCAGCCTCTAAATTTTTCCAATTAGATAGTGTAGATTTTGTCTTCTCTGGAATTTACACTGCAATAGATTCTAACTCATCTTGGGAAATCTCTTCCTTCTCGTTTTGTAATACCAGAACAATGTTGGACATGGTAGACATTCATCCCTTCCAATAGTTCCATCTTCTATGTTATAAGTTTTCCAATTTCATCTAGCCTTTCCTTATGGGGGTCTTCGGCTGCTGCAAGGGCCTCGCACGATTTTGCTTTACCAGAGCTAATTTTTCCACATGCCCTAATGTCTCATCTTTCATGGCCTTCAGGACTTCATTGTCTTCTACCATGGTCTTGGCTCTTATGACTACTTCTGAAGTTGCACAAATATTCAATGCCTGGTCCACTTTCTTCAGCTCTTCCTACAAAGTCTATAGCAATGCCTCATAAGATGAAATTTTTCTAACCATTGAATCCCTTGCTCTCTCTACTTCCTACTCTGGGTCCTTTGGTGCTGGCATGCGAATGGGTCCATCCTCAAGCACCAAGTCAACCAAGGTACACACATAATGCATAGCCGAAGGGAATCTTTCAGGTACCTTGGACTCCAAATGCAGTCTTGCTTTCAGGACATGATCTCCTATCTCCTCTACCATGCTGATGAAGGCATTCATTCTTCTTCTGCTCTAATTCTTCTCCCCTTTTAGATGTGCTATTTCTATAGCTTTATCTTTGATATCTTCTCTTAGCGCTCTAATAGTTGCAGCCTTATCTACATTCCTTCATGCTACTTCTGTAGATACCTTCACCAAGGCATTACTTACCTGTTCATCAGACATAATAGTGGGATTTATAGTTATGTGCCTATTTTTTGGTGCCTTTTTCATTCTTCGTGACACACAAGACTCTTCAAAAACATCAAAATCTGGCTCATCCATATGATTTTGCATAAGACCAGGACAATTGTTTCCTTACGTGCACAGTAGCCATGTCTGATTCCATGAAATCTCCCATCCATACAACTCCTTAAGGCTCTACCATGCTTCTAAAATCATGTGCAGACAATTTTACTTGTGTCCTCATTATAGCCCATGATCGGTGCAGCATACTCCCCACTTGTTCTCTTCGTTCTTGGCCCCTTAGGAACTTGAGCGCCAAGGTTTGGAGCTGGATCTTCTATGTTCTGAGCAGTATCTTGTTTTGTTTCTTCTACCTCTTTTGACTCCTTATTCTCCATCCTTCATCTCTTCATCCTTGGGCTCCTCTACATCTTTTGGTTGTACTGGGGTGTCAGGCGTGCTTTCTTACAAACTCCTCCACTTCTTCATTCAGCTTTAGATTTATCCTTCTTTTCTCAACTGCCTCTTTCTGAGGAGAGATTCGTGGTGATCTTCTTACTGATTGTGGAGTTCCAGCACCTTGATTCCTCACCATTCTTTAATACCATATTAAATCAGTGTTCTTCAGGCACTGCTCCTACTTCCAAGTCTTCATCTCCTTCTTGCGCCTGAGGTGGAGTACTTTCACGCTCAGCCTCTACTCTGTCTGTGGGCTACCTCCAGCCCCTATTATCCAAGCCACCACTATCTTCATGCTCTTCCTCCTCATCATCTACTTTTATTGTTTCTGTGGGCTTTGGAGCTGACACATTCTCCATTGTATGTTTTCCCTTAGGCGGCCCTGGGAGTGTGAACTCATTCTCCACATACTTGTTATTTTCTAGCTTAGGCTTGAGTTGAAGGTATATGAGCACTAATCCAATTTTCCCAATAGCCAAGCTTACAGGCTTCATACTTATGACATCTGAGATAAGCCTCTCAATGTAGGCAGCCCATCCTAGATATACATATGTTTTTCTCAGCGTATGGTAATCACAATCCACCTTGTCTGAATTAAAACTTAGGCAGCGCACATCAGTAAATTGATGGACCTGATGCCTGGAAGTAGCGTGCGATGTAAAGGCATACTGGAAGATTAAACCATGGGCTCCAAGTCCCATCCCTCATAGCAAATCATGATGTAAAAGTGTTGATACACCACAAACTAGCACTGCCTTGCCCACCACCAACGGTAACTCCTTAGGAATGCGCCACTCCTCTTCAAATGTCACACGGAGCCTATTATACCACATCTCTGCCCTCTTTTTGAATGACCCACTCATTGACCCTTCACATAAATATTTGTCGAATCTTTCTGCAAGAGACTTGTTCTCCATGGGATACTCCCATATCTTGTTCTTTGGCCCATCGGGCACTCCAATTTCCATAAATACTAAAGACAATAAAATAGTGCCAAAACTAATTTTTTCACCTATGCACACTTCTTCGACAATGAATTTCTGCTATGTAGCCTACTATGTTATAGATCACTCCTTGAGACATTCTCCTTACAATGTGTAGCCACATTGTATTTACTTACAACCACCTCTCTTGGTCATTCAACTTTGTTACTAGATGTGCAGCTGCCTGTACCACTAGGGTACTTATTCAACTTATCAATGTCCATTCTACACGGACCCTTGGTATACCCTAACTCTTTCCATGTTTCCATGATTATTGCTTTATCAGTTAAGATCACTGACAAGGTCTACCCATGTGCCTTTTAATCTTGTCAGTGTTGCAATCAAGGCGGTTGTGATTTTGACCCTCCGTCTGGAGTGAAATAGAAGAAGTCCTCATGGACTCTGCTCATTAGCCATTGGTACAATGGTTCATACTTTCCAAAATAAGGAAGCTCGTATAATTGATAAACTCCAACCTGCTTTAACAATTTCTCTCCAGCGTCATCATACACTGGCATGTCCTCTACCGTGCACTTGTTGGTCTTTGTGCTCAACAACGCATCCAAATCCTTCTTGTTATCTGATGTATTGTGGTTGTAATCACTTGATCTTGTATTTATGGATGTGAGAGTCCCATTCTTGTCCCACTATCACACCCTTTCGGGTACTACATATCTCTGAGAAATTACTCTCGGGAGAAATTTCAACTTCTGCTTCTACCTTCTTCTTCCCTTTGGCTTCTACGGTAGGTGCTTTCTTTGGTGCCATCTAAAAATCTCACCTCTCTATTCTCTGTAGCAAGACAATTATTCTCATTCTATCTTATGTAGCGAGCAAGTCCAAACCCTAGCTCGAATCTACGTGCCCTAGTTGAAATCATGTACCCTAGCTCTTTCACAATGCGTCTGCTTCACTCAAACCCTTCACCAATGGGGACGCAAGCTTCTTCTGTGCATAAATATTCTCTCCAAATCTAGTTTCACACTCTTCGCACCTCAATACGATTCACTCAGCTCATTTACACTTAGCTCTTTTCAAATTCTTGCAATTACAACGGTAAAAATGAACTCGCATCCCATCCTTATATATATTTTCAAATAGTTAGTGCATTTATTGCTCCTTCACCTACCAACAATTCTCTCATTAATTGACCATTTTCACATATTCCACACAATACATCTTCGTGCCCCAGCTATAACCTTCTAGCGCACCTTCCTACCTTCTGGTTACATAGACTTCTCTTCAGTGCACTTCCATGCACTCGAGTACCTCGCCACTGCGCCTTCCCTGGTAGTCTCCACGGCCTCTGCTTACCTCGTGTTATATTGTTCCTTCTCTTTTATCTCCATTTATGGTCATCTTTTAGAAGCAATCTCCTTTCTTATATAGCACCTGTAATAGCTTGTTCTCAAATGTACCAATTGTGAATAACAAGTAACAACCACCCCACACAAATGGTATGTGCAGTCCTCTGCGCATAAAATATTGTAAATTGTAATTAGCTTTTAGTGTGACAAATGTGCTTATTACACAAAACACCAAACTAAATTGACAAAGCATAGCAACGATGAAGGAAATACATTAAAGGAAATGCATAAACGGAAACCTATTCTAAATGGAAATACTACCTTATTACAAACACCAAGAAGACTTATTTATAGTAGGGCTTCAACCTACTTCCATTGAAGTATCCAGTAACCGTATTGCATCAAGCATTGCTAACTGACATGCGCTTGATTCAAGAATGTGAGTGATAACATACGGTCCTAACCAATGCACTTTAAGCTTTCCTGGATGGCACAAAAAATTTGAATCATAAAGGAGCACCATCTGTCCAACCTCAAGCTTCTTATCCCTGATGTGCCTGTCATGCCATACTTTCTACCTAGATTTTTCTTGCTTTTGACTCCAACGTGCTATGGCTCACCTCTCATCCAATTGTATCAATCTATCAATCCTTTCTTCCAATGCTTTCTCATCAACTAGACCTCCAGCATGTGCAATACGCAAAGAAGGTAACATGAATTCCATAGGAAGAACTACTTCTGCACCAAACACCAACCTGAAAGGTGTGGCCTTGTTCAACTGTTTGTATGTTGTTCGATACGCCTATAGCACTACAGAAACTTTATCATCCCAATATTTCCTTCCAACATCACATATTTTTTTCAATGTCTGGCTCAAAATTTTGTTGAAAGCCTCAGCAGTTCCATTTTCCTGAGGATGATAGGGTGTAGTCTTGTGGTGTGCAATCATAAATTCATCTAATAGTATTTTGATTGTCTCATTCAAAAATTGTGTACCCCTATCACTTGTTAAACTTAACGAGCATCCATACCTTGTAAGAATATTTTCCCATAGAAACATGGCTATTGTAGTAGCTGTACAGTCCTTTATAGGTGCTGCTTCTGCCCACCTTGTAAGATAATCTGTGTAAGTGATTATGTAGTGCGATCCAGTTCTACGCACGGCTGGTGAAATAGGTCCCACAAAGTCTGATAGCCCATTTCTCAAATGGCTCTGCACTAGGAATAGGCCTCAACGGCATCTCATGTTCATTGCCCTAGTTTGTCCAAGGTGACTGACAGTGATCACATGCCTTACAATATGCTTTACAATCTTTATACATGGTCTCCCACCATAATCCAGCATGAGTAGAATCTTGCACGTGCGTGGCATCACCTACATAATGTCCACCTGTAATACCACCATGAGCCTCTTCCATAATATTTATGTACTCATGCTCCAGTACACACCTGCGTAGTACTTCATCTCTATGCCTAACTTGTATAAATCACCATTGATCAACATAAAGGGGGATGCACGAATTACAAGTTATTTCTTTTCCAAGGATTTCATACCTTCTGGCACCATACATGTACATAGAAATACAACAATATCCTCTAACTATGAAGGTGCATGCGTTGTAACCTGTACAACTGTGCATCTGGCATTGTATCTTCAATTGTCTGTGCATCCTCCCCTGACTGAATCCTTGATAAATGGTCTGGGCCAGAATTACTTTTACCTGGTTTTACTCACAACTGTGAAATCAAATTCCTAGAATAAGAGTCACCCAGTGACATATGCGCCCCTGTAAAATGGGCTTGTTTACCAAGTATTTCAATGCCATATGATCAATATAAAATACAAAGGGTGTTGCTAACAAATATTGTCTGAATTGTATGCATGCGTAGATCATCGACAAGGCCTCACGCTCTGTTGTTGTATAGTTTTGCTCTGCAGGAGTCAACTTTCTACTAGAAAAACAGATTGGATGATCTACAATACCTTCTCTAGGTTGAGCTAACACCGTGCCAATGGTTGTGCCAGAGGCAGTCCACATGTACATGAAATGGTTTGTTCCATGAGGGAAAACATAGAATAGGCATTGTAGTAAGTCTCTCCTTTAGTGCCTCAAATGCACGCTACTGTGGTTCTCCCCAATAATATGTCCCTTTTCCTTTGAGTAACTCTTCTAATGGTGTGGTAATTTTAACATATCCTTTAATAAACTTCTTGTAATACCCTGTGTGACCCAAAAATTCATGCGAACCTCACTCTGACTGGTAGGCTCCTTCAGGCCCACAATAACTGCAACCTTAGCTGGATCCACTAACAAACCCTCCTTACAGATGATATGCCCTAACAAAGTTCCAAAGGGTGTAGCAAACACACACTTTTTGATGTTCAAAGAGATGTGTAGTTGTCGACATCATTCAAACATTAGGCAAAATTGTCACAATGATCCTTAACAAGTCCATACACCATTCCAGTCATCCAAGTAAACCTGCAAGAAAATGTGAATAAAATCCTGGAATGCTTGAACAATTATGCGTGAAAACAAATCAGGTGCATTTTTCAAACCAAAGGGCATCACAGTATATGCAAAACTTCCCCATTCAGTGGTGAAATTCCTTTTCTCTTGATCTTCCTGTGCAATTCAAACTTGATGATACCTAGAGAGCCCATCTATAAAAGAATAGATTTTTCACGCCCTACAACGCCCTCTAATATTTCTTCTATGAAGGGTGTAGGAAAAGGATCAATGACACATGCAGCATTCAGCTCTCTATGTAATCCACACAAATTCTAATCCGTCCATATTTCTTTATACTGATAACCATGGGACTAACCCACTTCGATTCTTCTAAGGGCTTAATGATGCAAGACTTCAACATCTTGTTGATTTCTTCCTTAACCTTTACATGCAAGTTAGGATTCATTTTGTAGGGTCTCTTCTTAACCGGGCATGCACCTTCCTTAAGCTTGATCTTCATCTTCTCCTAATGATTCATGCATGCCTTGTAACTCATGGTATCCTCTTGGGAATAAGTCTTGAAAATCTCATAGTAACTCAATGATTTTTTCCACTTCACAATCAGACCAATAATCCCTAATTATGGCCTCCTTAGGTTTAGCATCCATATCAATGTTTACTTTCTTTGTCTTCATAGGTTCCTGGTATGTGCGTGTGTTCATATCTTCACTGTCTAAAACCTCATGCGTTCCTACTGAATGATCTATATCCAGATATTCTACTCCCTCCATTTCCCACTACATAAACAAGATTTTATTTTTCTTTCTCAAGGAAACCACGTTGAAGTAGTACGGTATCAGTCTCCTCTATTTCATCAAAACACACTTCTGAGTCAATTTCACTAAATAAATCATGAATGAGTTACTCTTTCTTTGCACCATCTCCCATAGTTACGTGCTTTATAACCCTTAATGCTTCTTCCACTAGAGGTTTAGTAGAAAAGTAATCAAATTTCTGGGTCATTCTTGCAATCAAATCTTGCCAATTCCTAGTCTCCCTTGGTAGTTCTGCATAACATTACCATGTGCGTGCACAACCACAAAATGTGTAATAGAACTTATGCACCCATAGTGAAGGTGGTAAATCTTCCTGCCCATTTGTCCAGAGTCTCTCACACTACTGAACGTGGTGCTGAATAGGTTGGTTACCATGATAAGTGTTGATTTTAGTAGGTGTGTTGCTTCTGAAAAATTGATTGGTCAAAGCAATCCGTATTTCTTTCCATTCTATAAGATTTTCCCTATGAACCACCCACCAATGTGTTGTTGTCCCATGCAATGTGTACACTAACATATTTCTTCTTTCATTCTAACTTTTCCAATGCTCCTCCATGGCATGTAGAAATACCGTAGGATCCCCTTCTTAAGTGTACCAAGGTACCAAATTGTTACCTATGCACCTAACACAATGAGTAGTTCTCTTCCATGCAATTTTGATCCTTACCTCGCACCTAATCATCTCATAAGTACCCAATTATCACAAGAAACACTTGTGGTATCACTAAATAATTGTGCATCTTCCCAATGGATAATCCCTTCTTTAGATGGCTCGAGTACTTCTGGGTCCCGAATGGCGTGTACATAAATCCTATTCAGATATTCCTCACTCAACAGCTCAACATAGGGTGCAGAGTTCCCATCTATTAAAGGGATAATAACTCTTTCTTCCTTGTTCTCAAAACTAATACATCCCTTGTTGAACCAGCAAGATTAGCATTATTTGCATAGCACCAGGGGCACCCAAGTAGAGCTGGGAAGCTATCTGCCTCTGCAAGTGCTAAAACCTCAAATTCCCCAGTGAACTTGGCTCCCTGTATAGTAATGGATGCATATTTTAAAAATCCGATGGGAGTGGCCTTAGTTTGATTAGCCATGAACAACACATTTGAGGATGGTTGTAATGGAGGTCTCCCCATCTGTACCCATGCATCTAAAGTAAGAACATTGACTTCTGCGCCTGTGTCAATCAATATATTTCTCAAAATCCATCCATCCACAATATCATTTAGAGTGATCTCCTTGTCATAATCCAAACTATAAGGGGGAAGATTGGCATGCAAGATATGTACATCCATTCTCAATACCTGTGCACAGAGTGTTTCCCTTTAGCCAGTTCCCTAATAATGGAATGATATTCACCTAGAACAACATTTTACATATTTCCTTCAAATCACCGATATCTGACTGGACCGTATCTGATGCCTTCTTTTGTTCCATCTTCCGTGATTGCTCCTATAAACATTGTATTTCACCCTGAATATTTCTGAGTACTTTCATGATTTCTTGATAAGCCTCCTTCTGATGTGCAGGATCTGGATACCTTACATGTAAAACCTCATCTTTTGATAATTGTAGGCTTCTGTTGTAATGCATCCCTAGCAGGTAGCTTCAGCTTGTGTAGTAATCTTTACAGGTAATACTTCAGGTTCCGATGTCAACTTTGGCATCCATTGATTTTCCACAATGCGTTGTATCCTAACCATCCATGCCCCTTTATTTTCTTGTTTATGTTTCTTTCTTAGATGCTCATATAGATCGGGAAACTCCTCATAGCTATGATTCTTCCCAAAGAAAGAACAAGTAATATTTTGAGGACATTCGCACCTATAGTAGTCAGGAGATTCATATGTGAAACATGTTCTGTGAGGAAACTCACTCCTTCCACCACCATGGCCCCGACCTCCGTATCCTCCTCAAATTTCTTGACCAATGCCACGAACCCCTTCAAAGCACCCTTCATTCTGATAACAGCGTGCTTGATTGTGATCTTGATGCTCACCCTTTCCTTTAGAGTTATCTGATATGTTAAGTTGTGGAGCCTGTTTTCATGTTAGAAAGCATTTAAAACTATACACTAAGAGTATTGTACACTTTCCACAGTTGTCTCGCCAAGTTTTGGGGCTGGGCCGGGCCCTAAGTGAGGATCTAGGGGCACCAGCCCCCGGGTATTAGGGGTTTGGGGGCGTAGCCCCCGAGAAAATACTTTTGGCCTTAAAACATGCCCGATATACCGGGAAACATGATTTTCTCATATGGGCAGGATTTTGACCCATATGTTTATGGGATGGTTTTGGCCAATGGTTTTGATATCCACAGTTTTGTAAAATTTCTTAAGCAGTTGTGTACTTAAATGGTTTTATGTATATGGTAGGTATAATGTAACATTGTAGATGTGTTTTGAATTTGGGTGTGAATTCTGTAGAGTTTGTTGAGCATAGCTCCAAATAGATTTGGGTATTGCATTGAGAGAGCAGCGGCTTGTAGTAAAATCTAAGCAAGTGATTCCTGGTGGATGTAGCCCAAATTGGGTGAACCACGTTAAATACTATCTCTTTGTGTTGTGTTATTTTATTCTACACTTTTATTTGAGATCTGTAATATTTTCTACATATTAGTTTCTACTGTTGTGATTCTGTGAGGGATTATCCCATGTATTTTATCCCTTATTTCCTAACAATTGGTATCAGAGCCTGGTTTGATTTGCTAAAGTGTTAAATTGTAGGGAATGTTTTATCTTGAGTGGGAGCTATGGCAGATGATGGAATATCTAGGGTTGATAAATTCAATGGGCAGAGTTTCATTCTTTGGAAGATACAGATGGAATATTACCTTTATCAGAAGGATCTTTATATTCCATTATCTGAGAAGGTGAACAAACCCTCAAGCATGACGGATTTAGAATGGGATTTTTTGGATAGGAAGGCACTTGGGACAATTTGGTTGTGTCTTACATCTTCGGTATTATCTAATGTTTCAAAGGAAAAGACTACAAAAGAATTGATGGATGCATTAGGGAAGTTGTATGAAAAACCCTCTACCTCTAATAAGATATTTTTAATGAAAAATTTGTTTAATATGAAGATGTCTGAGAATGGTTCAGAAGCAAATCATTTAAATGATTTTAATACGGTTGTAAATATGTTAGATTCAGTTACAATAGAATTTGATGAAGAAGTTAGGGCTTTATTAGTTCTGTGCTCTTTACCTGAGAGTTGGATTAGCCTTTTAATGGCAGTAAGTAACTTGGTTCCAGATAACTCAAAGTTGAAGTTTGAGGATGTTGTAGGGGTGATTCTAAGTGAGGAAATGTGAAGAAAAAGATCTAGTGAATCTTCTACTTCAGGGAATTCTTTGATAGTGGAAACTAGATGGAGACAGAAGAATAGAGGAAGCTGTGGAATATCAAATGATCGGGCAAGGTCAAAATCCAAAAGCAAGATAGTATGCTCACACTGTGGAAAGTCTGGGCATGCAAAGGACTATTGGGAGATTTGGGACAAGAAGAAACAATAGGAAGAAAACAAGGAGGAAAATGTGGCAACAGGTAATGTATGTCAGTATGATTTGATTCTTTCTTTGCACAATATTATTGAATCTTGGGTTTTAGATTTGGGGGCTTCTTTTTGTGCTACTCCACATAGGCATTATTTTGTTGATTATGTTCAAGAAGATTTTGGGCATGTTTTTCTTGATGATGATGAGTCTTGCAGCATAGTTGGAAAAGGTTCTGTTCAAGTTAAGATGCAGAATGGGAATACTTGGATATTAAAGGATGTTACACATGTGCCTACATTAAGATGAAATTTGATATCGACAGGGCAGTTGGGAAGTGATGGTTGTATTTTGATATTTACAGCGGACTCTTGGAAGGTTACCAAGGGTGCTCTTATGGTGGAAAGAGGTAAGAAGGTTGGAACCTTGTATTTAACCACTTATAGCACTAATGTTTGTAACCTTGTGGCTTCATAAGTAGATACAACATTGTGGCACTATAAGCTCGGTCATATGAGCCATAAGGGCATGGAGATCATAAAGAAGGATTTTCCTGAATATACAGAAACAGGTTTGGAGTTCTGTGAGGACTGCATATATGGGAAACAGAAGCGAGTAAGGTTTCTCAAGGTTGGACCTACAAAGAAACAGAGTAAGTTAGAGCTAGTGCATTTTGATGTGTGGGGGTCGGCTCAGGTATCATCTCTTAGGGGTTCAAGTTATTATGTTACTTTTATTGATGACGCAACAAGGAAAGTTTGGGTTTATTGTATTAGAAACAAATCTGATGTATTTGACACTTTTGTTAAATGGAAATCCTTCGTAGAGAATGAAACAGGTCTTAAGCTAAAATTTCTAAGGTCAGATAATGGAGGGGAGTATTGTAGCAATGAATTTGATGAATATTGTTCTAAGAATGGAATCCATGGGAAAAATATGGTTCCAGGAACTCCACAGTAGAATGGGGGTGTCAGAAAGGATAAACAAAACAATAATGGAACGTGCTAGGAGCATGAGGTTACATGCAGGACTGCCTCTTTCTTTTTGGGCAGAAGCGGTGAGAACAGTTGTGAACTTGATAAATAGAGGAACCTCAAGTTACTTGGATGGAGGCATACTTGAGGAGGCTTGGTATGGTAAGAAAGTTGATTATTCATTTCTTAGAGTCTTTGGATGTGAGGTCTTTGTCCATATAGACAAGGATGATAGGACCAAGCTAGAGGCTAAATTAGAAAAATGTACTTTCATTTGTTATGGTGGTGATGACTTTGGATATAAATGTTGGAGTATTACGGATAAGAAAATCATTTGATCCAGGGATGTGGTCTTTAATGAGAAAGTCATGTATAAGCAAAAATTGCAGGAAAACAGGGAAGAATCCAAGAAATAATATGCAGCAGTAGAGGATCTTCTGGATGGGAAAGTGACATATGAATCAGTTCAGGAACCTCCTCAATAGGAACCCCAAAATCCTATATTGAGGAGGTCTTCTAGGGTAAGAATAGAACCTGAACATTTTTCTCCTTCTCTTTATTATTTATTACTCCCTGATAGTGGAGAGCCAGAGAGCTTTGATGAAGCAATGCAGGTAGATGCCAGGAAGAAGTGGGAGCAAGACATGGATGAGGAGCCTCAAGCTCTCATGGAGAATCAAACATGGGATTTGGTGAAGCTACTCGAAGGAAAAAGAGCATTACAAAACAAGTGGGTGTTTAGAGTTAAAGAGGAAGAAGGAGGAAAGAAAAGATACAAGGCCCGGTTGGTGGTCAAGGGGTTTGCACAGAAAAAAGGTATAGATTTTGATGAGATTTTTTCTCATGTAGTAAAAATGAATTCTATTAGAACTGTTCTTGGAATAGTTACAAAAGAAGACTTGTACTTAGAGCAGATTGATGTAAAGACTGCATTTTTCCATGGTGATTTGTAGGAGGAACTACATATGCAGCAACCACAAGGCTATGAGGTCAAAGGTAAAGAGGAGATGGTGTGTAAACTGAAGAAGAGCTTGTATGTCTTGAAACATACTCCACGTCAATGGTATAAGAAATTTGATAGCTTCATAATGGAGCAAGGTTATATTAGATGTCATTCTGACCATTGTGTGTATACAAAGAAATATGAGGATGGAATTTATATTATCCTTTGTCTGTATGTGGATGACATGTTGGTTGTAGGTAAAAGCATGCAGGAAATAAAAGTACTCAAGAAGTAGCTAAGTGAAACCTTTGCTATGAAGGATTTGGGGGAAGCCAAACAAATCCTTGGTATGAGGATATCTCGAGATAGGAAGGAATGGAAGCTGACTTTAATTCAGGAAGAGTACATTAAGAAAGTATTAGAGAGGTTTAATATGTAGGATGTTAAATCGGTTGGGACTCCTTTGGCAGGCCATTTCAAGTTATTAAAGGAGCAGTGTCTCAAGACAGAGCAGGAGAGAAACCGATCAGGGGATCATTTTTTAAATTTCCCTAAACATCCCCTAAATGGTGTCGGTAAAGAAGATTGTTTCGAGAGTTTTCCAACGACTGTGAGAATGTGAAAAATGGACATTGGGAGCTCTCGATATGTCTGGTCAAAGTTCAGACAACAAGAAAGTCAACTCTGGTCAATTAGTCAATTTTGGACCAAGGGCACTGTGACACATGGCAAAAAGGTGCAAAGGGATTTGTTAATTGATTTTTGATCTCCGGTATTTGACAATCATAAAATATTGCTTACCAGAACAAGAGGCTCAACTTTTGTTACTGGAGGGGAGCCTGGTTGTCGTGTGGACCTATGGTATTATTACCGACGTGGTGGGTCCACAAGCCACCACATGGCTTGCCACCACTGAATCGAATATCAATATGATTTGCCTATTGAGAGATGACAAATGGGATATATGCTATTTATCAAGTTAATTATTTTCCATACCACATGGTACAGGGGTAAAAATTATATTATACTTGGTAAGTCCACTTTCCAAATGCCACACATATATGCCAAAACCACTATATTTATTAATGTTTATACATTAGTATTAAACTATATAAATTACCAACCACTTAGCTCACATAATTCTCCTAACCACCAAACACATTGCTAAGGATCTATGTAGTGGATAAGCGGTGGAAGCTTCCACGTGGAAGGGAGAAGGTGAAGCGGTGTTGGAGGAGGTCTAAGGCCCATGCGTGGAAATCTACGTGGTGCACAAGGTGGGGGTGGTTATGCTCCAAAGTGGTCCTTTGACCACTTCATACAATGCGTGGAAAGGATTTAATAAGCCTAAAACCTTATCATTCCACAAAATTTGGGATTTAATCTCATTAAACATACTAATCTGCCACTATGGGGAATATTATCCCAATTTTCATGTACGGACTATGGTATTTTAAGGGCCCCTAAGGATGATATGCAAATGCATATTTTAAGGGAACCCTAATTCTTTTGTAAATAGGGAACCCGTTTCATTGTAATGGACACCGAGAAGCTTATTATTTTTTAAGCTTATTTGTGGGATGTGTCAGATTTAGTAATAGGGACAAGCTCATTAATATAGTTTTGTAAAAGGCGCATATTAAATACCTAAAAATTACTATGAGACAATTGTAATTGTCTGATTGGCCTATTATATTTAGGCAATATTAGATGGAATATTTGTGGCTAGGAGTTATTAATACTACCTACTCGGCCCATAGCACCACACCAAATTATTGTGAATATTATAATATCAGACTGGAGTGCCATAGGGCATTACAAAGTGTCTAGAAGGCCAATTGAGAACCAGAGGATTCCGAATAGTGGAGCTGGTGCCATCGAGCTTGCCGAATACACTAGGAAGGTGGAAGTTGGGTTCTATCTTTCACCCTTGTCTTCTAAAGTTCTGGTTATTCTTCTAAGCAAGTTTAAATAGTTTCCATTAGGTTTTCTTATGAAAGTACTATTGTAAGTTACATTTTTTGACTAGTGGAACGGTTCGACCACGAACCCATAGACGTAGGCAATTACCGAACTACGTAATCAATCATTGTGTAATTATCTTATTGTCTTGCATTTATTTTAAATTGATTACTTAAAAGGATTAAATTAATCGGTAAATAATTAAAACCTATAAGAGTCCAAGATCAGGTAAATAAAAACTTGATCATTTTCAGATCATGTTTGGTATCAGAGCTGTTTGTTGACCTTGCAAACTTGCTAATCTCCGAAGCAAGTTTTGGTATTAGAGAAGGTGAATGACACTTAAAAACTTGCTAATCTCCAAAGCAAGTTTGGTATTAGAGTTGGTTTAGCTCCAATTCTAATTCAATAAATCTAATTAATCAGAGTGATTGCTTCAAGATTGGTGTAGTTGGTTTCAATTTGTGTGAAGAGGGTACAAGTGCACTATGGGCAAGATGTCTCAATAGGAGAAGCTTGAAGAGGTTGAAGCTTATAATCACTAGATCCAGGAAGATAAATATCTCCTGCGATCAATGTATTACTCCTTGGAAGAGGAGAATGCTCACTTGAAATCAGAATTGCAAACTAGGGATGAGATCTTGGCAAGGTTGCAGTGTGGTGATTAGAGAAAGGAAATACCTTCAACTTCAGATGCAGTGACCGAGGGCAAAATGACTGCATTGTAAGCTTTTCACCATTGTAATCTTCTTCCTCCTCCCATTTAGTTTCTGATTTAGGTAATGAAGTCTTTGGTTTGTTTTGAAAATCATACTAGAGGCATTGGATCCAAGTTACTAGATAAAATGGGATTTGAGTGGAAGAGACCTTGGTAAAAATGGCCAAGGACATATGCTAACCCAATATAGGTCAAGGATCATCCTCATTTTGTAGGTTTGGGTTTTTTCTAGTGCGAGGAATGGAAATTGGAGAATGCTCGAAGAATGCTAATAAGAAGACTAGCTTCCAAAAGAAAAGTGATATACCCCACTTGTCCTACAAGAAGATTATGAGTAGGAAAGTTGTGCTTCGTCGTCACAGGAAGGATGTGGTAAGAGAAATCAGTGAAGAGGTAATGAGATTCCACCTCTAGTTTCTTACCATAATCATAAGCACAGTAAAACTTCTGATCCACTTTTCTCAGCTTAAGAAGTATGGTTATGATTTTTAGAAGATTTGGAATTCCTGTTCCATGTAAATTTTGTGGGATTATATAATCATTCAGATGGCTAGATGCTGGAAGAGAAGGACACTAATGAAGAAGTTGATGTCGTTCGTTAGGAACAAGGAAAATCAGAAAGACCAATATTGTCATGCAGAGTTGAGAAATGGCAGAAAGAGTTCCTCATCCTAGAAGAAGGAGATTTTAAGAGGAATTTTTGTGCTCATTTCCAGAGGAGATGGGCATCGGGTGGAAAATTGTTGGAAACTACATCCATCTCACCATCAGAGTAATGGCAAGCCAAAGATGGAATAGAGGCCTATTGTAAAGGAAAAGGAAGTTTCTACTCCACCACCTAATTGACAAGCCAACCCAGGGACCAGGTAATACCTGAAAGAAAGTCCTTTAAAATGGGTAAGTCAATAGTTTTTCAATTATATATTGCATAATTTAGATTGATGAATAGTATACATTATTTGTTAGGAGATCAGATTCTATGAGAAAATGCCGAGAGAAAGGTTTACCATACTCAGTAGATTTTCTTACTTAGAAAATTTGATTAATGCTCCAAACATATCTCCTAATCAGTTGGTGAGTACCTGTAACAACTTAGATATAGGATTTGACTCACATAAAGCTTGGAGATTGATCTGCCAATTGTGCATACAATAGAGTTCCCAGAGGTCAGCTCAAAAATTCATTTTGTGTAGAGGCATTGTGACCATGTAGCAGAATGGTAGTTAAACCACTATGGGAATTGACATCAAGTCGAAACTTCATTTTGTGGAGAAGCCATCATGAGCATCTAGTAGAATGGTACTTGATATAATTTTTCAACAAAAAAAGCTCTCAAAAGATCAGCTTGGAACTTCATTCTGTGTAGAGGCATAGTGACCGTGCAATAGAATGGTAGTTGAATCACCATTGGCATTGATGTCAGGTTGGAACTTCATTCTGTGTAGAGAAATTATGACCATGCAGCAGAGTGGTACCTGATATTAGTGTGTCAACAAAGGGGAACTCTAAAAGGATCACTCAGAATGTCATTTGGTGTCAAGGCATTATGACCGCACATACGAATGGTAGCTGATCAACAAACTTAGGATCATGCATTGGAGGCTTGAGGTCTTGAAAGAGGCTTAGCATCATGTATTGGAGGCATTGAGGTCTATAACAGACTTAACATCATGCATTGGAGGCTTGAGGTCTTGAAAGAGGCTTAACATCGTGCATCAGAGGCATTGAGTTCATAGAGACTTAACATCATGCATTGGAGGCTTGAGGTCTTGAAAGAGGCTTAACATCGTGCATTGGAGGAATTAAGGTCTAAAAAGGGATAAGTCATTGTCCATCATCAACATCAGATTGATCATAGCTCTACGTAACATGGAGTTCCTTCAAACCAGTTCAGATTCTGTGGAATCAACTCGGAGCCAGTAGCTGTGTTAGAGAGTAAAAGTAGATCCTTTTTTTCAAATATCAAGAAGCTTAGCACTGCATAGAAGGAGTGTTAAGGTTTCATCCAGAAACTTATGCACCATACAATAGAGGCATGGAGGTCATCTTCGGATATCAAAGTGGTGCAGCGGAAGCATGGTGGGCCCATAACCCACAGGTCTAGGATAAGAGAAAATTTTTCGAAGAGAGAAGGTTGTAGAGGAAGAGACCCAAAAGTCTACTACAACAACACTTCTGAGGTGGCAGTTGAGTTCCAGATTTAGGACGGCATGGCAAAATGTTCCAATATAAGCTTTTTGGGACAAAAATCCTTTCTCAATGGGGAGGTGTGATCAAGGGATAATTTTTGAAAGTTCCCTAAACATCCCTAAATGGTTTCAATGTATAAGATCATCTTGATATCTTTCCAATGACTATGAGAACCCGAAAAACGGACATCGGGAGCTCTAGATATGTTCGGTCAAAGTTTAGACAACGAGAAAGTCAACTCTAGTCAACCGGTCAATTTTGGACCAAGGGCACTGTGACACATGGTGAAAAGGTGAAAGGATTTGCTCATTGATTTTTGATCTCTGATCTTCAACAGTCATAAAAAAATTCTCATTGGAACAAGAGGCTTAACTTTTTTTACAGAGGAGAGCCTGGGCCGCCATGTGGACTATGGTATTATCGCCGACGTGGTGGGTCCACAAGCCACCACGTGGCTTACCACCACTCATCGAATTTTCTCAATTTTCCTATCGAGAGATGATAAGTGGGCTATATTCTATTTATCAAGTTAATTATTTCCATACCACATTACAGGGGTAAAAATTATATTATCTTTGTAAGTCCACTTTCCAAATGCCATGCATATATGCCAAAAACGCTATATATATTAATGTTTATACATTAGTATTAAACTATAGAAATCACCAACCACTTAGCTCACATAATTATCCTAACCACCAAACACATTGCTAAGGATCCACATAGTGAATAAGTGGTGGAAGCTTCCACGTGGAAGGGAGAAGGTGAAGTAGTGTTGGAGGAGGCAAGGCCCATGCGTGGTGAACCATGTGGGTGGTGGGGTGGTTATGCTCTAAAGTGGTCCTTTGACCACTTCATATAATGTGTGGAAAGGATTTAATAAGCCTAAAACCTTATCATTCCACAAAAATTGGGATTTAATCCCATTAAACATGTTAATCCGCCACTATGGGGAAAATTATCCCAATTTTCATGTACAGGCTATGGTATTTTTAGCCTAAGGATTATATCTAATGCATATTTTAAGGGCCCTAAAATTGTATAAATAGGGAACCCATTCCTTTGTAATGGACACACATTAGCCTGAGAAGCTTATTTTTTTAAGCTTATTTGTGGGATGTGTCAGATTTTGTGATAGGGAAATTTTAATATAGTTTTGTAAAACTATATTAAATTCCTAAAAAATACTATAGACAAATATTGTCTATTGGCCTATTATTTTAGGCAATATTAGATGGAATATTTGTGGCTAGGACTTATTAATACTACCTAGTCAGCCCATAGTGCCACACCAATTGTTGTGAATCCTGGAATATTGATTGGGAGTGCCATAGGGCATTACTAAGAGTCTGGAAGGACGATCAAGAACCAGAGGATTTTGAATAGTGGAGCTGGTGCCATTAAGCTTGCTGAATACACTAGGAAGGTGGAAGTTAGGTGCTATCTTTCACCCTTGTCTTGTGAAGGTCTGGTTATTCTTCTAAGCAAGTTTAAATAGTTTCCATTAGGTTTTCTTGTGAAAGTACTATTGTAACTTATAAGTTTTGACTAGTGGAACTGTTTGACCACAAACCTGGAGACGTAGGCAATTGCCAAACTCTGCAATCAATCATTGTGCAATTGTCTTATTGTCTTGCATTTATTTTAAATTTATTACTTAAAAGGAGTAAATTATCGGAAAATAATTAAAGCTTATAAGGGTCCGAGATCAGGTAGATAAAAACTTGATTATTTGTGGATCAGAAACTAGATGTCCATGATACTTTACTTATCAGCGGTTGGCAGTTTGATGTATGTCATGGTGTACACCAGGCTTGAGATTGCCCATGCAGTGGGAGCAGTGATTAGATTTATGAGTGATCTAGGTAGAGATCACTAGCAGGTAGTAAAGTGGATCCTTCGGTATTTAAGAGGGACCATGGGGACAGATTTGTGCTACAGTAGATTTAGATATGGCTGAAGATGTAGACAGCAGGAGGAGCACAACAGGTTATGTTTACATTGTAGGTGGGACAACAGTAAGCTGGATTTCATGACTACAGAAGCTTATGGCTTTGTCAACCACGGAGGCTGAGTATGTTGCTACCACAGAGGCAAGCAAAGAAATGATTTGGTTACAACAATTTCTTGAGGAGTTGGGGCATAAGCAGGAGAAAGGAAATATGCATAGTGATAGTCATAGTGTTATACACCTAGCTAGGAACTCTTCTTTCCACTCTAGGACAAAGCATATATAGTTAAGGTACCATTTCATCAAGACATCTTTGGAGGAAGAGAAGCTAAAGCTGGAGAAGATTCATACCAGTCAAAATCCTATAGACATGATAACCAAGGTGGTCACAAGGGAAAAACTGAAGCTGTGTTCAGCTTTGGTTGGTCTTCACGGAAACTAGTGAAGGGTTGAGAAGCTTGTTCAGAGGAAAACTAGTCTCCAAGTGGGAGATTGTTAGGTTGTGGAGCCTGTTTTCATGTGATAAAGTGTTGAAAAATATACACTAAGAGTATTGTACACTTTCCATAGTTATCTCACTGGGGTTCGGAGCTGGACCGGGCTCCGAGCAGGGACCCAGGGGCAGCAGCCTCTAATAGCAGGGGTTTGGGAGCATAGCCCTCAAGAAACTTTTTTGGCCTTAAAATGTGCCCGATATACTGGGAAACGTGTTTTTCTCATATGAGTGGGATTTTGACCCATAGGTTTATGGGACGGTTGTGGCCCATGGTTTTGTAAAATTGCTTAAGCAGTTGTCTATTTATATGGTTTTATGCATATGGTTGGTATAATGTAACATTGTAGATGTGTTTTGAATTTAGTTGTGAATTCTGTAGATTTTGTTGAGCATAGCTCCAAATAGATCTGGGTATTGTATTGAGAGAGTGGTGGCTTGTAATAAAATCTGAGCAAGTGATTCTTGGTGGACGTAGCCCAAATTGGGTGAACCATGTTAAATATTGTCTCTTTGTGTTGTGTTATTTTATTCTACACTTTTATTTGAGATCTGTAATATTTTTTGCATATTAGTTTCTACTATTACGATTCTGTGAGGGATTATTCTACATATTTTATCCCTTATTTCCTAACATGATACTCCTATCTATCACACACCAATATCTATAGCATCACAGATCTGACCAATCTGCCTGTAGTCTTCATTATCATGAGTCATGGACCGAAAATTTTTACAATATCAGGATACATTCTTTCTTATTGCACATTGTAATAGTGGGCAGCGGCTAGCATCATGGTTC
Source organism: Taxus chinensis (assembly GCA_019776745.2). Classification (NCBI taxonomy): domain Eukaryota; kingdom Viridiplantae; phylum Streptophyta; class Pinopsida; order Cupressales; family Taxaceae; genus Taxus; species Taxus chinensis. Next base: position 700,988,036 of record CM034148.1, read on the forward strand.
AAATGACATATCTCATAGTCCAGCAATAATGAACGCACTGATATGTGAGGACAACAATCCTTGGTGTGCCCTTCTACTTCACAATTTATACACTAAATCCCAAAGCGTGTCTCATGGGCTGAATTTGCTGATAGTTTTTCCAACTGCTTGGCCATAGCTATAATTTTTTGCCTCCAAGAATGGGATAACTCCAGTGTCTATGCTCCCAACTACCTCAACATGTAGATCTACTTCAAGTGCTTCACGCGGATCAGTGTATGTCTTATGTGACAATGCCCTTCTAAACGGTGTGATTAGGCCTCCAACAAACCATTGTGCATGTTGACATGGCATGAATATCATAAGAAAGATTAGACAACAAAGTCTTTAAATAGGAATCATTTTCCCTGACACTCTCAGTAGTGCCTTTCTTAATGCCCTTGAGCGTGCTTATGCTCTTCTTCTCAAACTCAAGGATGTGAAACTCCTTAAGGAAAGTATTTTTTAATACTACATAGTCTACGTAAGTCTGATCAGGGTCAAACTTTATGTACCAATTGTGGGGTGCGTCCTTGTATTGTAGTGGAAAATTGAATTTCTTTGCGCTCAAAAGCTATGATCCCTTTTGCACGCCACAATATCTCACACATGTGTACATGTTCATCAGTATCCTCTATTCCCATGTATTATGGGAGACGAAGGGACATTTCCATATAAATATTTTGAGGGTTGGTGTGGACCCTGCCCACCTTAACCAAAAACTCCTGTGTTACCTCTGCCTCCAGAACCACTAGATCCACTGGAACTAGAACCACCTACACTTCTTGATCCTCCACCTATAGTCGGAAATGAGCCAGAAGATGTACATCCCTATGTCCCAACAGTAGTACTGAATTAAACCCCTATAGTCTGCGAGGTGGTACCACTCTCGAAAGTGAGTCCAAAATTTTACGTACTCATATTATGTGTGGATGATGCGCCTAAAAAGGTACCTCCAAACAATAATGAAGATGTTTTCCCTGACATAGTTGTGCTTGCCACCTAACTTACTCATGCTCCTCTACTACCTAACCCAATGTGCTGACTACTTTTCATACTAGAAACTGGAAAACCAAGCACAAGGGTGAGGTTTCTAGGTAGATTCAGATGTGCACCCACAGCCCAGGTCATCTCTGCTGGTACGCTTCCATATGAGGCTGAGGGGGGTTCCCTGTCATGCTTGCCCAAATGGGGGGAGTTCTTGATGCTCTGGTTCCACACCTCCTACATGAGCTCCAAATCCTTCATGATCCATCTCTCTCCTCAATTCCATTCATTCCGTTAACATCTTGTTGCTTCTCCATATCCCTCTCGTGTGCCCCATTATACTTAATTTTTCTTTCTTCTCTTGGCCTTTTTGCTACTAAGTCTACCATCTTTCACCAAACCTACTCCTGCCCCCGCACGTGGTGGGGTTTAGCTAGCCATAGGTTTTTCTTCCAAGTTTAGGATTACCATCAGGATTTTGATTTCCAATGGAATCCCTTAGAAGTAAGTTCCGATGTGATATCGTAAAAACTGGAACTCAGCTACCTCTAGGCAAGAATAAGTGGAAATTGAGTACTCCAAGATAACTATTCAAAACTCCACTGAACCATGTATTCACAGCGTGTGTCCAAATCATATCAACATCATAAAGGGCCTAAAATTCTTCCTGCATCCAGAAAAGTGTGCGATACCTCTAGTTTTGTTTAGATGCATAAGCAACCAGCCACTCGTATAGCTCTACCAAAAAGATAGCAAAGAAGATATCATAGATTTTGTTCCACCCATGTGCATGCGTTAAACTCAGATCCAGTGTTGAACCTCCATGTGTATTCTTCTTCTATGTCTTTAATCCATTCCTCAACAATTGCAAGGGTCAACCGATACGTCTTCATCATGAATCATCTTGATAACAACTGAAAAAGAGGGTCCCGACAATGGGAACCAATGATGTAGCCTAGAATTTACCAAGAATAACCTAGGCGCGCTGGCACATCACTCAGCCTGAGTTAAGAGCTCACTTGAAGCACGCAAAGGTACCAAGCCCCTCCTTAGATTTGTTTGTACATGATGTGATCATGATGAAGATACAAGGCATGCAGATTCTAAAATAGTTTAAACATTCCACAATGCATATTCTAGATCTAGATCTTAAAGAATGATGAATTAAATAATAACCATAATGAGATCATCCATGTAATAACTAGTTACAATCATGTTTAACACCTTGATTCAGCCAATACACTCCATTATATTAAACACAGTAAATACACATAAGTTTCTTTATTTAAACAGTGTCATACGATTATGTGCGTAACAGATCCAGCAACATAACCCTGTATCAAATCCCTCTCTATATATCTCACTTTGCATACATGCATAAATAATTACACAGTACACTCTATATTTATATGGGTGGGGACTTTCCCTTCACCGCTTACATAATTCCCAAATTAGGTCACATGCTGAGAATAGCCACACACCTTTACAATAATAGTCACACATGCAAGTGTGCTAATAATAGATATCTCATAGTTGACTGGTAGTAGAAATTATATTATTAAATCAAACCCATGCAAAGTGCTTAATATATGCTCTTCCAAAAATATCTTATGTGTTTCACGCAATTGTTTATTCGGTTTGTGTGCTCTGCACGCTATCTCCAAAAATAACCTGTAATCACGAAAATGGCTAAGTCCTAAATCTATCTTTGTCTTTCCGCGCGTGTTTCCTTCCCTATCCTTTCATGCCTTTCAATGTGCCATGTTCCCACGTGTGAACCTTATGTGTTCCTTCTACTAAGTGTCATACTTTTTTCTGCTCAACAAACTAGTTGAGCAACAATGATGAATGACGGATGGAGTGGAAAATCCTAATGGGGTAAATAATTTATTTTCAATACTTTAAATAGATGTTTGTCTGGGTGAGGTTTTTAGGATTAGGCTATGCTGAGAGATAGAGTGGGCCTATTAAATATTTCTTTTAATTGAACTCGTATTTAATCACTAAATCATCTAAAATTTCCCAGAATCCACCGAGAGTTTTCCCACAAGAAGTGGAAGGAAGAGTAAATGGAATGGATCAAATTTCAGGGAAAAAAAAACAATAAAGGTGATCTACTAAAACCTAAAAATGTGCACCTAGATTGTCTCATCCTATTTCAGTGAGATAGAATGTGCCTATGTGTTTGGAACTAACAATATTTCTAAAGCTATTATTTTTGAAAAAAAATCACTAACACATTAGCTCAACCTAGCTCGCCAAAAAAATTAAACCCTAGCTATATTTTGGGAAGAAGAGAACAAAAATTGGTATACATGAAAATTACACGGGCATCTATAAAATGTAAATGGGTTTCCATGAAATTTAAATGGGTATCCATAAAATACCTCTGAGGTGAGTTATACTAGGTAGGGATGATGAATCCCATTCTATTGTAGAAGCATATCCCCAGATAACCTAAAACAAGAGATCCATAGAATAAAAATAGGAATATGACAGAAAAGCATAGATTTCTTTGAGTTTGACAACCTCAAGCACTTTTATTTTCCCATCAAGTCATCCATATTAACTTGCAACTTCCTCTAAGGTCTATGTATAACTAGCCATTAACGCAAACATATCTGTGGATGAATTCCATACCAAAAAACAACGAAAATAGAAAATTGTTAACAAAAATAAAGACAAACTTAAATTGGAAATGATTGATCTATTATTATTCACCTTGGCAAGGTTGAGCTCTTCCAGACTTAAGCATGGTGCCATGAAAATTTGCATCCACTTCGATACCCATGAATACAACTAACTTTCTCTGTTTTTTAGGAAAGGATGATAGCGAAAAATTTAAATAAAATACACTGATTTTGCAGGGATGTTGATCCACACACATCCTCCACAATTTGAAACTATGGTAAAACATTTTATTTCCATGTCGCAAATGACCTAAATTATTTCCAATGTTAGCTCCTGCACTTTCCCCAAAAAAATCGCGACACACCCATCATTTTAACTTTTACTGACCACCCTAATAATATATTATATTTATTGTCTTAGATTTCTTCACACGAAAGGGGCATGAAAAGTTTTTTGTAAAGTTAATGATGATTATAATTTATTATCTCAAAATATTATCTTTGTGTATGCCACCAATATTCCCAAATTTTCCAAATTATGGGAGAGGGGCCAATAGGTGAACAAGGTCCAATAGTTGATATGACTATTGGTCACACAATACCCAATAGTTGTCATAGTACTATGTAGTAGTTTTTTTTTTTGACATAATAATTATGTAGAGTAGCAAATCACATCATGACATGTAAGACCTCTCACCCATGTACAAGTATTGGTTTCCACCATGGTTGTAGTGTAACTCAAGTTAAGTATTTTAAATCAATTCAAAATATGGGTTTCCCTCCAATTAAACATTCCAAAGAAAAAATATAAGCTAATACAAATCTAAACTACATATTAGCGAAAAACTTACAATCTCATATGATAAACAATTTATTTTATGGAGCCCTTAACTTAGGGTGTACCACTAATAGCCCCTCTCCCCTAATACCAAACAGACAAAAACAATAGAAAAATTGAACAATGCATGGCCTTGCCTATAGATATGTTTAGTTCCTCTGTCATTTCATTGGTCGCAACTATTTCTCTTATTATTTTGTCTGTAATTTTGTAAAATACAAGTCCTACACATAATATCTTCTCCTTATCCTCTTTCTCTATCTCCGTACACCACCAACCACACAAGTCTGCATGGATGAAGCCAAGTGAACACTCCATGTCATAATAATAGTCACCAAAACAACTAATCAAATGCATATTTTCCCCACAAACTTAGATATTCAACAATAAAATTAATAGTCTCTAGTAATGAAAGTGCATGCCAATGAAATATATATATGGTTTAAAAAACATATATTTTCCAAAACAATATGAAAACTTTAGCCTTTGCACATATCACATGCATGGCAAAGACAAATTAATAGAAAATGCCAAAAACAAAGAGATAGAATATACAACAATATTAAGTACCTGAAACTATACCATTAAAAAATTTGTATATCAGAAAATTGAAAAACCCAATGTTTGAATTTGCTAATACGCTATGAAATACAAAATATCCATATTCAAACCAACATATGTTGTTTTTTCCTATATCGCCAAAATTCCTGACAAAGGGAGCTCCAAAATCTATGTGTAACTTTTTATAATTTATTTACATACATACAAATAAATCTTACATTTCTATGGATTACATATATACTTATTAACGATTATTACGCTCAATTCCTCAATGTGGTCCTTTAAGGCAATCACATAATGAAATGCTAGACTTCCTAGAAACGACAAGTGCCCCCCTATACCAAGCATGATACGTATTGGGGTAAGGGTATACTACAGGTATGTACTGGAGTCCCCGGGTACAAAAATCCATACCCGGGAAGTACCCAGGGCCTGTGGGTACGTATCCACAGCGTACTCACAGTTTTTTTCTTTTTTTTATGTGCATAAAAAGAGTACCCAAAAAAGTTTTTTCTTTTTTTAAAGTGCAAAAAAATAAATAAAACTTGAGGGCTTTGACTGGAATTGAACCTTGGAAAGTTCGTGTGAGATTCAATATTGCCAATAGGCTCTGAAGGGTCAAGAGAGATGAAAAGGACTTCATTTGGTTGACTTACTATTTGGGGGCTTTCTTGTTGCTCCTCATGGGTCCTTTATTCTTCAGTCAGTTTGGAAGGCATGGGAACAAGTGAAGCACTTGGTGGTTGGGCAGCCTATCTTCTCTTCCTTTGACACTAGGTGCCAAGCCTACAAATTGATTTGGTCGAATCTGAAATATAATGACAAGATCCTTGCCTTGACAAGAGGCTCTCTCTACCCTCCTTTGGTTTGAGAAAGGAATTAAAATATTTCATGACTTGTACAGATTTGGGAAGTGGATGGAATGGACAGACCTTAAATCTTTCTATAAGCTTTCTCATGAATTAGTTCAAATGTATACAATACTCTAGAAATCAACTTTCATAGCTCCCTCTACTGGACTAATTATGGAGGATGGGAACAAACTTTTGGGATACTATGAGGTGGCTCAAATTGGCCCCCTCTCCCAAGAGGCTACCTCCAAACAAGTTGTATGAAAAATTTCGTCTAAGTCCCAAATGTTTCTCTAGGCCTTAACAATAAGTGGAATGTTTTTGTGAGCCCATTAGTAGATGGACTCATAGATTTAATCGTTTTAGCTTGTCAACACGAATTTGTACTCCGTACCAAAGGAACTCTTTCTTTTTAGTTAATGGTTTTCTTAATTCACGTTCCTGCTATAATAAGCTTGTTGCCTCTGGTATTCTGCAGGACTGATCACGCAATATCATACTGCTGTGTATATGTTCTGCTCTTTCCAAAGCCTGCTCTTGCAAATAGACAGTGTATCATTTCTACTTTGATCAATAAATGTATCTTTGTACGAAAGATACGCACAGGGACATACTGTAACATGCCGCAGGATCTTTTAAATAATGAACATCAGTGAAATATCATGCCCGTGGTACTGTTAAATAGTCTAAACGACATGAAATGTGTCTCTACTTTGATCCTTGCACAAGGGTTTTATTGGCATATAGTTCATGGTGAACTCTTGACCTTGACGCTTTAATCATCACCCAATTTTGAATTTATATTCTGTTATTCAAATTATTCTAACTAGACAAAGGGTATCATGTTTGAAAAGCATGCAAAGGCTAATGAATGTTCCCTTCCTGACCACTAAGGTTCTTATGAAATCGGAACATAACCATTTCACAGCTATATTTGTAATTTTTGTTTTTAACTATTCATAGCCACGATGGAAATTAATCCTCTAATGATAATTTCATTTAGCACCCTTAAATGACATGGGATAGTTCTTAATGGTGTGGATACAATTTCACTTACTGAGCCAGTGCAATGCGAGCCGAAAGACTAGGTGGTGTTGGGAGTCTTGTACTTTCAGGTAAATGGAGAACTTGAGAAAAGCATACAAATGTTGGGGGTTCATGAATTTAAGTAGCCAAAGGCTCTTGTACTTTGCACCACTTTTTTCTATATTATAACTCTTCAACTATAAGGGAAGCCTTGAATTCGAAGGAGGCTTTGACTGATTATATATTGTCCCTGCTGCATACTGTATGGACTGGATGCAAGTTATTCCCAGACTTTAAAGGAGCAATTTACCCATCTTTAAGTTGTAAACTTTTCAGAAAAGCTTGCTCTATTGCAAAGGGATAGGTATGTGGCCAAAGTCCTGACATTCCAATTTAAGTAAAAATCCTGCATTTCAAGTAGTGGATGTATAAGCCTCTGTGCAGAGGTTCTCTCTGCAGTGGATTGATATACTCTTCTTCTTTAGGTCATGCAAAAGAAATATTAACTATTTTATTGTAACATGTTTGCTATTGGTCTATAAATTCATAGATAGTTTGTTCTTTAATATAAAAGAAGGAAGTTTTAGCAAAATTCAGAGTGAGCCACAGTGCCTGAACCAATATCTAGTGTAATTGCATCTTCTTGGGAATAGACAGTATGAAGCTCTTCAGGGCCACTGACTTTCTTCTAACATGAGGAAACCAAGGGCATTTAAAAGTGCCATGTTATAATGGTCAGAAAACTTATACCAAAACAAGATTCGAATCTGGTCAAACTATGTGTAGACTTCGTTTGCATCGATTTTACCTTCTAAAAGAAGTGATATAGAAAGTCACTTGTACCTACATAGATTGATTCACACAATATCAATGAAGAGTAGAGGTTGTGGGCACAATTTGAGGAAAGAATCTTTGGCTTCCTTATTGATGTTCATCATCTCACAGACCCCAATTCCATTTTCCTCGAGGTAGCTCTTCTTAGTTACAATCGATGAAACAGGAGTCCTACTTGGAACCTTTGCTGATGGAACTGGATCATTTCCAACATAGGAAGCCAATGATCATGTCTCAACTGTCAAGGCAGTTGCTTTCTATTAGCCTAGCAAATCAGTTTGTTTGAATGGAACATATACCCTTGAGAACAAAAGACTGCTCTAAGTACCACTGAATCCAGAGTTGATTCACCAGTTCAGTGGATCAACACATGTCTTTTGCAGAAGTTTCCAAGATGTGATCAATGAAGCCTTAATGTAGCCAAAGGAAATAGAACCAACCAAACACTATGATTGCAACAGTAAATGACAGTTTTAACAAAACTGAGAGCAATTTACAAGTCACTGCAGTAATTTCCTTATAGTACATGCTAAGCTACATAACAGCTGTCTGCTCAAAATCTGATTGGCAAATTACTTAGCTTGGTTAGCTATTTTTATGCTGAGATTTGAAATGATACAGCCTTAAGAAGTGAACATCTTAGGCCAAGACATCTGAATGATCATGTGCCACCAAGCAACTTCAGTCATATCCAGTTGAATCCAATCTGTCCTTTTCTCTTGAAGACTCATCAAAACTTCAACCCGAAATAATAAGTTTCTGAAACTCCGCCTGAGATTAGAGACTCCTTCGGACATGCTAATCTGTAACTCTTCAATCGCATTTTCAATGGCCATATTGAAATCATGACGAGCTCTTGGCCCTCCCTAGACGGGATTTCCTAAGGAGTTCATCTTGCTTATATTTAGGACTTCAATCTAGAGCTGAATATCTAAACACCTAATGGAACTCTTCAAAACATAAAATTTCTGTTTTGCCAAGTTCTTAACCTCCTCCTTCACTACAGCTTCATATCAGCTTCTAAGGCTTCCAGCCTTTTTGTAGAGCTATTCCATATGCACATAAAAATCCGGGGACTAGCACTGCTAATATTCAGGAGGTCATGTGCAGTATCAATTTCTTGAACTGTCATGAGACCCTTCCCCACAGCTAGGATTATCGAGGTTTAAGCCTTCTTGAGCATCTGGTAACTAGTTCTGGCCAAGGTTAAAGCGAAGGGGGCGGGAGCAGTAGTAGGGGGAATGGAAGATGAAGCCTGGATGGCCGGCAGAGGGGGTGATAGCAGCGGTGGTGGGAACAGAGTGTGGAGAGATGGGGCTAAGCGGCCGCTGACCCAGGTAGAGGGGGAACGGAGCTAGGGGAGGAAGGGAGACCAGGAAACCAAAGAAGATCCTCCATCTAATTTATGCAGTCCCGTAAAATAATCCCCTGGTGTAAAGGAACCGCCCGGGTATGCTTTTGAAACTCCAAAATGGATGGTGCTTAAGAGAGTTAAGAAAATAATGGGGGAAACTTGTCCGTGTGATTCCTTTGGAAGTGGTTGAGGAAGATAAGATGCTTTGCAGGTACGGTGAAAAACCTCCCTTCTAAAGAAATGAAGTGTATCATCATGTGTGTAACCTCATCATAAGGTGGAGGGATCATTTCTAACAAGCAGGCCCGCGGTATCTAAAGATTAGCTTCTCAGAATCCCTCCACAAATCTCCTCTCTTCATCTTCTCTGTCGACATCTTGTCATGTTAAAATAATGGTAGCCCTCCAAGCCAAGGCTGAGACGCTTCAGCAATAAGCTCCTCGTTGACTATTCAAGATCTTTTGCCCCCCATAATCCAGCAGTTCGCTCCTTCCAATCCTTCGCAAAACGCACTGAGATATATTTGTCAAAGTTAATGAAAATGCAATAAAGGAAATTCAGAAGGTGCAGAGGAATTGCCATAGAATATGTCAATGGGGTATTTTCCATTCGAACCATTTACAAGGCCCGCCTCAATCCATAAGTTGGTTGTAAGCATAAAGCTTTGGTTTTGTCAGAGAAGAACTTTGAACTCAAGTTTCTCGTCATCTGCTGAACATAAGGATCCTCCCCTGCTTTTTTGTTAAAGAATGCAAGGAGATATTGGAGCATTAAAAGATTTTAGCGTATGCAGATTATGGTGCTCAACTAAATATTTTTTGGATAACAATATGGGGGTAACCATGGAAAGATGTAATTTCCTCTTGTGTAAGCCTAGAATTTGTTCTTTGACATGAGGAGTTCCCATTCTTATAAAACAAGTGTTTTGTTTGTGTATATTTAGGATCAATATTTGAAAATAAAGTTGGTCGAAGGAGGATCCTTGTTGGAAAAAAAATTGTGTCCACGGTGATAGAGAAATAGTGTAAAACTATTCCAAATGGTTGCACCATATTAATGACTTGCATAGATAGGAATGTCTGAGACTAGAGGCAAGTTGACCTATCTCACCCATGTTCAATATCTAATTGGCTTGCCACTAAAGGGTGAGGTCTGCACGTGAGGGAAAGCCTCTCGTAACCGAAAGTTTATTTTGGTCAGCGCATAGTCAATATGCTTCAGCGACTCCTGGAAAAGAGGATAGAGAATGACCTTTCAATGGCTTGAGCTTCTTTATAGGTATGTGAAGGGAGTGTCATGTATGGTCGATTTGGAAATGTTAAATTTAGAGATACCAGTAGGTACAAGCAGAAGAAAAGGATGATTTCCTCGACATGTAGTGCTTCTGGAGCAAAGTTGTTTGTATTGCATTAATGAGAAATGACTTTCCTATTCCTGTAGTTCCTAGAATTATTAATTTAAGAGGAGAAAGTTCTGATCTATGAGAGAAGTGATGGAAAATGGTATCAAATGCTATCGTTTTTCCACTTGAGAATATTTGATCGGAAGTTACAGAGGACATGTCAAGACTATTCATAGATATATTGTTTCTCTGAAAATCTATAAAAGAAGATCTAGTTTCTTGCAAGCAAGGAGGAGTGGTGTTTGAATGCCAATCATGTTGAATATCATAGTCACAGTGCCCTAATAAATGTAGGCCTTAAATTCCAATGGTTTGTATTGGGTGTAGCTATGAAAGGAATTTCCATTCTTGTTGAAAATGTTTAGTCTGCTCAGATGGGTGCTCTAATTCTTCGTCCGAGTCTGACAAATCTATGGAAGCACAGACGGAACTAACAGTATGCCACGACCTATAAGTTTTTTTGATCAGGCTCCAATTAGAGACAATATCTTCTGTTATGGCACCGATGTCTATGGAAATGACATGGAAGGGTTTTGTATAGTAGAAGATCTGACCAAAAAAAATGTTCAAAAGGATGTTGAATCGGGTGCTGGTTCTTGAGAAAATTTAGGGTACGTGCGAACAATTACTGGGAGTGTTTTTTGTTTCCATTTATTTTTAGTACATTATTGGTTATAAGACCAATCTCTAGTTGTTTCAATGAGAGAAAGGTTTTCCATATCAGGTAGTCTGCTCTTGTAGGAGTCAATGAATATTGGTTTGTCCTCTCAATCTCATTTTTTTTCTGTAATTTTTTGCGGGATTTTCTTTCCAACATTTAAGGAAATGAACAAACGGCTACACAAAACCAATAACAATTTTTGCAACATGTGGCAGGTTTCTTGGGTGCTTATGTCATGTTCTATGATGTTGTCAGACAGTATTTTTCGGATTACAACCTGCGTAGGGAAATCGGGGTCGGCATCTCAAGAAATCTTAGAAAGTATCTAATGTTATGTTTCTGTTAGAGTAGGTATTTACCTTAGCTCATGTTCACCTAGGTACTTTATTTACCTTTATTGTATTTATCCCCACCCACTTATGTGTGTGGATATTTAATTTATCTTATTTAGATATTAGGAGATATTATCTAGTTGTTAGATATAGTTATTTCCTTGATCTATGGTATTGACTAGTTCTTTCCTTGATCTATGGTATTGACTAGAGCCTTGATGTCTAGTTCTCTCCTAAAGCTATGGTCTTGACTAGTTCTTTGATAACTATTTATTTCCTTGATTTATGGTTTGATCTACGAACTTGACTGGTTTTTAGATTGTTATTCCTTGCCTATTTAAGAAAGGCCCATTCTCATTGTATTGCATTGAGTTCCATAATAATATATGATATTGTTTCTCATTTGTTTGCAAAGGTTTTATGTAAATTTATTCTGGCGAATTTCTTTCATCTTATTGATCGTGGTGTTTGATTATAATCTGTGTTCTTGGCTTGGTACAATTTGGTTATCGTTCCTTTTAGTTTCCGAGCATTGCCCAACCTTAAAAGCATATTTTGCAATGTAATTTATAACAGCATGGCATGAGAGTACAGGCTGACAGTCAATGTTGGCTCTCTAAATTGAAAGCATGGCAGGGTTATGTATGTTGAACCTATCATCATTCTTTGTGGGAAAGTATTTTAATTTCTTGTCACCATTAACAAGTAAGGTAGAAATAGGTCTAGTTTCCCAAGAGGCATTATAACGACATTGCAGACAGTTTTGTTTTTTTTCTGAGGCAGGTTTGTTTAGAGAATTTCGTGTGGCACTACACTCTATTCAGAATCTCTTCAAGGTTAGAAGTTGGGGAACATGAAACAATTTGAAATGTATCCATGAGGTAGGGGTCATCACTTATTGAGTGATTTATATATTCATGCCTTCTAGAAGATGGTCATGGATTCCAAGTGGAGACAAAAGAATAAAATTATTTTCTGGTGGCCTCCATAGTTGTTGTGGCTGTCGTATCGAGGGCATTCATGCAAGGAGAATTCTCAAGCCAAAGGAATCTATGGACGTGGGATGAGCCTATATGTTTTCATTCTACCTGATGCAAACTAAACATGTTAGAAAATGTTCTAAATTCAAAGAAAAAATACTCAAAAAGGTTATGCAATCACCTGTACTAATAGTCTCTTGGACCAAAGTGTTTCACTAATACTTCTTCTTGAAAAAATGTAAATTTGTTGTGCAAGTAGGCAGCTACTCGGTGTGGGTGGTGGAAAATATTATCAATGCGCCAACGTTGAGAAACTTGAGGTTCAGTAGGGGGAGTTTTGGGCATAACGCTATGCAGATCTGGCCATTTTGTATCTACGAAGCTTAAAGTGAAGAATAAAGTTGGTGGCCTTAATTGATCAATCATGTCTAAAAGTTCACCTCTAATTTTTTCCCAAAACGATCACATTCCTCGGAGCTTTACACCAAAACACATCAATCTATCAGATAGGTGGCCAGAGGGGTACTCTTGAAGCCTATTGCGGAGATCTTGGATAGTGAGATGAACACCAGAATCAATATTTTGTTTCATATAAATAGTAGCAGTCCCCTATCTACAGTGATGCAAAATAAGATTAAGCATATAGTATGGGAAGTGAGGGTGACTCTCAAAGTGATTATCATGGTATCGTAACAAATTCAAAGCACATTCATGTAAAATAACTTCCTTCATTCTTGGTTTCCTGAACATGGCTTATCCTTTTGGAAACAAATTCATAAATGCCATGGAGAACAAACCTTCCATGTTGTATTTGTTTATAGGGTAAATTCCAGTTTCTAGCCATTGTAGAGTTGAAGGGGTCGTTCTTCATGACTAGAGGATTTATTTTTGAATTTTCTCTTCTTTAGTACCTGAATTGAAGATGGAGGGAACTGTTGAGATGGAGCTCAATTACTTTAGTTTATCATGTTATATTAAACTTGTTAGAAAAAAAAGTAACCAACATCGGTTGTGAAGGGACTGACATCGGTCACAGGTATGACCGGCATCGGTCAAGTAAGGAGGAATTGGCATCGGTTAGGGATAATTGACATCGGTTACTTGTGCATGAGTGTTTTATTTAACTCACGGGAATTAGATCTAAATTTAGTATTAAACTATATTTGATTGTAATTACATGGCTAAGCTCCCTAAGTTTCTATATGTCTATATAAACATGAAAGCTACGTTTAGAAGATAGAATTAATGATTATTATGAAAATAATTGTGTGAGAGAGAATTCTTGGAGAAGATTCTCCCTCAGAAGCTGAGCAGCATCACAGGTTTGGCAGGAAGCTTAGAGACAAGCAGAGCATGTAGTGTGTCGTTTTGTAGCTGGGGATGAAATGTAGCTTGCTCTTTTTCACTCAGATGTGGAGAAATGGGTAGCACCCTCAAGAGGATTTGACCTATCCTCACTACTTTATGGTTGTGCCTTTCAACCAAGGTGAGAGGACCCTTTTTGTAGCCTGTTGTTTGTGGAGGAGATGGAGATATCCTTCCTTGTGAAATTATTAAGAAGACCTTGAAGAAAATATGATCAATGCAACAAAACCTAACTCTCACGAGTTGTCACTCTAGATAATGGAGATATTTTCTAAGAAAGGTTCAGGCCACTAAAGACAATGAAAACCTGATTGTTTCTGCATGTTTTGGTAGTAAAAATTATGCATTTGTATACACACATGACAAATAGGGGTAGTATGGGTATGATTGGTTGTTTTTAAATGAATTTTTGGTGGGAGGTGAGCAGGAAATGAACTTGATTCACCAAATTCTTGAGAAATTTTACAAAAATGGAGAGCTTGAACAACAGAATGCTTTGGGATAGCTAGGATGTTCCTTTAACCAGAATATGTGCTTCAATGGAGGCCCAGATCAGCACTTTTCACACAAACTTCAAGGATCCAAAATGAAGGCTCAAATTGGAAAACTTAACTAAACATTATCAACCTCTGTTTCATCATGCCTAAGATACCCTCAAAGGCTAACAAACAATCTTATAGTCATGCTAGGAGTCACAGTGATTTTAAATTTGTTTATTTCACTATCAAATGAAAGCTCTTCTGATAAATGAAATTGCAAATGCCACCAAACTATCACAAGGATAAGATCTTGTGTGATTCACAAATATTTCAATGTAAGATTGCAATGGGAACAAGAAAACTACTTGCAGACATTCAGAAATGAAGAAAACACAAATTTTGCCCAAAAATAACACAGATTAACTCAAGTTTGATTAAATTTATCAGCAGGGGAAAGTTTCTAGAACAATCTCAGAGCTTGTCAATGGTTGTACACTCGCAACCACCTTGACATGATCAAATTTAACACAAAGGAGATAAACAAGTTTCTTCAGATGGTTTCTCAGAAGGACAGGTTCTATCAAGCTTTTCTCTTAGAAAAATTAGTCTGACCTCTAACACTCCAACATTCCAACCATTTGCATGGAAAATTCATGCCAATTTATAACTTTTTACAATAGATTTTTCCCCCAAAAAATCCAAACATTGAATGCACCAGTGCTCGCCATGATCTCGATCGCGATTCCTAGAATCATATCTGTAAAAAGTTGTCAAGTGCTCAGGGGTGGATCTCTTCGAACATCTCTTGCATTCAACTCCTTCTTCTGGTAGATCACTCTTCCCTCTACTCGCCAACCACTTCTGCACCCCTAATCTGTCAAATATGGTTCTTTGCGTGCCCGAGAAGAAAAAATGGAAGATCAGATTGAGCCCAGAGGTCAGATCTCATCTTAATGGTAAAAGACGTCCCCAGATCTTCCTCACCAAACTTAGATATCAAATTAACTCCCCTTCCTTATTTGGCATGCAAGAAATATCGAGAAATCATGAAGACTCGCATCTCCAGGAGCTCTGGAATGAAAATGGTGGAAAAATCAGATACAGATGCACAACTGTTGTTGATTTCTATTTTGAATTTGGACCGTCCACGTGGGAGATCCATTTTAAAATGGGCCTGCGGGTTCCTTTTTCCTTTTACAACTTTTGAAAAAAATGTAAAATTTTCACATTTTTCTCCGCACCTCCACCCTTGAGAAATGAGCCTGACACGTGTCCTAAGGTGGGTCCCAAAGGAACCGTGGCCAAATTCTGCTATTTCACCTCTTTTTTGGAAAAGGGAAAATTTTCCAAGTTTTCCCGCATAGCTCTGCCCCTCCCTTCTGGAGCACTTTTACACGTTTCTCAATGTGGGTCCCAGTGGAACCACACTTCCTTTTACACTTTTAACTCCTTTTCCACAAAAGGAAAATTTTCCAATTTTCCCCGATGGTCCGCACCTCTTGCCATTGACTGGAGCTAAGTTTTTGACTTTTCTCTATCGGGCTTACAGGCCATTTTGATGATTTTAATCCTTTTGATGACAAGAGGCAAAAAAATCCAAGTTGCCTCCGATGGTCCGCTTCCCTGCCTTTTGACTTTTCAAACTACCACGTGTCACAATGGCGCATCTTGAGATGGTCCCCAAAAGTTGAGACCTTGAATGAGCGTGGGCTCACCACGTGTCTTAGCCCAGAAAAATTTGTTTGAAGGCTTAAAGCTTAGCGGAAGGCGCCATGTGTCAAGTCTCCGAGGCAATCTCCTTTGTCCGTTGAAAATTCCAAGCAAAATGTAAAGTGAGCGGAGGCCTCCAAGTGTCCTCCTGGTGCTTCTTTAAAATAAAATTCAAGGGCTGGGTCCTCAAAAATGCATGGTCCCTCCACATGTCCCAGGCCTCTAAAAACCTTTTGAAAAAAGACTAAGTATGGGAAGAACCTGGCTGAAAGCCTCCACGTGTCTTCATGGCACAATTTCAAGAACCCTTAAGGCTTAAAAATGATTTGGTGGGGGCGCTTCCATTTTAGAAATTTTACTCCATTTTTCCAAAAGGGAAAAATATCCAACCTGCTTCCGAAGGCCCACATCTCCGCTTTAACCTTGCCACGTGTCCTTCTCCGGGGTCAAAGTAAGACTTTTTCCCTGCCACTTAAAATTTTCTTTAATCAAATCCTAACGGGGCCCGGGTGGGTTCAAAAAAGTAGCCAAAAAGAACAAGTTGAAAAAACAAACCCACCACGCCCCATCCAATTAGAAGAAGCCACGTAAGCACCAAAAGAACCAATCAGATTTGAGCAGAGCTACGGGACCAAATTTGCTTTTTTTTGCCAAAAAAGCAAAAAGTGACAAGTTAAAACATTTTCCCACCATCCCCTGACCAACCAAAAGAAGCCACATTTCTTGTTGAATGCAAGGATGTAAATTTGATAGGGAGAAATGCCCGTCAGACCGTAAAACGGAAAAATGACCATTTGAGCCCGGAGATGAAATTTTCTCCAAGGACAGAGAATTTAGAAATGTTACAAGGCTCAAATACATTCCTCTGAGCTACATCCATTCATTTTTCTTTAAGTATTTATGAAAAATGACAAGGACAACAAATCCTGACTGTGAAAAATGGAAAGAATGGGACAGCCCAGTTTTTACACCCAAATACAGACCTTTTCAGATGAACAGAGAAAGAGGAAACAATTTTGGATCTATAATGATCCTTAGTCCAAGAAAGGAATGATTATGAGCAACAAAAGGAAGGTGGAGACTTTTCAGGCACAATATGGGAAGATAAAATGTGACAGAGACCATTAATTGATAGATTTTTATTGGCAAAATGGGGTGAGACTATTTTGAGCACCAACATCGGCTCCGACTCGGGGATGGGCACTCCCTGCGAGTGCCACAAGAACAAAGGTAGACCAAGTGCCAAAATATCCATTGGGAAAAGGAGTCAGCTTGCAAATCACAAAACCAGAACCATCCCCAAAAATGAACCAAGAAACCAGCAAAAACAGGCCACCAGGGGCCAGAACGAACAAAAAACACAAAAGACAGAAAACAAACCAACAAACTATACACTGTACAGATGATGCTCACCTTGATTCTGGGGAATCAATCCAAGAAATGTTTCAAATGCCTGCCATTAACAGCAATTCGAGCAATTCCCCATCCAAGTCCTTCAGGAAGAAGGTATGTTCACCAATTCTAATATCAATGGAGTAAGGGCCCATCCATAATGCGTCAAATTTTCCATGCTTTCCCTTATCTTCATGCCTGCTATCCCATAACAACACAAGATCTCCAACATTGAAAGCTCTTGAGGTGACCTTCTTGTCAAACAACTTCTTCAGCTTTTCTCTGAACTTTACATGCCTTTGGTGGGATGCCCTCCTTTCTTCATCAAGTTCAACAATCTGGTTAATGTGGGCATCATATGGACTTACTTCTTGATCTTCCAGTTGTTGAATGAACTGATATGAGGATAATTGCATATGCAGGGGCAGCAGGGCCTGAGTTCCATACACCAACTCAAATGGACTCTTTCCAGTGGCTCTTTTAATAGTAATTATGTCAGCCCAAACAACAAACTTCAACTGCTCACCCCATTTTCTCTTGTTCAGCTCCAAGGTTCTTCTGATAATCTTCAGCAAATTTTTATTACTAGACTCAGCTTGTCCATTTCCTTGGGGATTGTAATTAGAGGCATATGTCAAATTGATCCCATATTCTTTGCACATTGCCACCAAGGGTTTAGCTCTGAAGCTCATGGCATTGTCAGCAACAATTTTGACTGGCACCCCAAACCTGCAGATGATATGGTTCAACATAAAATCCATGACAATTTGGTGTGTTGCTCTTTTGGTGGGGATTGCCTCCACCCACTTGGTGAAGTAATCAGTGGCTACAAGAATCCACTTATGGCCAACACTTGAAGGGTCTGAAATCTCACCAATGAAATCCATTCCCCATTGCTTGAATGGGGCTTCAATTGATACAGGCTGCAAAGGTAGGGAGCCTGAAGCTTTCAGTCTTCCAGAGAAGCACTGGCAACTCTCACATCTTCTAACCAAAAGAGTTGTATCCTTGAAGAGAGTTGGCCACCAATAACTAACCCTCAAGATCTTGTGTGTTGTGACTCTTCCAGAAAAATTCCCCCCACAAAATCCTCCATGAAGATCAGCAATTATCTTGGGGGCTTCATCTTCAGTAATGCACCTTAAGAGAACTCCCTCAGGGTTCTTCCAAGCTAACCCATAATCAGTAATGACATATTTCTGGGAAGCCAACTTAAGGGCTCTTTTCTGGTTCTTACTCAAATACTCAGGGTAGTATAAATGTCTGAGATAAAAAATTACATCTTTGTACCACTCAGAACTCATCAATTTTTCAAAAACATCTACCCTTCCTTCTTCTACCTCATTCACCTCAATAGTTTGCAAGTTTCTCTCAGCCATAAGCTTAGCCAAGCCCAAACCTCTCACCAACTTTGTGGTTTGGATATCCATGTCATATTCTTGCAACTTGTTCACCCATCTGCATCTTTTGCTTGAGACTTCCATCTCTGATAAGATGTCTTTCACCATGGTGTGGGGAACATAAGAAAACAATTTAGAACTCAAAATGTAAGGCCTGAAAACCTTTGTTGCTTTTACCAAGGAAAATGCTTGTTTCTCCATAATAGTGTATTTCAGCTCAGCCCCCTGCAATGCCTTACTAAAAAAGGCAATTGGCCTCTCAGCCCCTTCATCATCTTTCTGCAACAGGACAGATGCAATAGTGTTCTCTGAAGAAAAAGAAAATAGTTGGAAAGGCTTCTTATAATCTGGAGCTGCTAAAACAAGGGCATGCTTTAATGCCTCCTTGATCCCATTGAAATCTTGAATGAAATCCTCCTCCCATTTGATAACCTGGTCCTTCTTCAGCATGCCAGTGATTGGAATGGTCAACTCAGCAAAGTTTGATATGAATCTCCTGATAAAGTTTATCTGCCCAAAGAAGGACTGAATCCCCTTCTTGGTTCTTGGAATTGGGACCTTGTTGATGGCCTCTACCCTTTCTAGATCAATCATTACCCCTTCTTGTGACACAATGTGACCAAGCAATTTTTCCTTCTGTACTCCAAAATGGCACTTCTTTGGATTGAGTGAAATGCCATATTCTCTACATCTTATCAGCATTTTCTCCAAGTGCTGCAAATGATCACCTCTCTTTCTGGAGAACACAGTTACATCATCTTGGTAGACAACAATAAAATCATTGATGTAACCAGCAAAAGCAACATCCATTTCTCTTTGAAAGGTTTCTCCAGCATTCATCAGTCCAAAGGGCATCCTGACATATACATAAGTTCCCCAAGGGGTGGTAAAGGTTGTCTTAATTCTTTCTGATTCCTTCACCACAACTTGGTTATAACCAGAGAAACCATCCAGGGTAGAAAGTAGCTCAGAACCGGTCACTAGCTGCAACATGTTTTCCATGTTTGGTAAAGGATAATTATCCTTCATTGATGCTCTGTTCAGATTTCTAAAGTCCACACACAGCCTGATGTCACCATTCTTCTTTCTGACTGGTACTAGGTTTGCAACCCAAGAAGAATACCTTGTAGGCTGAATAATCCCTCCATCCCTCAGTTTCTTCAGTTCCTCTTGCATTTTAAGAGATAGGAGTGGATTGATTGGCCTCTGTTTCTTCCTGAATGGTTTTGCATTAGATTCCAAGGGAATCTCATGTTGAAACAGATCCTCTCTGTATGCCTTTAATTCAGAATAAGTCCAAGCCATGCAATCTTGATATTTTTTTAGCAATTGGACATAAGACTATTTTTCCTCCTTGCTGAGATTGCTTCCCAACCAGATCTTCCTTGGTTTCTCCTTTGTGCCAAGGTCATGCTCCTCAATATCCCTTGAGGCTGTTATGCATCTGTTAATAATGTGATCAACATTATCAAAGTTGGATTCAAGAGCAACCAGCCCTCTAGGAATGGTATTAGTCTTTAGTTGGATGATGCCTTTGCCAAACAAGGTTTCTTTACCCTCTGCTATGCACACCATTGGCTCCCAATCAATATTTTGATCAAAAAACTCCCCTTTATTCTACATAAATCTTCTGACCTGAGCATCATCATCAAAAACTTGCCAATGTTTAATGTTGTCAGGTACAGATGGCCTTGTTAACACCTCAACATCATATTCACAATATGGGGATATTGTACAATTATCAAACCGAGATCCCAATACTGCAAGTTTGTCTGCCAAATCATTGAACTTCCTATCATGATGCACAATATTGAATGAATCAAACATCTCAATGAGATCCCAACTGCATGCTTGTATTGTTTCATTCGCTGATTTTTTGTGGCATAAAGTTTTCTGACTTGCTTTACAATTAATTCTGAATCTCCTTTGACAATGATGTCTTTAACACCATATTTCCAAGCAATCCTCAGACCTAACAACAGTGCCTCATACTCAACAATGTTATTAGTGCACTCAAAGTTGAGTTTGAAGGAAAAGACAAACTCTTCCTGGCCTGGAGAGATCAGAACAACACCAACACCATTTCCAAACTTGGAGCAAGCTCCATCAAACAATAAAGTCCAAGGAGAGCCTGCCTGTTCAAGACACTTGCATTCTTCAATCTTGTGCTCTTTTCCATCAGCAAATCCTACAAAGTTATCAGCATCAACACTTGTGTACAATACTTCATAAGATGCATTGTTGGGATCTTCAATAAGGTGCAACATCTTCTTTTCTCCATACAACCTGACAAGGCTGCCCTCAATTGGGATGGTAGCATAGGACATGTCCATTTGAACACTCCCACCAACACTTGCAGCCCATTTTCTAGATAACAACATACCCCACTTGGCTGGGCAATCAACAATAACAACATCAAGCTTCAGGTTTTTACCTGGGTAAGCTGCAAGTTGCACCACCAGACCTTTCACACATCCCACCACTGGCACTTCTCTAGAGTCCATAGCAGTACACTTCCCATATGTTGTTGTTACTTTGATATCCAGCTCATTCATGACTTCTAGAGGCATAACATTGCATGATGCCCCTGAGTCAAACATACAGTTGTGTAGCAATCTGTCTTTAATGATCAGAGTGGTGAAGAATGGATCCACATTTAGCTGAGACTCTACCAAGGATGTCCCCAAATAAACCTCAGGTGGTTCACCTAGTTCCTCCAACACTGGTGGTGCTTCTAACTCTTCAATGACTGGTGGAGTCTCCACAATGTTTATATTTCTACCTAGGGCAGTCTTCTCCTCTTTCAGCCCCAAATACTCAAAAGCCCTTTTTTGTGCTCAGGAATCCTAAGCAACTCAACAATTGGAACTGAGATCTTGATCTGACTCAAGACTTGGGCAATATCATAAGGGACAGACTTTGGCAAGGCAGCATTGGAAGGAAGGTTGACACACTCATTAGATGGCACATAGGATTTTTGACAGCTTGGGCATGAGGAGGGGTATGATTTTTGTTTGGGACAACAAGGCCCTTGGCAGATGCATCTTTCTTAGGAGCCTCTTTAGGAATATTTGAAAGCAATGGAGTTTTTGGCTTGGCCTGAGGCCCTGTCCCTTTGACAACCCTACTTCTTGTGTTGTACTCCTTCTCTTGGGAAACAACAATGTTCATCAACAACTGCCTGTCCTCCTCAGATGGGATTCCTCCATCATACTTCTTTATCATTAAAGCTCTTAAATATTCAAAGTCATTATTGGGAAATTCAAAAGCTTGTACAGTATCTACTTCTAAAGTATGAGAGGGAGGAAGAATAGGTACCCAGTGGATGCAATCCCAAAAATCAGCAGCAGTTCTAGCACTTATTACCTCAGTTGAAGTTTCCCCTTGTTGTGAGCTCATGGAGCAACCCATCATGCAAACATCATCATCATTATCATCATAAGCTTCTTCTTCTTCTTGTTGATCTTCCTCACATGGAGCATGGGGCATGAAACATCTGTCACACCAATCAATGACATTTGTCTCCTCCACAACAACAACTCTGGCAGCCAAAGGATCAGGTACCATTCTGTTTTCCCTGGCCTGGGACTGTTTATTTCCAAATCCAACAGGTCCCTTGCCTCTGTCATCAGATCTCTGATCATTTCTATGATGATTTGTAAACCTGTCTTGGCCTTGTTGCTTGTGCTGACCTTGTGAACTCTACCCAATTCCTTTTTCTACCTAGGCTAATTTGTATGATATTTCTTTGACAGCCCCTGCCAAAGTTTTCACAACTTCCTCCAAATCAGCAGCCTTACTTGTTTGAGGCTTTTCCGGGTTAATTAGTTTTACACCCTCCCTTTTTGGAGGCTTTCCAATTTCCTTGATGTTGTTCTCTATTTGCAGAGCCATGGTGAAGGCCTGCCTCAAATTAGTAGGGTTTTTGTCCCTCAAGTAGTAAGCAACTTTTTTATCAAATGCATCTGAATATTTGATCAAACATGATTCATCACATGGCCTTAAGCTAACAGGAAATCTCCTCAAGGTCTTGTTAAACCTTGTGTTGAAATCATGTACTGACTCATTAGGATTCTTCTTGATGTTTTCAAATTCTGATAGAAGAAACCTAGGGTCAGTTCTATCACCATACTGCAATCTAAATGCATTGTTCATCTCTGTCCAAGAATCAATGGAATTATCTAGAAAAGCTTTATACCAGTCCCTTGCATCCTCTTCCAAAGTATGGATAAACAATTTGATATATACATCTTCATGTTCAATCTCAAAGTCTTCCATCATATTGATAAAAAGCTTTAAATGTTGATCACCAGTTATAGCGTTGTTTCCTTGGAACTTTGGTAATCTATTTCTTACATCCTGGGGAACTGCATTTGGATAACCAGCCATCCCTGTAAAATTTATAGGACCAAAGGTGTTTACAACAAATGGAGGTCTGGGTGGGGGCTGGGCCATGTTGTTTTGAGGAGGTGACCCTGGAGGGGAGACAAATTGATAAGGGGTAGAGGGTCTTTGAAACACAGGAGTATAACTTTCAAAATGGATATCCCCTAAAGGCCTTGTTTCTTGGAAAACCCTATCAACTTTTGAAAAGACAGGGGCAGAATGAGAAGAAAACTTTTCAAAATCAAATGAAGGCCCCTCTCCAGTTGGAGAATTCAATTCCACAAAGAGGCTACCTGATTCAGAAGCACTTGAATGGCAGTCTTCAATGATAGGCTGATCACTTTCATCAATGGAGATCCCTTTTCTTGTCTGCTGATCTCCAACAACTCTCCAGGATTTTCTTCCTTCTGAATTTGTTTTTCCTAGCTCTGGAAATAATGTCCTAGCAGGATCCCTAGCAAAGAAATATCTTCTTCCTTCCAGCTTTGCAAAGATTAGTAACAAATCTCACTTGACAGAGGTTAAGACACTGGTACTCATCAAGAATCAGATCAACAGGGAGTCGCCACTAAGGATTTCCACCTTAGTTGTGCAAATGCACTAAAATATGATCTGTCAAATGTCTGTCAATACTAGAAACTGGAAATGGGATGATCTGACTTTTCTTTACCCAGATTTATCAATGAAAGCTAGTGCACTAGGTGTAGAAACTGAAAGAATTACACACAACACTTGTAACTTTGAATACTTCTTATAGGCCCGAACACAAGATGATGTTTGAAAAAATGTATTAGCACTTTGAGCATATAAGAAGTGTTTACCAGGGTCTGAATATGAACTGTAACCACTATGTCCCCTGGCAACGGTGCCAAGAAGGTGTTGGTACCCAAATTGATTCTCCCTCAAAGCTGAGAAGCATCACAGGTTTGAGCAGGAAGCTTAGAGACAATCAGAGCATGTAGTGTGTCATTTTGTAGCCGGGGATGAAATGCAACTTTCTCTTTGTCACTCAGATGTGGAGAAATGGGTAGCACCCTCAAGAGGATTTGACCTATCCTCACTACTTTATGGTTGTGCCTTTCAACCAAGGTGAGAGGACCCTTTTTGTAACCTTGTTGTTTGTGGAGGAGATGGAGATATCCTTCCTTGTGAAATTATTAAGAAGACCTTGAAGAAAATATGATCAATGCAACAAAACCTAACTCTCACGAGTTGTCACTCTAGATAATGGAGATATTTTCTAAGCAAGGTTCAGGCCACTAAAGACAATGAAAACCTGATTGTTTCTGCATGTTTTGGTAGTAAAAATTATGCATTTGTATACACACATGACAAACAGGGGTAGTATGGGTATGATTGGTTGTTTTTAAATGAATTTTTTGGTGGGAGGTGAGGTAGAAATGAACTTGATTCACCAGATTCTTGAGAAATTTTACAAAAATGGAGAGCTTGAACAACAGAATGCTTCGGGATAGCTAGGATGTTCCTTTAACCAGAATATGTGCTTCAATGGAGGCCCAGATCAGCACTTTTCACACAAACTTCAAGGATCCAAAATGAAGGCTCAAATTGGAAAACTTAACTAAACATTATCAACCTCTGTTTCATCACGCCTAAGATACCCTCAAAGGCTAACAAACAATCTTATAGTCATGCTAGGAGTCACAGTGATTTTAAATTTGTTTATTTCACTATCAAATGAAAGCTCTTCTGATAAATGAAATTGCAAATGCCACCAAACTATCACAAGGATAAGATCTTGTGTGATTCACAAATATTTCAATGTAAGATTGCAACGGGAACAAGAAAACTACTTGCAGACATTCAGAAATGAAGCAAACACAAATTTTACCCAAAAATAACACAGATTAACTCAAGTTTGATTAAATTTATCAGCAGGGGAAAGTTTCTAGAACAATCTCAGAGCTTGTCAATGGTTGTACACTCGCAACCACCTTGACATGATCAAATTTAACACAAAGGAGATAAACAGGTTTCTTCAGATGATTTCTCAGAAGACGGGTTCTATCAAGCTTTTCTCTTAGAAAAATCAGTCCCGACCTCTAACCTCTAACACTCCAACCATTTGCATGATAAATTCATGCAATTTATAACATTTTACAACAGAGTTTTCCCCCCAAAAATCCAAACATTGAGTGCACCAGTGCTTGCCATGATCCTGATCACGATTCCCAGAATCAGATCTGTAAAAAGTTGTCAGGTGCTCAGGGGGTAGATCTCTTCGAACATCTCCCGCATTCAAATCCTTCTTCTGGTAGATCACTCTTCCCTCTACTCGCCAACCACTTCCACCCCTAATCTATCAAATCTGGTTCTTTGCATGCCCGGGAAGGAAAAATGGAAGATCAGATCAAGCCCAGAGGTCAGATCTCATCTTAATGGTAAAATATGTCCCCAGATCTTCCTCACCAAACTTAGATATCAAATTAACTCCCCTTCCCTATTTGGCATTTAAGAAATATTGAGAAATCCTCTTCATTTGGCATGTGCAAGAGCTCCAAGAAATGATAAAAAACCATGTGAAGACTCGCATCTCCAGGAGCTCTAGAGTGAAAATGGAGGGAAAAATCAGATACAGATGCACAACTTGTCGTTGATTTCTATTTTGAATTTGGACCGTCCACGTGGGAGATCCACTTTAAAATGGGCCTGCGGGTTCCTTTTTTCCTTTTACAACTTTTGGAAAAATGTAAAATTTTCACATTTTGCTCCGCACCTCCGCCCTTGAGAAATGAGCCTGACACGTGTCCTAAGGTGGGTCCCAAAGGAACCGTGGCCAAATTCTGCTATTTCACCTCTTTTTTGGAAAAGGGAATTTTTTTCCAAGTTTTCCCCGCAGCTCCGCCCTTCCGCTTCTAGTTTCTGATGTGGGTCCCAGGAACCACGCTTCCATTTACACTTTTAACTCCTTTTGCCCCGAAAGTCCGCACCCACAAAATTTTGAAAATTTTTGAATTTAATCCTTTTGATGACAAGGGGCAAAAAATCCAAGTTGCACCTCCGATGGACCTTCCCCTCTTGAATTTTGACTTATCCTCTTGTCGGGCTTGCGGGCCATTTTGATATTTTAATCCTTTTGATGACAAGAGGTAAAAAATCCAAGTTGCCTCCGATGGTCCGCTTCCCCACCCTTTTGACTTTTCAAACTGCCACACGTCACAATGGCGCATCTTGAGATGGTCCCCAAAAGTTGAGACCTTGAATGAGTGTGGGCTCACCACGTGTCCTGGTCCAAAAAAATTTGTTTGAAGGCTTAAAGCTCAGTGGAAGGCGCCATGTGTCAGGGTCTGAGGAAATCTCCTTTGGCCATTGAAAAGTCCAAGCAAAAAGCAAAGTGAGCGGAGGCCTCCAAGTGTCCTCCTGGTGCTTCTTTAAAATAAAATTCAAGGGTCGGTCCTCAAACATGCGCGGTCCCTCCACATGTCCCAGGCCTCTCAAAACCTTTTGAAAAAATACTAAGTATGGGAAGACCCAGTGGAAGCCTCCACGTGTCTTCATGGCACAATTTCAAGAAATAAGGCTTCAAAAATGATTTGGAGGGATGTGCTTCCATTTTAGAATTTTACTCCATTTTTCCAAAAGGGAAAAATATCCAACCTGCTTCCGAAGGCCCGCATCTCCGCCTTTAACCTTGCCACGTGTCCTTCTGCTGGGGTCAAAGTAAGAATTTTTCCATGCCACTTAAATTTTTCTTTAATCAAAGCCTGGTGGGGCCATGGGTGGGTTCAACTCCAAAGTAGCCAAAAATAACAAAATCAAAAAACAAATGAGCATGCACCCCATCCAATTAGAAGAAGCCACGTAAGCACCAAAAGAACCAATCAGATTTGAGTTGAGCTACGAGACCAAATTTTCCTTTTTGCCAAAAAAGTAAAAAGCGACAAGTTAAAACATTTACCTTGCCGTCCCCTGACCAATCCCAAAAGAGGCACATTTTCCTGTTGATGCAAGGATGTAAATTTGACCAGGAGAAATGCCCATCAAACCGTAAAATACAGAAAAATGACCATTTGAGCCCGGAGATGAAATTTTCTCCAAGGACGGAGAATTTAGAAATGTTACAAGGCTCAAATACATTCCTCCGAGCTACATCCATTCATTTTTATTCAAGTATTTAGGGCAAAAATGACAAGGACAACAAATCCTGACTGTGAAAAATGGAAAGAATGGGACAACCCGAGTTTTTACACCCAAATACAGACCTTTTCAGATGAACAGAGAAACGAGGAAACAATTTTGGATCTATACGTGATCCTTGGTCCAGGAAAGGACTGATTACAACAACAAAAGGAAGGTGGAGACTTTTCAGGCACAATACGGGAAGATAAAATGTGACAGAGACCGTAAATTGATAGATTTTTGTTGGCAAAATGGGGCGAGACTATTTTGAGCACCAACAGAGCTTTGTTTGAGGGTTTTGTGAGATGACATGGTTACTCACGGAGGGTTTTCTAATTAATTCGGAGCTACAACAATGGTAGAAGAGAAAAAATACAAAGTAGAGAAGTTTGAAGGCTGAAATTATCAATTATGGAAGATGTAGATTGAGGATTATCTGTATCAAAGAGATTTATATTTACCGTTGGATGAAAATTCTAGACCTACGAAGATGACTGATGAAGAATGAAAGATTCTTGATAGAAAGGTTTTGGGATCTATATGATTGAGTCTGGTAGCATTTGTGGCTTCTAATATTACAGAACTGACATCTACGCTAGAGTTAATGAAATCTCTTTCTAATTTATTTGAAAAACCTGGTGCTTCAAATAAATTTTATTTGATGAAGAAACTATTTAATTCTAAGATGCATGAAGGTGGATCTGCATCTAGTCATTTGAATGATTTCAGATCTATTGTAAATCAGTTGAAATCGGTTGATATTTTATTTGATGATGAAGTGAAAGCACTTTTATTCTTATGTTTTTTGCCTGATAATTAGAATAACTTAGTAATGGTTGTTAGTAACACAACATCTGCTAATAATATTTTGAAGTTTGATGATGTGGTTAGTATAATCTTAAATGAAGAAATTCGTAGGAAAAGTCACAAAGGAATCATCATCTGGGAATAATTTGAATGTAGAAAGAAGAGGTAAGTAGAAGGAGAAATCCAAGAGTAAGAACAATGGGAAATCAAAGTCAAGGGATGGCAGATCTAAATCCAGAGGTAAGGGAATTACATGTTGGAAATGTGGAAATAAAGGACATGCAAAGAAATATTATTTGTCAAAGGATAAAGAGAACCAACACCCAGACAAAGGTAAAGAGAAAAATATTATAGTAGAGGTAATGCAATATGCTCATATTATTTCTTTGGATAATAAAATAGAATCATGGGTTTTAGATTCAGGAGCTTCTTTCCATGCAACCCCTAATAAGGGTTATTTCATAAATTATGTCTAGGGTAATTTTGGGCATGTTTATTTGGGTGATGATGAACCTTGCAGTATTGCTAGTAAAGGGGAAATTCATCTAAAATTGTAAAATGAAAATATATGAGTATTGAAAGATGTCAAAAAAGTGTCAAGCCTCAAGAGGAATCTTATTTCTGAAGGGCAACTAGGTGAAGTTGGTTACATGGTTACATTCACAGCAGACTCTTGGAAATTCACCAATGGTACTTTTGTTGTGGCAAGAGGTAAGAAGGAAGAAACGTTATATTTATCTACTTGTGTTATTGATTCATTTTCTATGCTATCTACTTCAGATTCAGATGCATGCATGTGGCATAATCGGTTGGGCCATATGAGTAAAAAAGAAATGCATATCTTAAAGGAAAAGGATAAGTTATCAGATTTGAAAGATTTAGATCTTGATTTCTGTGAGCATTTTGTCTTTGGAAAGAAAAAGAGAGTGAGATTTCTCAAATTTAGAGTGACTAAGAAGGTGCAGAAATTGAAGCTTGTACACTCAGATGTGTGGGGACCAGCCCAGGTAGCTTCTCATGGAGGATCCTAGTATTATGTTACTTTCATTGATGATGCTACAAGCAAGGTATGAGTTTATTGTATTAAACATAAATATGATGTTTTTGAGACTTTTAAAAGATGGAAAGCCCTTGTTGAGAATGAATCAAATTCAAAGTTAAAGTGTCTTAGATCTGACAATGGTGGTGAATACTGTAGCAAGGCTTTCAATGATTATTGTTCAGTAAATGAAATACGTAGAGAAATTATGGTTCCAAGAACACCACAATAGAATGGTGTTGCAGACAGAATGAATAGGACAATCATGGAACATGTTAGAAGTATGAGGATACATGTTGAATTTCCCTAACATTTTTGGGCAAAAGCAGTTGATAGAAGAGTTTATTTTATTAACCGTGGGCCTTCAAGTTCACTAGATGGAGGAATACCAAAGGAAGTTTGGACTGGAAAAGAGGTAGATCTTTCTTTTCTTAAATTTTTTGGTTTGGAAGCTTTTGTGCATATTAATAAGGAAAATAGGAAAAAGTTGGATACAAAATCCAAGAGATGCACTTTCATTGGTTATGGATCTGGTGATTTTGTATTCCTTTTTTGGGATTTAGAGAATTCTAAAATTATTAGGAGTCGTGACATTGAATGAAATGAAAAGAGAATGTACTAGGATCAAATTTTGGTACCGAAGGATGAACCAGTTGAAAATTTTGTGAATAAAAATGAACTCTCAGATTTAAAAATCATACCTACATGGTTACACAGAAACTGATGTAGGTTGACTCCTGACCAAAATCAACTAGCTGAAACGATATCAGTTATAGGAGAGCCAAACTGACATTGGTTAGCATAACCGGCGTCGGTTATAGGTGACCGGCATTGGTCACTGTCAGAATTGGAAACAAATGTCCAGGATGTGCAGAATGAGCCTCTAGTACCCCCAAAGTCCTGTGCAAAGGTCACAAAGGGTAAGTAAACCTCCAGAAATATTTACACCTTCTCTATCTTATTTATTATTGACTGATAATGGTGAACCAGAAAGTTTTGAAGAAGCAATGCATGATGAGACCCACTCACAGTGGGAGCATGTCATGAATGAGGAGATAAACTCCTTGGAACAAAACCAGACTTGGGATTTGGTTAAGTTGTTAACAAGTAAGAGGACATTGTAGAACAAGTGGGTTTATAGGATCAAGAAAGAAGAGGGTGGACAAAAAAGGTACAAGGAAAGGCTTGTAGTAAAGGGATTTTCATAGAAAGCAAGTATTGACTTTGGTGAAATATTTTCTCTTGTTGTAAAAATGACTTCTATTCGAATTCCATTGAATTTAGTCGCAGTGGATGATTTGCATTTAGAACAACTAGATGTGAAGATAACTTTCCTTCATGGTGATTTGGATGAAGAGATTTATATCCAGCAGTCACTTGGGTATGAAGTTAATGGTAAGGAGAAATTAGTGTGCCGGTTGAAAATGAACCTATATGGGCTCAAGCAAGCTCTAAGGCAATGGTATATAAGGTTTGATAGTTTCATGCATGAGCATGGTTACTTGAGATGTGAATCTGATCATTGTGTTTATTTCAAGAAGCTTGAAAATCAGAGCTATATTATTTTGTTACTATATTTGAATGATATGTTTATTGCAGGATCTTGTATGCAAGACATTCGTGAGCTTAAGGGAAAGCTAGTTCACACATTTGCTATGAAGGATTTAGGAGCTGCAAAAAAAATATTTGGCATGTAAATACACAGAGACAAGTAGAACAAAAAATTGTATTTGTCTCAGGAGACTTATATCAATAAGGTGTTGGAAAGTTTTAATATGCAAGATTCAAAACCTGTAAGTACACTTCAAATTAAGAAAAGATCAGTGTCCTTCATCACATGAGGAGGTCAAATACATGACATGAGTACCATAGGCTTCATCAATTGGGAGTCTCATTTTTGTTATGCTTTGTACCAGACCAGACATTGCACAGGAAGTGGGAGTTGTGAGTAGATTTATGGTCAATCCAGGTAAAAAGCATTGGAAAGGAGTCCAATGGATAATCAGGTATTTGAGAGGGACATCTAGCATGCAGTTATGTTATGGAGGTTTAGATAATTCTTTATGTGGCTATGTTGATTCGGATATGGCTAGAGATTTTGATGGTAGGAGGAGCACTACTGGATATATTTTCACAGTAGGTGGGAGGACATTTAGCTAGATTTTGAAATTATAGAAGGTTGTGGCTTTTTCTACTATAGAGGTAAAGTATGTTGCAGCTACAGAGGCTAGCAAAAAGATGATATGGATGAGCACATTCATGGAAGAATTTGGAAAGGAGCAAGATGATTGTAAATTGTTCAGTGACATTTAGAGTGTAATTCATTTAGCAAAGAAATCAGTTTTTCATTCTAGAAGGAAACACATTCAGTTGAGATATCACTTCATACGGTAGGTATTGGAGGATGAGCAGCTGAAACTGGAGAAGATTCATATGAGTGAGAACCATGCGGATATACTAACGAAGCCATTATAAAAAGGGAATTTGGAGCCACACTCCACTTTTTTTGGTCTTCGAGTTTGAGACTTGAAGAGGAAGAAACAAAGCTAAGGAAAGGATCCAGGAATGACATTGTATAGGTATAATGCAGTAATTTATCTCCAAGTGGGAGATTATTGAGATGTGGAGCTCAATTACTTCAGTTTAGCATGTTGTATTAACTTGTTGGAAAACACATTAATTGGCATCGGTTATGAAGGGACTGACATCAGTCACCTATGACCGGCATCAGTCAGGTAAGGAGGAACCGGCATCGGTTAGGGCTAACTAGCATCGGTTACCTATGCATGAGTGTTTTATTTAACTCACAGGAATTAGATCTAAATTTAGTATTAAACCAGATCTATTGATTGTAATTTCATGGCTAAGTGCCCTAAGTTTGTATATGCCTATATAAGCATGAAAGCTAGGGTTAGAAGATACAGTTAATGATTATTGTGAAAATAATTGTGTGAGAGAGAATTCTTGGAGAAGAAGGAGAAGTTTGAGGGAAAGAAAGTATTGTACATCATGAGAGGTGTGGAAGATTATAAATCTTCATTGTATATCTTCTGAAAACTTTGGATAATAGTTTGAATTTTTTCTTAGTGGATGTAGCCCACACTGGGTGACCCATGTTAAATCTGGTGTTGATTTATATCTCTTATTTTATATATTTCTTCTAGTAGAATATATATTTTTATTGCATGTATGCTTAGATCTGATATATTATCTCTACAATCTTGTGTTAACCCTAACAGGAATAGAGGAATAAGTTTGAGTGACTGTGTTAGGTATGTCTGCAGAGTTTTTTTCAAAGATATATGTAGGATCTTCTTGAGTCTCGTGAGAGGTGAGTGCAACCCTTTTTAAAAAGGGTGAGATATCTATATAGGACGAAGGCAATGACTCAAGAGAATTGTTATCAATCAACATGTCCTTATAGTAAGCATCGTGTGTAATTTTGAATTTCAAAGTTTCCTAGACACGAGATCTGCTAACATAAAAGTCATATTTTGTAAGATTTGTTGTGGTTTTTTGCACTAGAATAACATCCAAATCTCCAAACCTATGCAGCAGGGAGTTTGCTATGCTTGAGATGTTTTGAGGGAAGCTTATTGTGTGACCTTTGGATTTATATTGACCTCCTTGAGCTTGGGTGACCTACAAGATAGGATTCACATGAGTAATGAGCATTTTTTTGACCTGGGTTAATCGGCTTAGTACATCAGGGCAAGCACAAGGATCCGTGTTATTCCATGATGAGAACCAGTGTCGGTTTGTTTTGGATTTGCATCTACTACATGCATCGAGGCCTACAAGATTTTTTGTTTTCATTCCAGGGTAGTTTACAAAGCAAAATGAGCATGTTTGTGCATTTGATAGTAAATCTAATGATTTTCTAAACATCCATTGAGCTTCTGAATATGAAACCAATGTCGAGGATTCTGAGGATGCAGGTGGAGGAAATGGAAACACATTATTGCAAATGGGATTAGACACACGGGAAGCGGGGGAGGAATTCACAACAGACCACATAGGAGATAGCTGAGGGAGCCAAGATTTCAATAGAAGGACATTCGAAAAATTGGGAGGGTGAAATGTAAATCGGGAATGTTGGAGAGGCATGCTCGAAGCAGATGTTGCACAGGGGTCGATAATAAGGGAGGGGGATGAATTTTGTGCCCCAACTTGTGGAAAAGGAACAAATGAAGGTACATAACCAATTTGCACTCGCATGGGGTCATGAAATGTTGCATAGTTCAAGGTTGATGTAGCTGTTATGGTTGGAAGGAGGCCTACATTTTTTGTAGAAGTAGAAGGGCTAGACATAGAGGCAAGAAGGAAGCAGTCTGTGGAACGAATGAAGGAGGTTTACCTCTATGTTTACACTGTTGATAACGAGTTCATTGGAAAGCATTAATATGGTCTCTACGAAGAGAATCATGTTCACGGTGACGGGCTCGCTGTTACGGAGTCTGCATGGTTGCAGTTTGAAGAAACTGCACTCAATGGTAAAGGGTCAGGGGTATTTGTTTAATTGACATCTGTGCGTGAAATCCGAATATATACAAAGAACAAGGCAACAAAATTTCTTGTGTATAACATAGTTCGATTAGAGAAAACCATTCATTAGAAGGGAAAGGGGAAATAACAATAAAGTTACATTTGATAGTATTAGCAAAGAGTTTTTTAAAAATATTGCATGTTTAGTAGTTTGGATGCACGATAACAAAAAAACATGGGTCGTTAAATGTTTCAAAAAATATCGATTTATAATGTAATTACTTTATATCAAGAAGATCATCACAAAAAAATGTCGACATACAAAATAACAACGATATAAATATTCCTTTATATATATTTATAGTATGTGGATGAAATACAAAAACTTTATATGAAGGCCTAACACTACTTTTCTACAAGTGAAAGCTATGGAGAAAAGGATTTTTCCAACTTTTTAGAGTTCAAAATGACACATTTCATCCGTTTGTTTCCTTGATAAATGGTTTCTTAGAGGGAAGGGGTGAAAAGCTATTTGTAGTCGACAACAGTGTCTGTTATTTTAGCAAGCACTTATTCATCAATGGGCAACAAGCACAGGTCTTTAGCAGAGACACTCATGATTGCTTCTGCAGCTGCATTGAAAGTGGTTACTGAGTTTAATTCCCCAGTGGCGTGCAATAGTAAAGGGTTAGGAAGATTTTTTAATTTCCATCTATGAGTGAAATTTGGAAATATACAACGATCAAGGAAAATAAAGTGTTTGTCTAACATTGTTTGATTAGAGAAAACCATTAAATAGAAGGGAAAAGTGAAACAACAATAAAGTTACATATGATAGTATTGGTGGAGAGTTTTTAAAAAATATTGTATGTTTAGTAGTTCAGATCCACTATAACAACCATAACAAGGGTCGTCAAAAGTTTCAGCAAATATCGATTAATAATGTAATTACTTTTATCAAGAAGATCGTCGCAAAAAATTTCAACATACAAAATAACAACGACATAAAAACTCCTTTATATATATTAACAGTATGTGGATGAAATACAAAAACTTTGTATGAAGGCCTAGCACTACTTTCCTACAAGCCAAAGCTATAGAGATGGGGCTTTTTCCAACTCTTTAAAATTCAGAATGATACACTTCAGTTGTTTGTTTGCTCGGAAAATTGTTTCTTTGAGGGAAAGGGTGAAAAGGTATTTGTATCTGACAACAATGTGTATTATTTCAGCAAGTTCTTCTTCATTAACAGACAACAAGGGAAGGTCTTTAGCAAAGACACCCATGATTGCTTCACAACTGCATCGAAAGCTATTATCAAGTGCAATTCCCCAGTGGCATCCTTAATATTAATGTGAAATATATACCTGTAGTCACATTGTGAAACTTCTGCATTACATTGAGAGAAAAACCACTTGTCGGCTTTGTTATCAATTACTTTTTTCCTGCATTGTGTGTCACCCTTTGAAAGGGGCAAGCCATATAAAATAAGTTATCAACGGCAATGTCTGTCACCTCTTTTGTTACTGAGGCACATTCATTTTTATATGTATGTCCCATGCAAGCTATTTTAGAGAGTGTGGACACGACAACCAATTATTTTGGAGGTACTATAGATGTGTCTATTATGGAAGGTACAGGATAAGATGAATCGGCATATGCAGCCCATTCCATGAGTGTGGAGGCCTCAGGAATTGAAGGATTGACAAAGCATTTTATATATGAAACAGTGTCTATGGAGGAACCATTGAAACTTGTCATGCAACCACCCTTTATGGCAAGAATTGTAGGTTGAGGCAATTATAGAAGCTTTAAAAGATCCTGAGCCAACCCTTCAAAACAGTCCCCCCACAGACTGACAGAAACACTGAATCTGGACATGTCTTGTATTTAAATTGCTCTTTTTTTGTCTCTATATATTCATTCCTTCTAATAGTCTAGCACAGCGAGATCACACAGACAACACCAATCAAATCTAACGAAAAACGAATAGGGAGGTCAGGAATCTCCTTGATTGTCTTGAAATGAAAATGATGCAAAGATATGTTGTTGTTCGTCTCCACAGAAGGCATGACAGAGGAGGAGGGGAGCAAAAAAAATTCCAAGGAGTTATTCAAATGATTAAAGTCATATTTTGCATTGCCAATCCTTCCATTTCTTATAATGTATACCTTTCCTGTTTCTACGATGCCACAAAATTATTGAGCAGCCTCATTAAAGCCTGTGACATGAATTTCTCCTCCCACCTAATCGACCAAATCAAAACCAAAAATTGTTCCACTACTTTTAGCATTCTGATACTCTTTGAGATCTATTTTGCAAAGAGCTCTGTCTGAATTGGGGAAAATGAAGAGCTTTTCTTGGTCAAGCCCTATGTAAAATTGGATGTCATATGTGAGGCCAAACTGTTATCCATTAATGTGCCCTCCTGAGAAATGTTTTGTTTACCAAGAAGGATATGATTACGAAAAGGAACAAGGGTTCTGATTTTCTCATGGCTATGAGTGAGTATTTCGATTTCCAAAATAAGAATTGTCCTGTAAGAACC
Organism: Taxus chinensis; assembly: GCA_019776745.2. NCBI lineage: Eukaryota > Viridiplantae > Streptophyta > Pinopsida > Cupressales > Taxaceae > Taxus > Taxus chinensis. The sequence goes on from CM034148.1 coordinate 701,024,261, forward strand.
GAACGAAGACAAAGGTGAGAAAAAGAAGGTATCTGGGGAAATGCATAATAGAATTGGAAATGAGGTTTAGTTCTTACAATTCTTGTTTCACCATTTTTCTTCTGGATTTAAGGATGTGGACTATGGAACCATGTTGCAAAGTTTTGTTGTGCACACTAACAAAAAATTTCAAAGGCAATAAAGATGTTTGTAAATGTTCACCGTCTGATACATCCACATGGTGCAAAACATCGGTGTTCGGTGTAGAGCTCAAAGGGTACAAGTGCAACAGTTGCAAGCTTGGGGGGGGTCAGAGCATCCTTTGATCAAGTGAACAATGGCCCCTATCGAAAGTGACACGTCCATCAGGAGGAAAACCGAAGCCAAAAGATTGCAAAAGGCATTTACAAATTTAAACATTTTCAGAAATCAAGGGGAAAAAGAGGTCAGGAATGGATGAAGGGTAAAATTCCAGGATCTTATCTTCATAGCAGGGGGAGAAAAGGGGATTAACATTTGCAATTAGGGTTTATTTTCTTTAAAGTAGATTTGCAATATTTTATGACAAAAAAAACACACATGAAGCATTCAGGCAAGGTTAAAAGTGCACTACTTTTACGGGAAAATAAAGATTGTTGTGCAAAGATTCGAGAAGCAAAACCAACGCTCTGGTCAAATGTGACCATTTTTTTAAAGGAACACTCAACTCTAGAATGTAAATCCACCTAGAAAACTAGATAAAAAAAAATGAAAAATGTAATGAGACAGGTCGCAAGAAGGAATAATTATTGTTGTATTCCTTACTATTCTCAAATCAGCATACAATCCTTCTCTTGATGGTGACGACTAATAATATAAGATCATAAATTAAGGTTATATGGACAACTACAAGGAGAAAAAGTTAAGAGTTATTTGAAAATTTATTCAATATGATGCCATGGTAATATCTCAATCTCTAACATAGCCTAGGGGGATTTAACCAAATTGAAATAGATCCATTTCATTGAATGATCAAAAGTAGTCTTGGCATATATGTACACATATTAAGTATTTTCCTCTATAATACCAATATAAAAAAAAACAATAAGATTTCCTCAATCATATATTTATTCCAATTAAGATTTAAGTTTAGACACATCATCCTTAAAATAATATAATCATAGATTCTTCCTATAATGTATGTAGAATGAATATGGTTATGTTGACAATATGAAGATATAATTGTAATTTATTAAACCTTATAGTGATTCACATAATTTTAAATTAGATTCGATTGATGTCTTATCTCATTTAGAATACACAAATTTGGATGAGGCATTCTATCCACTTTCTGGAATCTTATATTTTACCTATACTCAAAATGTTATCATAATTGGATGTTAACAAAACATTGCAAAATAAAAGCCTTAACAAATAACACTTGGGTTCATTGAATTTAATTACGTTGTTGTGTTCGGAATTTTTATGTTCTTTAATTAAAAAATAAATAATTTTACAATGTGAAATGTATGATGAAATTTTTCTTGGTAAAGTAGGGACCAAAATACAAGGATTGAAAAATATTAATTGTAGCCTTTCATGTCATAAAAATCTAAATGAAAGATCGCCATTATTCAATTTGATATGCACCTAATCATTTCCATTTAGCTCCCTAGGTTAAAAACGGTGACATAATCACCTCATTATTAAGTATTGACAGAGGGAGATTAAGCCTTAGACAAACTAGGCAGTTGCCTAGGGTGCTAGAGGTCAGGGGGCCCCTGAATCTAAAAATTTCCTTTTTGTCGGTTAATTTTAAAACTTAACTTTAAAATAACTTATCTGAAGAATTAATATTGATCAACCCATTTATAGATTTTATTATACAGTAACATAAATTTCACGCATACACATAAAAGAGGTTTTGTAATATTTTTGCATGTAAAAGAAAATATCACATATTTATAAGCACATAAGATTTTTTGGGTATTGTTACTCATTCTCTAATGTAGCACCAGATTATGTAGGTGTGTAATTTGTTCTAGAAAAAGGTTAATGTATGTTTTATAATGTTGTTGGTGTATCTAGTAGATCCTAGGGGGATTTAACCAAATTGAAATAGATCCATTTCATTGAATGATCAAAAGTAGTCTTGGCATATATGTACACATATTAAGTATTTTCCTCTATAATACCAATATAAAAAAAACGATAAGATTTCCTCAATCATATATTTATTCCAATTAAGATTTAAGTTTAGACACATCATCCTTACAATAATATAATCTTAGATCCTTCCTATAATGTATGTAGAATGGGTATGGTTACGTTGACAATATGAAGATATAATTGTAATTTATTAAACCTTGTAGTGATTCACATAATTTCAAATTAGATTCGATTGATGTCTTATCTCGTTTAGAATACACAAATTTGGATGAGGCATTCTATCCACTTTTTGGAATCTTATATTTTACCTATATTCAACATGTTATCATAATTGGATGTTAACAAAACATTGCAAAATGAAAGCCTTAACACATAACACTTGAGTTCATTGAATTTAATTACATTGTTGTGTTCGTAATTTTTATGTTCTTTAATTAAAAAATAAATAATTTTACAACGTGAAATGTATGATGAAGTTTTTCTTGGTAAAGTAGGGACCAAAATACAAGGATTGAAAAATATTAATTGCAGCATTTCATGTCATAAAAATCTAAATGAAAGATCACCATTATTCAATTTGAGCTACACCTAATCATTTCCAGTTAGCTTCCTAGGTTAAAAACAGTGACATAATCACCTCATTATTAAGTATTGACAGAGGGAGATTAAGCCTTAGACAAACTAGGCAGTTGCCTAGGGTGCCAGAGGTCAGGGAGGGCCTGAATCTAAAAATTTCTTTTTTGTCGGTTAATTTTAAAACTTAACTTTAAAATAACTTATCTGAAGAATTAATATTGATCAACCTGGTGTATTGGTGTATTCTCTAATGTAACACCAGAGGTTTTGTAATATTTTTGTATGTAAAAGAAAATATCACGCATACACATTAGAAAATACCAAAGAAAATATTTACATAAGATTTTTTTGGTATTGTTACTCATTCTCTAATGTAACACCAGGTTATGTAGGTGTGTAATTTGTTCTAAAAATAGGTTACTGTATGTTTTATAATGTTGCTAGTGTATCTAGTAGAGGTGAGTATAATTAAAGGAAAAAAGTATTTAATTTTCTATTCTTAATTTTTGAGGAAATATTCTATTATTTTGTTATGGATAAATCTATAGGTCTAGTCCAAATACGACTCTTCACAAAACTGTGGGAGCTATATAAACGCTTTTGTTTCTTTGCAAAAAAAATGATGCTTTATTTCAAGATAGAGTTCTTGTCACCTGCTTGATATGGCTAAATCAGACTTGTAAGAAGCCTTGTACAAAATATTGTATTTTTTGCATTCTAAACATCTCGTACAAAATATTTTTCATCCTTCCGTGATAATTTAATAATATATTTTTATTATTATTTTATTATGACCATGATGTAAATTTAAAAATACAAAAGTATAGACAAATTTTATTTATTTACTTCATGGAAAAAAATATTAAATAATTTTTTAAGGAGGGCACCCACTCAAACTATTGCCTGGGAAAATAGGTAAAAGAGCTTTTGTTCAGTAAACCAAAACCAAAACACTTGAAAGAAAACAAGATCTCCGTAAACAAGGCGAAGGTGGTTTAAAGGGCATTCCGGTCAACAAACATACAAGTCTGCTTTTCCCCATCTTGCAAAACCCTTCAATACACAACAGCCAAGCCAAAAAAATTCAATGCAGACCTGGAGCCGCCCAAAAAAATCAAAGAAGAAAGTACAACCATAAACGAATAAAAAAGAGGCACGAATAAAATCAGGCAAGGTCGTATCCGGAATACCCATCAATGGTGGCCACCTTTTTTCATACAAACTTGCAGAGCAGGTCTCAGAAGGGTGGAATGGTTTTTTCGTCACAAAAAAACAGGAATCGGGAGAGTTACCTCTGCAAGAACAAACCCCAAATAATTTATGCGAAGCCCGAGTTCCCAACTCGTCGGCGTACAAGATTAACCCCTTTGCATGAGGCTGCCATGTGGACGGCTAAAAGCAGATCGTGCGTGAACGTCCTATGCCCCTTACCGTTGGATTTCCTTCCCGTGTCAGAAGCAGGGGTTAAAGATATACCTCTTCAGTGAATGAAGAGGTGTCAATTACTTAATGCACTTTCTTTGTAAGGGGGGCGAATAGATGGAATGGATGCAGACAGGCCCTCCCAATCTGCAATCTACCTAGAAACTGAATGAAATATATATATATGCGCAATGACATACCAATACCCAACCAAGCAGTTGATAAATCAGCCACTAGAATTAGTATAAATATTTAGTGATTGAAAAAAAACTATGCAACAACATAACAAAATGACTATTATTATCTAATATGGTCTACACGATACCAAATTTCTAAGTCAGTTTTACACGCTTCTTTTCACATGTGTCACATTTCCCTCTTCTGCAGTTAATAGTGGTATGATATTTGATCTACAATGTCTTTACTGTTGTTGCAATTCATTGCAGTGAATGCCTCCTTAGTTAGCCCGGCCTATGTCTATCTACAACTTTCCAGATGGTTAATATTTCTCTTCCATAGCCCCCCTGACATGCGTCAAATATGATTCCAAGAACATGCGCAAAGGTTTTGAATACTTACAAATGAGGTAATGTAAGATGAAAATGCAATAAAGCCTATTTACAAAAACCCATAAATGCCCACCTCCACCATCTTATGGTGTAAGATTGGCTACAAAACACCAAGCAGAAGAAAGCATAAAGAGAACCATCCATACAAACACTCCATATCATAACAACAGTCACCACAATGGTAACCAATCAAATTGAATGGGCGGGCAAGCGCGAATGGCACAGCGATTCAGCGGGTGGCTTTCCATGTGTTGACTGCAGTTGTTGCCACAATTCCCAACATTGTGGCAAACTTTGGCTATGAATCTAGTGATCGCACTGCATTGCAGGTTTCAGACCTGAAACAAGTGACACCATTTACGAGCATATTTGAGAAAATAGGTAACGACATCATCTTTCAATCCGTAAAGTACAGTGAAACCATCAACATTGTGGATTTAGAGATTGGGGAAGGTCACAAGTGGGTTTCTATGCTTCACACATGGAGTGATCAGCATAGGATTTCGAGGAGATTGTGGGTTACTGCAGCTTCACGAAGTCGGCATAACTTGCATCAAACTGCAACAAACATATGAAGTGCAACAAGCACAATTGGCATCCCGCAAGTCCATTTAAACGGGATTCTCATCCAGAATGCATTGTATCTTCTTGACTATAACACGGACAAAGTGCATTACGGTGAAGCAATGGTAGTGAAATCTTTTGATATGTTGCATCACCTTGTGGCCCATGCCGATGAGGGCACCAACTCCTCCCTTCATCTTGAAGATTATTTGAGAGTGTTGAACTAGACCTTAAGGCCTAAATTGTTGTTGGTAGGAGAGGACCTAAATTTGAATTTCGCCTTGTTTCAACAATGATATAACAATGTCGTACGATACTATACTACACTATTTAAGAGCTTAGCGACAACTAGACCGCTCCCACGCTCCCAAACTGCTCGGCAAATAATATTCGAATGGTATTTCTCCGCGGATATAATGGAGTGCATTTGTTTCGACGTGAGGTACATGGGCTATCCACAGTGGTACGCTATTATTGATGCGGTTGGGTATATGCCTAGGCGAGTTGCAGACCTGTTTGTTGCATATGGTGAAACAGTGTGACTGCCTTGTGAGGATAACCATGTCTGCTGTATGTTGCAATAATTGTATTCCATGAGAAACTGTCTCGTTCTTTCACTTGGTCAAATTCTTTACGAGCATCTATCAAAACTCTGCACTTGACATACATTTAAATATGTTTTTATGAAAATCTGTGTGTAGCAAATGCCATTTAATCACCTATGAGTAATGAAAGAGTGGACTGTCTTTCCTTGTGAAACCATGCTCGTGAAAATACAGGTCTACAATAATTGAAGATATGTAATCTTCAGAGGGGTTGTGTTTAGTAAGCAGAATGTGCATTTACAGCCATCAAAGCATAATGGATAGAGGAATTTTGAGTGATGTAGTTGCAACTGCCTGGTAGACATGTATGCAAATGTGGAAGCATAGACAAGGCACGTGAACTGTTTGATAAAATGCCTCAAAAAAATGTGGGCTCATGGAATGTCATGATTGCAGGATATGCACAATATGAATTTGTTGAAAATGCACGTGAACTGTTTGATAGAATGCCTCGAAGAGATGTGATCTCAAGGAGTGCCATGATTGTAGGATATGCACAAAATGGATTTGTTGAAAAATCCCATGAACAGTCCCCGTATGCAGCTTTACCCACCTATGGCGGTTTCTGCGACCCCTGTGCATATGCATTCCAGTTGTGGTTGTCTTGTTTTGTTGTTCCATGCTATTACTGTCCACTTGTCGTGCCTCTCCTTCCTGGAACCTTCCTCCCCTCCCCAGATTTTGCAGTCATCACTGACACTTTGGGACAGTGTACTATAACTCTCCTCATCTGTATGGAGCAGGGTAATTCAAAATGTAATGGAATACACAAGGCACATGTAACTGTTTGACAAAATCAGCCATCTTCAAAAAATGTGCAGCTCCTGGAATGCCATGATTGCAGGATATGGCAAACAAATCCATTCTTTCGTCACTCACAATCCTACGTAAATGTAAGTTTTTGTAATCATGCCATCTTCAATGTATCTGCAGAATGCCATGAATGCCCTTGCATATGGCACACAAATCCATTCTTTCGTCATTCACAAGGCTTTTGCATTTGCTACCCGCACATTTTTTCAGAATAACCTTATCAACATGTATGTTAAGGGTGGTAGTTTGGTGGATGCTCGAAAAAAAATTGACTACATGAAAGAACCACAACTTTTTCTCATCTTACAGCCATCATACTCCCAGCTTTTGCCAAAATAAGAGCTTTGGGATAGGGTGTGCACATCCATAAGAGCATAATGCAAAGGAGATTTTTGTCAAATGTCGTAGTTGCAAATGCCCTGCTAGACATGTATGCAAAATGTGGAAGAATACACAAGGCAAGTGAACTGTTTGACAAAATTCCTCAAAAAAATGTGATTTCATGGAATGTGATGATTGCAGGATATGCACAAAACGGTGTTCTTGATGACGCTTTAAGGCTTTTCAAAGAAATGCCTCAACTAGATGTCATCTTGTGGAGTGCCATGGTTGCAAGATATGCACAAAATGGGTTCTTTGAGAAGGCCTTGGAAGGCATTTAAGCAAATGTAGTTGGCAGGTGTAAAACCGAACTCCACAACCTTTGCCATCATCCTCCCAGCATGTGCCAACATAGGAGCTTTATACCAGGGTGCGGGCATCCATCAAAGCATAATCGAAAGTGGATTTTTATCAGATGTCATAGCTTTGAATGCCTTCATAGACATGTATGCACAATGTGGAAGCATACACAGGGCACACAAACTGTTCGAAAAAATACCTCAAAGAAATGTGGTCTAATGAAATTCAATGATAGCAGGATATCCACAAAATGGTGGTCTTAATGAGGCTTTCAGAATTTTCAAAGAAATGCCTCAACCTGATGTCATCTCATGGAATGCCCATGTTTGAGCGCTCTGTTGGAAGTGGAGCTTACTGCAGATAAGATCCATGTTGTTGAGGTTGTGGGTTCTGGTTCGCGAGTCCCTTCAATAATGAAAATATTAGCAGATTTCTTTGGCAAGTTACCGACGAGGACCATGAATGCTAGCGAGTGCGTTGCTCGAGGGTGTGCTCTACAGTGTGCTATTCTTAGTCCAACATTCAAAGTGCGTGATTTCAAGGTAAGAACTAATTCCCTTCTATCTTATTTTGGCTTTGTTTCCTTGAAAAATTATTCTACCTTTGTTAAATTCGCACTCAATCATGTGAGTGGATACCCTTCTTTCTCTAGAGCATCTACTTGCTTTTAATCTTATCTTGATCTCTGACTTTTTTGTTTGCAATGTAGTGTGAGTGGAGTGGCCCTCAATTCTAAATTGCCAACTTTGTTAAATTTAATACAGGAAATTATATGCATATGGTAATGCCTAGATACCTTTTGTCTACATCCTTAAGGCGATTTGTGTCTTCCTTGAGTGAATTATGGTTGGATAGATGTGGTTTGTTTATTCATGCGATTGGATACCTTGGTCTTTCTAGAGCATGTCCTTGATTTTAGTCATATACCGAGCTTGCATGTTTTCTCTGTAGCAATGTTGTATCAGTGGACAATGCTCAGATGTCATAAAATCAACAAAAGTCTTATTGAGCTGCATAATGCTACCATCTCAATGATATTGAATCAAAAGGGAACTCTGATTTAGTAGACTGAAAAGTTTTTCCTGACTTGTTCAAAGCATTTACAGCTTACAGCTTACTCTAAATGCAAATTCTTTTTGTTTAGCAAGAATTGTAAAGCATCCAGTTCATCTTCACTGGGAGAACATTTTCTCATGTCTTTAGCATCATTTTAGGAACAACTGAAACAATGTTATTGCATTCTAATTGGAATGTCCATTTTTTATTGTGGTTGTACTTTCAGATACAAGAACGTTTCCCTTTCTCCATTGCATTATCCTGGAAAGGATCTTCTCCTTGAGATGGAAGATAGAGCTCCTCAGACTTATTACAATACTCAATTGTGTTTCCAAAGGGCAACATAGTGCCAAGTACAAAGGTTGTAACAATTTTCAGGTTTAGGGTTATAGATATTTAAATATGTATAATGTCTCGTGTAACACTATTAAATATTATTTGTGGCTGAAGGTTTCCTGGTTCTTTGAGCATTTGTATGTTAAGATTATTGAGAAGTCAAAAATTTGAAGATTCAAGGAAACATGCATTTAGAAATTCTACTCATGTCTTTTGCAGATTGGTCCTTTCTAGACTCCAAATGGTGAAAGGGCCAAGATTAAAGTAAAAGTGCAATTGGATAAGCATGGAGTAGTGTCTGTTGCATCTGCAACTGTGAGTTTCTATCCTTAATGCCAATTTTTCTTTATGATATTTGTATTTGTAATTATTGACTCAATAGGTGGGAAGACTTGTATCAATAAATGTAACATCTTTCTTCTATTTCTGCAGATGATTGAAGAAGAGGAAGTGGAAGTCCCTGTTACAACTGCTAAAGAGAATGTTAAAGAAGAAAGAGGGACTATTGCGATGGAGACAGATGATGGTCAAAGCAATGGTGTACCTGAAGTTGGTGATAATGTTGATGTTAATATGCAGGAGACCAAAAATTCTTCTGAACATTCATCAGCAGGGACTACTTCTGAGAATGGAGCTTCAGAGATGGAGGATAAGACTGCCCAGATGGAGACTAAAGCTAAGGTGTGCTCTTTAATGTTATGCATGTTTGTGTCTTTCTTCGTGTTTTCACACAATTAATCTTTACACAGATAAATACATTGAATAAAAATTAAATTGTTCAAACCTATTAATCATTGGATAACATCACATAGTTGTAAAGAAGGAAAGAATGTTTTCTTCAGTCACTAACCACCACTTGGTTCCACATAGAATCAATTTGTATTTTGTTTGGCCTATTTGCCACATGGAATTTGTCTGGTTTTCATTTGGCCTATATGCTTAATAGAATTTGTTTCAATTTCATTTGGCCCAGTATGTTGTGTGATTTATAGCATGTGTTGATACGAATGGTTAGTGTTCTTGTAGCAAGAAGCATGTTGGGTGAGTGTAGTTACACATGAATACATTCCAAAACTCCCAGGAAATTGTTTGTTAAAATTTAATTATTAAAAATTTAAACATTTATGATTTTATGATTTTATTTGATGTGTACGCATAGAAATCTTGTTTCATGTCAACAACCTCTTTCAATCATGTTTCTTATTGCTATTTGTTACTGTCATGTTTTTGTTTCTCATTCTTCTAACATAGGTTAGGAGTAATAAGGAATGTGTAGATGGTGGCATAATACTTCGTACTGAGTAGGTTTTGTATGGAGCTATTCAGTGTTTTAAAAACCATTCGAACCGGAACTGGAAATGGCCAGTTCGACTGGTTCAATGTCTTTTTTTTTCAAATTGGTATACAATTTGGACTAGTGGACCGGTTTGGTACTGAACCGACTATTTTTCATAAGGAACCGACCGGCTTAGTACCAAACCGGTCCCAACCGGCCCGATTCCACTCTAAATTGGCCAAGCTAGAAAAAGTACTATAATATAATGCTAACCTTTGCAAAAAAAACAAATATTTAATTAAAAGTCCATCTTTTTAACTGACCTAAACCCCTAAATTTTGCTATAAACACCATTCTTACATGTTATATAGTATATACATGAGAAAAAAAATGCATTTTTTGTGTGTAATTGTTGTAATCATGGTTTGTAATCTTTCAAATATATTGTTTTCATTATAAAATATAAAATTTTATGTGTCTTTTAGTAAACCGGTTCATAAAGTTTGAACCGTTATGGTTCCGGTTTCGGTCTGGTCTAACCCCTCGATTGGTTCCAAGTCTGGTTCCCATTTTTAAAATATTGGAGCTATTGGGTTATAGTTAATTTAGTTTTGCCAACTTGTGAGGTTTTATAAAAAAAAAATTAAAAATATGAAAACTTTTGAATACTATATTTTAAAATAAAAAATCTTACATTATTTATAAATAAAAAGAAAGGTAGCTTCCTTTACCTTCAGTAACTCCAAATGCCAAGAAGGATCTAAAAATGCTTTGTGATTGGTGATGGTTGGTCACAAACATTTGAAATGTCATCAAGGAATATGAGCACAAAGCGATCTAATAAAGTCTTGAATACACCATTCATCAAACTCATAAATACTGCGGGGGCATTACTCAAACCAAAAGATACCATTGTGAACTCATAGTGGCCATATCTCGTACATAGGGCAGTCTTATGAATGTCTGCCTCTGAAATCCTTAGCTGATGGTAGCCTGACTTAAGGTCTATCTTAGAGAAAATTGTGGCTCCCTTCATCTGATCAAATAAATCATCAATGCGTGAAAGGGGATAACGATTCTTGATTGTTACCCTTGTTTAACTAGCGGTAATCAATACACGACCACAAGGATCCATCCTTCTTCTTTACAAAGATCACCAGTGCACCCCAAGGGGATACGCTAAGATGAATTAGGACCTTCTCCAGAAGGCCCTCAAGTTGCAACTTGAGCTCGCAGAGCTCAGGGGTAGTCATCCGGTAAGGTTCTCGTGAGATAGGCTATGTTCCCGGAACCAAATCTATATCAAAATAAATCTCACGTGGGGGTGGTAACCCCCGTAGCTCCCTTGGAAAGACATCTCCTAGAAATGGTCCACTAGACCCATCTTCTGATCTTTCCACTAACTATTACAGCATACATCTGACAACCCTGTCATACACACTGCTTAAGCTGCATAACAGAGATGGTGCAAATAGAAACGGGTCTCTTGGCCCCTAATATCACCGACTCAACTTCCAAATCATTTGCACAAGTTATAATCTTGTGGTTACAATCCATCCTGGCCCTATGAGTAAACAACCAATCCATGCCAAAGATGACTCCATAAGAGCCCAACAGAAGGATACGAAGATCCGAGGTAGTGGTGAAAGGTACCAAATCCACCACACACTCCTTAACTAACGAGTCTACATAGATCTTGGATCCAGAAGCCATATCAACATCCCAACTATGACCCTACCTAACTACCACCATCCTGCATTGCTCGACTCAATATGACGCAATAAAAGAATCAGAAGAACCAGAATCAAACAAAATATAGGTAAGAATGACTCCAATGTTACCTGTAGTTTCAATAATTATACTCTGATGCTTTTCCTAGTAGTTCTCGACCGCTGCATACATCCTATGGCTGCACCCCCATATCACCAATAGTAGGCTCTGAGATCTGTGTCTTACCCTTGTTATTAAGGTTTTGTGGGTAGTATCTCCAAAAATTTATAGTAACACCACACCCCAAAACAACCGCCTGATCCTCTCCCTTGTACAGCAGGTCTAGGTGTTACTCTAGAGGTTTGTGGTGTGGATCCTGATGATCCAACTACTATCTGTTGAGGTCTCTACTGGCAAGCTCCTACTAAGTGAGCTCTCTAGGCACCCTGTGTCCTAATGGGACCCCTAGGGGAGGCCCCATACTCCAACTGCTGTGTGCATCAAACCTCTGTGGAGGTCTATAAGGTAGGCGAGACTGCTACTTCTGCTGATGTTGTGGTCTAAAAGATGACTGTGTTGAACCCTGTCCACCACGAGGAAGAGGTACTGACCCCCTCAATCTGTTGTCCTACATCTGTTGTATGCAGCTCCAGAGTCGGTCTCTAGCCTATTGGGTATTTCCCTGAGTTTCCTCTGCTATATAGGCCTTCTCGATGGCCTCAGCTAATGTCTGTGGAGAATGGATCTGCACTACACCCTCCAATGTCTAGATTTAGGCCCCGGATGAACCTATGGATCCACCACCTACTCATCCTGCATGTAATCAACATACTAGAGTAGATCCAAAAATCTACTCTCATACTCAGCCACTGTAAGAGATGCTTGTTGAAGGTCATGGAACTCATCTATCAACTACTGTATGAACCTCCATGAAAAATATCTACTCTTGAATCTCTCCTCAAAGAGCTCCCAGGTAACTGTCTCAGAATCAACATGGAGCTTCTGCTCCTCTATCCACCACTAGACACCAGCTCCATCCCTCAATAGATGGACCAAACACGAGCTTTCGTGTTGCTAGAACAAGGACAGAGCTTAAAGCATCCACTCAAGCTCACCAGCTAGGCCACTTTCTGAAATCCACCTGTGTCACCAAAATAATGTGATGGCCGAAGCTTAAGGATCTCCCTGATTTGATTTGTAATTGTGGTCTGACGGCCTCTATGCCTCTCTGCACGCTCATCCCCTAAGCCTAGGGCTCTGAGACTTCTCTCTATGTCTTGAAACTCAGTCACCTTGTCCCCTCTATGGTGACTCTGCATGGAAGTTATCTCCTCCATGCTCCTCGCTGGGTCGAGGAGATACATGACCCTCAATGTAAGTGACTCTATCATGTAGAGCGGCATTAACATCTAGAGGAGTCTGCAAGATTTATGGTAGGATAGCTGCTATGACATGCTCTGGAGGTGGTATGCCTAGGTCTATGTGAAAAGGCTCCTCATCTTTTCTGCACCTCCTGCACAGAGCAAGATGAGAGTTAGTTTCTTATTCTAGGTTTTACTTAGTTTCAATGTTTACTAAAATATGTAATTTCTAAACTAAGTTGTCTTCTAAATTTTAAAGTGTGCTAGGTTTAAGGTTCACGTCTCAAGTTTTCTAGTGTTCCCAATGGCCCAAGATTTTGAACCACTACTCTGATACCAAGTGTAATGCCCGCTAAAACAACCCACTTGAGACCTAAGAACAACCTAGGATTAGTTGGGAAAATTATAGAATTTTTTTTTTGGTTTAAAGGAGTCTACAACCAGGTTACAAGACAATAGTTGTCACTAACAAGTTCCAAATCAATTATAATCCACTATAATAATCTTTTCTTTAATTAACAATTATTATTAGAGGTCACAAGGTCAAAAATTTAGGGTTAGAAAGTTCAATTAGAGTCAGAGGGTAATTCCTCAACATACCCACTCTCTAACAGGCTTCAAATATTTAACTTGATTTTTCTCAAAATTAACACATTCAAAAATTCCCTAAATCATTCCCATTGGATGGTAAATTTCCTCATCTTTCCAGTGATATAAATAAGTCCTCCTAACTCCTCATATTCCTCAATTTATGGGCCGGTAGGCCTTGAGGTGAAAACTATCCCTAAGAGTGGGTACGGGCCCAGGGAAGAAAATTTTCCCCAGGGGTGGGTCAGCAAGCTGCGGAGAGAAATATTTCCCGGGGAATTGGTCGGGTTGGTGGGGCCGTGGGAGACATTTTGGGAAAAATCCCGTGTGGGGCGAAATAGCCACCCTCGCACCCGCGCTCCCGCCAGTCCGCAACTCCATAAGGGACATGTGGCGCCTCTTAAACCAATCGTGGGGAAAGCGGGGCGGTGGGGATAAAATATTTTTAATTCCCTGAAGGGAAAGAAGGGTAAAATTCTCCCACGCTTTCACCGATGCCTCGTGATGCCATGTGGCAACTCTTGATTGGCTTGTGAGCCACCGGGCCGGTGGGGAAACTTTAGAAAATTTTCCCAAAATTTTCTGAAAACGTAAAAGGAAAGAAGGAACCCGCTTCTCTGCTGATGCCTCAAAATGCCACGTGGCAGCTCCTAATTGGCTGCTGTAGCTATGGGGCGGCGGGTCGGCAGGGAAACTTAGGAAAAATTTCCCAAAATTTTTTTGAAGTGCTAAGGTTAAAAAGGGATCCCCGCAGGTCCACCAAGGCCTTTTTTCAAAAATTATTTTATTCTTATTTTTTTAACAGTTTGTAGCCTTAATTGGCTGTGGGCTAGTTACGTAGTGCCGAATGAAGAAAAACTTCCCAGAAGGCCATAAATTTTGATAGAGAGCTCGTTAATGGGAAAACGAGGACTTTCTAGAAAATCTTGACGTCCTCCACAGGATTCATTAATTTTTAATTTTGATAGAGTTTACGGGGGTCAATTTCAAAAATGATCTGCAGGCTTTTACAGTGCAAACTGGTAAATTTTAACTTATGAGATTTGTTCAATTTGATCTTCTTCCTCTCTCAACATGTCAAATAGACATGGATCATTGTTCTTAGATGGATTTAGGAAAGATTTTATTCAGTTTGTATATTGATTTCTTCTTCAATTTGCACATTTACATTTCTTGATAGCAAAACGAATGTGAAAGATTTGAACTCGGTTTTTCCAGGTTTTGAAATATTTCCTTTAAGTGTTTTTGTCTAATTGAACTCATTTATATCCTGGAATGTTCAATTTTAATGTTTCATTATTATTTCTTGATTCCAGGTTCGGTCTGTTCATTTATGGTAAAAGTTACAGAGTTTAACGCAAAGCAAAAATGGAAACAACAAAATTAACTCAATGGTTCTTATTTTACTTCCCTTACAAATGAATTCATTTCATGCTAGTTTCAAAAAAAGGTTTCATTCCTTCAATCAAATGATAAAGACAAGAATGTAACTTTTATTCTTTTCAAATCATGCACTTCACAAAATAGAGTTTTACATTTCCTTCATACACATTTCTTTCTTTCAAAAAAATATTTCAATTACATTTAAAAGATAAGATTCAATACCACAGTGTAATTTGAGAAAGGTAATACATCATTTATTGATTTCAAAATGCAACTTTACAAAATACGTATCCTTCTTTTATTCTTTCAAAAAATGAAAACAAATATAACTCTTTTACATTTCAAATTTCAACTTTCATAATCAATACAACATCTTTCCATTACAAAACATTTACAAGTTCATCCACTTCAAATGGGAAAGGTTACAATAAAATTTATCTCAACAAGGGACTGTCCAACTAATCTTTTTCCTTGCTCCAGAATAGCAACATGCATATTTCTCATTCTTCCAATTTGGTCACAACAAGAGTAGGGGAAAGGCAATGCTCTCCACCCAACCAAGACATCCAATGAAGAGGAGAATCCATCCTTCTTCATTGGCCCCTGAGCCCCAACCATAGTGCAATAAAAGATGTGATCCAACTCATGGCAACAATAGGCTTCCACAAACACACAAGCAACATTTTCACAATAAAACATAGTCCAAAATAGAATGTAGTTCACAACTACATTAAAGCATGACAAACATTACTGATGCTTCATCAACAAGCCAAAGGAGCAAAAAACTATGGGGGATGCTTCTTATGCCTCCCAAAAGGGGAAATGGGTATCACCACCTAAATTACAAACCGCCAAAATATAGTATATCAAAACCCTGACATTCCTTATGCCTCCCCAATTACCCCTTATTCCTCACATTTCCTTATGCCTCTCCAACCTCTTATGGCACCCCATAATGAGTAAAGAAATGCAAGCTATTTCTTTGTAAGGTGGAACCCAAATCCAAACTCCTTCCCCCCTTATACCTTCCTAAAACACACTTGTGCCTCCCACAAAATAAACCCCATAGTCTTCTCCTACACCATTCCTAGGCCATCTACCCAACACCCCACAAACATGCCAAAACATTCACACATTAACATTTTCATAACAAAAAGAAGAAGCATTTCAAGAGCCAAGCTCCTACCTCTCCATGATGGAGTTGTTCCAAGTTCCAAAACAACAATCTTTATCCCAATGCAAGCAATCCAAATCAGCCAAGCACAAGCATGCAACAATCTTCTAAATACTTCTTCAAAGCAAGAGCTCCAAAACAACAAAATAATTTTCCCAAGAATGAAGTATCCAAAGTGAAGCTACCCAAAACAAGGCAAGGAATTCAAATTTTATAGAAGAGGAAAGAGAAGAGGATGAGGTGGATCCATGTAGGATGCCACATCACACATCCTCAACCCAAACCCAAAATTCAACTTCATTCTCCAATGCATAATAAATAGGTGGGTGAATAAAACAGCAATTTACTTACACACTCAAATCCAACCCACACCACAAAGGACTGAAATTAAATCATGTAAGAAAAGTGAATTAAAACTTACAATTTACCTTCTCAAAAAGCATTATAAAATTAAAATTTCAACTCTCCAACCATATGTATGGTTGGTAAATGAATTTAAAAGGTATGGGACAAGTTTAACTTGTCCCACAAGCCTCCAAAATCAGCCTTCAAGGAAAAATTCGAATTTCCAAGAAAATGAAGTGTTTCACACTCAAAAAGTTAACTTACACATCACTTACACATCTCTTATAACACTTTAAATCAAGGCAAAACAATTCTATTAATTACTTTCTTATGATGACCACTTTTATTTAATTAATATTAACAACATGCTTACCCACAATATTAATACAACATTTAATAAATAAAGAAATGGGCAAATGCATCACAAAATAAACACATGTAACATTAAACAAAAGGGTCAAATAAATAAATACACATAACCCCTTGGTCACATTTAAAGGTGGTTCCCCCCATGGGAACCCCTAACAAAAAACCACACATAAACAAAACAAGTTGTCATGGTGACCTTGTTGAATTCATCTAGAATTTCAATGTGGTTGGTCTCCAATCCCCCGATGTTTGTTGTGATATTTTAACTTGCAAAACATAATACCTCGTTCGGCATCGTGGCCATATCAAAACATCCAAAATAATATAAATAAAATTTCAAAATCATCTAGATATATGAATCACAACAACATCTAAGCAACCAACAAGATCATTTGCAATTTTACTCAACAACTATATCATCATCAAATAATTTCCATTTCTAGGTCTACTCACAATATCCAAATATCACATATTCGAACAACATCCATAATATAACCATGCTAAACATTATATCAACATCAATATCCAAATTGTCTCTAATAATCATCATGCATCATAATTTAATCAAGTCAACAATAATCCATGATATAACATCTAACATCATACTATAATAAGGTCCATAATCATGTTCGTAATATAATCAGCAATATCATGATTAGTATCAAAAGGTGTCAAATGGAAGTGGGCACTACATGTACCTTGTCATGTGAGGAGTCACTTTAATCCTTGAATCACCCTCAAATGTTCATCTTTTACAATTGTTGATGCCCTTCTAGGACCCTTCTTACACCATTTTACAATTGTAGGAAGCTATTAAATTTGAAAAGTTTGATTTCGTATCGGCTCGCCATTTGAATCCTAGACAACGAAATGTATATCTACCTTTGCAAACCTCTAGTATTTTTACTAGAAAATTGCTTGGAACCTCAGTGTGGGAAAAAACACTCTTCTTGATGGTTTGGAAAATGCATTTTATAGGCCTCCAGTCACATTTTGACTAGGTCAAAACTTGACCAATTACGACCGGTGGCTCCAGAAAACCTGTCATCATTTAAAAATTGTTTGCTAGTTCTTGGTTCTGTAGACTCTACTAAATTATCCATATATAGGGGAACTCTAGGAATACGAAATAAAGAAAAGTGAAATTTATTTTTGTGTGTTCATCCATCGAAATTAATTTTTGGATGTGGGTTCTGTTGTATATATCTCCCTCCCTAAGTAAATATAGACAAACAGAAGAATATGGAAATCAAAGAACTCAAAACCTGACATTTATTTATCAAAATTTGTGCCCCTCATGCAGATCAGAAGGTGACAAGATGGAAAAGGTCGCGCCCTGGCACAGGTTGTAGGCGCAGGTTGGAGGCGCAAATCAGAAGGCGCCAACATGGGAAATTTCGTGCCCTGACATAGGTTGGAGGCGAAAATCAAGCGCCAACATGGAAAAAGTCGCGCCCTGACACAGGTTGGAGGCACAGATCAGAAGGTGCCAACATGGAAAAAGTTACACCCTAGTGTAGGTTGGAGGCACAGATCAGAAGGGGCCAACATGGAAAAATTCACACCCTAGCGCAGGTTGGAGGCACAAATTAGAAGGTGCCAACATGGAAAAATTCGCACCCTGGCACAAGTTGGAGGCGCAGATTAGATGGTGTCGATAAGGAAAAATTTGTGCCCCTATGCACAAATTAGAAGGTATCCAACACCACATTTTCAGTGCCTATGGTGCACTTTAAATTATTTTTACTGTGAGGATGGATGCGCCAAGGCACCTTAGGAGGCGCAACATTTTGAGCGTTGACACCCTGAACCCGACAGGAAGCAAACCCTGACCCAGATATTCAGATGGCCATAAATTTTCACAGGGAGCTCAAATTCACACAAGGTTGGAATTTTGGAAAGATTACAAGGTCCTCTATCCAACTACAACTATATATATTTAATTGGGTGAGAATAAGTTCTTCAAAAAGGCAAATATAGTTCACCATTTTTGGGGTCTGCTAGGGTTCTCACCTACTCGCCATAATGAGATGAATTAAATACAAATCTGGGTGGTTGGGGTAGATTTGGAATTCTCCACTCTTCCCTCTCTCATTCTTCCTATAAATTTTAAGTAGGGGATTCTTTCTAAAGGTTAGACATTATTGTTTTTCTCCTCCCTTCTTCTCTTTGGCCTTGATATTTTTCAGAGGGTTTATAGGGTAAATATTTTTCACACCTTAAATGATCTATAATAGGGCATAGAGACCTAAGTGCAAATTAGAATTAAAATAAATCTCGGTTGATAAGGAGGTTAACTTGTGGGTAGAAAATGGTAAGTAACTCCTTGCAAATGAAATTGATTTAAAAGATGTTGACTTTAGAAAACCCAGGAAACCAGAATCTTGGTCCCGTAATCCCTTTTTATGCCCCTTCTTGACATTAAGAATAAATGAAATTTCACATGTGGAACCGTGAAATGCATAAACATGGGATCTTACCTTGAACACAAATCAATTGTGGTTCATGTGTAGTTTATAATGCTTCCAATCATGTACTTCTTCTATCATGTTAGACAAATACTTCCATAACTCCTTTTATTATAAAAAAATTCTAATAATGATACCATATGTATTTAAAAGTAAATCATATAAGAGTAAAATGATATTTGTGGTTAGGAATAATGTCACTCTTAGAGTCCTTATAACTCAATTAAACATTTTCATGTGTTACAAAGAATATGAATTCCCCTTGGTGAGATCAAACTTCAAGAAAAACATATATATATATATATATATATATAAATACAATTTCTTGATGTGGAAATCTTGAACGATACTCAATAAGTTGTTAAACTATTTAACTATGGCAGGGAAATAAAGATACCTATGATCGAAGAATGTTTTGGGAAAAAGGTATCTTGAATCTACCCCCCCCCCTCTTAAATCCTAAGATTACTTTGTTGACAGCATTAGATTCTACTTGAGTTGCAAGGGTAAACATTTAAACATTGAATAAAATGGTTGAGAAGTATAATCTAAACATAAGAACAAGAGAATTAAGAACTTTTTATACAATTTGAAATATGCCAAATAATTATATAAGTCATGGAGATTTTTGTAAAGGTAAAGATTCAACTTAAATGGTTCAAACTGTAAATTAAATGTGGAATGAAACTTAACAATCTATAGGTGGAAAAAGGAGAAAATTATCCTTGCACAATAATGTTCTTGGAATGTTAATCATAACTATTGATGGCATCATCAGAAAATGATGTGTTATGGGTTTCCCAATCCTTGATTCCTTTTCTTATGATTGGGTCATTACTAGTATTCATTCATTGGGATAAAGTGTCGCATCTAACATGTATTATGGTGTTGTCATGTGTCTATGTGAGTTGATGACATTATGTAGAGTGTCATATGCGTTTTTGAGTTTTCTTTCTTGGAGACACCTTGTGGCATTGTGTAGTGAGCAATCTAAGTCAAATGTGAAAAACAATTATCCTGGTATTTTTACTATCTTGATTTTTGTGTGCTACATCATAAGAATGAGGATGAGGAGGACCCCCATTGTGCACATAGCCCATCACTAGATCAGAGGTTCAAAAGCTCTCAAAAATCCATCTAGAGGAACACTGGACTTTTGACACTTTGTATGATGGTGACTCCACAATGCCACTGAGTATAGTGATATAAGGGGGATATGAAGAAGATCCACCATTTCACTATTAGGGGATGCCCATACCGCCACAACCTCCACCCAGTACCAACAACTAGGGAGGTAACAGAAGGGAACACAACACCAGATACATTGTCCACCACAAAAAATACTTTCATGGACCAATCCAGAATTCAGCCTGACTGTACCAAGATTGTCTGTCAAAGAATGTTATTGTTGATTATGGAGAGGGAAGAAATTCACTTTGGCATCTCCCTTGACCATGTACCCTGTCACTTGATGTAGACCCAACACCAAGACACCGTAAATGAAGGGGGATTGTCCTCGTGATGTCCTCATTGCCCTCACCTAGGCTAAATCAATTGCAATAGGGCATCGCATCACTTTTGTATTGTAAAAGTATAATTTGATCTTAAGGACAAAAAATAGAATATTTTTTAACCTCATTACGTATAATTCCTGTATTAAGAAATGGTTATTGATTCAGGGGTGTTACTGTATGACCCCTATTGTATATTGATTGCACTTTGGGACAAAATGTGGTATTGTGATGTTCAATGTAACCTACTTAAAGTAATGATTGTGTATGAGGGAAGTTTTACAATATACCAGGTTTGTAGATGATCATATACGAGTTAATGAAATATGTGAATCACTAATGTGTTAGTTTATGTAAGTGTTTTTGGTTTTATGAGTGTAGACGCTACACTAATTTTCCCACATCAATCCTAGAGGGAACCTGATAAAAAACAGGTGAAAATTTGGAGTGAGGAAATTGTTTTTTGAAAGGTTACTCAAGGCCTTAGCTAGAGATTCTAAGTAAAATCTTAGATAGGATAAAAAACTTTTAAACTATTTGGTATTATGGCAATTGGGACTAAAATAATAATCATAATGTACTTTTGACCCACACCGTAGGCTTAATAGATATATTGATTACTAATTTCTCTCCCTATTATGGTTCCACTGCTTAATTAAAATATTAATCCTATTTTTACTCTTTGATTATGTTAGCCCCAAAGTCTTATTAAATCTATTTATTGAATGGCCCCAAATTGAAATGATCAAAATTTTATTAGGTAATATTAATAATATCCTAGTTTAAGGCTAAATCATAGTTACAGCAACTCGTTGATTGAAGGGTACATGTTGATGCGAAATCACAGGCCACATATTTATTTTGATGTACTATTGATGAAACTCGATGGGTTGAGACTCTCAGTGTGATTGCATAACATGGAGATTTTCCCAAGTGTGGGACCTTGCGAATCAAAAAATCTCTCTGGATGAAGGCCGGTTCCTATTCATCTGTTCAGATGCACACATAAAAATTCAGAGGGTTTACTCAAAAACCTAATCTAACTTGCCAAGGAGACAGGGTAAGATGATGCATAAAATAAACTTAAACTAACAAAGGTGATGCATCGAGGAATGAAGAACACCTGTCTTTCCAATAAACACAAACCATTAAAATGCAATGCAAGATCATGCAAAGATAACCAAATTTGCAGTGAAAGATCAGGAGGATGCAAATGAACATAGAGAGGGTTGAGAATCATCCACATACATGAATTATTTTCTCCAAAGATTGATACAGTACACTATGAAATTCCAAGAGGAAAAGTTGCATTACAGTTTTAGATGGGAGGTTTGAACTCCACAAAATCCACTTGCAAACAAGAGGAGAAGGGAGGGGAAAAACAAGAATGTCCAACCTTTATAAAGAATCCCCTCCTTAAAATTTATAGGAAGAATGAGATAGGGAAGAGAGAGGAATTCCAAAATCTACCCCAACCACCTCCAGATTGTATTTAATTCATCTCATTATGGTGGTAGGTGAGAACCCTAACAAACCCAAAAAATGGTGAACTGTATTTTGCATTTTTGAAGAACTTTTTCTCATCTAATTAAGCATCACCTTATGTTATTTGGTATAGAGGGACCTTGTAATATTTCCAAAAATTCCAACCTTGCATGAATCCGAGCTCCCATTTTGTGAAAAGTTATGGCCATTTGAATATCTGGGTCAGGGTTTGCTTCCTGTCAGGGTGTTAACGCTTGAAATGTTGTGCCTCCTGAATATGCACCTCGGTGCATCCATCCACATGTCAACATACTCTTACAGTGTGCCATAGGTGCTAAAAATTTCATGTCGACATCTTCTGCTCTGCGCCTCCAACCTGCATGCCAGGGCGCAATTTTTTTCATGTCGACATCTTCTGCTCTGCGCCTCCAACCTGCGCCAGGGTGTGAATTTTTTCATGTCGACATCTTCTTCTCTATGCCTCCAACCTGTGCCAGGGTGTTGAAATGTTTTTCATGTGCCAGGGCGAAAACATCTTCTGCTCTGTGCCTCCAACCTACACCAGGGCGCGAATATTTTTTATGTCGACATCTTCTGCTTTGCGCCTCCAACCTGTGCCAGGGCACAAATTTTTCATGTCGACATCTTCTACTCTACGCCTCCAACCTGCACCAGGGTTGTTGGTGATGCAATAAATATCAGGCCTTGAGTTTCTTTGATTTCCATATAGCCTTCTGTTTGTCCATATTTACCCCCGGGAGGGAGATATATACAACAGGGACATGTCTGTGCGAACTTTATTCGTAACAGTGAAAAATATAACTTGCTAGAACCAACATATTTATAAACTTAATTGAAGTGTGTGAATATGTTTGGGCTAAGGGAGGTAGAGTCGTTACAGGTGGGATGCAAATTTTGCAGGCTAACTATGGGTATTTGGCCCTTAATGTTTTATTCAAACCCGTTTCATATTTTCCTTGCATGATAATAGAAGCACTTTAGTTTTATATCCTAGCACCTCAACCACGCAAAAATCCAAGTTAGTCACTTGATAATTTAGCATAAAAGGGATGGTTGCAACATATGGTCCTAATGTCCCTAATGTGTTGGAATATGACCACTGGGATCCTACCACTGGAGTTTTTTGTGTAGCTAGAAGATGATTGAGGTCACTTGAGGTGTTTAAATTGGAGTATCTCTAACCTAATTAGTTCACCATTTGTCAACTTTCACAGGTAGCCTACACTGAAGGAAGAGTTATTATTAGATGTTTTGGTTGCAGAGTGCTATGGAAAATCTATATGCAACATAGGAAGCACACATTTGGCATTTGAAATCTTTTGGGGAGCTAAATATGCTAGAAATGTGGCATCATGGAATGTAATTATTGCTAGATAGGAATGAAATAGTTTTATTGTTTGTGTGCTTAGAAATGCTTCCAACCAAAGTCTATTGCAGTTGCTGTGAAATGCGTTGGGAAATCCCACATGTACCATTGCAATCTCCTCCCTACCTGTGCGGAAGTATATGGAGAATGTCTCGAACATGGCATAAGACATCCATTAAGAATTTTTTTTTTTGTAGCCACCATGGGAGGAAGTTTGAGCCATGTGTTGTCTTCTAAGCTGTGCAAACTTGTTCAGAGCTCGTATGGTGTTATTAACTTCTAGGTGTATGGGTTCTCATGTCACTCTGTGTCATTACTCATGATGTTGAGGTTTGATGGGCCTCAAAATATGAGGGTATATGTGTGGTTTATTTCTGACCACTATGTAACCATTGTTTTTTTGCCCTAGTTGTCCATGAAAGCTCTATCTGTAGATACTCTGTTGGGCATTCTTCATGTTGCCCCATTCTGCTTATGTTATAACTCATAATTGTATTCGGTTTCATGTTTGATAAGTCCTTGATGTTATGAGGTGTCCTAAACGTAGCTCGAGCTTGGTTTCCAGTGGTTCAAGTTAGAAGGTCTTGTGATCTTCCTAATACAGTTCTTCAAGAGATGTGGTTGCATGGATATGTTTTCTGGACCGGTAGTGTTATTCTTCTGTGTTCTTTATGTTGGCATAAGCTGATATCAGTTTCATATGGAGGGATTTCATAATTTTTGGCATAAAACAAAACCCTATTGCATTGACATCTACAATAATCCTGTAGTGTAGGAATACTGTAATGGAAATTTTTTAGTCGATGCTGACTAATGCTAAGGGAGCTAAGAAACTATCAATATTAAGAAACACTATTAACCATGTACTAGATCATTCTCAAAATTATATTATTGGTTGTGGTCAAGATGTACATAAGAATACAATGAATATGCTAACAAATTTGAGGGGCATCTATTAATATTATTCATCGGCATACCATTTGAAGCTTCATTGTGTGTGTTTTATTAATTGTACGATGCTCTCATAAGTGGGTTCATTGGAAAATACTAGTGCCCAGCTTTCAAGTAAAGCTGAAATGGTAAAATTCTTGATGCTTAGTGAACTGTTTGACAAAATGCTTAACTGAGATGTTAAAATGAATCCCATGGTTTTGATTGGCTTGGCATGTCCTGAAGGAGGGCCACGTCTGTCAGTGCTTCCCTACCTTTCATGGGAGCATTCTCGTTCTTTTTTTTTAGTATCTTTGTAGACAAAATATAATTTTAAAAGCTTAGGATTATCATAATATTTAATTGCACTTATATCTGAGACTTCAGTGGAGTTAACCCAAGTAAAAGGTCAGGATCATAACTTACAAAATCAAAATAACCATTTTGATAGTAAAACATGAACCAGACCCTCATGTTTTTGGTGAACTGTAGATGAACTACCTGATCTCACAACTAGATCACTTACAATCATTTTTTTATCAGTACAAGTTATGGGTCAGACCATTGACTTCACACAGAGTATAAAATTATAACCAAATCTCCCTCATTTAAATATGATACAATTTACAGTTATTCAGAGACACATTAAGTACCCTGCGTAACTCCAAAAATGGGATGTTAAGCTTCTTCTCATGCAAAATCACAACACCCCCAAATGCCTCATAGTTGAGTGGGTCATTCGGTGTGATCTGCATAACATTGGACCATCTCTCAAGATGTGGGACTTGCAGACTTGAGATGGTCCTCCTGAGAAATCCTCCTTCTTCTTCCTAAACTACCTACGACAAGATGGGTAGGAAAATTATTTAATCCTAATCTAACCTTCCAAGGAAATAGGGAGAGAGAGAAATGCATAAAAAATAGAACCTACACTAAAGCGGTGATAGAATTAGGCATTGAAAGTGTTTTTCCTTCCATCCTACGTATGGATCTGCCATTGTTGTATTTGGAGGGAATTGTTTTGTTCCGAGAAGATATTATTCCTTTAGAATTTATTTGGCCAAATTTTAAAGCAGCTGTAGAATGGGATATGCGGTAGGAAGAAGCCTCATTCACTATAAGTGTGACTCATGTTCTATTTTTTTTACTCTAGACGAAGGCCTTCAATTTTCTTTAGTCGGGATAACTGTTGAGATGAAAATACCTGTCAAGACATTAGAACTACTGAAAAATGGCATTGGATTTTTGATAAGGCTTAATGTTATTCTCCTTTTGGGATTAAAACAAAGCATGGGTACCAAAACTCATTGTTGGGTGTGATATTTTCCATTTCTGTGTTAAAAAAATATATAAAAATATTTGTCAAGAAGATTTGTTTGATGATTGAAATCAAATCCTTGATGGTCATCAAGTGGCCTCATTTTCAAGTCTATTCATATTTATTTTAAAACTAGAAGTGTATAAATCCATGAAAAAAAACATATATATTATTTGAATTAGTGGTACCATCACCCAGAGGATGGCTCAATGAATGTGGTAACTATGGGTCAGCAACATTTTCTTTTGCATCATTGTTGAACTATTGAAAATGGTACACCATGTACACAGATTCAAATTATCAAAGAATATACTCCTCTACACATTATAAAGAATGTTTTAGTTCATTGGCATCTGTACCTATTTTTCAATGTGGGAAGTGTTGATGCAAAATCACAGCACCCCTGGATGCAGATCAGGCTTCTAGGTTGATCACTCAGGCATCCAGTGTGATTGCACAACATGGAAACCTCTCTCCAAGTGTGGGACTTGTGAAACTGAGAGAGGAATCTCCAGAGAAGGCTGGTTCCTACTCCTAAACTACCTGCCACAAGCCATTCCAGTGCAGGCAAGCTAATCTAATCCTAATCTAACCATGCCAAGGAGACAGAGAGAGAGAGAAGGGAAAAACAGCAAAAGTCTACACTAAAACAGTGATACACCAGAGAAGGAGAATGTTGGACATCTATCAAAACTGCCATGGGACAAAGAGAGGTGAGCAATGGGAAGGATGGACAGATGCATCACAGGCCCAAGGATAGATTTCACACAGAAAATGTCCCAAAACTCCATGAACACAGCTCCAAACCTACAATGAACATTCAAACATGCACAAATACCTGCAATGAAGAGAGGCAAGAAGAGAACAAGCAAAAATGAGCAAGGATGGACAGATGCATCACAAAACACGTTTTGTTGCTCCAGAAGTTTGCACAGAACATCATTTCAATAGTAAAAGGCAAAAAACACCATTACAGAGCAAGGGAGGAGGTTCGAACTCCATTTTTAACCCTAGAGAAGAAAATAAGGGAGGGAAAAGCAGAAAAGATGAACAACTTGTTATTTCCTTAAAATGAGCCAAATCTGGCTTTATACAATGCATGGGTCGAGCCCAGGAGATAGAAAACATAGGAAAACGTGTAAGCAGCCCAACCATTGACCAAAACACATTCTTCATTAAAATCGGTGGTTGAGACATCACTTCTGGCCATGCTGAAGAAGAATGCAACCCATGTGCATTAAAACTGGTTGTTGAAACGTCGCCTCTGGCCATTATCACGCGTCAGAGCCATTTCTCAATTTTCTCTCTCCATACTGCACCAAAATTTGAGATTGATCCCAGAATCATGCAAAGAATTTCATAAGCTTTCTGTTGATATAAAGAACGTGTAAATCTGAGCTCTGGATCGAAAGTTATGGAGGTTTAAAGTTTTAGGGCACAAAACATGCGAAAACGTGTTTTGAAATCTTTCCCGCACTCTGCCACCTAGATGACACATGGCCCGCATTGATTGGTCGCGTGATTCTCTCTCCTCTTTCTTTCGGCAGGATTTCTTTTGTAATTTCCTTGTGGGCCCCTTAACTTGGACACGTGGCATGCATTGATTGGCCGACAGGGGCGCGGGGCAGACCTTGGCTTTTAGCTTTTCGGCCAAAACTCATGCCAAATTCTCTAACTCCTTCCCGAGCTCCGCATTCCTTGTTCCATAGGACACGTGTCCTCTTTTGATTGGCTCGGGCTGACCCCTCAAAATTCACCCTTTGACCTTTGGACTCTTTCCCCTGCGACACGTGTCGTGATCTGGTTGGTTCTTGGCCCTTTCGGCTCCTTCGCACCCTTCGCGTCTTTATGTCCCGAATGTCCCAAATTGCTTGGGCCAAAAAATTCTGATCTACCCGAAATGGGCTTCCTCATCCCTCATTTGGCCGATGATGTGGCGTTGTTTGATTGGCTTTTGGCTCCTTCGGCGATCTGCGTCCCGCGCGTCCCTTTGTCCCGGATGTCCCAGTACAAACTTTCTCTGTTTTGGGCGAACCGGCCAGTTCGCGTCATCACGGCCCAAATGTCCCAATTGCTTCCGGACTGTTTGTTCTCATTTCACCCGATCCGGCTGGTTCGCGTACTTCACGTACTCTTGTCCCGAACTGTCCCGCTCAGCAGTTAGTCGTTTTTCTTCCTCTTTCGGCCGGATCGACTTCTCGCGCCCGCCGCATACTTCTGTCCCAGATGTCCCTTTGCTTCACGGGCCGCCTGGAGGCTTTTCGGCCAATCCGTGCCTAGATGTCCCAAATGTCCCGACTGCCCCTAGGACTAGGACTTAGTCATTTTTTATGATTTTTCCTGGCCCAATCTACATGCTTGGAACTGCAAAACTCTGATACATGTTATCGAAGTTTACCCTGGGGGGTGAAATTTTGACAACAGTTTTGACGACTCAGCGGGGTCACCTACCTGCTAGGTGAATGATCAGTAGCCTGAAGCAATCCATTGGGCATGGAGTCATAAGCAAGCCTGAAAACTGATCTGAACTTTGAAAACTTCCCTCTGAGCCACTTGAATCCCATCGGACATGGAGTTGTTCTCACCAAAATGCCACTGAAACGAACTGTGCAAGAGCAGAACCGGCAACACCAAAACTATGTACAGAACTAAAAATCATACATGCTCCAAATGGAACATGTAGAGTGTGCACAAGCACTTCTTCTGCTGAAAGAAAACCTACCTACTCTACTCTAACTGGAAGCAAAAGCAAGCTAAACAAACCCTGCAACTAGTTGTGAGAAATAGCTTCCTTTCTTCAAAATTGGCAGCCATGCAATTGATTTGGAGCTGATCATGGTTGTTAGGATGAGTGGAAAATCAACAAAAATCTGGTATTCCACACAAATCATCAAGGTATCAGCTGAAGGCAAATTCAATACCTCTTTTAGTTGCTCTACATTTGGGTTGAAGAGGTATGACAGCTGATCCTTGATACTTTGTAGCTTACCGTCATGCTCAGAAGCAAGCATGACTGGTTGTGACTTCTCCTTTGGCTCCAATGAAGCCAAATACCTGATTGGGCAAGGTCTAATCAGTTTGATATGCCCATAGCTCTGATTTTTAACTCCAAGAATGGAGTCTTCTTGTAGACCTTGAGTGGATGGTGTGGAAGCAATGGTAGAACCCTTCTACCCTTTCTCTTCCTCCAATGAAGAACATGAAAGATTAAAATCTTCCAATCTTGATTCCGAAGAGTTGTTATAAGATGCAGGCTGCTGCAAATGAATGATCTCCTTTATGACAACAGACTCTTGTGTTTGGAATGTGGATGATGAAAGAGAGAATGGTGGAAACTCAACCGACTCTTCTCCATCAAAACAGTCCTCCAAATCTGACAGATAAACTGCCTCATGGCTGTCCTGCTGCAAATGTTCAACTTCCTCCATGGTATCCTCTTGATCTATAACTTGACCACCATGGTTTCTTTCTCCCTTCGACATTGAGTTTGAGAGGTAAAACTCCTCTTCAGCACTGGAACTTGAGAGAGGTGAAGTAGAAAGAAGAATTGAAGGTTCTCCTGTAGCCTGCTTTGTGCTCAGAGCTCTTGGATCTGCACTTTTCTCCCCCATAGCTGGAATGTGCTCCTCTTCTTTTGGATTTGGAGCAGCTTCTCCTTCCTCCAATGTTTGAAGACAATCTTGCTCTTGATTGAACTCTTCCTCCAACATGAAGTTTGTCAAGTCAAACTCTTCAATCTGCTGCTCTAGAGGACAAGTTGGGACTGCAAGATCTTCTTCTTCTGCTGCAACAAAATCAATCCTAACCACCACCTGTTCTCCAACCCTAGCCTCTTCTGTAGGTTTAACCATCAAGGGGATATTTTTCATCCCAAATTTGGCAGCCAAACTTACTAAGCTCTTAATCATTTCTTCTTTTCTTGGCTCTTCCTATTGATGTCCTTGATGACTGAATTTTGCAATTTCTTCTTCCCCACATGGAATTGGGAATGCAAGAGGAGGGATGGGTTGTAACTCAACTGTTTTGACAATTTTTTGTGGTGGTGGAGGAGGTGAAACCTCTTGTTTCTTTAGAGTGGGAGGTATTTCATTTAGCTCTTGTGGAGGGGATGACTGTTTAGAAGGAAAAAGGAAAGAAGAATTGAGGTGTGGTGGAAGACTGAGAGGTGGAGACATGGGATCAACATTTGGGACAGCAGATGGAGAGTTTAAAATTTGCAAGTCCAAATGAGATGATGCTGCTTGAGTAATGGGAAGAGAAAAACCAGATGATGGTGTAGAACTTACCCATTGACAAGGTTGTTCAACACCGAATGTATAGGCCTCTATTTCTGATGTCCACTGTGCAAGTTGGGGCAGCATCTTTATCATGAAGGCTAGCTTCTCTTGAGGGCTGAAGTGTCTTGGAAAATGGCCTCCCCATGGACAAGGAGTCCTGTAACCGATCCTGAAAGCTCTCATTTGAGCTGTTGCTCTAGACTGCACCATCTTTACCTCCATCTTTTGGATTTTTTCCAACAGACCAGCATCTTGCATCTGATTGTCTTCATTATATGCATACTCTTGCTCTTGGAAAGCTCCATAGCCAAACTGACTTTGGCACTGCTGCTCATATGGGTATCCATACTGATCTTGAATCTGCTCAAAATGCTGGTTTGGAAGATTTGTAAAACATGTTGGAGGTGTGATATACTGTTGTTGTTGATGTGAATTCCATGATGGAAATGAAGTCATGATTGCACAACCTCATGGAATGGGAAAGAATGAAAGAGATGGAAAGAAGGATGAACGGGAATGGATGGAAAACGGGTCTGCAACTTCAGAATTGGGTTGCTGATCAGATGGAGTTGCCAGATGTGTTTGCAAGTGCCTCTAAAGGCTAAAATCTTCACAGGAACACACCAACCTGCAAAAGATGAAGTGGAAGACCTCTAAGGTCCCACCGGGCATGCCAAAACTGTTGATGGTCATACGGTGGCTTAAGATTTTCTATTTGATAATGAGACACCTCTGAAAGATGAAACTCTAACTTCTGTGACGTCCCACCGGGCGTGCCAAAACTGTTGATGCAAAATCACAGCACCCCTGGATGCAGATCAGGCTTCTAGGTTGATCACTCAGGCATCCAGTGTGATTGCACAACATGGAAACCTCTCTCCAAGCGTGGGACCTATGAAACTGAGAGAGGAATCTCCAGAGAAGGTTGGTTCCTGCTCCTAAACTACCTGCCACAAGCTATTCCAGTGCAGGCAAGCTAATCTAATCCTAATCTAACCATGCCAAGGAGACAGAGAGAGAGAGAGAAGGGAAAAACAGCAAAAGCCTACACTAAAACGGTGATACACCAGAGAAGGAGAATGTTGGACATCTATCAAAACTGACATGGGACAAAGAGAGGTGAGCAATGGGAAGGATGGACAGATGCATCACAGGCCCAAGGATAGATTTCACATAGAAAATGTCCCAAAACTCCATGAACACAGCTCCAAACCTGCAATGAACATTCAAACATGCACAAATACCTGCAATGAAGAGAGGCAAGAAGAGAACAAGCAAAAATGAGCAAGGATGGACAGATGCATCACAAAACACATTTTGTTGCTCCAGAAGTTTGAATAGAACATCATTTCAATAGCAAAAGGCAAAAAACTCCATTACAGATCAAGGGAGGAGGTTCGAACTCCATTTTCAACCCTAGAGAAGAAAAGAAGGGAGGGCAGAGTAGAAAAGATGAACAACTTGTTATTTCCTTAAAATGAGCCAAATCTGGCTTTATACAATGCATGGGTCGAGCCCAGGAGACAGAAAACATAGGAAAACGTGTAAGGAGCCCAACCATTGACCAAAATGCATTCTTCATTACAATCGGTGGTTGAGACATCACTTCTGGCCATGCTGAAGAAGAATGCGACCCATGTGCATTAAAATTGGTTGTTGAAACGTCGCCTCTGGCCATTATCACGTGTCAAAGCCGTTTCTTAATTTTCTCTCTCCAGACTACACCAAAATTTGAGATTGATCCCAGAATCATGCAGAGAATTTCATAGGCTTTCTGTTGATATAAAGAACGTGCAAATCCAAGCTCTGGATCGAAACTTATGGAGGTCTGAAGTTTTAGGGCACAAAACAGGCGAAAACATGTTTTGAAATCTTTCCCGCTCTCTGCCACCTAGATGACACGTGGCACACATTGATTGGTCGCGTGATTCTCTCTCCTCTACCTTTCGACGGGATTTCTTTTGAAATTTCCTTGTGGGCCCCTTAACTTGGACACGTGGCATGCATTGATTGGCCGACAGGGGCGCGGGGCAGACCTTGGCTTTTAGCTTTTCGGCCAAAACTCATGCCAAATTCTCTAACTCCTTCCCGAGCTCCGCATTCCCTGTTCTATAGGACACGTGTCCTCTTTTGATTGGCTCGGGCTGACCCCTCAAAATTCACCCTTTGACCTTTGGACTCTTTCCCCTGCGACACGTGTCGTGATCTGGTTGGTTCTCGGCCCTTTCGGCTCCTTCACGCCCTTCGCGTCTTTATGTCCCGAATGTCCCAAACTGCTTGGGCCAAAAACTTTCGATCCGCCCGAAATGGGCTTCCTCGTCCCTCATTTGGCCGATGATGTGGCGTTGTTTGATTGGCTTTCGGCTCCTTCGGCGATCCGTGTCCCGCGCGTCCCTTCGTCCCGGATGTCCCAGTACGAACTTTCTCTGTTTCGGGCGAACCGGCCGGTTCGCATACTTCACGTACTCTTGTCCCGAACTGTCCCGCTCAGCAGTAAGTCATTTTTCTTCCTCTTTCGGCCGGATCGGCTTCTCGCGCCCGCCGCGTACTTCTGTCCCAGATGTCCCTTTGCTTCACGGGCCGCTTGGAGGCTTTTCGGCCGATCCACGCCTAGATGTCCCAAATGTCCCGACTGCCCCTAGGACTAGGACTTAGTCATTTTTTATGATTTTTCCTGGCCCAATCTACATGCTTGGAACTGCAAAACTCTGATGCATGTTATCAAAATTTACCCTGGGGGGTGAAATTTTGACAACAAGAAGGTCCCATGGTCAATGCATGTGAGCTCTTATGATTACAGAAGAGAGGATGTTGAGAGTGAAGGTGATGATTTGGATGATGAAATGTCAGATTCAACTGTTGAAGAGGAACCTCTTTCCCTATGTGTTACAGATGTGGGAGCATACACATGGCACATGAACTGTATCAAAAAATTCCCCAAGGAAATGCGTTTCATGGAATGCTTAATTTTGAGGAAATACACAAATGGTTTTGTTGAAGAAGCTTTAGAGACATTTTAGAAAAGGAGAGTAAATGGGAGTTCTGAGTACATGAAAAACTAGTTTACGAAATGATTGAAAGAGGGATGACTCCCTGTATAATGTGGGTGAATCCACTTGGAGCGCCTCTTTCTTGCTGATGTAAATATCTTCCAGGCATGGTTCATCTCTCCTTATCTTTCATAATTCTCATACTTTAGTTTTTTTTCATTTATAATGAAATATAATGTTTTTAGTGCAAAATCACAAAACCTCCAAATGTCTCGAGTCTGAAATGGGGCATTTGGTTTGATTGCACAACATTGGACCATCTCTCAAGCCGTGGGACTTGCAAAACTTAAGATGGACCTCCAGAGAAGGATGATTCATGTTTCTTAATCTAGCTATCACAAGCTACTCCAGTGTAGGAAGAAACCCTATCAATCCTAATCTAATCATTCTAAGGAGATAGGGAGAGAGAGATAGTGGGGTGAAAGAGAGCCTACACTAAGCAGTGATACACCAGAAAATGAAGTGGTGAGATACTCAATTGAGGGAGGATGAAGCAGGGGAAAAAGGAGATGAGGGAGGTTAGACAGAAGTGACAGAGACCCAGATCCAAATCCACCATCGAAACTCCACAAAAAAACATCATCATACACTTGTAAATGAGAAACACATGCATAGGATGAAAACCCAAAATGGGGAGGCACGAAGAAAAAACAAAACAATGCAAAGTGTTGAAAAACACCACAAAAACACAATTTTATTGCTCTCTAAGGTGCATAGACCATTACATGGGTGCTTAGAGGAACAAATACACTTTCAGGCATAGGAGAAGGCTTACAACTCAAATGGAGTTGGGAAACAAATTTGACAGAGTTTTCCCACATCCCAAAATGTCTCTCCCTTCTCAAATGAGAAGTGTTACAAATATATAGATGATGAAAACCTGAGAGAGAAAGAAGAGAAACTTGACTCTACTCTTAAAGCTCAACCACCAACCATCAATGCCCTTGTAAATCTACCTAAAATTTTTTCAATTATGGTTTCCCTACTTATTTGGCATGTTGGAGAAGGAAGAAAGGTGGATTAAAATCAAATCTGAGTGGTTAAAGCAATCGGATCTTGCATTAATGTCCTAAAATACGTTTTCCTAATTTTCACCCACCTAACTTGTTAAAAAAAAATATGTTATGCTCCCATGGAGTAGAGTATGTCGAGACTTTCCAAATAATCTTCTCTTGCTCAAATCCGAGCTTCTAATCAAAAGATATGGCCGTCTGAAGATTTGTATCGAGGCTATACAAAAATGGTGAAAATTTAATCTTTGCAAAGTAGATCCACGGGCCCGAAAATATAAACTGCACTTTTTGCAAAAAGAATCAAAATGAAAAAACTTCCTACAGCTCCGCAGGTCTGAAATTCACTTTTTCCTAAAACCCCCTGCAAACCCGCATCCTTCTCATTTTTCTTCTTGGCAAGAAATCTCCTATGGCCCCATGGTCCCCGCTCTTGCAAACTGGGCTTTTATGAAAGTGGCAAAAGATGCAAAAAAACTCCCATGGCCCCGCAACTTAATATTTCCCAAAATTCATCTTCGGGCCCGCCAGTCCGCATTTTCCACTTTGGCAAAAAGTCCTCCCCATACCCGCTGGCCCGCATGTAATTTAGGCTTGACACTTGGCTTCTCTGGGCATCAGTGGAGGCACGCCTTATTTGTATACTTTACACCTTTTCAAAACAAAAGCCAAAAAACTCAAACTACCTCCGGTGACCCGCCTTCCCACTTTTACTTGAAACATGGCCACGTGTAGAGCTGGCATTTGTTTGGGGACCGCTTTTGGATATTGCTTTTGAAGTTGCGTCGAAGAGATGCGTGGCTTCTTCCACGGCTTTTATCTGTTTCTTTTTATTTTGGCTAAGTCCCTTTTGTTCAACAAGGCTTATGTCTGACCTGAGACATGTGGAAGCTCAACACTTTTTTGGGGACTGTCCCTCCAGATTTTACCTTTGAAGTTGCGCTAAAGAGACACGTGGCACCTTTCGCCAGTTCTCTTATACTTATCCGATTCTATGACTGGATATGTTCCTTTTTGGACTCCTAGCCATGTGTCGAACTTGTACTTATTTTGGACTTGCCTTTGGGCCGCGCCTGTTGAATTTGTGCCATTGAGGCACATGGCACCTTTTGTTGGCTCTGCCTTTGCTTAGAATTTTCAATGGATGGTTCTGCCTTTTGACTTCCTCTTTTTTGTCTTGGGACACGTGGAATCTCCATACTCATTTGGGAACCCACTCTTTGGACCCAACCTTGGTGTTGCGTTGATGAGACACGTGGGACGCTTCCACTGCCCTAAGACTTTTCAACTACTGACTGTATCCCTTTTGGAAATGGGACACGTGGAAGCTTTGCACTCATTTAGGGGCTGCCCATTTGATGCGCCTTTCAGAATTACATTGGGCTGACACATGGTGCCTCCCGTGAGTCTGTTTTTTCAGCCCTGAGTCAACTTGTATGCGGCTAAGTATGAAAACTTTGAGTTTTTTTCCCATTCTCCTCCTATGAGCCTCTATTTTCTTTGACATTGTTGACCCCCCTTTGTCAACTCTACCCCTCCATTTTGAGTCTTCCTGCTCCTCAGATTTGGGATCAATTTTCGGATTTGAAATGTGGCTCGCATGACAGAGTGGAGCCTTAGATTTTTTCTGTGCAGGGGTCGTGTTTGATCAATTTTTTCGGGGGCGGGAGAAATTGAGATAACAATGTTTAAAACCTTAGGATTATCATTCATTTAATTGTTTTATATTAATTTGCTTACAAAACAATAAAATGTCATATCGTAACTCATGCAATCAAAATAACCCTTTTTGTATTCAACCATGAATTAAAACCCTCCTTTTAAGGTGAATTAATAACTTCCTGAAAAACCCAGATTACTACAATACCCGTCTTTATTGACAAGTTGAAGTTGAACCCCTGTAATTATGTTGACCTCTCCCTTATTAAAACAAATAAATCACAATTTTTGTAGACTTGCAAAATAACCTTCGTAACTCCAGAAAGGAGATGTTAAGTTTCTTCCATGTTCATTGTTATGTGAGGATTCACTTAAAAAATTTATTCGACCTTGATTGATCATCTGTGATCTTTTTGATGCTCCCCTAGAAGCCCTGTTGCAATTTTAGGAAGCTGCCAAAGTGAAAAGTTGGCTTTCGTTTTGAACCACCGTTTGAATCCTGGATAACGAAATGCATATCCGCCTTCGCAAACCTCTAGTATTTTTACTAGAAAATTTCTTGAAACCTCTAGTTTGGGGAAAAAAACTCTTCTTGATAGTTTGGAAAAGGAATTTTATAGGCATCTTTGGTCTCAGTTTGACTAGGTCAAAACTGGACCAATTATGACCAGTGGCTCCAGAAAACCTGTCGCCGTTGAAAACCGTTTGCTAGTTCTCACTCTCGTCGACTCTAGTGACTTCTCCATATATAGGGGAAATCGTAGGAAGTTTCTTGTTGCGTGTTCTTTCATCGAACATCATTTTTGGACGTGGGTTCCTGAGCCCTCGAGCTAACTTTTGATCGTTTACAACTAGGTCAATTACGACCGATGTCCTCAAAAAACTGGCCGCCAATCGTAAACCGTTTGCCAGTTCTGAATCTCGTTAGTTCTTGTAATTTCTTGGTGTATAGGAAGACACATAGAAACTCACCCGTGTTGTGTTTTCTCATCAGAGAACAACATTTGAAAGTGGTTTCTTCACCTCTAAGCCTAAATTGAATGTTTTTGCAACTAGTAGGAAAACGTAAAAAAAGAAAGTTGTAGGACCCCTGTTGGGTTGTCAAATCATCATGGAAACTTGTTGACACTTGTAAATAACTGCTTGAAACTCTACTATATGACTATTATGTGAATTGGAACTTTTGGAAAAATGGTGTTTCTCTCTCTTCCCTATTTCTTTCTCTCGCCTTGGTTACGAAATGAAGTCAACTAAAATGAAATAAATATGTGTCTCCAACCTTCTCCCTTCAAATGAAAATTAGTAATGTTATTATGTAAATGAGAAACTAAAAATGTTAATTATGCTAGATTTGGGTGGATGCCATGCCAGCGATTTATCACTGATGTCATGCTCACATGGTTTTGTAGGATGGAAGTGAGATGGCAAAAAGGCATGATGTAATCCATTGTTTATTATTGTAATTTATATAAGTTATTGAAAAATGTATATATGTGTAATGTATTACCATGGTACATAAATTTATATTTGAAATTTGGTAATATGTATGAGATGCTAGTTTAAGGAATGCCTTGGGAAATGTGCATTTAATCATGGGTACCTTTTTTATTTTGATTTGCATATGGAAAAAGTTGGATATGTTAAATGAATTTGAATGTAATATCTTGTAGTGCATTTCCAGTTTACAATAGCTGATTTATTAATTGGTGTGTTGTGTTCTTTACCTTGATAATGCAATAAAGAAACCTAAGTGAATTAGCCAACCCTAGTACAAAATTTGTGTATAACTAAACCTTAGTTGAATAGGAGGTTAACTTGTGGGTAAAAAATGGTAAATAACTCCTTGCAAGCGAAATTGATTTGAAAGATCTCTTTAATTCCTCACAGTTGACTTTAGAGAACCCAGGAAACTAGAATCTTGGTCCCGTAACCCTTTGTTATATGCCCTTTTATGACATTAAGAATAAAAGAAATTTCACATGCGAAATCACGAAATGCAGAAAATTGGGATCTTACCTTGAACACAAATCACTTGTGGTTAATGTGTAGTTTATAATGCTTCCAACCATGTACTTCTTCAAGATGTTAGGCAAGAACTTTAGTAACTCTTTTGTTATAATTTGATGCTAATAATGAGACCATAGTGCAATGAGTAAAGCATGTACGAGTAAAATGAGAAATTGAGGTTAGGAATAATGTTACTCTTGGAGTTCTTATAACTCAATTAAGCATTTTCTTGTGTTAAACAAAATTATGAATTGCCTTGGTGACATCAATCTTCGAGAAAACAAAAGATATATATAATCTAAATAAAATTTCTTGACTATGAAATATGTTGAATGGTTTCAACAAGTCATCGAACTATATTAACTATGGTGGAGAAATAAAGATACCGTGATTGAAGAATGTTTATGGAAAAGGTACCTTGAATCTAAATCTCCCTTGAATCCTAAGATTTCTTCTTGACATCACGTCAGATTCAATTTTGTAGTAAGGGTAAAATTTAAACATTGAATAAACATTGAGAAACATAAGCTTAACATAAGATCGAGTGAATTAAGAACTTTGGTTGCAATTTGAAATATGCCAAATAATTACGTAAGTTATGGAGATTGTTGTTAGAGATCAAAAGCCAACTTTAATAGTTGAACAATAAGTTGAATGTGAAATGAAATTATCAGAATCTGTAGGTAGAAAAAGGATAAAGGTGTCCTCGCACAATAATTTTCTTGGAATGTTAATCGTAACTAAGATGTAATCATGGTAATGATGTGTTGTGGGTTTGCCAATCCTTGAGTCCTTTTTTGTGGTTAGGTCATTGCTAGCATTTGTTCATTGGGGAAAGTGTGGCATCGACATTTATATGGTGTTGTCTTGTGTCTATGTGAGTCGATGGGTTATGTAAATGTCTTATGCATTGTGGATTTTCTTTACTTGGAGCCCATGTGGTGTTGTGTAGTGAGTAATGTAAATAAAAAAATTATCCTGGTATTTTTACTGTTGTATTCACAACGAAGAAATAGAATTATATAGAGAGAAGAGAAAAGAGATAAAGTGCTCTCAAATGAAGATGATCAAGGATGAAGTTCCCTTATTCCATCATTATAGAGATGAATGTTATAACTAAATAGGACCTTTCTCAACCACTAGTCCCTATCTTAGGAGATTTTTTATGAAGAACATTATCACCTAGTTTCACATCAGACATCCATTACCTAATAGGACTAGTGGGAGAGCAAGATGGATTAGTCCATTGTTTGAAGAGTCAAGGTTTGCAAAAGAGTTTTCGTAATAGGGATTCCCTTTTTCTCACCACAAGATGGTTTAAACATGTTATATGAGCGATCTAATGTTCACTTCCTCCAAGCACATCATCTCATGATTACTTTTCACCAACTAGTCATAAACTAAAAGTTGTTAAGTTTCGTAATTAAATCCTAGGATTTCACCATAAACCCAAATGATAATTGAGATTGGGTATCGAGTTCATTTGTGATCTCAACTTCTAAGGGTGACTTCCAAAGTTAGTTGACGATCTTCACCACTCAACATGTATGTCGGTCCAAGAGGATTTTACACTATGTTTAATGTTGGTTTCCTATGGCACCCTACCTTAGGAGAACAAAATTATCCTTGCTACAAACCCAACTGTGCACTCTAAATCAGGCTAGTAAATGAGTTTACCTTCTTCCATCTTTCACTTTAGATCATCGAAATCCATGTATTCCATGTTGTTTTCTTTAATGTCTGGGTAATCATACACAAAAACTAAAATGGGCTTGTATCTGGTGTAATGAAACATCATTGTGTAATTTTATGGCTACACAGACCTTAGAATGATGGTGGAATTCAATGGTGCAAGTGAAACGGGATTCCAAAATAGTTTCTAAAAATTTGAAATTTTGAATGGTTTTTAATGGTTGCAGCATCTAAACCTATGTTTATGCCATTATGGGGGAAACTAAAATCCAAATTATACATGACTCAATTCATTGGAAATGTATTCCCAAATTTAATATATGCTTCAAATTTGGTGACTTTTCCCTTGTCGAAATTAACGGGGTTAAAATGGAGAAACTCATTTTTGAATGAGACAGGAAGCTTAGAACAATAGGGTTTAATGGAGGATAATGTAAAAAACTTCATTTCTAACATTTTGGGAGACATTTCACAAAATCCAAATGAGTTGTTTTTTTACAATTTCATGGAGAGGTATTATAGGAGGGAATCCCAATTTTACCATATGAATTTGGTGAATCATCTTATGTCTACGATTAAATGGGACAAATCTTAAAGCACCCCTAAGAAGCGGGAAAAATACTGAGATATCAGTCCTACCATATCTCCAATAATAAACTTTACTCATGACATAGAAATAGATATGGCTCAATTGAACAGGTGATCCATAAACTTCCTATTTTTACACAATGAAATACAATCACATCATTTCTACCATGATTAATTGCATCCTACAAAACCATGACTAAGTTCATTTTAATCAGCGATAAATTTGTTGGATGGCATTCACAACTATACTAAAAATTGAGAGATAATTAAGGCATTTGGAGGCATAATAATCTATCCTAGATAAGCTCAAAGTGGGAATTTAAACTCGTGAGTAGAGGGTTAGAGATATGTATTGATTTCATTTCATTTCACTTCATGTGATTAACTAAGGAGAGAGAAAGAGATAGGGAACAGAGAGAAACACTATTTTACCAAAAGTTTAATTTCAGACAAGTCACATGATAGAGATTCAAACAGTTATTTAAAATTGTTAATTTGTTTCCTTACAATGGTTTGGCTAACTTGACTGAGATCACTCTCAATTTGTTTTACATTTTCCTGCTAGTTGTAAATCCAACTACCAACTCTTTATCTCGACAGGCTAAGAAAGTTCACTCAAAATAACCTACTAGAATCGAATAATAAAACTTGTATGTACAGGAGAATTCTCTAAGTGTCCACCTAGATACCAGGGAACAGGCAAGAACGAACAGGATCTGGGAAGTAGCATTCAGGTTTATAACTACTGGCGAATGGTCCATTTTCAGAATCATTGAGTCGTAATAGGCCAAGTTTGGCCTAGTTAACCATAGAGTGGTGGCCTACACAACTATTTTGCCAAACTAACTAGGAATGAGATGGTTATCCCAGTCGTAATGTAGGTTGCACAGGAAATTGCTCTAGTAAAGAGTGGCAGGGGTTACGTAAGGCGGACCAAGACATTTTGTTGTTCACCATCTCCACATGGAAATCTCTAGAATATGAAACCAAAGATGGCAATGTTGATGTCACTTCCTAAAAGTTTTTTACAAGGTCACCATAATCCTAACTAGACCATCATCCATAACTAAGATAATAGGTGATCAATAATATGTCAATGCTAAGTATCATATGATGTGACTCCTCACATAACATAGGAACATTGAAGAAATTTCAACATCTCATTTTTTGGATCGCACCTCCCCAGTTTGAGGCTTTTGCGAGTCCCTGAAAAGCTTCAAGTACTGATGAGGTGAGGACAATTGAATCAGTCCCCACATCTTCTCTAGAATACCACTTCACCTTGGTAAGTACCTATCCTTTCAAACCACTCAACCACTTGTCATGTACTCCTAGTTTGTGTCTATCCTCTCTTTCTAGATCATGCTTAATAATGCATCTTCCTCTCAGTTCCATGCTAACTGTCTACCAGGAGAAAGATCATCAATAGACAGTAAGCAACGATATAACCTCTTATTGTCTTAAATCCAACATAGAGGGCTCAAGGAGATGTATATTTTCAACGTTCACCACTGAGTTTAAGATTTTATTTCGTTTAAAAGGAGAAAAATCTAATTGAAAAATGCATTTTTACCCACTTATTCCAGAGATCTAACCATGGGCCATGGATCAAAGAGGCTTGACCGTTTCTTAGGTTTTCCAGTTGTAGCCTTTCAATCTAGTCAAATATAGTCATCACCTTGTCTGCTACACAAGGAAATAATGCTCAGACCTATGTTGATTCATGTTGTGCTATTTTAGGCTTGGCATGTGAATATCCATTTCAACATCGCATGTACCTAGAATCATTGTATTCTGTTGAAACCACAATTATTCTTACATGAATTTCTCAAATATATTGTGAACGGTCTCAACGTTCCCACATTTTACGTTGTCATCTACATGGTAAGGGATTAACCTAAAAATGGTCATTAAGATTAGGTATATGCTCTTACTGTTGCATTATAATGAAGAGTGTAAAACTTTGATTTCAAAAGTATTCTTACTATGTAGAATCATGACATCTCCTTGTCTATAAGAATGTTGGATATATACCAAGTGTTAGGAAAATAAGTGATAAAATATGCGGAATAATCCCTTACAGAATCGCAATAGTAGAAACTAATATGTAGAAAATATTACAGATCTCAAATAAAAGTGTAGAATAAATAACACAACACAGAGAGACAGTATTTAACGTGGTTCACCCAATTTGGGCTACGTCCACCAAGAATCACTTGCTCAGATTTTATTACAAGCCTCTACTCTCTCAATACAATACCTAGATCCGTTTAGAGCTATGCTCAACAAACTCTACAGAATTCACACCCGAATTCAAAACACATCTGTAATACATTTTCTTGTATATGTATCATATGCATAAGACTATATAAATAGACAATTTCTTAAGCAGTTTGGTATACAAAACCGTGGGTATCAAAACCATGGGATGGGTATCAAAACCATGGGCAAAAAACCATGGGTACAATGGGAAAAACCATGGGCCCAAAAACAGCCCATAACGGTTACCCATTACCCATGGGTTAATAAACCACCCATGAAAATTTTGCCCCCGAACCCCCTTCTGGGGCTTCACCCCCCCGAACCCCCTTGACCCACTCACCGACGAGTGGACCACCGTAAAAATACCTGAGTGTAACACATAGAAGGTGTACCACACTCTAACATGAAAATAGGCTCCACAAACATAACAATCTCCCACTTGGAGACTGATTTCCACTGAGAAAGCTTCTCAACCCTTCACTGTCATCTGCGAAGGCCAACCAAAGCTGAACATAGCTTTAGTTTATCCCTTGTGACCACCTTGGTCATCATGTCTGCAGGATTCTGACTGGTATGAATCTTCTCCAACTTCAACTTATCTTCCTCCAAAGTTGTCCTGATGAAGTGATATCTCAACTGTATATGCTTCGTCCTGGAGTGGAAAGCAGAGTTCTTAGCTAGGTGTATAGCACTCTGACTATCACTATGTATCTTACATTCCTCCTGCTTATGCCCCAACTCCTCAAGTAATTGTTGTAACCAAATCATCTCTTTGCTTGCCTTTGTGGCAGCAACATACTCAGCCTCCGTGGTTGACAAAGCCACCAGCTTCTGTAGTCGTGAAATCCAGCTCACTGCTGTCCCACCTACAGTGTAAATATAACCTGTCATGCTCCTCCTGTCTGTCTACATCTCCAGCCATGTCTGAATCTACATAACCACGTAAAGTGGTGTCTGATCCACTGTAGCACAAAACTGTCCCCATGGTCCCTCTCAAATACCGAAGGATCCACTTTACTACTTGCCAATGCTCTTTACCTGGATCACTCATAAATCTACTCATAGCTCCCACTGCATGGGAAATATCAGGCCTAGTGCACACCATAGCATACATCAAACTACCAACTGCTGATGAGTAAGGTACCTTGGACATCTGGTTTCTTTCCTGCTCTGTCTTGGGACACTGCTCCTTTGATAACTTAAAATGGCCTGCCAAAGGAGTCCCAACCGGTTTAGCATCCTGCATGTTAAACCTATCCAATACCTTCTTAATGTACTCTTCCTGAGATAAAGTCAGCTTTTGTTCCTTCCTATCCCGAGTTATCCTCATACCAAGGATTTGTCTGGCTGCCCCCAAATCCTTCATATCAAAGGATTCACTTAGTTGTTTCTTGAGTACTTTTATTTCCTGCATGTTTTTACCTGCAACCAACATGTCATCAACATACAAACATAGGATAATATAACTTCCATCCTCAAATTTCTTTGTATACACGCAATGGTCAGAATGACATCTAATATAACCTTGCTCCATCATGAAGCTATCAAACTTCTTATACCATTGACGTGGAGCTTGTTTCAAGCCATACAAGCTCTTCTTCAGTTTACACACCATCTCCTCTTTACCTTTGACCTCATAGCCTTCTGGTTGCTGCATATATAGTTCCTCCTCCAAATCACCATGGAGAAATGCAGTCTTTACATCTAACTGTTCTAAGTGCAAGTCTTCTGCTGCCACTATTCCAAGAACAGTTCTAATAGAAGTCATTTTTACTACAGGAGAAAAGATCTCATCAAAATCTATACC
The DNA here is from genome assembly GCA_019776745.2 of Taxus chinensis. Taxonomy (NCBI): domain Eukaryota; kingdom Viridiplantae; phylum Streptophyta; class Pinopsida; order Cupressales; family Taxaceae; genus Taxus; species Taxus chinensis. The sequence goes on from CM034148.1 coordinate 701,068,667, forward strand.
TTGTTTCTGTGCAAACCCCTTGACCACCAACCGGGCCTTATATCTTTTCTTTCCTCCTTCTTCATCTTTAACTCTGTACACCCACTTGTTCTGCAATGCTCTTTTTCCTTCCGGTAGCTTCACCAAATCCCAAGTCTGGTTCTCCATGAGAGACTTATGCTCCTCATCCATGGCTTGCTCCCACTTCTTACTGGCATCTACCTGCATTGCTTCATCAAAGCTCTCTGGCTCTCCACTATCAGTGAGTAATAAATAATAAAGAGAAGGAGAAAAATGTTCAGGTTCTTTTCTTACCCTAGAAGACCTCCTCACTATAGGAGTTTGGGGTTCCTGTTGAGTCGGTTCCTGAACTGATTCATGGGTCACTGTCCCATCTGGAAGATCCTCTACCACTGCATATTCTTTCTTGGATTCTTCCCTGTTTTCCTGCAACTGTTGCTTATACATGACTTTCTCATTAAAGACCACATCCCTAGACCGAATGATTTTCTTGTCCTTAATACTCCAACATTTAAATCCAAAGTCATCACCACCATAACCAATGAAAGTACATTTTTCTGATTTAGCCTCTAGCTTGGTCCTATCATCCTTGTCTATATGAACAAACACCTCACATCCAAAGACTCTAAGAAATGAATAATCAACTTTCTTACCATACCAAGCCTCCTCAGGTATGCCTCCATCCAAGGCACTTGAGGGTCCTCTGTTTATCAAGTACACAGCTGTGCTCACCGCTTCTACCCAAAAAGAAAGAGGCAGTCCTGCATGTAACCTCATGCTCCTAGCATGTTCCATTATTGTTCTGTTCATCCTTTCTGATACCCCATTCTGCTGCGGAGTTCCTGGAACCATCTTTTTCCTGTGGATTCCATTCTTAGAACAATAATCATTAAATTCATTACTGCAATACTCCCCTCCATTATCTGACCTGAGACATTTTAGCTTAAGACCTGTTTCATTCTCTACCAAGGCTTTCCATTTAACAAAAGTGTCAAATACATCAGATTTGTTTCTAATACAATAAACCCAAACTTTCCTTGTTGCATCATCAATAAAAGTAACATAATAACTTGAACCCCCAAGAGATGATACCTGAGCTGGCCCCCACACATCAGAATGCACCAGCTCTAACTTACTCTCTTTCTTTGTAGGTCCAACCTTGAGAAACCTTACTCACTTATGTTTCCCATATATGCAGTCCTCACAGAAACTCCAAACCTGTTTCTGTATATCCAGGAAAATTCTTCTTTATGATGTCCATGCCCTTATGGCTCATATGACCAAGCCTATAGTGCCATAATGTTGTATCTGCATCTGAAGCCACAAGATTACAATCATTAGTACTATCAGTGGATAAATACAAGGTTCCAACCTTCTTACCTCTTGCCACCACAAGAGCACCCTTGGTAACCTTCCAAGAGTTAGCTGTAAATATCACATAGTACAACCATCACTTCCCAATTGCCCCACCGATATCAAATTTCTCCTTAATGTAGGCACATGTCTGACATCCTTCAATAGCCATGTATTCCCATTCTACATCTTAACCTGAATAGAACCTTTTCCAACTATACTGCAAGGCTCATCATCACCAAGAAAAACATGCCCAAAATCCCCTTGAACATAATCAACAAAATAATGCCTATGTGGAGTAGCATGAAAAGAAGCCCCTGAATCTAAAACCCAAGATTCAGTAATATTATGTAAAGAAAGAATCAAAGCATCCTGACATACATTACCCGATGCCACATTTGCCTCCTTGTTTTCTTCCTGTTGTTTCTTCTTGTCCCAAAGCTCCCAACAGTCCTTCTTTGCATGCCCAGACTTTCCACAGTTCCAACATACAATCTTGCTCTTGGATTTTGACCTTGCCCGATCTTTCGATTTTCCACGGTTTCCTCTATTCTTCTGTCTCCCTCTAGTTTCCACTGTCAAAGCATTCCCTGAAGTAGAAGATTCCCAGAGCTTTTTCTTCACATTTCCTCACTTAGAATCACCCCTACAACATCCTCAAACTTCAACTTCGAGTTAGCTGGAACCAAGTTGCTTACCGCCATTACCAGGCTATTCCAACTTTCAGGTAAAGAGCACAGAATTAATAAAGCCCTAACTTCTTCATCAAATTCTATTGTAACCGAAGCTAGCATATTCACAACCATATTGAAATCATTTAAATGATCTGCTACTGAACTATTCTCAGACATCTTCATATTAAACAACTTTTTCATTAAAAATATCTTATTAGAGGCAGAGGGTTTTTCATACAACTTCCCTAATGCATCCATCAGTTCTTTTGTAGTCTTTTCCTTTGAAACATTAAATAATACCGAAGATGCAAGACACAGTCGGATCATTCCAAGTGCCTTCCGATCCAACAAATCCCATTCCGCATCTGTCATACTCGAGGGTTTGTTCACCTTCTCAGACAACGGAGTATAAAGATCCTTCTGATAAAGGTAATCTTCCATCTACATCTTCCAAAGACTGAAATTCTGCCCGTTGAATTTATCAACCCTAGATCTTCCATCATCTACCATAGCTCCCACTCAAGATAAAACTTTCCCTACAATTCAACACTTCAGCAAACCAAACCAGGCTCTGATACCAATTGTTAGGAAATAAGAGATAAAATATGTGGAATAATCCCTTACAGAATCGCAACAATAGAAACTAATATGCAAAAATATTACAGATCTCAAATAAAAGTGTAGAATAAATAACACAACACAGAGAGACAAGATTTAACATGGTTCACCCAATTTGGGCTACGTCCACCAAGAATCACTTGCTCAGATTTTATTACAAGCCTCCACTCTCTCAATACAATACCCAGATCCGTTTGGAGCTATGCTCAACAAACTCTACAGAATTCACACCCGAATTCAAAACACATCTGCAATACATTTGCTTGTCTATGTATCATATGCATAAGACCATATAAATAGACAATTGCTTAAGCAGTTTGATACAAAACTGTGGGTATCAAAACCATGGGCAAAAAACCGTGGGTATCAAAACAATGGGTACCAAAAAACCATGGGCCCAAAAACAGCCCATAATGGTTACCCATTACCCATGGGTTAATAAACCACCCATGAAAATTTTCTTCGGGGGCTTCACCCCCGAACCCCCCTGACCCACTCACCAACGAGCGGGACCACCATAAAAATACCCAAGTGTAACACATAGAAGGTGTACCACACTCTAACATGAAAATATGCTCCATAAACATAACAGGAACCTAGTTATAAAGTTTAGGGAGAGTTTTAGGTCTCATTTGCAAGGTTCACATATGGGAAATGGTTTAGTGGTTTGAAGGTCTACATCCAAATACCTTTGTCCTTTGAAAAGTAAATCTATAGACCTCATTTATGGGCTTGCTTGGGATTTTGCACTTAACATTACCCTAAACTATAAACCTTAGAACATCCATTCCTAATCGGTTCCATTAAATTTTCATCCAAGTGCTAACTATTCAAGACATATGCATTTAATACTAAGTGATCATGGATCCCATTAGGCAAAATTTAGGGTTGCAGTGAAATTAGTCCCATTCAGGGCTCAAAAATATAGTTGTATTAGGGTAACATATGGTGATAGGAAATCATGTTGGATATATGGTTTAGGAGTCAAAATATTAGTTGAAAGGCATCAAATTAGGATGGTTCTCTTTGAAGGTTTCTAAAGTCGTTTCAGCAGATGAACCCTTTTGTAGTTAAATATTCAGGTGCAATAATAATGCATAATTGTAAGGACACATAACATTTCTATGTTAGTGACCATTAGGGCCCTAATACTCGTGATCCATAGGCTTCCTAGCACCTAACCAAACCTAACCCCTAAAACAGGGTTTAGTCCTTAAAGTTTAGTGTCTAAACCATAGATGAGGTTTAAATCTTAGCATCCCTAGGGTTAAACCTTGGGTTTGATCCCTAAAGCCTAAACCATCATTGCTCCTAAGGGCTTAGGAACCTTGATCCCAGTTCCCTAAAGTTCATAAATCCTAAACCCTTTCTAGACACATGTGAGGGTTTAGGGGTCATGGTTTAGGAACCTTTGAGTTTATGGTCTAGGGTTTAATACCCTAATCCTTTAAATAGTTTATGGTTTAGGATTAGGGTTTCCTTTAGGGTCTTCCTAGACTCATTAAACCCTAGGTTTTTAGGGCTACCCAGCGTACTAATCCAGCTTAATCATTTTTAGGATGGAGGGTTTAAAACTCAGGTGTTATGCGGTTTAAGATTTAGAATCCTAGTGTATGTTACTTTAACCCATTAACTAATTTTATTGACCTAGGCAAGTTTAGGCTCCTAGGGTCCTAAACCATAAGGACCTAAACCCTTCACCATTTCCCTAAAACCTTTAGGGCTAAAACAAATCTTGCTCCCTAAACCCTGTACAATATAACCTCAGGGTTTAAACCCTAAGTTTAATGCCTCATAAGCTCTAAGCCCTAAACGATCAAACATTAGGATTTTTATAAAAGGGAAACCTTATAGGTCTTGAGCGTTAAGGATACCTAGGTGCCTAACATCTAGGAATCTGAACCATAAACCACTAGGACCTTAGGACTCTAGAGCCAATATGGATTAAAAATTCCAGCCGGCTATTTCATAAACTTAGGGATTACCTTGAGCAACTCCTTAATCTAAGAGATAAACTTTATGGGTTTAGTGTTTAGGATTTAATTCTTTATTATTATTAGGGCTAAAGACCTAAGGGTATTATAGGGTAAGTACATTTAAGTTTGGGGCTCAAAAAGTAGACCAAAACCTGAAAAAATGACATGAAATGTGGTTACATGTTATGTTTACTAAAACGGCTTAGGGAATTTAACCCTTTTATGGTTTAGTAACATTACGCAATTTCTAGTATATGTTTACGGGTTTTGGGAGAATATCAGGGTTTAGTTAGATGGCATTAGGGATTCCAATAGGTTTACTAGGGCATAAATGTTACGCATTTTAGAGAAGTTATAAAAGCGTATATGTTTTCTACACCTATTTATGGTCACTCTACAATGTGTATAGTGTAAATTTGGGTGTCTTAGTAACTTAAGAAGTTTAGGGTAACTCTGCATGTTTAAGTGGTCACTCTGAAATATGAATTTTAAATTTATTTTCAGTAAATATAAGAAGTTTAGGGTCACTCTACACCTGATGGAAGTGGTGCGTGTTTAGGGCTCTGAACAATTATAATCTATAAAGATAGTTTTTCAAAATCTAATTTAGTCAGTACTTACTCATTTTCAGGATTTTAGTTTAAGGACCTACAAGTTTTAGGGCTATATATATTGTATTTGTCTTTAGGGTTTGTGGAAAACATATAGTTATTTTTTAGGTTCTTTAACCTTATGGAATTGGATTTTGGCCCTAACCAGGTACTTAAAATGGTACTTTAATTTTTAAATTTGGTCTAAATTCACTTTAGTTACCACAAATCAACTCTAAGGTTTCTTGCTCTACTTCTTACTAAATAGAGATCCTCACTTTAGTAGATAGTTGATTGTTCCCTGATTGGGATTCCTATCGTTATGGTTCAAAATGAGGTGATTGTAATGTGTTTAGGGATCCTCCTTAGGGATTATGGGCTACAAGTGTTACAATTGGGTTTTTACAGAAGGGTTCCAAGTGATTAGCATTTAGGGCTACGTATTAGATTGTTTAGGTTTTAGTGATTAGGGTTTAGCTTTTAATCCCCTCACCTGTTTAGGCTCTTAGGGTTTACGGAATTAGAGATTTTGGGATTCTTAAGGTTTTGGGGTTTAAGGGTTTATAGTTTAGGTCAAATGATGTTTTTGGCTCATGGTTTACATGTTTATGGTCTTTAGTAGTTTAGGTGTTCAAGATCATTTTAGCATTTAGGGTTCCGAGGGCTCTGATCTAGGATTAGGGCTACAGATTTAGGGCCTTACCTTTTTAGGGTTTAGGCTCATAGTTTAGGATTCAAAAGTTTGAGGGTTCAATAGTGTTTAGGGTTTCGGGCTTCACAGGTTAAAACATGTTAGATCCTATTAGGACTTATCCTTTTAAGGTTTAACATTTAGGGCTTATAAGGTTTAGGGTTTTTAGGTTTTAGGACTCAGGGTTTAGGTTTAGGGTTTAAGTTTTAGGTTTAAGGCTTTAGGATTTAGGGCTTAGGGTTTAGGGCTTAGGGTTCATGGTTTAGGTTTTATGATTTAGGGTTTTGTAGGGTTTAGATTTTAAGGGTTAAGGGTTTAGGATTTAGGGTTTAGGGTTTGAGGTATTAAGGTTTAGGGCTTAGGGTTTAGGTATCAGGGTTGATGCGTTTAGGATTTATGGTTTTAGAGTTTTGGGTTAAGGGTTAAGGGTTAAGGGTTTAGGGTGCACAGTTTGAGGGTTGAGGGTTGAGGGTTTAAGGCTTAGGGTTGATGGTTTAGGGTTTATGTTTCAGGGTTTAGGGTTTTGGCTTAGGGCTTAGGGCCTTATGGTCAGGGGCTTAAGGTTTAGGGATTAAGGTTTAGGGTTTAGAGGTCATAGTTTAGGTTTTAGGGTTTATGGTTGAGGGTTTAGGGTTTAGGGTTTAGGACTTAGAGTTTAGGGTTTAAGGCTTAGGGTTTATGGTATAGGGTTTAGGGTTTAACACTCATGGTTTAGGGTTTAGGGCTCAGGGTTTAAGGTTTAAGGTTTAGGGTTTAGGGTTTAGGGTTTAGGAATTAGGAATTAGGGTTTTATGGTTTAAAGGTCAGGGTTTAGGGTTTAGGGTTTAGGGAAAAGGGAAAAGGGTTCAAGGTTTAGGGTTTAAGGCTCGAGTTTTAGGGGTTAGGGGTTAGGGTTTAGGGTTTAGGGCTCATAGATTAGGCTCACCCATTCACTCACTATAATGTTCTATGTCTTGCCCATTCTTATAAGTATTGACTGAGAGTATTCAACTATAAATGGGTTCATCTACTACGGTAAGCAGGACATTCAAGGGATTCATCACAATTTGAATGCCTTTCATCTACTGATATTTTAAAGGAGGGAAATTATAGATATCCAAGAATAATTTGGTAATAAATAAATGTTAACCCAATATAGAGCTATCTTCTTCTTCCTATTGCATGTGAACTATTTCACTCCTATTGTAATGTTTTGTGTCTTACCCATTCTTATTAATATTGACAAATAGTATTCAATTGAAAAGGGTTCATCAACTTTGTAGGAATAAAATTCAAAGAGATTCATCAAAATTTGATGTCTTTCATCTATTGATATTTTGAAGGAGGGAAATTCCCACCTCTCATAAACAAGGTAGTTGTAAAAGCAGACTTAATGATTGTTCTAGGCACAAGACTAGGAAATATGGTCCTAAGATATTCAGAAAGATTAAATCAACTGATAGACCATACTAGAAATATATAAGGTTTAGGGGTTTAGCATTTAGAGCTCATGGTTCAGGGTTTAGAGTTTCAGACCTTTAGGATTTAACATTTAGGGCTTAAGGTTTATGGTTTATGGTTTAGGGCTCATGGCTCAGGGTTTAGGGGTTAGCGGTTAGGGTGCATGGTTTAGGGGTTTATGGCTTAGGGTTCGGGGTTTGGATTTATATGTTTAAAAGGTTTAGGGGTTAGAGCTCAGAGCTCTATATTTAGGGTTTAGGGCTTAACGCTTAGTGTTTAAGGCTCAAGGATTAGGGTGTAGGGTTCAAGGCTTAAGGTTTACGGTTTTACGGTTTAAGGATTGTGGATTAGGGATTAGGGTTTAGGGTTTAGGGTTCATCGTTCATGGTTTATGGGCTTAAGGTTCAGGGCTTAGAGTTATTGGTTTAAGGTTTACATGTTACAGTTTATGGATATGGATTTAGTGTTTAGGGTTTAGGGCTTAGGGATCAGGGTTTAGGGTATATGGTTTAGGGTTTAGGGTTAAGGTTTTAGGGTTTAGGGTTTTAGGATTTAGTAATTAGGGTTTATGGTATAGGATTTATTATTTTAGTTTTATGGTTTAGGGTTTATAGTTTATGGTTTAGGTCTAATGGTTGAGGGTTAAGGGTTTAGGTCATAAAGTTTAGGGTTTACGGTTTTAGTGTTTAGGATTTAGTGCTTATGGTTTAGGGTTTAGGGCTCAAGCTTTAGGTTTTAGGATTCAGTGTTTAGGGTTTAGGGTTTTAACATTTAAGGTTTATGGTTCATGGTTTAGGGTTTAGGGTTTATGGCTTAAGGCTCAAGGTTTAGGGATTTAGGGCTCATGGGTAAGGAATGTATTTTTAAGGATTAGGGTTTGGGGCTTAGGATTTATGGATTAAGTTTTATGATTTATGGTTTAGGTTTTAGGGTGTAGGGATCATGGTTTAGGGTTTAGGTTTAGGGCCTCATATTTAGGGATTAAGGTTTAGGGTTTAGGGTTTTGATTGTAGAATTTAAATGCTAAAAGATTTAGGGCTGAATAATGAAATCCTGGAAAATTACCTATGTACTGACTAGATTATACTATAAAAAATATCTCCTAAATCATCACTAATAGAGCTGTGAGACTAGTTCCATAAGGTGCAGAGTGACCCTAATTTCTTATTTTTACTAAAATAAATTTTAAGTATAAGAAATAATAAATCAAAATATTATTCTTGAACATTTATTTTTGTACATAGAGGCTTACCAAAAGCATATACAATATTTATACTATACAGAACGCGTACGTGTTATAGTGTGTATGAATTATAACACATACACATTTTGCATTTTCACTTTTCCCCAGCCATGCCTCAAGGCTTGGGATCCAATTTGGATCCCCAAGCCTGAGGCATGGACCTACACAAACATAGCAAAAACAACGTGTTTTTGTAGGAAAATGTAAAAATGCCACTTCCTCTATGATAAATCAACATAAAACAGTTGATTCGTTTAAAAAACATTATACCACGACGTAGAGCAAAGTTTCTTCTTTTCTAAAATATATAATTTTTCAAATTTTCTAACTAATATAAAGTTTCCATATTATTTATTTTCTAACTATGCCATTTTTTATATCTATTTTTGCAAGTTTAAACATGTCTATCTTTCATCGTGTATTTTTTTGGGGGTCAATCAAAATTGAAAAAATATATATACTAGCACAAACTAGGCCTAATTCTATACATATTCAAAAAAAAATCTAATTTTCTATGTTTTTTTAGGTAGTTAGGGGGGCACGGTTTGGAGCTCCGTTATTTTTCAAAACATAAAATTTCTATACTAGAAAAATCATTAAAAAATAAACATTTTCTAAAAAATCTTTAAAAACTTCTCGCACAAACTAGATGCTCCTAGCTATCTTTCTACCAAAGGGTTTTCAAAAGACTACTAAATGGTGGCTCAAAAAAATGGTGGGGGGCACAAAAATTCACTATGTTATATTTTTTAACAAACATAGGATCAATTGTTGGTATTTTAGTTATTTTTACCCACTTAAACTTATCCATTTTCAATAAAAATTAGTTGCTTAGAAAACTAGACCTCAAAATCCTACGATTCATGTTTACACAAAATCTACCAATTTTGAGTGTAACTATTTAAAAAAACTCATACAAGTTATGGGGCACCACACCAAGAATACATTTTTTTGCAATCTCCTTTCCATTTATTGGGAGTTCTCAAAGTTAGTAAGAGGGAAAATGAGTTGACGGTCAAAATGAAGTCGATACCACCTTATCTCCCAAGTTTAGGGCTATTAAGATTTATAACTAATACTCATGCTCCATTGTCTAGAAACATGTGTTCATCGCAAACATATAGAAATGTGAGGGGAAATATCATTAATTTAATGCCTACTCATAGTACTGATCTTGAGATTACTTAAACACCATGAATAAAAATCCCACAAAAAAATACTTATCTAATTTATGTTTCTCATGAAATCCTTCAACATAAATACATAATTGGGTTGTAAAAGGGATTATTCCATATTATTAATAATTATGAGACATGGGTGATCTATAACACCCTACACTCTCTAAAATCTTCACAAATGGGGAGATACATGAAACGGTGAGAATCTTGAATCATTAGATTATACATTCACCATACCTTCCCCTACCAACAAATGCTTATAGTGCATATGTGCTAAGTGTCCCTTTTCTTCCTTGTGATTTTTACCAAAAATACATGAAAAATTTTCATTACATTAATGACTACTTATGGTGGTCAACTTGAGATGAATCTAAAACACGCAAGAGAAAAAAATATCATAAAAATTATTTATCAAACATGTCCAAGTAAAAATGTGTCACCAAATACACACATCCACACACACAATCATTGTGGGTTGACTATAGAATGGTACCCCTGTGGTGGAAAAGCTAAAATAATCTAATTTTCGAATGGATAGACCCTAAGGTGGTAAATATGAAATAAAAACTTGATGGTAAAGGATAATGTGACCCAAATGGGAAAGAGTAAAATCAAATATTACACAAGTACAAGCTCATTTCCCCTATTGTATTCATGATATAGGCTATGGGAAAAGGTAAGTAATGAAATATAAAAGCGATGGGCATGATATTCATTATGACACCACAAGGTACAATGTGAAAAAGAAGGAAGTTAAATATGGCATGATGTAATAAGTGTACGTTAGAAAAAGATAAAGGAAAAATAATTTCACGATTCAAAGATCAATTAGTGAAATAGAATAATTAAGAAGAAGGGAACTAATAAAATTGGGAAGGAGTGGGAATTTGGTGCCTCTATAGTGATCCAATGCTCAATCGGGTAGGGAAACCCCTATTATCAAGTATTGCAAATGGGACGGTAATTATGGGTGTTACTGTGCAAATGTTTCAGGTGCATGGGGTGGATGCCCCAAGTATCTACCCTTATGTTAGAATATTCCTTGGATAGCATGATCAATAGTAATTAAATTGTGAAAATAATTGTAGAACACATTTTGAGTAACTCTTTAACAATCAAGGATTGAAATCGAAGGGTGAATAAATCATTTGAAAGTTAACATAGGCGAGGCCTAAATCACTGAAGAATAAAAGAAAAAGGTTGTAAGAGAAAATAAGAAGAATATAATAATGTCCCTGAAGCTCAAATAAGTCTACGCAACACCTACAATCTCAATCAATAATCCATTTATCATGATGATCATGAAACAATGGTGAAAGGTTAAATTATCCTTATTTTTAATCTAGCCATAGCACACATATTATCGCATTTCATTGTATCCGTAAGAAAATATGGTTTGTTCAATAAATATTTATGAAACCAAAATTTTAAATCTTGTAAAGTAGTTAAAGTTTAGATTTTTGCAAAGAAATAAGACCTCTTTTAAGACATTTAACCCTAGATGTAACCATTAAGAGATTGGTTTTCATTCTCTAACTATTTGGGTTAGTATAAAAAAAAGGAATTTTTTGGCCTTTGAATCCATTTAGCTTCTATAATGGGATTCCTAAGGCCCCTATTTATGTTGTCCTTTAAATTCACTAAGGTTCTTTATAATAGGATTCATAAGGCCTCTATAGAGATAATAAAAATATTTTAAAGTTATTTTCATGTCTAAACATCATTCTTACATTATCACATACTACCCCTATCACTTACTCTTGATTCAATTTAATTTTCATTACGTCGAAAGGAGTTCTCACTGGTGGAAGGTTCCTCCCCTTCTGGCTAGTGACAGTGATATCAACGCATGAAATTTTTTGGTCGACGAAGCATGGACTTACATTTTTCATAGATGTGGCGGGTTTTGGTGCTCAAAATACTCTCGCCCCATTTTGCCTTTGAAAATCCATTGATTTACGGTCTCTATCATATTTTATCCCCCCGTGTTGTGCTTGGGAAGTCTCTACTTTCCTTTTTTTTCCATAATTAATCTTTCCTTGGGCCAAAGATCACGTATGGATCTATATTTGTTTCCTTGTTTCCCTGTTTCTCCGAAGAGGTCTGAAATTTGGGTCTCCCATCCTCTATTCATTCAAAAACTTGGGCTTTTCTATTCTTTCCATTTTTTTATAGTCGGGATTAGCTGCCCTTGTCATTTTTCCCCAAATAATTGATGAAAAATTATATGGATGTAGCTATGAAGAGTGTATTTTGAGCCTTACAACATTTCTAAATCCTTTATCCTTGGAATAAACTTCATCCCCGAGCTCAAATGGTCATGTTTCTACATTTTACGATTTGACGGGCATTTTCACTAGTTAAATATTCATCCTTACATTGACAAGGAATGTGGCTTCTTTTGGTTGGTCAAAGGACAACGGGTAAATGATTTAAATTATCACTTTTTTGCTTTCTTGGAAAAAAGGAAAATTTGGTTTCATGGCTCTGCTCATTTCTGATTGGTTCTTTTGGTACTTACGTGGCTTATTCTAACTGGATGGGGTGCGTTGGGTTTGTTTTTTGAAATTGTTCCTTTTGGATACTTTGGAAAAAGGTTTTGAACTTTTCCTTGGCCCCCACCAGGATCTTATTAAAGTAAATTTTAAGTTGCAGGGAGAAATTCTTACTTTGACCCTACAAGAGGACACGTGGCAAATCTAATGGTGGAGATGCAGGCCTTCGGAGGTAAGTTGAATGTTTTGCTCTTTTGGAAAAATGGAATAATATTCTTAAATGGAAGCATGCCCCCCACCAAATCATTTTGAAACCTTAAGGTTTTTGAAGTTGCACCATAATGACACGTGGCTAGCCCTGTGCTCATTCAAGGTATTATCCTTTGGGGATCATCTCAAGATGTGCCATTGTGACACATGGCAGTTTGAAAAGTCAAAGGGGGCACGGAAGTGGACCATCGGAGGAAAATTGGATTTTTTACCTCTTTTCATAAAAAGGATTAAAAATCTCAAAATGGCCCCGCAAGCCCGACAAGAAGGAGGTCAAGGTTGGCTTTGAAAATTTTAAGAGGCGGGAGGCAGACCATTGGGGATAACTTTCATTTTTGCCCTTTGATATTCAAAATATTAAAACATAAAAATGACCCGCAAGCCTGATAGAGGAAAGGTCAAAGCTTGCTCCAGTCAACAGTGGAGGTGTGGACGACCAAATTCAAAGCAAAGATCAATGAAAGTTGAGATTCTGAATCTGATTTTCCCCCCATTTTACTAAAACACACCTGGAAGTATGAGTCTTCATGATTTCTTTGTATTTCCTACATGCCAAATAGAGAGGAGAGTTAATTCTGATATCTAAGTTTGGTGGAGGAGATCTGGAGACATCTTTTGCCATTAAAAATGGTCTGACTCTCAGGATCAATATAATTTTCCATTTTTCTTCTCCCGAGCATAGCAAGGAACCAGATTTGACAGATTAGGGGTGGAAGTTGTTGGTGAGTTGAAGAAAGAGTGATCTACCAGAAGGAGGGAGTTGAATGCAGGATATATTCAAAGAGAGTTTCCCCTTGAACACCTCGCGAACTTTTTGCAAATCTGATTCTGGAAATCATGGATCATGATCATGGCGAGCACTGGTATCACTCAATGTCATGATTTTGGGGGGGGGAAAGGGGCTCTGTTGTAAATGTTATTAAATGGCACAAATTTCTTGTGAAAATTTTTGGGAGGTTCGAGTGTTTATAGGTCGAAGAAAATTCCCAAGAGGAAAACTTTACAAAGCATGTTATTTTGAGAAGCCATCTGAGAAGCCCATATAGCTCTTTTGTATTAAGTTTTATCATGTCAAGGTGGTTGAAAGTGTACAGCCATTGACAAGCTCTGAGATTGTTCTAGAAACTTTCCCCGTCCTGATAAATTTAATCAAACTCAAGTTATTTAATGTTGATCTTGAGAAAAAATTGTTTGTTTCATTTCTGAATATCTATAAATAAATTTTCTTATTCCTATTGCAATCTTGTATCAAAATTTATCTTAATCACACAAGTCTCAATCCTTGCGACAATTTAGTGGTATCTGTAATTTCATTTCCTGTAAGATATTTCATTTGGGGATGAAATAAAATGATTTAAAATCACTTTTCTTTCATTTTGTTGACAGAGATTTTCTGTAATCCTCTGGGTGTACCTCAGGGCGTGATTGGGTTTGAGGATCTCAATACTTCATTGGGTTTTCTAAATCGAGCCTTTGTGTTAAAATCTCATAGATTGTGTGAAATGGTTCTAATCGAGGCCTCCATTGAAGCACATGTTCTGGTTAAAGGAACATTTTAGCTATTCTAAAGCATTCTGTTAATTAGACTTTCCATTTTTTAAGAGTTCTCAAAGATCTGGCAAATAAAAGTTCATTCTACCTCACCTCCAACCAAAAATTCATTTAAAACAACTATTCCTACTCATACTACCCCTATTTGTTCTATGTGTGCACAAAAGCATAATTTCCATTACCAAATCATGTATAAAAATTAGGATTTCAAATGTTTTAAGTAGCCTGAACCTTTCCTAGAAAATATCTCCACTATCTAGAGTGACAACTTGTGAGAGTTATAGTTTGTTGCATTGAATCATATTTTCTCTAAGGTCTCCCAAATAACTTCATTAGGAAGGACATCTCCATCTATTAAATAAAAAACAGGCTACAAAAGGGTTCTCTTACCTTGGTTGAAAGGCACAGCCTAAAATAGTGAGGATAGATCAAATCCTCTTAAGGTGCTACCCACTCCTTTCCAAATCTTGAGTGCTACAAAGTCAGATATATTGCTTCCCCAGCTGAAAAATGATATACATAATCATCTATCTACCTCTGAGTGTCTTGTTAAATCCATGATGTTGCTCGGCCTTTGAAGGAGATTAATCTTGGGTACCAACAGCGGGAAATGGTTAGACAGTTGGGCAGGGGAGGTGGGTCTTGTTGATGATTTTTGCATTTGTGCAAAAATGGGAAACTCAAAACTTCATTATGATGGATAGTATTGGTGAAGTATACCTAAGATAGGGGAGTTTCTTTCAAACAATATTGTTACTATTGAATTAATTAATGATTACATGAAATTTGTAGTTATTTGTGTTGTTGCAAAACATAACAGATCACATATCCTACAATTTCATGATATCTTCAGCAAAATAACACAAAACCCCGTAGGACAGATGTGTTGGCTTGATAAAGACACTGAATTGCATAATAGATGAAGTATTAGGTTTTGAAGAAGCAATCATGACTACAGATTATAGAAATCAGAGTTCATTACTGGATGTTACAGGTATTCTTTAATGATCTTTCCTTCATGATTAAGACATTAAATTATATTATTGGGTTGTTTAGTTCATCATACAATCCATATCAAAAAGCAAAAATGCAGAAAGAAATACACAACTCAATTTCACAATTCAATGTTTTATTCGTAAGGAATTTCAAATGTTCCCACACAAGCCATGGGATGTAACTAGAAATTAAAGTGCAGCTACTAAAATAAGAGGTACACATGCATGAAAGAGAAAATAAAGGAGTATGATTGAACCCATCATTTCTTTGAGGTTTATCCTTCGTTTGATGCATGCTCATCTTCAACTTTGTTCCCTCTTCATATTCATTGTTGAAAGCACCGTACCTGAAAACACAAAAGAGAAAATCATCAGTTACGAGCTCAAGGTTAATCCATATTCCTCTAATGTCATAACTTGTGCACATGGATCTCTTAATAAAAAGAGATATAGATTACTTGAAGATCAAACAATATACATGATTTTCTCACTCAAAAATAAATAAAGAGAAGAAAATAAAAAACATGGACATGAGAGAGGCCAAAAATCCTAAATATTTCATAATTGTTTTCTCAAGTGTGCAGGTACAGGTTGAAGCCTGTTTGTCATCAAAATTGACTTCAAAGAGAACAACATTCAGGGGACAAAAAGTCCCTCCTCTTTAATGGGAGAGGTTCCCTTATTTAAAGACCAAGCTTATTTACATATGTACAGTGCATAGTTTTAATGTGGAACTTGGATATCATGAAAGTGTTTTAAAATAGAACATATCATCAATACAAAATTACATGGGAATGAAGAAGTGGAAATGAGCAGAAAAGCATTCTCAAGAAATATAGATCACAAAATAATTCCTTATGCATGCCAGAATAAAATTATTTGGAACAAAACCATTTTCATTTGAATCAATAAAACGTTATTGCAAAGGACACAAAGTTCCAGAAATAACATCTACAAGAATGCAAAGCTTCTTGAAGTGATACAGACAAATGATTCAAAGGTATTCAATGGGTAGTAATGAAAGAAAAAGACTAGATAGACATAGAAAGAAATACCTTTTGTATTGATTGCTTTGTTTCTTTTTACACTTTCAAAAATAAACCAAGTTTCCAGCCCTTGAAAATGGTGTAGAGAGCCCATTATATAACTTTAAAAATTAGTTACACTTGGTAACTAATTCTTTTAACCAAAATGTTTAGTTTTGGGGATGTTAGACACAAAACCTTCAACTAATTACAATAATCCCGAATTGAGAAAAATAAGGAAGGGAGAAGATAGGAGGGAAAATAAATGCTTATGATTGGGGAGGGTCCACCGACTTGAGGATCCATTGTCTAAACTTTTTCAATGTTTTTGCTATGTCTCAGCCTCATGGGATTGATGTGTTGGTAGTGGCTTGGGTCCAAGATCCCATACATTTCTCCATCTCCTTATCAAATTTAGTTGTGTGTGTGATATTCTTTATTAGCTTCCTCAATAGAAGACTAAAGGGAGCAAATCTCCTTTATCTTTCCTTTGGTCATTGAGGTCCTCCTTGAACAGGTTTTTCCTTAACAAATGCCCTAAATTGAGTTTTAATTTCCTGGAGGGAGAAAGTCACGCCTGAAGTTTCATCATGGAGATGACAGTGAATATATTTAAAAGTAGATAACCACACAAGTTTTGAAAGCTTCTCCTTTCTGCCAAACTACTCCTCAATTCTCCCAAAGCCTCCTCGAGCACTTTTATTTTCCACTCCACGCTGAAGACCCATGACTTTGAAAAATTATCTTTGGAATCATCAAAAAATTTACTTGCCATTAATAAATTTTCATCAGTCTGCCCCATCAGGTGAAGGTATACTATGCAGCTAATCCAAACTTTAAGCTCTTTATCCATATTTCCAATCGCGGAGGAGAGCTTTTGTTACAGATTAGTTACCTTCTCATTGAGTTTGAAGGCCTCTCCAATGAAATTCAAACCTACAATAATCATGTCCTCCACCATGGCTTCCATAGCTCTCCCATAGATGGAATACCTGCGTATGTCTTTAATGCTTTGGACCCTCATCTTGACTAAGGATCATAGGTGGTTGAAGGGCAGTCAGTGGGGTAGGATCCAGAACTTTATCCTTAGACAGTAATGACTTGATGAAAATAAAAAGAACTTGAGCCTACTCTTCCAGCTGCTCTATAGTCTGCTTGCCTTTTTCTACTCTTCCAATAACCCTGGTCACTATTTTCTAGAGGTTATGTATCTCACTTTCAGGGGTAGACTCTCCCATTAAGATCCTAGAAATTTCCAGATCAAAGGCTTGTAAATCATGATCTGCCTTTTCAACCTTAGGCTTTCCTACCTTAAGGAATTGCTAGCCTTAGGCATCTATCACTATCCTTGAAGTGGTTCTAGATATTTTTGCAGGAGCAGAAGGAGTAGTGCCTAACAAGGTCACCACATCATCAAAATTTGGCCTCATCAATCAAGAAGAAGACTTCCTCTTCCTACTATCAACAAGAGGCTGCACCCCATGCAAAATTTGAGGAAGAAGGAGGAGGAGAAAGAGAACCAAGAGTGAGAGAACTCATGGCACTTAGAGTATTTACCATTGTTACCTCCAGTAGAGATGTGAATGGAGTAGATGAGGCTTCTTGGACAGAGGAATCCATGGTACTTGGAGGCTGAGAGTTATGAATTTCCTTCTCCTTATCTATTGGGGCTTCTGAAGCTTCCTGAAAGAACTGGCACTTCATTTTCCTCTCTTTCACTGAGAACGATAATGTTTTCTATCCCCGAAGGTAATTTTAAATGTTTTGATGAGGCGTCTTCCTCAATAGGCTCCTTTTTGACTTCCTTCACCTTCTTCTAATATACCCAAGTGGATGATAAAGGGGTGGAGGATTTAGGTTCTTTACTTGATGAAGGAGGAGGAGTTCATACAGGTACCTCTGAGCTAGGTGTTTATGACTCCTTCCTCGATGTTGAAGTTTCTTTGGAAGAAGACTCTCCCAAATTCTTCCTCAGCTCTCAAACTCTTCTGTCAAACCAGACCCTTGGTTCTTACCAGGACAGGGACTAGAATCTCAGCTAAGTCATCTTTCTCCCTTTTGAACCAATCTAGATCCTCAAAGGGATTATGATTGATCAAAGTAACATATTCATATGACAATAGGTCTGAATTGTCATCTTGGAGCGCTTCAGGAATCTGATATAGGTTGAGTTCCTTTATCAGCTAGAGGGAGAATCTACCATAATGCCTCCGTTTGGCCTCAAATTCATCTATGTAATCAGGCCTAGTAGTCTTTAGTGTCTACCCTGTGATGGTAGTTGATTCTGAGATTCAACTTAATGAATTTCTTCAAATCAAAATAGGTCCTGGGCCTAAAGAAGTGAACAGTGATACGAGCAAGGGCCCTTTCTATGTTCTGGGCATCTAAAGCTTTTTTACATATATAGTTCCCCAAAGATATGGGGGAAATGTAGCCCAGATATTTTCTTATCCCTGCAGGTCCTGTGAAACTTGTCCAATTGTCTGCATACCTCAATCAATGCCATTTTATCATTACAGAACATTGGTGAGTTTGAAAGGAGTGTTCTCATAACTGGCTAACCTTATATACAAAAACCTTCTTAATTGAATGAAGTAAGCTCCCATAATTTGCTATCAGGTTCATGGCTTCATCAGAAAATCTGCTGAGCAGTATCACTTTCCAGAATCCTCACAATGTATATGGTGAAAGCATCATTCACCCTTCTAAAGTTATGATTGTTGGTTTTGAGGGTGAACTGAGGGACAGTAAGCATAGATGGGGTCACCCTTCTTTGCCTCAATGTATGTGAAAACCAAACCATTTCCTAGATGTTTTGGGGTGCCTTCACAGCTGATGTTGATGATCGGGCACATCCAAAAGTGAAACTCACTAGTAGAGGGTAAGCCCATGACATGAGCCAATAGGATGATGAAGTTAGATAGCTCTTCAATGAAATCAGCCCTAAACAGAGCTTTAGAAAGTTGAGATGACCCTTTCTTAGGGTTCTTCAACCATGAATTTTCTACTCTTGCTTTCTATTTCTCACTTTCTTGATTGAAGAGAGCTTGTGATTGAGTTTGAGAGATTACCATAGAGTTTTACATTTTGGGGATCCGTAAGGCAGCGAGTAATTCTAGCAACATCAAGCTTGGCTATTAACCTTCCCATGCACATTGGTCAATTCACTCGTTTCAAGGTTAAAGTGAACTCTGCAGGTGAGCACAGTATCGGCGCACTGTATCGAGATTAGGAAACCCGTCTGTAAATGTAAGGCCACTATCATTTATCA
Organism: Taxus chinensis; assembly: GCA_019776745.2. Taxonomy (NCBI): domain Eukaryota; kingdom Viridiplantae; phylum Streptophyta; class Pinopsida; order Cupressales; family Taxaceae; genus Taxus; species Taxus chinensis. The sequence goes on from CM034148.1 coordinate 701,088,037, forward strand.
TTTGTGCCATGGGAGAGGGGTTTGGGTCTGTCAATTTGCTCCAGAAAATCACTGAAATCTAGGTGACAAACTTCACTATCCCTAATATCGGGAACAGAAGATTCGAGCGGTGAAACATACTCCTGACCCTGAAACTTGATCTTCATGTTGACAGTATCTAGAAAAATAACCTTACAGCTTGAATCTGCAATAAAAATGCAAGGGAAATGGGGACGCGAGCAGACGGTTTTAATTGCAAGGGTATGAGTGAACGGTAGCAAGAAATTAATGTGTAAAATGTGTAGGGGGGTAGGCCATTAAATAGTCATTTTATGAGAGAGAAGGTTATTAAATGTGCATTAAATTCATATACATCAACTCAAAAGGCAAGCATCAGTAAGAGAGGGAAAAATTAGCCCAGATGGACTTTGGTACATTTGGGACATCAGGGACACAAAAGCATGACTCGACCGATGCACGCGATGTGTGAAAAGTGGGGACAAAATGCACAAACACTTCCAGGGACAAGTAAGACCAAATTATGTGATAGACCCAATGCGGCTAATTAAGGAATAGAGAGCCCGTGTGAACTTAGAACAGTTGGAACAAAAATTTTCGACATGCCTGCAATTAAACAGATTTTCTTGGAAAGCGGGGTGATCAGGGAACAGAGAGCCCGTCAAAACCTGGGACATATGGGACAAAAATGTCTGACAGACCTAGCAAATCACTCAAATGACTCAAAAAACATGAAATTTTCTTAGCTCCTCAACTTTTCTCCTCACTAGAACATCATAAAAGGGTGTTAAACTCAAAATTTTCAATTTTCAAACTTTCAAAAGAGAGGTAAATTTTGAGGATGACAATAGCTGGCTCCTTCTGGGGATGATTTGACACCTTTTAAGAATGGGACAAGGAAAGAACTCTCGGAAAACTAGGGAAGCAGACCAGTGCCTTATCCATTGGGCCACATAGTCAAACAGCAAACCAACACAAAATACAACACCGAAAACAAGAAAAGGAAACACACTCAAAATAAAAAAAGGAAACACGCCCTATACATAATATACAAAAGACTTCCTACTCACTTAGGACTTAAACAATTTCAGGTACTGCCCACTATAAGGAAGTGGGAGAGAAGAATCATCCATGTAATCAAGGTAGAAATAATTCTCACCAGCAAAGTGCTTGATCTTGAAAGGTCCGAACCAAAGAGAATCAAACTTTCCATGGCTTCCTCGAGGCTCATGTCTTTTATCCCACAACAAAACAATGTCTCTGACTTTGAAATCCCTGGGTCTGTCCTTCTTATCAAACAAAGATTTTACTTTCTGTTGGTGAACAGATATTCTATCAGTAACTTGCAACATGTCTTCATTCAACTTATAAAGATACATGAACCTTTTATCTAAAGAATCATTGAAGCTAGTGTCTGCAATGGCCTTCATTAAATGCAATGTTGGTAGCTCCACTTTTACTAGGCAATTGAGATTCCACACCATACACTACTTGAAAAGGGCACATCCCAATAGTTGTTTTAGGTGTAATTCTATCTGCCCAGAGAGCATCATAAAGTTTCTTGTACCAATTCCTCTGGGATTCATTAACCAATTTTCTTATTATGGCCACCAGATTTTTATTTGTTGATTCAGCCTGCCCATTCCCTTGGGGATAATAATATGAAGAGTGAGCTAGGGAGATGCCATATCCATAACAGAAATCCATCATCTCAGTTGAATAAAAATTTGAAGCATTTATCAGTCACAATCTTGTTTGGCACATAAAACCTTACCAAGATGTTTTCTTTGATAAAATTGCATACTACTTCAGAAGTGGTACTCTTTACTGGAATGGCTTATACCCACTTAGTAAAATAATCTGTGGCATATCAATATGTGAGTATGTTCAGCACTTGAAGATGGATTAAGTGTTCCAATAAAATATAAACCCCATTGTTGAAAAGTCTCTTCAATCACAACTGGTTTAAGTGGCAAGGCAGCCAACTTGGGTCTGCCCACGAAGGTCTGACAAGCTTCACATTTATCAATCCACTTTGATGCATCTTTGAACAAGGTAGGCCAATAGTATCTTACATGAAGAATCTTGTGAGTAGTGACAGCAGATGAGTAATGGCCTCCACATGCCTGATCATGGAAAGCCGAAAGGAGCTTCTTTTTTTGTTCCTTATCCATGCATTTCAAAAATCTTCCATCCATCCCACGCTTGAATAATGCATTCTCCCATAATACATATCGGGCTGATCTTAACTTAATAGCTCTTTTCTCCTTGGTAGTCATATGAGAGGGACACTCTCCATAGGTGAGAAAATGTGTGATATCAGCATACCATTCATTAATTGAGCTGTGAAATAGAACAATAGGAATATCAACTTCATCCTTAGGTAACTCATGGCCAACTCCTTCAGCGATGAGTTCACATAAGCCTTTTCTGTGGAATAGTTTGGTTGGTCTGATGTCCATATCATATTCTTTAACCTTTTCCACCCAGTTCCCTCTCTTGGATCCAAACTCTTGCTGCATGAGAATATATTTGATCATTGTGTCAACCACAAGTACTGTGGAGTGAGAGTTAAGAATATAAAAATGAAAACTGCTTGACAGCTTTAACCACTACAAAAGCATTTTTCTCCATCATTGTGTATTTCAACTCATGATTTTTAAGAATGTAGCTCATGAATGCAATTGGGAGTTCATGATCATTGGAATCTTTCTGAGACAAAACAACAACCAGGGTGTTATCTGTAGCATAGCAATCTGATAATAAAATCTTTTCTAAAATCTGGACATGCTAAGATAGGAGTTCTAGCAATAGCCTTTTTAATACCCTCAAAGGATTCTTTTCCTTTAGAAGACCAGACAAACGTTTGTTTTCCAATTAATCATCTGTGAGATATTCAAAGTTAGTTCTGCAAAATTAGGCATGAATCTTCTCAGAAAATTGATCTTACCGAAGAAAGAATGCACTCCCTTCTTGCTGGTTGGAAGAGGAATATTTTGAATGGCTTGAACTTGTTCAGGATCAATTTTAATGCCATGCTTTAGAGAAAACATGCCCTAACAATTTTCCCTATGTGACACAAAAGATAGATTTCTTAGGATTCAAAGAGATCCCATGTTCTCTACACTTTAAGAGAACTACTTCCAGATGCTGAAAATGATCTGCTCTAGTTTTGGAAAACACAGTTAGGTCATCTAGATATACAACAATACATTTCCATTTCAAATTTCCAAAAGCCAAATCCATAGCCCTTTGGAAAGTGGCACGGGAATTGATAAGGAACAAAAGGCATCCTTTTGTAGGAAAAATTACCCCAAGGAGTGGTGAAAGCCGTCTTGTGCTAATCCGTGGTATTTACCTCCACTTGATTATACCCTGAGAAGTTATCAAGCATGGACAACATTTCAGATCCCGTAACATCTTGTAAGACCTGATCCATCATGGGCAGAGGATAGTTGTCCTTGTTCAAAGAAGCCTGATTCAGATTTTTAAAGTCAACACAGATATGAATCTCACCATTTTTCTTCCTGACAGGCACAATGTTGGTAATCCATGTCAAATGGTGGATGGGAAAAATAATTTTGGCTTTCAACCACTGTTGGGTATTTCCTAAAAAATAATATCAGCAATCCCTTTGGCTCTATATTACCTTTGCATAGGGTAGGTATGTTTAATCCCATATTTCAGCAGGAATGAAGTGCTACATCTCCTTTGGTTACACAGCTCTGCATGGCCCCACTATGGGGCATATGCTAGAACATCCTTGTCACTTCCTTATATATAGTATTGTTCACCCTGTTCTTCTCTAGCATAGTGTACACCATGTTTCAGAATGCCTCACAAACTTGGGGTCGACAGAACGCCATAGATATTAGTTTTTTCAAACTTAGCAGGTTGCATGTGACCCATGGTTGCAAGCTTCTCAAGACTTAATCCAAACCTATAGAGTTTATCAACTACAATTCTTCCAAAGGGACCATCCCATTTGGAATATGTTCCATACCTTTGTGTTTCCTAAACCCATTATTCATGGAGTTTCATCTGTGACATCCTCTTGCATGGGGAATCACACTAAAAGGGGGCAACTTATCACTGTCCTACGAGGTGACAATAGCCCAACAGCGTTATCCGTGAGCCCCATTCAGAAAGAGATAAAATTCTGATCATCATTGATAACAATTTTCAGTTGCCCATAGCTTCCCAAGGCACACTGGGCAATAAATAGATGCATCTCCACCTGGTAACAACCTATTCATTGATTACCATATTCATCAGTTTTGTGCTATTAGACAACGATCCTAAGAAATCATAGTGAATCGAGCCCTGGTGTTCAGGTATCCATCATAGGCAGTGCTTTAATGGATCAAGATTGTTATGGGAGATTAAATAGTAATCCCAAACACAGGTTCAAGATAATGCTTCCACTCTCGCCAAAATCTTAATTCATAAAGTCTCTGTAAGTGAGATGGTTAATGTAAGTCAACTTCTGGTTCAACAGTGTCTGCGAGCTAGAAGATTCGGGACCAAAAATTCAAAGGGTTAGAACTATTTTCAGGCTATTAATGATGACTCTCATACTCTGTTGTATTATTGAGTGCTCTCAAAGTGAAACTAGTTTGATCCCATCTAGAAAGGATGAGCTTTGGCTTTAGCAAGTTACCAGACACTATGTCGGCTCCATTTTACCCACCCTAGGTAACAACTTCCATCAACTGGGTAGAACTGTACCAGACACCAGGTAGGGTCACTCACAGTGACTTTCTAGCGTTACAGGTAAAATTTAGGCTTCCGGAGACAGAATCATATAGTTACCAAGCCCCATATCCTAATAAAGTATATGGGCTTTGGGACCAGGCCATTTCAAGTTCAATATACTCAAATTTCTTCTCGGTGAAAACATGCCTCTTGGACCCATATCTGGCCAAATTGACATGAAAAATGAGGAAAAATGTCACTAATCAAGCTTCAAGACATTTCACTACCTCCCACATCCTTGCATAAGTTCCCTACTTAGTTCAACAGACCATATCAAGGGAGAATACCTACTACTAGGAAAATAGCAAAAGCTACTTGTGCATATTTAATCCTTCCCTACAAGGGGCACTTAAGTGGACAAAGCCAAATAATGGAATCGGCAAGACTACATTATTGCAAAGGTGAGGGCTAGGCCCAATGCATAAGAGCTATTGGTGTAGATCACCATACATTAGTGGGGTGATTCAAGAGTCTATGGCACACTCGTTGCTGATTTGAATGGCCTGATGTAAGGAGAGTCTCATGGAATAACGACAATTTGGTATTGGGAGTTTGATGCAGGTGCATCGTGTCAGCTACCAGAATGGAGTCGGGGTTTCAAGTCAGGGATGGTAGTACAGTGAAAACATGGTGTTGGTAGGTGTAATATGTGGCTTGAGAATTGACAATCCTGACCAATATGGGAGCTCAGAAATCTCTAGGATGGAGTTTGGTAATCGGGACTCAGCATCTGACATAATGCATAACCCGTTGAGCTTTTGCAGCATGATCAAAGCAAACCCTGAACCCTCCAAACATTAGATGGACTATGAGTCACTAGAAATCTTAAGTTGACTGGTGAGTTTAGGTGTTGTGAAGATTAATGACTGGGGTAGGTAAAGTTAGGAGATGCATAGTTGGTAGAATAACTCAACTTCTGAAAGTGGATTTGGCCCCCCAAAACATAGGAGATGGACTCTCTTTGCAAAAATAGGTGATAGTCGTGGATGTTCCCAAGACCTCAGATTTTAGCAGGCTAAATCACTTATCTCCCTCTTAGAAAGGTGTTGTCTAAGCTCTCGAGTCATGATGGAGCTATTAAAAATGGGAAAATTCTTAGAGTAAGAGGTACTAAATCATCAGTGATCAAACTTCCAAGTGCACTAATTTATTTTAATGGGTGGTTAAGATGAAATAAATGTGTTTTCCCTCTCTTTGTCTCCTTGGAATCTGCTAAGATCAAGGTCTTAGTCAAGGTGTTTTTCCTTACATTTTTGTAGTGTAGTACCTAGGTTTATGAAGAGGAATTCATCCTTCTCCAGAGGACCATCATATGTTACCCAAATCCCAGGGACCTTGATGGGATGGTCCCATGTTACCAAAAAGTGCTAGCCTATCCTGATAACCAGGAAAACGATTCCTGAGGGTGTTACTTGTTGGTTGTCAAACTCTACATAGGGAGCATGACTCAGCCAATTGCTTTTTGACGGTAACTGAGGTCATTTGAGTCAAGCTTTTGTACTAATGTATCTAAGTTTTTAGACCTTGCGCGCTTGATACAGGACCTCTAGAAGAAGACCTTGGTTCCCCTAGACCTATCTCTTTTGCTACTACTACTCCTAATGACTAGAATCAAATCATCTTCGACACTAAGCAGCAATAATTCTGATCTTCGGACCAATGTTGATAGATTGGATAACATCTCAATGTGAAAACTAAACTTAAGGTAATTGAGCAATATCATGAAGAAAATTTTGGATGAACACTACTTGATCTTTGAGGTTGAAAATGAAGGAGAAGGCATAAAGGGAGGTCAGGCTACGTGTAATCTAGCACATAGAATGCATTCACGGGTTCTATGTGATTTCATGAAACACAATGAGAAAAGGAAGATGCAAGGCCATTTACAAATGACATAACACGTCACACAATACAAAAGGTTTGAAATGGTTCAAGAAAGATTGAATACTCAACATGGTCTAAGGTAGAGTAATAGCCACAGCTACAATGTTTTATTACTTCCAAGAATGCTACATTGTGATGTACAATGGCATATACAGGTTGATATCCACATGCAAGAGCCAAATCTTCATGTTCAGGTCTGAAAACTCAAAATGCAAATATATAGAATCCTTAGCGATATGTTCACTAAAGGATCCAAAATGTCTAACACCTTTTTAACTTGGGGAAGTTCGTCTTTCTTACATTTATAGATAGACTCAATGAGAGAAGAATAAGAGAAGGGAACGAGGCTCAATATGATTGCCCCAAGGTCATGGTGCAACCATCCAACAACAAGACATTCAATGGAGGGGAACTAAAATACTAGTCAAATGTGTTTCCCCATATCTGTATGGAGATGTAGGAAGAAGTTTCTCAAGGAGGGAAATACCAGATCAAATTTTGGTGGTTGGACTTCAATCAGGAGGGGTGCTTCATTGAACGAGCTCAAAAATATGTCTTCTCTATTGGAGGACCTACCAAATCCATGTTGTTCCAAAATTTGAATTTAAATAGTCCTTAGAGTGTATCCAATGTTAGCAACTCCTTCAAATGAGACTGGTCATGCATGTGCCAGTAGGCACGTAGTAAAAGTTACGGTTATTGCAATACATGTGGCACATGCTGATTGAACTTAAGAATACGCCAACTGTATAAATGCTTTTTCATTTTCTGCCATGTAGTCACTCATTATTTTGTTACAAGGATTTAGCTCTGTTGGTCGTCAAAAAGGACTTCAAAGAGAACAATAGGTCAGGGGATAGAAAGTCCCTCCTCTTTAATGGGAGAGGTTCCCTTATTTAAAGACCAAACTTATTTACATAAGTATAGTGCATTGTTTTAATGTGGAACTTAGATATCATGAAAGTGTTTTAAAATAGAACAGATCATCAATACAAAATTACATAGAGGAATAAAGTATTGGGAAGGGGTAGAAAGAGCACTCTCAAGAAATATAGATAACAGAATCATTCTTTACGTATGCTAGAATGAAATAATTGGGAACTGAACCATTTGCATTTGAGATCAATAGGATGTTATTTCAATGACACAAAGTTCCAGAAATTACATCTACAAGGAATACAAAGTTTCTTGTAGTAATACATGGATAAATGATTCATAACATATTCACATGGATAGTAAAGAAAGAACAAGACTAGATAGACACGGGAAGAAAGATATTTTGCATTGATTGATTTGTTACTCTTTACACTTTCAAAAAAAATAAACCAAGTTCTAGCCCCTTAAAAATGGCGTAGAGAGCCCATTATATAACTTTACAAATTAGTTACAATTGGTAACTACTTATTTTAAACTAAAATGTTCAGTTAAGGGGATGTTTGACACAGAACCCTCAACTGATTACAATAAGTCTGAATTGAGAGAAATAAGGAAAGGAGAAGCTAGGAGGGAACACGAATTCTTATAATTAGGGAGGGCCCACCAACTTGAGGATCCGTTGTCTAAAATTTTTCAATTCTTCTGCTATGTCTCTGCCTCGTGGGACCAATGTGTTGGCAGTAGCTTGAGTCCAAGATCCCATAACATTTCTCCATCTCCTTATCAAATTTGGTGTGTGCATGATATTCTTTATTAGCTTCCTCAATAGCATACTTGAAGGGAGGAAAATATCCTTTATCTTTTCTTTAATCATTGAGTCCTCCTTGAACAAGTTTTCCTTAACAAATTCCCTGAATTGAGTGTTAATTTCCTAGAGGGAGAAAGGCACACCTGAATTTTCATCATGGAGATGACAGTGAATATCCTTAAAAGTAGATACCACACAAGTTTTAAAGGCTTCTCCCTTTCTTCCAATTGTTCCTCAACTCTCCTAGAGCCTACTCCAGCAACCTTTATTTTCCACTCTACACTAAAAACCCACGACTTTGATAAATTATATCTGGTACATCATCAAAAACTTTACTTGCCATCAATATGTTTTCATCAATCTATCCCATCAGGCGAAGGTCTACTATGCAACTACTCCATAGTTTAAGATCTTTATCCATATTTCCAATTGCGAAGGAGAGATTTTGTTGTAGATTAGTTACCTTCTCATTGATTTTGAAGGCCTCTCCAATGAAATTCAAACCTAAAATGATCATGTCCTTCCACCATGGCTTCCATAGCTCCCCCATAGATGGAATATCTATGTATTTCTTTAATGCTCTGGACCTCATCTTGACTAAGGATCGCAGGTGGATGGAAGGGAAGTCAGTTCGTTAGGATCCAAAACTTTATCCTTAGACAGACAATGACTTGATGAAACTAGAAAGCACTTGAGCCTGCTCTTCCAGCTGCTTTAGAGTTTTCTTGCCTTTTTCTACTCTTCCAATAACCCTGGTCACTATTTCCTGAAGGTTATGTATTTCACTTTCAGGGGTAGAATCTCCCATTGAGATCCTGAGAAAGTTCCAGATCAGAGGCTTACAAATCCCATGTTATGCCTTATCAACCTTAGGCTTGGCTACCTCAAGGAATTGCTGACCTTGGGCATTTGTCACTATCCTTGAAGTGGTCTTAGCTTTCTTTGCAGGAGCAGAAGGAGTAGTGCCCAACAAGGCTGCCACAGCATCAAAATTTGGCCCTGCCAATCGAGAAGAAGACTTCCTCTTCCGACTGTCAACAAAAGGCTACACCCATGCAAAAGTGGAGGAAGAAGGAGGAGGAGCAAGAGAACCAAGACTGAGAGAAATCATGGCACTTAGATTGTTTACCACTGTTTCCTCCAATAGAGATGTGAACGGAGTAGATGAGGATTCTTGGACGGAGGAATCCATGGTACTTGGAGGCTGAGTGTTATGAATTTCCTTCTCCTTATCTATTGGGGCTTCTGAAGCTCCTGCAAGAACTAGCACTTCACTGTCCTCACTTTCACTGAGAACGATAATGTATTCTAGCCCCGAAAGTAATTTTGAATGTTTTTACGGGGGTCTTCCTCAATAGGCTCCTTTTTTACTTCCTTCACCTTCTTCTAATATACCTAAGTGGATGAGGAAGGGGTGGAGGATTCATGTTCTTTACTTGATGAAGGAGGAGGAGTTTGTATAGGTACCTCTAAGCTAGGGTGTTTATGACTCCTTCCTCGGTGTTGAAGTGTCTTTAGAAGAAGACTCCCCTGAATTCTTCCTCAGCTCTTGAACTCTTTTGTCAAACCAAACCTTGGTTCTTACCAGGACAGGGGCTAGAATCTCAGATAAGTCATCTTTCTCCCTTTTGAACTAGTCTAGATCCTCTAATGGAGTATGTTTGATCAATGTATCATATTCATATGACAATAGGTCTGAATTGTCATCTTGGAGCCCTTCAGGAATCTGATATAGGTTGAGTTCCTTTATCAGCTAGAGGGGGAATCTACCATAATGCCTCCATCTGGCCTCAAAGTCATATGTGTAATCAGCCTAGTAGTCTTCAAAGTTCAGTGTTTTCCCTGTGATGGTAGTTGATTCTAAGATTCAACTCAATGAATTTCTTCAAATCAAAACAGGTTCTGGGCCTAAAGAAGTAAACAGTGATACAAGCAAGGGCCCTTTCTATGTTCTGGGAATCTAAATTTGTTTTACATGTATAGCTCCCCAAAGATATGGGGAATTGTAGCCCAGAGATTTTCTTGTCCCTTCAGGTCCTGTGTAACTTGTCCAATTGTCTACACACTTCAATTAAGGCCATCTTATCATTACAGAACATGGGGAGTTTGAGAGGAGTGTTCTCGTAACCGGATAACCTTATATACGAAAACCTTCTTAATTGAATGAAGTAAGCTCCATACGTTGCTATCAAGTTCATGGCATCATCAGAAAATCTCTGAGTAGTATCACTTTTAAGAATCCTCACAATGTAAATGGTGAAAGCGTCATTCACCCTTCTAAAGTTATGATTGCTAGTTTCAACGGTGAACTGAGGGCAGTAAGCATAGATGGGGTCACCCTTTTGTGCCTCAATGTATGTGAAACCAAACCATTGCTTGGATGCAGCTAGGGTATACATAAGATAAGAAATCATTTAGAACTTCTTGGTTTGTTGTACATTAGACAACTGCTTTGTCAGATTCATACAAATGATCTCGGCCCAATTGATGATCTGGGTGCCTTCACAGATGATGTTGATGATCAGGCACATCCAAAAGTGAAAATCACTAGTAGAGGGTAAGCCCATGACATGAGCCAACAGGATGATGAAGTCAGACAGCTCTTCATTGAAATCAGCCCTAAACAGAGCTTTAGAAAGCTAAGATGCCCCTTTCTTAGGGTTCTTCAACCACAAATTTTCTACCCTTGCTTTTTATTTCTCACTTTCTTGATTGAAGAGATCTTGTGCTTGAGTTTGAGAGATTACTAAGGAGTTTTCCATTTTGGTGATCCGTAGGGTAGCGGCAATGGAAGCACCATTAAGCTTGGCGATTAACTCCCCATGCACATTGGTCAATTCACTCGTGTCGGGGTTGAAGTGATCTCCGCAAGCGAACATAGTAACAGCACACTGTACCAATATTGGGAAACCCACCGCAAATGCAAGGCCACTGTCGTTTATCATTTGTGCCATGGGAGAGGGGTTTGGGTTTGTCAATCTGCTCTAGAAATCACTGAAATGTAGGTAACGAAATTCACTATCCCCGATATCGGGAACAAAAGATTCGAGTGGTGAAACATGCTCCTGACCCTGAAACTTGATCTTCATGTTGACAATATTTAGAAAAATAACCTTACAGCTTGAATCCGTAATAAAAATGTAGGGGAAATGGGGACGTGAGCAAACGGTTTTAATTACAAGGGTATGAGCGAACGACATCAAGAAAGTAGTGTGCAAAATGCGTAGGGGGGTAGTCCATTAAATAGTCATTTTAGGAGAGATAAGTTTATTAAATGTGCATTAAATTCATATACACCAACTCAAAAGGAAAGCATCAGGAAGAGTGGGAAAAATTAGCCCGAATGGCCTTTGGTACATTTGGGACATGAGGGACACAAAAGCGCGACTTGGCTGATGTGGGCAATGGGGAAATGGGGACGTGAGCAAACGGTTTTAATTACAAGGGTATGAGCGAACGACATCAAGAAAGTAGTGTGCAAAATGCGTAGGGGGGTAGTCCATTAAATAGTCATTTTAGGAGAGATAAGTTTATTAAATGTGCATTAAATTCATATACACCAACTCAAAAGGAAAGCATCAGGAAGAGTGGGAAAAATTAGCCCGAATGGCCTTTGGTACATTTGGGACATGAGGGACACAAAAGCGCGACTTGGCTGATGTGGGCAATGTGGGAAAAGCAGGAACAGAATGCACAAATGCTTCTGAGACAAGTAAGACCAAATTACATGATGGACCCAATGCGTCTGATTGGGGAACAGAGACCCCGTGTGAACTTAGAACAATTGGAACAAAAAGTTTCGATGGGCCCGCAATTAAATAGATTTTTAGGGAAAGCAGGTAATCGAGGAATAGAGATCCCGTCAGAACTTGGGACATATGGACAAAAATGTCTGACAGACCCGCAAATCACTCAAATGACTGAAAAAACGTGAAATTTTCTTAACTCCTCAACTTTTCTCCTCACTAGAACATCATAAAAGGGTGTTTACTCAAAATTTTCAATTTTCAAATTTTCGAAAGAGGGAAAATTTTGAGAGGACAACACAGCCAAGAATAAATAAATAATGTCTTATAGTCTTCACTATGGATAAAGATTGTATAGTTCAATAACTTCTATCCTATGGTACATGAAGCAGATAAGTTATAATTATGTGATGGAATGAAGGAAGAATATAACTCAAAGTTCAGCAGTTATTCTACAAATAGAAGAAGTTGCATTACATAATAGAGAAGACACTTGCAAATAAAATTGCATGTTCCAAATTAGGACTGAAGAAGAAGAGTCACATTTTAAAGGTTGAAGTTAACTAGAGAGAAGATTACATCAGAAACAGAATGAGAAGGAAATATGAGGAAATTTTGACAGGGCTTCTCCATGCAAAATGGAGATTTACAACTTTCCATCATGTTGTTTTAACTAAACAAATGCTTTAAAAGTTGTATGTAAATCAAATAAGGGATACAGGAAAACGAAAAGAATGCCTTAATCAGATAACAGTTATTATTTTTCAGTTTCCAACAAAAAATCAGTTTCAAAGGGAAAAGTGATACATTCTGTAGTTTCAAATTTTAGAAAGTACATCTATTACAGCTGAAAGAGAAATAAAAGAAATAATTCTGGGAAAAAATTGATAGGGCTTTGCCATGTAAAATGGACATTTTACATTTTCCAGCATACATACTAAAGTTGTAATGAAGATTAATGCAGTATTTTAAGAAAAGAAATGGACTACACTTTCAGTCATCAAATTGAAGAACTTTGGATCTTTCATACTAGCTTAACAGCTGAATAAAATGAAGTTTCAAGATAATACTACAAATTCTAGCCATTTTTAATTACATTTTTCAAATGAAACAATAATGAGAAACTATTTACAACTTCTAGAAGGCCACATACAAGGTACAAAGATCTCATGGAATCAAGAACAGTCAAAGTATTAATACTGTAACTTCTAGAATCAAATGCAAGCCTATCTGTCTATCAAGAATATGTTAAATCTCATAAGATCCAAGCTACAGTATTCAAGAAAGATAGAAGATGAAATAAAAGAAAAAATAGATGTTTGTAACAGAGGAACTACAAGTGCATCCAAAAAAATTCAAATATACATAATGATTCAAGACCTCAAGCCCAAACCTGGGACAAATGGAAGTGTACAGTATGCTACAATATACTCTAGAGCCAATTTTAAATGCAAGATTCATCGTTAAATAGAAACAGAATAACCCACAAGGAGAAACAGTTTCCAAGTTTAAATTAGAACAAAAGAAGATGCCCATCAGAATAAATCTTCAAATCAAAAGTCTATAAAGACAGACTTGATGCCCAAGAGTAAGCTTAAAACCAAATGTACAAAGAGCCACATAGTACAAATTTTTCAAGTACAAGGATAACAGAGCATAATACAAGAACTTCAAGATATTTCCAATTCAGAGCTTCAGATTCTCAAGGTCGACTAAGTGAATAAACAACTAAACTACATGCTCAAAAGTTAGAGCTCAAAAAGAACCTACTAATGGGACCACCTTGAAGTAAATCTCAAGAGCTCATCTTAAACAAAGTACAAGGAGAAAACACAAATAAACAACTCTTAGTCAAGAGCAGTGTAGTACAGCCAAGTACTGAGGCAATCTCAAAATAGAAATTTCATATTAATACAATGTGGAGAGATATAAAAGATCAAAATATGTAGATATCAGAATAGCCTCCAAGGAATGTATAAGGAAACATGAAGGGAGAACCTATTTCAGCAATTGAAGTGCACTACTAAAAATAACTCATGCATTATGGTAAAGATGCTACAGAATTTCAAGACAAAATCTTCACACATACAGATTTTTAGGGATAGCCAAGTACTAAGGCATCATAAAGTGAAAGCCTGAATTTCAAAAGCATAGGTCCATATATATACAACCACGTTTATCTTATCTGAGTATATTTTCGAATTACAAATTCAGATAGAAAACCTTGAATCAAAATTGCATGCATATCCAAGTTGAAGATAGATTCAAGTTTCATATTATCATCCCCATTAAAATTATTTTTCGGGTTACAGAATAGAAGAAGAAAAATACACATCCTAGTTTTCATCGTAAACTCATTAATGGTCATATCAAAATCAGAGTAACAGACGAGAACTCACCATTTATAATCGAATAGTCGAAACTTTCAGGAAACTGAATGATGAAGCAAGAAATCCATATGCCCATGAAAATTATTGAACTCGAGAGTCAAGAAGGAGCAAGAAATCACAGAACCCACAAATATTATCAATAGTTTCAGTGGCATATCAAAGGAGGAAAATAAAAATAGAAGTGTACTCAGTCAAAGACATCATACAAGTTTGGTGTATCACCTCAGTTTTAATTTCATTTTACAGTCATCTTTTACCCTTAAACCCCACAAAATTAGTTTAGGATATATCAATAAGGAACTGGCCTTGATACCAATGACTCACCTCAAAAAAATTATACCCACATACCTGAGGTGTTTCCATTGTATCTACGAAAGAGAGATAAAATTTTCAAGCCTAGAAAACCTACAGCCATCTCTCTACAAGGTGCACTTTTGAGAGAACAATTTTTGGCATGCTAGTGGGACAACGAATCAGATCTACATGCAAGTTATATATATTTAGAACAGATCTACAGAAAATAAAAGTTACTTTTGGGACAACAAGATGCAACAATTTATTCTAAATATTTAAAGATCTATTTGGCGACTCCGTAGGGATGATTTCATACCAGTATTACAGCATTTTCCATGCCTAAAGTAACTAGAAGATCATCGGTAAGAGGAATTCCTTCTTGTTTTATTTCTTTACCTTTGAATTCTACAATAAGGAGAAGAGTTGGTAATACTTTAACTTATAATAGGTCTTGTTTTGATAACCCTCCTCCTAATATTCCTTCAGCATGTATCAATTTTTCTATTTAGATCTCAATATTTCAAATGGCTATTCAACCACCTAGGAATTTTGTGACCTTTACTAATGGTATCCTATTAGTAATCCCAGTTTACCATGACATCCCAAATGCTGCCATGAAATGTTTTCCATCATTCACTGGTGAAAATCAGGTTACACCTACAGAGCACATTAAATATGTTGCATCCTTATGTGTAGCTCATAATATCACTCATGAGAACATAGATTTGAGACTTTTAGTTGCATCTCTTAAAGGACAAGCCTTGAAATGGTATAGAAATCTAGAGATTGGATACATAAGAACTTGGGATGACTTAGGTGATAAATTGATAAAATAGTTTAAGGATAATTCAGATCATTTATCTCTCATAGAACAACTTTATACCATTAAAATATCTCCCAACAACTTATGTCTAGTTTTAACATCTGTTTTACCAAAACTTGGGAAAGAATTCTAGCAAGTGTCAAGCCTCAAGCTAATCACTCTTTTATTTATTATCTTTGTGCATTAAACAGTGATATTTCAACTATGATTTAGTCCATGGGAGGAGATACTCTCCCAGCAGCGTATGATATCACCATCCGAGCTAACAGTGCATTTGTTCCTAAAAAAACAACAGGTGTTACAACTAGTAAAGAATAGAAAAAATAACTACAGCCTAATCCAAGAATGTTATTTATACCTCAGATATCAAAAGCAGTTGAAGTAGAATCATTTTTCGCCAAATCCTATTGTAAATCAGTAGAATCTGTCTCTAAAATTGTTGTTTATTTTAACATTATTGATGTAATGAAAAAGCAAATGTTAACATCTCAATGTGGGATGCTCTAAGTATTATAGGACAGCAAGATTTACTTTCTCATCAACTATCTAAGATGTATATTTCTTCTAAAACAGCAAAACAGGAAGTCTAGAAAGTAGACATGGTCCTTGGAACAATGGAATAAGATCACATCAAAGAATTTAAATGGATGGTTTAGAAGGTCTTAAATTCTCATGACATAAAGAACCCACCACCATTTTATCTATCACTGATTATTGGAGAACATCTTGTTCATAACTATATGGTGGACAACCGTGCAAGTAGAACAGTTATGCCAAAAGCAATTGCAGAAAAATTGGGTCTGTAGTATGAACCTACAGAAAAGAATGTCCTACTGTTGGTGTCATCAAAAATCTAGAGGTAACATTACATGCTTTCCAAAATGTTTCTATTCTGTAAGATATTACTCTTGTAGACTTACCTCCTTACTTTGCTATATGTTTATCAAGAGATTTCACAACAAAGATAGGAGGCTATCTCTCTTCAGATTGGTCTTTCTTATTTTTCATTGCTCGTAATGGGACCAATGTTACTATCAATTCAAAACCATTGGCTAGATTTCACATTGAGCCTCACGCTTCTAATGTAGTATCTAATTATGCAGCCTTAGACCAGTCTAATTTTGATAATATAGCTCATATTTCAACATCATATGGTGTTTCTAACCTGTTTATGGATGAAAAGCCACATGAAGAACATGATCATGATCCTTTTAAAGAATTTTAAGAACATCTGTTTGGTGTGTATTACTTACATGAAGAAAATACACCAATTCCCTTGTTGTCCAAAATAGAAAATGCAACGGAAGGGATTTGGAAGCTTCATTTCGATGGAGCTAAAAACAAGAAAGGACAAGGAGAAGGTTTGATGCTCACTTCCCCAACAAACGAAAGGTATTTCTCATCTTTGAGTCTCCAATTTTAATGCACTTGCAATAAAGTTGAATATGAAGTATTAATTCATGGCTTACTTTGGGACAGAAAGAGAGGTATTAACATGCTACAAATTTTTGTTGATTTTGAGTTAGTTATCAATCAAGTAAGAAATTACAATGTTTGTAATAATCCATTAATGAAGTCTTACATACATAGATTTTCAGACTTAATAGAAGATTTTGAAGCTATTAACATCCATTCCATTCCTAGAACAGAAAATAAGCATCCAGGTAGACTTGCCATAATTGGTGCTAGTTTTGAAGAGTTGGAATAGATTGAAAATAGTGAAATTCAGCCTCATATAAAGTTGATTGTCAGGCCTTTGATACCTGATAATGACTTGAATTGCCAGGTTTTTGAAAATGATGATCAAATTTGCAGGTTTTGCATCAAGAAGCTAAATTTTCTACAGCAAATCAAGATAAATTACAGCGCTTATATGGCAACCAGATTGTTTAGTTAAAGAAAAATAAATAGCCTCGAGGTCTGGTCACATTAGAAGAAATCTTTAGCACTGAAAATCACTTAAGGAGGGTCAATACTAAGATGTCAACAAATACTGATAATTATGAGGATATTTCAGTTGATGAAGGTAAAAATTTGTTTCTTGGAAAGGTATGTTCTTTAGCTTAAAAACATTATTTTATTAATCTTTTCAAGGAATTTAAAGATGTTTTCACTTGGAAATACCAAGACCTGAAAGGGTTTGATCCCAGTTTAGCACAACATATTATTGAATTGCATCCAAATTCCAAGCTAGTTAGGCAAAAACAGAGGCCTGTAAATCCCAAAATAGAGCCTCTAATGAGGAAAGAGTTATCTTAGTTTATTGAATCAAGTATTGTCTTTCCAGTTAAGCATTCAAGTTGGGTAGCCAATCTTGTTCATGTTAGGGAAAAAAATGGAGACATTAGATTATGTGTGGATTTTAGAGATCTTAATAAAGCTTCATTAAAAGATCACTACCCACTTCCAAATATGGATCATATTTTGAGAACAGTTTTTGGTTCATAAAGACTATCTCTTCTAGACGGCTGTAGTGGAAATAATCTGATTTGAGTCCGAGAAGAGGATAGGTAAAAAACAGCTTTCACCACTAGGTGGGGTACTTATGCTTACAAAATAATGTCTTTTGGCCTTTCAAATGTTGGTGCAGCATTTCAACGTGCAATGGACATGGATTTTCGCATCTTGTTAAATAAATGCATTCTTGTTTATTTAGATGTTGTTAATGTATTCTCAAAAAATTCTAAAGAACATATAATACACCTAAGGCATACTTTTCAGTTATGTAGACAATTTTTTATATCTTTGAATCCTCTAAAGTATAGCTTTTCAATACATCAAGGAAAATTACTTGGTCATATTGTTTCTAAGCAAGGTTTAGTAATTGATCCTTTAAGAATCAAATCCATATCATAGCTATCAATGCCTCATCATGAGAAGGCATTACAGAGTTTTCTTAGAAAAATCAACTTTGTTAGAAGATTTGTTCCATATTTTGTAGCATTAATGAAACCATTAACAGCTATGTCAAAGAAAGATAATACTTTCTCTTGGACTAGCGAAGGGAGAGAAGGGTTTGAAGCAATCAAAGCAGCCATCTCTCAAGCTCCTACTCTTGCAAATCCAAATTTTGATAAATATTTTACAATGTATGCACTTGCAGGAGCTACAACAATCTCAGCCATATTAACTCAGGTTAATGATAAAAATGTTGAGCATCCAATTGCTTTCTTTGGACAGAGCTTGAATGATTACGAAACAAGTTACACATTTCTTGAAAAATAAGTACTTTCAGTATTCAGAGGGCTAAAGAATTTTAAGTACATGATTTCAAACAAAAAAATTCACATTCTTGTTTCTCATCCAAGTGTGAAAGATTTCTTATTAAATAAAGAATTGAATGAGAAAAGAGCAAGATGGATAATGAAGTTTGTGGAATATAATTTTAATATTCATGTTGCGAAGATAGTTCAATGAAAAGGCTTGTGTAAACATCTAATTGCTGATATGGAAAAACATCATACTATAAAACTTGAAGATTTAAAATAGCATTTTGAAATTATGTATCAGTAATCAGACATTATGTTTCAGCCAGAAAATCAGCAACCTAAACTTTCTCAAGAAGTCCACGAATGAAGATGGATGACTGATTTAGTTAGCTATCTATGGCATGGCATCTATCCGGAAGGTATGGACAAGAATAAATGAAGGTATTTCAGATTACAAGTTGTACCCTATGTTTTCATTGATGGTGTATTATTCAAAAGGGATATAAATGGAATCTTGCTGTGATGTGTTGACTATGACAAAATTCAGCAATTATTATCAGAATTCCATGAAGGACCTGCAGGAGGTCATTTCTCATCACGTACCATAGCCTTAAAAATTATGAAAGCTAGTTACTATTAGACTAGTATATTTAAGGATTGTTTCGAATCGATTAGGAAGTGTAATAAATGTTCTTTCTTTGTTGGAAAAGAATGTTTGGGTTCTCTACCTTTACAGCCTATTTAAGTTGATCAGCCTTTTATACAGTGGCGCCTTGATTTTATTGGCATGATAAACCTGCCTTCGTCATAAGGACACAAGTGGATTTTTACTGCTACATATTACTTTACACATTGGACTAAATCAATAGCCTTGAAAGATGTTAATGAAACTTCGATACTATCCTTTTATGAAGGTATAGTTTACACATTTGGTGTTCCAACAACTATCATATCAGATCATGTTTTAGCATTTCTTGGTGCAAAGGTAACAAATTGGGTTGTTAATCATGCAATTTATCTAAGTTATTCATCTAACTATTACCCACAAGGTAATGGGTTAGCTGAAATTACTAAGAAGAATCTTTTAAGGACCATCAGAAGAACACTCAAAGATAACAAGAGATCTTGGCATCTAATTTTGAATTCATCACTTTGGGCTGATAGATTGAATCTTAAAATATCAGTTGGTAATTCACCATACAAATTTGTTTACGGAAGAGAAGAAAGAATGTCTATTTCAGTTGAGTTACCGGCATTATATTTTTTTGCATCAAATGGAGTTACTTGAAAATGAACCATTGCAAGTTCGTTATGCAAAATTAATGGAATTACAAGAGCTAAGATATCAAGCTCATTTAAACATGGAAAAGAATCAAAAATAGATGAAAAAGACTTTTGATAAGAAATCCAAACTCAAAATCTTTAATCAAGGAGATATTGTGTTAAAGTGGGATGTTGATTGTGAAAAGCCGGGAATACACACGAAGTTTGATACAATCTGGAGTGGTCCTTATATGATTTAAGCTTGCAAAGAACACAACATTTTTCAGCTCTCGAGGCTGAATGGAGAGGAAATTCCCATTCCTGTGAATGGTATGTTTCTAAAATAATGTTATTGAAAATCCTACAGTGTCGTTTTAGAGTAGGATTTCCCTTCAATAAGTGTAGTCCCTGTACATTGCAATGTTTTTTCAATTCAATAAGTGCATTTGTGTACGTGATCTAGTTTACCAAATCCTTTCCCAGTTTTAGTTCATTTTTGAAGGATTGGACATTCAGGAAATGGATAGCATTGGTGAAGTATACCTAAGCTAGGGGAGTTTCTTTCAAACAATATTGTTACTATTGAATTAATTAATGATTACATGAAATCTGTAGCTATGTGTGCTGTTGCAAAACATAACAGATCACATAGCCTACAATTTCATGCTATCTTTAGCAAAAGAACACAAATCCCCGAAGGACAGTTGTGTTGCCTTGATGAAGACACTGAATTGTAGAATAGATGAAGTGTTAGGTTTTGAAGAAACAATCATGACTGCAGATTACAGAAATCAGAGTTCATTACTGGATGTTACAGGTATTCTTTAATGATCTTTCCTTCATGATTAAGACATTCAATTATATTATTGGGTTGTTTAGTTCATCATACAATCCATATCAGAAAGCAAAAATGTAGAAATAAATACACAACTCAATTTCACAATTCAATGTTTTATTCATAAGGAATTTCAAATGTTCCCACACAAGCCATGGGATGTAACTGGAAAGTAAAGTACAACTACTGAAATAAGAGGTACACATGCATGAAAGAGAAAATAAAGGAGTATGAGTGAACCCATCATTTCCTTGAGGTTTTTCCTTTGGTTGATGCATCCTCATCTTCAGCTTTGTTCCCTCTTCATCTTCATTGTTGAAAGCATCGTACCTGAAAAGAAGAAAAGAGAAAATCATCAGTTACGAGCTCAGGGTTAATCCATATTCCTATACTGTCCTAATTCGTGCACATGGATCTCTTAATAACATAGGAGATATAGATTACTTGAAGATCAAACAGTATACATGATTTACTCACTCAGAAAGAAATAAAGAGAAGAAAAGAAAAACATGGACATAAGAGAGGCCAAAAAGCCTAAATATTTTCTAACTATTTTCTCAAGTGTGCAGGTACAGGTTGCAGCCAAGAATAAATAAATCATGTCTTACAGTCCTCACTATGGATAAAGATTACAGAGTTCAATAACTTCTATCCTATGGTACATGAAGCAGATGAGTCATAAGTACATGATGGAATGAAGGAAGAATGCAACTCAAAGTTCAGTAGCTATTCTAGAAATAGAAGAAGTTGCATTACAGAATAGAGGAGACACTTGTAGATAAAAGTACATGTTCCAAATTACAACTGAAGAAGAAGAGTCAAAATTTAAAGGCTGAAGTTAACTAGAGAGAGAAGATTACATCAGAAATAGAATGAGAAGGAAATCTGAGAAATTTTGACAGGGCTTCGCCATGTAAAATGGACATTTACAACTTTCCATCATGTTGTTTTAACTAATACATGCTTTAAAATTTGTATGTAAATCAAATAAGTGATACAAGAAAAAACAAAGCATGCCATTAATCAAATAACAGTTATTATGTTTTAGTTTCCAACAACAAATCAGTTTCAAATAGGAAAAGTGATACATTATGTAGTTTCAAATCAGAAAGTACATCTATTACAGCTGAAACAGAAATAAAAGAAAGAATTATGGAAAAATTTTGATAGGGCTTCGCCATGTAAAATGGACATTTTAAATTTTCCAGCATACATACTAAAGTTGTAATGAAGATTAAATGCAATATTTTAAGTAGAAAATAAATGGACTACAATTTCATCATCAAATTGAAGAACTTTGGATCTTTCATTCTAGCTTAACAGCTGAATAAAATGAAGTTTCAAGATAATACTACAAAGTTCAACCATTTTTAATTACAGTTTTCAAATGAAACAAGAATGAGAAACTGTTTACAACTTCTAGAAGGCCACATACAAGGTACAAAGATCTCATGGAATCAAGAACAGTCAAATTATTAATACTGTAACTTCCAAGAATCAAATGCAAGCCTATCTATCTATCAAGAAGATGTCAAATCTCAGAAGATCCAAGCTACAGTAATCAAGAAAGATAGAAGATGAAATCAATGGCAGAATAGATGTTTGTAACAGAGGAACTACAAGTGCAGCCAAACAACTTCAAATTTACATAATGATTCAAGACCTCAAGCCCAAACTTGGGTAAATTGAAGTGTACAGTATGCTACAGTATACTTCAGAGCCAATTTTAAATGCAAGATTCATGGTTAAACAGAACCAGAATAACCCACAAGGAGAACCAGTTTCTGAGTTTGAATCAGAACAAAAGAAGATACCCATCAGAATAAAGCTTCAAATCAGAAGTCTATAAAGACAGACTTGATGCCCAAGAGTAAGCTTGAAACCAAATGCACAAAGAGCCACATAGTACAGAGTTTTCAATTACAAGGATAACAAAGCATAATACAGGAACTTCCAGATATTTCTAGTTCAAAGCTTCAGATGCTCAAGGTGACTAAGCGAATAAGCAACCAAACTACATGCTCCAAAGTTAGAGCTCAGAAAGAACCTACTAATGGGACCACATTGAAGTAAATCTCAAGAGCTCATCTTAAACAAAGTACAAGGAGAAAACACAAAGAAACAATCTCAGTCAAGAGCAGAGTAGTACAGCCAAGTACTGAGGCAATCTCAAAATAGAAATGTCATATTAATACAAAAGTGGAGAGCTATAAAAGATCAAAATATGTAGATATCAGAATAGCCTCCAAGGAATGTATCAAGGAAACACGAAGGGATAACCTATTTCAGTAATTGAAAGTGCACTACTAAAAATAACTCATGCATTATGGTAAAGATGCTACAGAAGTTCAAAACAAAATCTTCACACATACAGATTTTCAGGGACAAGCCAAGTACTGAGGCATCATCAAGTGAATTCCTAAATTTCAGAAGCATAGGTCCATATATATACAACCAGGTGTATCTTATCTGAGTATATTTTCATATTACAAATTCAAGACAGAAAACCTTGAATCAAAATTGCATGCACATCTGAGTTGAAGAAGCTTGAAGAAAGATTCAAGTTTCAAATTATCATTCCCATTAAAATTAGTTTCATGGGTTGCAAAATAGAAGAAAAAAAATACAGATCCTGGTTTTCATTGAAAAGACCCATTAATGGGTATATCAAAATTAGAGTAACAGACAAGAACTCACCGTTTAAATCGAACTTAAAACTTTTGAGAAACTAAATGATGAAGCAAGAAATCCATAGTCCCATGAGAAGTTTCAAACTCGGGAGTCAAGAAGGAGCAAGAAATCATAGAACCCACAAATATTTTCAAGATTTTTAGTGAAATATCCAAGGAGGAAAATGAAAATAGAAGTGTACATGTGCAAGAGAAAAATTAGCTCACCTATAACCACTCATGGCAGAAAAACAACCACAACCATCTTTCTCAGAAATCTCTGACATAGTGAATACAATGAAGAATGCAACTCAGCCTTGAATTCCAAGAAGGGTTTCGAAATCCAAATCTACAGCCAAATCTGAAAGAAAAGAGATGGTGTCTACATAGAAACCTCACAGATCTCCACAGAAGACAGAGAACTCTTTTGTAAAAATCTGAGCTCGATTCTTTCTCAGAAAGAATTAATAAAGCCTGAAAGAATAAGATATCACGGCCACAAAAAAATCAAGGAGGTCGAGCTCATGAACTCCTCCACAGAGGCCAAACAACCAAAACTTAAAACGACAAGAGAAATACCTTCAAGTCCTCATGGCCACAAAGACATCACAGAACCAAGTAAAGCTCAAAATAATGAATAATGGTACCATTAAAACCTTGCAGAGAGTCCAAGAGCCGAGATCAACAAGAAACAATCATAGAAAATATAGATGCAACCAAGCTGAGAGAATCGATCTAACTAAAGAATCTGAGCTTCATAGAATGAAAATGGTGGAGAGATCAAATACTTTCACTCACAAAGCTTCACAGACTCATAGAGGTTGAGTTTTCAGAGTCCCAAAACTCAAAGATCAAAGCAATGGTGATCTGAAACAAATTTTTTAGGGCTTCACCACTCAGAGTGAGAAAAAATAATGACCAAATGATGGAGCTCAGGTACTTTTCAACTCACCCGCTAACCTTGGTATAATCTAACTCAACCAGGAGTTAGGGATCAACGATCAGAGATCAAGTCATACAAAGATCGATGGCTAGGATGGAGGCAGTATTCAATGCAAGTCACCATGGTAAGATACCAATTACTATTAAACTCCAGGTCAGAAACCCTAACCACGAGTCAAAGATCGACGGCCTGAAGATGTCCAGTACAGAGATCAACAATTTAAAAACAATCAACAGTATTCAAAGAAAATTGTGATGATCAAAATGCCAACAACCGCATTAAAATCCAAGTGAAACCCTAAATGAAGATCAAGATCAACAGTTCACAAGAATCTTAGCGACCAGAATCAATGGTTATAAATAATCACAGTGGCCAATATATTTAATGCAAAGTTGCCAACGTAAAATGTGAAGGGGTGAGTCATCATGGCAGAGGGGACCATAATTTATTTAAATTATTTCATGTTGACTATGATTCACTCCATATAAAATCAAAACATAATCATTGCCATCAAACCATGTAAAATTTGACAAATATATACTATGCAATGATCCCTTTCAAAAGCCGACAAGTAATCACCATGGTCATGTGTTAATCAAAGGTGGCTGAGTATGGCATGGTGGCCTTTTACAAAGTGCCCACATATATATGTTTAAAACCATGGAAATGTCCCAAGTCTACAAGAAGACCAAACTCAACAAAGACATGTGCACCTATCTAGAGTGGTCCCCACATGGAGTTAGCACAGAACAAAAGTATTGTATTTTGCAAATGATATATTTAAAAGATAGCAAAAGAAATCATGTTACCACACTAGAGGACAAAGGGAATGTCAATTTCAGAGCCTGATCTTAAAGGTGGTCCCCATCAAGATGTATACTTGAGTGAGTTATTTTTGCAAAATATTGTAAATAATGGATTATCTTTACTCACACACAAGAGATCAACTTTTGCATGTGCATCCAAGGGGACAAGTGGATCAGAATTTCAGATGTCACATCAACAACAAGAAGACAAATTTGCATGCACCTAGAAGGAGACTTGCTCATCAAGCAAGGTTTATTTTTAGCATTATTCACCCATGCTTTTTCTTAAAAATAGGACAGTCAACTACAGTTTGACTGTGATGTAATCAAAGGCTATTAATGCCTCTTTGTATTAGTTTGCTTTATTTTATTCCTTTATTTATTAATAGATAAAGGATAAAAATAGGATGCATGGGTGAGTACAACCCTAGTCTATTTTTAGGAAGGGTGGGTGAATCAATTTTGCTATATATTGTGTGCCTTGGCAAAGCACAAAGGAGGAATTTTTAGATACAGGAGTGCTAAAGCAATTTTCTGCCAGTTTTTCCCTTTGAATGTGAAGTATTTTCTACCTTTCCAATTATTTGCAGTCTTGTGTATGTTTCCATTAATCTTGTGAATGTTGAATTCCCTGATTAATCATCTTACCCTGTTGCAAGTTTAGTATTTCTGCATGATATTAATGTGTATGTGTAACTTAGCAGTATTGTTGTGATTCTATCCCTCAATACATCAAAGTGTTTACCCTTAATTATCTTCATAAAATTGTTGGCCTGTGCATCAGAAATTAATTCCATATCAATTGTGCATGTACTCAGTCAAAGACCTCATACAAGTTTGGTGTATCACCTCAGTTTTAATTTCATTTTACAGTCATCTTTTACCCTTAAACCCCTAGAAAATTAGTTTAGGATACATCAATAAGGAACCAGCCTTGATACCAGGAGACTCACCTCAAAATAGGTATACCCACAGACCTGAGGTGTTTCCATTGTATCTATGAAAGAGAGAGATAAAATTTGCAAGCCTTAGAACACCTACAACCATCTCTCTACAGGGTGCACTTTCGAGAGATAACAGTTTTTGGCACACCCGGTGGGACAATGAATCAGATCTGCATGCAAGTTACAGATATTTACAACAGATCTACAGATTTACAACAGATAAAAGTTACTTTCGGGACAACAAGCTGCAACAATTTATTCTAAAGATTTAAAGATCTATTTGGTGACTCCGTAGGGCTGATTTCAGACCAGTATTGCAGCATGTTCCATGCCTAAAGTAACTACAAGATCATCGGTAAGAGGAATTCCTTCTGATTTTATTTCTTTACCTTTGAATTTTGCAAGAAGGAGAAGAGTTGGTAATACTTTACCTTATAATAGGCCTGGTTTTGATAACCCTCCTCCTAATATTCCTTCACCACGTATCAATTTCTCTATTCAAATCCCAGTTTTTCAAATGGCTATTCAACCACCTAGGAATTTTGTGACCTTTACTAATGGTAGCCCATTAGTAATCCAAGTTTATCATGACATCCCTAATGCTTCCATGAAAATTTTACCATCATTCACTAGTGAAAATCAGGTTACACCTACAGAGCACATTAAAGATGTTGCAGCCTTATGTGCAGTTCATAATATCACTCATGAGGATGTAGCTTTGAGACTTTTAGTTGCATCTCTTAAAGGACAAGCCTTGCAATGGTATAGAAATCTAGAGATTGGATGCATAAGAACTTGGGATGATTTAGGTGATAAATTGCTGAAACAATTTCAAGATAATTCAGATCATTTATCTCTCATAGAACATTTTTCTACCATTAAAAGAGCTCCCAATGAATTTATGTCTAGTTTCAACATCCATTTTGCCAGAACTTGGGAAAGAATTCCAGCAAGTGTCAAGCCTCAAGTTGATCATGCTTTTCTTTATTATCTTAGGGCATTAAACAATGATATTTCAACTATGATTCAGTCTATGGGAGGAGAGACTCTCCCAGCAGCCTATGATATTGCCATCCGAGCTGAAAATAGTCTTATTCAAGCTGGAAAATTAGCACCAAGGCCTTCAATGCCTTTTTTGGCAGATTTAGCTCCTATCCCTCAGCCTATCACAATTATAGAACCCATTGTTGCAGCCCCATCAGATGATGTATTTAAAGCTTTGTAGACTATGGGGAACAAGACTGACTTCAATTGAGAATAGGATTGCATTACCTAGCAGACCTTATCAAGGCTCCTTATCAACAAAATCAGCTAAACCAGCAAAATAGGAAGCCTTACCAACATAATCAAAATTATAGGCAGCCTTATCAGCAAAGGCAATTTGACCCAAAGGCTCCTAGTTCATCTAATGCTTTAGTCCCAGTTAATATGGCTATAGAAGAGTGGTGTCAACCTTGTAATCAACCTCATTCAGCTGCAAGTTGCCCAAATGCTTTTCTGAACATAAGTCTTGTTGCAAAACCTCAATCTGAGACATTGTTCATGCCTCAAATGGAGGGTGGGAAGCAAGATACTCAGGTTCAGAAGGCACCTGAAATAGAATTAGTCAGTTTTAGTGAGGATGATTTCATTGCAGTTACTACTAGGGCTCAGGAAAAGGCTGCAGAGAGTAAAAAAATAGTAGAATAGGCCTGTTCTACCTACTATCACTGATAAAACAACAACTATAAGCCCAAAACCAGCTAACAGTGCATGTTGTTCCTCAAAAAACAACAGGTGTTACAGCTGGTAAAGAACAGTAAAAACAACTACAGCCTGATCCAAGAAGGTTATTTATACCTCAGATATCAAAAGTAGCTGAAGCAGAATCAGTTTTCGCCAAAGCCTATGCTAAAACAGTAGAATCTGTCTCTAAAACTGTTGCTTCTTTTAACATTGTTGATGTAATGAAAAATCATAATGTTAACATCTCAATGTGGGATGCTCTAAGTATTCCAGGACAACAAGATTTACTTTCTCATGAACTAGCTAAGCTGCAGATTTCTTCTAAAACAACAGAAAAGGAAGTCCAGAAAGCAGACATGGTCCTTGGAACAATGGAACAAGACCGCATCAAAGAAGTTAAATGGATGGTTCAGAAAGTCTTAAATGCTCATGACATCAAGAATCCACCACCATTTTATCTATCACTAATTATTGGAGAACATCTTGTTCATAACTGTATGGTGGACAGTGGTGCAAGTAGCACAAGTTATGCCAAAAGCAATTGCAAAAAAATTGGGTCTGCAGTATGAACCTACAGAAAAGAGTGTCCTACAGTTGGATGGAACTGCAACTAATACAGTTGGTGTCATCAAAAATCTAGAGGTAACATTGCATGCTTTGCCCAAATGTTTCCATTCTACAAGATATTACTGTTGTAGACTTACCTCCTTACTTTGCTATATGTTTATCAAGAGATTTCACAGCAAAGATAGGAGGTTATCTCTCTTCAGATTGGTCTTTCTTATTTTTCACTACTCGTTATGGGACCAAGGTTACTATCAATTCAGAACTGTTGGCCAGATTTCACATTGAGCCTCATGCTTCTAATGCAGTAGCTAATTATGCAGCCTTAGACCAGTCTGATTTTGATAATATAGCTCATGTTTCAGCATTAGATGGTGTTTCTAACCTATTTATGGATGAAAAGACACATGAAGAACATGCTCATGATCCTTTCAAAGAATTTGAAGAACATATGTTTGGTGTGTATTGCTTGCATGAAGAAAATACACCAATTCCCTTGTTGTCCAAAATAGAAAATGCAATGGAAGGGATTTGGAAGCTTCATTTCGATGGAGCTAAAAACAAGAAAGGACAAGGAGCAGGTTTGATGCTCACTTCCCCAACAAATGAAAGGTATTTCTCATCTTTGAGTCTCCAATTTTCATGCACTTGCAACGTAGCTGAATACGAAGCATTAATTCATGGCTTACTTTGGGCCAGAAAGAGAGGTATTAGCATGCTACAGATTTTTGGTGATTCTGAGTTGGTTATCAATCAAGTAAGAAATTTCAATGTTTGTAAGAATCCATTAATGAAGTCTTACAGACATAGAGTTTCAGACTTAATGGAATATTTCAAAGCTATTAACATCCAATCCATTCCTAGAATAGAAAATAAGCATGCAGATAGACTTGCCGCAATTGGTGCTAGTTTTGAAGTGCTGGAACAAATTGAAAATAGCAAAATTCAGCCTCATATAAAGCTAATTGTCAGGCCTTCGATACCTAATAATGACTTGAATTGGTAGGTTTTTGAAAATGATGATCAAATCTGTAGGTTTTTGCAGCAAGAAGCTGAATTTTCTACAGTAAATCAAGATAAATTACAACACTTATATGGTGACCAGATTGTTCAGTTAAAGACAAATTAGAAAACTTCAGCCTGATGAGTTAAGGAAGGTCTAAGGTCACATTAGAAGACATCTTCTTTAGCACTGGATACCAAGATGAAGTTAAGGAAGGTCAAGCCTGTAAATCCCAAAATAGAGCCTCTAATGAGGAAAGAGTTATCTAAGTTGATTGAATGTATTAAGTTAAGCATCAAGTTGGGTAGCCAATCTTGTTCTGTTAGAAGAAAAATGGAGAAATCATATTATGTGTGGATTTTAGAGATCTTAATAAAGCTTCATTAAAAGATCACTACCCACTTCCAAATATGGATCATATTTTGAGAACAGTTTCTAGTTCAGATATACTATCTCTTCTAGATGGATATAGTGGATACAATAGATTTTAGTCCAAGAAGAGGATAGGTACAAAATAGCTTTCACCACTAAGTGGGGTACTTATGCTTACAAAAGAATGTCTTTCGGCCTTTCAAATGTTGGTGCAACATTTCAACGTGCAATGGACATGGATTTTCACAGCTTGTTAAATAAATGAATCCTTGTTTATTTAGATGATGTTACTGTATTCTCAAAAAATTTGAAGAACATCTAATACACCTAAGGTAGACTTTTCAGTTATGCATACAATTTGGGATATCTTTGAATCCGCTAAAGTCTATCTTTTCAGTACATCAAGGAAAATTACTTGGTCATATTGTTTCTAAGCAAAGTTTTAGCAATTGATCCTTTCAGAATCAAAGCCATATCACAGCTATCATTTGCCTCATCATAAGAAGGAATTACAGATTTTTCTTGGAAAAATCAATTTTGTTAGAAGATTTGTTCCAGATTTTGTAGCATTGGTGAAACCATTGACAAGCTATGTTAAAGAAAGAGAAGACTTTCTCTTGGACCAGTGAAGGGAGAGAAGGGTTTGAAGCAATCAAAGCAGCCATCTCTCAAGCTCCTACTCTTGCAAATCCAAATTTTGATAAATATTTTACAATGTATGCACTTGCAGGAGCTGAAACAATCTCATCCATATTAACTCAGGTTAATGATGAAAATGTTGAGCAGCCAATTGCTTTCTTTGGACAGAGCTTGCATGATTATGAAACAAGGTACACATTTCTTGAAAAACAAGTACTTTCAGTAGTCAGAGGGCTAAACAATTTTAAGTACATGCTTTCAAACAACAAAATTCATGTTCTTGTTTCTCATCCAAGTGTGAAAGCTTTCTTGTTAAATAAAGAATTGAATGAGAAAAGAGCAGGCTGGATAACGAAGGTCATGGAATATGATGTTGATATTTTTGTTGCGAAGACAGTTCGAGGAAAAGGCTTGTGTGAACATCTAATTGCTGATATGGAAAAACATCAGACTGCAGAACCTGAAGATTCAAAATAGCATGCTGAAATTACGTATCAGCAATCAGACATTATGGTTCAGCCAGAAAATCAGCAACCTGAACTTGCTCAAGAAGTCCAGGAATCAAGATGGATGACTGATTTAGTTAACTATCTATAGCATGGCATCTATCCGGAAGGTATGGACAAGAATAAATGAAGGTATTTCATATTACAAGTTGTACCCTATGTTTTCATTGATGGTGTATTATTCAAAAGGGATATAAATGGAATCTTGCTGCGATGTGTTGACTATGAAAAAATTTAGCAATTATTATTAGAATTCCATGAAGGACCTATAGGAGGTCATTTCTCAGCACGTACCACAACCTTAAAAATTATGAAAGTTGGTTACTATTGGCCCAGTATATTTAAGGACTATTTCGAATGGATTAGGAAGTGTAAGAAATGTGCTTTTTTTGTTGGAAAAGAATGTTTGGCTTCTCTTCCTTTACAGCCTATTTCAGTTGATCAACCTTTTATATAGTGGGGTCTTGATTTTATTGGCATGATAAACCACCTTCTTCACAAGGACACAAGTGGATTTTGACTGCTACAGATTACTTTACACACTAGATTGAAGCAATAGCCTTGAAAGATGCTAATGAAACTTTGATACTATCCTTTTATGAAGGTATAGTTTACAGATTTGGTGTTCTAGAAACTATCATATCAGATAATGCTTTAGCATTTCTTGGTGAAAAGGTAACAGATTGGGTTGTTAATCATGGAATTTATCTAAGTTCTTCATCTAAATATTACCCACAAGGTAATGGGTTAGCTGAAAGTACTAACAAGAATATTTTAAGGATCATCAGAAGAACACTCAAAGATAACCAGAGAGCTTGGCATCTAATGTTGAATTCAACACTTTGGGCTGATAGAGTGACTCCTAAAAGATTAGTTGGACAATTCACCATACAAGCTTGTTTAGGGAAGAGAAGCAAGAATGCCTATTTCAGTTGAGTTACCCACATTAGATTTGCTGCATCAAATGGAGCTGCTTGAAAATGAACCATTGCAGGTTTGTTATTCAAAATTAATGGAATTACAAGAGCTAAGAGATCAAGCTCATTTAAACATGGAAAAGAATCAGAAACAGATGAAGAAGACTTTTGATAAGAAAGCCAAATTCAGAATCTTCAATGAAGGAGATATTGTGTTAAAGTGGGATGTTGATCGTGCAAAGACAGGAAGACACACGAAGTTTGATACAATCTGGAGTGGTCCTTTACATGATT
This sequence comes from Taxus chinensis, assembly GCA_019776745.2. NCBI lineage: Eukaryota > Viridiplantae > Streptophyta > Pinopsida > Cupressales > Taxaceae > Taxus > Taxus chinensis. The sequence goes on from CM034148.1 coordinate 701,120,299, forward strand.
TCATCTTGCAAAGAACACAACATTTTTCATCTCTCGAGGCTGAATGGAGAGGAACTTCCCATTCCTGTGAATGGTATGTTTCTCAAAATAATGTTATTGAAAATCCTACAGTGTCTTTTAGAGTAGGATTTCCCTTCAATAAGTGTAGTCCCTGCACATTGCAATGTTTTTTCAATTCAATAAGTGCATTTGTGCACGTGATCTGGTTTACCAGATCCTTTCCCAGTTTTAGTTCATTTTGGAAGGGTTGGACCTTCAGGAAGGTAGATTTTTTGGTTACATGCTTTAGACTCCATGCCCAATGGACAAGAGCAAGGCACTGGTTTATAAGCTAGCAGGTAGCTTTCCCCACAGGATCACCAGAAATGTTGACAATTTTTTACACTTGTGCAAAAATGGGCAACTCAAAACTTCGTTACGATGGATAGCATTGGTGAAGTATACCTAAGCTAGGGGAGTTTCTTTCAGACAATATTGTTACTGTTGAATTAATTAATGATTACATGAAATATGTAGCTATGTGTGTTGTTACAAAACATAACAGATCACATAGCCTGCAATTTCATGCTATCTTCAGCAAAAGAACACAAAGCCCCAAAGGACAGTTGTGTTGCCTTGATGAAGACACCGAATTGTAGAATAGATGAAGTGTTAGGTTTTGAAACAGCAATCATGACTGCAGATTACAGAAATCAGAGTTCATTACTGATGTTACAGGTATTCTTTAATGATCTTTCCTTCATGATTAAGACATTCAATTATATTATTGGGTTGTTTAGTTCATCATACAATCCATATCAGAAAGAAAAAATGCAGAAAATAAATACACAACTCAATTTCACAATTCAATGTTTTATTCATAAGGAATTTCAAATGTTCCCACACAAGCCATGGGATGTAACTGGAAAGTAAAGTACAACTACTGAAATAAGAGGTACACATGCATGAAAGAGAAAATAAAGGAGTATGAGTGAACCCATCATTTCCTTGAGGTTTCTCCTTCGATTGATGCATCCTCATCTTCAGCTTTGTTCCCTCTTCATCTTCATTCTTGAAAGCACCGTACCTGAAAACAAAAAAAAAAGAGAAAATCATCAGTTATGAGCTCAGGGTTAATCCATATTCCTATATTGTCCTAATTCGTGCACATGGATCTCTTAATAACATGAGATATAGATTACTTGAAGATCAAAAGATCATGATTTTCTTAGAAAGAAATAAAGAGAAGAAAAGTGGACATAAGAGAGGCCAAAAAGCTTAAATACTAAATCAAGTGTTCAAAGGGAAAAGAAATAAATCATTCTTACAGTTTCACTATAGATAAAGAAAGTTAATAACTTCTACTACAGCTGAAATAGTAAATAAAAGAAATGCAATTCTGGGAAAAGTTTAGAATACAGGAGAGAATTGTAGATAAAAGTACATGCCATGTAAAATAGACATAATTTAAATTTTCCAACAAAAAATAGAACTTCAATGAGTATACATACTAAATATGTAATGAAGATTAAATGTCAATAGTATTTTAAGAAAAGAAATGGACTGCACTTTCAGTCATCAAATTGAAGAACATTGGATCTTTCAGGTTCATTCATTATAGCTTAACAGTTGAATAAAATGAAGTTTCAAGATAATACTACAAATTTCAACCATTTTTAATTACATTTTTCAAATGAAACTAGAATGAGAAACTATTTCCCTAACAACTTCGAGAAGGCCACATACAAGTTACAAAGATCTCATGGAATCAAGAACAGTCAAAGTATTAATACTGTAGCTTGCAACAGAATCAAATGCAAGCCTATCTATCTATCAAGAAGATGTCAAATCTCATAAGATCCAAGCTACATTATTCAAGAAAGATAGAAGATGAAATAATTGGAAAAATAGATGCTTGTAACAGAGGAACTACAAGTGCAGCCAAACAAATTCAAATTTACATACCGATTCAAGACCTCGATCCCAAACATGGGACAGATGGAAGTGTACATTATGCTACAATATACTTCAGAGCCAATTTTAAATGCAAGATTCATGGTTAAACAGAACCAAAATAACCCACAAGGAGAACCAATTTCTGAGTTTAAATCAAAATAGAAGAAGATACCCATCAGAATAAAGCTTCAAATCAGAAGTCTATAAAGACAGAATTGGTGCCCAAGAGTAAGCTTGAAACCAAATGCATAAAGAGCCAAATAGTACAAAGTTTTCAATTACAAGGATAATAGAGCATAATACAGGAACTTCCAGATATTTCCAGTTCAGAGCTTCAGATTCTAAAGGTCGACTAAGTGAATAAACAACTAAACTACATGCTCCAAAGTTAGAGCTCGGAAAGAACCTCCTAATGGGACCACCTTGAAGTAAAGCTCAAGATCTCATCTTAAACAAAGTACAAGGAGAAAACACAAAGAAACAACTCTCAGTCAAGTGCAGAGTAGTACAGCTAAGTACTGAGACAATCTCAAAATAGAAATGTCATATAAATGCAATGTGGAGAGATCTAAAAGATCAAAATATGTAGATATCAGAATAACCTCCAAGGAATGTATCAAGGAAACACAAAGGGAGCACCTGTTTCAGCAATTGAAATTGCACTACTAAAAACAACTCATGCATTATGGTAAAGATGCTACAGAAGTTCAAATCAAAATCTTCACACATACAGATTTTCAGGGACAACCAAGTACTAAGGCATCATCAAGTGAAAGCCCAAATTTCAGAAGCATAGGTCCATATATATACAACCAAGTGTATCTTATGTGAGTATATTTTCATATTACAAATTCAGACAGAAAACCTTGAATCAAAATTGCATGCACATCCGAGTTGAAGAAAGATTCAAGTTTCAAATTATCATTTGCATTAAAATTATTTTCGGGTTGTAGAATAGAAGAAGAAAAATATAGATCCTAGTTTTCATCATAAACCCATTAATGGGTATATCAAAATCAGAGCAACAAATAAGAACTCACCATTCATAATCAAATAGTCGAAACTTTCAAGCAACTGAATGATGAAGCAAGAAATCCATATGCCCAAGAGAAGTTTTGAACTCAGGAGTCAAGTAGCAGCAAGAAATCACAGAACCCACAAATATTTTAAAGAGTTTTAGTGACATATCCAAGGAGGAAAATGAAAATAGAAGTGTATGTGTGCAAGAGAAAAAATAGCTCACCTATAACCACTCATGGCGGTAAACACCCACAACCATCTTGCTCAGAAAGCTTTAATAGAGTGAATACAACAAAGAATGCAACTCAGCCTTGAATTCTAACCAGGGTTTCGAAAACCAAATCTACAAAGCTCAAGAGAAAAGAGACGGTGTCTACGGAGAAACCTCACAAATCTCCACAGAAGAAAGAGAACTCTTTTGCATAAAATCCAAGCTTGATTCTTTCTCAGAAATAATTAACAGAGCCTAAAATAATAATATATCACAGCCATGAAAAAACTCAAGGAGGTCGAGCTCATGAACTGCTCCACAGAGGCCGAACAGCCAAAACTTAAAACAACAGAGAAATACTAGTGTTTGAGCACTCATGGCCACAAAGACATCACAGAACCAAGTAAATCTCAAAATAATCAATAACGGTGGCCATTAAAACCTTGCAGAGATTCCAAGAGCCAAGCTTGACAAGAAACAATCTTAGAAAATACAGATGTAACTGAGCTGAGAGAACCGATATCTACTAAAGAAGAAGAGCTTCATAGAATTAAAATGGTGGAGATATCAAACACTTTCACTCACAATTCTTCACAGACTCATAGAGGCTGAGTTTCAGAGTCCCAAAACTCAAAGATCAAATCAATGGTGATCTGAAACAAATTTTTCAGGGCTTCACCACTCAAAGCGAGCAAAAATAATGACCAAATGATGGAGCTTGGGTACTTTTCAACTCACCCACTAACCTTGGTATAATCTAACTCAACCAGGAGTTAGGGATCGACGATCAGATATCAAGTCATGCAAAGATCGATGGCTAAGGATCGAAGCATTTTTCAACGCAAGTCACCATGGTAAGATACCAATTACTACGTTAAACTCTAGGTCAGTAACCCTAACCACGAGTTAAAGATTGAAGGCATTAAGATGTCCAATAAAGAGATCAATGATTTAAAAACAATCAATAGTATTCAAATTAAACTGTGATGATTAGAATGCCAACAACCACATTAAAACCCAAGTGAAACCCTAAACAAAGATCAAGATCGACGGTTCACAAGAATTTTAGCGCCAGAATCAACGGTCATAGCCAATCATAGTGGCCAATATGTTTAATGCAAAATGCCATCGCAAAATGTGAAGGGGTGAGTCATCATGGTGGAAGGGACCAAACTTTATTTAAATTATGCATGTTCACTATGATTTGCTCCATATAAAATCAAAACATAATCATCGCCATCAAACCATGTAAAAGTCGACAAATATATAATATGCAATGATATTCAAAATTTGACAAGTAATCACCATTGTCATGTGTTAATCAAAGGTGGCCGAGTATGGCATGGTGGCCTTTTAAAAATTACCCACATATATATGTTTAAAACCATGGAAATTTCCCAAGTCTACAATAAGACCAAACTCAACAAATCCATGTGCACCTATCTAGAGTGGTCCCCACATGGAGTTAGCACAGAACAAAAGTATTGTATTTTACAAATGATATATTTAAAATATAGAAAAAGAAATCATGTTACCACACTAGGGGACAAAGGGAATGTTAATATCATAGCCTAATCTTAAAGGTGGTCCCCATTAAGATGTATACTTGAGTGAGTTACTTTTGCAAAATATTATAAATAATGGATTATCTTTACTCACACAGAGAGATCAAATTTTGCATGTGCATCCAAGGGGACAAGTGGATCAGAATTTTAGATTTCACATCAACAAGAAGAAGACAAATTTGCATGCACCTTGAAGGAAACTTTCTTATCAAGCAAGGTTTATTTTTAGCATTATTCACCTATGCTTTTTCTTAAAAATAGGACAGTCAACTGTAGTTTTATTTTGATGTAATCAAAGGCTATTAATGTCTTCTTTCTATTAGTTTGCTTTATTTTATTCCTTTATTTATTAATAGATAAAGGATAAAAATAGGATGCATGGGTGGGTACAACCCTTGTCTATTTTTAGGAAGTGTGGGTGAATCAATTTTTCCATATATTGTGTGCCTTGGCAAAGCACAAGGAGAGGAATTTTTAGATACAAGAGTGCTGAAGCAATTTTCTACCAGTTTTTCCCTTTGAATGTGAAGTATTTTCTACCTTTCCAATCATTTGCAGTCTTGTGTATGTTTCCATTAATCTTGTGAATGTTGAATTCCCTGATTAATCATCTTACCCTATTACAAGTTCAATATTTCTGCATGATATTAATGTGTATGTGTAACTTAGCAATATTGTTGTGATTCTATCCCTCAATACATCAAAGTGTTTACCCTTAATTATCTTTAGAAAATTGTTAGCCTATACATCAGAAATTAATTCCATATCAATTGTGCATGTACTCAGTCAAAGACCTCATACAAGTTTGGTGTATAACCTCAGTTTTAATTTCATTTTATAGTCATCTTTTACCCTTAAACCCCAAAAAATCAGTTTAGGATACATCAATAAGGAACCATCCTTGATACTGGAGACTCACCTCAAAATAGGTATACCCATTGACCTGAGGTGTTTGCATTGTATCTACGAAAGAGAGAGATAAAATTGGACAAGCCTAGAAAACCTATAGCCATCTCTCTACAGGGTGCACTTTTGAGAGATAACATGTCTCTGACAACTATCAAGTATGGACGTCTTGGATTTCGGTGTATAGGAAATTGAATACAACATGATTGGGGCCTTGAATTTGTGAAAAAACCCTAAAAGGTGGGTCGTAATGTTTTGATAAAAAAAAACCTAAAACAAAACAAATATGTGGTCGGTGGACATTTGAGACTCTTGCAGGTTGTTGGGGAAGAAACGTCCTGTCACGATAGGTTGCAAATGCCTTTGATACATGTTAGTCATGTTGCTTGCAAATGAAAATAGCGAAGATACTAAAATTTGTTTGTTTTGTTTCTATGGAGGTTCCGCTGGGTAAAATATTGTTAGGTTTACATTTGTCTTCTTTTGTAAATTTTTTTATAGTTTGGAATTTTTCTTTGTATTCCCTGTTCTGTAGACACGCGAATATAATAATTTTACCCAACCACCAAGATTTAGTGTAGTAGATATTGATCCATAGTGCCGACAGAGTGTCAGAATGTGGGTTTTCAAAAATATCACTTTTAAAAAAGTGTCCAGAGTTTTCCAATGGGTTTTTACTACTTATGTGGCACATAATGTCCATGCTTATTGACTACGGTTTGCTCACACCTGCAATTTCTAGTAAGAATCAATTTTTTGGGTTGGTTTTTTGTAAAATAATTTACATTGTGTGGGCACTGTCAGTGGTTCTTTTTGGGCATCATGGAAGCCGTTTTTTCAATTTGGGAAAACTCTTAAATGTAAGAAACACGCATGCACGCACAATCCTTGATCTTTTGAAAAAAAAAATCTATGACTAAAATATCATATTTTTAAAAATATAATCTCAACTATTTTATATGATGGATGCAGAGTGCAAGGATGATTTTGGCTCTGCACGTATAATAGTAAAAATAGAAGGAGTAGCAATTGTAGTGGCTTGGATCTAAATTTTGTTATATATTTTTTTTTAGCTATAATGTCGTATATTTATACATACACCATATGTGAGGCTTAAGGAGAGGGAACTAAAGCATATAGTGTTGCTCAGGGATTCTATCAACATGATGTATGTTGACTAATGTTAAACTACATCCTTTTCCAATTTCACCTCTAACATTTAAAACCTTGGTTTTAGAGTAGGAAAATGATTGTTATCTTTTTATTTGTTTAGGGACTCGCTAGAAATAGTTTGACAAGGTACATTGTTGTAATTTCCCATGTGATATGTGTGTCCCTCTATTCACTCCAACATTTTGGGACATAGATTGTTTCCTTTTCACCCATTCAAATGTGGTGATAGTTTGGCGCATCGGTGGGATTGGTTTTTACAACCTTATTCAATGGAACCCTTTCCCCACTTTTAGGAGTGGTTCCAAGTTCATTATTTAATGCTTACTATTTTAGTATTACACATTATGTACAGGATATTAACAAGGAAAATCCGTGGGCACAAACCTAATTCAGTGTAGAAAGTGATGTTGAGTTAAGGCTCTTTTGTTTATCCCACCAAAGGATCCTCAAGATCTTAATGTAAACCTCAACTATTTGTTATGTGTCTCTTCATTTCTAACGAGTTTGAATAACTTATTCCCAAGTATATTCCTTTCTTGAAGGTCGGTGTTTTGTTATTGTTAATCTTGCTCAACTTTTTTAATTTCTTATATTTAGGCCTGAAATAGATATTGTAATGTAGGTTATTATCTTTTTGTGAAATTGTATGGAAGTGTGTATCCAGACACTATGTCACTCAATGTATCTCTGAAAATGCATCAACAACATGACAGTTTGAGGATAAAAAAGAAGAAAACTATAAAGAAGTGTATTGTAGGCAATTGGAATGTGATTTTTTATTAGTGATTTAACATTGTTTTCTATTTCAAGTCTCCTTATCTTATCTTGAGTTTTATATTTGTTGTTATAATATTTATCCCCAAAAAAAATGATTGATCATTTATTATTGAAGGGGAAACATTAAGATCCATTTAAGTAATTTTTGCCTCAAGGAATGAGGCATACCCATTCCACCAAATTTGTAGACTTGCATTAGACCTCTATACTTTTGGCATCTCCTAGAATTTAGATGGCATGACAATTCACTTTTACTCACTTGTATCATGCACATGAATGCAATATACATTTAAAATGGCCATTAAATAGAAAACCCAATATTATGCGGGAATAGGTGATGCTTGATTAGATTTCTGCAAAATAATTCATGGAATAAGTGAGAGACATATAATTATTTAATTCACTTTTTTATTTTAAAAATCCCTCTTTTGAATGGTAAATGAAAAATACCTTTCACTCAAATTGCATTGATTTGAATAATGTGGACGAGATCGAGACAAAAATAATGGAGCACATAACATTCATTAAGCATACATTCTCACTTTTTTAGTTTTAACCTTCGATTCGTACATTTCTTTTATGCATACATTACTTAATCATACATTCTCACTTTTTTATTTCTAACCTTCGATTCATGTATTCGTTTTCCTTGAACATTTTTTTTACACATCCTAATTACCTGATCCCTTGGGATTAATTTTAGTTTTAATGTTTTTATCATAGTAAAAATCCCTCCTAAACATATTTCTCACCTAAATCACATTGCATCATCTTTTGCACTTCCAAGGTTTCACCTCCATCGTCTACACCTAGAAACACTATGTGTTTGTCGACTTAAGATAAACCCTATTATTTTCCCTTATGGATATAAATAAATCCTACTCACAATTATGTCTAAAACCCCTAATCTCATTTTTTATGGAACCGTAATCACAATAGTATATAAAGTGGATCAAATATCACATATTTTTTGGGTAGGAATAATCTAAGTTGGGTAATATGTGTGGGACATGCAAGGATTTAATTCTCACTATTTTACTAAGTCATGGAAAAGGTGTTGGACATGTAAGTATTTAATTCTAGGGTGTACTTCACCTACATTTTCCATGCATGTAAAAACTATGTGCCCCATGGCTAAAGAAAAACCTTATTCTTTTCCCTTATAGAAACATAAAAAACCTTATCCTAATTCCTTTTGAAACCCCTAATCATAATTATGTATAGAAAACTTTTCATATTTTTGTATGAGTTAGAACACATAACCTTTATTACGCCAAAGGCGTTCCCCCTATGGGAAAGGGCCCTTCGTTCGTTTCGGTGACTATGTTAAATTTGACGGCCTTTTGGATGTTTTTTCAAGGTGATTAATTTTGATGGCCATTTGGATGTTTTCACTTTTTCGGCTATTTTTAGTAGTTTTGTTTCCCTTTTTTGTTTTGTTTAGATTTTCTTTTTCCTGCATGTTGAATGCGGGTTTTCTGTGTTTAGATTTTCTTTTTATAATTTTCATACAATAGCCTTTAAATACTCAAAAAAAACCAATAGAAGGATTAAATTTTTCCTTCTGAAGGATTAAACGCATCGAGCTCTATTTTGTTCTACATTCCACATTATTTTTTCTACATTGAGGTCTTGTGTTCGAGTCTGGGAAAGAAAATTTCCTAAGGATATTGTTATAGCTTTGCATTAACAAAATACTTTTTCCTAGACTTTTTGAATTTGTCTATTAAAATAATACTATGTACTAATTTTCCTCAATTTTTTGTACAAGAAATTGAAGGTTGTTCATTCTAATGCAAGTGAAGGGGACACTGCAGGTCTCCTTAAATTATTGGATCAATGAGTCCCAATTTATTTAAGGGGTAGGTTTTCAATGTTATTTAGATTTTTATCTAATTTCACTTTTTTATGATCTTTATGAGTGTTTTAAGTTGTATGTTTGTAATATCAGTTGTATCCAATTTGTGCCTCATTAGTATCCTTACAGTAAAGAAAAATATCAAAATGAAGAAAATTGTCCTATTATTGAATTCTATGAAAGATCTCAATGGTCTATAATCTTTTCTTTTTCGTTGATAATAAAAAGGAAAAAGTTTAATGTTTACAAAAAATGCAGATCTTCAGACAGTTTGACAGGTGAATAAAACCAGTATGCATCAATGGTTACCCACAAGCGCTCTAATCCCTGATCCAATATGTAATAAAAAATACCTATGTATAGAAATATAAACTAAAAATATTGCTCATATTTAGCGGACTTGCAAGATGCCCATCACCCATATAAACACATGTAGAATTGCCATATCGGCATGGTTAAGAAAGATAAAGAATTTAATCATAGCAGTTTCCATTTTTTTGGCAGAGCTAATATTGTTGGTCTATAGTTTTTCTAGTATTATGATTGTAAACATGTATTTCAAATAATTTTATATGACTTTTATTCCTATACTTTTGTATAGATATATCTTTCAGTCACCCATAACAAGACCTGTGGAATCAAGGGTGGCAGCAACTCTGAATTTGGTTGGATTGTTAATATGCATTTTGGTTGGATTGATATTTACAGAGTTGTCTCAAATTTTCATAAGCATGAGCTATTATGAGTTGGATTGTGTTGGAATTTTAGCATGTTTGACTACTCCTTGAATCCCATTGGTAGTACCATCTGATTTTTTTCCTTGTATTATGACTATAATCATGTATTTCAAATACTTGTATATGACTGTTCTACCTATATTTTTGTATAAATATATCTTTATGTTACCCATAACAAGACATGTGGAATAAAGGGTGGCAACAACTTTGAATTTGATTGGATTGATTTTCACAGAGTTGCATCAAATTTTTGTAAGCAAAAGCTACTATGAGTTGGATTATGTGTTGGAATTTTAGCATGCTGGACTACTCCTTGAATCTCATTGGCAGTACCATCTGAGTTTAAAATAGTCATATTATCACCCACATGAGATCATCTTACATTAATATTTCTTTCGTTATGATATATCCCATTACTTAGGGTTGGTGTACCATCATAAGGCCTTTCATTCTAGGATTTGCATATATGCATAACATATATGCCAAATCTGAATTTATAAACATTTTCACCGGTGTAGTTGATGATCATAAATTGACTTCATATAAGTATGTACCATGTAGTATTCAGCTTCAAAAATAAGCTAGAAAATTGACTTTCAAAATTTTCTGGAACAGATCTAAAATATTATGAATTTTAGTCATAAATTTAGTTGAGAATCAACATACTCCTAATAGGTACATGCTTAGATAGTACCTTTGGATGTTCTTCCCAATTTATTATAAAGGAAAACAAATAAAGAATGGGTAGTTTGAATGTTTTTACAAGTTTGAAGGCAATTTGCTTTAGATATTATCACCCACAAGAGATCAACTTACATTAATATTGCTTTCGTTATGACATATCCCATTACTTGCGGTTGGTGGACCATCATAAGGCCATGTATTCTAGGATTTATATATATGCATAACATATATTCCAAATCTGAATTTATAAACATTTTACCGGTGTAGTTGATGATCATAAATTGACTTCATACAACTATAAGTATGTACTGTTTAGTATTTAGATTATGAAATAAGCTAGAAATTTGAATTTCAAATTTTTTTGCGACAGATCTAAAATATTCTGAATTTTAGCTATAAATTTAGTTGAGAATCAGCATACTCCTAATATGTACATGCTTAAGTAGTGCCTTTGGATGTTCTTCCCAATTTATTGGCAAGGAAAACGAATAAAGAATGGGTATTTTCAATGTTGTTACAAGTTTGAAGGAAGTTTTTTGTACAAGTTCTATTCTAGCAAGAATGTAGTAGATAAATAAGAAAGGAGGACAAGTACAAAAGATTGAGAAAATATTTGAGATATGGGATTATTCTATCTCTACCTGAGAATAAAAACATAACACAAAATTGTGGTGTATGTGATGTTAAGTACTTGTCATCAATTTTTCGTAGGCATGTAGCTTCTAAACCTCAATTGAGAGAACATATTCAAAAACAGATGATGGTGAGAAATGGAGAATTTGACTTGTATTTACATTAGTTTGGTGACATTTTTTCAACCCACTTAAAATTGACCATGTATGTTGGTTGTTTAGGCATATTTTTTGTGATCATCAATATCCATTTTGACCAAATATAGGAAATTGTTAGATTTATATTAGGTTAGTATATTAATGTCGTTTTTTTTGCAATTCGCTTATGATTGATGAGATTATGGAATCTCTAATTCATGTGTGGAAGTTATTTAAAATTTAGAGTTACTCTTTTTTGGCCATTTTTTTAATCTTGTTAAAGAAATTGAACCATATTTCCTGCTACACTTAACTATTACATATATTTCACTTACTTTAGTTTTAATTGAACTAAATTTCTCTTTCTTATTAGTTTCATAATCAGCCAGAGTTTTCTTTGTTGTAGTGATTATTTCTGTTTCAGTTTTTGCATGCTTGTTATTTGTGTTTTGGATGTCATTTCCTTTTTCCGTGTAAGTGTACTTAATATTTCGCAGATACATTTAGTTTTAATAACTTCTTATTTTCCTTTTTGTAGGATATCTATGATTTTCTTTCTCCTACGGTAACGAAAAGAGTGTTGTCTCTAAACGAATTTCAAGTGGGTTTTAATATTGATTGATGTATTTATTCATTTGTTGTGTTTATTGCATGTTATGGACCAAAAAATTATTGTAGAGTGCTTTCATGTTATTTGCTTTTGGTTGTTTCATCTATATTTATAGTTGGCTTCAATCCTTTTTCGGAAGTGACATGTGGGTGCATGTGCCTTCATCAATGGCACGATTCATTATGTGTTGAGGGGATCATTCCCCAATGAGGCCATTTTGAAGAGTCCCAAGTTGTACATTAGAATAATCAGTGAGGATGCTTTTAAAGTTTCCCGCCATACCTAAGAACATCTTCTTGGATTAACATACTTATTTTCCCTCTCTAGTTTAATATGATGCAGACTAGAAACACAATTCCCCTCCCTACAATGGGATTGACATTAACTACACCTTGCTTGCAAAGGGAGGAAGATTTTAAATGTCTTCAATTTTTTGTTAATTTTTTGCATTTCAGGCAACTAAAACCACCAAAAATAGTGATGGCCAAATAGATCAGAGATTGCCTCCATTTTTTACCAACATCCCCAATTTTTCTCTCCAAATTCCAAACAATTGGAGATAATTCATGAGGCTTCTTCTTGATTTATGATTCTAACAAAGATGAACTAAAATATGAACCACCCCACAAATTTAGGAGAATGGGAATATCGATTCAGGCATCTACAACTGGAAAAAAATACAAGAAACGTGTAAATAAGATTGCACAAGCAAAAGCAAGAAATTTGATTTTAAAAAATAGCTTGTATTGGTTAGTTTATAAGTGTTTGTTTATAATTATTTTTGAAACAAACTTTAACTCATTCCAAATAATTCCATGTATGTATTGTGGAAATATATATTAGATAGAGAATTAAAATTTTTGAACACATGTTCATTTTTTGTAATCCAACAACTATGCATTTCTAATTTCTTTATCATTGTATCTCCATACAAATACCTATATTTTTCTTACTTCAAGTGTACATATTGTTCTTATTGTTTTCCATTCTATTTTCTTAACATAATAATTTGTAATTTTTTTCAAATAAATGCATGTATAGATTGTAGCGAAACATATGGAACACATAGTCTAACTTTCAACATACGTGTACAATTTTTCCATTTTATAATTTTTTGCTTCTTTATCTAAACCAACAACAACGCATTTTTAATTTTTTCTTCATTATATCTTCACACAAATACATATAGTTTTAAAATGTCGAGAAAGAACCATACAATTTTTAGTTGAACTTTCATGCAAAGATTTGTACATTATATCAATTTTTTACATATTGAATTTTTAAAAGGGTTAGAATTCATGTTTGCATTTTTTAGAAAATATAAATGAATAAGCAAGAAAACTTTAAAGGTTCTCATTTTTTAGAAATGCATTATTTCCTAAACACATCCTTCATTTCATGTTTGAATGCACTACAAGTTTACATTTTCCACTATATATTTGTATAACTCCCACTATCTCGAGCATCTTTTAGTTGTCATGGAAATAAATTTGACACACGAAGGAATTTCTCAATTAATTGAGGGAGTTTCCAATGTTGACCCCACATTTCAGATACTACACTTGTCCTCCCTAAGATCTAATCTCAACACAGGTGTCCAACATCGTGTTGACCTTTCACATGGGATACATTTTTAGACAAATCTTTTACCCTCCAAATTTATAATTCATGTAACCAACAAATCAATAAAAGAAGGCTTCATTGTGTGCTTACACAAATTCCACATTAGAATGATAAAAACTGAACTACTCCCTATATTAATTATAATTCTTTCAGTTTGTTTTTTAATTCATTTCTCAGTTCTAATTTTTTCCCAATTTGTTTCCATCACAGGATTGTTTTTATCATTGAAAAGGATGTTGTTGTCGAAACACATTTTGTAATCGGTGCTCTAACCTAAGAACCAACAAATGCTCTTGAACACATTCAATTGTTGCAAATAGATGCAATTGCAAACCAACTTAACATATATTTTACGAGGATACCAACTTAAATAATTGGATTGAATACATCTATGTGCATGTGGTCCATAGAGGGTCATGCCCTAGCAAAAAAAAACCTTCGCGAATATCACAATCCAAGGGGATAAGGTTCCATTTTTATGTTTGATTTTGTAGATCAGGAAGGAGTGGAAATTCACATCACCTGTTTCAATGAGGTCAGCGAAACATTCTATGAGAAGATTGAAAATGGGAAGCTATATATAATTTCTAATGGGAAGATGGGGAGGATTTCTGATGTAAAGCTATGCTACAACCATTTGAACAATGCTTTGGAGATTTTACTGCAACCGTCATCAACCATAACTCCACTCATAGAAAATGAGGATATAATACCTTCCCATCACTTTCACTTCACCAAAATCAAGGACATACCTATAAGCGTTATCGATTCTACAATTGATTTGAATAGAATTGTTCTTACAGTGTCACCATGCTCAACAATTCATAGGCATGAAAAGTTTGAAACAAAGAGAAAAATGTACAAATAAAGGACATTTCAGGATTCAGTGTAGCTATCACATTATGGGGACAACACTTAGATGATATAAGCAAAGAACTTGAAGACATGCTTTCTATACCACATCTTCTAGTTCTTTAATTGAAATTCACTCACTTCTCCAGTTTCAATGGGACCTAAGTTGACACTATTTCAAGTACCAAATGTTACATCAACCCTCTAATTTCATAAACTAATACACTTCATGGTTGGGTTGATTCTGATGACTACTCCCTTCTGGATCCCTCTATCACAAGAAAAGTTTTGGGCCCTCCAAAAATCTTGACCTCTGTAACAATGATTTTGCAGGTCCTACAGATGGGGAACACTGAGAGAAATGAATGGGCCATGGTTACTGTAGAAATCACAAATATCAGCATGGAAAGTGTTTTTACAAGGAAATTCCTCTTCAAAAAGGTGACAAAAAATGTAGGAAAAAGCTGAGAGAGAGAATGGTAATGGTTCATGGTTATGCTCGAATAGCAACGTATAAGTTCAGAACTATGATTATAGATATACACTCAGGATTGATCTAAAGGAACCAACAAGAGAATTACAATCAGTTACCACTTTTGATGAGATAGGTGAGTCAATCATGGGTGTTGCAATTAGTGACCTCCATCTATTGTGTATAGTTGAAGATGCTACTAGTGAATTACAAGCAATGTCATCGAAAACGAATATTGCTTCACTCTTTCCCTAAAAAATAGACATATTGTGGATACAACAGATTGAAATGTGTCATCCTTATTTCAAAGAAAGTGGATAACAATGAAACTCCTCCATAACCTTCTTTACGCAAATATTTCTAATGCACCCATCCTTTCAAACTTTACACCCTCACCCATCTCATTCTATACTTTGAATTGTCACCGCTATGTTGCTTATTTCATATCTATGTTTCACTTTTTTCCCTGCTTCAAAAGAAAACTATTGCCTCCTACTACTATATGGATTGTAAATACTTTTAAGAAAATAAATGAAAATTACTTGCACTTTTGTTATGTACGTATTTGCATCCTTGTATACTATGTGAACGTATTGTATTTTTCCGTATAACTAATACTCTTTTCCTTCAGCAAAAAATGCAATTTTTCTATCCTCAAATCGTTACCTCTTATGCGTATTTCCCATTGGAAATCCACAGTGTTAAATTTTTATATAGTTTTATATTTAGTACAAATAAAATAGTCAGCAAAATGCTACCACTCATGATATGAGATTTGCAAATGTATATATATGAATTTGTAAAAAGTTTGAAATGTAGATATGGAACCTTAAAATGAAGTAATTCATCTATATTTTTACACTTAAAAAATCAATCACACCCATTATCAACATAAAATTAAAAAGTAATAACTATCCGTCTAAAAGTAATAATTTATACCGTTTGGGATTCACATTACATTGTACACATGCGATTGTCAGTTATTTGGTTAGGAATAATCTAAACCAAGGAATAGGTGTGAGACATAATACGATTTAATTCCCACATTTTTACAAATTCGTGGAATAGGTGTGGGACATGCATGTATTTAATTCTCATGTTTTTATTCTAAAATCCCTCTTTTAAAAGACAAATAAAATACACCTTTCACTCATATGACCAACTACTAGAGTGACTCAATTATCAATGACGTTTCAAGCATCACCTATTTCCCATACAAATACTCAAGCTTGAAACTGAAATTTGATGTTTATTGGGTTTTCGTCATTTTTTATATTTTCATCCCTTTAAACGCAAATTGCATTCATGTGTGTAATGCATGTGAGATGGAGATGAAAATATGGATAGCATAATTTGTTTTTATTTTTAACCATCAATTCACGTCTTTGTCTTCCTTGAACATTCCTTTTATGCATCCTTGCTACCTGATCCAAAGGGAGTAATGTCAGTTGTTAGGTTACAATCTCGACAGACATCCCTCCCAAATGTAAGCATCATCCTAGCCATAAGAACATTTCATCACCCTTTATGTTTCCTTGTAGAGTTCACTTACATCAACCACACTTGGAGAAAATCTATGTGCCTCATGACTAGAGACAAACCTTGTTTGTTACCCTAATATCCACAAAGAAGCCCTAATTGTAATTTTTTATGCAACCCCTACCTTGTAATTTTATGTCCACACCACATTTCCTTATTTATAAATTAACCCTTTAAACACATAAGTGAATTCCCCTTACATTTATTTGTGAAATTGTAAACAACTATTGACATTAGCAGTACTAATTGATCCCTCTTTTCTTTTTTAGATCTCCAAAATATTTTTCCTCTACATCTTTTGCATCATATACACTTTTTAATTCAAATAATTGACACACTAAGTTTCACGCAATCGAAAAACCTTTCCACCATAAAAAAAATGACAAAATAACACAGTTCGCTTGTTAGATAACATCTTATTTTACCTCATACATCCATTCCTCAAGCGGCCTCAATTATCAATGATTTTTCCTACATCACCTACTTCACTATTGTTCCTTGAGCTTAAAACTACAAAGGAAATGTCTGCAAAGTGCTACAAGAAGTAAGCAGCATGGTTAGGTCTTGAATTAGGACCTTGGATGATTAAGTGGAGCACATATAGCAGAAATTATTTAGGAAGGAACAATATGCTTCATGGAATAGGTGTGGGGCATGTAGGTATATAATTCCCCATCTTATAATTTACAATAATCCATCCATGTCTACATATTTCCTATCCAATTAAATTTCTTCCACGCAAAAACCTTAAAGCCATTAAATAAAAAAAAAACTTGATTAACAGATAAAAGACACTTTTCACTAATATTCCTAATTTCTCATGTGACTCAATTAGTGATTTTTGTTAGTTTGTCATCTATTTTCTTGCACTTACTTGAGCTTACAACTTTAAAAGGAGCCTCCAAATTACTTAAGGATGCATCCATTCGACCTAGGTTTCAAACCCTTAAACTTTGCGAGATTCAAATGCTTAACCTGGGTTTCCCCTAATTTTATTGTGTCCTCTTTGTGAGATTGAAATGCTTAATTGAAGCATATATAGAAAACATTATTTGGGTATGAACAATATGATCCGTTGAAAACATGTGGGCCATGCACTTCAAATCCTTAATCTACCTTTGACTCATATGACCAATCGTTTAAAGGTGTCAACAATCGATACATGGCTATGTATCTACTCCCTACAATTACTTGACCTTACAACTAGATAAAGAGGCTAAAAGTTCTGTAAAAATTAGTCATTACGGTCAGGTTCTAAATTAGGAACATGTGGTATTTTCCCTTTATTATTTCTCACCTATAGACGTAAATTACACTAGCGTGAATATTGCACTACCCTAATCATTAACATAATAGTTGTATTAAAAAACCAATCTAAATTTTTCATGATATCTCTACCTAAGCATTCAAGGTACACTCTGTGATTTCATGTCCCTTACGTGACCTGTGAAACATGCATTCAAATTCACCTTACATTTATATTTTTTCTAACAACCTAATAAAATCAAGACCTGTAAATTCAAAAATGTAATTGCCATGGCAATATTTTCCATCCGCTACTTACATTTTGTGATATCTCCCTCTACGGTCTCATTGATGTCTTCCGCACCATGGGTTTTCTCCTTTCGATTAACAAGCATGTTGTGCTCTTTGTAGAGGTTATTTTTTCACATAGCCTCTTCCATTCATATTTCCTTTGCCATGCACTTCTCCACCCTCGAATGTCATTTTCTACACCCCTATCCCTTTCAAATTATTCCTCTTATTTTTGTTTCACTTCTTCACTATATCCCTTTCGGCATTCATATCGTACACTTCACATACAATTTCTAGTTATTACACTCATTATGATCATACATTCATGCACTTGATTCTTGATCTTTACACTCCCTAATACCTCATGACACCATTTAATATTTCACATCTAAAACATTCCCTTCCTATCTTTCTACCATTCGCCCCTCTCAAAATATTTTTTCTTGCTTGATAGGAAATAAAACCAATGATCCACTCCAAATTTTCCATGAATTGTGGATCCTTTCACTCTTCACAACTAACATCCATATAGGAGTTCATAAATCTAATTCGTTAGTACCTTGTACATCCATATATCACGGGTATTTTCAATGCAAATAGAAATTTAACATTTTAATAATTCTAGCTTTAGAAATTTGTATGCTTTATTCCTTTCCTTTAAAAATTACAGCCTACTTAAGTAATTAATTTTATAATGTAATTAATTTTCAAGCAAATATTAAAATTAATTTTATAATATCAAATTTTGGTAATGCAACCCAATTAAAAGATTTATTTTTCCTAAATTGTGGTGATTTTTATTGTGGTTTCATTGTATCGGATCATTTATTTCTCATATGGAGAAGGAGCACTTGATAGAAAATATCTAAACCATGTGTGATTATGGGATTCTAAATATTACCTTTTATTTTTATGACACACCACTACATACTCTCATTATTGGAGCCCCATTTTAAATTACTACCCATATTTATACTAATATACATATATAAAAAATGTAAAAAAAATTATTACCGCTTGTGTATTCACGCATTATATGACACCTTACAAAAGTGATCCCCCAAGTTTTTTTTTACTATTTGGTGATATGCCTTTACATTATAGTGTGTATTGGGATTTGTGTCACTTACTTGTGGCTAGCATGACCTTAAATTATATTATATAATCATTTATATTGTTTCATATTGTTGATAGAATTGAGCTTTATGGCCTCCATAACATAAGTAAAGTATATACAGGAGATAGAGTTGGTAGTAGATCATCATGTGGTATATATTTTTCTCAATATAAGGTTGTAGAGAACTCCCCCTTGAAGAGACTTAGTTATATGCTTCAATATTTTTCTCTTATTTATGTCATATTGTGTTCTATTATTTTTATTTATACTTTGGTGATAGAGTAATTTCATTACAATTAGTATCGAATCTTTAATTTGGGCATAAGTAGGGTTGAAACTCTAACTTTTAAGGGTTGTGTATAACATAAAATGTTGCTATTTTCTATAAATACATGATAATTATATAAAAAAAGGTTACATTCATATTTCTATATTTTTGTGATCATGTTTTAGTAGGATATCATGATTTTGGGGGTTTCATAAATTCAATCCACGCTTCATTTCTAAATTATAAATATTTCTTTACATTTTCAAAAAGATTGCTAAATTTTCTTTGGGATTTGTTATATGTGCTTTTATATTCAATGTCGATGGAATCCCAATATCATTATGTCAATTTTTTTTCCAAAGATGTGAGTCAAATAATGCACTATCAAATTGTTTCATAGTAGGACAACACACTAAACCTAAAGGAAAGGGTTCAATCACTCTAGGAAATTGTTTTTGAAAAAGAGATGGAATATTAAATGAGACTCAATGGATCTTCTACTATGTAACTATCTTTAGTAGATGATATAGTGAACCATCTCCAAAATGAAATTCATAACAAGAAAACCAATATGAGCACAATCATATAATATTTGAACAACATAAAAGCAAATTTGGTAAAGATCGTGACAACCTTTCAGAATAATTAAGAAACTAGCCATCATTCCCCAATGTGAAAATACCATTAGATCTTGAATAAAGGGTGGAAAAGTATTAACTTATTGTTGAGGATATACAAAGAAAGAGAATTGATGAGTAGAGAAACTTCTTCCAAATGTTTCCACTTGTGGTATTTTATGACTATTGATGGTCATTTGTCACTTCTTCCTTGAAGGTATAAACACAAATTTGAGTTGTCAAGGAACATACTCACCACCAACCAGAGTTGCATCAATTTAAAAAATATTTACTTGGTATTTCATGTTTCTAGTTTCAGATAGAAGATTCTGATCCAAAAAAAGTTGCATGATCTCAATGAATAATGAAGAACTATATTAGATCCAAACGAGAGAATATGGAATCAATTTAAAAGGATGGGGAAAAGGGAGATCACCGATTATCTCATCAAGTGGAAGAACTTTTCTATAGAGGATACAATATGGGACGGTGAAGAATTATTATAGAAGCATCCACATATGACAAATTTTGAGGACAACACTTTTTTAAGACATGAAATAATGTCTTTACCCTATAAAATGTATTAAAATATGTTTGGTGAACTTGTAGCTCACATAAAGTTTAACTGTATCATATAAAAATTTATATTGCTTTATATTATTAATAGGGCTAGCTTAGATGATCCCCATAGCATTTATAGTGTATATATAGGAGGTAGGGTTAGTAATAGATCCTTCTATGGTGTATTCTATTATTTTTGTATGGTTGTAGAGGTTCCCCCTTGAGATGGATTTTTTTTTGTAGTTAAAAATTATTCCCTTATTTCCATCTGTGTGTTCTTCTCTATTATTTTGATTCTATGTCAGTTGATACACGTGTTTTATTACTTTTAAAAGTTCTCTTGTACCTTTTTAAAATTTTCAATAAAATAATATGTTATGTAACACCCACATTTCCACACACAAAAACAATAGTAAAAGAAATAGTGGAATTTTTTTTTTTACTTATATTGTAGTACACATGACACTACATAAGATCACTTAGGACTACGCAAAACACATGACATGTTTTCACAAACATTAACCTAGATAGACAACATGCAAACATGTGATGCACATCAAGGCCATTTTTTTTAAATGAAAAGGCACAACATAATGCTTCAACTATAGTATAAACTTATAGATAGGGTCTTCTCACAGCATGATATTTTAGGATTACACATTTATTAAAATCATGTTTCAATCTTTAACTTAAGTTCTAGGAAGGATCATAATGTGAGACTTATACATTCCTTTTTCCTATTACTACATTTCCTTTTTTCTATTGTTTAACATTTAACTTATGGTGGAGCTCATTGAATAGGGATCATCTACATTATTTCAATTACTTTTTTATTTTGCTCATTCGGTAATAGGGTATTTATTTTCACACAAGACTACTTACCTACACACAAGGCTACTAGGTGATATCCCTAGGATTCACTCCTAAGGGAATGTATCTTGATCTTACTTCATACCTTCGTTATGAAACAGAATAAGAGTGAGTCCAAAGGAGGGAAGGTTCACATATTTTCTCCTAGATTTAGGGTCAGGTTTCTTTCATTCATTTATAAATTGATAATTGAGTTAGTACACAATATGTATTATAGGGAATAATTTCTTTATCCATAGAGAGAGGGTTTAATCCCATGACAAGAAATATCATGTTTCACTTTCCTGTGGAATAACTTCCCACGATTACACTTCCCATGGCCAAGAATCATTTATAAGTTTACTATAGTTATGCTCCAACAATTATTTAAGGATTTGAAGGATCTAAACATGGCAACATACTTCATTATTTTCTTGTTTCTAGATTAGGTTTCCTAAGTATCATTTTACATCTAACTTAAGAGGTTTTATTTCTCCCTAACTAGGTTCATATACCTTTTGAAATGATTTGTGTAACCTACTATTAGCAGGGCATGTTTATCCTCATGAGAATACTAGTCCTTATCTTAAGGGATTCGTCTCTAAGAACATGATCACATAGTTTCACATCAAACATCCATTACCTAATAGGACTAATGGGAGAGAAAGATGGAGTAGTTCATCTTCTTAAGGGGTTAGGTTTCACATTAGAGTTTACACAACGTGGGTCTCCTTTCTCATCACAAGATGGTGTAAATACAATATGAGAATGACCTAAAAATTCACTTTTCTCCTAGTACACCATATTACGGTTACATTCCCACAAAATAATCATAAATTAAAAAAAAATTACGTTTTAAAATTAACTCTTAATATTGTATCGTAGAAACCAAATGATAAATGAGATTGTATATCGAGTCCACTTATGATCCCAACTCTTAAAAGTGACTTCCAAGGTTATTTGGCGATCTTTGCTACTCAACATGCATGTCAGTTTAAGAGGATTTTACACTATGTTTATTGTTGGTTCCCAAGGATTACTACCTTAAGAGAACACATTCTCCTTATTACACACACAACTATCAATCCTAGGAAGGGGCCACATACACAAGACAACGTTTTACCATGTGGTTCCTAATTGTCGAGTTCACAGAAATGTCACTAAGAATGTAGGCTAGGATGGGAATCTCAACTTGTGCTCTTATCTACTTAACTAGAAGGTGTCATCGAGTGTAAAGATTCAACTTTATCCTAAGGTTTTAGTTTCCTATGCTAAAAATAATCACACATGAAGAATAGTTATGCACGAATTTTATACTAGGGTTGACTGTTTCGTTTAGATTTCTTTATTACATTTTCAAGGTATGGATCATAACACACTTACTAATTAATCATCAATATCAAAGTGGAATTTCAATATAAGATATTAAATTCAATTTCATTTAACATATATATTCAACCCCTTTTTTTTCCATACAACTATCTGAATCAAAATGACACCTATGGTTAAATGCACATTTCCCAAAGCACCCCTAAAACTAGCATCTCATACATACTACCAAACTTCAATACTAATTTTTTCAATACATTACAAAAATTTTGTGCAGCCTCTACAATTAAATTGTTTCAAATATAAATTACAATAATATACAGTGAATTACAACCACGTCGTTTCGCCATCTTACTTGCATACTACAAAACCATGTGAGCATGAAATCAGTGATAAATCACTGTCATGGAATCCACCTAAATCTAGCATAGTTAGCATTATTGGTTTTCCATTTACATGATGATAAAAACACACATGCAACAAGAGAGGGTTAGGGGAATATATTCATTTCATTTCTTAACTAAGGGAGTAGAGAGAAAGAGATAGGGAAGAGAGAGAGAGAAACACTATTTTTCCCAAAGTCAAATTTCAAACAACAAGTCACAAGATAGAGTTTCAAACAATTATTTACAAGTGTTAATAAGTTTCTACGATGGTTTTCTAACTTGACTATGGTCCTACAACTTTCTTTTACATTTTCCTAGTTGCAAAAATGCCCAATTTTGGATCAAAGGCTAAGAAAGTGCATTCAAAATTGTCTTCCGATAAGCAAATTCATGACGGGAGAATTCCTATGTGTGCAACTATATACCAAGAATCCATAGGGACTAAAAAAATTTAGAACTAGAAAATGGTACGTACAATTGGTGAATGGTTTTCTGAAGCCACCGGTCGTAATTGGTCAAGTTTGACCTAGTCAAACAATGACCGGAGACCTACAAAACCCCTTTTCCAGACTAACCAAGAATGTGTTTTTCCCAAACCGAAGGTTCCAGGTAATTTTCTAGTAAAAATACTATAGGTTTGCAAAGGTGGAAAATAATTTTATTTTTTAGGGCCCACACAGTGAGTTGATACGAAACCCAACTTTTTAATTTTTATCAACTTCCTAAAAGTGGAAAATGAGATAACAATGCTCCTAGAGGAGTGGTGAAAAGAGTACAAATGATCGATTGGGGTCAATCTAAATCTTGATGCAACTCTCCTCATAACAAGAAGCACATATGACACTTGACACCTCTTTTCCAAGGTTTCGAAGGTGGTTTTGTGAGTCTCCAAAAATCATAGTTTACTATTTTTTTGTACAAGGAAACAATGGACATCTTTACAAGAAACTCAACCTCAACTTTCCAATAAAAAAGGTGTTGTAGTAATCTAGTTTTTTTATAAATTTTGTTAAATCATCTCAAAATGAGGGTTTAATTCCATGATTTACTACAAGGGATTATTTGGATTGTACAAGTTACGATATGTCGTTTTATTGTTTTGCAACAAGGTTTATTTTAAACAATCAAATGTATGCTAATCCTAGGGTTTAAAATTTTATTTCGTTGCAAATGGAAAAATAAAATAAGAGAATTATGAAATTTACGGAGAGATGAACCATGCCTGGAATTGATCCACAATAGAAGTTAACCAGTTTGCAAGCATCCACCATTCCACCAATTTGCATTTTCTTGAAAAATTTGATACATGTTCCAAGAACCAATTTGAGCATTCTCCTTAATGATCATAGCCTATCAAACCAAATTGGTTTGAGTATCTCCCCCTTTAAAATTTACCATTCTATAGCCCCCATTTTATTTTGTTATTTTCTA
Organism: Taxus chinensis; assembly: GCA_019776745.2. Taxonomy (NCBI): domain Eukaryota; kingdom Viridiplantae; phylum Streptophyta; class Pinopsida; order Cupressales; family Taxaceae; genus Taxus; species Taxus chinensis. Next base: position 701,145,125 of record CM034148.1, read on the forward strand.
AGCACCCACATTTTGCATCTCCTTGAAAGTTTTTAAAGCTTATTCGCAAACCTAGAATGTGCATACCCATAAATGGTTATATTCCATGAGACCATGCTTGGTTGGGCTATTTCTTGGGGAAACTTATAGCCTTGTGAGCACCATTTGTGCAAATCCTACAAATGAGGCATTCTACGAGACTACACTTAGTTGAAGTTTCTAAATCCATTTCAACAAACCCATTTCGTGCGTATCCTATAGTCAATGTTGTCCACAAAACCACATTTTTTTTAAAGACATTATGTCAAACAGCTCACCTTCCTTGAGTAAGGTTCCATATTTGCATACCCATCTACCAAATCATTTACAACTATAACATCTGACAAAATTCCTCTATCTTTTATGCTTTGATGAATGTTTATAGCCTGTTCTAGATCTCGTATTTTGGCACAAGCCACGAATACGAAGAAATTATAAACTGATCAGGTTGGAGACCTATTTGTCGCATAGGTAAAACTGTGTGACTGTCTCTAAAGACCTTTTGGTGACTATCCCACCCACCTGCCACATGCCTCTACCCACTCCTGCCACCACTAACTCCATCACTTCACCCTTCACATCACCTACTCCTCTTAACTCCCATCCACCATGACTTCCACACACACCCTTTTTCTAATTTATTTAATTAAATTTGTTGGGAAATACATGCTAAGTGGGAATTCATATGTTTCATCTTATTTTCTCTCTAGTTACATGAAATTATACCTATGTTTCAACAATATCCTTTCTTATTTCTAAAAATATGTGACCTATCTTCATTTAATTTTCCATTATCTATTGAAAAATGTAGTCCATTGACCAAACTATTTCTTTGGATTATATGGGCTTTGTTTCCTATCATTTTTCTATTTTTTTATCTTTTTAAGCTATGTCTATGGATTTTCTAGAGGTCTATGGTGTTTGCAAACATGTTCCCACAATTTTAATATTTCACATTCCCCCTCAAATATGTTATTCCTACTTGCTCCAATGTGAGAAAACTAAGTTGATCAAGGAAACTTGATATTCATTACCACGGAAAATTATATAAATATGAGAGTGTAGAATGAGATTACCTTTTAATGACACAAATCTGATGAAAAAAATAAATCTCGCTCTTTATGATGTATGGGATTGTGACTTGTTTAAGAAGACAACACGGAGCTCTCCTTTCTAAACTTATAATTTTTCTCGTAATGATATGGTTTACTATATATGGATAGAGATGTACCATCCTTTCCCTCGCAATTTAGGGGTCATACTCTCAAAGAAAATAAAATATAGAAAAAACAAAAAAATATAAAGGATTATCATAGGATTTCAAGTAATAATGGATGAGGTTCCCTTAGATGATTCGTTCACATTTTTTATCCAATAAAAAATCCAACACCGACATGTGCTTAATTGCTTCTAGCTTGTATGATCTATGTACATCTCCTCACACATTTCATACCTCTTCCCCTCAATGTAGTTATGATATCTCACAATCTTTAATAGATAAAACTCCTTTATATAATATTTTTAATCACATATGAATTGAAACTCTCAAAATCAATTATTGGATATAAGTTATATTTTATCTATTAATATTTTTACTTTTTAAAATGATAAAGATATCCATCAAAAATATAGAGATCCATTATTTCCATACCACTTATAATAGGTCCCTTACATTGTGCATCTCCCTACCTTGTGGGATCCATCTCCTAGAAAGCCTTCCCCTCGATGGGGAATATAAAGTCATTAAAAGGATTCTAAAATAATAGGTTTCCCTCAAGAAATTATTCAAATAGCCTTGTTTCACAACTTCCTACAACCTTTAATGGTTGGAAAAAATTTAGAAAATGAAAAAATCAATTAGATTGATCACCCTCAAAGAGAATACAATGTATACAATCTAAGAAGTGTCTTTTTTTTCCTATGGATGAATTTTTCTATTTTTACCCTCCTTAAATATTTTTTTGTTAATCGTTATGAAGAAAAATGATCTAACGTGGGACCAAATATAATGTATTTATTATTTGGGCTCAAGATAGGTTTGGTGAAGAATATGTATTTAGGATTAAGAACTTGTTCCTTGTACTTGCAATGGTCATATAATTTTAAAATACACAATATATTTGGTTAATTTAGGTTCAGCTAAGTGAGAAAAAATTGAATGAATCATTTATATAAACTTATACACCCATGCTCATTAGGTGCATCTAGGGATTCAATATCAAAGGAATGCTCTAAAATGGACATTGATTAAAGAATTGAAGAACCTTTCCCTTAGAGAACACCACAAAAAAGTAACTCAAATATGAATACATCTCTATTGGTTTCCTAGATCACAAACATGTACTATGTTTGTTGGATTTTTTTCAAAGAATAAATATGGTGTTCAACCATAACATGTGGGATAAAGTCCCTATTAAGATAACAGGGGATGCGCTATTTATTGTTATTCTAATAACAAGGAATATTTATAGTATCTACACTAATCTAATCATGGGGTTGGGATACTATCCTGATAGAGTTCATTTAGTGCTCTGAAAGGAGTTGAAAGATAGAGGAAGGAGGAATTTTTTAGAGTGTGAATAATATAGAGAGATAAGAAAGACTTGTGCTTTCAAATGGAAAATGCAGATCCTAATTTACCCACGCAAGTTGAGTAGAATAACAATAAACTAGACTAATGCTTAGAAACAAGGACATATATTTATAAGGAAATGCATTGAACTTAAGAACAATAACAAAATATCAAGATTTATTTCAACACAATTTTTGAAAGCTATATCTCTTTATTCCATAATAGTAAGAATAATATAAAGTTTCTTCTTTTCTCAAAAAATCCCAGAAAACACTTTTTACTCCAAAAAAGTAATAATTCTTTGCTTACATTCATCAAAATTCCATCCCTGAATGCTTTGAGAATTATTACATTTATAGACAAGAGGGTGAGATAGAAAACAAGGACAACTGTACCCCTTGACCAATTCCTAGTACTAAAAATAGTAAATATTAAATCTTCTTAATTAAATCCCATTGACTAGTTCTCACACAAAAATGACCAATTTAATTTACATGTCGATCTATAAGATGCAAAAGCATCTTACAAAAACACATACATTTGAGACACAATATCAAGATACACAAAAAAATTCAACTTTCTTCCTCATCGTAGTTTTCTTTTCTACTTATTAATCAGTTGACATGTTGATAACATCCACAACACATTTCCTTTGTCGATATTCATCGTATTTTTGTATCATCTCTTGAACTACCTTTTCATCTGGCCTATATGAATATTGAATAATAATATCACAAGTATCACCCAAATTGATCAATCTTCCCATAGTACTTTGATCCTTTTTATAACCTTTACCAAATTATCCAAAATATTTTGATACAAAACTAACCTATCAATTGATTATAAATCAAAGATTTTCTCTAATTTTGAATCTTTTTAACCAAGTTTTTAAACTCGGTGAAGATGTCGCTAGCTAGCAGTGCATTCATATCTTCATCATGAAATTGGAAAGGTATCTTTTCTATCTCATCACCAATGTCAAAGGTGGCATCTATTCCTTCTCATCTTGCCTCTTACGAATTTTCATTTTCTGCTGTCAATATCCTAACACAGAACTCAATACCCTCATAGAATTTGTAGTACCTACCCCATTCTTCAATCACTTTCCCTTTAACTAGGATATCGACATCTACCCTCTTTAGCTCACTTAGGTACTTGTTATCTCAATTTTCCCCCTGGCAAAATTAGATCGCGCATGACCCCATGTAGGAAGAAATTCAAGAAATGGTTCTGTCAAACAAGCCCATGCTCCAAATCCAACAAATAGGTTACATGTGGGACTCTAAAATGGATAAGTAGGGTCTACAAGGAAGAGAACAGTGTAAAATAATCTTGAGGCTCAAAGGAAAAGAAATGGAGAAGGTTCGAAGTCTTTGGGCTCTGTAAATGATTCAGAATGAGCCCCAAAATTGGCTAAGTATAGAGGAGATGGTAGAAGCTCCCAAGTGTTCAAACAGCTCTACTTCAAAGATAAATCCAAAGAGTGAAGACTCAAACAAGCGCCAAGCCTCCATGTGTCTAGAGCCCTAAAAGTTACACCGGTCATTGAAAATTCTAAGAGTCAGTGGAGGGTGTCAAGCGTCTCAATGGTGTAATTTCAAGATGGGAGCCCAAGGCGGAGACTCAAACTTACGCCAACCCTCCACCTGAGTAATGGTCAACAGAGGTCAAATTCAAAATTGGGCCTAAATTGGTTAAGTATAAGAGTAATGTGGAAGGTGTTACATGTCTTAACGAGCCTCCTTTAAAGGTAAAATCCTAAGTGGGTTTCCAAATGAGCGCGGGCTCGCCATGTGTCCCAGGTTCAAAAAGGGACAGAGTCAGAGTTTGAGAAGTCAAAGTAGAGGTAGGCCAATGAAAGGAGCCAATTATCAACATAGCACTATTTCAAAGGTAAAATTCAGATCGGGTTTCCAAATAAGCGTCAGGCCGCCACATGTCCAAGGTCAGACTTTTGGCCCCGCCAAGCAAAGAGACTTCGGAAAAATACAAGCGAGCCCAAGGAGCCTATGGAAGCCACCACGTGTCAATCCGGCATGGTTTCAAGAGCAAAAGGAAGGGGCTTAATCTTCAAGATGCGTAAGGCCACCACATGGACCGTGTATGGACAGACTCTTTAAATATTTCACTCCCACGATCTGAATATTCAAACAGCCATATCTTTTGACTAAACACTCAAATTTGCATGGGAGAAGACTTTTTGGAAACATATCGTCTCCCTCTACTCCATGGAAACATAAAATATCATTCCTAACAAGATTTAGTCTATGAAAATTGGAAAACGTTTTCCAGGCCATTAATATAGATTCTGATTTCTCCAACTACTAGACTAGATTTAATTTGATCCGTCAGGGAACCAGAATCAATAAATTGTAGGTGGACCCTATATAGCTACAGTCATGGTTGAGTTACGTGAAACCCCTGTATGTGTACATGTTGGGAATTCCATGTTGTTTTTTGTCTTCTTATGTTATCAGTACCTTTGCATGTCAGAAGCATGTGTGATAATTACTATATTTTGAGGGCTATGTATGTTCCTCCCATGGGTTAGTTGAGTTCTTGTGATGTGATACAGTAGTAGAAGTATGTGAAAATATGTCTTGTGAGCCATTAATGTTGTGTTTGTCCCTGATGTGGTAATGTGATGTCAGTTCTGTTGGGAACCTACGAACATAAGAAAACTAAAATCTTAAACAATGAAATATTGAGAGTTGAGATTAATAAATATTTTCAAGGAAAATACTAAGTGATAAAGTAAAATAGAACTCCCAATATTAATAGAACATTAAAATTTAAGATATTGCAAAATTAATTTTTCTTCCTTGTGGTCATATTATACCAATAAGTTGTTTGTCAAACAATGTGTGTCGTTATTGAATATCTTGTTTACGCACCCTTCAAGATTTGGTGTTGTCTTGCATCGAGGATGATGATCTTATAAGGGGAGGGAAATGTAATTCCTAAAAGGAAGTATAATCTAAAATAAACTTTTAAAAAAATAGCATGCAAATTGCATCATCTGGTGGGTGAGATGAAAACGTGTGAGGAGGAGGTAACGTGTGGCAAGTGAAATTTTGTGTGTATGAGGATTGTTTTCAAGGAATGTCATCTTGAACATCCTTTCTGATAATTAATTTTCCCTGCATAATGATCCAAGCATTTGATTTGAATTCCAGACGCATTTACCATGTTGAAACCTGGTCTACGTTATAATTTAACAATAATTGGATAGTTACAGGTGCGTCGGTAGACACTTATGCAAATGTGGACTAGAAAGTGATAGATGGTGATGGGAAAGCCTTTGTCAGAAGGATTTATTCTTATACCTCTGGTAGAATTTTTTAATAAATGACAAACTTATTTAATTATATTTTTATTTGCATCTGAAGCGGGATCAATTTGTCTCTAAGAAGAAATCATCTTCTAGTCATCATTTTGTGTTGTGTGCAAAAGAAGAAGAAGATTGAGGTTAAGGATGCACTTTTCATTATGGTGTGGACACTCTATTTAAAGAAAACCTTGCAAATTTACTGATGACCTCCATGGGAGAAGTGATAGAGCTCTAGTTTTACCCCCACGTATAGAGTTAAATCTATAACTCAAATATTTCATTATTCTATTTTATACAAAATGATTGATTTGGATTTATTTATGAGTCTATATTGGAACACTTTTTTTTTTGTCGTAACTCATTCTTCATCTCTCTCCAGATGGCTTCACCATGGATGTTTTCGGTGCCTTACAATGGTGACTATGTTTGTGGGTGTTGGAGTTGAAGGTTCAGTGCATGTCTAAAAACATGTCACTTTCAAGTAAAATGTAAATGCATATCTCTGCTATGGAGAAAGTGAGGACATGCATGCTTCTTCTCTTGGTTCTCAAAATCACAAATATGGAATCGCACTCAAAAATGGAAAATCCTATATTAAGTTTGAAAATATTACTTTGTGGTGAAAAAATAAAGTTGTTTCCAACCACACAAGCATGGAACACTGCACCGGATTGGTCTAGGCTATTGTCTTTGAGGCATCTGACACAGAGATAATATTGGTGGTTCAACATATGTTAGCCAGAAGTCCATCTACTATACTCCAGACCTGGCCAACATGGAATGGTGCAAATAAGGTAAATTCATCTAATTCCCATCTGGCACAGTTCCCAGCTGGCCTAATGTTGTAAATATTGAGTTTAGTGGAGATGAAATTTCCACCACTTTTTCACCGCATTCAGTTGCAATTTTGAAGACACGAATGTATAACTTGTATTTTATTTTTATATGAGCCAAACCTTAAGGGTTTGGTAATGGAAGGGAATGAAATTTGGAAAAAAGAGAATCCCATGGGTTATCTACTAGGTAGGATGGTTCCACTCATGAAATTTTAGGGTTTCATGTCTCTTCCATACTGTTAGCATATGGATTTGCACACATGCAAATGACATGCAACAGTGTGGGAACGAAGTCCCTCCTCAATGAAGGTGAGGCTGCCTTTATTGAAAACCAAAACTGTATTTACATCTGTACATTCAAAATTGTATGTGGGGGGTGTTTTGGAACATCAATGGAAGAAAAGTGAATGAAGGAGATAGAATGAAATGAAAGAAAGGAGTGGAATGGAATGGACTGAAAGAACATGCAAGAGTTAGATAAAAACAGAGCCTAATATTGCATGAAGAGAAAAGATGAATAACCAACACAAATAAAACGGAGTTTGAGTTAGTCAAACAAGAACATGCAAAAGGGAACACACATGAGCAAGTAGATAGTCAGAGCTTGATCACTGTGAACTAGAACAACTGATTACTAATGTTGACAATAAGATCAAAGATAATATTTGCATGCAAGATTCAAACACCTAACATCTAATGAACATAAGAACACCAAATGTTACAAGAGACAATGAATGAGACACAAAGTTCTTATTCTATTAACTCCAAAATGTTTTTCACAAAGAACACAAAGTTTCTTCTTGAAACAAAGCTTACACAAAAGTATCTTCTTCTCCTCTCTCAAAGTCACCCTTACAAATGAGCCCCTCACTTCCTTTTATAACCCAAAAGTTGGTTACGAAGTAGTTAGGGTTTTAAATGCACATTAAATAGGGCACTTAAGTGACTTTGACTTTTTCAACCAACTTTTAAAAAGTGACTAAAAATAGAAACCACTTAAGTTAAAAGGTCATTTAAGGAAAAATACATAAATAAAAGAAATGGGTACATGTGGACCCCACTTAAATGACTTGTATGCACACGTAGACATCCTAGTCAGCAATGTGCCACCTAGATCAAGACACCTAAGATCAATGCCTTATCCATTGGGCCAAGAGTCTACCTATCCCGATCATACGGGAATGAACTCATTGACTGTGCTCTGCAATCCTCCAAATGACAAGAGTGTTGAGCCTGAAACTTGAGCAATTCATCCACCCCTCCATCTGAGCAATATTCTAGTGTAAGAAAGTTTGTCTTCATTCGTATTCACATTTGCAATTACGCACAATTCTCCACATACTCCGAATACCTTTCCATGGTGAATTATTCATTTATCATGAGACCGTAGTCGTTACGCCACCTTGGTTTGTCAAAATCCAGGCTTCTGGTCTTTCGCCATTGAGAAGATCTTCTAGGAGCCAAATTCGCAATTCACTGCCTGGAGTTATGTCCTTTGTCTTTGTCACCATCCCAAAGTGTTGATCTCCCGAGCAGAATTCGTGAGACTTCAGAGTCTTGGAAATCCATCTCCTTTGCCCCATTGTGAACAAGTGGTGTTGAAAAATCATCGAAGTGATTTATGAATTCGTTGACACACACCTTAGCGTAGTATTTGGTCTTTTTTGGAGTGATGGATTCTAACATTTACGCAATCACTTCCAAGTTTATCACTATTGGCTTGATGACCCTCTTTCAATTCTTCAGGGTATCATGTAGCCAGGTGGGAACCTCTCCAAGTACCTCATTGTACATGGTTCTCGTGTTCGTTGGGAATTGATCTTCATCACGCTGAAGGGGATCACCTTCGGGTGTTGCTGAAATTGGATCTTCTTGTTGTGAGAAAGATGTTGTCGCCATTTTCTCCATTTGTGGTGATTCTTCAAATGTAGGTGGGGAAAGAACCGGATCATCAACTTTTGGTTGAGAAGTTGTGACTACTTCCACAAGTTGGGCTGGTATATTTTGAGGTACTTCATCAACGAGTTCCACCTCTAGAAATTGTGTGATATAGATTACAGGTGCTTGCGCATGAACCAATGCTCTGAATTATAGTGTTGAGTTGTTGATTAGGTCTGAAGAATTAGGGCAATCATGCAAAGATGAATGATGACTGGAATGAGAAATTCTCGAGATGTGCTCTTTCTTCACTTAGGTGTTTAGACGACTCAACTCACGAATGAGCCCTCAATCGTATCGCTCCTAGCTTGATTATGAGCTCATGCATTTTCAACTTGAATTCGGACTCCCATGGCGATCCATGCCCTTCGTGTCGTCTTACCTTCTTTCCAGAACTGAACTCCCTGAGTTCTTCTCTGGCTCAACTCACTTGAATACCGAGCTTAACCCAACATTTTTGAAAAGAATGGTTTTACCACAATGCTCACGGTTCTTCCTTATTATATAACACTTGTAGTAAGAATGTTTTGGCTTTGCCATAATAAGCACAATTGTACCTTCCAAACGATGAGAAAATACCTTTACCGATAAAGACCTAATGCTGCCATGATTATGACCCATTGAAGATGCTCATATAATTGCAAAGCAAATTGTGCTTCATGAATATTCTGATATGAAATAGATCCACCTCTATGAGATTCTCTTCCATGAGTTACATCGTAAAACAAGTAAGGTCTTAATAGAGAATCTTTGTAATAAACTTCATCAGGTCTCCTGGTAACACTCTCACTGTCACTTAATCGATTTTGATAAAAATGTCTTGAAGGAAAAACCCGAATTTGAGGATGCATTCGATACTAAGCAGATAACAACATAGTTGGTCGACCTGCTTGTTGGAAGCGCTAAAAAAGGGCAACATGCCTGCTTCCGCTAATTACTGTTGCAGGCAGTTGCTGTGGATCCCCGACAAGAACACACCTTGCAGCACCCAATGAAAGTGGTAACACGCCAACTTCACTAGCTTGTAGCTTCATCTATAACCACCATATCAAACCCATGGGCTAGGCGCTGGAATAACTTCCGGCCACTACTAGAAACAGTAGTGAACACAGTCTCATCCTCATTTGTAAAAGCCTCAAGATTTGATCCAGCATGGAAGCGACTTTCCAAAATGAAAAGGTGAGTCAACTCAACTAAAACTTTATCTCGTTCTTCTACTACAGCTGCAAGATTTTGCAACAACTGATGACGACTGTGGTCGCGTGCAACCAGAACATCAAGATCAACACCAACGGTTCCTTGGGATCGCCATGCGGCAGCTGTCGCACTTAGCTCTCTCTGGAGGCCACTGATTTTCTGAGATAAGTTTACTTCTCCACCCCGTAGCTGCTGCATATAGCCAATTACTTTCTCACGACACTTTCCTAGGAGACTTTTAGTTCTACACTTCACTGATACTGCCTGTGCAGCACGATTTTGAGAATCCACACCCACCCTCGCAACATCAGGGTGACAGACCTTCATTTCACCATCAATGAATCCATGATCCAGAACACGCTGTATCAATTCATCTGTTGCAGCATTTGATGGAGCGTAAACAAGCATTCGTGGTTTAGGGAAAAGTTTAGGAAGCATACGGAACAGTGTGCGATCCATACTCTGAAGAACATCATCGATTGATCCTGTGCCAATACTGTCAATACTGTTTGCATTATTATAGGATTGCCTGTAGCTTTCAGGAGCAAGTTTCTTAAGCAGTGCACCATAATAGTGCTGATATTGAACAAGATGAATAACATTCAACATTCCTCAGACTGTGTGTGTTCTGTCCCTGGTGGACCTTGCACCAAAGTGAAGGGCCAGGGTTCCTGCCGTCTAGCAGACCCAACTCCATTTGTACCAGGTGCTGTATGCATAGCAGCCCACTGAATTGCGGCTAGCTGTGGATCATTGAAACTCCTATGAAGATGGTCGATAAAATTTGGTGTGAAACATTCAGGCATTGCTGGAGGCTTCTCCCCATTATTTGGAAAGTGCTCTGGCCTGGGATTTAAAATTGCTTTCTGCATTCTCATCCTTTGCATGCATGGAAAGCTTATGGTGTTCTTCTCCTTCAGATGTGTGGGATGATGTCTTGTCTATCCTGGCACCTTCTCTTCCTGGTGCATGGAAAGTTCTTTCCTCTAGTTGGTGCGTGGCCTGAGCTGCTCCTTTCTGCATGCATGGAAAACTGTTCTTGCTTTGCTGTCTGAGCGCAGTGTGTGGACAGGATTTTTTACTATTTGTTTTAAAAACTTTTCCTTTCTCTTTACCAGGCGTGGCCTTTTAATTGAAAAACAATTTTCTTTTCTTTTCCTCTTTCCCCAAGGTGTGTGGGAAAGGATTCTTTGTCCCTCAGTGCATGGAAAACTCCTTCATGTGACTGTTCCTTTCACAGCTGCGTATTCTTTTTTTGTTATTGATAAAACCTCCTTTTGCACAACTGATTTTCTTCTCACAATGGCGTGTAGTTTCTCTTGCATAATGTTAACAAAATATTATGTCTTCCTGAAGAAAAAGAAGCTTCTGAATTTTTCCAACGGGTTTGATGGAGGAAGTTACGAGGATTAATTCAACTTCCTCTCATCCCCGGGTAGTGGCTTAAGTGCCAGGGGGAAATGGGAAAAGTAACGGGCAATTGCCAACGGGAATGGAAAAATGGGTTGGCAATCCCCGTCCAATTTCCCCATGTGGGAAATTGGGGAATTTTATGCCCGTTTGCCAATCCATGATTTGGCAATTGGCAGAGGAAAACCCACGTGCGGGAAATTTGAAGGAAATTGCCAGGAAAGTGGAAATCTGGGTTCGGGAAGCCAACCCGGCAGTTGGAAACAAAAGCTTACTTCCCCGGCACTAAAACTTGTCGAATGAACTTTAATTTATATTTATTTAATTAAATACTCCTTAAGTGATTTTTAAAAAAATTAATTTAATCAAACAAGGAGCAATTAATTAATTAAATATTAATTAATTATTTTAATGTATTTTAATGCGTTTTATAGCCTGGCGGGAAGAGTTCTTGCCCGAAAATCACGAAACGAAGACCGAAACGATCACAAAAATAAGACGATCGCAAGGAGTCCAATGAACCACGCAAAGTAATACTTTTCAAAATTTTCTAATTTTTAATTATTTAATTATTTTTTGACAATTTTGCGCAGTCAAAATTGGCTGATAACAGCTGGCTCTGATTGGGGACAAGGACTTCATGGACGCAGCAATGGACCCAGACCAAAATAGTCATGAACATGATCACAGAAAGATGGGGCACAAAAATGGGGTGACACAAGAGAGGAGACCGAAAAACAGGGAAACAAACAAACCAAAATCCTAATTACCTATGTACATACGGGGAACAACCCGTTTTCAATTCTGGTAATATTTGAGATACTGCCCACTGTAGGGCAAAGGTAAATGAGTTCCATCAGGATATGCCAAGTAGTAGGTACTATCTCCATAGAAGTGTCTTATTTTGAACGGTCCCAGCCACAGCGAGTCAAACTTCCCATGCTTTCCCTTCGGCTCATGTCTTTTATCCCAGAGAAGAACTAAGTCATTGATTTGAAACTGTCTCTCTCTAGTTTTCCTGTCAAACAACTTCTTTACCTTGGATTGATGTTCCTCGATCCTGTTGGCCACTTGACTTCTTTGTTCCTCAAGCTTGGTTAGAAACATGACCCTTTTATCTAATGCATTGGTGAAGCATTCATCATCAACTGCCTGAGCTAATTTTAACGCTGGTAGCTCCAATGTGACGGGAATTTGAGCATCAGTTCCATACAGAAGTTGAAATGGAGACATCCCAATTTCCCTTTTGGGAGTTATGCGGTCAGCCCACAATGCATCGTATAACTTTTTGTGCCAAGTTCTTTGATTTTCTTCGACTAACTTGCGCACAATGGTAATGAGGTTTTTGTTGCTGGATTCAGCCTGACCGTTTCCCTGCGGGTAGTAATCTGATGAATGAGACAAAGATATCCCATATCCATAACAAAAACCTATCATCTCTGCAGAAGAAAAATTTGAGGCATTGTCAGTCACAATCTTGTGAGGAATTCCATAACGAACCAATATGTTTTCTTTGATGAAATCACAGATTACTGCAGTAGATGTTTGTTTCACCGGTATAGCTTCTACCCATTTTGTAAAGTAATCAGTGGCAGTGAGCACGTGGGTATGACCAGCGCTGGAATTAGGGTTCAAGACCCCGATGAAATCTAAACCCCATTGTTGAAAGGGTTCTTCAATGACAACTGGCTTCAAAGGCAGTGCTGCTAACTTTGGTCTTCCAACAAATTGTTGACAGGCCTCACATTTGGTCACCCATTTCTGAGCATCAGAAAACATAGTGGGCCAGTAATAATGTGCTCTTAGAATTTTATGGGCTGTTACTGGGCCAGAAAAATGACCGCCGCAAGCATGATTGTGGAAGGCTTCCAACAACCTAGGCTGTTGTTCTTTATCAACACATCTGAGGAACATGCCGTCAATTCCTTTCTTGAACAACGTGTTATCCCAAATGACGTATCTGGCAGCTCTTAGTTTGATTGCTCGTTTCTCTTTAGCTGTCAAATTTTCTGGACACTCGCCGTATGTGAGGAAGTAGGCAATATCAGAATACCATTCATCCGTGGTACTGACAAAAACTACCAATGGTAAATTTCCTTCAACTAGTTCTTCTTCAGAGTTATCTCGTGGTTCATTCTCTGCAATGAGTTGGCAGAGTCCTCTCCCTCGAACCAACTTGGTAGGTTTGATGTCCAGATCATATTCTTGGATCTTGGAGACCCAATTACCTCTTTTAGATCCTGGTTCCTGTTGTGTCAACATTGATTTCACTGCGGTGTCTGGAACTAAGACTTTGGTGTGAGAATTCAACACGTAATACCTGAAGTGTTTCAGGGCTCTTACCACCGCGTACGCATGTCTCTCAAGAGGAGTGTAATTAAGTTCATGTTTCTTGAATCCCGAACTCATGAATGCGATAGGAGATTCAATCCCCTCTTGATTGTGCTGAGTCAAAATGGCAGAGATTGTGTGTGGTGAAGCATAACAATAAATTATAAAATCCTTCTTAAAATCGGGACACACCAATGTAGGAGCTTTTGCAATAGCACCCTTGATTTGCTCAAATGCCTCTCTACCTTCCTTTGACCATTTGAAAGATTCTTTTCCTTTCATCATATCAGCGATTTCTTTAGTCAGCTCGGCGAAATCTGGCACGAACCTTCTCAAAAAGTTCACCTTTCCAAAGAAGGAGTGGACTCCAGGTTTACTTGTAGGCAAGGAAAGATTCTTTATAGCTTGAACGCGTTCAGGATCGATCTTAGTTCCTTCCTTAGAAACAATATGACCTAGGAGTTTACCTTCTGTAACTCCAAACACAGATTTTTTTGGATTCAGAGAAATCTTATGAAGTTTACACCTTTGCAAAATTTTCTCTAAATCTCTTAAGTGATCTTCTCGCTTCTTTGAAAACACTGTCAAGTCATCTAGGTATATCACAATGATCTTGTCTTTATAATCTGCAAACGCCATATCCATGGCCCTTTGAAAAGTTGCGCCAGCATTGATCAAACCGAAGGGCATTCTTCTATATGCGAACGTACCCCAGGGGGTAGTGAATGCAGTTTTATGTTGATCTTCTCTAGCCACCTCAATCTGATTATAGCCAGAGAAACCATCTAGCATAGATAGCATTTCCGATCCAGTTACTGCCTGCAGAATATGGTCCATGACTGGCAGTGGGTAGTTATCCTTCAAGGAAGCCTGATTAAGATTGCGGAAATCCACGCAAATCCTAATTTCTCCATTTTTCTTGCGAACCGGTACAATATTAGCTATCCAGGTCGAATGTCGAATAGGAAAAACTATTCGTGCATCTAGCATCTTTTGAACTTCATGAAATATTGTCCCTGCAATCTTGGGATTATATTGTCTTTGCTTTTTCCTGAATGGAACTACGCCAGGCTTCAAGGGTATGGCATGCTCCATTTCCCTGGGTTGGAAAGACTTCAAGTCTTCGTATGAATATGCCAAGACGTCAGAGTATTTGGTAAGGAGATTTATGAATTTCCTACGCTCCTCAGGTGAGCAACATTTACCAATATTGATCAGGAGAGGTTTATCCTTGGTGCCGATATTAATTTGCTCATAGTCAGCAGAATTTGTAGGTCCTGCCTGCTCTTTCTCTTTAATAAACCTGTCATGTTTGTCAAAAAGTTCTTCAAGTGAAACCAATCCTTTGGGAATTTTATTTCCTTTGAGTTGAATGATGCCATCACCAGGATCTTCGTTCTCAACTCCTTCCTGAATGGGTGAGGTAGTTGATTCACGAAATGCCGAATCACTTCCTTCAAAGTACAACTGTTCAAAATTTTCTCTCTTTTCCAAGAAGGCAATAATTTGTTGATCATCATTAAATACTTGCCAATTTTCTGCATTGTCAGGAACACTTGGCCTAAAAACCATTTCAATGGTGTATTTGTCTTGATCAAATTCTGAATGGGGAATCATTAATGATGCTGAGACTGCTAGAGAATCAACTTTGTCATTCTTTTCACGAGGGACAAATTTAATGGAAAAAGCGTCGAAAACTTCTATGGCATCCCAAACTTTATTTCTGTAGTGTCTCAGACGATCGTTCTTTACCTGGAACTGATTTCTTACTTGTTTCACGATCAATTCCGCATCTCCAAAGACTTCCAGATTTTTGATCCCTTTCTCTTCTGCAACTTGGAGGCCAAGGATTAATGCCTCGTACTCTGCAGTGTTATTAGTATTTGAAAATTTGAGTTTATAGGAAAAAGGAAAGATTTTACCATTTGGAGATATGAGCACCACTCCTGCACCAGAGCCCGTTGAGCAACAACTTCCATCGAACTCAAGAGTCCAGATCTCATTGGAATCTTGGCAAGTGATCTCAGGGGTATGAACTTCTGTAGTCATCATATAATTACCCATACTTGAGCCTTGGAAAAGGATCTGTGCGCGAGGATCTTCAGTTTTAGTTACTGTGAACTTTGCCTGAGCTTCCGGCATAAGTTTCTTCATTTCTCCATTGATAGGAATCATGGCATGAGACCAGTCCATTTGAATCTCACCACCCAAATCCCTACAAAATTTCCTGCTCAACAACATTCCATACGAGGCGGGGATATCAGCAACTAAAATAGTTACCTTAACTCGCTTTTGAGGGAATTGGGCTAAAACCATTTGGGCGTCCTTAATCTGCCCGATCAGAGGAACTTGCTTGGTTTCCATAGAGTAACACGATCCGAATGTTCTCGTACAAGTCAAACCAAGAGCATGTGCTACTTTTTCCGGCATCACATTATCCGAGGCTCCAGAGTCTATAATGCAATTACTTAACTTGCATCCGTTGATAAGAAAAGACACAAAGAAAGGTTCGATCTTTTCATTTGAAGGTGTAGTGGCCACCACAATATTTTGAGTTTTCCCATCTTTGGGAGTTTTTAGAATTCCTTTAGAGGAATGAACAATAGAGTCACCTTTGATAAACTGGACCAACTTCTCGAGCTGATCCTTGTTGGACTTCAAGTACTCTGCCTGTGACATGGAAATTTTTGTTTTATTGATATGATCAATGATATCAAATTTAGGCAAAGTAATTGCACTTGAAGTCTCAGATATGAGTTCTTTCGAACTTGATGATGGCACACTTTTGACCTTGGTCTCGGGCTTGGTTGATACGGATGTGGAAGAAGAAGTTTTCTTCGTAATTGGTTTACTAACTGATTGATCTAACAAAGGCTCTCCTTTCTTTAAGATAGTCTTGACCTTTGAAACCTCAGTTTCTCTAGACTCTTTAGGAGCCTCCTTTATCTTGGATCCTTTGAGAGTTTCCTTGGAAACCTCTCTATCTCCCGCCTTGGTGGTATCTTGGTCCTTTTTCTGAGAGCGTGTGAAGACAACGAAGGATTGACTATTCATATCTTCTATAATTTCTTCATATTCATCTTCTTCATCGGAACGGTACTCGAAGAAATGATTATTACTTCCTTCCTCAGGATCTTCAACTGTAGGTTCAGATGTCTCAGAATCAGGCTCTTCCTCATCAACTTCGATGACCTCAATCTCATCATCACTTTCTTCAATGACATCACATTTGGAATTAGTTGCGGGAGCTGCTTCAATAGCAAGCCTCGTTGGAGCACCTGCAATCCTGGCTTTGTTGGGAACGTATCCTTTTCACAGGATATCTTTGTAAGGAGCAGGTTTACTACTTTGAGCAACTTGCTTCTTCAAAGCTAGCATATCATTAGCCAACTTAGTGAGTATAGTTTCTGAAACGTTGGGAGTTTCTTGACTCTTTCCTTTGAGGGAATTTTTCTTGAATTTTCCTGCCATGATTAAATCATCTTCAATTTCTATGGCCAAAGATTGAGCAAGTTCCAAAGTAGCCACCCTGGCCCTTCTTAGCTGATAGCACACTTCTGGTTGTTGTGCGTTAATAAAGAAACATTTTTGTCCATCAAGGTTGGGACGAATCCCGGTGGGAACTTTGTTTACCATCTTGTTGAATTTGGCCACGAAATTCCTCATGGGTTCTGTAGGCTCTTTCTTTGCCTGAGATAGTTGGGCAAGAAGAGCATGTTCATCTTCCGCTGTTTTGAATCGATTTTCAAACTTAGTTTTCATATCATCCCAACTTGTAATACATCCATTGGGTAGATGATGAAACCAATCTGCAGCAATATCATGCAATGTCTCGATGAAGAGACGAATAGCAACATCTTCGTATTCTACTGAAAAAATAGCACATGCAGCGAAGAAGGTAGAAATATGATCATCTGGTGACATCTTCCCATCTCCGTCGAACTTGGGAAGAATCTTTCTTGATCCTCGTGGGAGTTCATGTCGAGCAGGTAAGGCCAATGGGCCTATGGCATTTCCCCATGGTACATTGGCTGCCATTGGAGAAAAGGTGGTATGCGAAGGTAAAACAATGTGAGCAAGGACAAGTGCTTGACTGGTAGTGATTCCTTCCTTGCTTGCTCTTTCAGGACTTGATGCAAGGCTTGCAGATCTACGAGGTGTGTTCTTCTTGGGAGGAGATAACTTGAAACCAAATTTTCCTTGAAAGTCAAAAGTGGGGTCAGATCTACCTTTAGCTTTTTCTCCTTGCGTAAACCTCTTTCCTTCCAGTTTGGAATATTTATGGTGAAGAGATCACTGGTGTGTTCCGACCAGCTCTAGCCTTTTCTCTTTGCTCTCTTTCTTGAGCTATTTGCGCCTGAATAACTCTAACAACTCTCACGGCTTTCTCTTCTTCGTTATCTAGTACTGATGCGGCGAGATGAAAATGATGGTTACTTGTGCACTTTTCCCAAATAGCTTGCCTCAAATCTGATGATATGTCTTCTTGAGTATCTGCAAAAACAAGATTTGGTTGCAAGATAGGTGGGTTACCTGTAATAGTCATACAACTTATTACCTGGGTGGAAGAGGACCACGTCGGTGAAACAACTATCAACACGTGCCCAAGAGGTCTTCTGGCCACAAGTGCGGGTGCTCTTCTTCTAAGTCTTCGATGTAGATTTCTCTGTCAATGGCTCTATCAACAGCCACAAATTGCTGCAAGCTTTCACGGTTTTCCCAAGCTACTATTCGAAGGTTGGCAGCAATGTCTCCTTGGAAATATTCATCGGGCACAAGGTTCGGTTGAAGAACTGGAGCTTGTGCAGAGGGGATAGTCATAAAGATTTAACCAAGCACTGGTTAACGATTTCTGAATCCCCAGCGGAGTTACCAAAAAACTGTTAGCATATGGATTTGCACGCATGCAAATGACATGCAACAGTGTGGGAATGAAGTCCCTCCTCAATGAAGGTGAGGCTGCCTTTATTGAAAACCAAAACTGTATTTACATCTGTACATTCAAAATTGTATGTGGGGGGGTGTTTTGGAACATCAATGGAAGAAAAGTGAATGAAGGAGATAGAATGAAATGAAGGAAAGGAGTGGAATGGAATGAACTGAAAGAACATGCAAGAGTTAGGTAAAAACAGAGCCTAATATTGCATGAAGAGAAAGATGAATAACCAACACAAATAAAACGGAGTTTGAGTTAGCCAAACAAGAACATGCAAAAGGGAACACACATGAGCAAGTAGATAGTCAGAGCTTGATCACTGTGAACTAGAACAACTGATTACTAATGTTGACAATAAGATCAAAGATAATATTTGCATGCAAGATTCAAACACCTAACATCTAATGAACATAAGAACACCAAATGTTACAAGAGACAATGAATGAGACACAAAGTTCTTATTCTATTAACTCCAAAATGTTTTTCACAAAGAACACAAAGTTTCTTCTTGAAACAAAGCTTGCACAAAAGTATTCTTCTTCTCCTCTCTCAAAGTCACCCTTACAAATGAGCCCCTCACTTCCTTTTATAACCCAAAAGTTGGTTACGAAGTAGTTAGGGTTTTAAATGCACATTAAATAGGGCACTTAAGTGACTTTGAATTTTTCAACCAACTTTTAAAAAGTGACTAAAAATAGAAACCACTTAAGTTAAAAGGTCATTTAAGGAAAAATACATAAATAAAAGAAATGGGTACATGTGGACCCCACTTAAATGACTTGTATGCACACGTAGACATCCTAGTCAGCAATGTGCCACCTAGATCAAGACACCTAGGATCAGTGCCTTATCCATTGGGCCAAGAGTCCGCCTATCCCGATCGTACGGGAATGAACTCATTGACTGTGCTCTGCAATCCTCCAAATGACAAGAGTGTTGAGCCTGAAACTTGAGCAATTCATCCACCCCTCCATCTGAGCAATATTCTGGTGTAAGAAAGTTTGTCTTCATTCGTATTCACATTTGCAATTACGCACAATTCTCCACATACTCCGAATACCTTTCCATGGTGAATTATTCATTTGTCATGAGACCGTAGTCGTTACGCCACCTTGGTTTGTCAGAATCCAGCCTCTGGTCTTTCGCCATTGAAAAGATCTTCTAGGAGCCAAATTCACAATTCACTGCCTGGAGTTATGTCCTTTGTCTTTGTCACCATCCCAAAGTGTTGATCTCCCGAGCAGAATTCGTGAGACTTCAGAGTCTTGGAAATCCATCTCCTTTGCCCCATTGTGAATGAGTGGTGTTGAAAAATCATCGAAGTGATTTATGAATTCGTTGACACACACCTTAGCGTAGTATTTGGTCTTTTTTGGAGTGATGGATTCTAACATTTACGCAATCGCTTCCAAGTTTATCACTATTGGCTTGATGACCCTCTTTCAATTCTTCAGGGTATCATGTAGCCAGGTGGGAACCTCTCCAAGTACCTCATTGTACATGGTTCTCGTGTTCATTGGGAATTGATCTTCATCACGCTGAAGGGGATCACCTTCGGGTGTTGCTGAAATTGGATCTTCTTGTTGTGAGAAAGATGTTGTCGCCATTTTCTCCATTTGTGATGATTCTTCAAATGTAGGTAGGGAAAGAACCAGATCATCAACTTTTGGTTGAGAAGTTGTGACTACTTCCACAAGTTGGGCTGGTATATTTTGAGGTACTTCATCAACGAGTTCCACCTCTAGAAATTGTGTGATATAGATTACAGGTGCTTGTGCATGAACCAATGCTCTGAATTATAGTGTTGAGTTGTTGATTAGGCCTGAAGAATTAGGGCAATCATGCAAAGACGAATGATGACTGGAATGAGAAATTCTCGAGATGTGCTCTTTCTTCACTTAGGTGTTTAGACGACTCAACTCACGAATGAGCCCTCAATCGTATCGCTCCTAGCTTGATTGTGAGCTCATGCATTTTCAACTTGAATTCGGACTCCCATGGCGATCCATGCCCTTTGTGTCATCTTACCTTCTTTCCAGAACCGAACTCCCTGAGTTCTTCTCTGGCTCAACTCACTTGAATACTGAGCTTAACCCAACATTTTTGAAAAGAATGGTTTTACCACAATGCTCACGGTTCTTCCTTATTATATAACACTTGTAGTAAGAATGTTTTGGCTTTGCCATAATAAGCACAATTGTACCTTCCAAACGATGAGAAAATACCTTTACCGATAAAGACCTAATGCTGCCATGATTATGACCCGTTGAAGATGCTCATATAATTGCAAAGCAAATTGTGCTTCAGGAATATTCTGATATGAAATAGATCCACCTCTATGAGATTCCCTTCCATGAGTTACATCATAAAACAAGTAAGGTCTCAATAGAGAATATTTGTAATAAACTTCATCAGGTCTCCTGGTAACACTCTCACTGTCACTTAATTCATTTTGATAAAAATATCTTGAAGGAAAAAACCCGAATTTGAGGATGCATTCGATTATGAGCGGATAACAACATAGTTGGACGACCTGCTTGTTGGAAGTGCTAAAAAAGGCTTCTACTATACTGCAACATGCCTGCTGCCTGACTAATTACTGTTACAGGCAGTTGTTGTGGATCCCCAACAAAAACATGCCTTGCAGCACCCAATGAAAGTGGAGGTAACATGCCAACTTCACTAGCTTGTAGCTTCATCTATAACCACCATATCAAACCCATGGGCTAGGCGCTGGAATAACTTCCGGCCACTACTAGAAACAGTAGTGAACACAGTCTCAGCCTCATTTGTAAAACTTGCCTCAAGATTTGATCCAGCTTCTTCCATGGAAGCGACTTTCCAAAATGAAAAGGCGAGACAACTCAACTAGAACTTTATCTCGTTCTTCTACTACAGCTGCAAGATTTTGCAACAACTGATCATGACTGTGGTCGCATGCAACCAGAACATCAGGATCAACACCAACGGTTCCTTGGGATCGCCCTGCGGCAGCTGTCGCACTTAGCTCTCTCTGGAGGCCACTGATTTTCTGAGATAAGTTTACTTCTCTACCCTGTAGCTGCTGCATATAGCCAATTACTTTCTCACGGCACTTTCCTAGGAGAATTTTAGTTCTACGCTTCACTGATATTGCCTGTGCAACATGATTTTGAGAATCCACACCCACCCTCGCAACATCAAGGTGATAGACCTTCATTTCACCATCAATGAATCCATGATCCAGAACACACTGTAGCAATTCATCTGTTGCAGCATTTGATGGAGCGCAAACAAGAATTCGTGGTTTAGGGAAAAGTTTAGGAAGCATACGGAACAATGTGTGATCCATACTCTGAAGAACATCATCGATTGATCCTGTGCCAATACTGTCAATACTTTTTGCATTATTATAGGATTTCCTGTAGCTTTCAGGAGCAAGTTTCTTAAGCAGTGCACCATAATAGTGCTGATATTGAACAAGATGAATAACATTCAACATTCCTCAGACTGTGTGTGTCCTGTCCCTGGTGGACCTTGCACCAAAGTGAAGGGCCAGGGTTCCTGCCGTCTAGCAGACCCAACTCCATTTGTACCAGGTGATGTATGCATAGCAGCCCACTGAATTGCGGCTAGCTGTGGATCATTGAAACTCCTATGAAGATGGTCGATAAAATTTGGTGTGAAACATTCAGGAATTGCTGGAGGCTGCTCCCCATTATTTGGAAAGTGCTCTGGCCTGGGATTTAAAATTGCTTTCTGCATTCTCATCCTTTGCATGCATGGAAAGCTTCTGGTGTTCTTCTCCTTCAGATGCGCGGGATGTTGTCTTGTCTATCCTTGCACCTTCTCTTCCTGGCGCGTGGAAAGTTCTTTCCTCTAGTTGGTGCGTGGCCTAAGCTGCTCCTTTCTGCATGCATGGAAAACTGTTCTTGCTTTGCTGTCTGAGCGCAGTGTGTGGAAAGGATTTTTTTATTATTTGTTTTAAAAACTTTTCCTTTCTCTTTACCAGGCGTGGCCTTTTAAAACTGTTCTTTATCTCTTCCACGGCCATATGCGTGGCTTTTTGGTATGATTGTTCTCCAAATGCGTATGGACTGTCCTCTTCCTTATTCTCCCACAGCTGTGTGTTGAAATTGACTGTTCTCCTTCCTGTCTTTTCCTTCAACCAATGCGCATGTAGTTTCTCTTGCATAATGTTAACAAAGTATTATGTCTTCCTGAAGAAAAAGAAGCTTCTGAATTTTTCCACCGGGTTTGATGGAGGAAGTTACGAGGATTAATTCAACTTCCTCTCATCCCGGGTAGTGGCTTAAGTGCCAGGGGGAAATGGGAAAAGTAACGGGCAATTGCCAACGGGAATGGCAAAATGGGTTGGCAATCCCCGTCCAATTTCCCCATGTGGGAAATTGGGGAATTTTATGCCCGTTTGCCAATCCATGATTTGGCAATTGGTAGAGGAAAACCCACGTGCGGGAAATTTGAAGGAAATTGCCAAGAAAGTGGAAATCCGGGTTCGGGAAGCCAACCCGGCAGTTGGAAACAAAAGCTTACTTCCCCGGCACTAAAACTTGTCGAATGAACTTTAATTTATATTTATTTAATTAAATACTCCTTAAGTGATTTTTTAAAAATTAATTTAATCAAACAAGGAGCAATTAATTAATTAAATATTAATTAATTATTTTAATGTATTTTAATGCGTTTTATAGCCTGGCGGGAAGAGTTCTTGCCCGAAAATCACGAAACGAAGACCGAAACGATCAAAAAAATAAGACGATCGCAAGGAGTCCAATGAACCACGCAAAGTAATACTTTTCAAAATTTTCTAATTTTTAATTATTTATTTTGGTTATATCAATGGGTTATGGTGTAGTTAGGCCTACTCTTGGTGGTATTACCTCTAAGGTGATTCTTCTTGGTGAAACATATTTCATGGCTTCTAAATTTCTTTATGCAGTTGAGAGTGTTAATTACATTGTATGTAAAATGGGTTTATTAGATAGGACTGTGGGTTGAAACAAGTGTTCAGATTCAGAGAGAAGATGTCCCACAAAATGTCTCGCATCTGCTCAACCATCTCTTGGTACAAATATCTTCACAAATAGGCTGGTAGTGAGAGGCATGTACATGGTTTATTATCTCTTGTTATACCATCAAATGGAAGGGATCCAAGAGTAGGCTCGCAGACTGTTGAAAAATATTTGGTACAGATGCGGAATCGAGCTCCACAGCTTGGCATGATTCATTTTCAATAAATCATAGTTCATCTCTCCTTATCTTTCATAATTCTTGTAATTTAGTTTTTCACTTGCAATAAAAGAAAATTTTAAACTATAGCAATATCATAGAATTGATAGTTTTAAATGAACTTGTTTTTAAAACAATAAGACATCATATCGTAACTTGCGCAATCAAAATATTCCTTGGTAGACAAGGATGAACTCAAACCCTCATTTTGAGATGATCTAGCAAAATTCCTAACCAAACTAGATTGCTACAGTTGACAATTTGAAGTTGACTTCCCTGTAAATATGTTGACCATTTCCTTGTTTAAATAGATAAATTGTGATTTTCAAAGATTTGTAAAACAATCATCATAACTCTGGAAAGGAGATGTTAAGATTCCTTCGTATACCTTGTTATTTCAGGAGTCACTTCAATCCTTGGATTGATCTTGAATGATCATCTGTGATCTTTTTTTTTCCTTTTAAGAGTCCTGTTACACATGTTTGCAACTATAGGAAGTTTTTAAAAGTGAAAAGTTGGGTTTCATTTCGTCTCACAATTTGAACCCTGAGCAACAAAATGCTTATCTGTCTTTGTAAACCTCTTGTATTTTTACTAGACAATTTCCTAGAACCTTCGGTTCAAGAAAATCACATTTCTGGTAAGTTTAGAAAAGAGGTTTTGTAGGCCTTCGGTCGCAGTTTGACTAGGCCACACTGGACCAATTATGATCGATGGCCTAGGAAAAATAGCCACCAATCGTAAATCATTCACCAGTTCGGAATTTTGTTAGTTCCTGTGCATTCTTGGTGTATAGGAGGACACATAGAAACTTACTCGTTGTGTGTTTTCTCATTAAAAGACAACGTTTGAAAATGGTTTCTTAGCCTTCGAGCCTAAGTTGAACATTTTTACAACTAGCAGGAAAACATAAAAAGAAAGTTATAGGACACCCGTTCGGTTACCAAACCCCCATAGAAACCTGTGTACACTTATAAATAACTTTTTGAAACTTTTTCATGTGATTTGTGTGAAATTGAACTTTTGGGAAATTAATGGATTCTCTCTTCCCTATCTCTTTCTCTCTCCTTGGTTAAGAAATGAAGTGAAATGAAATGAAATAAATATGTGTCTCTAGCGCTCTCCTTTCGAATGCAAATTATTATTCTGTAAATGGAAACTAAAAATTTTAACTAAGTTAGATGTAGGTTGATGGCATGCCAGCGATTATTGATAATTACATGCTCACATGGTTTTGCAGGGTGGAAGTAAGATGGCAAAAAGGCGTGGTGTAATTTAGTGTTTATTATTGTAATCTATAAATTTCATTGTAAAATATATTTATGTATAATATATTGCCATGTTACAAAAAAATTATATTTAAAATTTGGTAATATGTATGAGATGCTAGTTTTAGGGATGCCTTGGGAAATGTGCATTTAATCATAGGTGCAATTTTAATTCAGATTCATGCATGGTAAAAAAATTGGATATGTATATTAAATGAAATCAAATGTAATAACTTATAGTGCATTCTCGTTGTGAAATTTATGATGAAATCTCCAGAGTGTTGTGTTATTTAACTAGCAAATATAGAAAAGAAACATAATTATAACATTCAACCTTGGTTTAAAGCTTGTGCATTTCTACACTTCTAGCATGATCTTTCTTAACACAGATGGAACCAAAACCTTTGAATGAACTTAAATCTCTACACTCGATGACACCTTCTAGCTTAAGTAAATAAGATCACAAGTTTGAGTTATCTCCATAGCCTGTATGTTTAGCGACATTGTCATGAACCCAAAAACTAGGAACGATATGGTCAAAATTTATCTAGAGTATGTGGTTCCCTTCTAGGATTGGTAACTGTGTGTGTGGTAAAGAGAATGTGTTCTCTTCAGGTCTGACACTGTGTTAAGTGGAGAACACTACCTTGGAATTCACCTTAAGAGTCGTTGTTCAAAGCAAGGACTATGTGGTGTAACCTTACCATATATGGAGTATGTAGAACTAACACTTTCTTAGTATCCTAGTGGACTACCAAGTCTTTCGAAGTCATATCTAGAAATTAACTTCATCATCAAATGAATTCCTTATGGGATCTAGACAATACAAATGGAGGTAATGAAATATTTGTACTATGACTTCAACTCTTGTTAATGAGCTCTTTTGTTCGTCACAACTAAATGTGTTACCTTAGCTAGTGACAATATAGCACCCTGGTATTTTACAAAGGGTTTATAGGCTAAATATTTTTCACACCTTAATCTGATCTATAATAAGACGTAGAGCCCTGAGTGCAAATTGGAATTAAACTAAACCTTAGTTGAGTAGGAGATTAACTTATGGGTAGAAAATTGTAAGTAACCTTTTGCAAATGAAATTGATTTGAAAGATGTTGACTTAAGAGAAACCAGGAAACTAAAAACTTGGTCCTGTAATCCCTTTTTATGCCCTTTTATGACATTAAGAATAAAAGAAAATTCACATGTGGAATCATGAAATGCAGAAACATGGGATCTTACCTTGAAAACAAATCTCTTGTGGTTTGTGTTTAGTCATAATGCTTACAATCAAGTACTTATTCAATATGTTAATCAAGTTCTTTCTTAACTCATTTTGTTAGAAAGTGATGCCAATAAGAGACCTAAGAAAAAATGTAAATGAGATGAAAAGTAAACAAAAAGAGTATCTGTGATAATGGTTTAGTAACAAAATTCCACTTGAAGCCTTTATGGTTGATTTAAGAATTGACTTTTGTTACAAATGGATACAAATATTTCCTAGTGGTATTAGGCATTTGAGCCAATATAGAGTCCACCAAAATAAAATAAAAATATGACATGTAAATGCTAAATTGACTCAAAATAAATTTGGAACTAAACAACCATAGCATGAGAAACAACCTTTAACGTAAGAACATTTTTTTCGGAAACTCATAGTTTCTTAAAATTGTCTTTAATTAACAAATGGTCTATGGATAAGTAATAGGATTTGATAAAGGAATTGATCGTGCATTCTCCTTTAAAGACTTTTTCCTTGTAAAGTAAAGTAATTGAAGATTGTAAAGTCGGAAATTTTAAACGTTATTTGTTTAATTATCTTGAAAGGTCATACAATGGAAACCTAAAATTAATGAAGATGTAAACCATAAATTAAAAAGTCATGTTATTTGTTTAATTATTTGTAGCGAAGATACCATATGGGCTTTTGTGGGATAATAGTTTTTCATGTTATCAATGTATTGGGTTATTATAGGGAACTAATATAGTTGGCACATGTTTGTTTTTTGATGTTCTTATATGTACTTCCTATTTAGACAAGGTATTTACAAGTTCGTGTGCATGAGTTGATATTTGAATTTTGTAGCTTCCATACATGTGTCTTTTCTTACCTCTCTATCAATAATATAACTATATGCTCAGTATAAAGGTAAAGATATTTGTGTTTCCAAACATGTGACAATCCCCAGATTCATAATGATTATTTCAGATGATCGGTAAAGATATAAACAAACTAGTGGGCATAATTTTATCCCTCCATTGAATCTACCTAAATATTTTTTAGTATGGATGTTCTTATTAGAGGGATCCTGAATTGCACCCTATGTTGATTTCTATCTCACTCTAGTCTTGAGAAACATCACTTTGTGATTGTCAGAAACATCATTAACAGAGCATATTAGGGCCCTATTCCCCATTGGTACCCTTGTTTTGAGCTCATAGGCCATTAACAGGATCAAAATAGGTTTTAAATGGAGTAGATTATGTTATTTCCCCTCATCTAGATTTAATAGAAAGTAGAATTTCTAAAAAAAAATTATGAGATTATTTCCACAACTTCTTATTTTTGAATATTATATATGGAATAAACTAGAATTATATCCACTTTTCTATATAATTTTTGGTATTACAACAATACATGTGGATATAAGATGGCTGAAATAATAAAAAAATTGTAAACATGAGTTGACGTTTATAAAGGAAGATTAAGAAGTGTGAGAGGGGTTTCTTCAGGAAACAATGGACAACCATACGATGACAAGGTAAATTTAGAGAATATTACTTTCACTAAAATCCATTTTACATGTTCTACGACTGGTTTTAGGCCATGTACCCAAGTCTAGACTTCCCATAAATGCTAAGTACCCCCTACCATATAGTACCCGTACCAAAACAGTCTAGATCTAAGTGATTATCTCTTTAGATTCTCTAATTTTCGTTTGAAATTTAACAGTATTCTGATTTTGTAGATGTTTTAATCAGAAACCCTAAAAACCCTACCAATGATTTGGGTAAAAAGAAATCAAATGCTAAGAGGAAATATATTGAAGAGATACCTAAATAGGAAGTTAAATTGTATCCTTTCCTTATTAACTATTATTTCCCGGACTCAACAGAAGACCTTAATGCAGCAACATAAGAACTCGATGCAGTTGAATGCAGAACGAAGCAGAATACATAATAATTTTCCTTGCAGAATGAAACATAATGCATAATAATTTTCCTTGGTTTGGTTTATGTTGACTATTTAAAGGCAATTGAGCATGCAAGAAAAAACCAATCAAAAAAGCAGTTAAAAATAGCAAAAGCCAATTAAAAATAGCCACGAAAAGCTAAAAACAGAAAAGCTTTGATTTTTTTCTGGTAGGCTGTCAAATTTAACATCATTGCATAAACATTCGGAAGGGCCTTTCCCATAGGGGTAACACCTTCAGTGTAAAAATTTGCACACTAAAACAGAGGGTTAGAAACATATATTCATTTCACTTAATTCCTTAAGGAGAGAGAGAGAGAGAGGTTTGGAAGAGAGAGAAATACTATTTTGCCAAAAGTCCAATTTCCCACAAAAAGTAACAAGATAGAGTTCAAAATATTTATTTACAAGTGTTAATAATTTTCCACGATGGTTTTCTAACTTGACTGGGGTCCTACAACTTCATTTTTACATTTTTCTTGTTAGCTGTAAAAATGCCCAATTTAGGCTCGGAGGCTAAGAAACCACGTTCAAAATTTGTCTTCTTTTAGGCGATGCACCACAGGGAAATTACTACATGTCCTCCTATATACTAGGAATTGATAAGAATTGGTGGAATTTGAAACAGGTGAATGATTTTCAATTGGCAGTTAGGTTTCTAGAGCCACTAGTCATAACCAATCTTGTTGCAATAGCCACCAATTTTAGCTCAAGGGATAAGAAAACCTCAACCAAAACTACCCTTCGATAGGTGAACGTATAATGGAAAAATATCCTATATGCTCTCCTATATATGGAGATATCACCGGAGTCGACGAAACTAAGAACTAGAAAATGGGTCGCAAACATCGATGAGTTTTTTGGAGCCACCGGTCCTAGTTGAACTAGTTTGACCTAGTCAAACAACTACTCGAGGCCTACAAAATTCCTTTGCCAAACTTTCTAGAAGATTTTTTTCCCCAAACTAAAGGTTACAAGAAATTTTCTAGTATATATGCTAGAGGTTTGTGAAGGCAGAACTACATTTCATTGCTTCGGGTTCGAACGGTGGTTTAAAACGAAAGCCAACTTTTCAATTTTCGCAACTTCGTAAAAATGCAAAATGGAGTAATAGGGCTCCTAGAAGAGCTACGAATTAGAGAGTGCAAATTGTAAAACAAGGTCAAGCTATTGTTTTACACAAGTCTCTACATAACAAGGAACACATACGACATTTGACATCTCTTTGACGGGGCTTGGTGTGTTTTTTTGCAAGTCTCTAAAAATTGCATTTTCTAACTTTACAAGGTAGATGGAAAAGGTTGTTTTAGTTAATCAATCTTCTAGTTCTTACCAATACCGATGGACATGAACACCTAATTTTGACACCCTAGGTCTAGAAATATAGAAGGTTGAGGTCATGACACGGTTGATAGACAAATTGTAATTCGATAGCATAAATCGGGAGGTGGAGTTTTATTGTTTTAAACTATCTAGTTGGTTAGATATTCAAATGTATAATTATCCAATAGTTTACTATTTCTATTATATTTCAAATGAAGAAAAAAATTACAAAACTTACAAAATATGAAGGTAAGGAGACCATGCCTAAGAGGAAATGAATCTGTTAAAGTTGTGGAGCCTGATTCCGCATCTCCATAAGCCATTTCCTTGAATCTTCGCGAGCATAAGGAACACTCCACCAATTACCTTTGCTCAAAAGTCTCAAGATCCACTTTAATAAAACTATTTGTGCATATCTAGAAGATGAAGCATTCCATGAGGCTATATTTTTCTGAGGCATTTGATTGAATAGTTCAGTACCCCATTTACACTTCCCAATAAATTATTAGAGTCATCAATAACCTTTAAGTATAAGTTGACTCCCCACTAAAACCAAGTTCATCTCCCAAATTGTTGCAAGACATGTTTTTTAGAGAGAGATTCACATAATTCCATCAGTTCAAAAAGAGAAATGTTCTTGTAGGTACGAAAATAGTAGGGTATTTTCCAGATTTTACATGGCAACCCACATGCTCACTTTTGCACAGAGGTTTGATAGGAGAACATAAATTACAACATTTTATCATCCAACTCAAAAGGAGAGTTGTCATCAATAGTGACTCCACATTTTATATGCTCTTTAAGCACTAAGAAAACACATCCACATTGACGCCAAAGGTTTGATTGGGATGTTGATAATAGGATTTTCCTCAAGATAGCTGACACGGCCAAGAATATATGTTGTTTTTGTTTTCTTTTTTATTCTAAGAGGAAACCATACCAAACAAGAATTTAGATCCCTTATAGTGTGACCATTATAAACTAATAAAATGTGAGTAAATTTTAAAAATGGGGGAATGTTGGAAGGATTTAATTGAGAGTGGTTAGAGGAAATTATGGCCCCCATGTGAAGGCACGTGTGCTGGTGCACATGGAGGGTGGGTTGGTGGCAGGTGGTGGCATGTAGCAGGAACTTGTGCAGAGCACGGTACGCCCTTTTTGAATTTTTATTTTCCTTACATAGAAATCCATCTGCTTTATTGGAGATATAGAGTTCTTGAACACGCATTAACCCAAATTCCCGTTACAAATTTAGTTGTATTTGGATAGTTGCAGCGAGGGCTTTATGAGGGGGGTTTGTGTTAGGCGGAGCTCTCAGATCAACATTTTAACATTCTTAACATATGTGTTATTTTAAGTGTGTGTGATTTTATTTAGCGACATACTCACGTTTTACAATTGTCTTATAGTTCCTCCAGGATGATGATGTCTTCATCCTCTTACACTCGCAATTGATCAGACTCTATTAGACCGCATACAATTTCAGCGGGATTTATACTACCTTTTAAGGCTACAACCTGATAAGATTGTGTGGATCCTCTATCAAATGTTGTATGATGGAATCAGTTAACTACATTAATATCCTAAAACAGTTAGAATGAAATAGTAGTTAATGATTAAATCCATTATTATTCCCACTAGATAGATGTAAATTTCTGAGTTTCTAGATAAGTAGGAGCCTTTAAAAATGGGGTAAGATGTAATTCAGGTTGTATACTTTGGATAGTTTGCAAACCAAATAAAAGTGCAGTCTGCACATAGAATCATTGCTATCTTAACATACAAGATATGTTGAACTCGACTTGAGCTGCATTAGTGAACTAGGATGCTTAAGTTGGAAACATTGATCCGCAAAGCTTATTTTACTCCATCCTGTTTAATGAAATCTCACCTAGTCACATATATAGCAGTTTTCTATTGAAGCACAGGCTTCAATCAATTGTATTCAAACAATTGTCTAGTTTCAACGACACGTGAAAGTTCATTGACATAAACTTGAGAAGTGGAAAGGATTGCTCCATTTTTTCAGTCATTACATGATACAAATACAGTAGGCACAATAATTATCATGAGGATGTTTTTTAGAGAATAGTTTTGAAATAATTTTAAAGGAGGTTATAATTTAAAAAAAAGAGTGGTTTCTTGGAATGCCTTAACTACAGAATATGCACAAAATGGGTTTGTTGAAATGGCTTATAAACTCTCAAGAAAATGCAATTGGAAGGGTTAAATGAAAATCCCACAACTTTTGCTAGCCTCCTACCCCTTCATATTCCTTAACATGGCCTTCAATTAGCACACATTTTCTCCATCGCTAGGAAACTCATGATGTACACTGGTAACCCCATTTCATCATGTTTGGAATACGCTATCATTATTGTTCCTTAGCCAAGTTCCTACTTAGTCTCCTCTGTGCAGATTTATTTGGAGTTAACTTCCAATCAATGTTGATCTGGTGTAAAATCTAATTACAAGTTGTCCTCACATGTTTGGAGTAATTATTCTCCAACAATGTAATAGTAAAACTTCTTCTTGCAAAGAAAAACTCTAGCTACAAGTGTTAACATTGGCTTGTCTAAAATTTGTTATGTCATGCACCTCTTTCTTCAAGGGATTTTGAACACAAGAAAACATATCTCCTTTAATCTAAGGCAAAGACATGCTGTGGGGATGTTGTAATGAGGATATGAGGGGTTGTAAGTTATAAACAAGATATTTGGGATATGGTTTTAAAGTATTGTTGGGGATGTTTCACTACCCAAGATGGGGTTATATGTTTAGGTTTGACTCCCAAAGGGTTGAATAGGAAGGGTTGAATCCACACTTGAAAAAGGGGCTTACTTGATGCAATTTAAACTACACTCAAAGATCTAATCCTGAGGGAAAAATATCAAATTTGGGTTTTTTTTATTCTTTCTTGATTCACCTCTTTGGCGAGATGTGTTGGAGCCTTATAAAATGCGAATGAAACCACCTGGATCACCTCTTGCACTATGGGGTGCTAGTATTTCTCGGCATGGTCTCCTTACCTTGATCTTTTATAATTCTCATATAATTTTGTTATTCATTTACAAGGAAATAAAAATATTAAACGATTAGATACTCAAACAATTGGATATTTAACTAAATGGCTAGTGCAATCAATAAAACAACACCTTGTGGTATTTGTTACCGAATTACAATTTGATCGTCAACCATGTCGCGACCACAACTATATGCATTTATAAACCCAGTGTGTCTAAATTTTGGTGTTCATTCCCATTATTTTTGGCGAGAGCTATTATGAGTTAACTAATAAAACCATTTCTGTCTACCTTGCAAGTTTTATAAACGCAATTTCTACAGACGTGCAAAACAACATTATGAGCCCCTTAAAAGTGACATCAAGTGTCTTATGTGTTCCTTAATTGAGGAGAATCAAACCAAACTTTAGTTTTGACCCCAATCGACTGTGTGTACTCTCTTGGTCACTCCTTTAGGATCCTTGTTACCATGCTTTGCACTTTTTGAAAGTTGTGCAAAATTGAGAAGTTGGGTTTTTTGTCTTCTCGTTGTGTGGGCCCTAAACAATGAAATGATTGCCTATTGCCTTTCCAAACCCCTAGCATTTTTTTCTAGAAAATTTCCTGGAACGTTCAGTTGGGGAAAAACACTCTTCTTAATAGTTTGGCAAAGGAATTTTTTAGGCCTCTGAATGTAGTTTGACTAGGTCAAACTAGACTATTACGATCGGTAACTACAGAAAATATATTTCTGTTTGAAAACCATTTGCTAGTTCTCAATCCATTGACTTTGGCGAATTGTCCATATATACGAGAACTTGTAGGAAGTTTCTTGTTGCACGTGTGTCCATCGAATGTCAGTTTTGGAAGTGATTTTATGAGCCCTCGAGCTAACTTTTGATCATTTCCAACCAGGCCAATTATGATCAAGGACATCAAAAAGTTGGATGCCAAACTTAAACCGTTTGCTAGTTCTAAATTCTTCCAGTTCTTGTGTATTCTTGGTGTATAGGAGAACATGTATAAACTTACCCACGGTATGTTTTCTCTCCGGAAGGCAACATTTGAAAGTAGTTTCTTAGCCTCTGAGCCTTAATTGAATGTTTTTTCAACTAGCTGCAAAACGTACAAAGAAAGTGTTAGGACCGCCAGCTGGTAACTAAACCATTGTGGAAACTAGTTGACACTTGTAAATAACTATTTGAAAATCTACCATGTGACATATTGTGTGAAATTGAACTTTTGGAAAAATAGTGTTTCTCTCTCTCTTGCCTATCTCTTTCTCTCTCATTGGTTACGAAATAAGGTGAAATGAAATGAAATAAATATGTGTCTCTAACCACCCTTTTGAATGCAAATTATTAATATTAAGTAAATAGAAAACTGAAAATGTTAATTATGATAGATCTAGGTAGATGTCATGCCAACGATTTATGGGTAATTTTCATGCTCACATGGTTTTGCATGATACAAGAAGGATGGAGAAAAGGCGTTGTAATTCATTTTTATTATTGTAATTTATATAGGTAATTATAGAATTTATATATGTATAGTGTATTGCCATGTTACATAACAGGTTTTATATATGAAATTCGGTATATGTATGAGATGTTAGTTTTAGCTATACCTTGGGAAGTGTGCATTTAATCATAGGTGCAATTTTAATTCATATTTACGTATGGTAAAAAGGTTGATATATATATATATATATATATATATAGTTATATATATGTTAAATGAATTTGAAATTTATATTTTTGTAGTTTATTTCCAGTTAATGATAGACGATTAATTCATTGGGATGTCATGTTTTCCTTACCTTGAAAATGTAATAAATAAATCCAAACAAATCAGCCAACCCTAGTGTAAATTTGTGTATAACTAACCTGCATGTTTTTAATCGCTTAACATAGAAAAATTAGACCTTCGAATGAACCTTGCACTTGATGAAACCTCCTAGTTTAGGTATTTAAAGAGCGCAAGAATGGTTTATCGTCTTAGTCTATATGTTTAGTAACACCATCATAAATCCGCCAGATAGGAGTGACATGGTCAAACTTTATCTCGAGTAAGTAGAACTAACACTTCCTTAGTATCCTAGTGGATTAACTTGTCTTTCAATGTTATATTTAGACTTAAGTTTCTTCATCGAATGATTTTCTTGTGGGATCCAGATGAAAAAATGGAGCTAGTGAAATAGTTGTACTATGACTTAAAGTCTTGTTAATTATCTCCTTGGTTTGTCACAACTAAATGTGTCACCTTGGCTAGTCACATTTTAGCGTCGTGGTCCTTTTAAAGGCTCTATAGGGTAAGTATGTTTTCACACCTTAATCTTATCTATAATTAGGCGTATATTCCTGAGTGCATATTGGAATTAAACTAAACCTAAGTTGATTAAGAGGTTAACTTGTGGGTAGAAAATTGTAAGTAACTCTTTGCTAACGAATTTGATTGGAAATATGTTGATGTAAGAGAATCTAGGAAACTGAAAACTTGGTCCCGTAATCCCTTGTTATGCCCTTTTATGACATTAAGAATAAAATTAATTTCACATGTGAAATCATGAAATGTTAAAATATGGGATCTTACCTTGAGAAAAAATCACTTGTGGTTTGTGTGTAGTCATAATGCTTATAATCATGTACTTATTCAATATGTTAGAAAAGTACTATCGTAGCTCTTTTATTATAAATTGATGCCTATAACAGACCTAAGAAACAATGTAAACAAGAGTATATGTGATAATGGTTTAGGAAAAAAAATTCACTTGAAGCCCTTATGATTGATTTAAGCATTGAATTTTGTTAAGAATGGATACAAATTGTTCTTGGTTGGACTAGGCATTTGAGCCAATAAAGATCCACCAAAAACATAATTAAAAAAAAAAAAAATTATGACTTGTAAATGCTAAATTGACTCAAACTAAATTTAGAACTAAAACAACCTTAGTATGTGAACAAGTGTGTGTCTAGTGGAATGAAGGCTATAGGAAAGTGAAACTCGAACCTTCACCTCCTTTGATTCGTAATATTTCCCCCTGTCAACTTTAGGTTGGTTCCCTTGCATAATAATGGAAAACTTAAATATCAACTAAACATGTTTTGAGAAACAAACCTTTAACGTAAGAACGAGTTATGGGGAGACTCATAGTTGCCTAAAAATTGAATTTAATTAACAAATGATATGTGGATAGTTAATGGGATTCGATAAAGGAATCAATCGTGCATGCTCCTTTAAAGACTATTGCCTTACAAAGTAAAGTAATTGAAGATTGTAAAGTCATAAATTTTACACCTTATGTATTCAATTCTCTTGAAAACTATAAATTAATACAATGGAAACCTAAATGTAATGAATAATTAAACCATAAGAATTCCATGTCGTGGAGTATGCCTACCTGGTGTTTCTTACTATAATTGGGTTATTATCCTTGCTTTTGTAGTTTCGGTATGAAATTGATGGGTACCCTATGTTAGCCTATTATATGAGTGGGTTCATGTTTATGTAAGTGTCTTATGCGTTGTTGAGTTTCTCTACTTGTAGGCCTTTTGGTGTTGTGTGGTGAGAAATGTAAGTCAAAATAAATTATTCTGGTATTTTTCCTGTTGTATTTGTGTGTGTAGAATGTGGGCGTTACAGCCCTCATCCACTGAACCAGTGAATTGAAAATTGTATTTGATATTCTAAACAAGAGACTCGCTTAAAAATATATCACCCTTCTCACAAAATCATCTGGTGTTTAAGTTTGTAAGGATCTTCCACATGAGGCATCGACAACCTTTCTTGTGAACTCCAACTTATGAATCTCACTCAAAAAATATTGTAATTTTTTGGTCGAATATCCTCCATATGCAACAACCTTTTGAATATATTTTCATCTCGCTCACCTCCTCTTTAATCAAAATAATATTACACCACCCTTCACTCTTTATCAGTTTGGAATTCCAGATCTATGTTTGCAGGCTTGGATTCCAATTCCTAACTGTACTGTTAACCTGGAACAGAAGTTTTGACCTGCATTCATGGGCCACTTGATTAATGGCACTCCCTGAGTTACTCTTTCAAGCATAGACTTCCACCTGGAGTGACTCATGAAGGAACCCACAGATGAGTGGGAGAGAATAACGAGCTGCGGCACCCAACCCCATATGACAAATCTTCTCTTCTTTTTTCACTTGTGGAAGCCCTCTGGAAGATAACTTAGAGAAAGATCTATTTGGTTTTTTTATTTCACGGGTTCAATCTGTGGGGACACTTTGATAGCCCAAATGTATGGTTTCTCTCCAATTTCTAGAAAAGCAACAAGGGATTTTCTTTTCCTCCACCTATTTAAACGTATTCACAAGCAATCCCCCTTTTCCTCCTCTCGCATACAACAAAAACATAGAGGCATGTCATATTTTCCTTTCCAAGATACTTGAAACCAATTCAAAAGTAGATACAAATCTAAATCAATCAATTTATGAATAGTAAAGGGAGAAGATATTTGCGTACAAGTCTATCTCTGCATGCAGGACTAGTTTAACCCATAATGTACTAATTATAGGGTTTCTATTTATGATATATTAGCGTATCACAGTCACCTACAATGCTTTTTTTATTTAATTATGAAAGCATATCCCTGTAATCGTTGCAATTGTCCAATAACTACTAGTTCTACCATGTTAACTTGGGGTTGAGTGTATTTAATGCTCCTTGACCTCAAACAAAGTGTTTGTATTATTATGCAAGGAAAATGACATGTCTGAAATGTTGGGAGAATGTGACAGGTCTGAGAGGGGGAGAAGAAGTCATGGAATTACATCTCTCTCCCCTTATATAAGAGCATCATCCTCGATCTGACATAACACCAAGGGTATCAAAATGCATAAGAAATTAAGGAAAGTTAATAATGAAAATTTCCATCTAGGGATAAGATTTCTATCTTTAGACCATGACCACAAGGAAGAAGACATGTATTGAAAATTTCATCTAGTGTTATGTGAAGATTGGGAGTGCTATTTTACCTTTCTTTATTAGTTAATATTTTCCTTTACAGTAATTCTTAATCACAATATCTTAATATTATTTGTTTAAAATTCAGTTGCCTTATGTTTCGTGGGTACCCAACAGAAACTGACATCACAATACCACACCAAGGCCAAACACAACACTAATGGTTTACAAGACAACTTGATATGTACCTTCATGACTATATCACATCACAAGAACTCAACCAAACCATAGAAGGAACATACATGATCCACACACATAGTAATTTTCATATACATGTCCCTCGCACAAATGTACTCATAACATAGGCATACTATAACACAATGAATTCCCAACAGTATGCATACAAAGGTTTATCGTAACTCAAAACCACAATTGTAGCTATATAGGGTCAAGATGGAAATAACATCACAAAACATAAACTAGTCTCACAAGAGTACACATAAATCATAACACCAACTCCATACACCTCACAAAACATCACAGACAACTCCATATACCTCCCAAGAATTATAGAACAACTCCATATACCTCAAAAAGCATCACATGACAACTCCATATACCTCCCAAGCATCATAGAAAAACTCCATATACCTCCCAAAGCAATAAAATAAATATAAATTTTCCTTTTAGCTCCATGAAAGAGGTCGGTCACCCTATGGCCCTAGGAAAATAGATTCCAGACACCCCTAACCCAAGTGATATAATAACTTGTGGATCGACAACTCGTTAGTTATCTGTAACTCCTTGGGGCGTACTCCCATACAATGAAGTGGGTCCATAGGTTCCACCACTTCATGGTGAATCCCATGACCCTATTCCAACACATTACAACATTAGAACCAGCATAACAATCTATTTCAAATGCTAAGTGGCAAAAATTCTAATCCTTGAGCTAGCCTATAAACCTTTAAACCTAAAAAGCAAATTTAAAACTAAGTAAATAAAATGGAAAAATAGCCATAGTTAGTGCAAAAATCTACATGTTAATGAAGCAACCAAATTAAATTCCCAAAATATAAGAAGACGTCAATAAAAAAACTACATGTTTTAGCAATCAAAAAATAAAATGTTCAATTTACAAATTAAATATGTATAGAGAAATAGCAAATCATAATAACTATGTGGCCTTATACATCCACTAAAGGGGTACTCAACGAGTTGCTGACACTCAAACATCGAGCCTCAGCTCATAAAATAACATATCAAATAATACAACTGTCATTATCTTTATCTAAAGCATCCCTCCACCACTTCCACAAGGCTTGACAAGGCCGTAACTACACTTAGGTTGAATCCATACAATAACCATATAGGAAGAGAGAAAGGAGTACAAGTCACCATCTACTGAACCTAAGGTGTATGCGAAACACAATATGATGACATCTATTGAGCAAGTACCATACATACCAAATGAAAAAAAGTGGTTTTTCAGCCTATGTAACACTCCACTTATTATCTCATACTCGGCTTGAGTGACTGGTCAATGGTACACATTTCCTCACTCCAAACATACACCTTTTACCGATTTCCCTTACGGTACGTTAGTGTAATGTTCACAACACAACACATAAGTACATCACTAACACAATGGTGGTTTACACACATTAATCTTAGCGTCTACCTATGGTATCTATACAAGGTAAATCACAATCATTACATTCACATGTTATAATACATCATGTTACCACATACTGCACCCCAAATGCAAGCACTATAAAATAGGGATCATACGTTCACTATATGCCCCTAAATCATGACATGAATCATCACATATTAAACTAATTATAGGTATGAGGAAAAAAATATCTAACATTACAACATATATTCAATTGCAATTACAACATGGTGACACACACAATTCATCACATTACGGTGACAACATCATGATACAATCAAATTCAC
The DNA here is from genome assembly GCA_019776745.2 of Taxus chinensis. NCBI lineage: Eukaryota > Viridiplantae > Streptophyta > Pinopsida > Cupressales > Taxaceae > Taxus > Taxus chinensis. The sequence continues at coordinate 701,184,606 of CM034148.1, forward strand.
TTTACACCAATTTTTTTCATGCAATACATCAATACGTCTTCATATCACATAATGCCAAGAAACTCCAACACTCCGCAATCCACAATAACATTATTTTAACACACACCAAGGAAACACATCACACGTGAACTCCTCAATATTGAATCCATGAAAAGGAGAGTGAATTCTCTCATCACAAGAACATCAACATGATAACAAATACACATTAAGTGACATGCACAACATGTGTATTTATAATATCACAATTACAACATTGGTCACATAACATCATGTATCACATTACTCTTCCAAACTACACCACCACCACGCAAAACCATCACAAATCCAATCCATCTCAGAGCTTCAAGAGTATCAACCTCCGTTCTAATACCAAATGTAACACCCACGTTTTACACACACAAATAAAAAAGTAAAATTACCAGAATAATTTATTTGTTGACTTACATTGAAGTTTACACAACATTACAGGAGATCACTTAGGACAACACATAAAACATGATATGTTTTCACAAACATTAACCCACACAGAAAACATGAATACATGAGATGCACATCAAGGCCACTTATTTTTTTTTACAAGGCACAACATAACAATACAACAACCGTACAAAGTTGTAGATAGGGTCTTCCCACGGCAAGATATTTTTAGGACTACACATTTATTAAAATCATGTTTTAATTTTTTAAAGTTAAGATCTAGAAGGTCTCATAATATGTGAATCATACAATTCTTCCCCCCCCCCCCTTTTTTTCTAGATTTCCTTTATGCCATTAAACATTTAGCTTTTAGTGTATCTTATTGAATGAGGATCATCTACATAGTTCAATTACTTGTTTAATTCGCTTGTTCGTTAATAGGGTAATTACTTGCACACAAGACTACATATCTACACACACAAGGATACTAGGTATTATCCCTAGGATTCACTCATAAGGGTGTGCATCTTGATATTATATTGTACCTCTGTTACAAAATAGAACAAGTGTGATTCCAGAGGAGGGAAGGTTTGCATATTTTCTCAAGGATTTAGGTTCATGTTTCTTTCATCCATTTATAAATTGACGATTAAGTTAGCACGCAATAAGTATTATATGAAATAGGATCTTTATCCATAGCGAGAGGGTTTAATCACATTACAAGGAAGATCATGTTTCACTTTCCTATGGAATAACATCCAACAATTACACTTCCCAAGGCCAAGCATCAATTATAAGTTTACTATAGGTATGCTCCAACAATTAGTTAAGGATTCGAAGGATCTAAACATGGCAATATACTTCCTTATTTTCTTTTTTCTAGATTAGGTTTCCTAAGTATCGTTTTACGTATTACTTAAGAGGTTTTATTTCTCCCTAACTAGGTTCATATTATTTTTGTAATGAATTCTATAGACTATTTGTTATTACAGGAATCTGAATCCTAATGAAACCATGAGTCTGTGTCTTAGGGGATTTATCTCTAAGAACATGATCACATAGTTTCACATCATACATACATTACATAATAGGACAAGTGGGAGAGTAATATGGAGCATTCCATCATTTGAATGGTTAATTATTGCATTAAGGTTTACACAACGTGGATCCCTTTTACACATGACCACAAGATGCTTTAAACATGTAGCTATGAGAAAGATCTAAATTTCACATTTTTCTAAGCACATCATCTTACGGTTACACTTTCTTGTAACTACTTATATGTCATCTTGAGGTTGTGTGATAAATATCAACAAATAATTAAGGTTATTTCCAGCCAATTGAATCACCTAGGTAGTTTTAGATCCCAACTACCTATGCAATAATGTATAACCCAAGGTGAAGGCCGAACAATTTCAATCTAGGTCGTATAGTAGTTGTATAGTATTTACCCTCCATAGTTTCCAGCTCCACTACTAGAAAAAATATTTAGAGTCCTTGATTTTAAATTTCCACGTGTATACATGTCTACATCTTCTACGTTTTATTTTGTACAACTAAGTCTTCTACTCCTCTTATGTGTTTGATATGGTGTCTATCATTTATCAATTGTTGCAAGTATAAATACATTACTCTAATTATCAATAGTTAATTATAAATCTATTATATCATAATAATCCCCTAAAAAAATCATTAAATTGTCTTTATTATTGCGCACTTACCTAACATAGATTTAATTAGGGGGTGAATAATTATTGAACTTGAAATTTGAATCGAATCTATTTCTCAATCGTTGTTATCCCTAGTGTTTCAATTTTTCACTTTGCCTATGATTTATCTCAGCACCACAATGGCATAAAACTCCACCTAATCAATAAGATATTGAGAACATTCATAATTATCCTCATACTCGTAAGTGACGTACCCTCATGGCCTCTTCTCGACCCCATGAATCCATAATTCCTTCTATGTTGGGTCATACAACACATGTGGTGCCTTTGAATCAGTTAGAAATCACTAGTGAACATTCTCTTGACGATTATCCTAATGAATATGACACTATAGACCAAGAAATAATGAATTAATATCTAATTTTTTGGTTAAACTCTGTGAAAATTCTCATCACATTGAGCCTCATATATGTATCATTATTTTTTTTTATTTCTTTTGATCAGGAATCCAATGAGTAGGTCCCATTTTGGACCACCTCCTCTTCCATCAACTAGTGTCCATACAAATATCAGCCTATATATTTGGTACCTATTCTATTAGAGGCATCTAATCCCTCATATTTTAGTGTTTTCATGTCTATTCCTATTTCCATTTCTATTCTTGCATCTCTTATCTACACTCAAAATTCCTCACATGTTTATTATTAAAAAATATATATCTCTTGAATCCCTTGTTTAATCTTTACAAGTTCAACTTCTATAATTACATCAAAGTTGGTCTTCTTCCTCTCATATTATAGATTCTACATGATTGCTTCATTACCAACTTGCACAGAAAGTGGCTTCCTATTGTTCTTATATAAGTTTTTTTTCTCCTAAGCTTCATATAATATATGATAACAAGGGTGATCATTAAGAGTAATTACATATATTTCATAGTACTAGTATGTACTAATTTTTAGATGACACGTTATTGATTCAAATATTTAATGATAGCTTTAAGCTAGGTGTAACTTATATTTTTAAAAATCACCTTGGTCCAACTCCTTAATATGTTATTTAGGTCATGTTCACTATCTCATCCTTTTATAATATTGAGTTCACACTTAATAAGGAATTTAGCTCTTCATCTACATTTAGAATTATTGTGTCTATGAGTATCAAGTTTCTTATGATTAACATTGTTACACCCATCTTTGAGTATATTATATATAATCCATGTCACATCACTACATGAAACAAGAAAATGGATTTTAGAGAATTGAACCTTGTGTGGATATTCATCTTTGAATACTATGCTACTTATTTATCTTGGCCTATATCATAATTGTTCATTCCCAAGTTATTCGATTAAACACTCCTCTATGTGTATAAGCTATGTTGTAAGGTACTTGGATCCTCTCACTCTTTACATTTTATAGAACATTTCCTTGTTATGTTGCTATGAGATGTGTTTGGCCTCCATTAATAGGGTATAGATTCACAACCATGATGGAATCCTTTAAGTATTCCCTCTTTTAAGTAAAATATAGCATATGTTGGCCTTTAAAAAGTATGAAGGTGTCCAAAGTGATAAGTTATAGATAAAATCTTGCTTGAGATTGTTGTGCGGATAAGGAGATCATCACGACCAAGGGGAACCAAAATTACCATGGTGAAGAATTTAATCAATCAAAATGTTGAAAGTAGTGAGGCCAAACAAAGATAGAGGCTTGCAAATACAATGTCATAAGCCTAAAAAAAATTAAGCGAGCTAACATAGATCAATAATTGTGAGCAACAAGTGGTAGTGTGATAACACCACGAAATAACTACACTTGAGTAATTTATACAAAACCAAGGCAGAGAAATGCCTCCCTAATAATTGAACACCCTGTCATGTATAAATAATAACCACGAATATTGAACACAACTCGATTCTAATGAAGGGAAGAGATCGATTCCATTAATAACTATTATACATAGCAAATATCAACTCGTGAATAGAACCATGTCATGTCATAATTCACAAGATTATTCTCACTCAAACCATGCATATTAAAACTAAAAAAATAGCGTAGTTTAAAAGACACCCCTCATGAAAGTCCTAATTAAAACTCACCTACAAACTAATAAACCTCATTTAAAGCATTTTATGCAAGGGTTAAAGTGAAACCCATTTATATAGTTTATTCATATTTCTTAGCATTTAATCATCTGAAAAGTACACTGCTAAATATATGATTTACCATATACTTAGAAGGTTCCAAAATATACGTTGGAATGAGCAGGAGCGGATGAGTATTGGACAACTGGAAGACAGGTGTAAAGCATACCAGGTGCCTGTTGAGCAAAAAAGTAGAGTTTTGTTGCCAAAGGCTTCTTTAAATTCTTTCTCACCTTACTATTTCTCTCATTCTTTTTTTTCTGCTAATGAGAGAGAGGTCCTCCTCACAATGTTGTTGCTCCCCATTTTGTATGTTTTTGATGGTTTCATTGTATGAGACTACTACTACTCTTTTTTTGTTTGGACTTCTATATTTTTGGATTCTGCATGTATTTCTTCTGTTTGGATTTGTATCTTTGAGTTATTTTTATCTTTACAATTGTGTTTTGAGTTATTTAGTCTGAATTTTTGGGAGTTGAGTAGTGTTTGTGTCTAAATATTTGTGTTCTTTTGGGGGGACCAAACTAGTCAGATGTCATAATGTATGGAATTATGAGAAGTTGTGGGTGAGGGCATCAAAGCAGCCAGAGACAGAACAATTTAAATGGCAATAGATGCATCATCTTCATTAAAACAGTGAGTTTATTTGCTCTTTATATTTCTATGCATCTTGATATAGATGAGTTTAAGCTTGCCGTGTTGTGCAATGTTAAGTGTAAATTAGTCTAAGAGTTTTTTATTAAGTTTAATTTTCCCCTTAAATATGAGGGTTTAGTTTATTCATTTATATGTAGATTAAAGTTTATTTTGCCCCTATAATATAGGAGTTTAGTTTTTTCATATAGATTAACTTGATTTGGGTGGTTTACAAATTTCATTCAAGGTTTTTTTAGCTTAGGGTTTTATAGATGGATTTTTCTACTAATTAATGGCCTTTTCTAGTAAAGACAATTTCTGAATGTAAGCATATGTGGTATCTGATACATTTGTAATTTATTAGTGTTGTGTATTTGTTTTCCTTTATCATATTAAACTTTACTTGCTTTGGGTTCATATCTAAATTTATTTTCTTGTTAATGGTCCATCTGTGATTTACGTATTTATGTTTTATTTAATTGATTTATAACATATTTAAGGCAACGGATAGGGTTTACTGTTATAGTTTGGGGTTTATTTTTCTTAATGTTGCTTTGTTTTATGAACGAACTTTGCTGCATCTTGGCAGCTCAGGGTATTGCTAGGTTTCATGTATTTTATAGTTGATACTCTGTAGCCGGGTTAAACTGGCCAGATTAGTGGAGGCTATGGTGATGTAGGAGCTTCATCATTTTAAAAGTAAATGTGATTTTTGCCACACCCCTTTAACTGAAGGAAGGAAAACGGTACCCAAGGGATTCGATCCCTGTTGGGAATTTTATGTATAGTGATTTTGTGCGGTTGATTCTGTGAAAGTATATTTGGTGCCCTATCGATTGAAAAAAGTTATGATGGACATGATCTTCAAATCAGTAGATAGTCACACAGAATTGTTATAATGTAGGATTATTAGAGAGGATTTTTAGGCCACATTTGCAACTAGCAGAGAGATCCTCATTGTCATTCACTTTCCGGATGCCTCCATAGAATCCATCTAGATCACCTCCAACTTCAAGGACTCTGTTTCTTCTCAATTGAAACCTTCTCCACCCCGAACCAATGGCATACTGCCATAATTCTAGAAAAATCATTTCTACATCATTGTAGAAAATCTGCAGTCTTATACAACAAACAACATACAAGAAATAAATAGAATACTTAAATAACTTGCATAAACAGATGAATATTCAAACCAGCATTGGTGTGTGTAATCTCCATTAATAAAAGCTTCATCATACTCAGAGCTTCAGCTCTTTACAATCAAGTTGTGCATGCAGCTGTGTGCTTTCAATGCACATCCTTCCTTGCTTGTGCAAATTTCACACCTTTGTGTGTGCATACAAAGCAATTACAATCACTGTTATTTAAATATAATAACTCACCCATTAACAGATCTTCAATTGAGAATTCTAAATCTAAACTCATGCTTTAAAATAGTTACATGCTATGCATGAATTAAAACAGATTTATTTGAATTAAATCTAATGATAAAAATAGGATAAAGCTAACTTAACTAAAGCAAAATAAAACAAGACTAAAGCTAAAATTAGCTTTCCTAAAAAGCTATGGTTGGAATTGAATATGCAACACATGCATATTTCCAACACTCCCCCTTAATTTAAAACTATAGCTTTCACTCTTCTAGAGCTACGTTTGCTTCTTTGATGCCCACGAAACCACTCCTTTTCCAAAGTGAAAAGTATAGTTGGATGTGCTTTTCCAATCATCTATACTTCCAACACTGTCACTATCTATATAAGCAATGAGTTTGAACTCATCTAAACTTGAATAAAGAATTCCATGATTTCTTGTTCCACGTACATACCTCAAAATTCTTTGTCGAGCTTGCCAATGTGAATCTTTTGGAGATTCCATGAACCTTGATATGAGGCTCACACCATACATGATATTAGGCCTTATGGCTGTCAAATACATAAGAATTCTAGCCAAATTTTTAAACAATGTTGGATCCACAAATGATCCTTCATACTCTTTGCTCAACTTCAAACCTACTGCAACTAGTGTTGGCGTTGGCTTACAATTCAACATGTTAAACCTTTTCAAAACGTCACTTGCATACTTTTCTTATGAGATAAACACTTCACCTTCTGATTGTTGAACTTCAATACCCAAAAAATAATGCATAAGACCAAGATCTGTCATCTCAAACTCCTTCTTCATGGCTGATTTGAATGACTCTGTAGATAGATTTCCAGTAATGATCAAATCATCTACATATAAACAAACAATTAAAATTTTAGCTTGCTCATTTATCTTGGTGTATAAGGTAGGCTCGTTTCTGCTCCTACTGAAACCATTCTCAATCAAATAAGAATTTATTTTGTTGTACCAAGCTCTAGATGCTTGTTTGAGACCATAGAGTGCTTTCTTCAATCTATATACTTTTCCTTCATGACCTTCAATCTCATAACCTTCTGGCTGATTTACATAAACTTCCTCTTCAAGGAATTCATTTAAGAATGTTGATTTAACATCCATTTGATAAATAGGCCATTTGTTTTGAGCTGCAATTTCTAAAATCATTCTTACTGTGTCCAAACGTGCTACTGGTGCAAATGTTTCGTTGTAGGCAACTCCATATTGCTGCGTAAAACCTCTTGCAACCAGCCTTTCTTTGTGCTTCTGTACTTTTCCATTAGCATTGTATTTTGTCTTGTAGACCCACTTGGCTCCTATCACGTCCTTTCCTTTTGGAAGATCCATCAGCTCCCATGTCTGATTCTTCTCTATAGCATCAATCTCATCATCCATGGATTTTTCCCAAAATTCATTCTTTATAGCCTCTTCGTAATATACTGGATCTGCAGCTTGAGAAAATAATGCAAAAACTGAAAATGAATTAGTTGTATCAACATTATAAATCTCACTTAGACTTCTTGTTTTCCACTGTGCAGGAGTATTTGATGCAGGACTGCTTTGTAGTGATGGAGTAGCTTCTGGTGTTCCCTGTGATGTATCTTGCATGGCTGAAGATGGCTGAAATCTTGGTGACCTCCTGACTGTAGATGGAGGTGTAGCTTGTGCTACAACTTGTGGTGCATGTCCAAGATTTGTAGATACAATACCTTATTTATATAAATTTTCATCTGTCATATCATCATGTGGAATAGATGTTGCTATACTCAATGTTTTCTCTATACTTCCATCCCATGCTTCATTCTCAATAAACTGTACATCCCTGCTGATCACAACCTTTCCAGTGACTGGATTGTACAACTGGTACGCTTTTGTATTCTCTGAATACCCAACAAAAATGCACTTTTCTCCTTTGTTGTCTAACTTCTTCCTTAGCTCATCAGGTACATGTGCATATGCTACACAACCAAAAAACCTGAAATGTGAAACACTGTGCTTCCTATTAGTCCATGCTTGTTGAGGAACCATGTTCCTAACAAGTTTCGTTGGACACCTGTTCAAAATATAAACAGAAGTTGCTACTACTTCTGCCCAATACTGATTTGAAAGATGTTTTTCCTTCAACATGCTTCTCACCATCTCCATGATGGTTATATTTTTCCTCTTTGCCACACCATTTTGTTGTGGTGTATACCTAGTAGTAAACTGCTTTTGTATACCATGATATCTGAAAAAATTCATAAACTCATTAGAAACATACTCACCTCCTTTTTCCGTTCTGAGAACTTTGATGTAGTATCCACTTTGCTTCTCCACTAATGCCTTGAATTGCTTAAATGTATCAAAGGCATCTGATTTATGTCTTATAAAATATACCCATGTCTTCCATGTTTAGACATGAATGAATGTCATAAAATATGAACAACCTCCAATAGAAGTTGTTTACATGGGTCCACATAAATTTGAGTGCACAATTTCAAGTGGAGCACTTTCTCTTGTTGTTTTGCCAACTGGGAAAGAATATTTCCGTTGTTTCCCCCAAAATACAACCTTCACATACTCTTTTTGGTTTCTGAATCAATGGAAAACCTTTAACCATATTATTTCTATGTAATTAAATTCAAACCTCCAAAATTCAAATGTCCATACCTTAGATGTCAAAGCCACGATTCATCTTTCATGACTGATTGAAAAGTTGATTGTGTTCCTTTAGCGCAGGAATCAACTGTATTTAGTGTAGGAACCATTGCATGACTCACTTGTATGTAGTGCAAAACTGATTTTACATTGGCGCAAGACTCTAATATGTTTGAGTGCATGACTACATTACCTTAGTGCAAGACTCATCTTGGCTTGATTGCAGGACTCGGTAGAAGATTGATTTGAATTAGCATAGGACTTGGATGTGAGCTAAGCTACTGATTTTGCTACAAACAGATCTGATTTATTCTCTTTTTCCTAGTTTTAAAATAAAAGGGAACATCTTATTGTCTGCTCATCTTCACTTTTGCAATCAACTAAGTGCAAGGAGCTTTTTCCATAATCACTGCACTTATTATCCTCCATATAAACCCAGTACCCTTTCTGTACTAGTTGTCCAATACTCATAAGATTGTGCTTCAAGCCTGCAACATAATAAACATCATGAATACTTCATTTTCTCACAATGTCTTAGTTAGAATATTAACTGTGCCTTTTATTTTTACAGACACAATATTGTTATTTCCAAGAGTAACATCACTCTTCACTGATTCATCCAAACTAGAAAATAAATCTAGATTACCTAGTCATATGATTACTGTAACCTAGAACCCAAATACCATACATCACATGGACTCTCTTTTGATAAATTACACTCAATAAATGATAAGAAAAGGTATTGCTTTGGAAATCCTTGTGCCTTTAATAAACATAGATCTAGAAGTAGAACCTCCAACTTGATTTTGATTTTGTCCTCTCCTGGTCATATTGATTTGTCTTGCAATCATAAGCATAGTGCCCATACTTCTTGCAATAATGGCACTGAACATGAGACTTACCTTATCTCTGACCATAACTCTTTTTCTTGACTCTGTCCTCTTCCACCTGAGTTCAATGAACCGATACTACGTCCTCTAGATAAAATTCTTCCTCTTCCTCTTGGGATGAAATTTCCTCTTCTTTTTCCACAAATACCTGTTGTTTGAGATGCAAAATCCTTATCTACACTTGCATGTGATCTATTTATCCTATGTTCATGATTTATTAGTGATGCATGCAACTCATCAATATAAAACTGACTTAGATCCTTAGTTTCTTCAATAATAACAACTAGAGGATAAAATTTCGTAGGTAAACTCCTAAGAAATTTTTCAATAATTCTTCTATCTTCAATAGTATCACCATGGGATTTGATTTGATCGACTAAGCCAACTACATAAGTAAATAATGATTCTATGGAATCCAAATATTTCATTGCTAAATTCTCAAAATCTCTACAAAGTAACTGTAGCTTAGCTTCTTTTTACTTTCTCCTTACCTTGATATGCAACTTGTAAGTGTACTCCCATGCGGTCTTTGTCTTGACTGGTTGCTACCACTCTGGGAAGGATTCTTTCATGCATTACCTGATGAATATAGAAAAGAAGAGCTTTCCAATCTTTCTTCTCCAACTCCTTCAAAGTATCTTTCTTTTCTTGAGAAAGTGCATTATATTCCACTGCATGTGTGGGATATGTGTATCCATTCTTCAACAATCTCCCATATGCCATGAGATCTGAACACCGCCTTCATGGTCAATGACCAGTACTCGTAATTCTTTCCATTAAATTGCGGTGTCTGCATACTTGTATGTAGAAGCCATAACTTGCTACCAAGTTAATAAGTTGTTGGACTAAACTCACTCTGATACCAATTTGTAGAAAATCTGTACCGTATTATATAGCAGACAACATAAAATAAATAGAACAATAAAATTAACTTACATAACTTGCAAAAATAGACGTAATTTACTCCAATCAGAATTGTTGTGCATAATCTCAATTAATAAAACCTTCATTCACTACTCAGTGCTTCAGATCTTTGGCTTATAAAAATCAAGTTGTGCCTGTAGCTATGTTTGCTTTCAATGCACATCCATCCTTGCTTGTGCAAATTTCACACCTTTGTGTGTGCATACAATTCAATTACAATTGTTGTTATTTAAATAGGACCACCTAAAGCCCAATAACATCTCTTCAACTGAGCTTTCTAGAATCTAATTACTCATGCTTAAAAACAGCGTACATGCTATACATGCTTTAAAATAGATTTCTATTTGCTTTATTTTCTTTAAATCTATTTCCTAAAAATAGGACTCCAAGTAAAGTTGACTTAACTAAAGCATGCTAAAACAAGACTAAAGCTAAAATTAGCTTTCCTAAAAAGCTAGGGTTGGAATTAAATATGCAACACATGCATATTTCCAAAAATTATAGCCCAGTTACAAGTCATGAAGTTAAACACAATAGTTCTTGAATGAGTAATTGAATGTTTGAAAATTGTATTAACAATCAGAATCATACAAATCATGTATGCAGTTTGATTATGGTGCATAAAAATACAGGTGAATACCATCAAGATGGCATCTGCATTTTTGAGTACAGAAGGCATTTTGAATATGTCATTTCTACCTCAGTATTTTCTGCAAGACAGATTTAATCCAAGGACAAAACTACCCATGATAAAAACCAAAATAGTAAAGCAGTTCTATTGTGAAAACATTAATATACAAGAAAATCCAAAATAAAAAACGTTATAGGGCTTAAAAATAGGAAATGGTTTTCTAGAGCTTTCCATTAACTATACCTGGGTTCGTGATTTTTCCACTTAAGGGTTTTTAAGTGGGCATCAGTAAATATGCACATTGTAACATCAGGTTGGTAAATATGCACACTCTAACCACACTTATCTGATAAGATTTTGGAAACTGAAGAAAGATACATCACTTTGTCATTACGCATTTGCATATTCTATTTATCATTTTCCATATGCACTGGCTGGGATTTGAACTGAGGAGCTCCTTTGTGCATGTTTGGGTGCTCTAGCACTTGAGCTATTGATCCTTTCATGATGGAGGCTTTTAGGTAGGTACCTTGTTATAGGTTGGGTGTGGCTCATTCTCTCCAATATTCTTTGAAGCTGTAGGGATTGGTTTGGTCTCCTATACAGCCAACTCCACTTGATCTTGTAAATTATTCAAGGATATTTGATATACAATCCTGAGGTAGATTGCATTTAACCTTTCTTTAAGCTTGAAATATTTATATTTCAAAAAATAAAAATAAAAAAACCTAGATGGATGAATAGTTTACCTCCCTTGCTCATGATCTATGATCTGGGTATGGTTAGTATGGATAGTCCCCTTACCACGGTTTTCTCTCATGGTACAACTGCTCAGGTTGACTGCTCATTTGGCAGTTCAGTTTGTCATATTTTTTAATTTGAAAACAGTTTTGTACAAGCTAAAATTTGTTGTACACAGAGGATTTGTGTAGGGAACCTCTAAGTTTGTTGTTATACTTCTGTTTTCCATTTATTATTGTTTTACAACATTCAAACAATGATTTTCTACATGCGCATATGATGAAATTCATGTAGGAGCTCTTTTTACCAAAATAAATATAAAAATAAAAAACAAAACTCAATATTGTTGACTATATCCACGAAGATACTATGCACCAAAACTAAAGTGGCTGATAAGTATTACATTTGGTTTCTGTGCTTTTATGGCCATTGAATGCATAAAATCCATTCGAGATGCTAAAATTTCTTCTGCTTTACCTGTTTGATTATTTTATCTACAAAGGCTTCACTATGAGTTATAGGCGAGCTGGTTACTATCTCGTGCTCTCAGCTATGATCTATGATCTAGGTGTGGTTAGTATGAACACTCCTAATTCATATCACGCCCTCCCTCCATCCATAAGATGATTTTTTTTTTGCTTTTATACCTTTTACATCTGCTGTTATATCAAATTTAGCAGTCCCAGTTCTTCTGCTTTCAGTTATACTACCTATAAGTTCATTTCATCGGCAGACAGAGAAGTAGTATAAGTTTATATGCAGACTATAATGTTGTTTGATGCAATAAATGGTAACTACAAAATGACTGAAAATTAATTTTTTTTTCCTTTGTGAAGTAACAGAGTTGCTCACCTGTAAAAAGCACCCACATTTAAAATTGAAATCTCTGCAATACCTGGAATACCAAGAGAACAGAGAACAGAGAAGCCAAATGGCACTAAATGCATCATTTTCATTAAAACGATGAGTTTCTTTTGTTCTAGTTTTTCTATGCATATTGATATATATGAGTATAGACTGGTCGTGCTGTGCAATGCTAAATGTAAATTAGTCTAGGATTTTTTTTATCAAGTTTAGTTTTTTCATTTAGATATATAGATTCTTCGGTTTTGAAGTTTATTTTGCCCCTGTAATATAGTGGTTTATTTTTTTCGTTTAGATATAGATTCTTCTATTTTGAAGTTTATTTTTCCCCTGTAATATAGGGGCTTAGTTTTTTCATTTAGAAGAGGGTACAATATTAAATTGATCTGGGTGGTTTACAATTGCGTTTTTCATTTAGAATTGTTATAATGTAGGATTATTGGAGAGGATTTAATGGTTAGTATGAACACCCTTTATCCATATCATGCCCCACCCTCTTTGGTTGGTTTCTATACCTTTTACATGTGCTGTTATATCAAATTTTGCGGTCCTAGTTCTTTTGCTTTCAGTATTACTACCTGTACATTCATTTCATCCGCAGACACAAGTAATTTCTGCTTTCAGTATTACTACTTGTACATTCATTTCATCCACAGACAGAGAAGTAATTTAAGTTTATACAGACTATAACGTTGTTTAATACAATAAATTGTAACTAGAAAACAACTGAAAATTAACTTTTTCCCTTTTGTGAAGTAATACATTGAATCCATTATCTGGAGTTTGTATGGGGTTATCTTTGTCGTTGTTTTTTTTTAGCTTTTCAATTGTAATTGTTCAATTATAACAATTTCTTATCATAAATTGTTATTATAGTTCTCAACTATAATAAGCACTTCAGTTTGAGTTCCAACTTTGGTTTGAGATACCATATTTGCATTACAGGGGCACGGCTCTCCTCAAATTGGAATATTTGCATAACAGTGCTTATATGAGTTCAATAGCTATGGCCGCAGCTATTCCAACTATGATTTAGCTAGCAGAGCACACCTTCAGCCCGCACTGAAGTGTAGTTTTAAGTATTTTTTTTACTAATAAGGGTGAAAAGCATTTTATTTATGAGTGAGTTTTGGTATTTAAAAATTCTGCAACAGTTTCTTCCTTTGTTGTGTGTTTGCAACGGTAGTATTGAAAATTTTTGAAATTTAAAAAGGGGTATTGAGATCTAAAGGCCAGAGAAAATTTGAGGGGAAGTATTGTAGGAGTTAATTGTTTTCTAGTACTAAGATATTGATGTAATAATTATTTTTATTGTAAAACATTGTTATAGTAGTTTTAATGAAATTTTATTTTGTGGGGGTAGTTTTAATCGTTTTTTAGAATACTTTTGGTTTTTTCTTTTTTGATATTGCATTTTATTTTATTTTTATTTTTATCAATTAAACCTTAACATGTCGCATGTCGCATGGATTGATATTTTTATTTAAAAATATTTTTTATTATATATTTATGTAAGTATAAGTTATGTGTATGATTAAGTTGTTTATAAATTGTGTATGATTAAATTTAAATATGTTAAACAAATGTAAGTATAAGTTATGTGTATGATTAAGTCTAAATATGTTAAACAATGTATGATTAACATGTTTATAAATTGTGTATGATTAAATATAAATATGTTAAACAATGTATGTTGTATGGTGGTAGGATTGATATTTTTTGTTTAAAAATATTTATTATTATATATTAATGTGAGTATAAGTTATGTGTATGATTAAGTCTAAATATGTTAAACAATGTATGTTGTATAGTGATATTATTAATACTAGTTAATTAAAAGTATTTATTATTATATATTTATGTGAGTATTATTAATATTAGTTAAGTAAAAGTATTTATTATTATATATGTATGTGAGTATAAGTTGTGTATGATTAAGTATGATTTTTTTTGTTAAAAGTATAGCGAATATTTTTGTATGAATATTTAGACTCTCTTTTCAATTAATTTTAGACTCTCTTTTCAATTAATTTTAGTTTGTGTGACCATATGGCTATAATATATTTAACGTATGAGTCTTTTAAAAAGACATTAAGATTGAAATATTTTTGTATGAATATTTAGAAGTTATGTTTGTTTGATTATGGTCATGACATAACATATTTGTAAATTGATATATATATATATATATATATATATATATATATATATATATATATATATATATATATATATATATATATATATATATATATATATATAAGTGTTTTTAATTAGTTTCTATATTATATTTGTGTGACCATAAAAAATGTTTTTAAATATATTTATATTAAAAAATGTGTTCACATTTGTATAACAATAATTTATGTTTTAATGTGAATATTTAAATGGCTCTTTAATTAATTTAATTAAATAAAGTACACAATTGTATATGTTTTTTATAATTATATAAAAATGATTGTATTTGGAAGTTTTTTTTGGTATTTATTTTTATAATAATATTTTGTATGTCTAGATTGAAATATTTGTAAATATTTTGATTATATATTTATACAATATTTAATATTTTAATATGAATTGTATGTATAGATATAAACATATTTGTATTTAAATGACTTTCCAATTACTTAAATTATAGCAATTATTTATTTATTTGTATATATTTGTATTTAGAATATTCGATTAAAATTTATTTATAAATATATTTGTATTTAGAATATTCGATTAAAATTTATTTATAATTGTATTTTTTAGGGGAAAAAATTGAATGTATATATAAACTTATTTGTATTTAGAATGTTCGATTAAAATTTATTTTTATGAATTTTGTTAAAATGTATTATTTATGTTTTTTAATTTTATTTATATATATATATATGAAATATTGAAATTGAATTTGTATTTTTTAAGCATCAATATTGTTATATGAATATTTAGGTATATATATATTTCAAAATGTTATATAATTTATTTGTATTTGGATTTTATTTTAATATATTATAATATGTAATGTGATATATTTTAATATTTAAAACTTAAATACATAATTTTTTATTATTGTCATTTTTTTTTTGTAATTTATACATGTTTTTGAATTTTTTTTACATGTCAAATAATTTTAAAAACAGAAATAATCATTCAAATATGAATATTTGAAATATAGCTTGATATTTAATTTAGATATATTTGCATATTTAATTTGAATGTGTAAATTTTTTATATAATATTTGGAAATGTTTTTATAAATATTTTAATTATTTTAAATAGAGTTTGATATTTAATTTAGATATATTTTTATATTTAATTTGAATGTATGTATAAATATTTGGAATTTTTTTTATAAATATCTTAATTATATTAATTAATATTTTAATATGAATAGTTTAAGTGGTTCTTCAATTAATTTTTATTTGCATTTAGATTTTATTTTAATATATTATAATATATAGTGTGATATAAAAATTTAACACATGATTTTTTATTATTGTTATTTGTTTTTTTAATTTATATATTTTTTAAATATTATATAATTTGTAGTAAACGAAATTTAATTTAAATATATTTTTATATTTAATTTGAATATATGTATAAAATTTTAATATAAATATTTGGAAATGTTTATATAAGTATTTTAATTATATTAATTAATATATTAATATGAGAATGGTTTATGTGACTCTTTAATTAATTAAAAATATATAATTTTGTGTTTATTATTGTCATTTTTTGTAATTTATGTATGTTTTTAATGTTTAATTTGGATATATTTTTATATTTAATTTGAATTTATGTACAAATTTTCATTATTATTGTTTTTTTTGTAATTTATATTTATTTAAAATAGAAATAATCATCAAATATGAATATTTGAAATATAATTTGATATTTAAGTTAGATATATTTTTATGTCGAAGGTGTTGCCCCTATGGGAAAGGCCCTTCCGGACATTTCTGTGACTATGTTAAGTTGACGGTTTGACGGTTGTCTGGACGTTTTCACGTTTTCTGACTATTTTTAACAGTTTTTTGGGGGGCTATTTTTAACCAGACATGCATGCGAAAGAGGAACTGACACATTCGCCGTCAATAGGCCCTTCAGAATCATATAGTGAAGCCTGTGCATTTAGGAACTATAATATCGATGACTTGGGGGATTATGATACGTTTGTGTGGTCATTCATCGATCCCATGAAATCGAACACTAGGGTTTCTGTTCCTTTGACCATTAAGGGGATGAACTATTATTGGATCATTTTATCTCATTCGGCCCTGACCAGTTGCAGCGTTGGGATAACAACTCCATTTGGGTGTTAAGGCTATTTTTGGGAGTGTCCATTCTTTGAAATCAATGTGTTTTTTTGGAATCCCTTCCAGTTAGGATTTATATGACAGTTGGGATTTGAAAACACATTTTTCTATTATGGCCGTGTTAGATACAAATATGGAGAGCAAGAGACGTGATCATGTTTTTACAGTCATCCGTGGGCTCCTTTGCCTTGCAGAGATTTCATACATTTATTAGGGTTTTAATTTTCCTTCCTTGTTTGCTTGGCAATGTCACTATTCTCATTATCCCCACGAGATTTCTTGTTTCAAATTGGGTATGATGAGATGTATCACTAAGGGAAATATAAATCTTTTGGGAATGACAAAAATTATGATGCCGAGGCAGGGGAGATCAGTGAAGGAAGAGGAATAGATGAGACATTTACAGACTCATAATTGGGCATGTAAGAGATCTTCAATAGAAAGAAGGTGCCCTCTTGGCAAGAGAAAATGACTTTGACAGTACTATTGGTGGCCCTACTACTAAGAATGTGTTCAGTATCATAGTTACGAAGGTCAATCTCACCACTGGACTGGTTCCCATAATGAAATTTTTTGTTGGGCTATTGGGTTTTGTTCTCATGAGAGCATTGAGCATGATAATGGAAAAAAATTGGGTATTGGACATTTATTTATTTTACAAGAAAACATTGTGATCCAAACCTGCATTATTGCTTGTTGTAGCACTGCATATGGCATTATTCATTATTTCATTAGTGCTCTGCATTTCATTTTTTTGTATGTAATGACTAACATTTATTCCGGGGAAGTTGGCAGTAATATGTTCTAACTCTAAATCACTCAATATGATGATAAGGAGGAGTTGGATGAATAGAAACACTTATGAATAGGCAGACATTCATATGAAAGGAAACTCCCCAAATACTATTAAGGAGCCCATTGTTGGTTGTATGATTGGCATTTTAGCTTTGTTGCCTCCCACGAAGGTAAGAATTTCAAATGATTGTGTTTGGTTTTTGGATAGCTAATTTGATAACATGTATTGATTACTATGTTTAGTTTGGATAACAGGAACTCAATATTTATCATAAACTATCTTATCCAAGTGGTACAACAATTACAGATATCATCGATGGATTTCGCACACCTCATGGTGATATATTGGCAAGGTGAGGACTGTAAAATTCATACGAGAAACAAATTCAGATGTAGTTGGAAGGCCTAGAGTTTCAATTTGATCATGCAAGTGTTAATTAAAAATTTCCTGATTGTTAGCTCTTATAGGCAGTTGTAAACTGCAAAAATGTTTTGTTTAAAATTACAAATATATGAAACTATTTTGCAATATACCTTTTTCAATAAATCACTTTTTTATCAAGTTTTCACTTGAATTCTGGCATATCATTATGATCCTCCTGAATTTTTCTATGATATTAAAACAACAGAAAAAACAATCCACGTAACCATTTTTGCTCTTATATATCATTACTCAATTTCTATGAGAGTATATCAACATGTTATTTATCAAGTTTTGTTTGTGATGTAGGATGATCCTTTTCCTTATGATTATAATTTTGAGTAATAGATTGATCTTTACATCCAACTTGAAAAGGAGCACGTGCAGATCCGAATCTATATTTTTCAAGGGTTGCTTGTGTGATTTATAGTTGCATTTAAAGATCAATCTAAAATATTTTATATATAAACGTGCATTGTATAGGAAAAACAATATCGAACAAATCATATCATGTGGACAATGGGAGAAGACTTTGCTTATGAAAATGCAAATCTCCTTTTTCAAGATTTCCATTATTCCATAATCTAGATTTTTTTCTTGTACCTTTCTATAATGTCCCCTTTTTCTACGCCAAAGGCCTAAGTGTCAATCGAATCCAATATGTGGTTATATCCAAGGGGTTGGGGACTATTGAGATGGGGTCGGATGATACTAATAGTCATGTTTGGCATTTGGGGGTCACTTTGGACCTTCGCGACTTAAACGGGAAAAAGTAACTTTAGTTACTTTTATTTTATTGACCCCTCCGTGGAATGAAACATGTCTTGGTCTATTGGGGCTCAAAAAATTTTCCTTGGAATGTATATAAGGAGTTAGGAGAGAAAGGAGAGACACTTTGGAACATGCATTTTATTGACCCCTTCATGTGCAGTTGCTGTTGTCACGCATCTACAGCTTGTGGAGTCAAATCCCACAGGGACCCTACCTTCGGTGGGAGACTCATCCTAAGCTAGCAGGGCATTCTTTAGTAGTGAGAGATCTACCCTAGTCTGTCATTCCAGATCCATTTCTATGGTTGCATGGTAGAGACAATACCAGAGGTCTCAAAGATAGGGTTTTGAAGATTCTTGGCGGTAGTTGGGGAGGATAATCAGTGGGATTCCCGATCAGAATCACGGCATCAGATCAGATCCATGACAGCCATTTGGGGCAGAGTGTGGCTGCTCGTTGAAGGCATCTCGTGAAGGATCCCACAGATTTTGGGGGTGTTTGTGGAAGACAAGAAGAGGGACCCAGATCAAATTCACGGCAGCCTTTTGGGTTGGGCATGGTAGCACGCTGAGGCGCGTCCATCATCTTCTGACCCTTGTCCCAAGTGTGGTGACCTATATCCTTTATTTGGGGATTTTCTAGACCTGGTCAAATTCAGTGAAACTTGAAGGTGCATGAGGCTGGTTATTTTAAAACAGTAACGAGTCTTTGATGATAAATAAGATCAATTGTAAATGCCTTAAAAGGTACGCTATGAACCTTTTTTGTTTTACCATGTATTTTTAATCTCTGGGTTTCTAATATAGAGTGATAGCTCTCCTTATGTACTACTCAAAAATTATTTAAAAAAATCATCTGTGTTAGAACTCTATGTATACATTTGCAGTTTTTATATCATGAATGGTAGCCTTTAGTGGACATTTAGTTAGTTGTCAATAAACTTAAGGAGATCTGCATAAATCGGTCTGTTACTTTGCTACATAGTTTTCATATATTTTGCCCCAAACTACTCTCTGCCTTTTCCTTACAAAAAATGTCACAACATTCTTATTGTATGAAGTCAATGATCACATGTTCTAAGAATAGGAGGAGACACATCAGTTTTAAAAAAATTAGTGCAGTTCGATAACTTATTTGCAGACATAAAAACCGGTAAATTAGTGGAAATAATTAGTATTTTTATTTATTATGCGCGCCTTCTCTGGGAAGAAGAGTTCCTAATTCTGCACATTCAACAGATATCTATTTGAATGGATCAGAGTTTGTCATTCAGAATTATGAGCAGCAATGGAAGAATTCTGACCATGTACAACGTGGTTCCTTCCAATTGGCGGTTTGGCAAGACATTTTATTCCTCTCAGAATTTTAGATAAATGCTAACCCTTGCCGCAATTTGACTTGTGATTAGTGTTAATATAAGTGTTCTTAAAATAAAGTAGAAGCTTATTTCACAAAAAGAAAGATAAAGTGGTGTATCTCATTAGTTTGAGGATTTAGTTTCACTATAGTATTTTATAGAAAAATGTTTTGTATAAAATTACAAATATATGAAAATTATTTTGCAATATAATTTTTTTCAATAAATCATATTTTTTTCAACGTTTTCATTGGAATTCTGGTATATCATTATGATCCTCCTGATTTTTTCTATGATATTAAAACAACATGAACAACAATCCATGTAACCATTATTGCTCTTGTATATCATTACTCAATTTCTATGAGATTATGTCAACATGTTCTTTATCAAGGTTGTTGTTTGTGATGCAGGATGATCCTTTTCTTTATGATTATAATTTTGAGCAAACGGATTGATCTTTTTCATCCAGCTTGCAAAGGAGCACGTGCAGATCCGAATCTATATTTTTCAAGGGTTGCTTGTGTGATTTATAGTTGCATTTAAAGATCAATCTAAAATCTTTTATATATGAACGTGCATTGTATAGGAAAAAACAATATCGAATAAATCATATCATGTGGACAATGGGAGAAGACTTTGCTTGTGAAAATGCAAATCTCCTTTTTTTAGGATTTCCATTATTCCATAATCTAGATTTTTTTCTGGTACCTTTCTATTTTGAAACTTTTTGTTTATACAAATCTACACCTGATGCTTGCAGATTCCTCAACCCCGTCTTAGTTTTTTTATTAATCAATCGCCACATATTAAATAACACTTGCAGTCTTTTGAATACCCTATTTTAAAGGGGTGCTTGCTTGGAGTATGCTATCAAAGGTGGATCACGTTGGACAAGTGTTGGTTGCATTTGGTGAAATGCTATTTATGTTGTAAATGGATGCACATGTCTCCTATAATCTGCAATAAGGATATTCCATGAGAAGATTGTCTTGTTCAGTAATTTGATCAAACAGTTTGTGATCATCAATTCCACTAAAGTTCTGAACTTGTCACACATAGGTGTTATTTAGAAATTGGTGCATGGAAAGTTTTAATTCCCTCTCATTGATGTGGATTTGAATTTCCTTTCATGAAAAATGCAAGAAAGGAAATTCAAACCTGCAATAGTTGAATACATGCAGAATATTTTATAGGGGGTTGTGTGTAGTCACAAAAATGTTGAATGATTCATTCAACCATGCCTCTCTACCTAATGTTATGCGATTTAGATTGGAAATGATCTGTTTATATTAATCTTGTTATTTTAATCTTGTTATGCTTCCAAATTTTGCAATACATATCTACCAGGGTGGCTGCAAATTTCATCTGAAATGTATCCTCTATCCTTTATGGTTTGATGGATGTCCATACCCTGTTCTAAATTCCCCATTTTGACACAGGAAGGTAGGATGCTGGAAAAAGGTTATTGAATTTAGCTTTAAAGTTGATAATTACATTTTCTTGAAAATTTCTAAATCCTTTTCAATGAATCCCTGTTGTGCATAGCCTGCAGTCAATTATATCCATTTTAAAGGACAAATAATAACAATGGATAAATGAATAACCCTATGTAGGGACAAGTTGTAGTTAAAATGACATATGCAAGCCTCAATATCCTCACCACTCTTGCTCTCAATAATGGAATGAATAGCCTTTTGTTTTTTCGACCATAAAGGGAGGCTATTGCTACATTAGCCATTACTCCTCTTGCTTATGTTTTGGAAAGGTCTGTATGAAAATTTTCTTTGTTATATTCAGTTGTCCCTTAGTCATTGGGAATGATAATGAGATATTATGTTTAAGCATATTGATCTAAATTGTGTTATAGAAATCAACGACCACCTTTGACATGGGTCTATCTTCTTCCAAATCTCTCTTGTTTACATGTGGATAAGTCACTAAAAATTTAGGTAAATTCTATAAAAAAATTGGACCAAAATATACATGATAGAAAAAATGTTACCTTTTAATTTCTGTTCATATATATTCCTATCATGCATAATTAAAGTTGCAGCCTTTCCATTTAAAGGATCACTAGGATTTGGATATAGCAGAAGTTGAGGAAGAAATTATACTTCAAATACATTTATAAGATCTACAAAAAAAATCACATGTATTATAAAAGTATGTAAAGATCATGCTTGATAAATTTATAACTAAAATTCAACAAATGCAAAATAAGTATTTGGTAAGAAATGACAAAACCCCATGTAATGAGATGTAAAATTCTTAGAGACACTAAAAAATTACTTACCAAACATTGGACTCCAAGTCTGATTGGTTACATCCACGTAAATTGAACCCATCCTGAATGAAAAGTTCAAAACAAATATCAAGCTTCCAGAATAATAAGCATGCTTATAACAATCATTAAAAGCCTACTTATGTATATTATTGATAATATAGTCACTCACTAGCATATCGTATGGAAGTAACATTTGATTGAATTCTACACCCTTAGAGTGTTAAGGCACAAGAAAGTATACATACATCTTGTCGGCGTTGGGATGAAATTTTTTATTGACAAAATCCTATTGGTGGATATTTGTATGGATAGGCATCCGGTAACTCCACGTGAAACTTCCAAACTCCCCCCCTCATAAGGACCCAAAAATAATGGACCAAGACTTAATATAGTTAATTGGATACCAATTAATCAAGCTTCCAAAAATCTAAAGGCATACAATTCATATCTATACCCAAAAAACACCTAAAATAAACACAAATTCCAATATTTTTACAAAAAAAAAAAAACATACATCTTCACTGCCATAATAAGTATTGTAATGAAACAAAAATCACCTGTATTGTAAGTATATAAAGATCCCACCTAGACAATCCCCCCTGGTGTTTGGCTGAGCTCTCTTTTGTTAAATACTGGCACCAGATCCATTAATGGCTTTGGAACGACATAGCTTCAACCCTTACAAATCACTTAAGAATAGGCCATGTTAATTGTAGATTGTCATACCTGTGGAATAAAATTATTCCCTCGCACCATTTCAAAAAAAGCTAAGAAATTAAAAATATTGGAAATTTGCATTTCCTATTTTTCATGGTACTGTTGGTTGGACATGTCATGTGGATTCACATAATTTGAACACAATGCATGATGCTGCTAGGATTGCCTGTGGTGCTTTTTAAATATTATAAAATTGGGTTTGGTTTGTGGGTGAAATGTTGTTCTAGGTAACACACATGCATATGTATCCTTTTCATGTATTCCATGGAATGTAAGCCATGTGATTACTTATGCTACCCTTATTTAAGCATTGCAAAAGTAACATTTTTGTTGTTATTGAACCCTTTAAAGTCAATTATCTTAGGTAGTGCATTTTTTTTCTTAACCCTTTGGACTAGATTTATACCATGATACATGTATTTTTAATACATTTCATGGATTTTAAGCTACATGAATTTGCAAACTCTCTTTGTAAATCATTTCCAGATGGAACATTTTTTCCATTTATTATGTGTTTTGAATTTAGTGATCTTAGGTAGCACTTGTTTTCCCTTAACCCTTTGGACTGAAGATTAATACCATGATGGTGCCACCTAAGTATATGTAAAACATCTCATTAATGATACCGAATAACATCAAAAATTAAAATGCACTTGCTTACAAATAAAATAAACAGAATTGATATCTTTGATTCAGGTTTAAGCCATTTGTAAAATGCTTAAGATGACTGGGATTTTTGATATAACACATACTCTGCTTTATTTGATTAAATGAGTGCATAGCTTGGTGCTTATAATTTATGAACTGTTAGATTATATTCAGTTTAGTATTGTCTAACTTATTGTTCTTTCTTTCTTTTTCTTTCTTAATCGTTATAATTTTTGCATTGTCCCTTGTGATATCACCACACCTAGATGTGAGTTGTGGTTCCAATTCTGTTTTGTAGCTTTCAAATAACTGCAATTATTTCTTGTTGCTGAAGATTAACATTTCCAATTATTTTTAGCAATTAAAATGGCCTGAGGATTAACTATCTGCAAGTCTCAAGGAGTTACTTTGCATAGAGCAACTATTGACATTATAGCCACTGAAAGGGTAGGGTCTAACATTCACAAACTTTATCTAGAGTTCCCCTTGCTTGCAAATTTGCGAATTTCACCTTCTTTTTCCATTCAAAAGGTACTCAAAAATGGTGCATGTAACGTAACAATTAAAGCAAGAAGAAATGAGGATTCAAAATTACTATCACTCAACCCGTCATAAATACTACCCTCTACTTCGATAACCACCTCCACTACTACTTTACACAACACATCTTGCATTCAAATCGGCAGTGTCCATTCAAGAGGTATCAAATGTATTCATGTTTAATGAAAATAAAATTGCGCACAAAAGGCCATTCATGCTATAAAATCTGTAAATGTAAAAAGGTCTTCATGTATACATGTTTAGTTTAGATGACGTGATATAAGATTTGGTAACTATATATGTACAAATTTGTAACAAATTTAAATGTACACAAAGGAACAAATAAATGTAATGTTTCATCTATATTTGTACACTACCACTATCAATCCCACCCCTTATTGATTGTACAAAAAATTTGTTTTCAACAAAAGACTAACCAAACAACACTGATGCAACACTAACACAATTTCCCTAAAATATTTACAAACCACATCAAATACAAAAGTAATTAAGTATCCAAAAAAGGTATCAAATGTATTCATGTTTAGTGCGAAAAAAATTGCCACAAAAGGCTACCACTCGTGATATAAAATTTGCACGTGTACAGAAGTCTTCATGTAACATGTTTAGTTTCAAATAAAATAGATATGAGATTTGCAAATGTATATGTACAAATTTGTAACAAGTTTGAAAATCTAGATATGGAAACTTTAAATGAAGTGGTTCATCTATATATCTACACTTAAAAAAATCAATCACACCCATTATCAACATCAACTACAAAAGTAATAATTATCCATCTAAAACAAATAACATATACCGTTCGGCGTTCACATTGCATTGTACACATGCGATTACTAGTCATATTTAATTTGAATATATGTATAAATTTTTATATAAATATTTAGAAATGTTTTTTATAAATATCTTAATTATATTAATTAATTTTTAAATATGAATAGTTTAGGTGGTTTTTCAATTAATTAAAATTATATATTTTTAAATTTCATATTAATTAATTATATTTGGATTTTATTTTAATATATTATAATATATGTAGTGTGATATATAAATTTAACACATATTTTTTTTATTATTATTATTTGTTTTTGTAATTTATATATATTATTGAATTTTTTAAATATCATATAATTTATCGTATAGAAATGCTATTTAATTTAAATATATTTTCATATTTAATTTTGAGTGTATGTATAAATTTTAATATAAATATTTGGAAATATTTTTATAAGTATTTCAATTATATTAATTAATATATTAATATAAATGGTTTGGGTGGCTCTTTAATTAATTAAAAATATTAATTGTATGTGTTTATTATTGTCATTTTTTGTAATTTATGTATGTTTTTTAATGTTTAATTTGGATATATTTTTATATTTAATTTAAATGTATGTGTAAATTTTAATATAAATATTTGGATAATTATATTAATTAATATTTTAATATGAATGGTTTAGGTGGTTCTTTAATTATTTAAAAATATATAATTGTATATGTTTATTATTGTCATTTTTGTAATTTATATATGTTTTTGAATTTTTAATTTAAATATATTTTCATATTTAATCTGAAAGTATGTATAAATTTTAATATAAATATTTGGAAATGTGTTTATAAGTATCTTAATTATATTAATTAATATTTTAATATGAATGGTGTAGGTGTTTATAATTCTATAAAAACATATTTGTATTTAGATGACATTCCAATTAGTTGAATTATACAATTGTGGTTTTAGAAATTTTCAATCTATTTATTTTGAATTCATATATGATTATAATCTATAAATATATTTGTATTTAGAATGTTCAATTAAAATATATTTATATGAATTTTGATCAAATGTATTATTGGTGTATATTTATAATTTATTTATTTTTTTCGAAGTATTTAAGTTGAATTTGTGTTTTACATATTAAGATACTTATAAAAATATGCAAACAATTAATTATATACATGACTAATTATAGAAATAATCATGTTGAAATATATTTTGGTATTTAATTTAGATATATTTTCATATTTAATTTGAATGTATGTATAAACTTTAATATTGTAGTGCCTACCTATTTTATTTTTTTCCCTTTCAAATGGGTCTCAAAGCATCACTTAAACATTTTGGAGTGAATGTGTTTGCTTTGTTGTGAACTTGTCTAAGCTCATTGAAAGAGTAATTAAAATAAAATAAAAATAGATGCGAGATGATAGTTAGGGACAAGTTTCCCCTTTCGAGACAACAACTAGATTCTTGGAGGAACGTGAATTGGTCCATGAATATGTGTTAGATAATTCTCACCTAAATAATAATCTAGAATGTTTCATAGGCGATCATATTTAACCTTCTCATGTGGAATAATAATATAAAATTTTCAAGAAATAATATAAGGATAAAATTCAATAATTTGGGGCATTAATTAAATGTGGTTCACTACTTTAGTTAGTGGGATAAGAGACAATAAATAAATTAGAATAATTAAATAATAATTAAATCTAAATGGGGGGAGAGGTAATTGTGTTTTGTGAAGAATGCATGAAGGTAGTGTGGAAGTGAATAGGGATGGTTGTTGGTAGTGGAGAAAATTAAGATGGTTGGTGGAAGGCTTGATGACAAGTGGGTGGAGGGGGCATGGTGGTCCACTAGAATAAAATTGAGTGGAGGACATGGGAAGGCACATGATTTCCTGACAAGGTGCGGAGAGGTGTTGGTGAATGCACATTAAGTGTTTGAAAAAATCAAAGAACCAAACTTCCCTCGATGGACATTGATGAGTGCAGGGTATGCACAAAATCGTTGTTTTGAAATGGATTTAGGAGCTTCACGAACAATGGAAAATTGACAAGGTTTAAAGCCAAACTCCACAACTGTTACCACAACACCCTCCGTGTTGCACCCAATAAGAGCATAAGAGCATAATGGATGAGGGTTTTATATTTTGATGAAATAATAAAGCTTGCAGGTGCAGCCTTACAGAATTTTTAATGGTAGCAGGACATAGCCAAAATGATTTGCTAAATGGATTTTGTACGTGTAAAATCAAACCCCACATCCCGATGGAAGAATAATAAAATAAAACCCCACAAAATGGTGGTGTTGAAACAGATTTGAAAGCTTCAAAGCAATGGTAATTGAGAAACCTTAGGGAATTGTAATGGTTACAAGACATGGCCAAAGCGAGTTGCTAAAAAGTATTTGGTTAGTGTAAAATCAAACCCCACAGCCCAATGGAAAATCCTTATAAAATAAAACCCCACATAATCATTTTTTTTTAAATACCTTTGGGAGCTTCAAAGCAATAGAAATTTACAAGTTTAAAGCCAAACTCCATGAACTCTGGCAACATCCTCTCTGTCACACCCAATAAGAAGATTTGAAATAGTGAATGGACACCCATCTGAGTATAATGGATGGGGATTTTATATTTTGTTGAGATAAATATTGCAATTATGGCCTTAGGGAATCCTAATGGTTGCAAGACATGGCCAATGTGAGTTGTTGAATGAATCTGGTAAGTGTCAAATCAAACCCAATGAATGGTTTTGTTGAAATGACTTTGGGAACTTCAAAGTAATGGCAATTGACATGTTTTTTAGCCAAACTACATGAACGAACTCTGCCAACATCCTCCCTTTCATACCCATTAAGAAG
The DNA here is from genome assembly GCA_019776745.2 of Taxus chinensis. Classification (NCBI taxonomy): domain Eukaryota; kingdom Viridiplantae; phylum Streptophyta; class Pinopsida; order Cupressales; family Taxaceae; genus Taxus; species Taxus chinensis. The sequence goes on from CM034148.1 coordinate 701,213,052, forward strand.
ATTTGAAATATTTAATGGACACCCATCTGAGCATAATGGATGGGGGTTTTATATTTTCTGAGATATAGTTTGCAAGTGCAGCCTTAGGGGATTGTGATGGTTTCAAGACATGGCCAAAGCGAGTTGCTGAATGGATTTGGTAAGTGTAAAATCAAACCCACAGCCCAATGGAAGCTGTGTATTCTATTTTATCTTGTATTTATGTTGTTGGGTGTGCACATGTGTTGTGGAGGAGAGGTTTCCACAATTGGCTAGAAAACTATTTCATAGAAATCCCAAACCTTGCCTTCTTCATGATGTTTAAACCTGTAGTGGTTGCATTTTTTTGTCTTCCTAGTAGAATTTCTTAGACATATTAGGAAATGTGGGTTCATGGAGCATGATGTTTTCAAGGTATGCACCAAAAGGGTCTTGTTGGAGATACCTTGGGTATTTTAAAGAAAATATGTAGTGCCTCCTTCAGCTTGCCCTTTCCCCCTCTACATATTGTTGAGTATGAGATCCTCCCTGCCGCGCCCCAATAAGAATATTTGAAATAGTGAATGGACACCCATTTGAGCATAATGGATGGGGTTTTGTATTTTTTTGAGATAAAGCTTGTAATCATAGCCTTAGGGAATTGTAATGGTTACATGAGATAGCCAAAGTGAGTGACATGTTTTAGAGCCAAAATCCATGAACGACCTCTGCCAACATCCTCCTTACAACACCCATTAATAAGCTTTGAAATATTGAATGGAAACACATCTGAGCATAATTGATGGGGGTTTTAAATTTTTCTGAGATACAACTTGTAAGTGCGGCCTTAGAGGATTGTAATGGTTTCAAGACATCGCCAAAGCGAGTTGCTGAATGGATTTGGTAAGTGTAAAATCAAACCCACATCTTGATGGAAGCCATGTATTCTATTTTATATTTTATTTGTGTTGTTGGGTATGCACATGTGTTGTGGAGGAGAGGTTTCCACAATTGGCTGGAAAACTATTTCATATAAATCCCAAACCTTTCCTTCTTCATGATGTTTAAACATGTAGTGGTTGCATTGTTTTGTCTTCCTAATAGACTTTCTTTGACATATTAGGAAATGTGGGCTCATGGAGCGTGATTTTTGCAAGGTATGCACCAAATGGGTCTTGTTGGATATAAAGCCCACAAATCTACCCGCACGAAACCCAAGAACAACCTAGGTCAAACTAAAAAAAATTATGGAATAATATTTTTTTTGTTAAACACACTCACGAAACAAGGTTAACATTTATGGTCACACTTTCTCATGTCTAAGTTACTTCAAATCGATATTATTAATTTCCCTTTTTGATCCCCATTAAAAATAATAATTAAACTCTTAATTTACCTTTTAATAAAATTAGTTAGTCTAAAGCATGATTTAGGTTCCCCTATATTTTGTTTTAATACAAATTAATTTCCACCATAGTTAAACATGCACAAATTAATCCCAAGGGTAATGTGGTCTATTTAATTAAATAATAAGGTTCTATTATACCCACAAAGGTCAAAGTTGGCATTAAATTAAAATGTATAATAAGGCACTTATGTTAGAAAAGTAATAACACCCAACTCTTTTACACTTACTTAAGTGGCGCAACTTAAATCCTACCCATGCATTTTAAATTTGAATTTCTCTCACACACTTCTCACCTACTTTTTGTAGGGATGAATCTCATCCATTGGATGGATTTGTAACGCCTGCAAAAACGACGTACTAAGAAACTCGCTTCTACTAAACACATAACCTGAATAGTGTGACTAAATATTTTCTTTTTAGGAAAGTTACAGTACAATAATAATGCAAGGGGGTGTTCAACCTTTACCACTCATTAACTTACTTGCATTACTTAACTTGGGTTTAAGATTGGGAAACCAGATTCAGATAAGAATTATGTATCACCTCAATACTTTTAGGGTTAATTAATTAACATTCCTAAGGAAAGTAACAAGGTTTAAAATATTTTTACAAATGTTTTCTATTCTTTCCATTAAGCTTAATTCTTACAAGTTAACCTTATACTAAATTATTAAATTCATTACTTTAGTGACTTAAAAGAACTTTTAAGAAGAGCCTACACAACTAAGGGTCCTAAGGTCACCACACCACTAGGTAATCACATGACCCCACTCACCCTCCTACACATACCCTTAAGGCTTGAAAATAGAATGTTTAAAGTTACATTATTCTTTTAAAAGATGGGGTCAATTCTCCACCCTTAGATCAAAACCATCTTAGCCATTAGATCCTATGGTTCCCAACTTAGCCCTAAAATCCTTATGAAGGTCTATTAAAACCTCTTCTTATTTTCTCCTTCTCATTTGCTTCAATTTATTTTGTTTAATTTTGCAGGTTGGAGGGGAAAGAAGCCATGTGAGCAAAAAAAGGGAAGAGCCATGGAGGATTCTTCAAGAATATTTAGTTTAGATTAGCTCAGTTAATCTTTTATTTGTATAATTTATTTCTTTCAAGGATTGGGAGGAGTTTCCTTCCCCAATCTGGTTTTTACTTCAAGATTTTAGTGTATTGGGTTTTAAAATTTGGGGTAAAATCCTACCCCCTTTGATATAAATGAATAAATGCTTTTACATTCACCATTAGAGAGTTTTGGGTGCCACACCTCTATGTATTCATCTTTATTTACTTGCTGGAAGCATTATATTTAATCTTTTTACACTTAGGAAAATAGAGAAAATGGCTACATTTTATGCACAGGCGCGGATCCACGGAATTCTATCATAAGTGACAGGACTGCCGCCCTGCGCAGGGTGACAAACACAAGACTGCCGCCCTAGCTGGGTGACAAACACAGGCCCTGGCTGGGTGACAAACACAGGACCGCCGCCCTGCACAGGGCGGCGGTTCTGTTTCTGAAAAATAGAACCTTACAGCTGGAATTTTTACAAAAACTTAAAGTTGTAAAGGGTGTAAAAATGCATCCTTGATTTGTTTTTATTTATTTCAAGTTCCAGGTTTGATATTTATTTCTCCTTTATTCATTTCTTGCTAAATCTATTCATTATATAATTTTTTTTTGTGGCTTCTTTTCTATTAACTCCATCTACTTACAAGAGTAATTTCTCTTTGTTCAACTAAGCCTTTTTCTTTTCATTAAAAGTGAAAAAGGGAATCTAAATCCATTTCATTCTTTAGTCCTTTTCTACTATAAAGACAACATTCTTAAATCCCATGCAATCTAACTTATTTTCTCTTCCATTTTACCACAATGTTCATTTCTTCAAAATAACCATATTCACTTTGTTTTCTATAAAATGATATTTTGCAACAACAACTTATAACAATCTCTACATATTCCTTTTTTTTCTCTCTTATTTACAATACAATAACTATTTAATGCAAATATGCTTTCCTTTCCATTGTAAAATATATCAATCTTTCAATACATTCAAGATTTCAAACAATATGAATTTACTTTCTTTTGCTACTTGCAACTATCTTTACAAAACATTATTTCTTCTTTCTTTTTCCATGTAATGCACTCTCAAAAAAACAACAATGGAGTAGCTACTTTCTTTGACAATGCCATTACAAATTTCCTCCACTTGAAGTGGGGTAAACATACCAAAATGTACACAAGGAAAGAACCATAATATTACAAATCCCTTCCACTCTAAGTGGATAAAATAAGAAGGTAGTTTTCACATGGTCACCAACAAGACTCCAAGCTCAAAACCCAAACAAAATAGCTCCTCCAATAGTTTTTTTGATTCACAACAAAATAAGGGGAGAGGCAACGCTCTCCTCCCAACCAAGATACTCAATGGAGAAAAGAAGTCATCCTCTCCATTGGCCCTCGAGCCCCAACCACATTACAATGGGAGAAAATCCAACTCATGGCAACTACTAGCTTCCACATAGCTTAACATAAAATTTCACATTCATTCCAAATTCATTCAAAACACAATCAATAACTCAACAAGAGGAAAACAATCAAAACAACAAAGTCACAAGGCTTATCAAGAAAGCCATAAGAGTAAGACCTATGGGGAGGCCACTTATGCCTCCCAATGGGAATGGGTGCCACCTAAAAATCCTCCAATACAAAACACAATACCCCTAACAACTCTTATGCCTCCCTCAATTACCCCTTGTCCCTCCATCCACTCTTATGTCTCCCTCAACTTTTAGGGCTCCCTCAAGGTAAGAACAAGAAGAAAATGCAAGCATTTCTCATACTAGGTGGGCACCCAACCCAAACTCCCTCCTCAAGAAAATGATCTCTTATGCCTCCCTCAAATAAACTCCCATAGTCTCCTCCCACTCCTAACTTAGGAATTCTACCCCATACCCAACAAGCATTTCAAAAAAAAACACAACATTCAACAAACATATACACACATACAAGTAACAAAACATAATATAAAGGAAGGTGAAGTTCCTACCTTTCCATGGTAGAGCTTGTTCCAAGTATGAAGTTCCAAACTCCTCCAAAGATCAAGCAAGCATCCACAAGCTCCAAAAATCAACAAGTATCCACAAGCTCCAAAGAAAGTCTACAACTCCCTCTCAAAAAATCCTTACACTCTCCAAAATTCAAGAGACTCCAAAATGAACATGTAACCCCAAAACAAACCAAAAGGATTCAATAAATAGAGAAAAGAGAGGGAGGTATGATGTGGCTCCAGGTAGGATGCCACCTCATTTTCCCCCCACTCCACATCACTTGGTCAACCTCATATTCCAATGCACCATTAATGAGTGGTTGAAGGAATGACAAGCACCTTACACACTCCAACTAAGCCCACTCCCCCAAAGGACAAAATTAAATTTTTGAAAGAAAGTGCAATTAATATTTTACCTTTTCATCCCCCCAAAACACCTAAAAGACCTTAAATTTGACCTCCCAACCCATAGGTAGGGTTGGCATGGGCTTTTAAGAGGTGTGGGACAAATTTGACTTGTCCCACAAGCTTCCAAATTTGGCCTCTAAGGCCAAATTCGAGTTTCCCATGTGGGGTAGCGGTGTGCTACACTCAAAACTCAAACACACATCACTCAACACAAAATCCAAAGTAAATCAAGCCTAATAAATGAATCCCCTTTTGGTCACATATTTTAATTAGTTTAAAACAAATTCAAATTAAGTTAATTAAGACACTAGAAACCCATGACTAAAAAGGGGTAAATACAATTCCAAGAATCTAAATAATAAAACAAGTAAAATTTCACTTACTAAGAGAAAACACAATTCTAATCATAATAGAAAGGGAAATTTAAAACAAAACAACACATGACCCCTAGGTCACAATTTTGCCTTAACCGAATAATTCTAACACACACACAATTACATGTTGCCACTGTGACCCTAGTTGGATTCTTCTCGAATTCCGATGTGGTTGATCTCCACTCCCTGATATTGTTGTGAATATAATATACCTGCAGAACAGAGAATACCTCCTTCGGCCTGTTGGCCGCATTAAAACATTAATGCCAAATATACAATATAATCTAAAATAAATGACACATGATTTACTATTATCTATGCAAATACGATATCACTTACACTTCCTAGCACATTTCTATTCCACATTTCATTTATGTCAAAACGATCATCACATTAATCCAATTATCAAGTTCTACCCCATATGACTAAATATATCACATGTCAGCAATAAGGATAAACAACCATGTCAAAAAGTGTATCAATATCAGCAACAAAAGTCTCCAGTAGTCCATATGCCATCATATAAGAATCAAATGAATAACAATTCAGTATCTCTGATATCTACTAACATGCTATATCAAAAACTATAATATATCCATAAGTGCATATGACAATATCGAAAAATAATAATCAAAAGGTGTCAAAGGAAAGTGGGCACTACAGGATTCATTTGGGGCCCTTAGATTAGGAAAACTATCTAACCCTAAGTTTTCTTATGAAAAGCGTCTTTTTTCTTTTTGTTTTACTTATTGTTTCTTTCTTCTTTTTGTTTTCAGATTGGTGGAGAAGGATGTGGATGCCATGGGAGTAAGCCCAAGCTCATGGATGAATAAAAATGTTCTTTTACTAAGGATTCCTTTCATATCCCTTATCTATGGTTTTGCAATGTATTTATTTATTTATTTTGTTTATTTTACTATGTTAGCATTTACCCAAATGGGCATATGGGTATTTAACCCATTATAAAGAATAGTTGGATTGATGTATATATTCACTAAAAATATTTCTCTTTCCAACATGTATTACAATCTTAATAACAAATATTAAATACAAATTTACTTTAAAAAACAATACTATAATCTTCCACCTTAAGTGGGAATTTTACAAGAAAGGTAGCTATAATAAAGGATATCTTAGTCTTCTACAAGTGCTCCAAGTTTCAAATATCCAACAAGGCTCCATATTTTCTCCACTTGATCACAACAAACAATTGAGGGAGAGGCAACACTCTCCACCCAACCAAAACTCTCAATGAGGAGAAGAAGAAATCTCTCCTCATTGGCCCCCGATCCCCAACCACAAGGCAATAAGGGATGGATTAAACACATTGCAACTATACAATGCTTCCATACTTACTTTTCAAGCAACAAAAACACAAGAAAATAACCACAAAAACACTCATTTTTAAGCACAAAAAACTTCCCAAAAACAATGGCTCTAAAACAAGCCAAGTAGAGAAAGGGATATGGGGATACCCTTGTGCCTCCCAAGGGTTTTGATGTCCACCTCAAAATCCTCCAAAAAACAATCAACCCCAAAATATATTATGCCTCCTTACAACTACACATATATGTCTGTTATGCCTCCCTCTCTCTTGTGGCTCTCATAATGATCAAAATAAAAAAATAAGAACAAGGTGGGGCATCCCAACCCACTCCCTTCTAAATACCCAATTAAGTTATTGTGCCTCCCAACATATTTCATTCTCATTTAACTATCTCAACACAACCTAAAGCCATTTCACTACCCAACAATTTCAAGCAAGAAAACACATCCGTTCAACACATAACAAGGGTGTAAGACCCTACCTTGCCATAGCAAGACTCCACTTTACAAGAAAGTCCCAAATTCCTCCAAACTCAAGCTATTCCAAGCACTCTTCAACTCTAAAAAAGCAAGCACTCCCCAAAATGAGAGAGCCCAAAACCAAGCAAGTAACCCCCAATACTTACCAAAAATTAAAATAAATAGAAAAGAGGGAGAGGGGAGATGATGTGGCTCCATGTAGGATGCCACATCATTTCTTCTCCATCCCACCTCACCAAATTCAAACTCATACACCAAATAATAATAAAATGGGTGGTTGGGAGGCATGACAAACCTCTTACACACACCACTCCAATGCACACCCCTTCAGGGAAAAATTTAAACACATGTAATAAAGTGCAATTAAATTTCATCTTTTGCCTTCCAAAAACACATAATGGGGTCTATATTTGACCCCCCAACCCATACGTAGGGTTGGTGTGTAAGAAATTAAGAGGTGTGGAACAAGTTTAACTTGTCCCAAAAGCCTTCAAAAATAGCCCTTAAACTTAAATCCGAGTTTCCCAAGTAGGGTGGAGTGTAAAACACTCAAAATAACATACACTCAACTAATAAACACAAGAACCAAAGACCCAACTACTCCAATAAATGACTCATTTTTTCACATCCATAATTATCTTAATATTAAGATTAATTTATTTAACTAAGACACATTAAATCAATAATGATAAAAAAGGAATTACATCACAAATTAAATCACATACTCCAAAATTAAATAAAAGGAAAGAAGATAATTACACAACAACCCTTTGGTCACAATTGGAGGTCATCCCCCCCATGGAGACACCCTAACAACAAATAACAAAACAAAAACATTACACAAGTTTTCCATCGTGACCATTGGTGTATCCATTCAGTATTACGTTGTAGTTGGTCTCCAATCCCCGTTTGATTTTTTTTGATATAATTACCTGCAAAATCACACAATACCTCCTTTGGTCTCGTGGCCGTATCAACACATCCAATGATAAAATATACGCATACAAATCAATAATCATCCATATATAAATTAAATAATCATCTAGACTAACAATGCTATTTATTTTAAAAATTCCAACAACATCTCAATTCTGTATTTCATCAATACCAATAAGATCACAAGAAAAGTTCAACTGCTAAAAGCCTACTCAATATGACGAGATTGTCAAATTTCATAAATATATAAATATTTCAATAAACACATCATCATCAATATAAAATGTCTCTCTAAGAATCCACACAATCATACTATGAATCGCAATCCATCAATAGTCAAAGTATATTTTTCGTCTAATATCATGCTAAGCCAAAATGATACAATTAATATCCATGTATATAGTCAACATTAATCAAAATCAAAATATAATAAGTGTCGAAGGAAAGTGGGCACTACATTGGAGATGCCTTGGGAATTTTAAAGAAAATATTTAGTGCCTCCGTCATCTTGCCTCTTTCCCCCTCTAAAATGTTTTGAGTATGAGATCCTTCATGTCGTGCCCAATAAAAATATTTGAAATAGTGAATGGACACCCATTTGAGCACATGGATGGGGTTTTGTATTTTTTTGAGATAAAGCTTACAAGTCTAGCCATAGGGAATTGTAATGGTTACAAGGGATAGCCAAAGCGATTTGTTAAACGGATTTGGTAAGTGTAAAATCAAACCCCACAACCCAATGAAAGCCATGTATTTTATTTTATCTAATTTTTATTGTTAGGTGCGCACATGTGTTATAGAGGAGAGGTTTTCATTAATTGAATGGAAAATTATTTCATAGAAATGCTAAACCTTGCCTTCTTCATGATGTTTAAACCTATAGTGGTTATATTGTGGGCTCATGGATCATGATGTTTGTAAGGAATGCATAAAATGGGTCTTGTTGGAGATGCATTAGGAATTTTAAAGCAAATGTTTATCACATCCTTTAGCTCACCCATTTCCCCTCTATATATTTTTGAGTATCAAATTTATAGTGGATTGGCATTGCCATTATGGATGCCCAACTTGTGCAAAATAAAGATGCCTTTGGAATTTTAAAGCAAATGTGTAGCACCCCCTTTAGCTCGCCCTTTCCCCCTCTACATATTGTTGAGTATGATATTTACAGTGGGATGGCATTAGCATTGTAGCTTTCCAACTTGTGCAAAAATGAAGTAAATGTGTTGTGTGTGTGCGCGTGCATGCCTGCTTAGTAGGTTGGACATTGTTTTCTTTTTGTAACCCCCACTAAAATGCTCGCACGAGATCCAAGAGCAACCTAGGTTTAGTTAGAAAATTACGGAATAATTTTTTTTTTTGAAATGGAATGACAATAACATTCACTGGAATTAAATTAAATTCTTGATAATAATGCTTTATAAAATTTTCAAGTCAGTAAGTAAAAAAAATGACAACTGAACAACATTGACCCAATTTCGAAAGTTAAATGAGGAATTTAAATTCACTTACTAAGCTTCAATAAAATTATTTTAATATTTCTCATTTTTATTTTCAAGTCATAGCCCCATTAATTCCCTCTAAATTTATTATAAAAACAAGATTAAATATCCTTTAGTCTTAAATCTTGCTCCTTAATATCTAGATTATTTCTTTAAAAAAGGTAAGGGGTGCACAACTTAGTCTAACCCCTTAGCCCCCCTCCCCCCCCCTTCAAAACATTACACCCATCATTTAATTATTTCACTCCCACCTAAATACCCCATCACTTAAGTGATGTAGGGTTCATCCTCCACCATTGGATCTATTCTATTTGAGCCATTATATCTAGGTTGCACTAAAGTAACCCTAGAAATCCTTATGGGCTTTCTTATACTTATTTCTTAACCTATCCTCTCATTTCTCTTGTTTGTTTTGCAGGTTAAGGAAGAAGGGAGGCCATGGAAGGAAGTTCAAGCTCTTGGGAGAAGGCACACAAGAAGGGGAGCTAATTTTAACATCCCTCTCCTAGGGTTTGCTCTATTTCTAAATACCATTTTACCCATTGTTTGCATTTCATTTGAGAGAGATTTCTCTTACCTAGGTTATGGCCTTTGCCCATTGTTAATCTGGTTTTGAAGGAGGGAAAATACAACAAGAACCTTGATATCTATATGTGTATAAACACCAAAAAAAAAAGAAATCAATTATTTTATCAAAACCCAAAAACTTCATTTTTTTGTTGACAATATTATTTGAGTTGTGGGTTTATTTTTTTTTGCCATTTTATTATGATATATATATAAAACTTTCTTTAATAGATAAACCCTAAACCCAAAATAAATATTTTATAAGAGATTATACATATATATATATATATATATATGAGGTTCGGCCGTAAAAACAACATATACAGTTCACTGTAAAAATAGCCGCAGATTTTCTTTATATTAAAATGGGGAAAAGAAACCACGTAGGGGGCGGGAAGGGTGTAGATAAAATTTAATTATTCAAAGACTATGGGGGTGGGGTCGGCCCCACCACCATTTTATTTGTCCTCCACAAATGCCACGGCTATAAGCCCACTTCAATGCATATTTTTCTTTAAAACAAAAGTTTAACTTTTATATTAAAAAAAATCTGCACTTTTGGTTTTAAAGCTTCACCTTTAAAGTTTTGTCTTATTAGTACTTTTTATATTATATTAAAACCCATGTGTATTCAAATAACCCACTTTTATATATTAATTTACATTTAAATTTTATAAATGTGTATAATCTAATATATAAGAGTAATAAAATTTTAAGATGTTAATATTAATTTATCATTAATATTAATAAGTTGATTAATATTAATAATATTTTAATGTTGATAAAAATACAAGGTATCAAGATTACTATCAATAAGTAATAATAAATTTATGTGAGTTATTGATAGCAAGCAAAAATCTTGAGAAAGGATTTTTTTTTTTTGTAGACTTACAATTTGATACTATAGTGAGAAGTATGAGAAAGTAGATTACGTTTCCCTTACCCATTTTGTAGATTTGCAATAATTTCTAAATAAGAATTACAAGCTAACCTTAGAAATTAACTTTCTTTCTTAACCAAATAAAATAAAGACAAATGAAATTTGTGTTCTAGGAGCTGATCTACTTTGGTTAACAAGTAAGAGATTACTAACACTTAAGCTCTTTCCATTTCCACATACATTGCAACAAAACTAATTCTACAAGGACAAATATTTCCTTCCCCCTTTCCCATATAATACAACTTTCAAACAAAGGAGATGAACTTTCTTTTCTATTTCAAACTAATTCACACAAATCTTTCTTCTTTCCTTTCAATGTATAATACACTTCCATAGCCACAATGGAATGCAATATTTTCATCACAAAAATCAATACAATGTTCTCCACTTGATGTGGGAAGTCATACAAAATGTAAATATAAGAATGAAATACATTATTACAATTTCTTCCACTCTAGGTGGGTAAAAATACAATAAGTTCACAAGGTCATCAACAAAACTCTAATGCTCCAAACACCAACAAGGCAGCTCTTCCAAAAGTTTGCTTGATTCACAACAAGATAGGGGAAGAGGCAACGCTCTCCACCCAACCAAGATATCCAAAGGAGAAGAGAAGCTATCCTCTCCTTTGGCCCCCGAGCCCCAACCACATTACAATGGAAGAAGATTTCAACTCATGGCAACTACTAGCTTCCACACCACTTAACATAAAATTTCACATTCATTCCCTATTCATTCAAACACAATCAACAACTCAACAAGAGGAAAACAATCAAAACAACAAAGTCACAAGGCTTATCAAGAAAGCCAAAAGAGTAAGACCTATGGGGAGGCCACTTATGCCTCCCAATGAGTATGGGTGCCACCTAAAGAGCCTCCAATGAAAAAAAAAAACACAATACCCCTAACAACTCTTATACCTCCCTCAAGTATCCCTTATCCCTCCATCCACTCTTATGCCTCCCTCAACTCTTATGGCTCCCTCAAATTAAGAACAAGAAGAAAATGCAAGCATTTCTCATACTAGGTGGGCACCCAACCCAAACTCCCTCCTCAAAAACATGATCTCTTATGCCTCCCTCAAATAAACTCCCCATAGTCTCCTCCCACTCCTAGCTTAGGCATTCTACCCATACCCAACAAACATTTCAAAGAAACAACAACATTCAACAAACATATACACACATACATGTAACAATAATCATAATATAAACAAAGGTGAAGATCCTACCTTTCCATGGTAGAGCTTGTTCCAAGTATGAAGTTCCAAACTCCTCCAAAGATCAAGCAAACATCCACAAGCTCCAAATAGCAACAAGTATCCACAAGCTCCAAAGAAAATCCACAAACCCCCAAAAAAAAATCCTCCCACTCTCCAAAATTTCAAGAGACTAAAAATGATCATCCAACCCCCAAAACAAGCAACAAGAATAAAAATAAATAGAGAAAGGAGAGGGAGGGGTGATGTGGCTCCAAGTAGGATGCCACCTCATTTCCTCTCCACTCCACATCACTTGGTCAACTTCCTATTCCAATGCACAATTAATGAGTGGTTGGAGGAATGACAAGCACCTTACACACTCCATCTAAGCCCACTCCCCTCAAAGGACAAAATTAAATATTTGAAAGGAAGTGCAATTAACATTTTACCTTTTTATCCCCTCAAAACACCTAAAAGAGCCTAAATTTGACCTCCCAACCCATAGGTAGGGTTGGCATGGGCTTTTAAGAGGTGTGGGACAAGTTTGACTTGTCCCACAAGCTTCCAAATTTGGCCTCTAAGGCCAAATTCGAGTTTCCCATGTGGGGTAGAGTGTGCCACACTCAAAACTCAAACACACATCACTCAACACAAAAATCTAAAGTAAATCAAGTCTAATAAATGAACTCCTTTTTTTTTTTGGTCACATATTTTAATTAGTTTAAAACAAATTCAAATTAACTTAATTAAGACACTACAACCCATGACTAATAAAGGGGTAAACACAATTCCAAGAATCTGAATAATAAACCAAGTAAAAATTCACTACTAAAAGAAAATACATACTAACATAATAGAAAGGGAAATTTAAAACAAAACAACACATGACCCCTAGGTCACAATTTTCCCCTAACCAAATAATTCTAACACACACAATTACATGTTGCCACGGTGACCCTAGTTGGATTCTTCTCGAATTCCGATGTGGTTGGTCTCCACTCCCCCATGTTGTTGTGAATATAATATACCTGCAAAATAGATGATACCTCCTTCGGCCTCGTGGCCGCATTAAAACATTCATGCCAAAATATGTGATATAAATCTAAAATCAACTATATATTAATTAATATCATCTATGCAAATACGATATAACTTACAATTTCTAGCACATTTCTATTCCACATTTCATTCATGTCAAAATGATCATCACATTAATCCAATTATCAAGATCTACTCAATATGACTTAAACATATCACTTGTCAGAATTACAGATAAATAACCATGTCAAAAGTGTATCAATATCAACAACAAAAGTCTCCAGTAGTCCATATGCATCATATAAGAATCAAATGAATAACAGTTCAGTATCTCTGATATCTACTAACATGCTATATCAAAAATATAATATATCCATAAGTGCATATGACAATATCGAAAAAAAAATGATAATCAAAAGGTGTCGAAGGAAAGTGGACACTACACTTTTAGTATATGTTGTTATTTGTGTCTCAGATATTAGTCGAGAAAACATAATAAAATGTGGAAACAAACACAAGGAAAGAGAAATGTTTTTCAAAATGCCTGAGGGAAACGTGGCTATATAGTTTTTTGTTGGCCAATGTTTATCCACTCGGCCAAATTTTGTAGCATCAAGGTGTTATGTGGTCGGTTCATGGTATAAGAATGCAACATTAAGGCATACATAGGGAATTTTTTTATGTTGGGTTTGGAATGTGGCTGCTTGGAACACAAAATGGGTTGTTGAAAATCCTTGATAAGAACATCGTCTTGTACATATCCTACAATCACAAAAGTTAGTGAAACTACAATGTTTAGAAGAAATTTTTTAATTTAAATCCCTCTACAAATATGATCTTTAGTTTGGTGTTGGAATAAAACAAGAAAATAAGGCCAATAGCTCTTGTATTACATAATACTTGTCTTAACAAACATGTGAAGGTGTTGAGCTTGTTATGTTTGGTTGCAATAATAGAATTTTATGTTTGGTAGAGATTGCAAAATCGTTGGTGGTGTTTGGTTGGAGTTATTATGGTCTTATGTGGGGGGTACCTAGTATAAGCGTGGAGTACTAAGGCAGGCATAGGGTGTTGTGGCATGTTGAGTTTGGAACGTAGTTGTTTAAAGCACAAAATAGGTTGTTGAAACCCTTGATAAGAGCATCATCTTGTACATATCCTACACTCATAACAAAAAATGAAACCACAATCTTTAGAAGTACATTTTTTATTTAAATCCCTCTACAAATCTGATCTTCAGTTTGGTGCGGGAATAAAACTAGAAAATAAGGCCAATAGCTCTTGTATTACATAATCTTTGTGTTAAAAATCATGTGAAGGTGTTGAACCTTTTGTTTTTATTGCAATAATAGAATTTTATCATTGGTATGAGATTGTGACACGGTAGTTGGTGTTTGGTTGGCATTTGTTATGGTGAATTTTCTCCCTTCAACCTTTCCCATGTACTCCTGAGACCCAGTCTATGTCCATTTTGGATCTTTGGGCACGCCATAAACAACCGGAAAGCGTCATGAGCAGCTGATTTTTTTGTTTTATTACAAGTGACCAGACAAATATATATACAAATGTGGAATCTTAGTCAAGTTGTGAACTATTTGAAAAAATGCCTCAAGGAAGGTTGGTCTCTTAGAATGCAAAAATCATGGGATATGCACAAGATGGGTTTTGGTGAAAAGGTTGTTGAACCCCGTTAGTAAATGTAATTGGCTCTTAACGAAAAATCCTCCACTCTTGTTTGTTGATCTTTTTCAGGGAAGGATTCATCCTTTCTCATAAATTTTGCTTTCGTAAGTTGCATTTATAATTTTGGGTTGACTAAAACATTGAACGATTAGTTAAAAAATAATTTTTCTATCATGTAAATCATTTTAAATTGAAAATCACACCAATTAATTCAACCATGAAAATACCTCCTTTTGATGTCATTATAGTCTAGCTCCATCGTGAACCGAATAAAACTAATTCAAAATCATGTTATCATGCATTTACCATTTATGACAATCAATCACAAAGGAAAATGGTGAGAAGACGTTCACTCTTAAGGTAAAAACAACCCCCTTCAAATATGACAAACATCTCTCGAGATCAACGTGCAAAGAGTGCCTCTTAAACTTGTTTCCTAAATTTAACTGATGTAACTCCTTTTTTGTATGAGGTTGTCATCACAACCTTGAAACACTGCCAACACAACCATTGACCGTGTTTTTATAAGTGGCTCTTAAGGCCCATTTTGGAGGAAACTTAGCCTTAATGGTTAAAGGAAAAACAACCAAATTTAGCCAATTGGATCTAGAAAGTTATATCTAGTTAATCTAGTTAGAGCTTTGCTATCATGCATTTACCATTTCTCATAAATTTTGCTTTTGTAACTTGCATCTATAATTTTGGGTTGAGTAAAACACTAAACGATTAGTTAAAAAATTATTTTTATGTCATGTAAACCATTTTAAATCGAAAATCACACCAATTAAACCTACCACAAAAATATCTCCTTTTGATGTCATTATAGTCTTGTTCCATCGTGAACTGAATAAATGTAAGTCAAAATCCTGTTATCATGCATTTACCATTTGTGACAATCAATCACGGAGGAAAATGGTGAGAATACATTCACTCCTAAGGTCAAAATAACCCCCTTCAAATATGACAAATGTCTCTGGAGATCGACATGCAAAGAGTGCCTCTTAAACTTGTTCCCTAAATTTAACTGATGTAATTCCTTTGTTGTACGTTGTCATCCCAACCCTGAAACACTTCCAACACAACCATTGATCATGTTTTTATAAGTGTCTCTTGAGGATACTTCTATGAATTTCTTATTGGAATCAGTTTCTTGTAATCAGAAAAATCCCTTCAAAACCACCTCAGTTTTAGTGCCCATGGTCTCTGAAAATGAAATGTCAAACCTCAAACCTCTTTTTTATCTTGTATGGAATCACATTACATGGTTCATTTGAACCTTACTCTTCGAAAACACAACTTTGTGTAACCTTTTTCGAGCCAACTTGGCTTAGGTTGTTGTTGGGCAGCAATTAAGTTTAGCCAAGTGACCCCGGAAAAATACTCCCTGTTTGAGTGTCGTTTATTGGTTTTGGGTATTGTTTTCTCCTTGTGTTTCTCTGTTTAGTAGAGAAGGTGGGACTATGAAAAATTCCATTAGGATTTTCCGCTCCATTCTAGCAAGCCCATTTTGTAGGTAACTTAGCCTTAATTGTTGAAGGAAAAACAACTAAATGTAGCCAAATGGCTCTAGAAAGTTACATCTAATTAGAAATCTACTTAATTTTTTTACAATCCATCTTTTTCTCGTAATTCACTATATAGAAGAGAGTCAATTGGAGTCATTAAACACTTTGTTATGATGTCGGGTGCTCTTCGTCTGGGACCATTCCATGTCCGCTTTATAATTCCTGAAAGGAAGTTTAATATAAAATAAACTTAAAAAAAACTTAGCATGGAATTACGTCATCTGGTGGGTGAGATGGAAACATGGGAGGAGGAGGTAGCGTGTGGCAAGTGAATGTTTACATGTAGGAGGCTTCTTGGCAGGGAATGTCATCCTGTACATCCTTTCTAACCAATCATTTTACTTGCATAATGATCCAAGCACTTGATTTGAATTCCAGACGCATTTACCATGTTGAAACCCTGGTCTACGTTGTAATTTAGTAGTAATTGGGTAGTTGCAGGTGCGTTGGTAGACATTTATGAAAATGTGGATGATAAATTGATAGATGATGATGGGAAAGCCTCTGTCAGAAGGATTTCTTCATCCGCCTCTGGCATAATTTTTGAATAAAATATAAATTGATTTATCTTTATCTTTATTTGCATCTGAAGCTGGATCATTTGTCTCTGAGAAGAAATCATCTTCTAGCCATTGTTTTTTGTTGTGTGTAGAAGAAAAAGAAGATTGGGGTTAAAGATGCACTTTATATTTTGGTGTGGACGCTCTGTTTAAAGAAAACCTTGCAAATTTATTGATGACCTCCATGGAAGAATTGATAGAGCTCTGGTTTCACCCCCATGTATAGAGTTAAATCTATAACTCAAATATTTCATTATTCTATTTTATACAAAATGATCGATTTGGATTGATTTATGAGTCTGTATTGGAACAAGTTTTTTGTGTCATAACTCATTCTTCGTCTCTCTCCAGATGGCTTCACCATGGATGTTTTTGGTGCCTTCAATGGTGACTATGTTTGTGGGTGTTGGAGGTAAAGGTTCAGTACATGTCTAAAAACAGGTCACTTTCAAGGAAAATGGAAATGCATATCTCTACTATGGAGGAATTGAGGACATTCGTGCTTCTTCTCCTGCTTCTGACAATCAAAAAATCTAGATCTGGGCTCAACAATGGAAAATCCTATATTAATTTTGAAAATATTACTTTGTGGTGAACAAAGAAAGTTACGTCTAAGCACACAAGCATAGAACACTACATCAGATTGGTCCATGTTGTTATCTTTGAGGCATCTGACAGAGATAAAATTGGTGGTTCAACATATGTTGGCCAGAAGGCCATCTGCTGTACTCCAGACCATGGATGTTGGCCAGACATGGCCATCTGCTGTACTCCAGACCTGGAAAACATGGAATGGTGCAAACAAGGTGTAGTTATCTAACGCCCATCTGCCGTAGTGCCCAGCTGACCTAATTTTGTATATATTCAGTTTAGTGGAGATGAAATTTCTACCACTTTTTTATCACATTCAGTGGAGATGAAATTTCTACCACTTTTTTATCACATTCAGTTACAATTTCGAAGACAAGAATGTATAGCTTGTGTTTTATGTTTATGTGAACCAAACCTTAAGGGTTTGGTAATGGAGGGGAAGGAAATTTGGAAAAAAAGAATCCCACAGTTTATCTACTAAGAAGGATGGCTCCACTTATGACATTTTGTGGTTTTATTTCTCTTCCATACCTATTGCGTGGGGTTATTTGGTTTTCTCATTACATTAGATTTTGGAAGGATGATCTGCATCTAAAAAATTGCATTACTTTTATTATTGTGTGGGGCATGTTTGAAATGACATTATGGTAATTTGAGTATGAAAACTTTAATGCAACAGGAATTAGGCCCGTGGAAATCAAATTATGGGTGGTTACTTTCGGGGCAGTGAGGAAAAGCATATCTCGTCTTCTCATTTTGATTGTATCAATGGTTTATGGTGTAGTTAGGCCTACTCTTAGTGGGCTTACCTCTAAGGTGATTCTTCTTGGTGAAACATATTTCGTGGATTCTTAATTGATTGATGTGGTTGAGAGTGTTAATTGCAATGTATGCAAAATGGGTTTATTAGATAGGACTCTGGGTTGAAACAAGTGTCTAGATTCAGAGAAAAGATGTCCCGCAAAATGACTCACATCTTCTCAACCATATCTTG
The DNA here is from genome assembly GCA_019776745.2 of Taxus chinensis. Taxonomy (NCBI): domain Eukaryota; kingdom Viridiplantae; phylum Streptophyta; class Pinopsida; order Cupressales; family Taxaceae; genus Taxus; species Taxus chinensis. The sequence continues at coordinate 701,231,627 of CM034148.1, forward strand.
GTACAAACATCTTCACAAATAGGATGGTAGTGAGAAGCATCGACTTGGTTTATTATCTATTTTTGGACCATCGAATGGAGGGGAGCCAAGAGTAGGCTCGCGGACTATTGACAAATGTTTGGTACGGATGCGGAATCGAGCTCCACAACTTGACATGATTCATTTTCAATCAGGCATGGTTCATCTTTCCTTATCTTTCATAGTTCTCATACTTTAGTTTTTTGCTTGCAACAAAAGAAAATTTTAAACTGTAGCAATATCATAGAATTGATAGTTTTAAATGAACTTGGTTTTAAAACAATAAGGCATCATATCATAACTTGCGCAATCCAAATATTCCTTGGTAGACAAGCATGAACTCAAACCCTCATTTTGAGATGATCTAGAAAACTTCATGACCAAACTAGATTGCTAAACTACCCATTTTTTGTTGACAAGTTGAAGTTGACTTCCCTGTAAATATGTTGACCATTTTCTTGTTTAAATAGATAAATTATGATTTTTAGAGATTTGTAAAACAACCATCGTAACTCTGGAAAGGAGATGTTAATATTCCTTCATATACCTTCTTATGTGAAGACTCACTTCAATCCTTGGATCGACCTTGAATGATCATCTGTGATCTTTTTGACACCCTTCTAAGAGTTCTGTTACACCGTTTTGTAACTGTAGGAGGCTACTAAAAGTGAAAATTTTGGTTTCATTTCGTCTCGTCGTTTGAACCCTGAGCAAAAAAATTCTTATCTGCCTTTGCAAACCTCTAATATTTTTACCAGAAACTTCTTGGAACCTTCGGTTCACAAAAATCACATTCCTTGTTAGTTTGGAAAAGAGGTTTTGTAGGCCTTCGGTTGTAGTTTGACTAGGCCAAACTGGACCAATTACGATCGATGGCCTCGGAAAACTAGCCGCTAATCGTAAACCATTCACCAGTTCTGAATTCCATTAGTTCATGTGGATTCTTGGTGTATAGGAGGACACATAGAAACTTACCTATGTCTGTTTTCTCATCAGAAGACAACGTTTGAAAATGGTTTCTTAGCCTCTAATCCCAAGTTGAACATTTTTAGAACTAGCAGGAAAACATAAAAAGAAAGTTTTAGGACCCCCGTTCGGTTACTGTTGTATATATCTCCCTCCCCGGGTAAATATAGACAAACAGAAGAATATGGAAATCAAAGAAACTTGAAACCTAACATTTATTTATGCCACCAGTCGCGCCCCTGGCGCAGGTTGGAGGCACAAATCAGAAGGCGCTAACATGGAAAAAGTTATGCCCCTGGCGCAGAATAGAAGGCACCAACATGGAAAAAGTTGTGCCCCGAGCACAGAATAGAAAGCACTGACATGTATAAAATTTGTGCCCTGGCGCAGGTTGGAGGCGCAGATCAAAAGGTGCCGACATGGAAAAATTCGCACCCTGGCGCAGGTTGGAGATGCAAATCAGAAGGTGCCGACATGGAAAAAGTCATGCCCTGGCGCAGGTTGGCGGCACAGATCAGAAGGCGCTGACACCACATTTTCAGTACCTATGGCACACGTAATATTATGTTGACGTGAGGATAGATGCACCAAGGTGCACCTTCTGGAGGTGCAACATTTTGAGCGTTGACACCCCGAACCCGACAGAAAGCAAACCCTGACCCAGATATTCAAATGGCCATAACTTTTCACAGGGAGCTCAGATTCACGCAAGGTTGGAATTTTTGGAAAGCTTACAAGGTCCTCTATCCAACTGTGACTAGATATCTTTAATTGGGTGAGAACAAGTTCTTCAAAAATGAAAAATACATTTCGCCATTTTTTCGGTTTGTTAGGGTTCTCACCTACCATCATAATGAGATGAATTAAATAAAATCTGGAGATGGTTGGGGTAGATTTGGAATTCCTCTCTCTTCCCTCTCTCATTCTTCCTATAAATTGTAAGGAGGGGATTCTTTCTAAAGGTTGGACATTCTTGTTTATCCCCTCCCTTCTTCTCTTTGGCAGGCGAATTTGTGGAGTTCAAACCTCCCATCTAAAACTGTAATGCAACTTTGCCTCTTGGCATTTTGTAGTATATTGTATCAATATTTGGAGAAAATAATGCATGTCTGTGGATGATTCTCAACCCTCTCTGTGTTCATTTGCATCCTTCTGATCTTTCACTACAAATTTGGTTATCTGTGCATGATCTTGCATTGCATTTTAATGGTTTGTGTTTATTGGAAAGACAGGTGTTCTTCATTCCTCAGTGCATCACCTTTGTTAGTTTAGGTTTATTTTTATGCATCTTCTTACCCTATCTCCTTGGCAAGTTAGATTAGGTTTTTGAGTAAACCCTCTACATTTTTATGTGTGCATCTGAACAGAGGAATAGGAACCGGCCTTCATCCGGAGATCTTTCCCGATTCGCAAGGTCCCACACTTGGGAAAATCTCCATGTTATGCAATCACACTGAGAGTCTCAACCCATCGAGTTATAGACATTCAAGGGTGTTGCGATTCGCCAACAACAGTTTTGGCACGCCCAGTGGGACCTTAGAGGTCTTCCACTTCATCTTTTGCAGGTTGATGTGTTCCTGTGAAGATTTCAGCCTTTGGAGGCACTTGCAAACACATCTGGCGACTTCATCTGGTCAATAACCCATCTCTAAAGTTGCAGACCTTCCTTTCCATTCATTTTCATTTAGGTTTCATACATTCTTCCTTCTATCTCTTCCATCTTCTTTCATTCCATGAAGTTGTGCAATCATGACTTGATTTCCATCATGGAATTCACATTTACAACAACAACAATTTTTTCCTCTTCCAACATGTTTTACAAATCCTCCAAATCAACATTTTGGTCAAGTTCAAGATCAACATGCATACCCATATGAGCAACAATGCCAAAATCAGTTTGGCTGTGAAGCATGTCAAGCACAAGGGTATGCTAATTGTGAGGGCAGTCAAGAAGAAAATGTAGATCTGCTAGAGAAAATCCAAAAGATGGAGGTAAACATGGTGCAATCTAGGGCTTAGGCACAAATGAAAGCATTTGGAATTGGTTGCAGAGCACCTTGACCATGATTGGGACCTTTTCCAAGGCATTACAACCCTCAAGAGAAGCTTGACTTCATGATTGCAACACTACCATTTCTTACAAGGTGGATTGAAGGAATAGAGGTATATGAGAGAAGTATTCAGCAACCTTGTCAACGGGTAAGCACACCATCTCATACTCTTTCTTTTCCTCCTTCTCAATCTATATCATTTCAGCAGTGTCAAGTTTTAAACTCTTCATCTGTTGTCCCAAATGTTGATCCCATTTCTCCATCTCTCAGTCTTCCACCCCATCTCAATTCTTCTTTCCTCTTTCCTTCCAAACAGTCATCCCCTCCACAAGAGCTAAATGAAATACCTTCCACTCCAAAGAAACAAGAGATTTCACCTCCTCCACCACCACAAAAAATTGTAAAATCAGTTGAGTTACAACCCAACCCTCCTCTTGCATTCCCAATTCCATGTGGGGAAGAAGAAATTACAAAAATCAGCCATGAAGGACAGCAAGAAGAGGAGCCCAACAAAAAAGAAATGACAGACAACTTGAGGAGTTGGGCTGCCAAATTTGGGATAAAAAAGATCCCCTTGATAGTTAAGTCTTCAGAAGAGGCCAAGATTGAACAAATGGTGGTCAAGGTTGAGTTTGTTGCAGCAGAAGAAGATGTTGATCCAATAGAAGTTGCATAATCAACCATAGAAGAGGGAAAAAAATCAGCTCAAAGTCCCATAAGAGAGGAACAGATGGAAGAAACCAAATCAGAGTTTGTAGCAGCAGAAGAAAAATACATCATTGATGTTTTCTTGCCTTCATTTGAAGGGCATGATTTGGTTAATGAATCCATGATGGAGAAAAGTTCTAAAAGAGATCTTGCGGCCCCAACTTGTCCTCTAGAGTAGTAGATTGAAGATTTTGACTTGACAAACTTCATGCTAGAGGAAGGGTTCAATTAAGAGCAAGATTGTCTTCAAGCAGTAGAGGAAGGAGAAGGTGCTCCAAATCCAAAAGAAGAGGAGTACATTCAGGTTGTGAAGGAGAGAAATGCAGATCCAAAAGCTTTGAGCACAAACCAGGCTATAGAAGAACCTTCAGTTCTTCTTTCTACTTCATCTCTCTCAAGCTCCAATGTTGAAGAAGAGTTTGATCTTTCAAACTCAATGTTGGAAAGTGAAGGAAACCATGGTGATCAAGTTGTAGATCAAAAGAACACCATGGAGGAGGTTGAACATTTGCAGTAGGACAGCAATGAGGTAGTTTACCTGTCTGATTTGGAGGAATGTTTTGATGGAGAAGAACCGGTTGAGTTTCCACCATTCTCTCTTTCATCATCCACATTCCAAACACTTGAGCCTGTTGTCATGGAGGAGATCATTCATTTGCAGCAGCCTGCATCTTATAGCAACTCTTTGGGATCAAGTTGGGAAGATTTAAATCTTCCATGTTCTTCATTAGAGGAAGAGAAAGGGTAGAAGAGTTTCACCATTTCTTCCACATCATTCATCCAAGAAGGTCTACAAGAAAACTCCACTTTTGGAGTTGAAAATCAAAGTCATGGGCATATCAAACAAATCATACCTTTCCCAATAAGGTATTTGGCTTCATTGGAGCCAAGGGAGAAGCCACAACCAGTCATGCTTGTTTCTGAGCATGAGGATGAGCTACAAAGCACCAAGGATCAGCTACAATGCCTCTTCAATCCAAATGCAAAGCAACTAAAATAGGTATTTGATTTGTTTCTAGTTGATACCTTGACTATATGGGTAGAATAACATCTTCTTGTTGATTTTCCACTCATCCAAGCAACCATACTAAGCTCTAAATCATTTGCATGGCTACCAATTTTGAAGAAAGGAAGCTATTTTGCACAGCCAGTTGCAGGGTTTGTTTAGCTTTCCTTTTCTTCCAGTTAGAGTAGAGTAGGTAGGTTTGCTTTCAGCAGAAGAAGTGCTTGTGCACACTCTACATGTTCCATTTGGAGCATGTATGATTTCCTATTTTATACATAGTTTTTGGTGTTACTGGTTTTGTTCTTGCACAGTTCATTGCAATGGTCTTGGTGAGAACAGCTCCAAGTTCAATGGGCTCCAAGAGGCTCAGAGGGAAGTTTTCAAAGTTCAGATCAGTTTGTAGGCTACAACTCATGACTCCATGCCCAATGGATTCTTCAAAGGCTACTGGTCATTCATCTAGCAGGCAGATGATCCCGTTGAGTTGCTAAATTGTTGTATATATCTCCCTCCCCGGGTAAATATAGACAAACAGAACAATATGGAAATCAAAGAAACTTGAAACCTGACATTTATTTATGCCACTAGTCGTGCCCCTGGCGCGGGTTCAAGGTGCAGATCAGAAGGTGCCAACATGGAAAAAGTTGCACCCCTGGCGCAGAATAGAAGGTGCCAACATGGAAAAATTTGTGCCCCAGGCGCAAAATAGAAAGTGCCGACATGTAAAAATTTGTGCCCTGGCACAGGTTGGAGGCGCAGATCAGAAGGTGCCGACATAGTTATTTTGATGTGTTACTATTGATGGTGAACCGTAGCATTCCTGAATGTCTGCAACTCGATGGGTTGAGACTCTCAATGCGATTACATAACATGGAGCTTTTCCCAAGTGTGGGACCTTACGAATCAGGAAAGCTCTCCGGATGAAGGCCGGTTCCTATTCCTCTCTTCAAATGCACACATAAAAATGCAGAGGATTTACTCAAAAAACCTAATCTAACTTGCCAAGGAGACAGGGTAAGAAGATGCATAAAAATAAACCTAAACTAACAAAGGTGATGCACTGAGGAATGAAGAACACCTATCTTGCCAATAAACACAAACCATTAAAATGCAATGCAAGATTATGCACAGATAACCAAATTTACAGTGAAAGATCAGGAGGATGCAAATGAACACAGAGAGGGTTGAGAATCATCCACAGACATGAATTAGTTTCTCCAAAGATTGATACAATACGCTACAAAATGCCAAGAGGCAAAGTTACATTACAATTTTAGATGGGAGGTTTGAACTCCACAAATTCACCTGCCAAAGAGAAGAAGGGAGGGGAAAAACAAGAATGTCCAACCTTTAGAAAGAAGCCCCTCCTTACAATTTATAGGAAGAATGAGAGAGGGAAGAGAGAGGAATTCCAAATCTACCCCAACCACCTCCAGACTGCATTTAATTCATCTCATTATGGCGGTAGGTGAGAACCCTAGTAAACCCAAAAAAGGGCGAACTGTATTTTGCATTTTTTAAGAACTTTTTCTCACCCAAATAAATATATCTAGTTGTAGTTGGGTAGAGGATGTCGAGAGATTTCCGAAAAGTCAAACCTTACATGAATCCGAGCTCCCTGTGAAAAGTTATGGCCATTTGAATATTCCCCAAGTCAGGGTCTGTTTCCAGTCGGGTTCGGGGTTCTCCTTTGCATTTGCATCGGGTTTGGAGGGTGCCTCAACATGTTTTCACCCCATGCTTTCCTGACTCCAAAACCTGATTTTCCTAGGTAGTGTTTCGGTTTTGCGGAACTCCCAAGCATCGGGACATGCCTTGCAATTTTCATGCTTCATGTCTCATGTTTCTCGAAACCCGAAACCTGAATTCCTTTGTGTCGGGTTTTTGGACCTCTCCGACATATTTCCTTTGTGTCAGGTTTTTGGACCTCTCCGACATATTTCCTTTGTGTCGGGTTTTTGGACCTCTCCAACATATTTCCTTTTTTTGTTGTTGTCTATATTTACCTGGGGGGTAGATATATATAACAGTTAGATTATGTTTTTGAGTAAACCCTCTACATTTTTATGTGTGCATCTGAACAGAGGAATAGGAACCGGCCTTCATCCGGAGAGCTTTCCTGATTCACAAGGTCCCACAATTGGGAAAAGCTCCATGTTATGCAATCACACTGAGAATCTCAACCCATCGAGTTACGGACATTCAAGGGTGTTGCGATTCACCATCAATAGTTACCAAACCCCTATGGAAACCTATTGACACTTATAACTAACTGTTTGAAACTCTGTCATGTGACTTATGTGAAATTGAACTTTTGGAAAAATAGTGGATTCTCTCTTCCTTATCTCTTTCTCTCTCCTTGGTTAAGAAATGAAATGAAATAAAATAAATATGTGTCTCTAGCACTCTCCTTTCGAATGAAAATTATTATTAGTATGTAAATGGAAACTAAAAATGTTAATTATGCTACATCTAGGTGGATGTCATGTCAATGATTATCATTTATTTCATGCTCACATGGATTTGTAGGATGGAAGTAAGACGGTGAAAAAGGCGTGGTGTAATTCATTGTTTATTATTGTAATCTATATATGTCATTGTAAAAATAAATGTATCTATAATATATTTCCATGTTACAGAAAAAAAAATTATTTGAAATTTGGTAATATGTATGAGATGCTAGTTTTAGGGATGCCTTAGGAAATGTACATTTAATCATAGGTGCAATTTTAATTCAGATTCACGCATGGTAAAAAATTTGGATATCTATGTTAAATGAAATCAAATGTAATATCTTATAGTGCATTCTCATTGTGAAATTTATGATGAAATCTCCAAAGTGTTGTGTTGTTTAACTAGCAAATATAGAAAAGAAACATAATTATAACAGTCAACCTTGGTTTAAAATGAGTACATATCTACCATTCTCGAATGATTTTTCTTAACACAGAAGGAACCAAAACCTTATAATGAACTTAAATCTCTACACTCAATGACACCTTCTAGATTAAGTAAATAAGATCACTAGTTTGAGTTATCGTCATAGCCCTTACGTTTAGCGACATTATTGTGAACCTAACAACTAGGAACGACATGGTCAAAATTTATTTGGAGTATGTGGTTACCTTCTAGGATTGAAGTAACCGTGTGTTTGGTAAAGAGAATGTGTTCTCTTCAGGTCTGACACCATGTTGAGTGGAAAACACTACCTTGGAATTCACCTTAAGAGTCATTGTTCGAAGCAAGGACTATGTGGTGTAACCTTACCATTTATGGAGTATGTAGAACTAACACTTCCTTAGTATCCTAGTGGACTACCAAGTCTTATGAAGTTATATCTATAAATTAACTTCATCATCGAATGAATTCCTTGTGGGATCCAGACGACACAAATGGACTAGTGAAATAGTTGTACTATGACTTAAACTCTTGTTAATGATCTCTTTTAGTTCCTCACAACTAAATGTGTTACCTTGACTAGTGACAATATAGCACCTTGGTATTTTACAAAGGTTTTATAGGGTAAATATGTTTTCACACCTTAATTTGATCTATAATAAGGCGTAGAGCCCTGAGTGCATATTGGAATTAAACTAAACCTCAGTTGATTAGGAGGTTAAGCTTGTGGGTAGAAAATTGTAAGTAACTCTTTGCAAATGAAATTGATTTGAAAGATGTTGACTTAAGAGAAACCAGGAAACTGAAAACTTGGTCCCGTAATCCCTTGTTATGTCCTTTTATGACATTAAGAATAAAAGAAATTTCACATGTGGAATCATGAAATGTGGAAACATGGGATCTTACCTTGAAAATAAATCACTTGTTGATTCATGTGTTAGTTATAATGCTTCCAATCATAGTACTTCTTCAAGATGTTAGACAAGTACTTTCTTAACTCTTTTTGTTATAAAGTGATGCCAATAAGAGACCTAAGAAACAATGTAAATGAGATGAAAAGAAAAAAAAAGAGTATATGTGATAATGGTTTAGGAACAAAATTTCACTTGAAGTCCTTATGGTTGATTTAAGCATTGAATTTTGTTAAGAATGGATACAAATTGTTCCTGGTGGGACTAGGCATTTGAGCCAATATAGAGTCCACTAAAAATAAAAAAAATTATGACGTGTAAATGCTAAATTGACTCAAACTAAATTTGGAACTAAAACAACCATAGCATGAGAAACAAACCTTTAATGTAAGAATGATTTATTGGGAGACTCATAGTTGCTTAAAATTGACTTTAATTAACAAATGATCTATGGATAGTTAATGGGATTCGATAAAGGAATTAATCGTGCATTCTCCTTTAAAGACTATTTCCCTACAAAGTAAAGTAATTAAAGATTGTAAAGTAGGAAATTTTAAACCTTATGTGTTTAATTATCTTGAAAACTATAAGGTCATAGAATGGAAACCTAAATTTAATGAAGATGTAAACCATAAAAAAAGCCATGTCGTGGAGTATGCCTACCTGAGTGTTTCTTACTGTAATTGGGTCATTTTCCTAGTTTATGTCATTTAAGTATGACGTTGATGGGTACCCTATGTTATCCTATTGTATGAGTGGGTTCATGTTTATGTAAGTGTCTTATGTGTTGTTGAGTTTCTCTACTTGGAGCCCTTGTGGTGTTGTGTAGTGAGCAATATAAGTAAAAAAATTTATTTTGGTATTTTTATTTTTTTTCTATTTGTGTGTAAAATGTTGGCGTTACATTTGGTATCAGAGAAGAGGTTCATGCTCTTGAACCTCTGGGACAAATTGGAGTTGTGATGATTTTACATGGTGGTGGTGGAGATTGGAAGAGTAATGTGATATATGTTGTAATGTGAACAACGTTGTAATTTTGATATTATGAATGCACATGTTGTGCATGTCACTTAGTTTGTATTTTTTATCATGTTGATGTGCTTGTGATGAGATTATTCACTCTCCTTTTTGTGGATTCTATGAGGATTTCATGTGTGATGTACCACCTTGTTGTGTGTGAAAGAATGTTATTGTGGATTGCGGAGTGTTGGAGTATTTTGGCATTATGTGATATGTTGGTGTATTGATGTATTGCATGAAAAATTGGTGTAAAGTGAATTGGATTGTATCGTATGTTGTATTGTGATGAATCATGTGTCACCGTGTTGTGATGAATCATGTGTGTCACCATGTTGTAATTACAATTTACTATATGTTGTAATGTTAGACATTGTGTTCCTCATACATATAATTCATGTAATATGTGATGGTTCATGTCATGATTTAGGGGCATATGGTGATCATATGAACCCTATTGTACAGTGACTTGCACTTTGGGTGCAGTATGTGGTAATGTGATGTATTGTAACCCATGAAATTAATGATTGTGATATACCCTGTATATATACCATGCGTAAGACGCTATGGTTAATGTGTGTGAACCACCATTGTGTTAGTGATGTAGTTATGTGTTATGTTGTGAACCTTACACTAACCAACCCTAAGGGAAATTAGTAAAAGGTGTATGTTTGGAGTGAGGAAATGTGTACCATTGACCTAGTCACTCGAGTTGAGTACGAGATAGGAAGTGGAGTCTTACATAGGCTGAAAACCCACTTTTGTTCGTTTGGTATGTATGGCACTTACTCAATGGGTGTCATGCATATTGTGTTTCACAGACACCTTAGGCTTGTAGATGGAACTTGTACTCATTTCTCTCTCCCTATATGGTTATCGTATGGATTCAACCTAAGTGTAGTTACAACTATGTTGAGCCTTGTGGAAGCAGGTGGAGGGATGATTCAGATAAAGATGATGACAGTTGTATTATTTGATATGTTATTTTATGAGTTGAGGCTCGATGTCTGAGTGCCAGCAACTCGTTGAGTACCCCTTTGGTGGCCGTATAAGGCCACATAGTTATTGATGTGCTATTTCTATATACGTATTTTATTTGTAAATTGAACATTTTCTTTTTTCTTGCTAGAACCAACAATTTTCTTGATTGATGTGTTCTTATATTTTGGGCATTTTATTTGGTTGTTGCACTAACATGCAGATTTTTGCACTAACTATGGCTAATTAGCCATTTTATTTTCTTAGTTTTAAATTTGCTGTATCAAGTTTAAAATTTTTATAGCCTAGCCCAAGGCTTGGGATTTTTCCCACTTTGCATTTGAAACAGATTGTTATGTTGGTTCTAATGTTGTAATGTGTTGGAATAGGGTCATGGGATTCACCATGGAGTGGTTGAACCTATGGACCTGCTTCATTGTATGGGGGTATGCCCCAAGGAGTTATAGATAACTAGTGGGTTGTTGAACCATGAGTTATTATGTCACTTGGGTTAGAGGTGTTTGGACCTTATGTGCCCAGGGCCATAGGGTGACCAACCTCTTTTGGGGAGTGAAAAGGAAAATTTATCTTTGTTTTATTGTGCACTTGGGAGGTATATGGAGTTGTTTTGTGATGCTTTGAGGGAGGCATAAGAGACTTGAGTGAGGCATAAGAGGTACTTGTAGTTGAGACATGAGGGCTTTTGGAGGTATACGAGACTTTGTGTTGTGTGATGCACTTCAGAGTTTTATTTTTATGTAGTTGTTGGTGATGCTTTGGGAGGTATATGGATTTTTTGTGATGTTTTGGGAGGTGTATGGTGTTGGTGTTATGATTTATGTGTACTCTTGTAAGTCCAGTTTTTTATGATTGGGATTATGTTCCTCATTGTTGGTATGATGTTGTTTACATCTTGACCCTATATAGCTATAGTTATGGTTGAGTTACGTGAAACCCCTGTATGTGTACATGTTGGGAATTCCATGTTGTTATAGTCTGCTTATGTTATGAGTACATTTGTGTCAGGAAGCATGTGTGACAATTACTATGTTGTGAGGGCTATGTATGTTATTCCCATGGGTTAGTTGAGTTCTTGTGATGTGATATAGTAGTGAGAAGTACTATAAAATATGTCTTGTGAACCATTAGTGTTGTGTTTTTCCCTGATGTGGTAATGTGATGTCAATTTCTGTTGGGCACCTATGAACATAAGAAAACTAAAATCTTAAACAATGAAATATTAAGAGTTGAGATTAATAAATACTTTAAAGGAAAAGACTAAGTAATAAAGAAAAATAGAACTATCAATCTTCACAGAACATTAAAATTTAAGATATTACCAAATTTAGTTTCTTCCTTGTGGTCACATTGTACCGATAAGTTGTTTTGTCAAACGACATGTGTCATTATTGAATTTCTTTCTACGCACCCTTCAAGATTTGGTGTTGTGTCACATCGAGGATGATGATCTTATAAGGGGAGGGAAATGTAATTCCTTAAAAATTAAGTAAATATGATCAAATAAATTAAAAAAAAAAGCATGGAAAAGTTGCGAATGTGGTGGGTGAGATGGAAAAGGTCTATTTGAGGAAGGAAGAAGTGATGGAAGTGAGGAGTTTGTGTGTATGAGGATTCTTAGCAAGGGCATGGCCACCTCAAAACATCCTTTTTGACTCATTCATTTTCCTGCATAGTATCCAATGCAATTTATTTGAATCTCCAGGCAATTTACCACGTGAAACCCTGGTCTACATTGAAAATAATTTAGCAGTAATTGCAGATAGTTACAGGTGTGCCGGTAGACACTTAATGCAAATGTAATGATAGAAAGTGATAGATGGTGATGGGAACAGATCTATCAGATGGAGTTAATCAATCAATCGGCAGAATTTTTGAATAAATCACAAACTGATGTAATTGAGATCTTTAATTTGTATCTGAAGTGGGATCCCCTCTTTTCTCTGAGAATAAATCATCTTCTAGCTCGATCATTTTGTTTTATGTGCAAAATAAGAAGAAATTGGGTTTGGATAGGAAACTACTCTGCATTTTATTTGTTGTGTGGAAGAGGAGATTGGCAATTTTTAAAGATTCAAACCTTAAAAGTTAGGCATCAGAGACCTCCATGGGAAGAAAATTGATTTATGCAAGGTCTCACGCAACAGAAAAATGAAGAAATCACATTTGTGGAGAAATTACCATTGGTATTTGAACAGAAGATACCCTTTGGATTTTTTCATGGGTAGTAGTTGTTATAACAACATTTGTATGCACTTTATTTTTCTTCACACATAAAAATAAATGAAATGATTGTGGTTGAGGTTCAAACCTTATGTACCTATAACTAGGGTTTTGGAGTTGAAGGTTCATTTTCATGTGCATGTCACATTTCACTTTCAAGTAATTTAAATGTTAGTATATCTCTGCTATGGACCAAATGGATTGTGCATATACACATTATTTTCCTATTTCCAATGGGAGAAATTGATTAGTGAAACAAAGTATTAATAAGTAAATTGGATATTATTTAGGTGTTGAAGACATGCCCAATCATGTCCATACCTTCAAGCATGAACACTTGAAAGCAGATTCACAGTCTACAAATCTTTGAGCATCTGACTGAGATAAACAATTGGTTTTCTGTTGGAACTAAAAAAGATCCTCTACTATTCTCAGTATACAAGATGGAATGTTGAAAATAAGTTGTTCATCTAATGCAGACCTAATGATTTACAAGTTCCCAATCTGGCCTAATGTCTCTAAATATTAGTTTAGTGGAGATGAAAACCACTTTTTCACTACATTGGACGACCAAGTTGAAAATTAGTGAAGACCAAATGTATAACTTGTATTTTAATTTTTATATGATGGCCAAACCTTAAGGGTTTGGTAATGGAGGGAACCTGAAATTTGGAAAAAGAGAATCCCAACGGGTTATCTAAAGGCAGGATGGTTTTGTCATGAAGCAATTTTAGAGGTTTCATGTCTCTTGCATACCTATTGCATGGGGTTATTTGGCTCTCTCATTACATTCATTTTGAAGGAATGTTCTACAGAAGAATTCATCACCCTTATTTGTACATGGGAATTTTGAAATGAAATTATGGTACTATGAGTATGCAAATTTAATGCCCAGGAATTAGGCCCATGGTATCTCAAATTATCCTTGATTAATTTTGGGGCATAACCATAGTTTTTCATTTTGGTTGTATAAATGGGTTATGGTGTAGTCTAGGCCTACTCTTGGTTTTACCTCATAAATTCTTCTTGGTGAAACATATTTCATGGCTTCTGAATTTCTTGATGTGGTTATGTTAATTGCATTGTATGCAAAATTGGTTTATTAAGATGGATTGTGGGTTGAAACAAGTGTTCAGAATTTAGAGAGAAGACCTAAAAACATTCTGCATAACTAAACCATCTCTTGGTACATGAAATCTTCACAAATAGGCTAGTTATGAGGCATGTACATGACTTATAATCTCTTTCATTTGCATCGTTGCGAGGGGACAACATTATGCGGACTATTGAAAACCCATGTTTGGTATCAGAAATTTGAGCTCCACATGCCCATGATTCATTTTTGGCAAGATGGTTCATCTCACCTTATCTTTCAAATTCTCAACTTTTTTCCTACCTTGCAATAAAAGTTAGAAAAACTGTAGCAATTTCATGGACTGGAAAAAAAAAAACGCTCTGAGTTTTTAAAACAATAAGCATCATATGTTCCATTGTTATGTAGAGAGTGCACATCCAAGCATTATCCTTGGTAGACTATTTTTACTCTCTTCGCCTCATTTTCTAGGATGATCTTGCAAACTTCCTACTACCAATACTAGATTGCTACAGTACCTATTTTAAAACTGACAAGTTGATGTTGACCATTTGATCCCTGAAAAATGAAATGACCAGTTTCCTTGCAAAATAGATAAATTTTTACTATAAAATTTCCTAGAACCTTCAGATTTGGGAAAATCAATTCCATTTTAGTAACTTAGGAAAGGAGATTTTATAGGCCTTCGGTCCTTGTTTACTAGGTCAAACTTGACCAATTACTGTGACCAGTGGCTTCTAAAAACCTGTTCACCGTTTGAAATAGGAAGTTGTTAAAAGTGAAAAGTTGGGTTTTCGTCTCGCGTTTCAACTCTGATGAATTCTTATATATATGAGAAACTGTAGGGAAAATTCTCCTGCACATTCATTGGGAATAGAATGTTAGTTTTGGACGAGGTTTTCTGAGGCCCTCGAGCTAACAGTTTGATCTTTGCAACTAGGCCAATTACGACCGATGGCCTCAGAAAAATGAGCCACCAATCGTAAACCATTCACCGAGTTCTAAATTTCGTCAGTTCGTTGTGAATTCTTGGTGTATAGGAGGACACATAGAAATTTACCCGTGGTGTGTTTTCTCATCGGAAGACAATGTTTGAATCGTGGTTTCTTAGATCTGAGCCTAAATTGAACGTTTTTACAACTAGCAGGAAAATGTAAAAAGAAAGTTGTAGGACCCCCGTCGGGTTACCAAACCACCATGGAAACTTGTTGACACTTGTAAATAATTATTTGAAACTCTTTTCATGTGACTTGTGTGTGAAATTGAAATTTTGGAAAATAGTGTTTCTCTCTCTTCCCTATCTCTTTCTTTCTCCTTGGTTAAAAAAATGAAATGAAATAAATGAATATGTGTCTCTAACCATCTCCTTTCGAATGAAAATTATTATTATGTAAATGGAAACTAAAAATGTTAATTATGTTAGATCTAGGTGGATGTCATACTCAGCGATTTATCGTTGATTTCATGCTCACATGGTTTTGCAGGATGGAAGTAAGATGGCGAAAAGGCGTGGTGTAATTCATTGTTTATTATTGTAATTTATATATGTTCATTGTAAAATGTATATATGTATAATATATTTCCATGTTATAGAAAATTTATATTTGAAATTTGGTAATATGTATGAGATGCTAGTTTTAGGGATGCCTTGGGAAATGTGCATTTAATCATAGGTGCAATTTTGATTCAGATTTACATATGGTAAAAAAATTGGATATGTATGTTAAATGAAATCAAATGTAATATCTTATAGTGCATTCTTGTTGTGAAATTTATGATGAAATCTCCATAGTCTTGTGTTATTTAACTAGCAAATATAGAAAAGAAACATAATTATAATAGTCAACCTTAGTTTAAAACTTATGCATTTCTACCCTTCTCACATGATATTTCTTAACAAAGAAGGAACCAAAACCTTAGAATTAACTTAAATCTCTACACTCGATGATACCTTCTAGCTTAAGTAAATAAGATCACTAGTTTGAGTTATCGTCATAATCTATATGTTTAGCGAAATTATTCATGAACCCATCAATTAGGAATGACATGTTCAAAATTTATTTAGAGTATGTGGTTCCCTTCTAGGATTGGTAACCATGTGTTTGGTAAGGAGTATGTGTTCTCTTTAGGTCCGACACCATCTTGAGTGGTGAAGACCACCTTGTAAGTCACCTTAAGAGTTGGTTGTTCGAAGCAATGACTATGCGGTGTAACCTTACCATATATGGAGTATGTAGAACTAACACTTCCTTAGTATCCTAGTGGACTACCAAGTCTTACGAAGTTATATCTAGAAATTAACTTCATCATCAGAATGAATTCCTTGTGGGATCTAGATGACTACAAATGGAGCTATTGAAATAGTTGTACTATGACTTAAACTCTTGTTAATGATCTCTTTAGTTCCTCACAGCTAAATGTGTTACCTTCGCTAGTGACAATATAACACCTTGGTATTTTACGAAGGGTTTATAGGGTAAATATGTTTTCACACCTTAATCTGATCTATAATAGGGCATAGAGCCCTAAGTGCATATTGGAATTAAACTAAACCTTAGTTGATTAGGATCTTAACTTGTGGGTAGAAAATTGTAAGTAACTCTTTACAAATGAAATTGATTTGAAAGATGTTGACTTAAGAGAAACCAGGAAACTGAAAACTTGGTCCCCTAATCCCTTTTTATGCCCTTTTATGACATTAAGAATAAAATAAATTTCACATGTGGAATCATGAAATGCAGAAACATGGGATCTTACCTTGAAAACAAATCACTTGTGGTTTGTGTTAGTTATAATGCTTCATAATCAATGTACTTATTCAAGATGTTAGACAAGTACTTTCTTAACTCTTTTTGTTATAAAGTGACGCCAATAAGAGACCTAAGAAACAATGTAAATGAGATGAAAAGAAAAAAAAACAAGAGTATATGTGATAATGGTTTAGGAACAAAATTTCACTTGAAGTCCTTATGGTTGATTTAAGCATTGAATTTTGTTAATAATGGATACAAATATTTCCTAGTGGGACTAGGCATTTGAGCCAATATAGAGTCCACTAAAATAAAATAAAAATTATGACGTGTAAATGCTAAATTGACTCAAACTAAATTTGGAACTAAATAACCATAGCATGAGAAATAAACCTTTAACGTAAGAATGAGTTATTGGGAGACTCATAGTTTCTTAAAATTGACTTTAATTAACAAATGATCTATGGATAAGTTAATAGGATTCAATAAAGGAATCAATTGTGCATTCTCCTTTAAAGACTATTTCCCTGTAAAGTAAAGTAATTGAAGATTGTAAAGTAGGAAATTTTAAACATTATGTGTTTAATTATCTTGAAAAATATAAGGTCATACAATGGAAACCTAAATTAATGAAGATGTAAACCATATAAAAAAGCCATGTCATGGAGTATGCCTACCCGGCATTTCTTACTGTAATTAGGTCATTATCCTGGTTTATGTCGTTTGAATATGACGTTGATGGGTTCCCTATATTATCCTATTGTATGAGTGGGTTCATGTTTATGTAAGTGTCTTATGTGTTGTTGAGTTTCTCTACTTGGAGCCATTGTGGTGTTGTGTAGTGAGCAATGTAAGTAAAACAAAATATTCATTTATTTTCACTGTTATTTTTTTAGGTGTAAAATATAGGCATTACACACTTGGAACAATTTGCGCAACACTACAATCTGAGGTCGTGGACCCATGTTAACCCGTAAAAATTTGTGATAGGGATAAGACAAGTAAAATGGTTGATAACATGTATATGGGCTTGAAATGCATTGTTCAAAGACTGTAAATAGATGGTTAATGAAATTTCATACTGGCATGATGGGACACATCCTTAACCTCCCTTGTGACCAAAGAAAAAGGATATGTATTGGAAACCATAATCAAATATGATATATATATATATATATATATATGTTTATTGCACGTTGTTGGAATCACAATGGATTTAGGGTGGTGAATTTTTCCTTTAAACCTTTACTTAAATCGTTTTAGTTGCATACACCATTTAGAGTATCTAATCAACATTAATAACCGTTAAGAGCACATTAAACATGATCAACTGTACACATGAATGAGAGAGTACACACGACAACAAATATAAGTGGGAAACCATCAAGGGGTAAAAACCCACTGAAGATTTTGATTATATTACTCAAACCAAAATACTTACATGAATATGACACATCACATAAGATTTTCTTAGTGAGGCACTAACCCTATTTAACAAGGCACCAATCCTGCAAGGAAGATATTGTAGTGTCAACTCCTCTTCGACACTATTTGCATTATGTTGATATTACTTTTGTACTAATACTTGGACATTTTTATTGTGATACATTGATTTAGTAGATGATAGACTATGCAAATTTTGGACTATTATTATGTTGTGATTCACAATTTGATTATATTATAATAGATGACATTGGTAGATAGTTAGATATATGTTAATTTACACTATTTGGATTTTATACATACACGTTATACTCAGAATGTTTTGTGTAGAATTATAATCTCATGGATGTTAGGATCAGATTATTTGATATGTTGATAGATGATAGATGATAGAATTACTTAATTTCAAATGATGAGTATTAATTTTTATATGTATATTTGTTTCGATGTTTTTGATGTGGCCGTGAGGCCAGGCAGGTATTATTTTTGTGTTGTAGGTATATTTTATCACATACATTGAAAGGGGATATGGGGGCAACCTCGAAAGGATGTCAGGTCTTGTACAACATGGCCAATATTTGACAACTTATGTAATGTTATATTGTGGTTTTTTTGCATGCCTAGTTAGGAGGTTTCCCATGGGGGTGACCTCACATGTGTGGCCATGGGGTGAAATGTTTTTCCTTTCTTTTAATTTTTTGTGTACTTTAATTGTGTTATATGTGATTAATTTTAGAAATTGTTGTCACTTTATTAACTATTATAATTGTGTCTTAATTAGCTAATCTCAACTTAATTTATTAACTAAAATAAAGATGTGGCAATTAGATAATTATGAGGGTAGACTGGTCCTTGAAATCTTGATGGATGTAATTTGGATTTTTGTTGGTTTTTGTGTGATGTACTCTCTCCCCAACTTCAAAATTCGGATTTTGACTTGGGAGGCTTTTTTGGAGGCTTGTGGGACAAGCTAAGCTTGTCCCATGCCTCTTAAATTCACCCAAAAACCATACCTATGGGTTGGGGAGTTAAATTTTGACTTATTTATCCTTTTTGGAGTGTAAAGGGGTGAAAATAATTACACTTTCCTACTTACCACAATTAATGTGTCCTTGGAAGGCATGGTGTGCAAGTTTGAGTGTCATTTGGGTTGTCATAGTCTTACATGTTCATTTATTGTCTTGGGCATGGTGTTTTGACTTGTGTATGGGAATGGAGTAATGATGAAGTGGCATCCTACATGGAGCCACCTCATCATCCTCACATTCCATTTCTATTTATTGATGGAATTTGATGGAATTGGGGTTACTTGTTTATTTTATTCCTTTTGCATTTTTGAAATTGAGAGTTTGTTGGAGTTACTTTTGGAAATTGTTTGTCTTGAAGGTTTCAAAGACTTATGGAGTGAAGTTTTCTTGGAAGCTTGATGGAGAGGTAGGATCTCCATCCTTTTATTTTTCTTATTTAGGTTTGTAAATGTGAAAATGGTGCTTGTTTAATATTGTATGAGTTTTGTAAATGTGTTTTTGTGTGGCTGGGTTGTATGCCTTAAGTTGGTGTGTGGAGATGGATAAATGGGACCATTGGGGAGGGAAAGGGAGTTTTTTAGGCATGCATTTTGGTGTGAGTGTGATTGGGAGGTTCACCTATGGGGAGTGAAAAGGAAATCATGGTCATATTGTTACATACTTACAAGGGAGAGATGAGGTTCTTTTGTTATATTGTGCACATGGAGGCTTTGGGTGAAACTCCCACTTCACTTGGGAGGAAAAAGGAGGTGGTTTCCCATAGTTCATGTTCCATTTTTCATTTGATATCAAACCTACGTATTTTTTTGAGGAAAAATTAAATTTTGTTAAGTGTGTCCATTTTGATGTGTTGAATATTTTTTTGGAATGTATTTTTTTGTGGAAGCCATGTTTGTTAAAAAGTTGTCAAATGTTGCTCAAGATCCCTCATTGTTCCTTGGTTGGGGCTCGGGGGTCAATAAGGGGATGGATTCTCACCTTATTGGATTAAAGGTTGGATAGAGAGTCGTTGCTTATTTACCCTTCCTTTGTATTGTGATCCTTGTTTGTGAAAGATTGAAGAATGCAAAATTGAAGTTCAAGTTGGAGAAGACATGCTAAGAAGACTTGTGTTTGGCCTTGTTGACAATATCTTGTTGTATTGATCATATTATTATTCCCACTTTGAGTGGAAGTTTGTAATATTTTATGTTTGAAGGAAAGTTGTAATCCTTCATTTATTTCAAGATTGAAATGAGTTAGTAAATGTAGAAAGATATCTTAGTTGCTTACCTTATTAGAATAGGATTAGTCTTAGTAAAGGAAAAGGATGTAAAGCATTGCAATATAAAACAATAATTTGGAAAAAAATTATTTCTTATAGTTGCATTGTAATATTATAGTGGAAGAAGAGTTTAGTGTTTATTTTTCTAGAAATGAAATTTTCTCTAAAAGTTGTAAGCATTCATAGTTGCAATGTATAATACATGTATATTTGGGAAAAAAGAACCAAGATTTATTGAAAAAGAATGTGTTGAATTATTGTTGTTTTAGTTGGCAAAATGGAATATATGAAGTAGGAATGAATATAAGATACCCTCAAATTACAACATAAACTCAAGGAGAAAATATGTGAAAATGATGTTTGGGTGAAGGTTCTTTTTTTATTGAATAGGACCACCACCCTATGCAAAGATATGGTTTACGAATTGTTGCCCACCTCAGAACGGCAGTCAATGAACCAACCCCCACGCAAGGTGATGATCACAGGACCGCCATCCTGTGTAGGGCGGTAGTTTTGTCACTTTCAACTGAAAAATAATTTTCCATCCGTGAATTTAACCCAAATTAAATTTTAGTAAAAACTAAGCTTAAAAATTTAACATGGGGCCTCCCAGCAACTAGGGATAACCTAAATTTAATGGATCTAGCCTTCCAATATCTTCT
Organism: Taxus chinensis; assembly: GCA_019776745.2. Classification (NCBI taxonomy): domain Eukaryota; kingdom Viridiplantae; phylum Streptophyta; class Pinopsida; order Cupressales; family Taxaceae; genus Taxus; species Taxus chinensis. The sequence continues at coordinate 701,252,661 of CM034148.1, forward strand.
ATGTCACCCTAATGTGTAAAACTCTTGAATTTAAAATAAATGGGGTTTCCCCAATAGTTGAACTCTCAAACAAGAAATTGATTTTATCATTATAACAAAATAGATCCAAAGGATCTCTACATTTAGCAAATGGGTAACATTACGATGGAAAAATTGTTCTTCTAAATGTAAGAGAAATTTTTCCATGGTTGCTCCTCCTTGCTCTCATGGCTCCTCTTCCTCCTAATCTTCCAAAACTTACAAATATGAAAAGAATAAATGAAGTTGTTTGAGGAAAATTGGGATTTAAAAAGAGACCATAAAGAAATTTAGGGCAACATTAATCTAAGGGTTAGAATAGATTCAATCATATGGCCCAAATTAAACCCTACCTCAGTTAAGTGAGAAGGTATTTTGTGGGAATGTAACTTTTAATTAAAAGAAAAGGACATGGGTAATGGGGTGAATGGGGCCACTTAGTGTCTAGGTAAACAAATAAACCTTTAAGTTAGAAAATAATATAACCTTGGTACTTGATGAAAAATTTAGAAACATGAAACACAACAAGAAAACCTAGCACGGCTCTAAACCTAGAACACACAATATTACATGATGTTTTAAAAATGTAGAAAACTTAGAAAATTGAAACAAATCCTAGATGATGATAAATTATCTCCCGTCTTGGTCTTTGCATGAGGCGTAGACTAAATGAGGGGTCATTTCATGTGAGCCTATATCTGCCACCCCCAAATCGGGAAGTAGCAACCATATTGCCTCAGATACTTCAAACACTATAGGATATTAATGTTTCCTTATGCAGAGGATCTTTAGGAGGGTGACCAAGTAGACATGATGGAGAGCCATCAGTAGAGGCTCATGCACTGCCATGTCACAGTACCGAGGATAGGGTAGAGTACTCCCACATGGAGTTGGATGGACATGAGTCATCACCTAAAGAGGACCTAGATAGAGCTTTGGGACATAGTGATAGATCTAAGAGCCCTAGGCCAAGGGATGTTCTTGTGAAGATACCTAGGGACCAATAGTCAACAGCGATAGATTACATCAAAGGGATACTGAAGTTACACCCGCCACATTTTCCTGGAGATACGGGAGGATTTCAGGCCGAGGCACGGTTGGTTAGCTTGAGTGGATGCTTCAATCTATGTCCTTATAGTAGCAACACAAAAGCTCATGTTATTATCCACCTTCTAAGAGATAGAGCTAGATTTTCATGGAGGATGGAGGAGTAGACGCTCCATGTAGATTCTGAGACAGACACTTGGGAGATCTTCGAGGAGCGCTTCAGGAGTAGATACATATGCAGGAGATTCATCGAGCACCGGATCGATGAGTTTCATGATCTACAACAGACTTCCATAATAGTGGCAGAATATGAGGGTCAATTTTTGGATCTGCTTCAGTATGTGGATTACATGCAGGACGAGTAGGTCAGATTTCACAGGTTCATCAGAGGCCTGAACTTAGACTTGGGTGGGGCAATACGCATTCATTTCCTACAGACACTTTTATCAGGCCGTAGAGAAGGCCTATATTACAGAGGAAACTAGGGGGAAGACTCAGTAGGATCGTGACAGAGTGAGGAGCCGCATACAACATTTACAGGATAATAGGTCGAGGGGATCATCTCCTCCTCCTCATGGTGGAAACACTTCATCATAGTCTTCCTTCAGGCCTCCTCCTCGGTAGCAGTAGTATATTTGACCTCCCTTTTGGCCTCCACAGTGCCATGATACTCAGAGAGGGAAAAGTATGGGACCTCCAACTGGGGGCCCAAAAGGACACAGGATCCACCTCGAGAACAGTCAGTAGGAGTACGTCCGCTGCAGCACCCACTAGAGATATATGGAAGGATCATCATGTTCTATAACATAGACTATCAGGCCACCCATAGGAGTATATGCTCAGTGGAGAGGACCAGTTACTTGGTATGGGTGTGGTGTTCATGGTCATCATTAGAGAGAGTGCCCTTATAACCCTCCTAATCAAGGTGAGGCACTAGTTTCTGAGCCTACAGTTGGTGACATGGCCAAGAGCCACATGATCTATACTGCGATCGAGAACCATTAGGCAGAGTACCAAGGCATGGTGATAGAGACCATAGGTATCATTAGTGGTACTTCTAAACCTCTCTTATTTGATTCAGGCTCATCAAATTCTTTTGTTTCTCCATCTTTAGTAAAGTGATGCAGGCTCGTGGCAGTTAGGCAGGGCCTTAGTTGGGATGTTGAGATGGCTTATGGAGCCAAGCTCTCAGTGGACTCCTTACTCAAGGAGTGTGTAGTGGACCTAGGGCCCTTCACCATGACTTGGATCTTCATATCCTTCCCTTGGGTTCTTATGGAGTTATCTTGGGCATGGATTGGTTATCTTCTCATAGAGCTAGAGTTGATTGTCACAACAATATTATATCTTGTGAAGACAATTTGGGAGTGGAGTCAGTGATTGTTGGAGTCAAGAGACCCATCTTTATTCACACCATATCTGTTATACAGCTGAATTGGTGTGCTCGACGGGGTTGTCAGCTATTTTTCATCACTGTTAGTCACCGATCATAGGATGAGACTCATGGATCGTCACTTGATGACCACCTATTTTTGCAGGAGTTCTTCGATGTCTTTCCTAGTGATTTTTCAGGGTTACCTCCCCCATGTGAGATTAATTTTTGCATTGATTTGGTTCCGAGAGTGGATCCTATCTCACATGCACCATATAGGATGACCACACCTGACCTATGTGATCTCAAGTTGTAGTTGGAGGGGCTTCTTAAGAAAGGACTAATCCATCCTAGTGTATCTCCTTGGGGTGCACTAGTGATCTTTGTAAATAAAAAGGACATGGATCTTTGTGTTTATATATGAACTACATGTTGCTGAACAAAGTAACGATCAGGAATCATTACCCCCTTCTGCGGCTAGATCATTTATTTGATTAGATGAAGGGGGCCATTGTATTTTCTAAGATTGATCTTAATTAAGGATACCATTAGTTAAGGATTGTGGACACAGATATTAACAGGATAAATTTTTTGCATGAGATATGGCCACTTTGAGTTCACGGTGGTACCTTTTGGTCTGACGAACACCCCCATAGTATTCCTAAGTTTGATGAATGGGGTGTTTAATATTTTTTTAGATCACTTCGTTCTCATGTTTCTAGATGACATTCTGATATACTCACGTATGCGTGAGGAGCACGAGGATCACCTTCGTTAGGTTCTTTAGTGTCTTTGTGAGCAGCATCTTTACAGGAACCTAGAGAAGTGTGCATTCTTTCAACCAAAGGTGCAATACTTGGGTCACATCATTTTTGGGGAACGTATCGCATTTTATCCTTTTAAAATAAGAGCTATTATGGATTTTCCCATGCCAACGAATGTGACTGAGGTGCGTAGTTTCATGTGGTTGGCAAGCTACTACATGAGATTTGTTCAAGACTTTTCTCAAGTTGCTTACCTCGTCACTTCCCTTCATTAGAAAGGAAAGAAGTTTGTTTGGTCTGATGGATGTGAGCATGCCTTCAATTCACTGAAGGGATGCCTTACGACAGCATTAATTCTTGTTGTGCCATATCCTCAGGGAGAGTTCCTCGTATGTAAAGAGGCTTCTTTGGCAAGATTGGGTGGTGTTTTGATGCAAGAGGGCCGTGTGATTTCCTTTGAGTCTCGCAAACTCAAGGATTATGAGATCAATTATCTGACTCATGACCTTGAGCTTATATCATTTGTGCATGCTTTGGTTCATTGGCATCATTTCCTTTTGGGCAGGAGATTCATTTCTCAGAAATGATCATTTGAGTCTTTGTCACCTCTTCACGCAACTCAATCTCAACGCTCGTCAAAAATGTTTGATAGAGTTGCTATGTGAGTAAGACATAGAGATAGAGGATGTGAGGGGGAAGGAGAATGTGGTTGTAGACACTATGAGTAGGCCAAAACATTTGGTTATGACTACTTTTGTGGGTATAGATTTGCAAAGCAAGATTTTGTGACATCTTCCACATGACATATTTTACCTTGTAACTAGATTAGAGAATGAGTCCCAGAGACCCCTTGAAGGGAATTTTATTGGTTTTTAATTAGAGTCAGATGGACTTCTCAGACACATAGGCTAGATCTATGTACCTAAGGATGGAGGTTTGAGACAAGATATCTTGGAAGAGGGTCATCATGTACCTTATTCAGCCCATCCAAGGATGAAGAAGATGTATGCCACCATGAGATGGATTTACCACTAGAGAGGTCTATGGAGAGATGTAGCTTAGTTTTTATCACGTTGTTTAGAGTTTCAGAGGGTGAAGGCCGAGAATCACCATCCATCTGACCTTCTCTACCTACATGATATACTGGAGTGGAAATGGGACACCATTTCCATGGATTTCATAGTAAGGCTACTGACGTCGAGACACCACCATGTTAGCATATGGATTTGCACGCATGCAAATGACATGCAATAGTGTGGGAATGAAATCCCTCCTCAATGAAGGTGAGGCTGCCTTTATTGAAAACCAAAACTGTATTTACATCTATACATTCAAAATTGTATGTGGGGGTGTTTTGGAACATCAATGGAAAGAAAAGTGAATGAGGGAGATGGAATGGAATGAAGGAAAGGAGTGGAATGGAATGAACTGAAAGAACATGCAAGAGTTAGGTAAAAACAGAGCCTAATATTGCATGAAGAGGAAGGATGAATAACCAACACAAATAAAATGGAGTTTGAGTTAGCCAAACAAGAATGTGTAAAAGGGAACACACATGAGCAAGTAGATAATCAGAGCTTGATCACTGTGAACTAGAACAACTGATTAATAATGTTGACAATAAGATCAAAGATAATATTTGCATGCAAGATTCAAACACCTAACATCTAATGAACATAAGAACATCAAATGTTACAAGAGACAATGAATGAGACACAAAGTTCGTATTTCATTAACTCCAAAATGTTTTTCACAAAGAACACAAAGTTTCTTCCTGAAACAAATCTTGCACAAAAGTATTTTCTTCTCCTCTCTCAAAGTCCCCCTTTACAAATGAGCCCCTCACTTCCTTTATATAACCCAAAAGTTGGTTATAAAGTAGTTAGGGTTTTACATGATCATTAAATAAGGCACTTAAGTGACCTTTGAATTTTTCTAACCAACTTTATTAAAGACAACCCAAAACTAGAAATCACTTAAAATAACCATTGTTTAAGGAAAAAACATAAATAAGAGACACCTTTTACAAATGGACCCCACTTAAATGACTTGGACGCACAACAAACTTATCCTAGTTAGAAATGGGGTCCACCTATCTCAAGCGCCTATGAGAAATGTGACTCTATCCATTGGGCCAAGAGTCCATCTACCTTCCCAATCGTATGATAATCAAACTCATTGACCATGCTCTATAATCCTCCACTTTGACAAGAGTAGCCGAGCTTGAAACTTGAGCAATTCATCCACCCCTCCATTTGAGCAACATCCTGGTGTGAGCAAGTTCACCTTCATTTAGATTCACATTCACAATTACACACAATTCTACACATGCTCCAAATAGCCTTCCATGATGAATTATTCATTTTTTGTGAGATTGTAGTCCTTACGCCACCTTCCTCGCTTGTCAAAATCCAACTTTTGATCTTTCACCATTGAGAAGATCTTCCAAGAGCCAAAATTGCAATTACACCTCCTAAAGATTATGTATTTTGAATTTGTCACCATCCTGAACTGATGGCATTTTGATTCACTCAAGATCGTCCAATTCAAGAACAGAACAACTTAAAGATATGGTCATGAAGTATTGTGCACACTGCTAACTGAAAGCTGACAGGGACACGCTTGAATGATGTGGCCTTGCTTGATGATCCGCACAATTGTAATTATCATTGGTCTTGGTTTTTCAATGAATAGATCCACAAGACAATCAAGTAAAAACAATATTTGTAGACAAGATTCTCCCATTATCAATCTCTGTCGATAAAAATGACTTTTGACTCCGAAGAGACCAATGCCAATAGCTACGACTTATACCGCATAATGAGGAAGTTAGGGGTTGCTTCCATTTCAGAGCCGTTGGAGTTGAATCGCCACACTATGCAAGTTTTGTGGTGAATCCATACAAGTGATGACCAATTCAGAACAAGTGTCAGAAAAATTGTGACTCGCCTTCGGTTAATATGCGATCGCAGAATCGACCTAAGTTGATGTGTCCCAAGTTGGTATCGACGATGTTCTCATACTTTGAATGGAGCGTCGAGGTGAATAGAATTCCTTGGAAACTATACCACAACATCATTTTGTTTGGGAATTACATGACTGTGATAGAAACGTGATCTCGGGCTATTACTTCCATTATACAAAACTGCACAAATTGCCTGTAAAACTGCCCTGGGAAAAATAGCAAATCTTGTCCTGATAATTTCTCACTGCATGAGGAAGTATATTAAAGTAACACAAGTTTGCATGTCAGAAGGTTTTTCCCCCAATCAATTTCTTCAGTCAAATATTAAAGGTCAAAGTTGACTCTTCTAAAACTGCTAGGAAAATGCAAGTGTAAAACTACGAAAATCCCATTGGTTTTAGTCTGGGAAAAATACCAAACGTCGCCCTGTGCATCTAAAACTTGGTAAGGAAGCATATGAAGGTGGGAAGAAATGAACGAAATAATTTTTTTCTCTTGACGATCATCTAAATTTAAAATATCAACTCTTGAAGTGAGCCACCTTGGCAGGCTAAAAACTGTGTGTGCAGCGAAATCATGCAAACAGCATTTTATTTGACCCCGTGAAAATATCAAACGAAGCGATGTACATTTGAATTTTTTCAAATACGTACATGAATGTGGGAATAATTCAAAGAACAAAACCATTTATCTTGATGATCATCTGGGCTCAAGATATGGATTCTCGAAGTAGGCCTTCCGCCAAGCTAAAACTGCGCGCGCGGCAAAATCGAGCAAACTGGGTTTTTCTCAGGGTTCGTAAAAAAGATCAAAGGAGGTGCTGCGCATTTGAAATTTGGAAAAGGATTACATGAATGTGGGGATAATTCGACGAAATAAACTTTTCTTCCCGATGATCATCAGAATTCGAGATATCAAGCTTCAAAGTTGATTACTTCAACAGTTACAAAACGGGGCAAAAATAATAACTCTTTTCTTTTTAAATATCCGGTCGAAATGGCTCAGCGTAGGATAAAATTAAATATTTTTAATTCGCTGTTTATCTGTCTTTCTGGATTCTGGTTGCTTTAGCGTGAAGAATTATTTTGATTTTCCGGCAACGCGTGGGTTGCACGAGCCTGATATTTTTTCCTTTGGCAGCGAGTGATTTTGTTTCTCCTTCCCTTGCGTGCACAGTTTGTTGCTTTGGGTAATGCATATAGCTTCGAATCTGACTACCTGATGAATGCATTGGATAGTTTGCTACTCTTCTTTTTTCTTTTTTCTTTTTAAAAATTTTATTTAACTGCAAGTTTTCTGCCAAGGTGAATGCGTTGATAAATGATTGCATGACCTGCCTTCTTCCTTTTTGAACTGTTTTGCCTCCTTGTATTGTGTGGGCTTTGCATGGTATATTTTGCCTCTAGCTGTGTGGCTTTGGCTTGATTCCCTGTGTGGTTGCCAAGGTAAATGCGTGGCGTTGGTGAATGCGTGGACAGTTCTTTCCTCTAATAGCCTAGGTTTTCTTTATCCACGTGACAAATCCTCTTTCTCCTTTGCGTGGAAAATAATCTCAGGCTAGTGTGTTATTCCCCCTACGTGATGAATCTTTGACCTGCGTTGCTTATTCCCGCGCTTGCTTCTTTCTCTTTGTTTATTTAAAAACTTATTCTTCAACTGTGTTTGGACTGTTCTTAATCTTTAAAAACTGATCTTTTCCTTTCCCTAGCGCATGGAAAATTTTGTTTGGGCTGTGCGCCTCCTCTAATGCATGAAAACTTGTAAAGAAAACAAATTTCTTTGGACTGTTCTTCCTTCTTTAGCTGCGTGGAAAATTGTTTGATCTTAGTTGTTCCTTCTCTCTACAACAAATGTGTGGAATATTGTTGGATGTGACAAAATATTATGCCTTTAGAAGAAATAAGAAGCAAAGCTTCGCATGAATTTTTCCAACGGGTTTGACGGAGGAAGTTATGGGGATTAATCCAACTTCCTCTCTTCCCGGGTGGTGGGGTTAAGTGCCAGGGGGAAATGGGGAAAGCAACGGACAATTGCCAACGGGATTGGCAAAGTGGGTTGGCAATCCCCGTTTAATTTCCCCATGTGGGAAATTGGGGAATTTCTTGTCCGTTTGCCAATCCATGATTTGGAAATTGGTGGAGAAAATCCCACGTGTGGGAAAATTGAAGAAGATTGCCAGGAAAGGGGAAATCCGGGTTCGGGAAGCCAAATTGGCTTCCCAGCAGTTGGAAGCGTAAGCTTACTTCCCCGGCAATAAAAATTTGTCGAATGAACTTTTAATTTATATTTATTTAATTAAATACTTCTCAAGTTATTTAAAAATCAATTTTATCAAACAAGAAGCAATTAATTAATTAATTTTAATGTATTTTAACGTGATTTAAAGTCTGGCGGGAAGATTTCTTGCCTGAAAAGGACAAAACGAATACCGAAACGATCACAAAAACAAGACGGTTGCGATGAGGGCAATGAACCACGCAAAGTAACACTTTTGAAAAATTTCAAATTTTTCATTTTTATTATTTTTTTATAATTTTTCAAAGTCAAAATTAGCTAATAACAGCTGGCTCTGATTGGGGACAAGGACTTCACGGACGTAGCAACAGACCCAGACCAATATATTCATGAACATGATCTCAAAATGATGGGGCACAAAAAAAGGGCGACACAAGAGAGGAGACCGAAAAATAAGGAAACAAACAAACCAAAATCCTAATTACCTATGTACATACGGGGAACAACCCGTTTTCAATTTTGATAGTGCTTGAGATATTGCCCACTGTAGGGCAAAGGCAAATGAGTTCCATCAGGATATGACAAGTAATAGGTACTATCTCCATAGAAATGCCTTATTTTGAACGGTCACAGCCACAGTGAGTCAAACTTCCCATGCTTTCCTTTCGGCTCATGTCTTTTGTCCCAGAGAAGAACTAAGTCATTGATTTGAAATTGTCTCTCCCTAGTTTTCCTATCAAACAATTTCTTTACCTTGGATTGATGTTCCTCGATCCTGTTTCCACTTGACTTCTTTGTTCCTCGAGCTTGCTTAGGAACATGATCCTTTTATCTAATGCATTGGTGAAGCATTCATCATCAACTGCCTGAGCTAACTTTAATGTTGGTAACTCCAGTGTGACGGGAATTTGAGCATCGATTCCATATAAAAGTTGAAATGGAGACATCCTGATTGCCCTTTTGGGAGTTATGCGGTCTGCCCACAATGCATCATATAACTTTTTGTGTTAAGTTCTTTGATTTTCTTCGACTAACTTGCGCACAATAGTAATGAGGTTTTTGTTGCTGAATTCAGCCTGACCATTTCCCTGAGGGTAGTAATCTGATGAATGAAACAAAGATATCCCATATCCATAACAAAAACCTATCATCTTTGCAGAAGAAAAATTTGAGGCATTTTCCATCACAATCTTGTGTGGAATTCCATAACGAACCAATATATTTTCCTTGATGAAATCATAGATTACTGCAGTAGATGTTTGTTTCACCGGTATAGCTTCCACCCACTTTGTAAAGTAGTCAGTGGCAGTGAGCATGTGAGTATGACCAGCGCTAGAATTAGGATTCAAAACCCCGATAAAATCTAAACCCCATTGTTGAAAGGGTTCTTCAATGACAACTGGCTTCAAAGGAAAAGCTGTCAACTTTGGTCTTCCAACAAATTGTTGACAGGCTTCAAATTTTGTCACCCATTTCTGAGCATCAAAAAACATAGTGGGCCAGTAATAATGTGCTCTCAGAATTTTATGGGCTATTACTGGGCCAGAGAAATGACCACCGCAAGCATGATTGTGGAAAGCTTCCAACAACCTAGGTTTTTGTTCTTTATCAACACATCTGAGGAACATGCCGTCAATCCCTTTCTTGAAAAACATGTTATCCCAGATGATGTACCTGGCAGCTCTTAGTTTGATAGCTTGTTTCTCCTTAGCTGTTAGATTCTCTGGACACTCGCCATATGTGAGGAAGTAGGCAATATCGGAATACCATTCATCTGTGGTACTGACAAAAACTACCAATGGTAAATTTTCTTCAACTGGTTCTTCTTCAGAGTTATCTCGTGGTTCATTCTCTGCAATGAGTTGGCAGAGTCCTCTTCCTCGAACCAACTTGGTAGGCTTGATGTCCAGATCATATTCTTGGATCTTGGAGACCCAATTACCTCTTTTAGATCTTGGTTCCTGTTGTGTCAACATTGATTTCACTGCGGTATCCGGAACCAAGACTTTGGTATGAGAATTCAACACGTAATACCTGAAGTGTTTCAGGGCTCTCACCACTGCGTACGCATGTCTCTCAAGAGGAGTGTAATTAAGTTCATGTTTCTTGAATCTCGAACTCATGAATGCAATAGGAGATTCGATCCCCTCTTGATTGTGCTGAGTCAGGATGGCAGAGATTGTGTGTGGCGAAGCATAGCAATAGATTATAAAATCTTTTTTTAAATTGGGACACACCAATGTAGGAGCTTTTGCAATATCACCCTTGATTTTCTCAAATACCTCTCTACCTTCTTTTGACCATTTGAAGGATTCTTTTCCTTTCATCATATCAATGATTTCTTTAGTCAGCTCAGCGAAATCTGGCACGAACCTTCTCAAAAAGTTCACCTTCCCAAAGAATCAGTGGACTCCAGACTTACTTGTAGGCAAGGAAAGATTCTTTATAGCTTGAACGCATTCAGGATCGATCCTAGTTCCTTCTTTAGAAACAATATGACCTAGGAGTTTCCCTTCTATAACTCCAAACACGAAACTTTTTTGGATTCAAAGAAATCTTATGAAGTCTGCACCTTTGCAATATTTTCTCCAAATCCCTTAGGTGATCTTCTTGTTTCTTGGAGAACACTGTCAAGTCATCTAGGTATATCAAAATGATCTTGTCTTTATAATCTGTAAATGCCATATCCATGGCCCTTTGAAAAGTTGCGCCAGCATTGATCAAACCGAAGGGCATTCTTCTACACATGAACGTACCCCAGGGGGGTAGTGAACACAGTTTTATGTTGATCTTCTCTAGCCCCTTCAATCTGATTATAGCCAGAGAAGCCATCTAGCATAGATAGCATTTCCGATCCAGTTACTGCCTACAGAATATGGTCCATGACTGGCACTGGGTAGTTATCCTTCAGGGAAGCCTAATTAAGATTGCGGAAATCCACGTAAATCCTAATTTCTCCATTTTTCTTGCGAACTGGTACAATATTAGCTATCCAGGTCGAATGTCGAATAGGAAACACTATTCATGCATCTAGCATCTTTTGAACTTCATGAAATATTGTCCCTGCAATCTTGGGATTATATTGTCTTTGCTTTTACCTGAATGGAACTGTACCAGGCTTCAAGGGTATGGCATGCTCCATTTCCCTGGGTTGGAAAGACTTCAAGTCTTCGTATGAATAAGCCAAAACGTTGAAATATTTGGTAAGCAGACTTATGAATTTCCTGCGCTCCTCAGGCGAGCAACACTTACCAATATTGATCAGGTGCGAGGTTTATCCTTGGTACCGATATTAACTTGCTCATAGTCAGCAGAATTCACAGGTCCTGCCTGCTCTTTCTCTTTGATAAACCTGTCATGTTTGTCAAAAATTTCTTCAAGTGAAACCAATCCTTTGGGAATTTTATTTCCTTTGAGTTGAATGATGCCATCACCAGGATCTTCGTTCTCAACTCCTTCCTGAATGGGTGAGGTAGTTGATTCGCAAAATGTCGAATCACTTCCTTCAAAGTACAATTGTTCAAAATTTTCTCTCTTTTCCAAGAAGGCAATAATTTGTTGATCATCATTAAATACTTGCCAATTTTCTGCATTGTCAGGAACACTCGGCCTGAAAACCATTTCAATGGTGTATTTGACTTGATCAAATTCTGAATGAGGAATCATCAATGAAGCTGAGACTGCTAGAGAATCTGCTTTATCATTCTTTTCACGAGGGACAGATTTTATGGAAAAGGCATCGAAAACTTCTATTGCGTCCCATACTTTATTTTTGTAGTGTCTCAAACGATCATTCTTTACTTGGAACTAATTTCTTACCTGTTTCACGATCAATTCTGCATCCCCAAAGACTTCCAAATTTTTGATCCCTTTCTCCTCTGCAGCTTGAAGGCCAAGGATTAAAGCCTTGTACTCTGTAGTGTTATTAGTATTTGAAAATTCAAGTTTGTAGGAAAAAGGAAATATTTTACCATTTGGAGATATGAGCACCACTCCTACACCAGAGCCCATCAAGCAAAAACTTCCATCAAACTCAAGAGTCCAGATATCATTGGAATCTTGGCAAGTGATCTCAAGGGTATTAACTTCTGCAGTCATCATATAATTACCCATACTTGAGCCTTGGAAAAGGATCTGTGCGCGAGGATCTTAAGTTTTAGTTACCGTGAACTTTGCCTAAGCTTCCGGAATAAGCTTTTTCATTTCCCCATTGATAGGAATCATGGCGTGAGACCAGTCCATTTGAATCTCACCACTTAAATCCCTACAAAATTTCCTGCTTAAAAACATTCCATACGAGGCGGGAATATCAGCAACTAAAATGGTTACCTTAACTCACTTTTGAGGGAATTGGGCTAAAACCATCTGAGCATCTTTAATCTACCCGATTAGAGGAACTTGCTTGGTTTCCATGGAGTAACATGATCTGAATGTTCTCGTACAAGTCAAACCAAGAGCATGTGCTACTTTTGCTGGCATCACGTTATCCGAGGCTCCAGAGTCTATAATGTAATTACTTAATTTGCATCTGTTGATTAGAAAGGACACAAAGAAAGGTTCAATCTTTTCATTTGAAGGTGTAGTGGCCGCCACAATATTTTGAGTTTTCCCATCTTTAGGGGTTTTCAGAATTCCTTTGGAGGAATGAAAAATAGAGTCACCTTTGATAAACTGGACCAATTTCTCGAGTTGATCCTTGTTGGACTTCAAGTACTCTGCCTGTGACATGGAAATTTTTGTTTTATTGATATGATCAATGATATCAAATTTAGGCAAAGTAATCGCACTTGAAGTCTCAGATATAAGTTCTTTCGAACTTGATGATGGCACACTTTTGACCTTGGCCTCGGGCTTGGTTGACACTGATGTGGAAGAAGAAGCTTTCTTCGTAGTTGGTTTACCAACTGATTGATCTAACAAAGGCCCTCCTTTCTTTAAGATAATTTTGACCTTTGAAACCTCAGTCACCTTGGACTCTTTAGGAGCCTCATTTGTCTTGGATTCTTTGGGAGTTTCCTTGGAAACCTCTTTATCTCCCGCCTTAGTGGTATCCTGCTCCTTTTTCTGAGAGCGTGTGAAAACGGCGAAAGATTGACTATTCATATCTTCTATAATTTCTTCGTATTCATCTTCCTCATCAGAACGGTACTCAAATAAATGATTATTACTTTCACCCTCGGGATCTTCAACTTCAGGTTCAGATGTCTCATAATCTAGCTCTTCCTCATCAACCTCGACGACTTCAATCTCATCATCGCTTTCTTCAATGACATCACATTTTGAATTAGTTGCGGGAGCTGCTTCAATAGCAAGCCTTGTTGGAGCACCTGCAATCCTGGCTTTGTTGGGAATGTATCCTTTTCTCGGGATGTCTTTGTAAGGAGCAGGTTTACTACTTTGAGCAACTTTCTTTTTCAAAGCCAGCACATCATTAGCCAACTTAGTGAGTATAGCTTCTGAAGCGTTGGGAGTTTCTTGACTCTTTCCTTTGAGGGAATTTTTCTTGAATTTTCCTGCCATGATTAAGTCATCTTCAATTTCTATGGCTAAAGATTGAGCAAGTTCCAAAGTAGCCACCCTAGCCCTTCTCAACTGATAGCACACTTCTGGTTGTTGTGTGTTAATAAAGAAACAGTTTTTTCCATCAAGGTTTGGACGAATCCCGACAGGAACTTTGTTCACCATTTTGTTGAATTTAGCCACGAAATTCCTCATGGGTTCTGTGGGCTCTTTCTTCACCTGAGATAGTTGGGCAAGAAGAGCATGTTCATCTTCTGTCGTCTTCGAATCGATTTTCAAACTTATTTTTCATATCATTCCAATTTGTGATACATCCATTGGACAGATGATGAAACCAATCTGCAACAACATCATGCAATGTTTCAACGAAGAGACGAATAGCAACATCTTCATATTCCACTGAAAAAATAGCACATGCAGTGAAGAAGGCATAAATATGATCATCTGGTGACGTCTTCCATCTCTGTCGAACTTGGGAAGAATCTTTCTTGATCCTCGTGGGAGTTCATGTCGAGCAGGTAAGGCCAATGGGCCTATGGCATTTCCCCATGGTACGTTGGCTGCCATTTGAGGAAAGGTGGTATGCAAAGGTAAAACAACGTGAGTAAGGACAAGTGCTTGACTGGTAGTGATTCCTTCCTTGCTTGTTCTTTCAGGACTTGATGCAAGGCTTGCAGATCTACGAGGTGTGTTCTTCTTTGGAGGAGATAACTTGAAACCAAATTTTCCTTGAAAGTCAAAAGTGGGGTCAGATCGACCTTTAGCTTTTTCTCCTCGCGTAAACCTCTTTCCTTCCAGTTTGGAATCTTTATTGTGAAGGGATTACTGGTGTGTTTCGACCGGCTCTAGCCTTTTCTCTTCGCTCTCTTTCTTGAGCTATTTGCACCTGAATAACTCTAGCAACTCTCGCGGCTTTCTCTTCTTCGTTATCTAGTACTGATGCGGCAAGATGAAAATGATGGTTACTCGTGCGCTTTTCCCAAAATAGCTTGCCTCAAATCTGATGATATGTCTTCTTGAGCATCTGCAAAAACAAGATTTGGTTGCAAGATAGGTGGGTTACCTGTAATAGTCATACAACTTATTACCTTGGTGGAAGAGGACCGCGTCGGTGAACAACGATCAACACGTGTCCAGGAGGTCTTCTGGCCACAAGTGCGGGTGCTCTTCTTCTAAGGTCTTTGATGTAGATTTCTCTGTCAACGGCTCTATCAACAGCCACAAATTGCTACAAGCTTTCACGGTTTTCCCAAGCTACTGTTCGAAGTTTGGCAGCAATGTCTCCTTGGAAATCTTCATCGGGCACAAGGTTTGGTTAAAGAACTGGAGCTTGTGCAGAGGGGATAGTCATAAAGATTTAACCAAGCACTGGTTAACGATTCCTGAATCCCCAGCGGAGTCACCAAAAACTTTTAGCATATGGATTTACATGCATGTAAATGACATGCAACAGTGTGGGAACGAAGTCCCTCCTCAATGAAGGTGAGGCTGCCTTTATTGAAAACCAAAACTGTATTTACATCTATACATTCAAAATAGTATGTGGGGGTGTTTTGGAACATCAATGGAAAGAAAAGTGAATGAGTGGAGATGGAATGGAATGAAGGAAAGGAGTGGAATGGAATGAACTGAAAGAACATGCAAGAGTTAGGTAAAAACAGAGCCTAATATTGCATGAAGAGGAAAGATGAATAACCAACACAAATAAAACGGAGTTTGAGTTAGCCAAACAAGAACGTGTAAAAGGGAACACACATGAGCAAGTAGATAATCATAGCTTGATCACTGTGAACTAGAACAACTGATTAATAATGTTGACAATAAGATCAAAGATAATATCTGCATGCAAGATTCAAACACCTAACATCTAATGAACATAAGAACATCAAATGTTACAAGAGACAATGAATGAGACACAAAGTTTGTATTTCATTAACTCCAAAATGTTTTTCACAAAGAACACAAAGTTTCTTCCTGAAACAAAGCTTGCACAAAAGTATTTTCTTCTCCTCTCTCAAAGTCCCCCTTTACAAATGAGCCCCTCACTTCCTTTTATAACCCAAAAGTTGGTTACAAAGTAGTTAGGGTTTTACATGATCATTAAATAAGGCACTTAAGTGACTTTGACTTTTTCTAACCAAATTTATTAAGGACAACCAAAAATAGAAATCACTTAAGTCAAAAAGTTATTTAAGGAAAAAACATAAATAAGAGAAATGGGTACATGTGGACTCACTTAAATGACTTGGACGCACACACAGACATCCTAGTCAGCAATGCGCCACCTAGATCAAGACACCTAGGGTCAGTGCCTTATCCATTGGGCCAAGAGTCTGCCTATCCCGATCGTACGGGAATGAACTCATTGACTGTGCTCTGTAATCCTCCGAATGACAAGAGTTCCGAGCTTGAAACTTGAGCAATTCATCCACCCCTCCATTTGAGCAACATCCTGGTGTGAGCAAGTTCACCTTCATTTGTATTCACATTCACAATTACACATAATTCTACACATGCTCTGAATAGCCTTCCATGATGAATTATTCATTTGTCACGAGACTATAGTCGTTACGCCACCTTGGCTTGTCAGAATCTAACTTAGGATATTTCGCCATTGAGAAGATCTTCCAAGAGCCAAAATTGCAATTCACCTCCTAGAGTTATGTATTTTGTCTTTGTCACCATCTCGAACTGTTGGCATTCTGATTACTCACAATCGTCTAATTCAAGAACATAACAACTTAAAGACTGGTCGATGAACTATTGTGCACGCTGTTAACTGAGAGCTGACAGGGACACGCTTGAATGATGTGGCCTTACTTGATGATCCGCACAATTGTAATTATCATTGGTCTTGGTTTTTCAATAAATAGCTCCACAAGACAATCAAGTGAAAACAATTTTTGTTAGACAAGATTGTTTCCCATTATTGATCTCTGCCGATAACAATGACTTTTGACTCCGAAGAGACCAATGCCAATAGCTACGACTTATACCGCATAATGAGAAGTTAGGGGTTGCTTCCGTTTGGAGCCATTGGATTTGAATCACCACACTATGTAAGTTTTTTGGTGCATCCATGCAAGTGATGACCGATTCAGAACAAGTGTCAAGAAAATTGTGACTTCCTTCGGTTAATATGCGATCGCAGAATCGGCCTATGTTGATGTGTCCCAAGTTGGTATCGACGATGTTCTCATACTTTGAATGGAGTGTCGAGGTGAGTAGAATTCCCCTGGAACCTACACCGCAACATCGTTTTGTTTGGGAATGACATGACTGTGACAGAAACGTGATCTCAATCTATTACTTCCATCTTACAAAACTACACAAATTGCCTGTAAAACTACCCTAGGAAAAATAGTAAATCTTGTCCTAAGAATTTATCACTACATGAGGAAGTATATTAAAGTAACACAAGTTTGCATGTCAGAAGGTTTTTCCCCCAATCAATTTCTTCAGTCAAATATTAAAGTTCAAAGTTGACTCTTCTAAAACTGCAAGGAAAATGCAAGTGTAAAACTGCGAAAATCTTGTTTGGTTTTAATCTGGGAAAAATACCAAACGTCACCGTGGGCATCTACAAATTGGCAAGGAAGCATATGAAGGTGGGAAAAAATGAACGAAATAATTATTTTCTCTTGAATATCATCTGAATTCAAAATATCAACTCTCGGAGTGAGCCACCTTGGCAGGCTAAAAACTGTGCGTGCATGAAATCATGCAAACTGCATTTTATTCGACCCCGTGAAAAATATCAAACGAAGCGCTGTACATTTGAATTTTTTCAAATACATACATGAACATGAGAAGAATTCAATGAACTAAACCGTTTCTCTTGACGATTTTGTGGGCTCGATATATGGATTCTCAAAGTAGGCCTTCCGCCAAGCTGAAACTGTTCGCATGGCAAAATCGAGCAAACTGGGTTTTTCTCGGGTTCGTGAAAAATATCAAAGGAGGTGCTGCGCATTTAAAATTTGGAAAAGGATTACATGAATGTGGGGAGAATTTGACGAACTAAACTTTTCTTTCCGACGATCATCAGAATTCGAGATATCAAGCTTCAAAGTTGATTACTTCAACAGTTACAAAACGCATAAAAATAACTCTTTTCTTTTTAAATATCCGGTCGAAATGGCTCCGCGTAGGATCAAATTAAATCTTTTTAATTCACTATTTCTCTGTCTTTCTGGATTCTGGTTGCTTCAGCGTGAAGAATTATTTTGATTTTCTGGCAACGCGTGGGTTACACGAGCTTGATATTTTTTCCTTTAGCAGCAAGTGATTTTGTTTCTCCTTCCCTTGCGTGCACAGTTTCCTGCTTTGGGTAATGCGTATAGCTTCAAATATGACTACCTGATGAATGCATTGAATAGTTTGCTACTCTTCTTTTTTCTTTTTCTTTTTTAAAAATTTTATTTAACTGCAAGTTTTCTGCCAGGGTGAATGCATTGATAAATCATTGCATGACCTGCCTTCTTCCTTTTTGAACTGTGTTGCCTCCTTGTATTGTGTGGGCTTTGCGTGGTATATTTTGCCTCTGGCTGTGTGGCTTTGGTTTGATTCCCTGTGTGGTTGCCAAGGTAAATGTGTGGCGTTGGTGAATGTGTGGACAGTTCTTTCCTCTGATAGCCTAGGTTTTCTTTATCCACGTGGCAAATCCTCTTTCTCCTTTGCATAGAAAATAAACTCAGGCTGGTGTGTTATTCCCCCTACGTGATGAATCTTTGACCTACGTTGCTTATTCCCGCGCTTGCTTCTTTCTCTTTGTTTATTTAAAAACTTATTCTTCAACTGTGTTTGGACTGTTCTTAATCTTTAAAAGCTGCTCTTTTCCTTTCCCTAGCGCGTGGAAAATTTTGTTTGGGTTGTGTGCCTCCTCTAATGCATGAAAACTTGTAAAGAAAACAAATTTCTTTGGACTGTTCTTACTTCCTTGGCTGCGTGGAAAGTTGTTTGATCTTGGTTGTTCCTTCTCTCTACAACAAATGCGTGGAAGATTGTTGGATGTGACAAAATATTATGCCTTCAGAAGAAATAAGAAGCAAAGCTTCACATGACTTTTTCCAACGGGTTTGAGGGAGGAAGTTATGGGGATTAATTCAACTTCCTCTCTTCCCGGGTAGTGGAGTTAAGTGCCAGGGGGAAATGGGGAAAGCAACGGACAATTGCCAATGGGAATGGCAAAGTTGGTTGGCAATCCCCGTTTAATTTCCCCATGTGGGAAATTTGGGAATTTCTTTCCCGTTAGCCAATCCATGATTTGGCAATTGGTGGAGAAAATCCCACGTGTGGGAAAATTGAAGAAGATTGCCAGGAAAGGGGAAATCTGGGTTCGGGAAGCCAAATTGGCTTCCCGACAGTTGGAAGCGTAAGCTTACTTCCCCAGCAATAAAAATTTGTCGAATGAACTTTTAATTTATATTTATTTAATTAAATACTTCTCAAGTTATTTAAAAATCAATTTTATCAAACAAGAAGCAATTAATTAATTAATTTTAATGTATTTTAACGCGATTTAAAGCCTAGCGGGAAGAGTTCTTGCCCGAAAAGGACGAAACAAAGACCGAAACGATCACAAAAACAAGACAATTGCGATGAGGGCAATGAACCACGCAAAGCAACACTTTTGAAAATTTTCAAAAAAATTCATTTTTATTATTTTTTTATAAATTTGCAGAGTCAAAATTAGCTGATAACACACCACAATGCCATTATGGTCACAGTGGATAGATTGACGAAAGTGGATCATTTTTCTCCTATGAAGACCACCTATATAGCGAGTGCAGTGGCACGAGTATATCTTGATGAGATTTTCAGACTGCATGAGATTCCGTGGAAGATTATTTGTGACCTTGATCCCTTATACACCTCTCATTTCTAGACTACCATGCAGCATGCCCTTGAGACATGTATCAACTTCAGTACAACTTATCATCCATAGATAGATGGACAGACAGATCGAGTGAATCAGATCTTAGAGGAAATGTTATGGATGTATGTTATGGACCATCGGTCGAGGTGGGAGGAGTATTTGTACATAGTGAATTTTTCATATAACAACAATTTTCAGAGTTTTATTTATATGGCTCCATTTCATGCACTTTATGGGAGGGAGTGTAGGACACCACTGAGTTGGGACAAATTAGAGAACAGAGTATCTCTTGGGCCATATTTGTTACAGTATATGGAGTAGCATGTGGTTTTGATCAGATAGAGGCTTAAGGAGGCACAAGATAGACAGAAGAAATATGTAGATAAAAGGAGAGTTGACTATAGCTATGAGGTGGGCATGAAGGTGTTTCTTAATGTCAGACCTCATAAGAGTCATATCCGCTATGGAAAAGGCTCTAAGTTAGCTCCTACATTCATGGTTCCATTCGAGATCTTA
The DNA here is from genome assembly GCA_019776745.2 of Taxus chinensis. Taxonomy (NCBI): domain Eukaryota; kingdom Viridiplantae; phylum Streptophyta; class Pinopsida; order Cupressales; family Taxaceae; genus Taxus; species Taxus chinensis. The sequence goes on from CM034148.1 coordinate 701,272,976, forward strand.
TAGTGGATCATTCCCTGAGCTTATTATCTAGCCTTGTCACCCAGATTTTCTCACGTGCACGATGTATTTCATGCTTTTGTTCTTATGAGATACATTCCAGATCCCTCTCATTTTTTGGATTAAACTACATTACAAGTGTAGGAGAATGGGCATGTGACTTTGGATCCCATGCACATCATAGAGCGCAAGACCCTGGGCCTTCGAGGCCGCAATATTGATCAGGTGCGAGTTCAGTTGGATAGGTATGATGAGACTACAGCCACATGGGAGGATGCTACTTTGTTACGGTCCCAGTTTCCTCACCTACTTCAGTGACTTCCAGGAGGAAGTCAAGTCTAAGGGGAGGGGGATGTAGTGCCCAATCCTCTTCGACACTATTTGCATTATGTTGATATTACTTTTGGACTAATACTTAGAAATGTTGATAGTGATACATTGATTCATTAGATGATAGACTATGCATATTTTAGACTATTGTTATGTTGTGATTCACCTTTTGATTATATTACACTAGATGACATTCGTAGATAGTTCGATATATGTTGATTTGCACTATTTGGATTTTATAATGACACGTTATACTCAAGGATTTTTTAGTAGAATTATAGTCTCATGGATGTTAGGATAAGATTATTTGATATGTTGATAGATGATAGAATTAATTAATTTTGAATGATTAGTATTGAATTTTATATGTATATTTGTCTCAATGTTGTTGAGGCGGCTGTGAGGCCAGAGAGGTATTATGTTTGTGTTCCGGGTATAGTTTATCACATACATCGAAAGGGGATAAGGGGACCAACCACAGAAGGATGTTGGGTCTTGTGCAACAAGGCCAAAATTTGACAACTTATGTAATGTTATATTGTGGTGTTTTTGCATGCCTAGTTAGGAGGTTTCCCATGGGGGTGACCTCACATGTGTGGCCATGGGGTAAAAAAATTTTCCCTTTCTTTTAATTTAGTGTGTGTTTTATTTGTGTTTGTGTTATATGTGATTAATCTTTGGAAATTGTTGTCACACTATTAACTATTATAATTGTGTCTTAACGAGTTAATCCAACTTAATTTATTAGCTAAAATAAAGATGTGACAATTAAATAATTGTGAGGGTAGATGATCCTTGAAATATTATGGATGTAAGTTAGATTTATGTTGGATTTTGTGTGATGTACTCCTCCCCAAATTCAAAATTCGGCTTTTGACTCGGGAGGATTTTTTGGAGGCTTGTGGGACAAGCTAAGCTTGTCCCATGCCTCAAAAATTCACCAAATAACCCTACCTATGGGTTGGGGAGTTAATTTTCAACTTATTTAACATTTTTGGAGTGTAATAGAGTGAAAATAATTGCACTTTCCTACTTACCACAATTAATGTGTCCTTAGAAAGCATGGTGTGCAAGTTTGAGTGTCTTTTGGGTTGTCATAGTCTTACATGTTCATTTATTGTCTTGGGCATGGTGTTTTGAATTATTTGTGGGAGTGGAGGAATGATGAAGTGGCATCCTACATGGAGCCACCTCATCATACTCACATTCCATTTCTATTTATTGATGGAATTTGATGGAATTGGGATTACTTGTTCATTTTCTTCCTTTTGCATTTTTGAAATTGGGAGCTTGTTAGAGTTGCTTTTGAAAATTACTTGGCTTGGAGGTGTCAAAGACTTGTGGAGTGGGTTTTTATTGAAATATTGATGGAGAGGTAGGATCTCCATCCTTGTATTTTTCTTATTTAGGTTTGTAAATGTTAAAATGGTGCTTGTTTAATATTGTACGAGTTTTGTGAATGTGTTTTTTTGTGGTTGGGTAGTATGCCTTAAGTTGGGTGTGGGAGATGAAATTATGGGACCATTGGGGAGGGAAAAGGGAGTTTATGAGGCATTAATTTGGTGGAAGTGTGATTGGGAGTTTCACCTATGGGGAGTGAAAAGGAAATCATGGTCATATTGTTGCATACTTGCAAGGAAAATATAAGGTTGTTTTGTTATATTGTGCACATGGAGGCTTTGGGTGAAACTCCTACTTCACTTGGGAGGAAAAAGGAGGTGGTTTCCCATATTCCATGCTCCATTTAGTTTGATATTAAACCTATGTATTGTTTGGAAAAAGTTGTAAGTTTTGTTGAGTGTGTCCATTTTGATGTGTTGAATATTTTTTTGGAATGTATGTTTTTGTGGAAGCCATGTTTGTTGAAAAGTTGTCAAATGTTTCTCAAGATACCACATTGTTCCTTGGTTGGGGCTCGGGTGCCATTAACGGGATGGCTTCTCCTCTTAATGGATTAAAGGTTGGGCAGAGAACGTTGCATATTCCCCCTTCCTCTGTATTGTGATCCTTGTGAAATATTCAAGAATGAAAAATTGAAGTTCAAGTTGGGAGAAGACATGCTAAAAGACTCTTGTTTGGCCTTGTTGATAATATAGTTTTGTATTGATCATATTGCTATTCCCACTTTGAGTGGAAGTTTTTTAATATTTTATGTTTGAAGGAAATTTGTAATACTTCATTTATTTCAAGATTGAAATGAGTTAGTAAATGTAGAAAGATATCTTGGTTGTTTACCTTATTAGATTTAGGATTAGTCTTAGTAAAGAAAAAGGATGTAAAGTATTGCAATGTAAAAGAATGATTTGGAAAATTGTTAGTTCCTACAGCTGTATAGTAATATTATAGTGGAAGAAGAGCTTAAGTTTTTATTTTTCTAGAAATGAAATTCTCCAAAAGTTGTAAGCATTCATAGTTGTAATAAATATGCATGTATATTTGGAAAAAAAGAACCAAGATGTATTAAAAAAGAATGTGTTGAATTATTGTTGTTTTAGTTAAAAATTAAAATGGAATATATGAAGTAGAATGAATATATGATACCCTCATTAAAATTAGTACTTCATTAAAAATCAACTCAAGGAGAAAATATGTGAAAATGATGTTTGGGTGAAGGTTCTGTTTTCGGTAAATAAGACCACCACCCTGTGTAGAGTGATAGTTTCAGAACCGCCACCCATCTTAGAGCGGCAGTTGGTGAACCGCCCCCAGGAAGGGTGGCATTCACAGGACCACCGGCCTGCATAGGGCAGTGGTTTTGTCACTTCTGAAGGAAAAATAATTTTCCATCCATGAACAGTCCAGAATTAAATTTTATTAAAAATAAGCTTAAAAATTTAACATGGGACCTCCCACCAACTAGGAATAACCTAAATTTAATGGATCTAGCCTTCCAATCTCTTCTATGTCACCCTAATGTGTAAAACTCTTGAATTTAAAAGAAATGGGGTTTCCCCAATAGTTGAACTCTTAAACAAGAAAATGATTTTATTAATATAACAAAATAGATCCAAAGGATCTCTGCATTTAGCAAATTAGTAACATTACAATGGAAAAATATTTCTTCTAACTTCAAGAGAAATTTTTCCAGGGTTGCTCCTCCTTGCTCTCATGGCTCTTCTTCCTCCTCCTCTTCCAAAACCTGCAAATATGAAAAGAACAAATGAAGTTGTTTGAGGAAAATTGGTATTTAAAAAGAGACCATAAGGAAATTTAGGGCAACATTAATCTAAGGGCTATGATAGATTCAATTCTATGGCCCAAATTAAACCCTACCTCACTTAAGTGAGAAGGTATTTTTGTGGGAATGTAACTTTTAATTAAAAATAAAGGACATGGGTAATGGGATGAATGGGGCCACTTAGTGGCTAGGTAATAACTAAACCTTTAAGTTAGAAAATAATATAGCCTTAGTACTTGATGATCAAATTTAACTAATGGGACTTAGTACTTGTTTTAATATGTACATATAACTTAGGAATTAAATTATAATATTTAATTATTAATTTAATTCTATTGTTCTAGCTTGTGTAGAAACCCCTAACCGATAAATTTATTAAGTATGAAAAATTCTAACCTTGCTTGCTCTATTAAAAAAAAATTAAAAAAAAATAGTGTAAACTTGTTTATTAGCTATTTAGTTTGTTTGTTTTGAGGGTAGAATTTTGTGGGCGCTATAGATACAACTCCCTAAGATGATCAAGTAGCAACTCAACCACCTAAAGATGAATAGCACTGATGTATTGTTGTTGCTATAATTGATAGTGATCAAAATTTCAGTTGTACTCTCTCAAAACCTTTTTAAAACATACTTTATCCTAATTTTGTCAACTTTTCTTCTTCATGGGATGATTAGGTCTAAATACATTGCACACTTTCAATACTTCATGCCTTCTTTCGGCTTTGTCCTAATGCCCTCAAACCTCTTTCACTCTCTCTTAGTTTGTACATTCCTCTCACACACTAATAGTTCATAATTAAAAAATACACTTACTAATATGATAAACCACCAACTCAACCACCTGAAGATGAATACCATTGATGTGTTGTTGCTGCTACAACTAGTAGTGATCACAATGTCAACTCTACTCTCTCCTACTTTTCTCAATTTTTCTTCTTCATAGGCTTATTATGTCTAAAGACCTTGCACACTTTCTCCTCAATAATTCATGCCATCTGTAAGATATTTATTTATTCCCTCAAACCTATTTCACACTCTCGCTTAATTCACACATTCCTCTGACACACAACTAGTTCATAATAATAAAATACACTTAATACATGACTCTTGATTCAAAAACACATTAGGTTGGTCATGACCCTTAAGATAGGTCATACCAACATAAAAATACAACTAAAACATGATATAAAATCATAACATAAGACCATATAGGTCAGCAAAGGACCATGACACTCAATCATACACAACTAAGCCTAAAAGGCTAGTTTCTTCTCCACCGAGCACTCCATGGAATCAAAGGACACAAGTAATATTTATCATGCCTCCAAAGTATCTACACATGTCAAATACATCATATCACCACTTTTCACAAGATCAGAGACCTCTACATCATCCATTCATTTCATAACACCAACCAGTAGAATTGTTCCCTACTCAATCTGGACATCTCCAACAGACCAGTATTCAAAGATGAAGACCAAACATCACTCTTCCACCTCAACTATGGCATGTAACCACTCATTTGAAATCTATTGACTCAAGGAAAACTTCAAATCACTGTAGACTTCATGACTCATCCCATAGAGCCATCAAAAAAATGTTTTTCCTTCAGGAGACAAATATTGTCTAATAACCAGTTTTGCAAACTTGAGCTTCTCGCACATGTGCCGATACATTAAAACCTTTTCATTGCATGGAATAGGATTAATTTTTACCCCTCATCACTCTCCAATGGTTAGGAATAATGAAACAATCCACGATAAGGTTAGGAATAATTAAACAACCTATACTCTTCTGAAATCCTGTCAAGTAGGTCAACTTGTGGCCTTAACTATTCCACCAAATTTGACCTAAAACGTTCAACCAAAGCATAAATCATGTCACATTAGATGTGTAAAACACCTCCATATCCATTATACTCATCAAATTAGGCCATACATGTCCAAAAACCTTCTTCCTTCGTGACCGTTAAAAATTGCCTTCTAGACCTGAAAAACTAGTCATCATATTTGGACCTGTACAGACCACCAAATGGATTCACCAAGATTTTAAATCACTTCAAACATGGATCTAATCTCCCTAAATACTTATAACATCAATTTAGATATTGGGTATAGTGGAAAACCTCGGAGCAAATCAAACTTTCCTGGAAATAAGAAAATATGAGTGGGCTCCACCTACATTCAAGTCACCAAATCACTTCCATCTAAAATATGGAAGATTCCTCTCCATCCTCTAATCATCAAATTTTATTAATCAACGCATTTATATTTCACACCATAAATTTTTCTTTCATCGCTAGTGAACTAGGGTTTTTGACCAACTTACCTTCTTAACATTTGTTCATAAAGCTTAGACCCTTATTTAACCTCATTCCAACTCTGAGATCTTAATTCCATGTCTCAACATCTGATGCACAATCATTCTTGGAGAAGAATTCTAGAGTCAAATTTAAACTCCCTAATGTCAAAATGTGTTATGCATGAGCTCTAGAGGTGTTGAAGGCTTATACGAGTTATTGCAAGTCATCAAGGGAGTTAATAAATTCAAATTGTATTTTTCCCTCCAAAAATAGATGTTTGAATATTTAAATAAATGTAATTATTGTAATTTTTGTAATGAGGTATGAAGTGTGATTCAAGTGTTTTTAGGTGTGTTAAGTGTTATTATATGTGGTATATGTGAGTAATTTGTGCGTGATGCATCATTTAGATGATTGTCATGATGTATAAGGGAGTTACAAAATTCATATTGTGGTGGAAGTTGAAAAGTCACTAAGACTGTCACAAAATCTGAAAAATGTTAGTTACAATAGTTGTAGTGGGTGCATTTTAAGGTGTGAGATCGAGTATAGGAAGGGGGTGCATTTTGGAAAGGAGATTTTTTAGGGATAGGAAGATCATATCATAAAAGTTTGTAATTTGATGCATTGCGTACAAGGAGACTGTATTTATGGTGTGTAAATTGTGAAAAGGATGAATATGAAGCTCATTATGGTATGTAATTTGTTGTTTTGAATCATTTCTGAGTTTGATATGGGGAAATATGACTTATATCCTTCATGTATAGGTGAAATGCATATGGAAGTATCATTGGCTCCTTATTTATGTTTAATTTTGGTGAATTTACAAGTCTTAACCCTATTTTAATGAGTAACATATACATGTATTTGGTAGTGTAACAACAAGACTTGAACTCTGAGTTAGCATATAAGGTTACTAAATAGTGAAGGATATTTAGTTGTTTGCTTAACAGTAATTGGTTGTATAAATTCTCCAACACGGGACAATGAATGTCTTTTAAGAAGATTGTGCAATGAAGCCTACACAAATTGATTTGAGGTGTATTATGGGTTAAGCACGATGGAGAAACCACTAAGTAGTGTGTTAGATGCATGGGAAAGTAAGATACTCCATCACTATCTTGGAATGAGATTGGAGACCTTGAAGTAGCCATTGAAAGTTCATACCTTGTTTTACCACGTTATATTGATCCCTCATCTCTTGAAATTAGCATTTATACTCTTCTTCTGGAGCCACTAGTAGTTGTTTTAGTTGTAATTCCTTGAAAGAGACCCTCAGTTCAAATATTAAGCTCTGATTCAAAGATTTGGTGAAGTTGTAACTAAAACATCCTTCTCAGGTCCACTGTGCACTTTGAAAGGTAAGTGAGATAAGGTTTGATTATTCAAACATGTAATCATAATAGTTAGCCTTAAAACTCTCAATATTTCATGGTAAGAAGTTCTAGTTACATATATTGAAAGAAATTTAGAGTTTTAAGAGTTGTTTGAGGAGATCTTTGTGACAGCCTAGGAGCAATTGAAACACAGTAAAGGGCTTAAAGGAAGAGATGCAATTACAAATTAAGTATACTCTAAAGATAGAATCCAAGTCTAAAAATTCTAGGAATTTATGTATGCATTATTGAGTATCCCAAAAAACTTTCTTTTTTGTATTGAAGCTTCATGAACCCACATAAAATCATGACAGTGTATCTTAGAGGACCTAGTTGAGGATTTAGGCTTGAAATTACAAAAAGGCAAGTACGGGGAGTTGGGTAAGGAATTGAAGCATGAAATTTTAGACACATATCTATATAGTTAAGACACAAATAATGAATTTATTTAAACCATATGGGTGACTTAGGAAGCATGCAAGAAAGGTTAGAGCAAGAAGCATTGTCTTGAGAGCTTTATAGGACAGTCTTACAAAGGAAAGGGGAGGTTCTGAGGTCCTTGAGTGCATTTTCAAATTGACTCTAAAAATGATGTAAATGTGTGAAGTAGGGATAAATGTCAAGAATCCTTGAAGAATTCATAAGAGAGATGGAGCAAGAGAGCTAGTAAGACACAAGTAAGGTCAAGTGAGGGTAGTTGAATACAAGGATGACTAGGGAAGTAAATGAGTTATTACATGCTTGGAGAAGTGTTTTGAAGAGTATTAGGAGTAGTATATGAGCATTCTAAATCCATTTAAGGTATTATAATGGAAGAAGAGTGGGATTTGAGAAAATTGGACATGTTTTGGCCCTTATAAGCTTAGTGAAAGATCCTCAAGCAGAGAGACTGTGAAGGAGATTTTGTTTTTTTTTCTCTTGATATCAGTAATAAGCATGATTTTAATTTTCTCTTTACATCATTTGGTATCAGAGCATATATTTTTGTGGATTTTTTATTTTTGAAGAGTGAATATATGCTTTTTTGGCTAACAATGTATTGTGAAGTGTGTGTACTGAAGAAGTTAACAGGTTCAATGAAGTAAGAGAAGATTGAAAAGTGAAAAGAGTTAGAGAATACACCAAAAGATTTTGTGAGTCCAAGGTGAGGTGTGGAAGGAAAGGTGAAAAATAGTTGTATGTAAGAGATATATATCCATAGAAAGCAATAGTGAAGGTATGGAAGTTTCTTACCCATAAGAGGTAGTAAGAAGAGATAGAGAAGAAGAAAAGAGAAGCAACAAAGAGAGAGAAGTAGAAGAGACATGAAGTATGGATGGTATCAAAGATGAAGAAGTTGATAGAATAAATAAGGTAGTTGGCAGAGATGATGAGGAAACCAAGGTATGATTTTGAATTTTTTATGAAAATGAAAGGTAAGTGGCCTATGATGCAGATTGATTGAAGAAATAAAAGGTTAAGAGAGAGAAAGAATAAGGAAGAGTGGCTGAAAAGAGAAGAGAAGAATGAAGGAAAGAGTACAGAGGACGAGACTGTGAGACCAATTGCTAGTCTACTATGCCCTTAACCTATTGCTTGTATTAGGATATGAGTAGCCGACTTGTGGCTTACCATATCATTTTATTATATCATTTATACTTTCTCATGCTTAGTAGGCCAGCCTTAGTGATGGCCATAACATATGAATAGTATATATAGGGGATTGTAGGTAGTAATTCATCATCATTGGAGCATTTGAGTATTATTGTATGGTTTGGAGGTTACCCCCTCGAAGTGGCGAAGCTATTCTAATTGCATATTGATATCATTATTCCGGAATATTGTGTCATTTGGTGTTATATTTCTGCTCATGATCTGAATTATACAATTAATTTCATTACAAGTGGTATCAGAGCTGCGATCTGGGCCAAAATTAGGGCAAAAAAAACCCTAATTTTTTGTTTCCACCATATATTACGACAAAAAGTGAATTGGTGCGAGATATTTTTACCAGAGTTGCAAAAAAATTCAAGTAAGGTACCCTAAAAATTTCAGAATTTTTTTATTTATTTTGCAAAAGTTATTACAAATTTAGGTTTTTTCATAAAATCGTTCCCTAGGGTGTAAATTGTGGAATTTTTTCAAATTCGTTAAATTTTCAGAAATAAAAACAAAAATTATTTGTGGTTTGTTCTTTAAGTTTTTTTTATATTTAGCCTAATTCTTATCGAAATCCAAAACCCTAAAATTTGACCGTGATCCCTACATCCTACTATTTTGGGGCATCATGGCGGGGCCTTCCACAAGAGGAAAAAAGAATCCCATCACTCCAGGTAAACCACCAGAAAAGGATGAGATATTAGTTGAGGATTTGGAGATATAAGATATAACTACAAATTCCTCAGGGTTAGGGTTTACTTCGACAGACCATAAAGTAAGCCAACTTGAGTTTAACCTGAGAGACCTCGAATCTAGGGTGGCCATCAAAGAAGATGTGGATAGGATTGGACATAGATTGGAGGATTTCATGAAAAAATTAAGTACGCATATGATGGGTAATCATACTTATGTCAATCAAGGTGGATCCTCAAGTCAACATAATAGACACATGAGCCAAAGTGGATCTTCAAGTATGCACAATCCAAATACGAGCACTCTGCAGGCCCGTACTATGTCTCCAAAAGTGGAGATGTGTATGTTTGATGGAAAGGATCCACTCAATTGGATCAACCAAATGGATAATTTCTTTGAACTACATCAGATTCCATCAGGACAAAAGGTGACCATGACATCTTTGTATCTTGAACTTGACCAATTCATATGGTATCGATGGTTATGTGCTCAAAGGTAGAAGAGTGGGCTTGATGTTACATGGATAGTCTTCACTGAAGAGTTGCAATTACACTAAATTTCTAGTGTGTCATATAATTACTTCAGCTAATTAGCAAAGTTGAGGCAAACAGGATGTGTTAAGGATTACATTCATCACTTCCAAAACCTTTCTCTACGGGTGGAAAATATTATTGAAGAGAATCTGAATGGCCTATTTCTTGGGGGTCTTAAGGATCACATTAAGCATGAGGTGCGTAGTTTTAATCCTCATAAGGTTTCTGATTCGATGATTATGGCAAGAAGGACAGAGGAGAAAAAATTTTCAAGTAGGAGACAACATTTCACTTTTACTAGAGATCGTGAAACCTTGGCCCCAGCACTCCCTCGGCCAGTTAGATTGACACCTCAACAAATTGAAGAAAAAAGAGAAAAAGGGTTATGTTTTAACTGTGATAGTAAATTTGGACCCAGACATAAATGTGCTGAAAAGAATTTTTTCTACATTGATGGGCCTAGTGAAGATGAAGAGAATAATGAAGATGCAGAGTCAGAGGTCTTGGTTGAGCTAGAGGAGGAGTCAAGAGATCCTCAGCCAATGATCTCATGCCATGAAATTTCAGGTATTAGCACCCCCCAAACCCTAAAGTTGGTTGGATTCCTAAAAAAATAGAGGGTCACAGTGTTGATTGATTAAGGAAGTACTCACAACTTTATCAATCATAAGTTAGGAGTGCGCCTAAATTGTTTCATTTATCCAACTCCTGAATGTCAAGTAATGATTGTTGATGGAGGTATTGTTACTTGTTCTAGAAAATGCCATATCATTAAGCTTTACATGGGATATTACATACTAAATAGTCCAATGTATGCCATTTCTATGGGAGGATCAAACATTGTGTTAGGGGTTCAATGGCTTACCACTTTGGGAACCACTGAGATGAATTTCCAAGACTTGTTCATGTGATTTCACTCTGAAGGAAGGAATTTTGAGCTAAGATTCTCAAGAGAAAAGTCTCCACAAAAATTAAGTTCTCATCAGATGCACAAAATTCTAAAAAAGGGTGCAGAGGGATTTCTGGCACAACTCTTTTCATTGGAGGCTCATCATTCTAAGGACATTTATACCATCAGATATGCAAGCAATGTTGGATGTACACTCTGTTGTATTTAAAAATATATCAAAGGGCTTACCTCCAAAGAGAGATCATGATCATGCTATTCATTTATTACCAGGAATTCAACCGCCTAACATCATACCTTATAGGTACCCATATGTGCAAAAGAGTGAAATCAAGAAGATTGTACAAGATATGTTATAAGTAGGAATCATCCGCCATAATCAGAGTGCTCCTTCTTCTCCAGTAGTGATGGTACGAAAGAAAGATGACATGTGGCACATGTGTCTTGATTATAGGGAACTTAATAAATACACAATCAAAGATAAGTTTCTTATTCCTGTTATTGATGATTTGTTTGATGAGTTGCATGGTGTTGTTTATTTTACAAAGCTTGATCTTCATTCGGAATACCACCAAATCAGAATAAAGGATGAGGATGTTCATAAAACCACCTTTCGAACACATGAAGGCCATTATGAATTCCTGGTAATGCCTTTTGGACTCAAATGCACCTTCTACATTTCAAAGTTTGATGAATTCTATTTTTAAGTCATTCCTGCGGAAGTTTTTCTTAGTGTTTTTCGATGATATATTAATTTATAGAAAAACATGGGAGGAACATTTGCATCATGTAAATAATGTTTTGGAAAACCTTGAGCAACATCAACTTTATGCAAAGCCTTCTAAGTGTTCTTTTGGACTCAAGGAGGTTGAATATTTGTGTCACATTGTCTCTCATGAAGGGGGTTAAAGTGGACCCTAATAAGATCAAAGCCATGATGGAGTGGAAGATTCCAAAAACCCTAAATAATCTACAAGGATTTTTGGGGCTTACAGGTTATTACCTAAGATTTGTAAGGCATTATGGAAGCATAACTGCACCTCTCACAGCTTTATTAAAAAAGGATTCCTTCCATTAGAGTGAGGATGCAACCAAATCATTTGAGAAACTAAAGGAGGCCATGTGCACCACTCCAGTCTTCGCTACTCCAGATTTTTCCAAAACATTCATTGTTGAATGTGATGCATCAGGGGTGGGTACGGGGGCAGTTCTTATGCAAGAAGGCCGTTCTATTTCCTTTTTGAGCCATCAATTCAAAGGTAAGAATATTTCCAAGTTGAATTATGAGAAGGAAATGCTAGCCATACTTCATGCAGTAAAGCAATGGAGACCATATCTCATAGGAAGACACTTTAAAGTGAATACAGATCATGATAGTCTGAAATACTTCTTGGAGCAGTGTTTATCATATGAAGAACAACAAAAATGGGTCTCCAAGATGTTGGGATATGATTTTGAGATTATCTATAAGAAAGGGAAGGAGAATGTAGTTGCGGATGCTCTATCGCAGAAAGATGACTCAACTGTAACCTTGTTATGTGCCATATCCATATTACAGGAAGATTGGATAGATGAGGCAAGGTACGAATGGAGAAATGACCCAACCACACAAAACCTCATTCATCATCTCCAGAATGATCCAAGCATGTCTATAAAATTTGTATTGAAAGGGAATGCTTTATGGCATAAAGATAGATTATACCTATGTAAGAACTCCACTCTTAAAAATATGATTCTATCTTAGCTTCACTCTTCTCCAATAGGGGGGCACTCTAGATTCTTGAAAACTTATCATCGAGTCAAACAAGATTTCTTATGGGAAGGGCTCAAAGGGGATGTCCAAAAAATTTTTGCAGAATGCATGGTTTGTCAGCAAAATAAGGGTGAAACAGTTTGATCCTTGGGTCTTCTACAACCTCTATCCATTCCTAGCCAACGGTGGGAAGAGGTTACCATGGACTTTATCACGGTATTGCCTAAATCTGAAGGAAAAAATGTCATCATGGTTGTGGTGGATAGACTCACCAAATATGCTCATTTTTTTGCCTTAACACACCCATTTGTTGCAAAGACGGTAGCAACAGCCTTCATGGACAAGGTTCAGAAGCTTCATGGGACATTGAAGATTATAGTAAGTGATCGAGACCCTATATTTACTAGTAATATTTGGACTGGTTTATTCTCATGTTTGGGTACTCAGTTAGCTCATAGTTCTTCTTATCATCCCCGGTCTAATGGGAAAACAAAAGTTGTAAATAAGTGTTTGGAGGGATATCTTCGTTGCTTTATGTCAGATAAACAAGCAAGATGGGTCTGATGGTTGCCACTTGCAGAATGGCGGTATAACACTTCCTTCCATACTTCATCTAAAATGTCTCCTTCTTTGGCATTCTATGGGTACCATCCACCATCCATCACATCATCATTGAGAGGAAACTGCGGGTTAGAGCAATAGAATAACACATTCAGTATCAACACGAGGTCCTCTCTAGTCTCAAGGAGAACATGGTCATGGCACAAAACTGCATGAAGAAACAGGTTGATCAACATCGCACGGAAAGACATTTTGAAGTCGGTGATTGGGTTTTTTTTGCGGTTACAGCCATATAAGCAAATGTCTTTGAAACAACAACAAAAGTATAAAAAACTTTCACCAAAGTATTATAGCCCTTATCAAGTATTGCAGAAGATTGGTATTATAGCATACAAATTAGAACTTCCACAATCCACCAGAATACATCCAGTCTTTCATGTTTCTTTCTTGAAGAAAGTAATTAGACAGAGAGTATCAGCCCAAACAGTGTTACCTGAGCTTGATGAGGAGGGGAGGGTCATCTTGGAACTTGAATGCATCCTTCAAACACGCACTAAAAGATTAAGGACACAAGTTATTGCTAAGTACCTGATCAAGTGGAAGAATATGGACTATGAAGATGCAAAATGGGAAGATATGAAATTCCTGCAGCAGGACCCAAAGCTTCTCAACATTGGGGACAATGTTTCCTTGAAGGGGAAGGGCATGCTATGCCCTTAACCTATTGCTTGTATTAGGATATGAGTAGCCGACTTGTGGCTTACCATATCATTTTATTATATCATTTATACTTTCTCGTGCTTAGTAGGTCGGTCTTGGTGATGGCCATAACATATGAATAGTATATATAGGGGATTGTAGGTAGTAATTCATCATCATTAGAGCATTTGAGTATTATTGTATGGTTTGGAGGTTTCCCCCTTGAAGTGGCGAAGCTATTCTAATTGCTTATTGAGATCATTATTCTGGAATATTGTGTCATTTGGTGTTATATTTCTGCTCATTGATCTGAATTATACAAGTAATTTCATTACATAGTCCCGGTTACATTATTCGTATTTGGCGCTAGAAATCATTAGTAGTATTGAAGGAGGATGACAAACAAAAGCAAGTTATGGTGAGAAAAAATCTACAAGGGCATCATAAAAGAGATAAATCAGACTTCTTGAAGGTACGAGAAAAGCATAAGGGAGCGAAAATGGTGTAGAGAGGAAAGAGACAAATAGTGAGGCAATGAAAGGAGAAACACTCAAGGCAAGCAATTAGATTTCAGAGGTGAGATAACAAGAGTGCAACATGATAAAATTTGATTCATTTTTGATTGACATTGAAAATGGAGTGAGTGAATTCCTTCAAATTGTGAAAAATGATGTTGGTGATGCATTAAAGGATAATAAACATGGTGATGAACAAGTTTTTGTGCATGATATTGATGATATTTTACAATATTAGTTAGATGAAGTGGATGACAAAGTGAATAATGTAGGTGCGGCTGAGATAGAGGTAAATTCTTGGACATGTGAGGATGAGAATGATAGAAAGGAAATAGAAATTATAGATTTGAGGCAGCTTGAGGTGATGAAGGTTGGTTGTAGTCAATTGAAAGAATGATAATGTGAGGACTTTGATGAGACAAAGGATGAATTCAAGTGGGACATGAAGTATACAATGATGGAAGGCATCTTAGAGCATGGAGAAACATATTTTTTTATTGTTCTAACATTTTTATGTGTTGGTATGAAGCATTAATACTTGAAGATGATAAGAGCAAAGATGAAGAAGAGAGAAAATGGGATAGAATCAAAGAAAATGTAAGGCTAGAACCAACTACACGGGACCCCGGAGGCATTGAAGAATACAAGGATAGTGAGAGCAAGAAGAGAAGACTGAAGATGAAATGTGAGAATGAAGATATCAACAAGAGAACAAATCATATGCAAAAAAATTCTTCACCACCTTGGGAGTATGATGTAGGAGCATCCTTGGAGAAGCATTCAAGATTCAAATTCAAACTCCCTAATGTTAGTATGTGGTATGCAAGAACTCTAGAGGTGTTGAAGGTTCATATGAGACATTACAAGTCATCAAGGGAGTTGTGAAATTCAAATTGTTTGTTTTCCCTCCAAAAAGAGATGTTTGAATATTCAAATAAATGTAATGCTTGTAAGTTATGTAATGAGGTATAAAGGGTGATTCAAGTGTTTCTAGGTGTGTTAATTGTTATTCTATGTGCTATATTAGTAAGTGTGAGTCATCATGTAAATGTGTGATGCATCATTAAGATGTTTGGAAATGATTTATAAGGGATTTACAAGCTTCATATTGTGGGGGAAGTTGAAAAGTCACTAGGGCTGTCACAAAATATGGAAATGTCAGTTACAACATATTGTAGTGGGTGCATTTTAAGGTGTGGGCTCGAGTATAGGAAGGGGGTGCATTTTGGAAAGGGGATTTTTTGGGGGTAGGAAGATCATATCATAAAAATTGTAATTGGATGCATTGTGTGCAAGGAGACTTTATTTATGGTATGTAATTGATATGAAAATGATGAATATGAAGCTCCTTATGGTATGTACTATGTTGTTTTAAATCATTTAATGAGTTTGATATGGTGAAATATGACTGAAAATCATTCTATGTCAATGTGAAATGCATATGGAAGTATCTTTGGCTCCTTGCTTATGTGCAATTTCAGTGAATTTGAAAGTCCTAACCCTTTTTTTGGTGAGTAACATATACATGTATTTGGTAGTGTAACAACAATACTTGAGCTTTGAGTTATCATAGAAGATTACTAAATAGTGAAGGATATTGAGTTTTTTTCTTGAACAGTGATTGGTTGTATCAATTATCCAACAAAGGATAATGAATTCCTTTTAAGAAGACTATGCAATGAAGCATACACAAACTAATTCTAGGTGTATTGATTGGGTTAAGCACAAAGAAGAAACCATTAAGGAGTGTATTAGATGCATGGGAAAGTAAGATACTCTATCACTATCTTAGAATGAGATTGGATACCCTAAAGTATCCATTGAAATTTCATACCCTGTTTTGCCACGTTAAATCAGTCCCTCACCTCTTCAAAGTATCATGTATACTCTTCTTTTGGATGCCACTATGATAATTTTTCTAGTTGTACTTCCTTGAAACATACCCTCAGTTCAAATATTAAGCTCTGATTCAAATATTTTGTGAAGTTGTAACTCAAACATCCTTCTCGGGTCCCATTATCACTGAATCACAGGCACCCTTATGTTTACACAAGTGCATATACTTGAGCTCATGGTGTGATTTCATAACATGGGTACTATCTCCAAGTTGTGGGACTTGCTACTTGAGATAGACCTCCAGAGAAAGCTGGTTCTTACACCTAAACTACCTACCACAATCTACTCTAATGTAGAAAAGACTATCTTTCCTAATCTAACTTTCCAAGGGACCAACGAGAGAGAATGCATGAAAATTAAAACATACACTAAAGTGGTGATACCCCAGAAAATGGGGGTGTCAAAGTAGTCTTCCAATGTGTGAAAGATAGAAGTAAAATGCGTACTAGAAGGGGTGATAACAATTCTCCACAATCTAAAATATGCATTCAAAAAAATATTTCATACATGCACAATAATAATGAGTCCTTGCAAGAGCATAAAAATAGACACAACATTTTTGTAATGAAGGTTGAAAGGGCAATAAGCGTGTAAACAAACACAACAGGGGAAGATGCATCCAAAAACTTGTATTTTATTGCTTCATGATATGCACAATTCAATCTATTACAAGATAAAGGCCTAGTATCATCATGCAAGGAGTCCACTACAAGGGCTTGTAGCACATTTGCTTCACAAAAAAAAATTGACAGAGCTTTGCTACATAAACAAAAAAACTACCTCCTTTACAATGAGCCTAACACTCTAATTTATAGAAAAATGAGAACAGCGAGAGAAGAGGAAAATGGAAATCCCAAAATCTAGCCTTCAACCACTTATAAGAGGAATTAAACAGAATAAAATTATTGTATGTTACTTGTGAAAGGATCCCCATACTATCCCAGGTGTTACAACAGAGAAATAATGATGGCCATGCCTCTTAATTGCACTCCCAACTACCAAATAAAACATTGTCATGAACCCAGCCACATTTTATGAAAAATATCCATTTATTTCTCATCAAATCCCAAATTCATTGATTTTTGTGTGTTGGTATCAAAAACATGATTCCAATAGTACCAATTTCATGTGATTTTGTTGAGAAATGCAAAATTTATGACCTTCTGAGTGCGGGTAGCTATTTTGTGTCTGCGAGGCATTTTCTATCATTTGATGGGAATGAGCGATAATTTAGTGGAGCTGAATATGTTTATTTTATTTTATTTTATCTACCCTCATAAAAATTGAGATGTTGTTCTCATTCCAGAAATTCCAATTTTATGAAAATCAGAGCTCAGAAGTCAAAAGTTATGGCCGTTTGAAGTTTGGGAGGTCAAACATTGACTTTTCTCTTCATTGCAGCGATTTCAACAAAATCAGGAATCCACATGTCCCAGCTGTCCTAGACACTTTCATCCACATCACCTGATTCAGGCTTCCTCATCCCTACGTGTCTGCCATTGACTGGGCCATGAGGGTACTAATTGACCTCCGCATTTGCCGCAATGTATGGTTCCTTTTGCGGCTTTTTTGCCTTTACGTATCCCACGCGTACTTTTGTCTCGACTATCTAGGACAAATTTCTCCATGCCACCTGCAATGCACTGAATTGAGGGAAAATCATATTTTCATGTCCCATGCGTACCTATGTCCCAACTATCCCATAGACCACCTGGGACAAAAAGTTCCACTTTTTTCGATTTTCTTTACCTACGGTGATTTTGGCAATGCGCGCCCCACGTGTCCCTATTAAACTTGTGTGGTCTGGGACAAAAAAAGCCAATTTAGCTAATTCCTTTGTATTTTGGCTCCAAACCTAGTACAACGAACCTTGGTATGATCCGCACTTGTACGATCCACAACCCCCAAACCCACAATGCATTAAAACAAGCATGCAACTTCATTTTTAGATTATTTCATTGTTTTGCTAACTTGTTGGATTTTTTCCTTGGATGGGGGAGTTAGAGAGAAACCAAGGGGGACCCCTAAAACATGATTTTGGGCATTGAATAAATCTACTTGCTTGGGAATGAAGAATTTGATGTATGTTATCAAAATTACCTCGAGGGGTGAATTTTGGATAAAATCTTCCTCATTAGATTATCAATCATCACCACACATACACATGGTTATATTTCTATTCTACACCGGCTATCTCGGCACGTTATCTCAGGAAGTCTGGGTGCGAAAAAATTCATGTGTTGATTTTCTTTCATTCATTAACTGATTGGATCGGTTTACATAAACAAAGCATTAAAAAATATGCTAACAATCCCCCCTTATTACATTTTTTTTCATCATATTGTAACTGATAGTCGACCCCTTTTTATTCCAAACACACTATAACTTTTCTTACACTCTTCATGTATCCTTCTCACCTTTAAAGTGGCATTTCATATATTTGGCATTCTTGGTCTTTGTGACACCATGGTTTTTCCCTGCAGGATTACCAAAAACATGGAATGTGACCTGCATACATGTCTATCTCTAATTGAACACATATAGTGGTTTCTATTTTCCCTAGATTATCATGAACCCATATGGCTTTAAAAGATTGCAAGCTCACCACGAACCTGGAGGTGAAATCATGTCTCAACTGGAAACTTCGATGTGAATCCAGCTGCAAGATTTCCACAATCCCTTTACACAAGACACACATAGTGCTACTTTAGTAAATTGTTTCCAGGAGTTTCAAAATAGTCCTCTCATTCAGGTGGTACAAAACTGGAAACTTACATCATTGCAATCTCCTTTCTAAAAAATACATAACAAACAACAAAAAACACCACATAAAATAGAAAAACAAACACTAACAAAAACGTCACTCAAAGAAGTGATGTGACCTCAAAATCGTAGGTGACCAACGAGAGGACACCAATTATTCTCTAACCTTTGTGTATCCTCCAGCCTCCAGTATGTTTCTACTTAGTTATAAAATATGGCTTTGAGGCTCATTGAATCAAACATTTATCTCCACACGTTATTTGATTTCCTATACGTCACTAGGTATTACTTACATTCTAGACAATGTTTATAAATGTATATGAGAATGAAACATTTGTATATTGTGCTTAATTTGGATCCTCAACCAACATGGAAAGTTGATAGGAAAAAATTTACGTAATAGTATACTTTGAGGTGCCTCTTATAGTTCAGGATCATCTAATGGTCCATCAACAAGGCTTGCTCTTGAGAAGATAACTTAGTAATGTCTTATGAATCTTCAACAACTTATTTTATTTTAGCTCCTCACTTGCCAATTATACCACCGCATAAAGAATTGGGAAGACTGCTAATGATAAGTACTTCATTAATTGTCCCAATTACTGATACTATCCTATCATTGTAGACATGTTTATACATGTATATGAGAGAGGAGCATTTGTATATTGTGCATAATTTTTATCCTCAACCAATATGGAAATTATAAGGAAAACTATATGTAATAGTTATTTCGAGGTGCCTCTTACAGTTCAATAACTAGGGAATTCAAAACAAGGCTTGCTCTTGAGAAGATAACTTAGTAATGTCTTATGAATCTTCATCAACTTATTGTACTTTAGCTCCTCACTTGCCAATTATACCACCACATATAGAATTGGGAAAACTGGGTAGCAATAAGTACTTCATTAATTGTCCTAGTTACTGATACTATCCTATCACTTGTACTAGTGAAATATTCATGAGTACATGACAAATAGATCCTAGATCCCGAATATGTCTGAAAATCACTCATAGGTGCACCACCCTTTCCAATCAGTGATCCTCCTACTACATTTGATACAAGAAATCTGATACAAGACGATGATTGGTTCCCATCTTCTGAAGGATTGCATATTAAGCCATTTCTCATGGGAGACTCGGAGGGGGGCATGGAATTACCCATAGAAGAAACCCTGCAAATAAGCGCCTCTAAAAAATGTGAAATTCCATTCTAACATTTTTTGAGCTCCCTTGTGTTGTTTCATAGAAAGCATAGAGCAAGCACAACAATAATTTTGAAATAACTATCAAATAGTTAGAGATAGCCAACTAAACTAGTTTATATAAACAATGCATTAATAAATATCATAACATTTCTCGCTAGTTTGTTGTGATTTCTCATATTACTTCTCTGGTGATTCCTTTTTCATCCATATAAGCATTATGTAACCATGGTTCTTGAGTGATTTTGAGAGCTCTCATGGATATTTTCTTCATTCTTCTTCTTGTCAATCTTTACCACTTGTTTCATTCTCTTGTTCTTCACTTCTGATTCTCTTTCTCAACTAACATCTCTAATTTTTCCTCAAAATCTGGTTTATAGGCCATGTAGTTGTCCTCCTCATCACATATTAAACCTTTTCTTTCATTTTACTCTCATTTCTCATCATTCCAAGCTTCTTCTTGCACTCCTAAGCATCCTCCTTTTTCATTGATGTTCATACACCTTTTACATCAATGGCAACACATGCATACATATGCCAACAATCTCCCCCTTTGTCATTGATAGAAAATAACCTAGTATTGCTCCCCCTTTTTACATTAATGACAAAGTACATACATGTAGCACATAGTATTCATCTTCATCAGTATATTGAGATCACCTCTTTGGTTGCAATTATCAACCAAAAACACCAAAAAATCTCACAGTCTTGTTTTTCTTCCTTGACTCTATTTTGGCTTCATGAAAGTACAATAGCTCCCCCTGGGCAGAAGCATATCATAGCTCACACACATGCTAACAACCTTTATTCTAAGAAAAAAATCATGTTATACTCATGCTCAATCTTAACCTAACACGAAACAATTATAAACTAACTTGGATCTGCATAGCATACTGAAAACAATTTTTAGGACAAAGAGCCTTGAAGTACCCTTTCGATCCAAAAATGTCAAACTTCTCCTTGCTACATGAGCATAATCAACACATGAAACATCATCTAAGGAGTCCCTCTTTCATCATTCCAACATCCTCTTAACTATATATGCAACTCTTTAATGTTCATTGCCTCCTTTTCATGTCTTCACATCTGATTGAGTTCATGACTAGCTCCCCCTTTTATTATGCCTACAAAACATTTATAACTCTACCAAACTAACCCTTCTTGACTCCTGAAACACCTATTTGAGAATATTTATCAGCTCTTCATGATCTATGCATTCTTCATACACCTGTAGCTCACGATTACTCCATTTCACAGCATACACAAGAATATTGTACTCTATGATGATTCATTCTTCAACTAGACTTGACTTGTAAGTCTTCTAGCTTCACCTCCTAACGGTAATAAGCATTTAGGCTCCCCCTAAACTCATGCACTCATACACATCACCATTATTCTTCATGCACAACTATTAAAAATACATGTTTTCCCTTATTACATAGTTACTTCTTCAAAGAATAAAACTCAAAGTCATACCTTGGCTTTGATGCCCTTACATAGACTTTGTAGTCCTTCATTAGGATACCTCTCTTTTTTCTAGGCCTATATAGCCTTTCAAAACAACTTGATATCCTTATAAGTATTCATCGACCATGTATTTCCTTCTGAGATATCTGCAAAGTATATTTCCTTAATGACATGTGTTTTGTATATGGCTAGTCATAAGAAAGGACTTTCGCGTAGGTTTCCCCTAGAATTTTTTGCACCTTTGGAATTATCCCTCCTCAATCTCCTTCTTCAATTCCCTTCGTCCTCTTTTGATATTTATCTCCCTTAAATTTAATTTATTTAACGTACCCCCTTCAGTGTTTCTATCGCACATTTTACATGTGATTTCTAATGATTAAGACTATGCTTCAATTTGATTTCTCTAGGACGTTATAACCATAAATGGTTCAACTACATATAATTTGGATTGATAATTTGTACATGGACAAGTGCGAGCCCTTTTTTATCACGAAGATAAGTGTTTCTACTATGAATGCACGCCAGATAATACTATACTATTTCATCATTAACAAGAAGATTCGTGTCACCTAGTCTAGAGTCATAATAAAGTTTTTGTCCATGGTGTTTCATGATCAAGGGGCTTGGTTTGAGACTTTAGAAATGAGCGGCCTATAAAAATGTTCTTTTTTATTGTAGTGTATTAATGGGATTTGCATTAAAGGGGAGCACAAATCCTCCATTGGAGAGTGAGATCTTGTCCACGTCATCGGTTGTGACTCCTTCCATGCCCGCCAGAATATAAATATTGAAGAACTATTCCAACGTGAGTGGAAGAACTATTTGCATTTCTAAAATGGATGGAGTTGTGCAGGGGATGAAGTATGAGTTTCGTAATTCAAAAAGTTATGAATCCATTACAATGTAAAGGTTTTTTACGTTGGCAACTAACAATTAACATAGATTTAATATTTGAAAACATTATATTTGTATTAATTATTAATATGTAAGTTTGTAACCATGTTTATATAATTTGTATGTAATATTAGATTATCAATATGAAAAATATATTTTATTTTATTTTAAGATGTTTAAGACGATGTAACAATGATAATGATTAAGTCAATTTTATTCTCCTTTTTATAATTTGATTAATTTTTTATTATTGGTTTATTGATACATACATTAAAATATTATCACTATACTTCTTTTGATTTGATGTGTTTTTGTTTTCATATCCTCCCTCAATCCCCATTTTCATTTCCTCTCTTCTTGTATTGTTATGTTTACCCTTCATTTTTTGAATTTAAATTTTTCAATGCCTTCTTCTCAGCATCTCAATTGCACACCACTTGGGTACAGTTTCTAATTTATTTTTATTTATTTTTTGTTGGACAATTAAGAAAAGGTTTACCCTTGGCTTGAATATTTAGTGAATGTGAAAGGAAATTATGTTCACAGTTCATCACAGGAATCTAAGACTTTATTGTTCTACAAAACTAGCAAGCATACATGAAATATACGATGGAAATGCCAAAGGGGATCTTTTAAAGGAGTCAAGTTGAAGGTAGAGAAACAATGGGAGAGGAAGAGAGGTGAAGAAGAAGTGGTTAGAGTGTGAAAAAGTGTGAAGGTGGAAAAAATGGAAAAGGGAAACGATGTGAAACTCAATTTTCCAACTACCCAATGACATTTATGTCAATCGTTTGGATGAGACTAGGGGTGTTGTTTAAGACGTTTAGAAATAACTTATATAGATATGTGTGAATGTAACTTCCAGTGGTAGAAGAATATTACCAAAGAGAATTTTTGTTTGTATTTTTATCCCTTGCATTTAGAGATAGGAAGATGTGGAGTGGAAGTAAAGTTGAAAGGTGGTGACGCCATGCACAGTTCTCCCCATCAAAAACTGTGATGGCATCGACATTCAACAATTAATGAAAAAAGGGAACAGGTGTGGGTCGTTGAGGATTTTGATTGGACAGGGGAAAGTAACCACCTACATGGCCCACACCTTTTTCCCAACTAAGATTATTCCTCCCCAAAAAATATACGATGTATGAGGTCGACAATATAGTTGAGGTCTCTCTTGGACTAATTACGTGAACCTGAAGGTTCCAAAATTTTAAAATGGGGGAATTCCAAGAGGTTATTGGTTTAAAACCCAACAATGATACTTGTTTCTTAAAGAACTATGTAGCCTGTATTTGTAGTTGTGAGTTCTAGAAAATGCATGGAACAATTAATGTACAAAAAGTCATCAATAATTGATCTTATACATCAATTGGTGATATGAGCGGCAAGTAGAAAATATTTTTTGAATGAGGTTTAGAATTAAAGGTTTTCTTATTGAAGACATTAAATTTTTTGAGATACTTGATGAGGATATGAATGAAAAGTTTGAAATGAACATGGGGTAAGTAAATAATTGTGGATTTAACGTGATAAATAAAATGAATAACATAAAATAAATTTAAATGGATAACATGCATCACATTCTCATATTTTTGTCTACCAAGGGTGTTTTCGTGGAGGGCAATGGCGATGGAAATGAAGTTCAATATGCCCTCATTGATATCGCTAAGCTTTTCTTCGTGAAGGGGAAGAATGCCTCGAGTCTTTTACTGGTTTCTATGTTGAAAACTCACAAGGTGCTAATGGCATAGTGGCACCATCTCCATGAATACGTGCTCCAAGGTTGCCTGCATCCTTTTGAGAAGGCTCACGGAAAAATCAAATATGCCCATGCGAAGGATGATCCAGATCTAAATAATATTATCAATAATTGCTTGGTATCCACTAACATGACAACGATTGAGAAGATTATGAATTTTTGTGAGGGTTTCAAGGATTTGTGTAATGCCTCCCTTAATTGTAGAATAATGAAAAATAAATAAATATATAAGTAATAGATAAAATATAGATAAATAAATTCAAAAGAAATAAAAATAATAATAATAAAATCAAAAAGCCCGTAAAGGGGCAGTCTAGGGCAAACCCTTTCCTCGTTTTTGGAAACGCAAGCCAGCAATGCGTTGGGATAGGAGGTAAAGCGGCTGGTTTGGGGGCGCAGATTTCTGCACGCAAGCATTGAGTTTGTTGAAACGACCTTGAAAACCTGCAAGCAAATGCTTCATTTCGAGCAAAGCCAGACTCCACAACTGTCCAGCGCCTCCCAGGCCGCGCCACACCCCCCTTGCATGGAAAAAAACGAGCTTTGGAAAGGTATTTTGGTCAGATGTTGTTGCAGGTGCGAAAATCCTTGGGGTCAGAGTTTGGACGCACAAATGGAGGCAGATTAGTGTTTTGCTGTCACGTTGCCAACAAACTCCCAGCCGCGCCCAGACCTGCGTGGGTTTCTGGCAAATCAAGAAAAAACAAAGGAGTTTTGTCTGTTGTTGCAGTTGCAAACGCCCTAATAGATTTTCATGCAAAAACGTGGAAAAACGTGCGGATAGTTTGTCTAAAGGCGTGGGAAAGAAATGCAGTTCCATGGACTGCAATGATTTTGGGTTATGCACAAAATGGTTTTGTTGAAACTGCATTGGAACATTCCAAGCAAAATACAGTTGGCAGGTTTGAAACCACACCCCACAACCTTTGCCAGCATTCTCACTGCCTGTGCCAAAATAGATCTCTTGAAACAGAGTATGGACGTCCATCAAAGCTTCGTGGAGAAGGGTTTTCTTTTGTGTGTTTTAGTTGCAAGTGCCCTGACCAGATACATATGCAAAATGTGGAGGCATGCGAGCTATTCGATAATGCCTAAAAGGAATGTGGTTTAGGGGCTGCAATGATTGCAGGATGTGAAAAAAATAAAAAAAATAAAAAAAAATGAGTTTGTTGAAAAGGCCTTGGAAAGTTTCGAGCAAATGCAATTGGTACGTGTAAAGCCAAACTCCACAACCTCATCCTGGCATCCTCGCAGCCTCTGTCAAAATGGGAGCTCTAGAGCAGGCCTCGGACAACTGTCAAGGCATAATGTTAGAGGATTTTTAGTTGCATTTGCGCTAGTAGACAAGTATGCAAATGACGAAAACTTATACAAGGCAAGTCAACTGTTTGACAAAACGCCTCAAAGAAATGTTGTCTCATGGAATACCCGGATTACAAGTTATGCACCTAATGGATCTGTTCAAAAGGTTTTAGAAACGCTCAAGCAACTACTTCTCTGTTGGAAAACTTCAAGTGATCGGGAAGTTGGTGTGACGTGGTGGAGCTGAGGATGCTCGTGAACCGGTTGGCGAAGTGTCAAGCAAGAGACTGAACTTAAGCTTGTGGCTTCGACCGACTTCGTTCTCCAGGGATGGTTCTTCTTCCTTTACCTCTCATAATTCTCGTGTTTTAGTTCTCTTTTGCAACTAGATAGAAATTTAAATTATTAGGATTTTTAAATACAGTTAAATGTCTCTTCAACTCTTTCAAAACAATAAAGTGTCGTGTCGCAACTCTCGAAGCCATTATAACTCGCCTGCTTTAAACCACGAACTATCACCCTCGCTTCGAGATGACCTAGAAAACTCTTACTCTTTTGACCTATTCAATATCGTTTTATCGACCAGACAAATTTGACTCTCCATTGATTAAGATGATCTTCTTCCTACTTAAAATAGTTAAATTTTGCAATTTTCAGAGACTCACTAAGTACCCTTCGCAACTCTGGAAACGAGATGTGAAGTTTCATTCGGGTACCTTGGTATACGAGGAGTCGCCTTGATTTTTGGTTTGACCCGAAACGATCATGTGACATCCTTTTAACGCCCTTATAGGAGCCCTGTAACACTGGTTTACAACAGTAGAAAGTCGTTAAAACTAGAAAGTTGGCTTTCGTTTTGGATCGCCATTTGAAAACTGGAAAGAGAAATCACTTCCCGTCTTCACAAACCTCTAGCGATTATACTAGATAAATGCATGGGACATTCAGTATAGGAAAGAGAACTTTTCGGGATAGTTTGGCGAAGCCATTTTGCAGGCCTCCAATCGGAGTTTGACGAGGTCAAACTGGTCCATTTTTGCCTTGTCGCTCCAGAAAGCTTGTCGCCATTTGAACATGGTTTTCTAGTTCTCCTTTCCGTCGACTCTGACGAATTCTCCTTATATAAGGGAGCTACTAGGAAGAGTCTCGTTGTGTGAGCATCCGTCGAACGTTGTTTGGGACACGGTTTCTGGGCCATTCGAGCTAACTTTTGTCTCTTTACAACTGGGTGAACTATGACCAGAGGTCCCGGAAAACTAGCTGCCAAACGCAAACCGTGCGTTCCTTTTCAATTCCGTCAGTGGCAATGAGTTCTTGGTATATCCAGGGACATGTAGAAAGTTAATCGTGATGGGCGTGCTCATCGGAAGATAACCTTTGGAAGCAGTTTCTTAGCCTCCGAGCCCGTTTTGTACGCTTTGCAGCTAGTGAGAAAATGTAAAAGTAGAAAGCTGTGGACCCTCGAAAGGTTGCCAAATCACCCTGGAAACTTTCAACACGTGTAAATAACTGTTTAAAACACTAGAATGAATACTTGTTGTGTGTATTGGAACTTTAGACAAAATGATATTTTCTCTCTCTTCCTTCCTTTCTCTCTCTTTTCTGAGTTTATAAAATGAAAAATAAAAAATAAAAAAATGCAATGATGACGTGTTTCTAGGTTTTATTTTATTTCGATTGCATATTGTAGTTATTGTCAGATGTAAATGGGAACTGAAAAATGATAATTATGATTGTTTAGGGTGGATGCCATGCCAGCGATTTATCGCTGATATCATGCTCACGTGGGTTTTGCAGGATTGATGAATGACGACGCAAAGGGCGATGTGTAATTTAATTATTATTATTTTTAACTCTTTTAGGTCATTGTAAAACGAATAACTGTGTAATGTAGTCTCTTGTTACTAAAAAAAAAAAATTTATAAATGAGATTTGTTAACATGCATGATATGCTAGTTTTTTTTAAGGATACTTATGGAATGTACTTCTAATCACCAGTTCAACTTGATTTGTAGTAGTGCATGGCAAAAAAAAAAAAAGGTGTTTGGTTTATACTTAGTAAATTGAAATCAAAATTAATACATTGTAGTACCTTTTCAGTATTTAATAAATGATTAAATTAGTTACAGGGTTACCTTCTTACCTTGCAAACACAATAATGAGTTTTAATGGGGACACTCAACCCAAATAAAATATTCGTGCATGACCCGCCTGTATGTGTGATCCTTTCCTACCATATAAGAAAATTAAAACCAAAGAACGACCTTAAAATTTGCACCTGATAAGACCTCTTAGGTTAGGTAAATAAAACCCCTCGTTGGAGTTTTACCGTAATAGTCTTTATGTCTAGTGACATTGTCGCAAACCCACTTTTAGGAATGTCTTGGTCCAACCTATCTGGAGTATGCGTTTTCCTTCTAGATTTGGCATTCGTGAGAAGAATGTCCTCTCTTCAGGTCCAACACCAGGCTGAGTGTTGAAGGCCACCTTAGAAGTCACCTTATGAGTCCTTGTTCGGAGGAACGACTAAGCGGTGCAACCCTGGATTCAATCAAAATAACACCTTGGTATGTCCTTGAATGTGGTTTAGTATAATTTTGTGCACCTACCTTAAACTCTATTTATAGATGAGGCGTAGATTTTTGAGTGCATAATGGAAGAAACCAAACCTCAGCTGTTTAGGAAGGGTCACTTGTGGTTCGTGTATGGTTTACAATCCTTCCGACCTTATACCTCTTCAAGATGGTAGTCAAATACTTATGTAACTCCTGATCTCACAACAATGCTATGAATGAGACCATAGTGCGATGTATAAGCATATCCTAAGATGAGAACGAGATTTAAGATTAGGATGGAGGTCACTCATGAAGCCCTTAAAACTTAATTAAACATAGTCAAATGTTTCAAAGAATATGAGTCACCTTGGTGCTACCAAACTATGAGAAAATAAAAGGATATGTATACCTAGCTATATATAAATCTTATAGGAAATTCAATAAGTTTTTCAAATTATAATAACAATGGTAGAGAAATAAATATAGTGTGAATCGAGAAATATTTTGGTGAAAAGCTGCCCTGTGTCTTATTCTTTGTCAATCCTTGATATCGTTCTGGATATCCAGTCACTTTCGCTTGAGTGTAAGGGTAAGACTGTAGCCTTTAAATAAACGTTTGAGAAGCAAAATCTTAACATAAGAATGAGAGAATTAAAATCTTGTAGGCATTTCGAAATATGGAAAAATACTTATGTAAGTTCTGAAGATTGTTACAAGGGTAAAGAGCAAATTAAATGGTTGAACAATAAGTAAACTGTGGAACGAATTTTCAGGACATGTAGGTGGAAAAAAAGGAAAAAAAAAAAAAATCATGCTTACCTAATAAGGATCTTGGGAAGTTAGCCGTAACTAAAATACATTTAAAGTAACGATATGTCGTGGGTTCGTCATTCCTAAAGTCACGTTTCTTGCGGTTGGGTCTTTGCTAGTATTCATTTGTTGGGAAAAGTGTGGTATCGACATGCCGATGTCGTCTACATGTGTCTATGTGAGTCGATGACTTATGTGATTGTCGCATGTGTGTCGAGTTCTGTACTCGGAGCCCTTACTGTGTTGTATGTCGTGAACAATGTAAGTAAAAAAAAAAAAAATTATCCTGGTATTTTTACTGTTGTCTTTGGGTGTGTAAAATGTGGGCACTACAATTTGAAGAGCATAGTAGATCTAGGCAAGGAAAAAGGAACCACATTGGGGGAAATAGTGAAGGCATATCCTCACATCCACGAAAATAACTTTGATCTTCCCATGTTATCACAACTGCTTCTCTTATTCTAGGCTTTTTTCCTTTTCTCCATTCTTCACCAGATAATAAAGGTGTATTATCCTCTCGTTTACAAGAAATATTTTTTATTTTTTTATATGCAGGTATTGAGCACATGGGCGGCAACATGTTCTAGAGCATACCCTCTGTAGACGCCATATTTGTCAAATTACTAACTCATTATTTACAATGTCTATACTTTTGGTAAAAGAAGAAATATATAACAAGTTAGAAAATGGGTGTGATGATTTGGTGAAATAGAATGTACTTTTGGACTGGGACAACAAGAGCTGCAGTAAAATATTGAACAATTGTCACGTGGTGTTGCCTAAAAATGGAAAAATGGTATTAGTAGAAGAAACAATGGAAGATAAGTTTGAGAAATTTGAGTTGCTTGTTGTACTGACGATGGCCCCCTGCCACCACTGTGCCTCATATCTCACGCCTATTATGGCCGTTGGACCCTGCTACTTGAAGCACATGATTCTTCTGGTTTTACAAGACATGGCATGTACGGCTTCTGTCAAACCTAAACTCTCCACGAATATAAAGAAGAACTAAAGCACCTACAAAGCCTTCAAGTAGAAGTTGAGTAGCTTGTCAAGACACAGACACATAAGCCTCTTTCTCTCAAGTCAATCTCAGTGAATGGCGATTCTTTTAAGGCATGAAAAGAGTGTGAGTTCCACCATCCCTTCACCTCCTAAATTGGAGGTGAAGTTGGTAGGGGTGGTAACTAGGTTGAAAGTAAGAGTGATGGAAGTGTATATGCCTATGATGCTTCAAGAAGTGTGTTTAGATGCACTTGAGTGTTAATAATTTTGGATTCCATGGAAAAACTTAACAACAACATATTCGACTTGAATTTAAAGAAGGTACATGTCTCTTTACATTTATATTAGGCATCACTTATAAAATTTTACACCTTCATTTCCTTCTATGATACCCATTATGCAACATCCTCATAGTATGATTTCCCTAATTTCAAACAACATTTGCAATAGTTGGATGAAATTTTTTGTTATATTTTCCTCCTTTTATTCCGTGTGAAGCGTAAAATTGGAGGAAATATTAATAGAAGATGACCTATAATGTTAATAATGAAATCCTCTACAAAGAATCTAGTGTACATTAATATTCTCTTAGATCTGGTATTTGAGTTGATATCCATTAGGGTTCCAAAACATTCAGTGATGCCTTATAAGACCTCATCCTCCCAGTATTCCAAAGGAAGAATAGGAAATATCACTCTATAAGGATTAGGTTAATGTTTTCTTTCTGATCTAGTCAAATCCCATGTTCCATTTTTTCTAGAAGAGTCTAGCTTTCCCAAAAACTAGGGCCCTAATAGTAGAATAAGTGGATAGTCATCATATTTTGAGAAGGAGATAAAGGAAAAAAAAACATATGGCAAGATAGCGATTTCAATGCGATTTAAGGTTTTCCATTTACATGCCACCCAAATCTTAAAGGTGTCAATATTAGGTCATGATCCTAAAAATTTTCACATCATTATATTGGCATATCTTGTGGAGGATTTATCCATAACCCACTCTAGCACAAATAGCCAAGCACAAATAGCCAAACCCCATTTTTTTAATTGTTGGAGTTAAAGAGCATAGAGGGAATTAAATATTTACATACTCGTCTTTGAAAAGATTCACCCATTTCATTTTATTATCTTGAACACTTTTTCTCTCATTGTTTCCATCACCAATATTTTTTTCTGAGAATAGGGACAGACACGCTTAGAACAAGGTTGTCATGAAGGCCAAAAGGGCCCTTGGAAAACCTCGATGTCAAAGGAAAGGCCACAATGTTTCCTTATATTTACTCTGCAAATATGGTCGGTCTCATATTCACACCACCACCTATTTGTATGTCATCGTGCCATGATCGTGATCTTGATTTTGGTCAAGAATTCATTCATGTTCTTGGTTGTTTCAAGTTTTAATAGTAGGTAGGAAGTATTATTTTAATGAACCAATAGCTTTGTGTTATTTATAGATTGGGCCATGACTAAAATAGTTCTAAATCATGAAGGTGAAGGTGCAAGATTAGGATGGTGTGGTGGAAAAGGGTAGCAACAAAGGGATTCATACATGTAATTTGTCTTGTGAGAGGACATCTCCACTTCATTTTATTTCCCTCAAAAGGGTGTCATTCAAAGACTTGATTATCATTATCTTTATTTTGCATTTAGGTTAATTAAACCCTATTTTTTGATTACCTCTTTCCCACATAAAAAATACACGTCATACTATCCTTTCATTTAAGAGCTCCAAATCACACACCAATTTCGCATAGCAGTATGTTTTGGAAGTGCTCATTGGGCAAAGAATAAGAATATGAACAATTGTGATTTCTAAATACATCTAGAATCGTGGAATATGCCTATCAAATCATCCATTAAACCCCTAAACTATTGGCAACCATCACGTGCATCTGAATTCCCCCCTTTTTTATGCCTTCTAATTCATGCATTAAACCCTTAAGCTATTGTCAACCATCATGTGCATTCATAATTTTCCACTTAGGTTTTAATTGTCTAATAGTAGTTAGGGTAAATGTCCCTTCTCTTTAAATTATTTTTTATGATGGATATAGGAGGCTCCGTTAGGAATGATGTAAATATTAAAGATTATAAAAATCTAGGTCATTTCCAAAACTTTCATCTAATAAATTGTATTCTCAAAAACTACAATAAAGAATATTGTTATGTCTATAGGCATTATACAAGGGTAATGAGGGGTGATACATAATGGTATGACCATGTAAACTTTCATTCATTGCATTAAATTTTTCATCTATATGACTATCACCTAGAGATTTCTTTTTGTAACTTTGAGAATTCAATCACAAACTAGCAATACATCAACCATATGGTGGAATGTGGGACCCTTGTTTTTTGACAAAAAAAATTGTCATCAAAACATGAAAAATATGAATAAAATGTAATAAAATTATAAATCAATTTGATATTTATAAAATCCAATATAAATTTCATGAGATTGATATTTATAATCATTTTTAAAATAAACTTTGATAAATATCAATTATACTGATAGACATTTTACAATGACAATAAGGGTGGCACATAATAGTTTGATCATATAAATTTTTGTTCTCTACATTAAATTTGACACTGTTTAATCATCATCTAAAAGTTTATTTTTTCCAGTTTGAGAATTCAATCACAAAAGAGTAATATCTTGACTATATGGTAGAGTTTGCGACCTTTTAAAAAACCATGAACAAATGATAGCTTTGAATAGAATGTGATAAAATTATTAATCAATATAATATTCATAAAATCCAAAATAAGAGTAAGTACAATGATATTTTTTAAATAAATATGTTTAAGATATTTGTAAAAATAATGTTAAAGTGTAATTTTTAAAAGGAAGTAAATATTTTAAAATTACAAATTAACTCACATCTACATATTGAAATCATAGACATGAACACTCCCAAATAAAATTTGAAAGATGGTATGATTTAAATAAAATAGATAACAAGCACTATCTACAAACATAATCTATAGACACTAAAATTTGGCAATTTATACCTTAATAACATTTGATTAACAATACACTTTTCCTATGATAAATACCATCTCTCCATTCTCGCTTAGAGTTTTACGAGGGATCTTGTTTAGAGTTTCTTTATCCTTGCCCACTGACATGTCGACAAAGTCTAGAATACAGTGCAAAAAACCCATAGAAAAATGGTAGTTGAAAAACTCTAGACTTAATGCTTTTTTCCATAATCAAGGTAGTATAGTTTGTTCAAGAATTTGTATCTGGTACTATCTGACATGTACGTTCTTAGACCGATGTGTCTTCAAACCTTGCTTTCAAATTAATATTTTTTTGGGGTCTTACATTTCATCTGGGTTATCTTTTCTTGGATAAATCATATATGAATCCTTTTAAAAGCAAGAAAACACTACGTCAGTTGCTAACCTAGAAATCATATGACAGTACACTAATACACTCACTTCCTACACTTGCAAAAGGCACTCACTTCTCCCTAACTCTCACAATAGCACATGTACAGTCATTAGGGAAACACCCACATCAGGTTACAACATCTTACCAATTCATAACAACATTCTCTCTCATTTGCAAGCACTCAAACATCTCTCCTCCAAGTGTTTTTGCAAGATCCAAGGTCAAAACAAACATTGTCAAAGAAGTTTCCAAATCTGTTTGATCTATTTAGCCATCACATGTTAGGTGAAGATGGACGTGCACTTTGAGGGAGCTTGGGAGTAGTGCCACGTTGACGGCACATGGGGATGCCCACAACTCAACTAAATTTTGATTTGGAAGACTCTTTATCCATGGATAGAGTTTGAGATGATGTTTAATCTGTTTAGAGAGATTTTCTACATGATCCACAACTAGGGTTTGACAACGACAGACAAATCTAAGAAGGAAACTATTATCCCAATTTTCCCCCCGGCAAAATTGATCAAACACAACCCCACACAGAAGAAATCAGAAGGGTCGGCTCAGTCATGCGAGCCCACATTTCAAATCCAATAGTCATGTTATAGGCAGGACTCGAAAATGAAGGAGCAAAGTTAGCGAGGAGGCCAATAATGTTATAGGAGACCAAAACCTCAGCAAAAGGAAGACGGGGAAAGGCTCAAAGTTTTCAGAATTCACATATGATTCAACTCGAGGCCCGAATCACCCAAGTATAATCGGACTCGCAAAAGGTGCCACATGTCAGCTTGGCACATTTTCGAAAGGTCAGGTCCAAACAAGGTCTCCAAATGAGCGTGAAGCTTCCACGTGTCTCACCGATGCAATTCCAAGGGTAGAATCCAAAGCGGGGACCCCAAATGAGTGCTAGCCCTCCACGTGGTCAGAGCCTCAAAAAGCTAAATTGGTCATTGAAAATTCTAAAGGCCAACAGACGGTGCCATGTGTCTCATCGGCACACCTTCAAGGGTCGAAGCCAAAAGTCATTCCCCAAACAAACGCCAGCTCTCCACGTGTCCAGAACCCAACATAGTCGCTCTTCAATAAGCAGAAGGGACCCAACCAAAAAATGAAGGAGGAGAAGTCCTGAAACGGCTAAGTACAACAAGGTCAATGGAGGCCTCCACGTATCCAATCATTACATCTTCAAGGTTAAGCCCAAGGGGCAGTCTCCAAACAAGTGCAGGCTCACCACATGGTCAGAATCAAAAAGAAGAAAGAGTCAGTTGTTGAAGAGTCCAGGATCGGTGGAAGGAGCCATGCGTCAACTCGACGCAACTTCAAGGTTAAAATCCGGAGCGGGTTCCCAAATGTGCGCGGAGCTTCCACATGTCCCAGGTATGAAAAAGGGACATAGTCGGTCGTTTAATCGACGAAGTATAAGAGAGTCGGCGGAAGCCAGCTCATCGGCACAACTTCAGAAGTGAGACCCAAGGGACAGTCCCTGAATGAGCGCCATCTCTCCACATGTCTAGGGTCCAACAGAAGTCAAAAAGGGAACAAGTTGAATCAGCTAAGTATAATAGGGTCAGTGGAAGCCTCCACATGCCTCATCCGCACAACTTCAAAAGCAAAATATGAGGGGAAGTTTCCAAATGAGCGCGAAGCCTCCACGTGTCTTGGGTCTGGCATAGTGTCTCCGCTAACGCGAAGGACTTAGGCAGAATACAAAAGAAACAGAGAAAATTCAAGGAAAGGCCCACGTGTCCCTTTGGTGCTCTTTCAAGGGGCGAATCCAAAAGGCAAGTCCCAAATATGTGTTGAGCCTCCACATGTCCAGGGTCAGACATATGGCCCCGCCAAACAAAATGGACTTACCCAAAACACAAAAATTAAAAATAGGCCCGCAAAGTGACACGTGGCCATGTTTCATGTCAAAGCAGGAAGGCGGGCCTTGGAAGGATTTTTTTCCAAAAGCGGGTCGACGGGC
The DNA here is from genome assembly GCA_019776745.2 of Taxus chinensis. Lineage (NCBI taxonomy): Eukaryota > Viridiplantae > Streptophyta > Pinopsida > Cupressales > Taxaceae > Taxus > Taxus chinensis. The sequence continues at coordinate 701,308,479 of CM034148.1, forward strand.
CTAGGGAAGACTTTCACCAAAGGGGAAGATTGCGGACTAGTGGGGGGGAGATATTTTAGTTTTTTTTACTTTTCACAAAAGGCACAAGTTATAATTGTGGGCCTGCGAGCCCGAGAAGGATTTTTTTTGCTAAGTAGAAAATGTGGGTTGGTGGAACTAGGTATGAAAAATGGAAAATGAGAAATTTGCGGGCTTACGGGCCCCCCAGGGAAACTTTGGATTCTTTGCAACTTTCACAAATGGTGCAGTTTGCAAGTGCGGGTCCACGAGCCCAAGGAATTTTTTTTGCCAAATGCAAAGTTCACAATTTCACGCCCGCGGAGATTTTTGGGAAAATAGTGAATTTTGAGCTTGCAGAGGCTTTTGGGAAAAAGTGAATTTCGGGCCCATAGATCCATTTTGCAAAACTTATTTTTTCACCATTTTTGTACGGATTCGATTCAAATATTCAAATGGGCATAACTTTCGATCCAGTGCTCGGAATTCAAAAAAAATGGTACCGTTGGAAAGGTCTCAACCTCCTCTACGCCATAGAAGCATAAATTATTATTTTCAGCATGCTTTGATGGGTGAAAATATGGAAAAAGTCTTTCAAGCCATTAATACGGGATCTGATTGCTTCAACTACCCAAATCTGATTTGATTTTCCATCTTTCCTTCTCCAACGCACAAAACAGATATGGAGAACCAAAATTGATAGATTGTAGGTAGATTTACAGGGCATTAATTGTTGGTGGTTGAGCTTTCAGAGTAGAGTCTAAGTTTTCTTCTTTCTCTCTCACCTCGACGTTCTATATATTGCAAACACTTCTCATTTAAGAGGGGGAGACAATTTGGGTGTGGGGAAACTCTGTAAACTTTTTTTCTCGACTCCATTTGAGTTGTAAGCCTTATCTTATGCCTAGAAAGTGTATATGTGCCTCTAAGAAGAAATGTAATGGTCTGTGCACCTTCTAGAGAAATAAACTCATGATTTTGTGGCGTTCTTCAACCCTTTCTCATGTTTTATTGTTTCTTCGTGCCTCTCCCTTTTAGATCTATTTTTTGTGCATGTATTTCGCGTTTACAAGTGCGGGATGTCATGTTTCATGGATTTTTAATGGCAAATTAGGACTTGGGTCTGTTTCACTTCTATCTGACCTCCCTCATCTCCTTTCTTTCCTGTTTCATCCTCCCTCAACAGAGTATCTCTCCTCTTTCCTTTTCTAGTGTATCACCGCTTTAGTGTAGGCTTTGTTTTCATGTATTTCTCTCTCTCTCTCTCCATGTCTCCTTGGAAGGTTAGATTAGGATTAGATAGTTTTCCTGCACTAGAGTAGCTTGTGGCAGGGAATTTAGGAAAAAGAACCAACTTTCTCTAGAGGTCCATCTCACGGTCGCAAGTCCCACAGCTTGAGAGATGGTCCAATGTTGTGCAATCACATCGAATGCCCCACTCAAATCTGAGGCCATTCGGGGGTGCTTTGATTTTGCAACAACAGAAACCACCACAAAACATTACAAGAGCAGGAGTAGAGAAGGTCCACGACCATACAGAAGGATTTAGACCATACAATATGGTCATGACTCAGGGTGGTTTACAATTACAACCTCAGTTGCAAAGCACTTTCACGTTCATATATCCATGTTCTAGCATTACCCAATCCTAGAACATTATAAAATTCTCTATAATAAGCTAAGTACACTTATTCCCTTTTGTTTTCAAGTTCATATCATGTATTGCATGTTTTAAAACATTATTTTGATATTATAAATTTAATATTATAAGTTAATTAATCAAAGTAACCCCCTATATCTAACCTACATCCATTTAGTGTAAATTTGACCTCACTAAATCAAATTTAGATTAACAAAACAATAATCTTAATCTAATATATATATAAACACAATTATTATGTGAAGAGTTGCGAAACACAAATCTAAAATGAAAATTCTTCTAACTAATATTTGTTATTAACTCGACAAGTGTGGAGAATTGCACAAGCAATATGACCATAAAAAATAGACAATAACACCACCTAGTTACATATCAACATCTTATTTGGCGTACTTAGATTTTTTTAAACAGATAAATAATATATCAACAGTTATGACAAATAACTGAGTAAATTTTGTCCTCAATATAAAATATTCATAGTGATTATAATGGTCAACTGTGGTGTGTCATGAATGAATTTTTTCCTTTTGATATATAAAATTCATATTCATTATAATGGCCAACCATGGTGTGTTGTGAAAAACTTGCAAGATATACAAAATCTATAGACATTCGTCTCCATGTCTATCCTTAGTTGAATTTTTATCATTAGTTGAATGTCTACCTGAAATATGTAATTCACTTATAGTAGCAGACGCTCATGTCTAAAATAAATGCATTCCTACCACTAAAAGAAAGATATACTTTTTCTTCATCATTGCATTTAATCACAACAAATAATTTATTTGACTTACACAACTATGTTGAAGGCATTGAATGTTCTTATTGTCTATTACAATGCAAAACATAAAAGATAAGATACCTTGTTCAACCTAAATTAATATCAATTACACACCTCACATTTCTTCTCTACAAGGATAAAAAACTTATACTTACTACCAACTTGTATATAAAAGTTAAGTTTTCCAATGGTGCAATTGACCAAATTAAATCTATTCTAGATATAAGGTTGGCATAAAACTATCTAACCTACCATGTTTTGTAGCAATCAAAATTTAATAACCACCTTAGCCAAACATAGGATGTTAAATCCCCCTCACATGTCACTATCTCTACATTTTTCTACTACAAGCGCATGTCAATTCTCCCCAAAATAGTGTAAGCTTTTAACTATCCAAAAAACACAAGGACTAATATTATAAAAAACTATTATTAATATTAAAATTGTTAAATAACAAGAACATACTTTCATAAATATTTCGAGAGTACTTCACCTATCGCGCACTCTTTCTCTTTACGAGAGGTTCACAAAATGACATGTGATCCATAATATATAACTTTTCAAAACCAAAAAAAAAAAAAAAAAAAAAATGAATGGAAAGTTTCACCTTCACTGCAATTTTAACTTAGTCTATTAGATCTAGCTTGGAAGAAGGTTTCACGCTTTGCTCCTTAACTTTACCTTCAGTCAAAATAGCGAGGTCTCTAGGTGTAATACTTTTGCGAGGTCGAAGTAAAACATCATTTCTTTGTAAGGCAATGAAGTTGTGTAATCAACTACAATCGTTTTTATCACAGCTTTTCAATTCCAAATTAAAAAGTTCGCTGGTTTTGTGACAATACATAAGAATGGAGATTTCCTTTTTCTACACTGAGCGTATAATAAATAAATAAAACCAATATGTTAAAATAAGAGTTCCAACTTCCAAATCAACCATTATTCCGAAAAGCATACATACACTAAAGACAGAAAATTAGAAATACAAAATATGAACTTCCGCCTCTTTCTCGGCACTCAAACACACTCATGTTTGAGGCTCTCTCTTCTTCTCCACCTCAAGATCTGTTCGGCCGCCATCAGGATGCGGCGGCGCCGCTGAAACAGCCGAGTCCGCGCCATCAGTGTCAGGCGGCGCCGCCGAAACAGCCGAGTCCGCGCAATCAGTGTCAGGCGGCGCCCCCGAAACAGCCGATTCCGTTCCATAAACGTGAGGCGGCGCCGCCGAAACGACCGAGTCCCCACAATCAGCGTGAGGCGGCGCCACCAAAACGGCTGAGTCCCCACAATCAGCGTGAGGCGGCGCCGCCGAAAAGGCAGAGTCTGCTGGAGTAGGACAAGGCGGATTTGTGTGGGGAGCAAAAATCCCACCGACCTCGAGCGGAGGCGGAACTAGTGCTTCTGCTGGTTGCTGAAGGTAGCGGTGCTTGCCTTCTCCTCGAGCAAGAATATCCGCCACCTCGAAGCGAGCGGCCAGGCGCTCGCTCTCAGCCCGTTCATGCGCCATCTGTCGAATCACCGCTTGTTGGGCGGACACATCCGCTTTTCTTAGCTCGGCTCTCTCGTCTGCCTGCTTACGAGCCTGTTTGTCCATGGGATGGGAGAGCTTATCGGCGAGGCCCATGGCGGAGACGAGCGTGCGATCGACTTTCTCTTTGGCACCAGAGGCGATGCTCACCGCATCCTCCTTCGCATTTGCCCTCGATTCCTTCACTGCTGCGTCGATAGCCGCCATTACCACGCTCTTTTTACTTAACGAAGGTTTGTGTTGAAAAATAGATACGTATGTGTATATGTTTGGGATAGATGCGTGAGAAGATAGGTTGCTTGGTTGTCAACATTGTAGCGATTGGGTTTTACACGTGGAAAGCCTACAAACATTTGTCGGTCGAGATCCAGAATCAAATCTGTTTTACACGTGTACAGACTGCTTTAAGGAAAGCAAATTGAATATATGTATATGTTAAACAACCCATATTCTCAGATTGTTCTCCCCTGCTACCATACGTTTCAATGGCCGGACCGTCCTTGGAGTTTGCTTTTATTTAATTTTCATGCTTTTTAAACCTTGAAATGACCTAATGATAGTTAATGCCGTCAGCCTGCTTTACATTTGAAATCTTCATGCTAACTTAGCGAATCCAAAAAACGGAATATATTTTTGTTAAAATTCAAATTTTTCATGTAAATTTAGAAAATGGAATATATTTTGTAATTAATTCAAAATTTTCAGGTAAATTTGGAAAATAGAATATATTTTGTAATTAATTTAAGCTCTTTTAAATTCTTATGTAAATTGGGGGGGTTTTAATGTATTCACGGGATTGGTAGAAATCCCTAAAATTCACCATTACTTTATAAGTCTTTATAATTATTAGGATTGTATGTTCATTTTGTAGTAATGAAAAGAGTATCGAAGTGTTGCTGATTTTTTTGTTGAAGTGTTATTGAGTTTGTGTGTTTCTCATTTCATCTATATGTTTTTAAATGTGTTTGCTTTAATTTGTTTTGTTGAGAACACACCCTCAAAATAGTTCCACAACCTTCTTCAACCCTTTAGATTGATATCCGAGCACAACTCAATTTACGCGAATTTCCGCAATTGTTTTAACAGTGCATTATGGCAAGCTTAGCCACATATTCTTATTTTTAAGGTAAGAACTACAATTTTTGGTGCACAAATATGAGGACATTGTTTCTAAGTTCGGAAGATCTTTGGGATCTAGTCGAAAATGGGTTCACATAACCTCAAAAGTAGGGGTTGTTTCAGTGCCTCGCGCAACCAAAGAAGAATTTATTGAAAGCAAACTAGAAAAGGGATGTAAAATCTCTATTTACGATTCAGGAAGACATGGATGAGGCAATTTTCCCACACGTTGCAATAGTAACCTAATGAAAACAAGCTTGGGACACCCTAAAAACTTCCTACCAAGGGTCCAATAAGGTAAAAATAGCTAAACTTTAAATCTTTATGAGAAATTTTAAAAATCTGAACATGAGAGAATCTAAGTGTTTAGACCAGTTTTTAATCCAAGTCATGGGTGCTTTTAGCCAAATTAGGTCTCATGGTGAGACACCAGAAGATCAAAAACAAATGTTTAAAAATTATTTATGAGTCTACCCAATAAGTTTGGCATCATACTTGTGGCCATAGAAGAGTCGAAATACCTTACTCAATTGACTATAGATGATTTTATGTGTTCCTTGTTATCCAATGAGTATAGGTTAAATAAATCTGATAATTCCTCCCCTAGAACATGCCTCAAGTCTTCGTTAATAGATGAAGAGGAAGGTCAAATTCCAAATGTAGAAAAAGAAAGCGGAGAGGATGTGGAAGGAGCAATACCCCAAATAAAGACAACCGAACTAGTCAAAATTCACATTTTCAAGTTCCAAAGGGTGTGGAAGCAAGTATAAAAGTCAAAATCAAGGAAAAAATTATTATAAATCCAATGTTTAGTGTCATTACTATGAAAAAAAGGTCATTGTGCAAATAATTGTAAGGAACAGAAGGATTTGAATAAGAAAATTATAAAAAATTTGAAAGAAAATCAATGTGTCTAAAAATTATGGATCAATGTTCATTAAGTTTATAATGTCACTTAAGAGAACACAAGATATATTTGGTTTTTAGATGGAAATATGTTTGCAACTTTAGATGAATTTGTAAAATTTGAGGTCAAATCAAGGCCAATGCTACCAAAGTTCCAGTAATTGGAAAATGGGCAATTAACATTTTTACTAAAAATGGGGAAAAGAAGTCTATCTGTGAAGTTTGCTTTGTTCCTAAGTTGAAGCGCAAGTGTTGAACAACTCATACAAAGAAGTTGCGTTATTTATACGGAGTGAAATTCATGTATTATTTTGAATCAAAATCCAGATGACAAGCTAATTACTAAGGTTAAAATAACCAAAAATCAAATATTCTTATTGAAAATTCAAAACAAATTATCTCCACAAGAAATCGTTGCAAGGAGATCTCACAATGTCATGCAAGCATATTCTCAAGCTTTGTCTTCATTGAGACCCTCCTATAATAGAACACTCATTGCAATGAGTACTCATTACATATCTCCCACAAAGAATTCATGTGGATAAGGTATTGTGATAGCAATTACTCAAGGACAACCTTTGTTAAAATACCACACTACATCTTACAATAGCCATTCGTCATGCACCGACTCTTATTCTTCAAATTTAAGTAAAACAAAGACATGTTTTGTTCAATCAACCTATTCAAAAGGGAACCACGTAGATTATAGACCAGCTATGAAAGCCAGTCAAGTTGTCTTTTCGGTGAGAGATTCAATGAACTCTCTTAATTCACAAAACATCCACATTTCTCAATGGTGATCACATGTGTCTCACTATTGAGCATGTAGTATCATAAATTTTCTAGTGCAAAGACTAATGGATAATAAGGAGTAGATAATGTGTGTTTGGACTATAGAAATTCTCATAGTCAAGTAGTGTGTGAAAATAATAGTTAACTAGTCATTCTTTATAATTTTCATCGTGTTATACTAGTAACACCTAAAGAGCATGATCAATTGTAGATATATATAGTAAGAGTGAATTTTTTAGAATGGGAGGTGTAAGAACATCGGGATTTGAGAAAATATTGGTTGATTTCCTGAAAGAAATTTTTACAAACCTCATCCCATTCATATGTTTTTCTTTAATAAGAATGTGAAAGGTTGAGTTTTATAGGCCAATTGTGCCAAAAATCATTTTATTGCTTGAATTTTTCCTTGAAGACAAGGTAACTGTGTTGAATTCTTAGGCAAGGGTATATCGATGATTACTTTTATCTTCTTAAGATCTATCTCAATACCACACACAAATATAATAAATCCAACTAAATTAATAGAGATGACACTGAAGACACACTTTTAAAGATATGATCACACATTGTATTGTCATGACCATTCAAATATTTGTCATAAAGTTATAGAATGTTCTTGATAGTGGGAAGATTTTGTTGATAAATCATGGACATAATATTCAACAATCTTATGTATGTAATGATGTAATATATGTGTCAAAGTGTGTTGATATGTTACACCAATGTTCTTCAACCCAAAGGTCATAACTTTATAATATGACATACCCCATGGAGTAATAAAAGATGTTTTCTCTTGATCATAAATTTTGATTTTGATTTGGTTATATCCAACAAAGTAATCTATGAAAGATAGGATCTCATATTTGATAGTAGAAACAAAAATCATATCGATATTGAAAAAATAAAACTATCTTTAGGACTAGCCTCAATTAAATCTCATAAATTTGTACAACATTGAATTTTTCCATTAGGTTTTGAAAAATGGACAATGGTGGAAACCCGCTGACGGTAATCTACAACATGAATGAAACCTACATATAATAGCTTTTGATTTTCCTTTTTAACAAGAAGGGTGATCTTAGGATGCATCTTTCAAAAAAATGTACCAACTTAATATTAAGATATAGGACAATGTTGTGCATAGTAATAAATGTTTCAATTTCAAGCATGTCATCATAAGCCCATGTAAATAAATTTGAGAAGTCGTGTAGTACATGTTGGATGGATTCTCCCTCGTCATCTTTTAATGAAGTTGTAAGCTAAACTGATCAAGGATTGTCTTCAATGCCAAAATTATAAGTAAAAGTTTCTTCATTCAGGAAAGTGAATTCATCCTTGATGTATGGTCTAGTATAAATAGTGTCAAAATCATCAATCAATGTGTCAAGAGTAAAAGTATCACCTTTCTTAAATATGCAAGAATATTCATGATATGAGGAATCCTCTTTTTATGAAAGAAGGTGATTACAACCTAAATAAATAAATAAGTGGGGGATGTTACAATGTGGTCTTTATTTATTTAAAGATATAAGGACAATACAAGTTGTGTATTTAGATTCATAAACATTAACATATAAATCAGAATATATCTCCCAAAGCAATTTACAAGTGCATTTATAAGAAAAGATGTGATATGGGAGTGCAAAGTGATTGTGCTTACTAGAAATGACATGGATATGGTTTATTTTTTGTAACTGTGACCACAAACAAAGTCGATATAGAACCATATGTCTTGTCATATATTACAGTACACTTTGGTCCTAAGTTGTATGATTTTAAACCAAGATGTATTGGCACTTTGTAACTTTCTAAGAAATTATGGCACTTTTAATGACCCTTATAGTGAAACCATAGGATCTGCACATCTACAAAACCCTCATGTGATGTGAAATACCCTCAAACCCTAACCATGGGTAGAAGACTTCTATAAAAAGGTTAGTGTTTGACATGAAGCACCCAAGTTCCACCTACATTGATACTACTTTGAAGAGGCCTCAAACCATGCATAGTTCTCAACCTAACATGTGATATCTATGTGGGCACATCTACTTTGGCAACTTGATCTTTTGAAAATGAGAAAAAATTTCTTTGCACACTTGAGTATGGTTTGGCTTGACTTGGAAGGTCTATAGAATAAGAAGCATAGCTCTTGAATTTAGTTTAGATGGATTCAAACCTATGTATAGGTTAATCTTACGTCATGTTTTTATTTTGAACGAGTTTAGGTGAGCTTATAGTGTTGTAGGAATGTGTTTTACAATGAGTACTCTTGAGAGTGCTAAATGAGTGTCATGTTATGTGCTAGGTGTCGTAAATAAGTGACTTAAACTTGATTTTATATGTATCTGCATGTTTAACTTTACATTACAAATAACCTATGAGATATGAACTAATCCATGAAAATATATCAAGTTAGAAAATGATCATTGGGTGTTGGGAAATAAGACACTTTGGCCCAAGACCAAACCATGAGACGGTTTTTTCCTATCTACATGATTTAAAATAAATAGTTAAAGGGAATGTGCTACTTTATGATACTAGTGCCTGCAGAGATTATATTATTGTGGATTGAGTTTATTGGTTATGTGAGTGACTAAGATATGTGCATAGATAATTAAGTCATTGAAGGGAGATAGGGATAGGTCACTTCGACTTAGAATGTGAACACAAGTTGTTTACACCCTTATTAGATTATGTGAAATCTAAGAATGAGTGAATTAAGTACATCTAAGGATGTATGGGGAGCTATATGAGGTTATTTTGATTAATTAATGTAAACCAAGGAAATTACATGAATAGAGATAATTAACACAAATAAAGTAAACCTTCCCTTGATAAGTTCCAAATCCACCTTAGATTGGATCTGACTATAAAAGCAGGGTTGAGTAATGTTCATGTTGGATTCAATTGATTTGAAGACTTTTGTAGATTTTTGGATGCTCCAAGAAGTAATCTCAATGGAATATTGATCAAGATACGAGCATGAAGATGATTGATTTGATATTGGCAGAGAAATGGTATGATTGATTGATTCACCAAGTAATTAGAAAAAATAATAGTATGAACTCTCAAGCTTGTTGGTGGATGATTTGTGAAGGAAAGACCATTGATTTATAGAAAAGGAAGGAGAATTCTCAAGCCAATATTAGATTAGATTGATTTGAAGCTAACTAACCATGACTAATTTGTTTAGTTGAGTTTCCAAATTGATTGAGGAGTTAACCTATTGTTCTGAGCTTGTATGGATGAGTTATTATTGAGTTGGAAAAGGTTACACGTGTTTTAAACTTAGAATTAAATATTAATTCCATGTCCTTTATTTTATTTACCCAAAAAGTGATGTGAATGATTTTCTTTTAGAAGGATATGAATTGATTTTGGATTGCCATGACTTGAGACATATCTTTAATTTAATTTAAACATATCCTGTTGATTTTTATAATGATCTTTAGCTTTAGTCATGACTTTTAGTCAACTTGAGTTGAGGAGGTGGATAGGATGTGGATAAGAAATGAGGATATTTTATTTAAATATGATATTAGATATGTGAGGATTTATTTAATTAATTTGATATTAAATTAGCTAATAAAAGTAACTAGGGGGTGATATGGTGCAATAGAATTAATTAAATAAGATTTAATAAGATTTTAAACATTTATAATACATAGTGATTATTTTTTGGTGTCTACATTTTCCCCTCTTTGAAGTGTTATTACGGAACAATAATGCTTTAAGATAGTAGACACTTGTAAAATGTAGGATGGATGATAACAAAGTGGTTTAGATTGTCTGATTTTCCCCAACAAGGCATGTGGATGCCCAATCAGACCTAGATGATACCGAGGGAATACCCCCTCAAGTGAGTGAGTGACGTAACAAAGCAGTGAACAATCTGTTGGTAGGAAGAAAGATAATGTGTATGATGCAAGAATGCTTATGCGGAAATTGTATATGGATGTATATAGATGATAATTTTTTATCACTCATTTATAATTATCTTTGATGGATGCTTATTGCTTTACATTTCCTTATGTTGACTCGATGATATTGAAAGGAATGATAAGAATTTTTTCCAAGTCACAAAGATCTCAGATGATAATAGCACACCACATTTGATAAGATGGAAGGAATTTGCTAGAATAACCTTACAAAAGGATTTACAAACAAAGAGCTAAAATATCATATATGGAAATCCATCATAATTTCATTGACTAACTTAATAATCAGGATGTACTTATATGAGGAGGGAAGTACAACTACTACCTAGATCAGTGGTCAATAACTTCCACTAATTGATACTGATAGTTAAGATAACTCCACAAGACTAGCAAGCTAACTCCACATAATTAGCAAGCTAATTCCACACAACTAGTACACCTAAGCAAGTATTATATTTGGTCAAAGTTTATGTAAGAAAACTAACAATATAAAACGTAAACTTTGACACAAAATAAATATCTTGTCATTTCAATCATTCGGATCACTCTATTAATATTGGTGAGAGATATTTATACATAGTTTTGCTCCTAATAACGAGGGGTCAAATCATATCAAGGATTCCAAAAATATCTCAACCTTCCACTTATCTCTCCACCTTTATTTTCTCACACTCATCCCAATATTCTCTGCAACCTATCAAACTATCAATGAATTGTAAATCACAACTTCACATATTACTTACAATATTATTTAATCCTAACTATTACAAATATGAGTTGTCACACACATTATTTAAATGTGAGCACTAACCATAAAATATTTGTAGCATTCCCCCTCTTAGTGCGAACATGGTGGATAAACATTCACACTCTCATCTGTAGTATGCTCACTTCCTGTAGCATGCTCAACTATGTGACTCATGACCTTGATCTAAAGAAAGGTTCTCTCCTTCCATGGTTTTAAACATGTTTACCACAAACCTTGACGTGAACATGCCCCATCAATTATCCACCTCGTGTGGTTTTTTAGATCCTCCCAAAAACCTTTTCAACATTCATGACCTATCTTACAATGGTACTTTTGTTCCTCCAGATCATTTTGATATCAAGAAAAATGCAAGAAATATCACTCACACAGGAGATCACTTATTGTCACAATTGAACAAGAATGATCATATGTTCTTATTTTCACACATCAGAAATAAAATACACAACTGAATGAAATTACCACAACACCATTGTGCGGCCTCGTCGCTTGCAGTTGACGAGAGGTCGCTAATTGATCTCCTTCCTCTGTTTCCTCCTACCTCCATCTGTTTGTTGCTAACCCATTTGGATTTGATCAGTAGGCTCAATTACAAAATGAATATAGGTTACCACCAAAAATGCATCCGTACAGTTTTTTTATTTTTTTAGTTTTTCAATTTTTGACACTAAACAATAAATTGAAAAAACACGATAAAATATGTTATTTTTAAACATAACACTTGATTGAACAAAAACTATTACTAAGAAATTGATATTTAATTACTTTCTAGACTCAATACATTAAGACAAAAACAAACCTGAAAAGACAAACTATAATTTAAAGGCCACACATAACATTTAAATATTCCTTTGACCACATATATTTTTAAAAAAGGACTATGTCATGAAATTTCATACACTATAAAATCTATAATATGAATAATATTATTAAAACTTAAATAATACCATCCTAGGCACTAAACACAAACACTAATTTTTTACAAAAAACTTCATCTAAATTTGACTTAAATAAATTAATAATATTAAACTTAAACCTGACATGATATTAAAATTTTGCATGTGTATGAATATATTAAAAAATAATAAACAAAAAATTTGAACCCAAGTGGAAGAGGATGGAGGACATCTTGTCAAAAACTGACCTAAATAGACATGTACTTGACATGCGTAGGATCAAAATAGAAGACTAATTACACCGAAGTCGTGTTTCTACCCTCCAGTCAATCTTCACGACGACGCCCAGCTGCTTGAGGTGTTTGTCACCATGCCACCTCCACCGACCTGCTATTAGCTTGCATGCGTTTAGCATTCAATTTTTTCATCATCTACTTCGCATTTTTTTGTCGATGTCTCCCCATTACTCTCTCCTTCTTCTCGTTCTTCTCAGATGCTTTCCACCTACCAACCCTATTATCCATATTTCACCCCCTAGGCCGAATATTGGATCAGTCACGACCCCATATAGAAATAACCTGATAAAACTCATTCAGATCTTGTAAATAGGTCGCATATAGACTCAATAATGGAATAGCAGGGTCAGAAAAGAAAGGGCTGTGCCGCAAAGGAATTAGGAGCAAGAAAGGGAAAAAAATGGTGAAGTTTCAAAGTTTTTCGGGCTCAAAACTGTTCAAGAAAGAGTCCAAAATTGGCTAAGTATAAAGTGCAAGTAGAGGTCTCCAAGTGTCAGCTTGGCGCATCTCCAAGAGTTAGTCCAAAGGCGGAGACCTAAATGAGTGTGAGCTCTCCACATGGCCCAGAGTCCAAAAGGATAAAAGGGACCGTTGAATATTCCACATACCTGTGGGGGCTGCCAAATGTCAACTCGATGCTCCCTCAAAGGCAAATTTCGAATCGAGGATTTCAAGCGAGCGTGGTGCCTCCACGTGTCCAATCTCAAAAAGGGGCAGAGTCGGTTGAATATTCAATGCATGGGGCAGACCAGCGAGAGAGTGCCAAGTGTCCGAATGGTGCTAATTCAAGGATTGAATTGAGAGAGGGTTTCTAAATGATTGCGTCAGACTATCAACATGTCCCAGGTTAAGAAATATGACCCCACCAAGCAAAGTACTTAACCAAAATATAGAAATTAGGCAGGCAGTGGAGGAAGCGCCATGTGGCAAGCCTAAACTAGTAGTGCTAAAGCAGGCCCATTGGGGGGAAAGTTGGTTTTTTGCCCCTTGTTATTCCAAAGATGTAAAAGTTGCAAAATGGGCCACGTAACTCCGCCCAAAGGAAAAAGTCAGTGTTTGAGCCCAAGTTAAGGTCAAAGCGGGGAGTTGGAGGAAAAGATGAAAATTTTCCTTTTGTCAAAAAGACACAAAGATAAAAATTGAAGTGCATCTCCCCAACCAACTAAAGGGTGCCACGTGTCCAAGCAGAGCATCGGGGCCGCGGGAGTTTTTCTGAGTTTTGCATTTTTTTGTGGAAAAGGGGGAAAAAGATAAATCACAGACCCGCAAACCTGATTTTTCCCTAATCTGGTCCTGCCCACGTGCCTCGTATTAAAAAGGAGATCCATTTTTCAAATTGTTTTCCCGCCCATTTGTACATACCTAATACAAACTTTGAAGGGGCATATCTTTCGACTCAGGGCTCGAAATATTGCAAATCTTACACTGTTGGGAGCGTCTCGACGTCCTCTACGCCATGGAAAGATAAAAAATCATTTTTTTAGGCCCTGGTAGGTAAAAAATGGAGAAACGTCTTCAGGCCTTTAATGTAGGATCTTCTTTCCTCAACAACCAGATTGGATTCGATCTGCTCCACAGCTTCTTCCTCCTTCGAGGCGCCGAGTAAGGATTTGATGCAGTCAAGACAGATTTGAAAAATATTTTATGGGAGACATTAAATATTGGTGGTTGAGCTTGGAGTTACTTTTCCCACTTCTTTCTTTTTCTCTCGTCTGTATCGAATCTATAAATGCAAGGGCAGAGATTCATTGTAAAGGGTTGGACATTCTTTTGTTTTGCAGGCTCCCTTTTCCTTCTAGCAAAATAATTTGTGGAGTTCAGGCCTTCCATTAAAATTGTAGTATGTTCTTGCCTCTTAGTTGTTTTGTAATGCATTGTATCAATCTGCAGAGCAATAAAACATGTTTATGATCGATTCTAGATCCTTTATGTCTCTTCTGCTTGCATCTGGTCTTTCATTATAAATCTGGTTATTTGTGCTTGATTATTGTATGTATTTTATTGGTTTGTGTCTATCAGCAAAACTAATGTTCATCATTCCTTCAGTGCATAACCTTGTAGCTTAGTTATTTCTTATTTCTTATATCCCCTTTTACCCTTGTCTCCTTGGAAAATCTTAGGTTGGGTACTAGAGATAGATAATTTGCATAGTTCTCACGTATGCACCTAAAAAGAGGAATAAGGAACCAACCTTTAATCTGGAGAGATTTTCCATTTTTAGCAAGGTCTCATACTTTGGGGAAAGTTCAATGTTATGTGGATCACACCAAATGACCCTGTCTTAGAAAATCATATCTGTAGAACTCATTTGGGGGGTGTTGTGATTTTGCACTAACAGTTTTGGCATGTCCAGTGGGAGCAGAGAAGTCTCCATCTTATTACAGTAATATTGATGTGCACTTGTCTATGATTCTAACTTTTAAGAACTTGTTAAAATTATGCATCTTGATAACTCCAAAAGAGAACAAATCCACTAGTTTCAGTAGTCCAAGAAATTTCATGAGAAGAATACAAACACGGTCAAGGACCAGATAGGAAGGATTAGTTTGTACTATCTAGAATTATCTTTAGACAGAGGGAGGGGAGAAAGAAGAGCCCATAGGTCTTTATCTTCCACCAAACAGAGCCTTCATCTACACCGCCTCATGGTAGGTATGTTCCCTCAATCAAGAGGGTGTGCTCAAGACCGATTATAGATGGCTTAGCCAAATCCTCATGTCAATTTCACTGACAACGGCGCACTCGCCCTGAATGCACAAAATCTGGTCCCGATTGCAACATTAAAGAGCATCCCATATTTCACTAGGGAAAACTAGACTTCTCCCGGTGACCATGTCCAAGATATTGCAAATTTTTATACAATCCACGAGATCCATGAGATGGATATTTTAGTCAAGTTTTATAGCCTCTTCACTCAAAGGTAAAGCTTCACAATGGTTCACGAGCCTTGAAGCATAGGCTCTATTCAAAACTAGAACTAGTTATGCATAGCTCTTCACAACTAATTTAGAAGAAAAAGGTGATAACTTATCTTTGTTGGAGTAACTGATAACAATCAAGAGAGCCCCGAATGAGAAACTGGAATGGATTTTAACCTCATATTTCAACGGACCTGGGAAAGGATTCCAACATCAGTAAAGCCCACTAATGAAGGTGCATTCTTATACTTTCTTAGGGCTTTAAATTCTTATATTTCTTTGATGATTCGGTCAATGGAGGGGCACAACCTTACCTGCAGCCTATATATCCTTTCCATAGGAGCTGAGAAATATTTGATTCAAGTTGGACAAAATTAGCCCTATGACATCCATGCCCCTTTACCCCGAGTTAGGAAACCCAGGTACTATCTAAACACCCACATTAGCTCCTATACCTACCCCTAGGAGTCAAAGTTCAGTTGAAGCCTCCACTTCATCATCTAACACCTCAAAGGAGATTCAGGAAGTGATGAAACAACTGAAAAACCTAGGAAATGAGCTAGTAACCATCAAAAGACAATCAGGCTCAGAGTTCTAGGCCATATCAGCCCCAGGCTTAGTATAACATCAAACCCCCATATCAGCAAAATAGACCACCAGCCCAGGCTATAAATCAGAGTCAACACCAAGGGCAACCTCAAGCTACTAGACCTTTCAGGTCATATGACCCAAACATAGTTTCAACATCAAGGGGACAGGTTCCAGCACAGAATAACATGGCACAAGAGTATGAATGGTGTTTTCCATGTAATTAGCCACATAATCAGTCGATGTGCTTCAATGGTGCATTAAATCAGGCTCTGATGGTGAAAACCGTTGGTGTGTCACAAGAACCTAGCCACGAAGAAAGTCAGTAGCAAGGAGCTCAGTAAGAGGGACCCCCAAATGAAACTATGCTTGTCAATTGGTAGGCTGAAGACTTCTGTGGAATGAATCAAACTCCTTCTCAAAGTATAGCTACCAATACACTGTCTAAGAGGAGAAATATTGGGGAAGAACATTCACCAAGCTTAGGTGATCCTCAACCCTCCGTCACTCAGCAAGGTATTGACATTCAAAATATAACTCCCATTGTGCAAATTCAATCCATGCCACCTTCCAAACCTACTCAGGCACCGGTTGTAATAGCCCAGGTGCAAGAGAAAAATGTGCCTAGGAAGGGGTAGCAAAAGGATAGCTCATTCAACATCATTGAGAAAATGAAGAGGACAAGTGTGAACATTTCACTATGGGAGTCACTGGCCATTCTAGGGCAGAGGGATCTATTGCAAACTGCTATACAAAATTGGTCAAGCTCAAATCACACCCCTAACCAGCAAGAGAAAGTGCTTACCAATACAGCTCAACCTGGGGAAAACCATCGAGAACAACAAGGTAAGAACCTAAGACCTCCTCCATTCTATGTCTCATTGATTATTGGAGACAAATTGGTGCATAATTGTATTATTGATTCTGGGGCAAGTAGTTTTGTACTGCCCAAGCAAATAGTTGATCAACTGGGTCTCCAATATGAATTCATCTCTAGAGGGGTAGAGCAATTAGATGGGACATCGGTGACAACTATTGGAATCATCAAGGATCTGAGCCTCACTCTGCATGCCTGCCCCAATGTGACTGTTTTGCAGAACATATCAATCATAGATTTGCCACCACATTTTGCTTTGTGTTTGTCCAGGGACATCACTACCAAAATTGGAGGTTATCTATCTGCTGATTGGTCACATATGCTCTTTGCAACAAGGTATGGGGCAAAGGCCACAATCAGATCTGAACCCATTGTTGATTAATATATTGAATCTTATGTCTCTAGCCCAATCAATGCCAACTGCTCAGTTTTTGATCAAGAAGACCTCCTAAGCACTTGTGAAGTAGATACCAAGGTGGGATGTATCCCAGACTTGACTCTCGATGAGTGGGCCAAAAAAAGTCATGCTTTTGACTCCTATAAGGAGATGGAAGAATCTGAGCTAGGTATCTACTATCTACATGAAGAGAATCATCCTCTTCCTAGCCTAATTAAGCTAGAATATAAAGATGACAATGAGGTATGGCAATTGTTCTTTGATGGCTCAAGGAATAGACAAGGAGCTGGAGGAGGAGCTATGATTGTGTCCCCCAAAGGTATAAAATATTATTTAGCCTTCAGATTTCAGTTTTCCTACTCAAATAACACTGTTGAATATGAGGCTTTGGTCTAAGGTCTTCATTGGGCAAGGAAGCTAGGAATCAAGAACTTGCAAGTGTTTGGTGACAGTGAACTGGTTTCCAATCAAGTCAAAGGACTTAATGCTATCAAGAATGACCTTCTCAAGAACTACAAGAGTAGGGTATGGGATCTCATGGAGGATTTTGAGGCCTTCAACATTGTGTCCATACCCAGGAAGGAGAATGAAGTTGCTAATAGGCTTGCAGCAGTCATAGCAACGTTTGATGTGGTCGACAGTATCAAAAGAGATAAAGAACAACCACATATCCATATAGTTGTGAGGCCAGCAATTCCAAATAACAACACATGCTAGTAGGTGTTCAAGAATGATCAACATATCATTAATTTTTTACAAGAAGAAGTTGAGTTCTTAGCTAGAAATCAAAGCAGATTAGAGCATCAATACGGGAATCAAATAGTACAACTACATACAAACAAGCTCCCCAAAGGCTTAGTGACATTGGAGTCTATCTTCAATCCTAATGATCATTTTAGAAAAGAGAAGGCTAACATACAGATCAAAGGAGAAGATTCAGAGTCAATACCAGTTAGAGAAGGCAAAACACTTCAAATTGGCAAAGTGGCCACCGAGCAAGAAAGGTATGAATTCATACAACTTTGCCAAGAATTTCCAGATGTATTTGCTTGGAGCTATGAAGACCTAAGAGGGTTCAATCCAAAGCTATCACAACACACAATCGAACTAGATCCAGTTGCTCAGCCCATCAGGCAAAAGAAGAGACTAGTCAATCCACACATTGAGCCTCTGATGAAGAAAGAGTTGAACAAGCTGATAGAGGCAAGTATCATTTTTCCAATCAAACACTCAAGTTGGGTTGCAAACCTGGTCCCAGTCAAGAAGAAAAATGGAGAGATTAGGTTGTGTGTAGATTTTTGAGACTTGAACAGAGCTTCCCTCAAAGATCACTTGTTAGGAAATAAGTGATAAAATGTGTGGAATAATCCCTCACAGAATCACTACCCACTCCCTTCAATGGACGCAGAATCATCTTACAAGCCACCACTCTCTCAATACAATACCCAAGTAGAGCTATGCTGTCTGGAATTCAAAAGAGAGATTCTCCCTCCTAGATGGCTACTCCCATAAACCTATGGGTCAAAAATACAACATTTCCCAGTCGGGTGATCATGGTGAAAGAAGATGATCACTTTCAAAATAGGCTTTCACCACCAAATGGGGCACTCCTATGCCTACAGAAAAAGATGATCATTTCCATTTGGGGCACCTATTACAGAAAAATCCAATGCCGGAGCCACTTTTCAAAGGGAAATGGATATGTAATTCAAAGGATTGATCAACAAAATAGTACGAATCTATCTAGATGACATTACAGTGTTTTCCAAAAAGGCAACAAACCACATTTTCCACCTAAAGCAGGTGTTTCGAAGATGCAGGAGTTTTGGGGTATCATTGAACCCTAAAAAATTCATATTCTTGGCCCATGAGGGCAGGCTTCTAGGCTATATTGTATCAAAGGAAGGATTGGCAATCAACCCAGAGAGAGTTGAAGCAATAAGAGAATTGCCAATGCCTAGCCATAAGAAAGATCTTCAAAGCTTCCTGGGAAAAATCAATTTTGTCTGTAGGTTTGTACCAAACTTTGTTGCCCTTGTTAAGCCAATAACGTTGATGTTG
The DNA here is from genome assembly GCA_019776745.2 of Taxus chinensis. Lineage (NCBI taxonomy): Eukaryota > Viridiplantae > Streptophyta > Pinopsida > Cupressales > Taxaceae > Taxus > Taxus chinensis. The sequence goes on from CM034148.1 coordinate 701,327,996, forward strand.
AAGAAGAGCTTAGCATTTAGGTGGACAGCTGAAGGAAAGGAAAGCTTTGAGGTCATCAAAGAAGCTATATCACAAGCCCCAACTCTCGTTAATCCAGACTTCTCTAAAGACTTCATATTGTATGTCTTTGGTGGCAGTGACACAATTTCTGCAATCTTAGTTCAGCAAAACCAAAAAGGTACAGAAAAACCAATTACTTTCTTCATTTAAGGTCTGGAAGACTATGAATTGAGATACTCCTTCATCGAAAAACAAGTCCTGACAGTAATCAGAGGATTAAAGAAGTTTAAGCATCTAGTTTCAAATAATAAAATCCAATTTTTGGTCTCCCATGCGGGAGTTAAAGAATTCCTTCTCAGTAAGGATTTGAATGAAAAATATGGAGAATGGATCACTCATGTCATGGAATATGACATTGAGATCAAGGTCACTAAGTTGGTCCATGGGAAGGGGTTGTGTGAACAACTAGCCTCGGGTCAACAAGACAAAGCAAACAGTGAAAGGGAGGCTATTTTTGTTCTACAAGATAATCAAGAGGAAGGAAATAATGATGTACCTACCCCTTGTTGGACTCAAGACATGGTGAACTTCCTTCAAATAGGCATGTGTCCTCATGGGATGAGTAAAGCAAAAAGGAGACATTTCAGACTACAGGCCATCCCATATGTTCTTATTGATGGTGTCTTGTTCAAAAGAGATATCAATGGCATTCTGGTGAGATTCACCGAAACGGATCAGGTTGAGAGAGTGTTACAAGAATTCCATGTTGAAGCAGTTGGAGGCATTTTCCTCCAAGGGTGATAGCACTCAAGATCATGAAGGTGGGTTATTATTTTCCCAGAGTGTTTAGTGACTACTGTGCATGGATCAAAAAATGCAAGAATTGTGCATTCTTCAAAGGCAAGGAAAGGCTAGCAGTACTTCCATTACACCCAATTTCAGTCAACCAACCTTTCATGTAATGGGGATTGGACTTCATTAGATTCATTAATCCAAATTCAAGCCATGGATACAAATGGATTCTGACAACAGATTATTTCACCAAGTGGACCGAGGCAGTGGAACTCAAGGAAGCTAATGAGTCTAGTATACTAGATTTTTATGAAGGGATAGTGACCAGATTTGGAGTTCCAGCCACCATTATATCAAATAATGCATTGAAATTCATAGGTTCCAAGATCACATGATGGGCTGTTAAGAACGGGACTTACTTGAGTAATTCCTCAAACTATTACCCTCAAGGTAATGGCCAAACTGAGTCCACAAACAAGAACCTGTTAAAGATCATCAGAAGAAATCTTGATGAGAATCAGAGAGCCTGGCACACAAAGCTCAAATCATCCTTATGGACTGATAGGATAATGCCCAAGAGATCCATAGGCAGCTCTCCATTCAAACTTGTCTATGGGAAAGAGGCAGTGTTGCCTATATCACTTGAGTTGCCAGCATTGGAGCTTGTGAAGTAGCTAGAGATGTCTAAATTTAAACCGATGGAGGCCAAGTATGTGGAGCTGATAGAATTGGAAGAAGACAAAGAGCATGCACTCTAGGCAATAGAGAAGAATCAAGCCTCAATCAAGAGATGCTTTGACATGAAGGTAAAAACAAGGACCTTCCAGGAAGGAGACCTAGTTTTGAAATGGGATGTAGATCGGGAAAAACCAGGAAGGCATTCTAAGTTTGATGTCATTTGGAGTGGCCCCTACATGGTCACAAGATGTAAAAGTAGCAATCTTTTCCAATTGTCTATGTTGGATGGTGAGGAATTACAAATTCCACTAAATGGAATCTATCTTAAACACTGCTACTAGAAGGAAGGTTATCACCTTGTACATATTAGTTAATTTCTCTTCCTCTAAGTGCTTGTGCACATTGTCTTATTGTAGTTTAGGTTGATTTTCTCCTAAGTGCTTTACATGCTCTACATGTTCTATTTGGAGCATATATGATTTCAAATTTTGTAGATAGTTATGGTGTTGTTTTGTTGCTCTTGTGTAGTCCATTCGAAGAAACAGATGAAGCCCCAGGTCAAAACAATTTTCTACTCTCAGAAACCTTCATTTCGAGATTTCTTATGAAAATTGAGAGAGTAAATAGCCAGGCTCGTGAATTAGAGGTAGAATCATTATCAAATCGTCATTCTCGACTCCATGCCCAATGGATATGATAAGGCAATTGGTCTTTTCATCTATCAGGAAGATACACCTGTGAATCGCCAAATTGCTATTCATATTTCTACCTCGGGCCGAATATTGGATCAGTCACGACCCTGTATAGAAAGAACCTGAGAAAACTCATTCAGATCTTGTAAATAGGTCGCAGGTAGACTCAAAAATGGAATAGCAGGGTCAGAAAAGAAGGGGCAGTGCCGCAGAGGAATCAAGAGCAAGAAAGGGAAAAAATGGTGAAGTTTTTAAGTTTTTCGGGCTCGAAACCGTTCAGGAAAGAGTCCAAAATTGGCTAAGTATAAAGTGCAAGTAGAGGTCGCCAAGTGTCAGCTTGGTGCATCTCCAGGCCGAGAGTTAGTCCAAAGGCGGAGACCCAAATGAGTGTGAGCTCTCCACAGTGTGGCCCAGAGTCCAAAAGGATAAAAGGGACCGTTGAAAAGTCCACATACCTGCAGGGGCTGCCAAGTGTCAACTCAACGCTCCCTCAAAGGCAAATTTCAAATCGAGATTTCAAGTGAGTGCGGTGCCTCCACGTGTCCAGTCTCAAAAAGGGGCAGAGTCGGTTGAATAGTCAATGCATGGGGCAGACCGGCGAAGAGTGCCAAGTGTCTGAACAGTGCTAATTCAAGGATCGAATTGAGAGAGGGTTTCTAAATGAGCGCCAGACTGTCATGTGTCCCAGGTTAAGAAATATTACCCCACCGAGCAAAGGACTTAACCAAAATATAGAAATTAGGTAGGCAGTGGAGGAAGCACCACGTGGCAAGCCTAAACTAGTAGCGCTAAAGCAGGTCATCCGGGGGAAAGTTGTTTTTTTGCCCCTTGTTATTCCAAAGATGTAAAAGTTGCAAAATGGGCCACAACTCCACCCAAAGGAAAAAGTTAGTGTTTGAGCCCGAGTCAAGGTCAAAGCAGGAAGTCGAAGGAAAAGGTGAAAATTTTCCTTTTGTCAAAGGACACAGAGATAAAAATTGAAGGGCATCTCCCCAACCAACCAAAGGGTGCCACATGTCCAAGCGGAGCGTTGGGGCCATGGGAGTTTTTTCTGAGTTTTGTGTTTTTTTACAAAAAATGGGGAAAAAGATAAATCACGGACCTGCAAACCTGATTTTTTCCTAATCTAGCTGCCACGTGCCCCGTATTAAAAAAGATCCATTTTTCAAATTGTTTTCCTACCCATTTGTACGGACCCAATACAAACTTCAAAGGGGCATATATTTCAATTCAAGGCTCGAAATATTGCAAATCTTACATGGTTGGGAGCATCTCGACGTCCTCTATGCCATGAAAACATAAAAAATCATTTTTTCAAGACCTGGTAGGTGAAAATGGAGAAACGTCTTCGAGCCTTTAATGCAGGATCTTCTTACCTCAACAACCAGATCAGATTTGATCTGCTCCACCACTTCTTCCTCCTTTGAGGCACTAAATAAGGATTTGATGCACTCAAGATAGATTTGAAACAAATTTTATGGGAGACATTAAATAGTGGTGGTTGAGCTTTGAGTTATTTTCCCACTTCTTTCTTTTTCTCCCGTCTGTATCGAATCTATAAATGCAGGGGCGAGATTCATTGTAAAGGGTTGGACATTCTTTTTTTTTGCAGGCTCTCTTTTCCTTCTAGTAAAATAATTTGTGGAGTTCAGGCCTTCCATTAAAATTGTAGTATGTTCTTGGCTCCTGACTATTTTGTAATGCATTATATCAATCTGTAGAGCAATAAAACATGTTTGTGATCGATTCTAGATCCTTTTTGTCTCTTCTGCTCGCATCTGGTCTTTCATTATAAATCTGGTTATCTATGCTTGATTATTGTATGTATTTTATTGGTTTATGTCTATCAACAAAACTAATGTTCATCATTCCTTCGGTGCATCACCTTGTAGTTTAGTCATTTCTTATTTCTTATATCCCTTTTATCCCTGTCTCCTTGGCAAATTTTAGATTAGGTATAGAGATAGATCCTCTGTAAGTTCTCACGTATGCACCTAAACAGAGGAATAGGAACTAGCCTTTAATTTGGAGAGATTTTCCATTTGCAAGGTCCCACACCTTCGAGAAAGTTCAATGTTATGCGGATCACACCAAATGACTCTGCCTTAGAAAAATGGATCTATAGAACTCATTTGGGGGTGCTGTGATTTTGCACTAATAAACCCCTCCTATTTCCACCGCATATTTTTGGACCCAAAGCCACGTATTGGTGAAGACCATACCACACTGGAGGCGATGCAAAAATTTGAATTATGCTTTCTCTTCTTCACGCTTCTGTGTGGGATCAGCACAGGAATGGAGGTCATTAACAACATGGGCCAAATCATCCTGACCATGGGCTATGTGGATGTATTTGTTTCTATATCCCTCATCAACATTTGGATATTTCTCAGAAGAATTGGATCGGGTTCCATCTCCAAACATTTTATCAGGTCTCTATCAAATTTTTTGTAATTATGTTTGTTTAATGTGTTTTCGGGAATGCCCCTATTTTGCAATTACGATGGTTTAATGTTTTTTTGCTAATGGCACTTGGCATGCAGGGGTCTCTATACATTGGTTCCATTAAAGTGGGCATCTTCTACGGGGTTCCTCTCTGCGTATCTATTCCTACTACATCAGAGCTTTTCGGGTTGAAATACTATGGCCTGATATAAAACTTCCTCATACTCAACCTACCCATTGGCTCTTTCTCTTCTCTGGTCTTTTGGCTGGAATTTTATATAATAATGAGGCATTCAAAGGTGACAATAGAACTTTGATAGAGAATGGAAAGACTTGCGTTGGAGGGCACTGCTACAGGTTGGTTTTCTTGGGGTTTCAATCCTTCAAATAAACCTTGGTTTTGTGTGAGAAAACAAGGTTGTTACGCAGTGAGAGAAATAATCTGAATTATGTACTTCTGATCTGCATTATGTGATGTCAATTTTATTTTATATTTTATGTTTCTTATTTTTTATATTCTGATTAATAATAGTAAAACCCAAACTGGTGACAACTCAAATAAACATGTGACTATATTAATAGTATCAATGACTTCATCTTGTTTTTGTTGTTAAGTAGGTACTAATGAATTTTCATGTGTCACGTATTATATGTTGTGAGCTCGCTTAAGCTAATGCAATGCTAGGCACATATTTCAATATTTAAAGTTTCAAATTAAGTATGTTTTTATTTTCTACCGGGAGCATATTTGTCCAGCATTGTCAAGTACACGCGCCTACATGTTTAGCTATGGAATTTGGACAGATTTTTTATTTATTTTTTTGGGGTGCCCTAATCATTTTAATGGATGTCATTCCATGATAGGTGATATGCAAAATATACTTTAGAATCCTATGGTCTTAAGTAAGTACCGAATGAGATGAATATATACACAACATTCCCTAGCTGCCAAGATTTAATTCTTTTCTAAGAAATGCTCTCATGGTATGGCATGATTAAATATTAGGTGGCAATAAATAAAAATGTCAGATGTAAACCCAAACATCTTTTAAGTTCCCAGGAGTAATTTTTATTGGCTAATATACTTATGACTAACCATGCATGCAAAATATGAAAGGCAAAAGAAATCTATGACAAAATGCACCGTCGACTCTTATCATAAATTCAATTTAGTTTGAGGTGTAATGTCAAACCCAAACTTGGATAGTGATGGTATGAATATTCTTGTGTCTACAAGTGGCTACTCCTTGGTTGCATTAAACAACATCAAAAAGATGTTACTCTCTCACTCCCTTATATTACGCACTTGTCGAGCAATTTGTAGATGCACCATGCTCTAATGTGTTTCAATGACAACATTTGAGACATAGATAAGTTTTCAATTATCAGTTTCCATGTCTTGTCTAGATGTGTTATATTTTCCCTCCCTAAAACCAAGCCACGTGTGTTTTGTCATTTCTTTAAAAAAAGGTAGGATAATGCAGACCCCTTCTTTAACTTTTTATTTACATTACATCAAAAGAGATTAAATGCATTATATTGATTTGCTCATCGTATCCTGCATCACACATATAACATGATAGGATTAAATTCATTAGCATAGGGACAATTATTAACTCAACATCAGGTAAATCGCTATGGATTTATGGATATAAATTTTTTCGAAGTCTACTATCTATCCTGGGTCATACGTTTGTTAACAACACTATCATGATCATAGGGAGTATCTATAGTAGTCATGGAGAGCCTATTAGTCGATACGACGAATGACTGGTTGTATCACATATATAATGTTGTCCACTGATGAGTCACCAATTGTTTGACTAAAAACTAACTAATACCACATTTTAGGACTGAAACTTAATGTCTTTTCTTTATCAGGCTTAGTAAAAAAATTGTAAATGCTCCAATTACACATATTCAATTCTATTGGTTTTATTCCTAAATTCAATCTAAGGAGCAGTAGAAACCCATTTACATTGACACACATATCTATATGCCAAATACCGGTATTGTGAATGGTATACCCATAGTTCAATTTTATTTTCCCATTTATCTTAGCTTACCCTTATGTTTTTTGGTTCAATGCCTAACACCCAAACTTCAATGATGATGACCTTATCTATGGACCAAGGAAATGCAAGATGGTTTTTGATTTTTTTCTTCCCAAGTAATAGGTTTAGAGTCAGTTTGTATTTTTGTAGTTTCTTAAAAAAGTGGGAAGATTGAATTTTTTAGGGGACCCTTAAATCAAATGGATTTAAATAGCTTGTAAGCTTTATAGTACTAGGATGCCAGCCACTGATAACAAAATTGGTGAATCAGTGCTCTTTTAAATTCCAACGACTGAATGAGTCATTCTTTCACACAAATGTAAGTTTATCGGTACATAACCATTACCTACACAGTTTTTCCCCAAAAAAAACAATTTTATACTATTAACTTTTCATATATTCAGTAGTATACATGCATTCACAAATTCATACTTGGCCATAAGAACTTCATGTACTACTTTCCAAAAATTTACATAATATAAATCTGCAGAATTTCATTACACAAACCGATTGGTAAGGTACTTATGAAAGAGGTAATAATGAATGGGTCCATTTGTACACACCAACGTTGGAACATATGAATTCAAGTATGGATGCTTGAATGAATTTGAAACTGATATGCAAAACAGTGCCACCTTAAAATGTAGAAATGTCAGGAACAATGAACTTTGGATAAACGAGTAAGAAATTTAAACTGTTATTGTAACAATAAGAGTTAACCAAGATTTTATTGACACATATGAAGTTATGAGAATGATATTCAGGATTTAGCTATGCCCATGTGTTTACTTTTTTGTTATGATCATTTCCTTAAATACTATTTATACTTGGCCTTTTGAATCTATGCCTCTAATACATTGTCTACCCACCTCCTTACAGGCACTTCAAACATGACAACCACATTCAATGCCATAGCAAACCGAATTAGAATTGATTTTACCCACATACAACAACTACTATCTAAATACGTACAAGAACAATTCATAGATGACACACCTATAGACAACGATACAATATTCACAATGTTGCTTACCCAATAAAGACTAGAACAAGCACAAATAGCCCTACAACAGGCAGTCATTGCCACCAAAGACACCATCCACATCCTTAGAGAAAAATTCTACATATAATATTATATGCTCACCCCCCATAACGAACAACCACCAATGTAAGACCTTTCCAAGCTCCACATGTACATACTACAACCTACAAAGTTCATGTACTAATCTCTCTTTAACTACTATAAATATGTTTCAGACAAACAATGAATATAAGGATTACTGAAAAATATATAAACTACTTTTTTTTGTGGAACAACCAACCTATTCCACTTCATATTATATCACCCTGTGGTTGTGACATCCCTATTTCAGATTTGTAATCGCACTTCCATACACATCTCTACATATAAATAGTCTCCTCAACATACATTGTCACTAAATTTGCATTGCTTTAACATTGTTATGCAATGTTTAATGTCTTCAAATGTATTAGTTAAATATTGGAAGCTTAATTAATTGAAAAATATTATTTAAAAAAAAAACAAAAACAAAAATTGATTAATATAGGCATCACGCACGCGAGATAAAGTCGTCAATATTATAAAGCATTTCATTGGTGCAATCTAAAATTAAAACAAAAAATGTCATCATCAAAATTATTCAATGAAATTAATTTCCAATAAATGAATTGCATTGTATGGTGGTGAAACCCTGGCCCACTCACGGCGTAATCTTGCTCCTCTTGGAGCGACCACTAGTATGTATTTGTTGAATGTGTACAAAGTAATCACTAATTGTTACTACTGCAATGATCTAATAGCTATACATTGAAGCTAAAAAAAACCGTGTATTGCATGCAGGTCAAAAGAAATGCCACATCTGATGTCCAAATAGTTGTAAATCAATTAAAAAATCCCGATATTCTATACGAGTGGAGTTATAAAATGGAATCGAATCAGGCTAGTTCAGTTCATTTCATGCGACACTCAAATCAATTTGATGCACATGGTCTTAATGATCATGGGTCTACATAACCAAACCAATAAGAATGCATAGATATAACAATGAGCATGTTGATTTGTTATCCAATAAATAATTTGAATATTATTCTACCAAGTTTGAGAACGTAAAAAACTCATATTGATTTGTTATCCAATAAAGAAGAAATATCCGTAGACCGCGAATAACCCAATGCAAATTTGATGGATAAGTCGATAAAGAAAATGAAAATGCAGATGTGCCTCATATGTGTAAATTTAACAAAAGAAACACAATAGTTTATGTTTACACCTCCACACAGACTGGTTGATGTGAGAAACTATGCAAGTCTATAGATTCTAATATAATATGCAATGTGGCTTAAATAGATGTGAAAGTCACGCAACAAATCAGCAGAAAAAATAAACTGAATTGCATATACTAGTAAATAAGTAATCTATGATAAAACTACAAGTTATCTTCCTCCCTCACAACTATCATCTATAGGGCGAACTATAAATATAACTGCCCCTAAGTTAAGCTCAAAACTGCATTACATGAATAGGATGAACTTACTCTTCTACCAAATATTATATTTGGTCAGAGTTTATGTAAGAAAAAATAACAATATAAAACGTAAACTTCGACATACGAAATAAATATTTCATTATTTCAATCATTTGGATCACTTTATTAATATTGGTGAAATATATTTATACATAGTTTCACTCCTAATAATGAGGAGTAAAATCATATCAAGGACTCCAAAAATATCTCAACCTTCTACTTATCTCTCCACCTTTATTTTCTCACACTCATCCCAATATTATTTCCAACCTAAAAAACTATCCGTGAATGTTAATCACAAGTTCACATATTACTTACAATATTATTTATTCCTAACTATTACAAATATGAGTTATCACACATATTATTTAAATGTGAGCACTAACCATCAAATATCTATAACATCAAGCTAACACAAGTGTAGAGCTAACACAAGTGCAAGAATTGTCATAATAAACAAATAAAAGGATAAATAATAACCTACACTAACACCCCCTCATAAGCATACTTAGGTGGGTAGAAAATAAGGTGGGTCTCGAAAAAGGGCCTGATGAGGTACCCGGGTATAATAAATGGGGAAAATGGGAACACCGCAAGGTACCCAAAACTAGTAATAACAAAGTAGAGAGAGAGAGAGAAAAAAAACCCGTTGCAAGGCATATCAAGAAGTTTGGCACCAAAAACTTATACAATGCTAAAGAAGTTTGGTGAGAAATGTGGTATGAGTCGACTGCTCAATCACAAAACTTGAAAAATAACTAACACTAGGCTTCACCAAAATAGCTCCATACAAGGCGACTGTCAATGGAGTGATGTTAAAAGTGTAAAAAAAACACCAAACATAATTCAATCAACTGCTGCAAATAGGTGTGCCACGATCCAAGAACAACAACTAAGGAAAAAAAGGCAAGAAAACAAAATCCTAAGTAATAGGAGTGTCATGATCCAAAAATAATTAAGACAACAAGGCAAGGACACAAGACCCAGAGAAGCATGATAAACACCACACCCTCCCATACTGTTGAATGGGTAGAGTGACGCTACAAATTTGTATGAGTTATCAAAATAACTACTTAAACACTGAAAAACTAGGCTTCACCAGAATAGATCCTCCATAAGAGATATTGTCAACATCTCTAAAAGTGTCAAAAATACATATACAACATTTCTCAACAAACAAAAGAGATAAAATACACATGTTAAATAAAATTTCTCAAAACAAGAAGCATTGCAATGCAGATGGTATAGAAAATGGAGCAAGAAGCCAAATGGCGGAGGAGCCATGCTTATAAAGTCCTCTCAATGAATGATTATATCACCACCACAAGTGATAAAAAAATCCACTCCAAATCAACACAAATGGATGAAAAAGATACCTATATATGATTTAGTGTGAAATGCACAAAAAGGTCATACAAAGGAGCATCAGAATATGTGTCAGGTTAATCATGTCTGACAGTTGAAATCTCAGGTTGATCAAGCCTAAGTGAAGGTCTAGATCTCATGTGTAGCTCATGATCCTCGGAAAGATTCAAGCAAACAAATATATCAATGTGTGATCCCAATGAAGTACCTACTCGAAAACCAATGTTGTGGTGAGAATGCCACTTAATAGGTGGAATAGGAGAAACAATACCCACCAATAAAACCCATAGAATGGAGTATACAATAACTGAATGCAGTGGTATGCTTCTCAAAAGAGCCATGCATGTGAAAAGAAGTGGAATACACAAAATGTGTTACTACAATAGGTATATGTATAGAAGTAGAACATGTAGGAACAAGGGCAATATGCTCAAGAGCATCAGAAGCAGAAGTAGGCTCAGAAATTGACAAATCAAGGTTAGTGTGTGTGGGAGTAACAATTACAAGTGGAATAGAAGCATGGGAATAAGAGTCCATAATGTGAGGATGATGTTGTAAGTGAATTTTTTTTACTTCAGGGAGTGAATGAGTTCATCTTTGTTGTGAACGAGGTTATGTAGAAGTGAGTTTTGCTTTTTAAGCGATGTGTTTTCTTCTACAAATTGTATTATGTCCTCTTGAAGCCACATACTTTAGAGAAAAGCATTTCATTATCCTATGGGTAAGAATCTATGATAAAAAGGAATGCAACAGGACATCGGACTTAGATGAAAATGCATTTGTCTTATTACAACACCCCCCAAATTTGGGCACTTTATAAAGTAGTGTGTTTTATAAAATAAATTGTACCAATGCATGGGAAATTTTAAAAAAAATGAACTTTTACAAAAGACGACTCTCAATTTCGAGCTACCGATCCAAAATTATTAAGGAAACAATTTCCCCTCGGTAATGGTCCATTTAAATAATGCATTTTTATTTTTTTAGTTTTTTTTTTAAATTGTTTGTTGTTATAAAAAATAGTAAAAAAATATTTTGTGGACATTTTTCCAACCAAAAAAATATTGGAGGGGGTTTTACTTACCCACTAGTAGGAAGCACCTCTATTAAGTCCTCATGTGACCTCCTATGTGACAAAGGGCTAAGGTATTTTGTGAGTTGGGGTATGTTGCTTGTTTCGAAGAAATTCACATCTGATTGTTATTTTTGGTGAAAACTGTCGTTTTTGGAAACTTGTCATTTTTGGCAAAACCTGCCATTTTTAGAAACCTTACAAATCTACCCTAAAATTGTCATTTTCGGTAAAGACACACACTATGTTTGCTTTTCGATCGCTTCTCCTAAACCACCTATTATCAAAAAATTTTGGTGAAGACCCAAAATGTTTTATACTGCTCTAGAAAAAAAACCTATAACTATTTTTTCCCTCCAATGAACACCGAGTCCAGATCACAATATTACCTTCCACACAAGTGATAGAGCCTTTTCCTCACATACCAAAAAATTTCCTCTACCCACATCTATGCAACCTACATACAAAATAACAACTACCTAGAAAAATTTGAAAAAAAATCAGAAAAACCAAAAAGTATTTTCAAGGATATCTGTACGAGAATATGTACCCTTCACCGGCCCTGCAAAAAAACAAACAACTTCAAAACTACTTATCGTCCCCAGTGGTCGATTTTAAAGTCACTCTAGGGGTTTTTGCATCTTTCGGATCTGATGGTTCCCTTCTTTTCACATAGAAATACACGTTGTAGAAACATACTAAACAATTCCATATATAAAAAATATAAAATCCTCACTTGTAAAGAACACTTACAAATGGATGTTTACATCATCTACCACTCTGATACTGTGAAAGGAATGATAACAAGATTGTTCCAAGCACCAAAGATCTCAAATGATAATAACACACCACATTTGATAAGCTGAAAGGAATTCGCCATAATAACCTTACAAAAGGATTTACAAACAAAGAGTTGAAATATTTTATATGGAAATCCATCATAATTTCATTGATTAACTCAATAATCAAGATATACATATAGGAGGAGGGACGTGTAACTACTACCCAGATCATTGGTGAAGAAATCCCACTAACTGATATTGGTAGTTAAGTTAACTCCACAATGTAACACTCTGATTTTGTATGTTAACTTGGTAAATGTTTTACATACTGTTATAGCTGCTGAAATGAAGGCAAACATGTTAAGATAAGTTCTGATCTTAAGAGAATGAGTTGCTAACTTGGATTCTTGTATGCTATGATTTATTGCATGGGACAGCAAATATTGTACTTGTGTGTTTGCTGATGTGACGACAAATTGTCGTATACTTGCTAAACTCTCTTTGCTGATTGACAGCATACCTTGAATCAATTTCACTTATCCAAGTATGCTGAGGTCCTCTTGTGATTTCTGTGTTGATTCACACTTGAACCGAACCCGAGATTGTTATGAACGTGCAGCGCCTGATTGCAGGTGTGAACAGCTAGCACGTAGATGCCAACGACAGGGGTTCGATTCTTGAACCCTGTACTGTCGAACTTGGGACCTCGTGAGGCAAGAAATGCCTGGACACGGGTGGCCTTGGCACGTAATCTGAAGGACGGAACGTCCTGCTCTGCATTAACGTGAATGTTAGTAGGGAGGATGGATGGAAGTTGTTAGTGTTAGTGGTTAGTATGAATTAAACCCTAAATTAATACTAAGTCCTAACATGCATCCTACCCTACTATCCTAAGTGGATTTTTAAATTATAAAAAAAAAATAAAAATGGGGAAAATAACCTAAGCCCTAATAACCTAAGGCTAAACTAAGACCTAGGTTGAATACTATATGCAACCTAAACTAATCCTAATCTAAGGGGTGCGCAGACCCTTGGAGGGAAGGGATAAGGATGAAGGAAAGGAATTCATTGGCATTTAATAAACAGTCCATACGTGGACAGCGCCAGTTTTGGCGGGGCAGGTAGGAAATAGAGGCATCTATTTGGAGATAGAGCCAAATTTGATTTTTGCTTGTAAATTTGAAAATTGAGTTCGCCAACTCAAGTGGCAGTGGCATGGAAAACTAGGAAAAGGCAGAGCCCTAATTACATTAATTGTTTTTGGTCCCCGCGACTAGTTCGCCTTGGAAAGTGTATGAGGGAATTTGATTTTTCATTGTGTCAGTTTGGCTTTTGCAAAGTTGCTCTGTATTTGGTTTTTCAGACTTGGTTCAGTCGAACCAGCTCTTGGCATTTGACATTTTCTTGGGGATTTCGAGGCTGTTGCTAAGCCTGAAGAAGAAAGAAGTGTTGGGGAGTTTGTGCTGTCGCTGTGGAAGGAAAAATGCGGCAAACGAAGTTTTCTTCGAGTTCAGGAGAAGAGATTACAGGCATGTTAAGCCCTTTCTCTTTAAAAACTCTTGCTTTGTTTAAGTGTCTCATTAAAATAACCCTGCTCTTGGGTTTTGATTCTATGACTGTTTTCGAGTCGATTCGAATTGGGTTTCATCGATTCTTGCTTCTTTTTGTTTGGAAAATGATATGATGAATCGTTCTGGTTACTCGGTTTTGATTTGTATTTGCTCGAATCAAATTGGAGATGAATTATTGTATTGGTTATTGACTGTATGGAGGTGTGAAATAGATATTTCTTTCACTGTTCGTGTTGTTGAAATTGTTACAGGCCATGTAATCATTCCTTATAGTGAAATTGCTTCCTTAAATGTAATCTTTTCTTTGCTATTGTGTTGGGAACTGTCCTTGTATGTAAAAGAAAAAGGGGAAGTGATGATACAGCTGTGTATATTGCTATGAATTGGGTTTCATTGAATCTGGCTGTCATTTTGGAAATAATAAGAAATATTGCCTCTGACTGCTGAGTTTAATTGTTTTTGTATTCCTCGAATGAGGTACCTTCCTGTGGGCTGGTCGTTTGACAGTAACGGGAAATTCGTTATGTGTATCTTGGGACTGTACACTTATTATGAGTTGTTTTCACTATTGAAACAATTGTTTATTGCTAACGAACTGGAAGGAAGGAAATAATAGTTGTTGAAGTAGTTCTTATTGAAAATTTCTTTAAGAAAGTAAATCCTTTTTCCTTGTATTGTTTTGGATTTTGGATGGAAGTGGCATTTGGGTTTCCTTTGAGTAATTGAACTCGAATGGAACGAAGTATTAGCATTATTTTTATTGTTGTACCTTTTCCTTGAGTAGGAACTAAACGAATACGTACTGGGTATTCGTGAAAGTAGGAAAAAGTTGATTGTTTTCCTCCTGAAGTTATTAATGGATTTCATTTCTCCTTGTTGAGAGAATAGGGTGGTTTTATTGTGTTTCATAGATGTTGTTTGGTCTTCCTGTTCGGACTGATTGACAAAATTACAATTGGTTGTATTTTGTGCAAAGAATGATTATATTCCCCTATGCTGTGATGGAAAATTGATTTCATTGCGTCCTATAGTTGAGGTTTGACCTCCTGTTTGGAATTGTCTGGTGAATGCGAACTTGACTTGGATTTCTGTTTTAAATGAATGGAAAATGTGGAAATCAGCTTGTTTTCTGAGTCTGTCCCGACTGTACCAAGATTACGCAATTGGCGCCCTACGCGGGTTTGCCTTTATTAAGGTATTGAAATATGATTATTATATTTGCGTTCTGTACTTCATTAAGAGAATGGAGAATGTTGTATTTGAAATTAACAGTTGACCGAGATAGAACTCGAATTGGATATCCATTGTTGTGGTATACTGGATTTAAATTGTACAGGCTGTGTGAGTTTGCTTTTCAATAAGAACGACTGCTATGCTATCTTTATAATTTGAGCTGTCTTGCTTAGATGAACACGATTTGGGTGTTTGAGTTCATTTTGATCAAAAGGGTTGTTCTTAATGAAATTTTAGAGAAATGAATTCTTATCTTTTTGCTATTTTGACTCTGAAAATAATATTGGAACTTTACGGTGCATAAGAATTTGGTTTCGCTGTAGGTAACAGCAATGTGTAATAGGTTATTATGAATTGTATGCGTTCATGGATATAAAAGGTCATTTGAGTAAGTGATTGCGTGATTGTATAACTGTTTGTTTGGTTAACAATACAGTGAGAGAAGTATGGAATCTTCTAGTACAGCAATTACATGGTCTGCATCTTGATATTGCTTGTTCTATCACGAATTCTTCCTTGTTTTCATTTAAAAGCTGATTATAAATGAAATTATTTTTGCTGCCGGAAAGTGAATTCCGAATGGATTTTGTAAGTTTCACTCTGAACTGTTATCTTGATTTGTCTTTCGTTTGGATTCCACTGTTAGGATAGTCATGTGGAAAGAAATAGAGATATGAATGAATGACTTGGAAAAACGATCTTTTCTTCTTTCATTCAGTTGGAAATCTGGAATTCGTGATTAATGAATTTTTATAGTGCTTAGATGGGAGCAACTATATGCATTGTTGTTCGCTTTCTTGTCTGTACTTGATTGCTTTGAATTTAATACACGAACTGAAAGGAAAGTAATGAGTTACATTTCAGTTAGTTTCATCCTTTGCATTTATTATTAATGAAAGGCGTGGAAAGGATAACAGTATGTTTAAAATTATGTGGAAACAGGACAGCAGTCTTATTGCTGATTGTGATAATATTTTGATAGTTCAGTTGTTATGCTGATCTTTCTTTTGTGCCTATTTTGTGATTGATGTTTAACTGTCGTTTCATAAAAGCAGGGTTCTTTTATTGAGACAGTTAGTTGAAGCACCTTATTTTAAGGATAAGTGCTTAATATGCTCAGTTCATTGAACTGACCCGTGCAAATCATTTTGCAGATGGAATTTGATTAGAATGAAGACATGGCTGTTTTCTGATGCTTCTTGATTAATAAAGGATGAATTGTAATTGTTGCTTTATTTCCTCTTCGAGGAATTGTGAAAAGAAGAAAATATATTCTTCTGTCCATGAGTTGTATGGATGTTTTGTATAGATTATGCCCAATCAGCTGGATTGGCAAATGTACAGATTATGACTTGAAATATTGAATACAATTACAAGTGTGATATTTTCAATAGTTATATCAGTTTGATTTTGTTATCTAATCTGGAAATATAATGTTATTTCTTGATTTGGAATTGTTATTTGTCCTTGGATGGATGCTAAATGGAAACTGATATCTATTCTTACCTAAACGCAACTTTTAAGTTGAAAAATGCAATTAGTTCATACTTGGGTAAAAATGAATTTTTAATTGACATTAAAAAGGATTAAGAAGAATATGATTCCATAATCGAAAGGTATTCATGATTAGCTTAGGAGATAAGGAATATCAATTAACTTTGGAATAATCGAACTTCGCTTTCGAACTCCATTAATGATCCCGTTTGATAAATTCAGAATAATGGATATAGGATAAGTATATCCGTAACTAATGGACCTTAACCATATAATGTTAAGGAGAACAAATGAATACTGTTCTTGGGAATTAGACCTCGTTTAAATGATGTCTAATAAGTTAAAATTCTGAATTTAGTTGCAGTTGAGAAAATCTTGGTTAAGTTTAATAGGTTAAACTTATCACGTCCGTCAGAACGGACTGCTTAATCCAATGATTAAGAAGTGAACCAAGTAAGGAAATGCAGCCCTTCGACACGAAGGAGAAGATGCATTGCAAGACAATGGATGGATTTAGTCCCTCTTAGCCCTATACAACTGTAACGGAAACGAGGATCAAAAGATCAACGTGGATGCTGAAAGTTGATTTTAATTATTAAATCGTATCCAAATCACTTGAGCAGGATGTGTATTCTCGATGGGAGAATTCTGTAGGACATTGGCATACGCCAGCTATAGCAAGGTGTCTCCATGAAGACAGGGTCTTCATGATGACACACTGTTGCAGCTGACATATTGCAATGCCCTCCTGAATTAAAACATCAAGAATACATAGGCTGAAGGTGTAATTGTGGACAGGGGATAGGAGTATGATCTGGTATACGGAGTGACTCCGGAATACTAAAGATAACTAAACACACGGGGTCGTGGGGAAACGACACTGTATGTCTGCGTATCTTTAGTTACCGGGAGTGCCTTCCTATACTCGTTCATATTACTAACTGTAATTGGGAGTTTAAACTAACCTTAAACGAAGAGGACTGGTAGGAACCAGGAAAGACCATTCTAGATAACAGGTGAAGTGAAGTGAAGGACATATTCCGTTGATGTGTATAACATCCAGGAATATGATCATGCAAAGCATGTGAAAATCTTTGGCCAAAGTATCGCAATTGTTGGTTGCGTTGTCCTTATCACTTAATTTAAGATGCAGGATGTCAGATGAATATCAGTAACAGATATTCAGATAGGCTTCTTAAATGGATCACTTCGATAACCAGAATTGGTTATGAGAACAGGTATATAGAATATACCATGCATAAACAAACATGAAGGATCGGTTGTTGCCGAGTCATGAAATGAAGGATCGTTGAAACTCCGAGCCATAAAAATGGAAGATCGGTAGTTCCTCGAGTCATTTACAGCAGCATATAGAATCTGTTATAAGATTGAATGGAATTAAATGTGTGTTCCATATTGTAAATATGCGAACAGGGAACATTTGTTTTAAAAAGAAATTGTGTGATCCAAACTGTGTTGTTTGGGCAGAGAACAATTATTAAAACTTGAACGTGTGTTTGAATTTTATAATTCATAACAGAGAACGTTATATAATTTTTTTTTTTTTTTTCCCTTGTTCTGGTATTTTAAAATGGGAATGTTACACTTGTACAAGACTAGCAAACTAACTCCACATAACTAGCAAGCTAACTCCACACAACCAGTACACTTAAGCAAGCTAACATAACAAGTGTAGAGCTAACATAAGTGCAAGAATTATCCTAATAAACAAATAAAAATATAAAGAATAACCTACACTAATAGATATGATAGATATGATATGATTGATTATGCCCGTAGTTGAGCTTCCATTCAGATTTTGTATTTTGATAGTAACCTATTTTGATGTTATACAATAGAGTTAGCACCATGATTTTTGAAAAACTATGATGAGCAACCCATATGCACATAAAAACAAACACACACAGATGAAACAAACCCAATATACATAGTAAGACAATTACACCAAGGTTATATATGAGCCAAGATGTAAATAAAATACTTGCAATTGGCTAAAAAGAAAAATAAAAGATTGAACGTAAAATAAACCCAATATACATTAACCAAGATGTAAATAGAAATACTTGTAATTGGTCAAAAACATAAGACTAAATATAAAATAAAGCCAATATACACGCTAATGGTATACACCATAGTTATGAATAAGCCAAGATGTAAACATAAATAGTTACAATTGGTCAATAATAGCAATAATGCAACACAAATTTCAATAAAGACATTTACCTATGCCCCTAATGTGTTCCACGGTGTATATTAAGTATATTTGAATTCCCCCTAACAATGATACATGTAAGGGAGATTGGATCAGACTGAAGAGTGGGGTCAAGTGAAACTCTTGTTGGTTTTTGTTGAAGATTGATCTAAGATTGAATGGGTTAGTGCTTCCGAGCAAGGATACATGTAAGGAAGGACACGAGATCCAAGATTACCCCAAGTGATAATACACGCGAGGGTTTGATTTGACTTACCCCTAAGGAAGGATACATGCTAGGGATAAGAAAAGTGTTTGATAGGATATTTAGAATGATCACTAGGATATGAGTAAAAATTTTGATATCGTTGGGTTGTATTGATAGTTGCTGATATTTTTGGAACAATTTTTCTGGATGTTTTTTATTTTGAATGTTTTTTTTTATTTTGAAAGATATGATTGTTTTCTGGATGTTTTGAATGTTTAAGTGCCAACGAGAATATGAGATGACCTGAGACCCTACCAAACACTATATAAATGGAAAATCTAGTCGAGATCAAGGGATGGAACACAATGAATATGGATGAACATAGACTTTGTAGCAAGTGATACACATCCTAACCACAAAGATCATGCAGTAAAAAGTGATTCAAACTGATACGGTAAGTAGAATAAGATGAAGATGTTCGATAGGTAGTTGTGTTAATATGCCCCCAACACAAGGGATACTCATATATCGTTCAGAAATAGATTTTTTTAGATGAACCACATTCATGGGATCTTTAAGCTTTGTGTCATCAATGGATAGCTTGTATTCCTCGCATCCAAGAAACTTTGTAGTAGCAATGTAAGGTCTCAACCAATTAGGTTCAAATTTTCCTTATTTTTCAAGCTCCTTGGTTATATTTTTCTAATTTTCCTTAAGTACAAGGTTGTTCATTTCAAACTGCCTTGGTTTTATTATTTTGTTGTAAATGTAGTGGATTCGATTCTAGTACACTTTTAAATGATCCAAGGCATGAACCCTCTTCTCATCTAATAGTTCTAGTTCAGCAAGATGTTTTCATCTGTAATCACCATCATGGACCAAGTTTTGTAAAGATATACATAAAGATAGGAGGTCAACTTCTATGGGTAATACAACTTCAGATCCATATACAAAGGAGAAGGGAGTAGCTCCTATTCAAGTACGATATGGTGTTTGATATGTCGAGAGAGTGGGATAGATCTGTGTATGACAATTATGACCATGCTTATCAAAAATATTTTCCAATATTGATTTGATCATTTTATTAGATGCTTCTACTTTATCATTACACTATGGATAATATGGAGTTGACCATTTGAGTCGGATATGAAAATTTCTGGCTAACTCCTTAACAGTTTTGTTTTTAAATGATTTGCCTTCATTTTTGACAAGGGAGGAAGGGATTATGAAATGGAATATGATATGGTTAAAAATGAACTCGAAAATATTTGAACCAGTGACGTAGGTTAGAAGTATGGCCTCTATCCAATTGGTAAAATACTCAATTACAGTGATAATGAAGGTATGACCATAGGAAGACATAGGCTCTCCTATTAGGTTGAGCCCCTATTGGGAAAAAGGCTAAGGTGAGGTGATAGGTTGAAGGGCCTGTGATGGTGCATGAATGAGATTGTCATTATTTGGCATGCTTAGCACTTCTTGATGAAGTTACATACATCAAACTCCATAGTGGACCAATAATAACCCACGTGCAATATCTTTTTGGTTAAGATCATGTTACTTGTGTGTGTGCCACAAATACCTACATGTACCTCGATTAGGGTTTTCTTTTCTTCATCTTGATTGAGACATCTTAAGATAGTCCCATCATAGCTTGTTCAATATAGGGTGTCAGTGAGAAGAGTGTAGCGCAAAGCACGCTGTGTTAAGGATCTTTTTTTGTGGGAATTTATATTGTCAGGGTAGGTCTTATCACAAATAAAAGTGTAGATATCATGAAGTCAAGGATTTTTAGGACCAACTTTCTCACATACCATGGTTGACTCCAGAAAATCGTATATGACCACCTAAATATGTTCAAACAAGAAACTCAGTGTGGATTTGATTGATATCAAATTCAATACTTGGTATGCAATATTATTCATGGCATCTACTTATTTGTTGTGTGCGAGGAACTTGTTTAAAGGTGATGATCCTAAAGTAACCTTTGAGACTATCTACCATGAGCTTATAGGGAATAAGTTTTCCTTCTTTGACTTGATATTCTCCATTTACCCATTTAATAATCAAGAGAGAGTCTCCATATATTATTAATTCTTTAAGATGCCAAGATATAGCAAATTTTAAACTAGCTATAAGAGCTTCATATTCAATGATGTTTTTTGTGCATGAGAAAGCAATGCGATAATATTTTGGGATAATATCTCCATCCGATGTGCATAGTAGAATACTAGCTCTTAACCCATGGATGTTGCAAGAGCCATCAAAAAATAAATACCACAAAGGAATTACATCAACATACAATATTTCTTCATCCAAGAATTCAAAATGAAGCGGTTCTGAGCTCGGTAATGGTGTTGTGGAAAGTTGGTCTACAAGAGCCCTGCCCTTTGATTACTTTCTGATTGATAAATTCTATATAAAACTCACTAAGTAGAATAACCTAGCTAGAAATTATACATGTTAGAATAGGTATGGATAGTAGATATTTGAGAGGATCTAATTTAGCATCGAGCTTATTTGTATGATTGAGCAAGTAATTTCATGACTTGTGAAATGTGAATGCTACTACTAAGCATACCTTTTCAACTTGTGTGTACTAGATTTCGTGAGCAATAATATTTTTTTCTAAGATAATAAACCACTTTTTCCTATCATTTATCATTATTTTGTGCAAGAAATGCCCCTATGGCATGTTCTATAGTGGATGTATAGAGAATCATGGGCTTATCTTGAATGGGCAACATGAGTACCGAAGGAGTTGATAAATATTCTTTCAAATTGGTGAAAGAATCTTGGCATTCCTGAGTCCAATTGAAATGTACATCTTTTCTACAAAGATGATTGAAATGGTTACATTTGTCTGCTAGTTGAAAGATGAAATGCCGAATGGACTGAATTTACCCTTGGAGACCTCTTAACTGGTGTAGAGTCTGTAGGGGGGCCATCTCTATGATTACTTTTAATATGGTGAGATCAACTTCAATTCCTCTCCGTGAAACTATGAATCGCAAGATCTTTCCTAAAGTTACACCAAGCACACACTTCTTAGGGTTAATTATTATCTTGTATTCTCATAAGCGCTCAAATATGCATCATACAATGGTTTAATGGTATACTCTTATTTTTGACTTCATGAGGATATCATCTACATAGTCTTTCATGATGTCATGTAGCATGTTGTGGAAGATGACTGTCATTGATCGTTGATAAGTGGCTCCTACGTTTTTAAGGCTAAAATTCATCACCTTATAACAAAACATGCTTTGAGGTGTTGTAAACATTGTTTTATGTTGATCTTGTTCAGTGATTTGGATTAGATTATAACCTCAAAAGCCATCCATTAGAGATAGCATTTCATTGCCCATTGTAAAATCAATGATTATATAAATGTTGGGTAAGGGAAAATCATCCTTTAGACAAGCCTTGTTTATATCACAGAATTCAGTGTAGATTTTGATCCTTAGTGTCTTCTTAGCGACGGGTACCATATTGGATATCCATTCTGAATAACTTTCATAGAATCTTGACCCTTCTATATGGTCTTGTGCCTACTTGGATTTGACTCTATAACTTATTGAGAGTGTTTTCTTTCTATAAATGTCTATCATTGTTAAACCCTAGTTTTCGGTCGCGTTGTGAAGCCCTCTGAACATTTTGACAAAGATATCAAACCCTAACCATGGATAGGAAACCCTATAAAACAAACATTGGTTGGGTTATGGGCACCCCCGTGTACCAGTGATATTAGTAATACTCTAAATAGACCTCAAACCACATGTCATTCTCCACCTAACATGTGATATCTGAATGAAATCAACTCGATTTGGAAACCTCTTTGATAATGCTTGAGTTGAGTTTGGCTCTTGCTAAAATACTTTGAGAATGGATATTTGAGTGTTTGTGGAAAACAGGAATTGATTCCTTAACCTAGTAAGAAGCTTCAAACCTAATGAGTGATACCCTAATGAATTTGGATGTTCCTTTGTGATGTTTAGGGATCCTTGGGTGCCTTTTGTAAGTGTTGTAAGTGAGTGTATCAATGTAGTGTCATAGGATTTATAGGTTAGCAAATGAGGTAGGGTTATCTTGCTTATATAGGGTTCTGAAGGTGAATTATTGGAGAAAGGCCAACCTAAAGGGAGTAAAAGAGCCATCAGATAATTTGGAACTTGTTGTCGCCCTTAAAATCCCCCTCATTTTCCAAGTCAAGTTTCAAAAAATTTGTGTTGGTGCCTTGGAGAAATTTGTGCTTTAAAGTCGTGGGTGCTCAGTTTTAATCTCGCCCTTTCACTTGAAAATTCTTCAGTCTTCGCAGTTTGAATTATTTTCTATTTCCCCATCTGGATGCTTGAAAATTGTTCCTTCATTTGAATGTTGTTGTCAATCCTTCTCTTTGGTTATGGATTGTGTCAAGCCTAGTATTGTTTACAGTTTCTCATTCCATGGAGAACAATTTGAAATTTAAGCATAAATGGTGGCATTTTTCCCCTTCTCTGTATTTTTCTATGGTCGTCTTCCCATCAAATTCTTTTCCAACATCTGTGAATACGTGGTCACCTCTAATTGGATGTGGTGTGGCGGGTCTGTTGTGAACTTGTGACTTTTGTTACATTTGCAAAAAATGTTGAATTACCCTCGTGTCTCCGTTGGATCCTAATTGGCTAAAACAAGCGATGGTAGAAAGGCGGGCCCTTTTTTTTGTGATGCGTTGAAAGGTCAAAGGTGGAAAGGTGGGTCCTTTTTGTGTTTTTAGGCATTATGGCGAAAGGTGTAAAATGTAAAAAGAATGCCTAAGGCCCACAAAGGGACATATGGCCATTTTTAAGTCAAAAGCGGAGAGGCGGGTTGTCAAGACACTTTAGGAATTTTACCTTTGTTTCCAAAAGGGCGTAAAGTTATAAAGTGAAGTGCAACCCCACTGATGCCCAAGTGAAGCCCATGTTGATGCCTGCGTTGAAAATTCAAAGCATGAAGGCGGGCCGTCAAAGCAATTTGGGAAGTTTTGCTTTGTTTACATAAAGGGCTTAAAGTTATAAAGTGACCCACAGCCCCGCTCATGCAAAGGGATAAAGTAAAATGTTGAGCCCACGTTGAAAATTCAAAGCAGAGAGATGGGTCGGCGAAGAACTTTGAGTTTTTGAGCTTTTCTTTGAAAAGAGTTAAAGTTGTAAAAGTGAACCGCGACTCCATCCCCACTCAAGTAAAGCCACGTGTTAAGCCCGTATCAAAAGCAGATGGATGGGCCGAAATGTTCTGAAGTGCCATTTCTCTAAAAGGTACAAAATACAAAAGTTTTCCCCATACCCACTTCAACTAAATCTCTCCCACGTGGACGGATCAAATTAAAAGTTTGCAAAAACATGTTTAACGGTTGTATTACAGAGCATCGTTTTTTCCACCATTAACACTTCTGCAAGAACCAAGTAACTGAATGTGACCATTTTTGGAAGCTATTTAGTGGGTTCTCTATGCAATTGTTAGGGGTTGGATGCTGGTACTCTGTAGATGCAATAGATTTGAAAGTAATCAATATAGAAGTTTTTCCCTTTCTTCCTCTGCTATTCCATCTTTCCTTGTTTGAATTTGTGAATCATCCATCTTTGCATGCTAAGAAACTTTGTGTTCTTGTTAATATGATTTCGGGAACTTTGTGTCTATGAAATTATATCTGTTATAAATGTGAATGATTCCATTCTGCATCTCCTTTTCTCAATACACATAAGGTTATACTCTACTATCTATATTACCTAAAAGTATTGTTATGTTCTTCCTCTCTCATCTCCTTAGTTCTTCTATTCTTTCGTATTGATAATATTTTGGGCATAAAACACTTCAAAATATCAGGAATCCCCACTTTGAAAGTTGTACATTTATATATAAGTTTTGGTGCTTGCTTTCAATAAGGGAAGCTCTCCCATAAAGAGGAGGGACTTATTGTCCCTTGACTATGGCTTGTTAAAGTACATTTTTAAAACCCAACAGAACTAAAATAAAATATGGAGGATATGTCGATGCAAAATTGAGTAGATAGGCTAGGACCATATATAAATTATTGACCAAATTGTATGACCTTGACTAGGGATGAAAATATGATTAATGAAGTTTGCATCTAGTTAGGTTAACTTAGTATATGGATTTTACGCATTCTACCCTCATAATGTGTTAGCATATCATTGTGCAAAGATAAATAAGCTATACAAGAGACCTAGAGATGTACTAAATGGGAATATAAAGGTTGTGTTTATCTTAGTAAAAGTGCATTGTCAAAACTAGTAGTGTTAAAGAGTAAATTTTCAAATTTGAGTGTCTACATTTACCCCCCTTAAGTATGAAATGAAAATTATATGCTTAAAGGAAAAGATACTTATGTGTGTAGACACACTTTGTCTCTGCTCAGAGTTTGTTTTACAGAGTCATGGTGTGTTTGGTGTTAACATGTTCCATGATGAAACCTATAACAGAAAGTGTAGTCGATGTCCTTGTTGATGGCGATCATAACACCCCTGATTGTTGCAAATCGATAAATTTAAACTATCAGTGTGATTGCATAACATGGAGCTTTTCCCAAAGTGTGGGATTTTACAATCAAGAAATCTCTCCAAATGAAGGCTAGTTCCTATTCCTCTATTATGATATAAACACTCAAATTTTAGAGGGTCTATTCTAAAATCTACTCTAACTTACCAAGGAGACAGGGTTGGAAAGATTGCAAGAAATTAAACCTAAGCTTATGGAGGTGATGCACTAAGAAGAATGTTGAACACGTGCTTTACATGGAGATGAAAACCAATAAGTTTGAAGGGGGTGAATACACACCATAAGTCAACCATTTGTTATGAATTCATTCACCATTAAACACATACCATTAAATATGTAACACAATTTAACATGCACAGTTAACCAAAATTGCAATGAGAGATCAGGAGAATGCAATGAACACAAGAGATGGTTAAACTTCATCCACAGACTTATATTATTGCTCCACATATTTGATATCATGCATTACAATGGCCAAGAGGCACTAATTTGCATTTCAACTTGAATGGGAGGTTTGAACTCCAGAAATCCACTTACAGCTAAGAGAAGAAGGGAGCGTGCAAAGCAAGATTATCCAACCTTTTGAAATGAGACCCACCTTATAATATATATGAAGAATGAGAGAAGGGAGAGAGAAAGAATTTTAAATCTTGCTTCAACCACCCAAAAATGCATTAAAATATCTTGCAACAATGATGGGTGCCACTACAAAACACATGTCTCCTTGTAATTTGCCTTGTTGGAGAAGAAAGGAGGCCCACACCTCATCATTTTGGTAGGTGGGAAATCTGGAAACACCCTTTAAAATGGCTGACTATATTTCTTCATTTTTCAATACTTGTCCTTACTAAAATTAATAAGACCAATCTTAGTTGTGTAGAGGACACTGAGAGATTTCTAAAAAGTCTGATTTTGTGCAAATCTAAGCTTCCAATAAAAAGTTATGGCCATATGAAGATGATGGTGTCATACTGCAATAAATGTCAATGGTTACCTCTGCATTTTTGGACTCTGAATTGCATCACATCCTCTGAAATCTGAAATTTTGGATTTTTGGGATTTGGAACTTCGATAATTTTGATTTTGGAATTCAGGTTATTATTCATCACTCAAAACGGCTTGAGAGTTCTGAAATGTCGAACCTTCGAAGTTTGAAATTCGGACTTTAGAGTTTGGAATCTGAAACCATGTCGTGTGGCGCTGTTCACTAGGTTGACTCGACAAAAGTTCTGAAATGCCAAAACCCTGATGTCTGAAAATTAGACTTCAGGTTTCAGACATTTTTCCTTTTTGGAGGTTCGGGTTTCAGGATTTTGGGGGTTTGGGTTTCAAGATTTTGGGGGTTTTGGATTTCGGATTTCGGGGTTTTAGATTTTCAGGGTTTTAGGTTTGTGCATCCATCCAGTCATCGCATATTTCCAAAATCTTGAAAGCCTGAAGTCTGAATTTTGGACTTCGGGTTTCAAACCTTTTTTCCTCCCCGCGTGGCACTATTCACCATGAGCTCCCAAGACTTCTGAAACCCCGAAGTCTGAATTTCAGAATTTGGGTTTTGGAATTTTCGCTCCTTTTTCACACTTCTTTCCGCCGAGTCCCCGAATTCACCTTTGGCCTACCTCCGAACGCCCTCATGTCCGAAGTCTAAATTTTGGACTTTGGAGCTTCTTCATTTCCCGAACTTCTCTGCAATGTGCTTAGCCTGTCTAACCTATTCAGCCGATCCTGAAGTGTGATCTCTCCTGGCCGAATCAATCCCTCATTTTTTTCTCCATGGCGTCTTGTTCATCCAATTTCACCTGAGGGGCCAAATTGGATAATACTCATTAGTAAAAAAAATAACTTTAACTCAAATGTAAAGTGTAACATGAAATATTTGCATTTGCATAAAAATAAAATGAAGCGATATAAACAAGTAAATAATGTACCTATTTTTTTTGTGGAGGGATAAGCTCTAGTGATTTGTTTGTACTTGAATATTTGTGTTGTTGAAATTTCTAATGGATTAATGGTGACCAATCCCCAATTGTGCCAAGGAGAATCAAAGAGTTGGGTGCATACAAACCAACATGGAAATAAATGAGAGATATAAGAAGAGTGAAGTACTGAATGAATTCATGAAGGAAGAAGACCTTGTATCAAAGTCATTCAACATCTTTGATATTTTCCCTTTAAATGTAAAATGAAAGGAAGTACTACCTATGAACAACTTAGTCGCTTTAATACCTTCCATAACCCCACGGAGCACACCACTACAGACAAATCTAGGCCCAAATTTGTAAATAAGGACACACATTAGAAAAGAGAATGATTTCCCTTATTCCCTTCCCATGTGTTACACAACTGAGTAGAAATTATGATGTACTAAAATGTAAATGCAGAAGGGAGACTAAATACCTAAGATTCCTAAAACTGTAGTAGAAACTGAGTATCATGGTGAAGAATGATTGAATTAGTTCATGTCCCCTTGTTGTCACCCTCAAAATTCCCCCCTCATTTTTAAATTCAAATTCAAAAATTTTGAGCTCACGCCCTCCAGAAGTGTTCAAGTAAAGTTGGAAGTCCGAAAAGATAGAGAAATTCATGCTTTGAAGTTGTTTAAACTCTCCAGTCTACACGTTTTGATAAATTTTCCGTTTTCCTGTCTAGACGCGTGACAATTTTATTGTTTTCCTCATTTGAATGAAATTGTCAATATTTCTATGGCCATGGATCATTGAACCTTGTATTGTTTTCAATTCCTTGGTTCGTGAAAGAAATTTGAAAATCGGGCGCGAAATGGTGGAGTTTTCTTCTTCTCTGCATTTTTCCACAGTCGTGAATGACGGGCATTTTCTTCCCCATAAAATTTTGGCCCCATTATCCACGAGTATGTGGAAATATCTAATTGGATGCGGTAGGACAGGGTCCTTTTTACTTTTTGATCCTTTTTGTAAAAAGGGCTAAAAGTCATAAAGTGACCTGCAGCCCCGATCATTCTATAAGGGAAAAATTCAAATGTTAAGCCCGCATCAAAAGAGTCAAAGCGGTGAAGCGGGGAAGCGGAGAACTTTAAAGTTTTGAGCCTTTTTGTAAAAAGGGATAAAATTCATAAAGTGACCCGCAACCTCGATCATGCTATGAGGAAAAATTCAAACATTGAGCCCGCATTTGAAAGTCAAAGTGGGGAAGCGGGCCATCGGGGAGATTTGAGAATTTGAGCCTTGTTTTCATTAAAGGGGCTTAAAGTTAAAAAGTGACCCACAACCCATGCCCACGCCAAGGAAAAAGTCAAATATTAAGCTCGCATCGAAGGTCAAAGCAGAGTAGGCAGGCCGGCAGAGAAATTTGTGTTTTTGAGCCCGCATTGAAAAAAGGTAAAATTATAAAAGTGACCCATGACTCTGTCTCCACTCAAGTAAGGCCACGTGTCAAGACCATATCAAAAGTGGGGTGAAGTAGACCAAAAATGTAAAAAATGCCAAATCTCTATAAAGTCACAAAATGCAAAAGGCATCCTCCATGCCCGCTCCAGTAAATTTCTCCCACGTGGATGACTCTAGTTTAAAGTTTCAAAGGCAAGATGAACGGTTCAAATTCAAAGTTACAAAATGAGTGTAATGGTTGCATTATGAAAAGTCTAGTTTTTCCCGCCATTGGTGTTTCTTCGTGAATCAAGAATCTGAACGGACGCAAATGATTGAAAAGATTGTAAATTGTTTCTTGCTAACAAAGAATAAGTTGTAACCATTTCTTGCAAGATATTTAATGGCTTCTTCATTCCATTGTAAAGGAGGGCGATTGATCTTGTAGACTCGAGAGTGCATTGTACCTGGAGAAAGCAAAGGAAATAGTCCATTTTTCTTCTACTTCCCTCCACTCTCAAATTTCTTCTATTCTGAAACCATGTACAACTTGTGTTTAAACAATCAATACAAGAAGAAGGATTTTCTTGCTTTCTTTGACTAAGGGGTTTCTTGATACTTTTTGATCGATGAATTCTATTTGGTCTTGTTGTTATTTACAGAGTTGTTTCTTCTCATGAATGCATGTGTTGAAGTTTCTAACTAGTGCGTGCAGGAATCTGATTTTCTACCTACAACATTAGTTCTCCTACCTCTTTTCTCACTCCCTTTCCCACCTTCATAGAAAATTCCCCCCTTGCAGATAACTGCAAGAATTTTCCGCAGGGTTAGTGGAGTGCCCCTGTTGGATCCCTGGCCGAAAGGCCACCATAGAAATCCATGCTTTCTTGTGCATGCATACACGGCAGCTGCACTGGTTAAGTAGAGGGACTTAGATTCCCAGAGTGTTGGCAAGGAATTCACAAATTTGTCCACCCAAAAAATTTCCTCACCAATAGTTTTTGGCACCCACCGTGGGGCAGATTTAGCAACATCTACACCTGAATGCGACCGCAAGGTCAGAAAATTCAAAATTCAAAAAAGAGAAATTTTTTTTGGAATTTGAATGGCTATATGAGCCACATGGATTCAAATCATGGCTATTCTGGGAAACCCTCCTGTTGAAAGACCCGAATTTCTCTTCCACATCCAAGAAGATGTTGCTTCAGATTTGAGGGAAGCTATCTGGCATAATAGACAAAGTGCCAATCACTACTTCATTTCCACGAGAATTCTGGACCTTGAAGAAGAAAGTGCTACTAAATTGGAGAGGCAAAGACAAATTCCAGCACCGTAAAGAAGATCATATATTTTCAAGCTGGTGGATAGAAGATACACCTGGCAACAGAGACAAGGAGGACAAACTGATCCCATTTTGAAGGAACTTCAAAGGAGACAAGAGCTACTAGGAATCCAGAGGCTTCCTTTTCAAGCAACCGGTCACGTTGGGAACCTGAGTGTTAGCCAATCCTTTGGATGGTGAATTTCCATACATCAACGAGAACCTTGTAGACTTCACTGACGTGGAGACCGAAGAAGAAGCTAGAGAAAGAGAGGCGAGAGCTGAAGAAGAAATAAGAGCTCAACTCAAAGAAATCGAGAGACTTCAAGCCGAGGTAGATGAAAGAGCAGTAGCAGAAGCCGCAACCTTAGCAAGGTTAGAAGCTAGAAGCAGAAATAGAATGGGGGATTGTGATCATGAGTGTGAAGTGCGTGAGGCCCGTAGGCCTAATGTACCATGGGGAGGAAACAATGGTCCACTGGCTCTTGCTCAACCACTCCATGAGCTACCAAGAGGCTCGAGAAAAAACTTCCCAAAATTCAGAGGGGATGGTTCTCAACTCCTTGAAGAGCATGTAGCAGCATTTATCACTGCTTGCGGTGTGTTGGGTGTTGAGGATGAAGATGTGTCAGTCTGACTCTTTGTGGAGTCACTTCAAGAGAAATTTGTCAAATGGTTCTACATGCTACCCCGAGGTCCGTCACCTATTGGGAGGATATAAGAAGTGCATTCGAACACAGGTTCAAGAGCACAGAATATTGTCAGGATCTTTTGGTCCAATTGGTACAAATGAATAAAGAAACCTCCGAGTTAATGAGGGACTTTGTAGCAAGATATGATAGAGTGATAAGAAGGATCCCTGAAGATGTGGTGCCTCTTGAAAATAATTTGAAGAGGTTTTTCATCAGTGCTTTGCCATCAGAAGTAGGTTTCTTCCTCAGAAGAGCCCAACCAAGAACATTAAGGGAAGCCCAGGACTATGCAATAGAAACCGATGATGATCTAATCCTTTCCGAAAAGGTGAAAGGCCCCAATGGAAAGCAAAAGGGTCAGAATTCAAACTCTGTCACCACATATCCGTTGTTCCAAAAAATGAAAAATGACTTGGTTTCCTTGAAGAAGCAGCTATCTCAGATCACAATGCGGAATGCTTCAAGGAAACCAAACCCTCCAGATAGGCCAAGGATTTCTCCACCTCCTCATCGGCTTGCTCTTGAAGCACCACCAGTCAATGCCATTTGTGACACCAAAGAGCCAAAGGAGGAAGCAGAAATTGATGAAACTGAAGAAGAAAATATGGAAGACTATGAAAACTATCTTGAGGTCAAGGAAGTTGATATGCACAATGGCCTAATTGAGTACGTTGATGATGAAGATGAGGATGATGAAGAAGCTCCAAGTTTCTCATGTGTTGTTTTCACTCGTGCACAATCCAGGAAAGGTGCTTCATCCTCAACGGTTGTGGTAAAGGATAAGAAGAATAAAGAAGATTCTCCTCCATAGGTCACACAAAATAAAATCATCAGCAGAGGATCACCATTACCACCTTCTATGGAGTCGGCCAAAGAAAAACCAGACTCACTAGTTGTCAAGGATCATGCTACTATGCCAAGTAAGTCATCTAATTCTTCTCCCAGCTCAAAAGTTGCTAAGAACAATTATCCTTTAAATGTTGTTCCTGCAAAAACATCTAAGGTTCAATCAAAAGCTACACCCTCACCCCCTTCCAAGCCAATTGCTACACCTGAAAAGGAGAATTCAACACCCAAAGTAGCAAAGCCTCTACCATGTAAATCTTCCTCCATTTCTAGAACCTCTTCCTCACTCACCATAACCCCATTTGACTTTGTGGAACATGCAAGCAAAACCAAAGTCCAACTCTCAGAAATAGAATACCTACAAACACACCCTGCCTAGTTTGACAGGTTCATTAATGCAGTTCGTGGTGGTAACCCTGTATCCTCGAGTCCTAATTCTAAAGGCTTACTACCCACACCACACACCTTCCCAAAACATGCTAGCCCTCAGTGCCTCCAAAACCAACAGGGTTGAACCTTTCTACCTGTCACTCCTCATTAAAGGCTTCCAGCTAAATAATTGTATCATAGATTCCGGAGCCTCAGACAATGTGATGCCAGCCAAAGTTGTAAATGCTCTAGGCCTCACCTTGACCTGGGTAAATGGCACCTGCTACTCAATGGAATCCAAACAAGTGCCATTGGTAGGAAGAATCAAAGATGCACAGGTAGCACTAGCTGATTTTCCAGACAAGAAGGTGCTCCTAACCATACTGGTAGCAGACATCCCAACATCCTTTGGTATGCTATTGAGTAGGAGTTTCTGTAGAGACCTGGGTGGAGAGATAAAAATGGATTGGTCATCTGCAACTATCCCAGTAAAAGGTGAGATGAAGAAGTTTCTACCAGTAAGAAAGATGAAGTTCACAGTACGAAATTCTGATGATCCGAAAGCAAACATTCTCTTTCAAGATTGTGGGCTAGGAAACTACTTCCTCACATCAAAAAAGAGGAGAACTTGCCACTTCTCATGGAGGAAGAGGAAGATCAAATTTGGACAATGGAATTTGATGGTAGTCATTCCATTGTGGGCTCAGGAGCTGGTGTAGTATTGTACTCTCCTTCCAATGAGTTGTACCCATTTGCCTACAAGCTGCAATTTGATAATACAAATAACATTGCAGAGTATGAAGCACTACTCTTAGGCATGAGTGCAGCAGAGGACATGGGAATCAAGAAAATGAGATGTCAAGGTGATGCAGAGGTTGTAGTAAAGCAGGTCCACCAACAATATCAGGTGAAGAATCCAAGACTCCGGCATTACAGAAACAGAGTGTGGGACTGCATTGAATCTTTTGATGCATTTTCCATTGAAGCTATTCCAAGGGAACAGAATGAAAAGGTTGATTCTCTTGCAGTGTCAGCTTCCCTAGTGACACCTCATCCTTCTTTTGGTAAAGACAAAGTGACCATTGAAATGGTATTCAGGCCTAGTGTACCAGACAATGCAAATCATTGGCAAGTCTTCAATGATGATAACCAAATTCTAGCCTTTTTAGAGCAAAGGGATAATTTCAATAATCTCTTCTTCGAAGGAGGTGAAAATCCACACCGAGAAGCAGTCCCCAAAGAAGAGAAAGAAGGAATTGAAGGGATTGATGATGAGGGAGTAATCAAATTGAAAGGGAACAAAATTCCCAAAGGCCTAGTCTCTTTAGAAGACCTCTTTGACAAACATGACAGATTCATTCAAGAGAAAGAAAAGCAATCTTCTCGGTGCCCAGCTGATTTTGATAAAGAAAACATTGGTACCCTCGGAGGAGCCAAAGATGGTCAATATTGGAAAATGTTGCTCACCTGAAGAAAAAAGAAGGTTTGTTGCATTACTCAAGAAATACTCAGATGTCTTGGCCTACTCTTATGATGAACTCAAATCCTTCCAGCCAAAGGAAATGCATCACTCAATTCCTTTGAAGCAGGGTGTTAAGCCCTTCAGGCAGAAACAAAGGTCATACAACCCAAAGATTGTTGATACCATCAAGGAGGAGGTAACGAAGATGCTTAATGCAAGGATCATCTTTCCCATCCACCATTCAACGTGGGTGGCTAACATTGTGCCAGTGTGGAAGAAGAATGGTGAAATAAGGATATGGGTAGATTTTCGCAACCTGAACCAGGCATCACTAAAGGAAAATTATCCTCTTCCTATCATGGACCATATCTGTAAGCAGTCACTGGATCTGAAATGCTTTCATTACTTGATGGATTCTCAGGATATAATCAAATCAAAGTGGCAGAGGAGGACCACACCAAGACAACCTTTACAACACCTTGGGGCACTTTTGCCTACAGCAGAATGCCTTTTGGCCTAATCAATGCAAGAGCTACATTCCAAAGGGCAATGGATTTGGCCTTCAAATATTTGAAGCATTGCATTGTCATATATCTTGATGATCTCACAATATTTTCAAAGAAGAGGGGAGATCATATCTATCACTTGGAACAGGTACTTGCAAGGTGTAGGAAACATGGCATATCACTAAATCCAAAAAAGTGCATTTTTGGAGTCACAGAAGGCAAGTTATTGGGGCACATTGTGAACAAACATGGAGCACACATTGATCCTGAGAGGATTAGATCCATTCAAGCATTAGCCCTGCCCACAAGCAAGAAAGGAGTTCATTCATTCTTCGGAAAGGTGAACTTTCTTCGTCATTTTGTGCCTGAGTTTGCTGAGTTGACGAAGCACATCACTTCCATGATGAAACCACAAGAAAAATTCAAATGGAACAATGAAGGGAAGGCAACATTCGAAGAGATCAAGAAATCCATTACCAAGGCTTTGACTCTTGTATCTCCATATTTTAACAAAGAATTCATCATGTATTGTTATGCATCAGAACATACACTCTCTACCATTCTCATTCAGAAAAATGATGAAGGTGTGGAAGCACCTATTGCTTTCATGAGTTGTCCTTTGAAAAAGCATGAGCTAAAATATAACCAATTGGAGAAGCATGCCTATGCAGTGGTCAAGGCTATAAAAAACTTCAGGTTTTACATCCTCAATTCCCATACAGTGGTGATGGTCCCTGACAATGCAATCAAGTCCATCTTGACACAGTAGGATCCAGAAGCTAAAAGAGGAAATTGGATTGCAAAGACTCAAGAATATGACTTGGAGATTCAACCCTCCAATCTGGTAAGGGGAAATGGCTTGTGCAAGTTGATTGCTGAAGATGAAACACTCAAAGTTCAACATGGCGAAGAAAATTGTGCTTGCTCAACTTGTTCAGAAGACAACCCACAGGTTCTCTTTGTCACCACTACTGATGAGTGGTATATTAATATTGCCTATTACCTGACTTATGGATAATGCCCTCCCCATCTTGATTACAAGCAAAGGAGAACACTCAAGCTGAAGGTAGCTAAATTTGTAATCTAGAATCATGTGCTTTACAAAAGAGGCCTGGATGGTTGTTTCCTCAGGTGCGTAGATAAAGAGCAACAAGAAAAGTTGCTTAAAGCATACCATGACCAAGCATGTGGTGGACATTTTTTAGCAATGGTCACTGCACACAAGATCCTCCGAGGAAGGTATTATTGGCCCACCATCTTTGCAGACACTCAAGATTGGGTTTCTAAATGCAAAGCATGCCAACAGTTCATTGGAAGACCATAACTCGTTGCATTACCACTCAAGCTTGTGGTTATTGAAGAACCATTTCAACAGTGGGGGCTGGACTTCATTGGTGTTCTGAACCCTCACTCAAGTGCGGGGCACACCTATGTACTCACAACAACAGACTACTTCACCAAATGGGTGGAAGCCATTCTGTCCAAACAAGCCAACACTGAAACAGTATACAACTTCATCAAGGAGAATATCATAGTCTGTTTCAGAGTGCCACAGAAGATTGTAGCAGATAATGCTACCTATTTCTCTTCAAGAGAGCTGACCGAGTTTTTCTATAGCTATGGAATCTCCCTATCTCATTCTTCTGACTACTATCCACAAGGAAATAGATAGGCCAAATCAAGCAACAAGAACATTGTGACCATTTTCCGCAAGCTTGTAAACAAGAATCAAAGGAATTGGCACAAAAGGTTGTACGACGCATTATGGGCGGATAGGATCACTCCCAAGAAGGCAATAGGTATGTCACCATTCCAACTACTGTATGGAGTCGAAGTAGAAATTCCTCTCATGATCGAGATGCCAGCTCTCAAGCTGCTACAGGAAATAGAAGATGGTTAGTACAAGGATTCCATTGACAAGAGGATCCTCTTTCTTGAGAAGCTAGAAGAAAATAGACTCCAAGTGGTGGATCGCATTAAGGAGCACCAATTGAAAGTAAAGAATATTTTTGATAAGAAGGTCAAGGCAAGAGAATTCAAAGTTGGAGACTTCATCCTACTATGGGACAAGAGAAGAGAACCAAAAGGCAGCCATGGAAAGTTTGATTCATTATGGCTCATCCCATTCTAGATTCATGAAGCTTGTGGCGAGAACACTTTTCTTCTCTCATATTTGGATGGAACACCGCTAGAATTACCTCGGAGTGGGAAATACTTGAAATTGTATCATCAGTGAAAGTGGGTTGTTCCCCCGCCTTGTACCATAGGTGTGTTTCCCTTTCCGTTGTGTGGTTTTGTTTCCCCTTCTATTGTGTGTCGTGTGTTTCCTTCTCGTTGTGTAATTGTGTGTTTCCTTCTTCTGATATTTCTTTCTTGAAGTTGTACATGACTCTGCAAGGCCCAATGGATAAGGCACTGGTCAACGAATTACAGGGTCTAGAGATTGAGATTCTGGATTCCCATGTCATGTCTTCACTATGCTCAGTCCATGTCATGTCCCCAAGCTAAAGCCAACTGTTGTCGCCCTCAAAATCCCCCCCTCATTTTTTAAGTCAAATTTGAAAATTTTGAGCTCACACCCTCCATAAGTGTTTAAGTAAAGTTGGAAGTTTGAAAAGATAGAGAAATTCATGCTTTGAAGTTGTTTAAACTCTCTAGTCTGCACGTTTTGATAAATTTTCTGTTTTCCTGTCTGGACACGTGAAAATTTTATTGTTGTCCTCATTTGAATGAAATTTTCAATCTTTCTATGGCCATGGATTGTCAAACCTTGTATTGTTTTCAATTCCTTGGTTCACGAAAGAAATTTGAAAATCAGGCACGAAATGGTGGAGTTTTCTTCTTCTCTGCATTTTTCCACAGTTGTGAATGACGAGAATTTTCTTCCCCATCAAATTTTTGCCCCATTATCCATAGGTACATGGACATATCTAATTGGATGTAGCAGGACGGGTCCTTTTTGCATTTTGATGCCTTTTTGTAAAAAGGGCTAAAAGTCATAAATTGACCCACACGGCCCGATCATGTTATGAGGGAAAAAGTCAAATGTTGAGCCCACATCAAAAGAGTCAAAGCGGGGAAGTGGGGAGAAGCACTTTTGAGGTTTTGAGCCTTTTTGTAAAAAGGGTTAAAATCATAAAGTGACCCATAGCCCCAATCATGCTATGAGGAAAAAGTCAAACGTTGAGCCCACATTTGAAAGTCAAAGTGGGGAAGCAGGTCGTTAGGGAGATTTGAGAATTTGAGCCCTTTGTTTTCATTAAAGGGGCTTCAAAAGTTCAAAAGAAAAGTGACGGATGTCAAGCCCTGCCCATGCCAGAGGAAAAATTCAAATATTAAGCCCGCATCAAAGGTCAAAGTGGGGAGGCGGGCCAGCAGAGCAATTTGTGTTTTTGAGCCCGCATTGTAAAAAAGGTAAAATCATAAAAGTGACCCGCGACTCTGTCTCCACTCAAGTAAGGCCACGTGTCAAGACTATATCAAAAGTGGAAGGGCAGACCAAAAATGTAAAAAATGCCAAATCTCTATAAAGTCACAAAATGCAAAAGGCATCCTCCACGCCCGCTCCAGTAAATTTCTCCCATGTGGACGACTCTGGTTTAAAGTTTCAAAGGCAAGATGAATGGTTCAAATTCAAAGTTACAAAATGAGTGTAATGGCTGCATTATGAAAAGTATGGTTTTTCCCACCATTGGTGTTTCTTCATGAATCAAGAATCTGAACGGACGCGAATGATTGAAAAGATTGTAAACCGTTTCTTGCTAACAAAGAAGAAGTTGTAACCATTTCTTGCAAGATATTTAATGGCTTCTTCATGCCATTGTAAAAGGGGGCGATTGATCTTGTAGACTCAAGAGTGCATTGTACCTAGAGAAAGCAAAGGAAATAGCCATTTTTCTTCTACTTCCCTCCACTCTCAAATTTCTTCTATTCTGACACCATGTACAACTTGTGTTTAAACAATCAATACAAGAAGAAGGAGTTTCTTTCTTTCTTTGAATAAAGGGGTTTCTTGATACTTTGTGATCGATGAATTCTATTTGGTCTTGTTGTTATTTGCAGAGTTGTTTCTTCTCATGAATGCATGTGTTGAAGTTTCTAACTAGTGCGTGCAGGAATATGATTTTCTACCTGCAACATTAGTTCTCCTACCTCTTTTCTCACTCCCTTTCCCACCTTCATAGCAAATTCCCCCCTTGTAGATAACTGCAAGCATTTTCCATAGGGTCAGTGGAGTGCCCCTGTTGGATCCCCGGCCAAAAGGCCACCACAAAAATCCACGCTTTCTTGTGCATGCATACATAGGGCAGGCTGCACCAGTTAAGTAGAGGGACTTGGATTCCCAGAACGTTGGCAAGGAATTCACAAATTTTTCCACCTAAAAAATTTCCTCGCTAACACCCTTGTAGTTAATCTGAATTGAGTGAACTAGATTGAAACTATGTCAGAAACTTGTACTTATAGGTCAAAATCTAAAACTACTGAGTGTAAACACTAAATCACACACTTTGGGTACATTTCCAGGTCCTAATCACATACTACTACTCATATCATTCATAAGGGATAAAAGTACTAATTGATCATTGTCTTTAGCCTCTTTGCTTTCTTTTTCGTTGTCATCTTGGTCCTACGTACCCCACTTCCCATTCTAACCTTCGTTACTTCAGTTTTTTTCGAATCTATACACAAGCGCCCAGCCAAAATGTCAGCATCTAGGCGCTCATGTCCCCTTTGGGCACCCCTGACGTATTTGTATCTTGCTCACATCTTTTGGATCTTTTCTAGCTATTGGGCATCTTGTTTTCTTGGTGGTTGGCCTTTTAGTGGTTAATTATGAAATTCAAGCAAGGGAATCATATAAATATAAAGCTATGTGACCATAATAAAGGACCAAGCTCTAAGAATCTATTATCATCACCTAAGGTTGCATCCAAAGGCATTACTAAGAGCATCAAAGCATCCATCTAGCTATCATTCAAGGAACAAGAGACTGCATTTTTCCATGGACACATCTATTTACATTACTACATCTAGCTATTGTTTTCTATCATGTGCATCTTGCAAAAGAGCCACCTAAGGCATGATTCTACACACACACACACACCATACATGCACGCAGAACTATATAGAGTCTGAAATGTAGTGTAACACACGAATCGTAGGTTCACTTAGTCAGGTGGCCATCGGGGTCATTCTAACTCCCCATATACACCTTTTTCTTTATAGGGTTTGATGTGTTTTGGGGTTTTATAGGTGCTCTTTCTCTTTACAGGTTTCAGGAAAACTCAGTGATCATTCATCAACTTATAGTCGACCAACAATGACATTTAGCGAACATCTTACGACACTGTAAAATTTAGATTCTAACCAGTTTCGTTGTCACAGGTGCCCAGGAGCAA
Organism: Taxus chinensis; assembly: GCA_019776745.2. Taxonomy (NCBI): domain Eukaryota; kingdom Viridiplantae; phylum Streptophyta; class Pinopsida; order Cupressales; family Taxaceae; genus Taxus; species Taxus chinensis. The sequence continues at coordinate 701,367,616 of CM034148.1, forward strand.
TCTCTGGCACCTAGGTGCCTCTAACCCATTCCAAGTAGATCCAATAGCCTCACAATTTTTTGGACACAATAACAACAATTCCCTCCTCCTATTTATCAGTTTTCTAGTTCAGCACAATCCAGGATTAATTACAAAATTAACTAAGTACTTTATCCTTTCTCTTGCACTTAGGGTTTCAAATTTTAATTGTTTATTGCTTAGGTCAGATATGTATTGTATTGTTATATCATTATGTTATGACTCTATAATTTAGGTTTCAAAAATTCTATATTTTTTTAATCATTTAGTGAACCCATCTCATTTGGGCACTCTTAGATCCTCATTTTTCTTCTCTCATGGCTCATAATGTATCTCAAGTCTCTTTGCTTCGATTGCTTCAAATGCACCCATTGATAAAGAAAATATTGATATAAATAGATGCCTAATATTAATTACGTAAAAGCGGTGTAAAATAAATATGCAATGAAATAAAGATTTGACCCAAACAAGATAACCTATAAATTATGAAACCCTATTTGCAAAAGAAGGGATAAAAAGACTTAGTCGATTCATAATTAAACCTGGAATGTGTCAAAGTGACAAACTAATGAACAGAAAGGGCTAAGTATCGTACCAAAGCTTAGAAAATTGTGTGAACGCAAGATCTGTCTAGACTGGGGTACCTGGAATGGGTCAGAGGCACCTGTTGTCACAGTAGACCTGCTTTGGGTGCCTATGACTGTTTAGAACCTCATAAAACCAACTTCGAAGGGTCATGAGGTATTCGTTGTCTATTGCTAATATGTGGTATCAAGTTCAGAAATGTCACTTGTAACCTGTAATGAATAAATGGCCTGTAAAACCCCAAAAGCACATCAAATCCCAAAATGAAAATAATGAAAATGAGGGGTTGAATTATCCTCAGATGTCAAACAAGTGAACTTACAACTGACCATTGCACTACATCTCAAACCTAATGTAGTTATATATGTGTCTAAAGATATTGTGCCCTAGATGGCTCTTGTGTGTGTCACACTTGATAGCGAGCAATAGCGAGATGTAGAAAATCTAAATAGATGTGTGCAAGGAAAGAATGAACTTCCCATTCCTATGAATTGTATGCAGAATAATGCAAGTCCCTTGCCCTTGTGTGGGTGCTAAATGGATGTTTGAATGCTTTTGATAATGCCTTTGGATGCAACCTTAGGTGGTGATAGCTAATGCTTAGTGCTTGGTCCTTTATTATGGTCACATAACTTTATATTTATATGATTCCCTTACTTGAATTTCGTAATTAACCCCAAAAAGGTCAACTACCAAAAAATAAGATAAGATGCTCAAATGGATAGAAAGGACCCAAAAGATGTGAGAAAAGTACAGATAGGTCAGGGGTACCCAAGGGGGATGGGGGCGCCTAGCGCTGGAGTCTTGGTTGGGCGCTGGTGTTCGGTGTCAGAAATATCGAAGTATGAAAAGATAGACTAGGCAAGCAGGAGTGTAAGACCAAAAGAGGCAACATAAAATAAGCAAAGATGGCCAAAGACATGGGTCAATTAGTACTTTTTTTACTTAGGAATCATATGAATAATAGTATGTGATCGGGACTAAATAGATATCAAAAGTGTGTGATTTAGTGTCTACATTTTCCCCCACTTTTTGTTGTTAAGTGAATGTTTGATAACATAAAGTAGATAAGAGATGCATACCTGATAACCATGTAGATCGATGGTGAAAAGTGTCTCAAGAGACAAGAAAAAGCATGGAGTGATAAAAATTGAAATGTGGAAGCTAGAGAAGAGGAAAATAAAAAAGTGATGATGATGATAACCCTAGGGTGAGAGAGTATGTGTAGATGTCACGATTGTACCTGTTGTTAATGTCGATTGTTGTTGATGTGGTGTGATATGATGTTGATTGATGTGATTACTACTTCCCATAAGGATAGACCTACATAAAAGAGAAGAACGAACAAGTAGTCAAATATGTATATATGATCAAAATGTGTAAAAAGTGTGTAAAAGTATGCAAGAAAATGAAAAAGGAACATGTGCACCTGATCCATGATGAGTAAAGAGTGTAGAAAGGATCCTGAAGATGTTGTAGAAGAATGATTTTTTTGGGTGATCTCACATGTCAGTTGCGCTAAATGTGAGTTTTTTTGGGTGATCTCATGCCAAAAATGGAAGAAGTGTAGGGAGAAAATTCTGGTGTCATCCTCAACCTTTAACTTCTTCCTGTAAATGTGAACACCACTATAGATGGTGTGTAAAAATCTGATCCGTTTCAAATAATTCTGATCCAATCCAAAAGTAGAAAAGAAGGTGTAGTGCATGCATGCCAAGTGCTGAAGGATTGTCTGTCCTATAAAAGTTGTTGTGTAAACTGCTAAAAACTATGTTAAACTGAAAAATGTTATGTAACTTACCCCTATTCATAGGCGTCCAAGGAAGGGTTAGGGGTGCCTAGGTGCTACTTTCTAGGTCTAGGCACATGTTGACTAGTGTTTTGCTGAGGACCCAAGTCAAGATTCTGGGTCATTGTTGAGACTGAAGACTGTGCTGACTATTGTGTGCTAAATTGTATACTGTAGACTACTGTTAATGGGGTGACTGATTCACCCAACGATGTCCCCCCTCGTTTGGGGTGCATGTGATGTCGTTGAGGAGTATGCGGCCCAAAGGAGGACTGACCATGTTGAACTAAATTGATGCCCTATAGGGGGGAGGGAATGTGCTTGGTAGAAACCAAGGCACACACAAACAAAGTGGCTAGGAAACAAGTGTTAGTGCAAACAAGAATAAACATGCATGTAGAAGACAAAATGTAAGCTATCAAGTAAGAAACAATGTGTAAGCTAACAATAATGAAGACAAAGTAAACTGCAAAAAGTGGTTTCAAATATGGGACATCACTCACGATGTTGCAAGACACGCAAGGCCGATATAGCCAAAAGCATTCAGTGTACACACAAGACAAAGGGAAAATCCCACAAACAATGGAAAACAATGACAAGACAATGACAGGAAATAATAAGTAATGTAAAAGACAACCATGGAAGTAAATAGACCTATAAGACAAATGTTGCACATGAAGCACTCGTTAGCATGTTAGAAAGATAAAAGTATGTAAAAGCGTGTATAATCTAATATAGTAATGTGCTATGAAAAATGAAATAATAGCACCTGTAGTGTATACAAAATTGGATGCCCTCAAGAGCCTGTTATGGGACTGGTAAGAGGTACTGCGCCAAGCATCCATGTTGCATGTGTAATGATATGTGTAAAGCCTTTGATCACAACTAGAAGGAAAGTGAATGTGCATATGTGTATAGAAAGATAATGACATACATGGTATCTTGTCTAGCATGTGTAAAAAGTGTACATGTAAGCATAAGTAAGCAAGAGTAAATGTAACCAAGATATGCAGTATGTTGTGGATGTGTAAGATGGAATGAAATGTAGTGTGAGTGTGATAGGAGTCGCATGCCCCCTAAACAAGTGGATGTGAATGAGTATGCATGTGATGAGGTTCATTTATGAATTCCCCCTCAGCAGTCAAGAATGAGTTGTAGAACAAGAGTGCATCATTGGGAAATGGTTTGAATTGTGTGCTAGAAAGATGTTATCGTCATGAAAGCGTATAAGTGTAGAGTGTGTGAGAGTGAGTGAGTGAGTGGTGAGGTTCATTTCAGATTTAGACCCTCAGTAGTTGAGTATGAACCATGAAACTAGAGTGTGTCATAGGGTAATGAGCGCAGCGTGTAAAAGTATATGCAAGAAAGATATGTCGTGAATGCACTGAGTGTGAAATGTGTAGTGTGTATGATGTGTAACAAAGGCTATGAAGAAAGAGATGTGATGAATGTGTGATGTGTGAAGTGTGTAGCGTGTGAGGTTCATGTGTATAGTATGCCCTCAACAGTCAAGTGTGAACCAAAGCACAAGAGTGCATCATCAGGTAATGAATGATACAAAAGTGTATCAAGATGTGTATGATGCATGTGAGATACTAGATGTGAAGTGTAGTGTATGTAAGACACCTGAGAATGCTAGAAGGGGGGTAGGAGAATAAGTATGATGCCCCCCTGATGTTGTAGTGATGAGTATGTTATCCAATGAAAGTGAAAGATGAGGGTCCTCCCCCAGATGCTTGCAGAGATAAAGGCGTGTGACCATGCTCTAAGATCGGTGATGCATGAGACAAATGATGTGTCGGTGAATGAGACCTATGTGAAGGAGATAGTGAGGAGGTGATAAACACCTATGTGAAATATAGCATGAAAAGGTGATGGACACCTATGTGAAGTAATGCGTCAGAGGTGATGGAACCTATGTGAAGTGAACACACATGGGGTGATGAATACCGATGTGAAGGAGTTGTCTGAGTGATGGACCTAGATTGATGTGATATACTAGTAGACCAATGAGACCGTATAGGCTATATGTAAATAGGCGAGCTAGGAGAAGATTGTGCTTTAGATTTGAGAGGTCGCTAGGGACCTAGATGCTCTAGCAAGTGCAATGATAACCTCAAGAGGAGGTTGTAACCATGGTGTGGATTTCAGAACACCATTGATAGTGATAACTTGCCTATTGTGAATGAACTTTAGACACAAATGTTTATGGAGATGATATCCTGAGTTACGTGGAGCCAAGGAAGACCTAAGAGTATGTCACAGACTAATGATGCCACAAGAAAAGGAACAAGGATGGTAAGAGGACCGATAGTGACCGGAAGCTTAACAAAATCATATGATTGAAGGTATCAGATATGAGATTTGTGAGAGTAGAAAGTTGATAGTGACAAGAAGTGCAATAGAACATGCGCTAATGTGAAATGATGGATCAACTATAGTGTTATTAATAGAAAGTGGATCTATTAGAAGTACTAATGTGCAAGCGATCAGAAGAGAATGTAGCATGATATTCATGATCAGAGAAAGTAATGATTGGTGGAGATGGCTCAACATGAGAAACTAGAAAATTAGAGCCCTGATGCAAGAGGAGGAACTGTGTGATATGTATGATTAGCTGAAGAGTCAACACTTGCTTGTCATGTTTCGGAAGAGGATTGTTGAAGATTTTGAGCTTGTGATTTCATTGACTGGTGTAGAAGTTGTAGGCTCTAGAAGCTCAATAACATTATTATCGATAAGATCTTGAATAAGATTACAAATTTTGAAAGCATCAATTTGTAGAATGTTCCAACACATTGATGATAGTCACATCTGAAATTTTCATTATAATTATGACCTTTAGGATGAGATGGGTCCAAATTGAGTGGAGGAGGAAGCATAATAAGATTTCTCTCGATAATTTGTGGCAAGAGAATATGTGGAGCGAATAGTCAATTTTGTATATGTATGCTTAGGAGGTTTCCATTGAAGCTCTTTAGTATTAGATACAACATTGACATTGGATTTAGCTTCAGTAGGTTTTGTAGATGGCTTGAAATTTGATTTACTTTAAAAGCGCGTAGAAGATGAAGCATGTTCTTGATACTTAAGCTTTCCTATAGATAAGAGTTTTGTTTCACGTAGCTTAAGAGTGTGACACAAATGATCGAATGATGGAGAGGTCTCAAAGATAACACTCTCCTGGAGAGGTAGTAATAGACTTTGAACAAATAGATCTTGAAGCTCAGAGTCCAAAAGCACATTAGACATCTTAGCTAATTTGTTCTTGTATCATAAGACATAATCTACTAGATGTTCGTTAGATCCTTGTTTAAGTTGAGCAAGTTGAGCATAAGATATCTTAGAGCTGATATTGATAGAGAAATGAGTGAGAAAATCATTGGCTATATGTGTAAAAGATGTTACCGAGTGGACAGGTAGATCATAGAACTAACACATTGCATAATCATGAAGACTATGAGGAAATAGATTTGCTAGTAGAGTGTGATCATCCATATAATCTAGGCATGCTACATGAAATGCTTCAGAGATGCTCTTGAGGGTTCATCATGGCCTTAAAAATGGGTAACTTAGGAGTGAAAAAGTTTGGAGGAAATTGGATAGAGTGAAATGGTGGGTGTGAAAGGAGTATGAAGTAGTAAAGTGGAATCGAGATGATGGAGATGCACGAGAAGTAGCCAATTGAAGTTATACAAATTTGAGTTTGTACAAATCTTGATATAAAGAAATTGAGATCAGGATGTATTTGAAGAAGTGTCAGGTGTGCATGAGAAGCATGAGGTTCCATCATGGGAGTGGTAGTAATGGGAATGGAGGTAGGAACATGAAGGGGTTGAGTGGAGGTCATGGCGGCTGAGGAATGAACTAACAAGAGGTTCCAAATCAATGTGTCACGAGAGTTTTTAGAAAGCAATCAAAGCATGAAGAATATGTAGAAGATGAGTAGGATTATCATGCAAAGCTTGATCAGAAATTTTGTGAACTTATCTAATTTCTTATTGATCAACATTCATGTCTTCATCATAGGAGTATTCACTATAAGATATTCAAGATTTCGTGAATGAGAACTTTTGAGATTTAGCAAAAGGATTTTCAGTTTAAGCCATTGATTTATGGAACTCGACCGTAAAATGGAAACCCAAGGGGAAGATAGGAAATGCTAAATGTTGAAAAGACCCAAAATGACCACTACATGGCTGATAGGTATAAGAAGAAAACCCTAGAAAGAAGGTTGGAAGTTGAGTGATGGGTTCACCAAATGATTAAGCAAATATTGAAATAAATAAATGCCTAATACTAATTTTGTAATGTAACATTATAAATGAATATGCAATGAATGTACAAATGTTGACCCAAGAAAAATAAGCTAGAAAGTATGAAACCCTAGTTGCAAAGAAGGGATAAAAAGACTTAGTTAATTCGTAATTCACCCTGGACTATGCCAAAGTGACGAACTGATGAATAGAGAGTGAGAAGTGTCACATCACAACCTCATAAAATTGTGTGAATGCAAGATTTGTCTAGACTGGGGTGCCTGGAATGGTTCTAGCGGTGCTTGCGGGTAGTTGTAGACCTATTCTATCCATCTATGACTACTAAGAGCCTCATAGAAACCTCCCTCAGAGGGTCATGAGGTATGTTCACTTGTCCTTTGATTTCCTATGTCACTAGTATGTCACATCAATGACCTCAGATGTCGACTGATAACCTGCAATAAATAAATAACCTACAAAACCCTCAAAAGCACATCAAATCCCAAAAAGAAAAATAATGCAAATGAGGGGTCGAGTTGTCCTCAGTTTTCAAACAAGTGATCTTACTATCTGAGCACTGCACTACATTTCATACATAATGTAGTTTTGTGTGTGTGTGAAGAAATTATGCCCTAGGTGGCTCTTGTGCACATGTCGTGCTTGATAGCGAAGCAAATAACTAGATGTAAGAAGATGTAAATATATGTGTGCATGCAGGAATAAAATTCCCCTCCTATAAAGTATATGCACAATAATGTAGTCCCTTTTCCCTTATGTGGACGCTATATGGATGCAATTGAATGCTTTTAGATATCTGCCTTTATGGATGTAACCTTAGGTGATGATAGTATAATGCTTGATGTGCTTGGTCTTTTATTATGATCACATAACTTTATATTTATATGATTCCTTTGCTTGAATTTCATAATTGACCCTGAAAAGGCTGACTACCAAAAAGATAAGATGCCCAAACAGCTAGAAATGACCCAAAAGATGTGAGGAAAAGTATAAAGAGGTCAAAGGCACCTATAGGGGGATGGGGGTGCCTGACGTTGGCATCCTGGCTGGGTGCACTGGTGTCTAGAGTGAAAAATGTTGAAGTATGAAAAGATAGAATAGGAAAGAAGGTGTGTGAGACCAAAAGAGATAACAGAAAGCAAGTAAAGATGGCTAAAAGACATGAGTTAATTAGTAAGTTTCTTACTTATGGAATCATATGAATAGTAGTATCTGATCAGGACTAGATAGATACCCAAAGTGTGTGATTTAGTGTCTACACCCACCTTGTAAATATGTTCTCCACAAAACCCTAGCCATTATATATCTCCCTATCAACATTTCACCTTCATAAGTCAATGCCATCTTTGATCATCTCTCTGATGACTCTATCAGTTCTAATGCCTATCAATCAATCTTTAAGTCTATTCAAGCTTTACATTCTTTATTTCAAGACAAATTTCAGGCTATTGAATCCATGATTACATCTCTTAAATATGAAATCCAACATATTAGGGATGCTTCTCAATCTCATGCTAGTTTGTATTCTCTTCCTCATTATATGTCTTCTACATGTACTCATATCAGTGAGCCTCAAGTCTTGTCATTACTGGAGCCTCTCACATTTAATCGCAATGTTAAAAAACATGATATTCTTACTGAGCTCCTTATTCATCAATTGATCAATTTTCCATCTACTCATTGATATCATCCTTATCATCTTGCAAAATATCAAGGTCATCCATATTGTAATTATCATCGAATCAATGGACATAATGATAATGGTTGCTATGCTTTACAATGAAGAATCCAACATATTGAGTGTCAAGGATTTATCTCATTCATTGTACAACATTTTGTTGTATGCCCATCTACAAATTCTACTTTCAAACGGGCTCCTAAATCTTCTCCTTCTCTGTCTAATGAGTATCATGCCACCACTTCTAATGTGCCTTCTTCAGTCACTCAAGCACCGCCTGTGCAATCCACTCAAACTAAGCAATCACCTCTCAAAATTAGTCTCACTCCACCTCCAATCAAGTTATTTATGGCACTACCAAGTCAAATAATGCAACCACCTCCCAAAATAAGTCCACCCTCTTCTCTTATCAAGTCTTCTACAACATTACCCAATAATCCACCACTTCAGCATCCAATCATTTTTTAAAAAGAAACTACTCCTTATATTGATGGCCAAGACACATTTCAAACTCCACCATCATGGCGTGGTCCTATTGTTGCTTCTACCTACCATTTTTTTGGATCTCTCTCTTATTATGACATAGATAACACTCTCCCACAATGGATTGGTACCTCTCGCATCACCACATAGATCTCTATCATTGACACACTTGGGGGGCATCACGTTTATTCTCCCCCTTCTAGCATTGTCAAGTGTCTCACATTTATATTTGTCCACTCTATACCTTGCATCTAGTATTCCTCATTCATCTTACACACATTGATACACACAACTTGTATCGGCATTACCTGATGACACACTCTTGTGTTATGGTTCACACTTGACTGTTGAGGGCTTACTACATTCATGAACCTCACACCATTCACACTACACATTTCACACTCAACACTTTCACGACACATCTTTCTTACATCACAACACACTTCCCTGTGATGCACTCTAGTTCCACACACTTTATCGATCATATCTTTCTAGTACACAATTCAAACCATTTCCCGATGACGCACTTTTGTTTTGCTATTCATTCTTGACCACCAAGGGGCATTTTATAAATGAACCTCATTTCACTCATGCTCATTCACATCCACTCGGGGGGGAACAATGCTCCTATCACACTCACTTTTCATTACATTCTATTCACACTCACAACATACAACATATCTTGGTTGCATTTACTCTTGCTTACTTATACTCATATTTACACTTTTCTTATCATGCTACATATATATTTTATACGTCATTATCTTTATCATACACACATGCGCATTCACTTTTCTTCTAGTTGTGAATGTAGACTTTACATGTATCTTTACACATAACACGGATGCTTGACACAGTACCTCTTACAAGTCCCACAGTGGCTCCTGGGGGAATCTACATTCATACACACTACAAGTGTTTTTGTTTCGCTTTATACTATTTCCTATTCATACTAGCACACTACTCTATCAGATCATATACACTTTGACATACTTCTTATATTTCTAACATGCTAACGGGTGCTTCATGTATAGTATTTTCTTTGCAGGAACTATTTGCTACCATGGTTGTTTGTTACTTTGTTTTCTATTGTTTTTCATTGTTTGCAGGCTTTTCCCATTGTCTTGTGTGCACATTATATACTTTTGGCCTCATCAGCCCTATTTGTCTTACAACATTGTGATCGATGTCCCATGTTTGCAACCCACTTTTCATGGTCTACTTTGTCTTCTTGCTTGCTATATTACACATTGTCTTCTACATGTGTACTTATCTTATTTGTACTAACAAATGTTTTCCAGCCACTTTCTTTCCATGTGCATTGGTTTATACCAAGCATATTCCCTCTACAGGGCTTCAGTTTCAGATGTACATTGGATCCTCCTTTGGGTCGCATTCTCCTAGTGATGTCGTATGTACCCCAAACGAGGGGCATGTACATTGGGTGAATCAGTCACTCCATACAATAGTTCATAATTATAGTACAAAATCAACACAGTATACAGTCTTAGACAGGGCTCAGAATCTAACTTGGGTCCTCAACACAACACAAACACCAACACCTAGCCCCAAACATTAGTGTTTGGGCACTCCTGACCCTTCTTGGGTACCTATGACTAAGGAACAATTACACAGTACTTCTCAGATCAACACAGTTGTCAGCAGTCTACACAAAAAATTTCCCAGTACAAGCACAATCCTTCAACAATCAACATACATGCTTTTGCCTCTTTTTATTTTTGTGTTGGATCGAAATGGATCTGATTTGAACAAAGTAGGATCACACCATCTGCATTGGTGTATAAATCATCGAGAAACAATCAAATGATGGAGAATGACACTATACCTTTCTCCCTACACTTCTTTTGTCATGGCATGAGATCGCCCAAAAATCTCACACTTGGTGTGAGATCACCCAAAAAACTCATTCTTCTACAACATTTTCATGATCCTTTTATCTTTTCACTCATCACAGATCAGGTGCACATGTTCCTTTTTCATATTTTTGCATACTTTTTAAACATTTTCTATATGTTTGATCGAATTTTTCATATACACATATTTGACTACTCATTTTCTCTTCTCTTTTGTAGGGTTAGTCTTTGTGGGAAGCAACAGTCACATCATCAAGCATCAAACAACATCGATAATAGGTACAATGCAACATCACACATACGCTTTCACCACTAGGGTCACTTCCTCTTCTCTAGCTTTCATGCTTCATTTTTTGTGACTCCACATTTTTTCTTGTCTCCTCAGCATGATTTCACCATCGATCTACATGGTTATCAGGTACGCATCTCTTATCTACTTTATGTTATCAAGCATTTTATCAACAACATAAAGTGGGGGAAAATGTAGACATTAAATCATGCACTTTGGGTACATTTCAAGGTCCTAATCACATATTATTATTCATATGATTCCTAAGCAAGAAAGGTACTAATTGATCGTTGTATATGGCCTCTTTACTTTCTTTTTGGTTTTCATATTGGTCCTACATACCCCACTGCCCAGTTTGACCTTCATTACTTCAACTTTTCTGAGTCTAAACACCAGTGCTTAGCCAAGACGCCAATGCTTAGGCACCCCCATCCCCTCTGGGCGCCTTGACCTCTTTCTATATTTCTCGAATCTTTTAGGTATTTTCTAGTTGTTGGGCATCTTGTTTTCTTAGTGGTAGGTATTTTAGTGGTTAATTACGAAAAACAAACAAGGGAATCATATAATTATAAAAACTATATGAACATAATAAAGGACCAAGCTCTAAGCATATATTATCATCACCTAAGGTTGCATCCAAAGGCATTACTAAGAGCATCAAAGCATCCATCTAGCTATCATTCAAGAGACAAGGGACTGCATTATTCTGCATATACTTCATAGGAGGGGAAGTTCATTTGTCCATGCAAACATTTATTTATATTGCTACATCTAACTATTGTCTTGTTATTAAGTGCATCTTGCATAAGAGCCACCTAGGGCACGATTCTACACACACACGCACACACACAAAAACTACATGGAAATCTGAAATATAGTGTAGCTCCTGGATCATAAGTTCACTCAAGTCATGTGACCACTAGGGACAGTTCAACTCCCTATTTGCATCATTTTCTTTTTAGGATTTGATGTGTTTTGGGGTTTTGCAGTTGTTCTTTCTCTTTGTAGGTTTCAGGAAAACTTGATGATCAACCAATGACTTACAGGTGACCAACAACAACATTTAGCGAACATCTTGTGATAATGTAAAATTCAAGATTCTAGCCAATTTCGCAATCACAGGTGCCCAGGAGCAGTCTCTGGTGCGTAGGAGTCCATGCAAATCTGACAGTCACACAATTTTTTGGGCACAATAACGATAGTCCCCTCCTCTTGTTTATCAATTTTCCAATTCGGCAAAGCCTAGTATTAATTACAAAATTAGCTAAGTACTTTATACTTTCTCTTGCACTTAGGGTTTCAAAGTTTAATTGCTTATGTCTTAGGTCATATTTGTATTTTATTGCTATATCATTACGTTGTGACTCTGCAAATAAGGTTTCACAAATTCTATATTTGTTAAATCATTTAGAAATTTGATACAACTACCCCTAGGAAAAACCATGTGGGAGGTTTAGAACCGTAATATGGTCCTAACCAAACTATATGTTTTTGAACCTTTGTACATTTTTTCGATTTATGTTCTTGAATTTTTTTCTAAGTACCTATATGTTTTCCCATAGTTCTACTATGTCCGGTATAAGTGTAGAATACACCCAAATGAATGCCCCCTCTTTTGAGGCATGTACAAAAAACCATGTTGAGCATGTGGCTCAAAAGAATAGATGTGTTCCCGTGCACTAGATGTTTGAGGAGTTGTAAGAAAGTGTAGGATATTAAAGAGGTGGCCACTTTGAATAACCTACACTTGTAAAAAAGAAGGTTTTGTGCATGGTGGTAACCATGGGGTGCATCAAGAGCAATAATAACAACAAATAAAAACATTAGAGACAATAGTAACCATAATAATAAGGCATGCATGAGAAAACAAGTGTAGTAACAATGAATTCAAAGTCAATATTAGACAATCCATGTCACACAAAAGGTATAAATCCTATAAACATAGGACACCCACAATGTTACAAGACAATCAAGGACCATAGGCTTACAAACAAGAGCATGCAAGATGGACATAAAGCTATAAACACGAGACACCCATAATGTCACAAGACAAACAAGGCACTCATTCCACAATCAGTGAAGAAAAAAAGTAGTAACACACACAACTAGAAAGTATGTATGAAAACTATGATTGTCATAACATGATAAAATGATACATTAACTAATATAGAAATAGGCAAGTGAAGCAAGAGGTATAAAGGTCACACAAGACACGTGTGTTATCCATGTTAGCCTAAAAGATAACATGTACATAATATACGCAATCAAGTGTAGTGAGGAACTAGAAAGGAACTATAATATAATAGTAGCACATGTATATAGTGTATAATAAATGCCCCCAAACATAGAGGAACTATAGGTAAAGGGTCTGCCAACACATGTCATCATATAGTGCTCTATGTTTTTCTTGTATGAAGTTCAATATACTAGGTGAACACATGTGTGTAAAGAAGAAAAAAATATGTTATCTATCAAAGTCATAGTGATAAAAAAACATGTGTAATGTAAAGTGCAAATAAACTCAATCTAAGTGTATGGTAGTTGATTTTGTATTTTTCCAAATATATGAATGTTTTTGTATTTTGAAACTATGTTAATGTTTTTGTATTTGTTAGCGAAATAATTTTTCTGGGTGGGAAAATTAGTGAACTCTCACCAACAGTGTGTGTGGACTAAGTCCATCTACTTGTGGGGCAGCTCCATTTATTGAAAACAAGAAATATTTACATTATTTTAATTACTTAGGGGTGGTATTTCGACCGGGGATCATACAAGAGTACTTCCCTACACCTTTGATAAAGTTCTTGTAGATTCTACAAGGGAGGGAAACGTCTCAAAGGAGAGGTGCGAAGAGAATAGTAAAGGGGGTTTTGCACAATGAATAGTAAAGCAAATTTTATTGTCTCAAAACCAGAATATATCCATGAATTTAATGAGAAGACACCATTCGCATAACACAAGGAACAAAACACAACAATCACAAACTCTTAATGCATAATATTTAACAAATACATGTTCATGGAGTATAGTTGAGATGGAGAGGAAACATATGAAAAGGAGTTAGAAGAAATTTGACCACTTGTTCCTAGAGAGAATATGGGAGCTAGTAAACTAGAATAAACATCCCTTAAAGTGAGGAGGCTCTCCCAATTTATAGCTTTACTATGCAACTCTTCATCTACACCCCCACATGACACTTTGCATCCCTATTCCGCTTGTGCCTTTTCAATTACCCTTAGAAGAGATATATTAAGCACCTCCCTTATAATTTGAGAGAGAAATTTTACATTTTACATTTTACAAATATGTCAGTGTTACTTAATTAGATAGGACAAAATGTCATGATTACATACAATGAAGAATTAGAAAGGGGGGGGAGAATAGGAGAAATAATGAAGAGAGGAGAGAAGAGAAAATGTTCCAAAGCATGGATGAAGATTCCTCCACCTTCGATGAAGATCAGATCCAATGATGTTGAAGATGGAAACTTGATCCATGCTGACCCTCCACTATGATGCAATTGATGAAGAGATCTGATGAATACCTTTGAATACTTTTTCCTCTTTTGAAGACTCCTAGAATGATGAACTTCTACACACTACCTTGGATATACCGATAAGAGGAGTGATGAACACTTAAGACATAAGCCACTGAGAGCATTGAGAAATAACTTCCCTCATTGATAAGATCCTTAAGATCCTTAATAAACTACCACATATTCATGATCAATCATTCATATGATTTTGTTTACACAAACATGATCTTAATTCTACCACAGCAGAAGCACTGATGGTGAATGAAACATGAAACAAAATATTTCTGATTCCAAAGGAAGGAGAAAGGGACCAAAATCAATTCCATCCATCTAAGAAATTCCCTAGTGTGTTCTTCAACCATTACTCTATCTAGGGTCATAATTGCATCCAAATATGCTTCACTTCGTGATAATGTCTTGGGCATCCAAGAAGGTTTTCTCCCCTATATGAGCCATGAACCGTTGCAATCCCTTAAAGGAAGGAGTTTATATTTAATCATTATTTTAGATAAATATTCTTTTGTGATGATGACCATGTTACTTTTAGTAGGGATTAACAGGCATTATGAGATTCCCTTTAGTGCGATAACTACAAGTAGAGAGTTGTCTTCGACAAAGATGATTCTCATTGCAAGATCATAGTGCCTTACACAAACTATGACTAACTCAGTGATCTGCATAGAAATTGGATGTCCTCCTACTTTGTAGATTCATATAGTGAAAAAAAAATCTCCTCGTGGTTCCTTCATTGTTCTGGTCTTTAGATCATCCAAGTCTGGGTGCGCCACATCACTATCTCCTACATTCAGGTACTCAACGGCCAAAGTGGAAATTGACTTGAAATTGGTGTCATTTGATCTTCATGGATGACATAGACAACTGAGGATATGAGGGGATGAAGGTGTGTGTTAAATTTGGATATGATTAGAGCACTTACTATTTTTAGCAAGTCACACCCTCCCTATAGTTACCATTTTTACCCCAATTTTTCCAATTTTCAAGTTTTGTAGTTTTCGGAGTTCTAGACTTGGAGATTGCACGGAGGTTTCAAAATTGGTGTTTCTTTGTAACCAAAACTTACTATTTTTAGTAATACTCATATTCCAACATACTAAAAAATAGAACCTTGTCTTCTAGGTGTCCGATTGAGATGAAAATTGTTTCATTAGATTAGGAATTTTAATTTGATCTCCTACTCCAAATTTCAAGTGTCTTTGTCCTCCGGATTTTCCAGGATTTGAAAAGGCAAGTTTTTCTTTTGAAATATTCAAGGGTATGCTATAAAAAAATTCAGGGAATCAATGGAAATGTTGTTTGGATCATCTTCAAAGCATTCAAGAGTAGAATCTACAAGCAAAATCTCATGGGAAATGGAGCAAAAATGAGGGAGTTATGAGCAAAAATGTTGATTTGGCCATGGGGTTTCTAGAAAATTTGACAGCATAATACTAGCTAGAGAGGGAAAGGAAATATTAAAAATATCTCAAAAAATGGCTAAGTGTTTGTTTATACTCACCTCTTAACACTCACCTTCTAACTCACTGTTGACCATTCTGGCTTAACCCAGGTTACTTGGCACATGAGGGTGAGTTAAAACTTTCGGAATGGTGTTTTGAGTTTCCCCATGTCCATTACCACATTTAGTAAGGGAAAAAGTCACATCAGATGATGAAAAAATTTCCAAGGGGTGAAGGCTTCATGAGAGGGGGTTATAACATCAAGTTGGGGTGTTTGAAAGTCAAGCCTAGTGAGCATGTTGCAAGTCTTAAGTGACAAAGGAGGGAGAGCTCACATGGTGGTGCACTCTAATTTCCCCCATGTACCTTTGGTAAGGGGACAAAGGGACATCAAGGGTGATAAAGTGCTCTAAGGGCTAGGTTCTCGTAGGGAGGGGTCATATTCAAGTGGTGAGTGGGATGACTTGTTTCTAACACATGAGGTTGTGTTTTAAATGACAAAAGCTTCTCCTCGACATGGTGGCACATTATGATTTCCCCCCATGTCTATTTTACAAGGGTTAAATGGAAATAAATCCCTCATAATTGTGCATAGGGTCCACCCATCATGAGGAAGGGTCCCAATTTGAGTGTGAGTGCATAACTTCTTCGTAACACCCCAAGTGAGCATTTAAGTGACGCAACTCTGAAAATTGATTCTCTCACCATGGTGGTACATTATAGTGTCCCCCATGTCCCCATTGACTTTGGTAAAAGGTATATATGGACATCATGGGTCTCCAAGTGTGCCACAACTATTTATAGAAGCATGCCTTCACCAAACACTGCTAAAAATAACCATCTGAGAGTGTCTTCTTGCCCCGAAAGCTTCCCTAAGAGTTCCATAGGCAAGACTTATATGATTTTGACTCTAAAGGGGATTATGATACAATTATCACCATTTTAAGGAGCTAACTATTCTCGCAATTTTAAAGTTACCCCCATTTTCAATTCTGCTCAAACTTGTGCGCCAATGAAAGGAACTGCCCACCAAATTTTATGATAATATAAAGGATAATAAACACATTGGGTGTGAAGAGGCCCTCACATATGTCATATTTACCTTTGAATTAGGTATCAAATCTTCCTGAAAAACACCATAATATTCAGTTGAATCTCCATAGGGATTAGAGGTCTTCATTTGCACTACCTAGCCAATATCTCAAAATATGAAACTTAGAATTTCCTGAAACATTTTTCAATATGAATTAGGCATTCTTAACTTTCTGATGAGCATATTATTTCTTTCCAAATCATCTCGAGGCTCCTGAAAAATTCGAAACAAGCTAACTAGCTTTTTAATTGCTTTCATTTCCTTGTACCATTCCATAAGTAGCCCAATGTTACACAACTTGTTCCTAAACCTGATTTTTCTTGCAAAATTTCCTAAAATACCTAATATGATTACATATCTCTGTAACTAACTTCCCATATGCTTCATCTTCTCCCTGTACATTCCTGGGGGTGCTCATTAGGTGCAAAAATCCTTAAAATAAGGCTTTTTTGGGCCTACGGGAGCACTTATCTTCTCATGGATCCAGGTACCTTTAAGAAAAATCACATTAGTACATTCATCCTAGCCATAATAAGGGAACCATAGTGATTGAATTGGCTGGAGGACAGGTTCACATTGACCGGGAGAAGGGTTTTCAAATGTGTCTTAGGTTGTCATGGGAAATTTTTGAGTTTTTCAGGCTACACATTTTTCATGGAAACAATATTATTTAAAATGAGTAGCCATGTACAAGAAATAGGGGTAACATGAAAGTTATCCATTGAGAACTTCTTGAAGAAGTGGAGTAATTTTCCCTGGAAGATAGAGGCTCAGGCCTCAATTATGACTCAAATACAGGTTGTATAATAGTAGTAATGTGTGTTAAAGAAGGTGTGGGAGATGAAGTAGATGTATAGGTAATATGTGAAGTAGAAGACTTGTGCAGATGACTAGAAGAATGAGTACATTGAGATATGCCACTGACACTAGAAGACTCACGAGAAAATGTGGAGGGAGAATGTGCACTAGAGGAAAGATGTAAAATCCTATGGGAGTGAGAACTGCGAGAAAAAATGTGTGAAACTGAAGGCCTGTCAAGAGATCGTAGTAGAGCTAGAGCCATGAGAGGTAGTGTGTAAACCCAAAGGCATATCATAGGAAATAACCTAGGAATACTAGATCTTCAAGGACATTGTGTGAAACCAAATACCTATATGTGGATGCACTGGGGGTAGGAATAGGAGTTTTAGAAAAATGACTAGGAAAACTAGGATTAAGAACCTCAAAGGGAACACCTCTAATTGTGACAACCCGCTAATTATGAATAAACTTGACACATTGGTGAATTACCAGTGGAAAATCCCTAACAATGTGTAACCAAGGGAGACCTAAATGTAATACACTAGAGCTAATAGTATAAGTAACTAAGAATGCAAATGATGTAGTTATAGAACCAATAGTGATAGGTAGATTGATGTACCAAGAGTGAGGATTAGTATCAAATGTGAGATTTTATGTAGAAATGCTAAGAGATTGAAATAACGCGAGAGAGAAGACTTTATCCTGGATATGTGGATCAACCAAAACACCACATATATGTACTTGATTAATAGAGACATGGATGGATAGAGTATCTGAAATAAACACGTCATCTATATCAGAGTCGTCAAAAGTGATAAGTAGTGTAGGAGGATGATGTGTGAGTGATAATGCAAATCATTATGTCTAAAGGGTGGTCGTAAGAGGGTGGTGGTGGCACTACATGATAATTTTAATGTACTTCTGAAGTAGATTTATCAATGGCATGCTTAAGAAATGGACCATTGAAGATATTCAATTTGACATTATCATTGGTTGGCTTAGAAGATTCAGTGGGCTCATCCCACAAAATGATGTTTGAATCAATAAGATCTTGAACTACATGACAAAGCTTGATAAAATGATCAATGAGGTGACCAACCCATCTATGATAATCGTAGTAAGCATTGGCATTAAAAGTCTTACTTTGAGGATTGATCACACCAAACTCAAATGATGGAGGGAGAGACTTGAGATTACACTCAAGCAATTGTTTTGATACAATGTGTAGGGCATATGTTAAACTAGTAAATTGTCATTGTATGGGCTGAAGTTGGAGCTTATTTGGTTGAGCAATAACATTGAAATTGTTTATAGAATCAATATTGATATGATTAATATTTCCTTTGAATGTGGATTAACTTGGAAATTTGACATTGGATAAATTAGGAGATGTTATAAGCGTACTTGAGTTTTTTCATATATAACAACTTAGCTTTGTGCTCTTTGAGGGTATGGCATAGATGGTCGAAAGATTGAAATTTGTTAAATATGACTGATTCTTTCAAAGGAGAAAACAAGCTTCATGTAAAGAGGTCCTTGTAACTCATGGTCAGCTAAGATATTGTTTATCTTAGTAAGCATGGTCCCTTGATTGTAAGACATAATCATTAATAGGTTTATTGGATATTTGTCACATTTTAGATAGTTGTGCATAAGAAACTTTGCCCTCATTTTTGATAGATAATTATGCTAACAATTGATTTTCCAAAGCAATAAATGAGCAAACAGAATCTATGGGGAGATCATAGAACCATTGTATTGCAAAGTCCTTAAGACTTATAGGGAAGATTTTGGTGAGTAATATTTCGTGAGGAGCATAATTAAAACAAGCCATATGAAATGATCAAATATGTTTGGTGGGATCCTCTTTTCCATCACAGACAAGGATTTTATGAGAAGCAAAACCAATAGGCAAAGCGTAAGAAACCACTTCAAGTGCAAGTGGATTTTGAAACTGTGTAGAATCCATAGCATGAGAAGAAGTGGATGCACCTAATTGTAGTTGTAAGGTTTGTGATTGTAATGTATGAAGAATGATTTTAAGAGCTTGTGTGTTAGATGAAGAAACATGCAAACCATTACGATTGGATATAAGATATGTAGTAACAATAGTGGTTATAGGAAGAAATATAGAGACATTTTGTGTTGATAGATTAAGTGCTCCCAAATATGTAGGAACTCTAGATGTAGGGATAAAACATGTCTCTATATGAGATAATGAAGCATACTTAAATTATTCTCTTACAACATATATAAGAATATCAATATTAGAAGGATTCTCTTGTAAGGAGTGTGTAAGATGTTGTGCCTCATAGATGGGTAGATCATGTCGGATTCACCAAAATGTTTACACCCTTATCATAGTATGTGAAATCTAAGAATTAATGAATTAAATACACTAAAGGATGTAAGGAGAGCTACAAGAGGTTATTATGATTAGTTAACTTCTAACATTAATTATCCAATACCATAATGACACATTAATACTTGTAATTAATGCATTAAACAAGATATGAACATGAAAAAACAAGAGGATAGGTTCACTTAGTTGGTTATAGATGGATCTAGGACGTTCTAAGTGTGCACACTGCTAGAACTGGGAGATCTAAGACCAATGGTGCTTTATTTTTGGAATTATGACTGGAAACTAATCTGGAGTAGGACTGTACAACTTTGTCGGGACCATCTCTAAGGTCTTGATCCTTCTCTACGGTCTTGGACCTACTTGGATTCTAGATCTGTAACTTCCTGAGAGTTTTACCTCCCAAAAATGTTTTTCCCTATCAAACAATAGTTTCCAGTCATATTGTGAGCCCTATGAACATTATGAGCAAGATCTTAAACCCTAACCATGGATGGAAAACCCTAAAAAAAAAACATTAGCTAGGTTTTTGGCACCCTTATGCACCCATGATGTTGGCACTACTCCAAAGAGGTCTCAAACTGTATGTCATTCTCAACCTAGCATGTAATATCTCAATGAATGCAATTAGACGTGGCAACCTCTTTGAAAATTTTTGAGTTGAGTTTAGCTCTTGTTAAAATACTTGAAGAAAATATCTTTGAGTGTTTGTGGAGGAGAGGGGATGATTCCTCGACCTGGTAAAAATCTTTAAACTTGTAGTGATTTTTTCCCTAATGATTGTGGATGTGCCTTTGAGATTTAGGGAGCCTTGGGTGCCTTTTACAAGTGTTAGAAGTGAGTGTATCAATGTAGTGTCATAGTATTTCCAAGTTAGCGAATGAGGTAGTGTTAGCTTGTTTATATAGGAATCCAAAGGTGATTTATCAAAGAAAGGTCAAACCATAGGGAGTAAAGGACCCCTAAGAGAATTTGGAGTTGAAAGCAAAGATGGAGGATATGCCAGTGCAAAACCGTATAGATAGTTTAGGACCATATATAAATTCCTGACCAAACTATATAACCTCAACCATGGATGAAAAACATGATAAATGAAATTTATGTCTTGTTGTGTTAACTTAGTATGTGGATTTTATACATTGCACTCTTAGAACGTGTTAACATATCAGTTTGCAAGGATAAACAAGCTAAACAAGAGACCTCGAGATGTACTAAACAAGAATAGAAAGGTTGTGTTTATCTTAGCATGAGTGCATTGTCAAAACCAACAGTGTCAATGAGTAAATTATAGAATTTGAGTGTCTACATAAATCATGTTTAAGGTGGAAGGCCAAAGTTTTCATTTCCAAATGATAAATTTCAAATTTTAGGTGTCTACATTCCATCCCCTTTCAGTGTGAAATGAAAATTACATGCTTAAAGGATAATATATCTGAGTGTGTACACACACTTTGTCTTCACTCGGAGTTGATTATTTCACTTAGTTGTTGGCATGCTCCATGATGAAGCCTGCAACATAGAGCATAGTCAATGCCCATAAAAGAAATTAAATTGTAACTCATCTTTGAATACATATTTGTAACTTTGAAAATTTATTTACTTTGTCGAGAGAAGCTCCTGAATTTGTTGTGTTTAAAGATTATGATTTGAACTAAGATACTAAAGGATTGGGGGTGAGAAATTGCTAATTTTAATGAAGGATGTGTTGGATTCACATAAGAATTGCGTGTATTTTGACCCAATGTCAAAAGGTTACATAATACTTTTGTCCCAAAAACCTTTAAATAAGGAAGGTTGCCACAGGGTTTTCTAATCACCATGATACCTTCAAACAAAAGTGAGAAGAATGTTTCCATGATGTTTTCTAGTCACCTCAATATCTTATAATCCAAAGGACCACACCAATGTACATGGATCTAGGCCCAATTGTACATTAGCACAAATTTGAAAGGGAATGACTAGTCTCATGCCCCCACCATGTGATACAACTATGAGTCTCAAATATGAAATGTTGAGTATAGTAAAAGGAGAAGAAGGCCCATGCCCTCATACCCTATATTGAAATTGTGTCTGAGTCATGTAGTGTCAAAAATGAATGAAGCACTCAAACCCCACACATTATATATCAAGATGTAGAAGACCTTGCACTAAATTATGTAATCTATTCATGTATCTATATAAAAAAACTTGTAGTTGTCTATGAGAATTTGTAAATTCTATATTTGTTGAAAATCTAGCTCAAGTGTAGTCACAAAATCACACACTTATTATTACATTTATACCACCAAATATGTTATTTTATATATGGATCTCGGTTAAGAAAATTATTCACTAATGACCTATCCCCTAGTCCTGTCGTCAGTTAGTTGGTTATCGTCATCATTTGTCTTGCACAGTCGTCAGTTGTTTGCATAGTTCTGGTCATCTCTCAGGGAGTCTCAGGTGTCATTATTTGGTCATTTGTCATCTCTAGTCTTTGACTAGGGTGCCTAAGGTAGAATTGGGGCACCCATGGGCATGCCCTCGATCCTTATTTTAGGCACCTTGGTCTCGATAGCACTTGCATCTAATTTAGAGTTTCGAGGTCAATCTTTGTAATTTTCCCTCTCATTCCCCTAGGTACTAGTCAGACATGTCGGGTCATTAGTGTCAAAATTTGTGTAAGAGATCCCTATATAAACATAACATACTTATTATCTTATGGGCAGACTATCTACTATCAAGGGCTAGCTATCTACTAAGGCAAGGGACTTACATTTGGGCATCATTGCATCACACACACACTGCATAGGAAGGGTTGTATTCATTCTATTCCATCCACCATTTGCATTTTACATCTAGATATTTCCCCCTATCTACGTCATTGGCACTAGGGCACCCTAGGCACACAATTACACACACAAGCACACCAAACTACATTGGGTCTGGAATGTAGTGCATCACTTAGTTGTAAGTCCACCATTGTGGCAGCTAAGGTCAGTCCTGACCCCTTCATATGCATCTTTATTTTTTTAGGGATTTGATTCTTTGTATGGGGTTTTGTAGGTAGATCTTCATTACAGGTTTACAACAACATAAGTGAAGTTACTACGATAATCACGCGATAAGGATCGAGACATTGCAAAGATCTAGTGACACTTCCAGATTCAGGTCCTGAGTTGTTCTGTAGACTAGAGTGCCCATACTACAGACTAGGGTGCCCACAGGCACCCTGATCCTCTTCCAGGTGCCCCAGTCTAGTTGAATCTTCATCTACTATAATTTTTTGGGTTGTACCATCATACTCTGCTTCATCCACACATCATCCTATTTAGTCTCGGTGAGGTAATTCATTTTCAAGTTAGTACCTTATCTCTCATATTTCAATTATTTCATTTCATTTAAATATCAAATAAAATTAGTTAGCATCTACATTTCAACTATACACTATTTATTTCATTGTTATAGTTTATCTAGATTAACTCCCAAAATTCATATTTTAGTTAATCATTTTGGTGAACCCATACTTTAGAATATTTTTCCCTAGGATCCATTTCAAACCCTAATGGCTAAATATAGTTCATCTTCTTCGCCCATCATGTCTCATTTTAGTATTAACCCTATCTATGATGAGGTTGCCATCGCTGAGCTCACGGCTCTCTATAGTAATCCTACTCCTATTCCAGCTCATATCAAACAACAACTTCTAGATGGTCAACAATATTTTGCCTACTCATTTTGAAGATTCTCTCATTGGCATTAGTATTGTTGAGGATCCAATAGCCTTCACTCATTGTACACCATGTTATACGGCTACTTGTGATCCTCCTTCTGACCTTTCTAAGGAAATTTTAGATGATTCTCTTATTGATTACATGTTTGGTATTGATCATCGCTTCACATGTGCATATTGATTCTTCTCCTAGTCAGGCCATACTATAGTTCCTTCTCATGATTCTCCTATTTCTGATATTGCTTCTCATGATACATCTCATACTAGCTGCATGCTCCTTCATATTATGTTGATGATCCTATTGATAGCATCCTTAGTGACATTCTCATTTCTGAGTCTCTATCTGATATTGATGAGGTGGTTGATAGCCATGGTTCTCCTTCTTTTCATACTATCGAGTGTGAATCTCCTATTCCATCATTACCTTCTCCTGAAATTGCATCTAGCACTATGCATGAGTCACCTCCATCTATCACTTCTTCTCCTACCATTTCATCTCCTCTTATTACATCATCTACACCCATTCATTCATCTTCCCATATAGATGTATCTTCCATCAGTCACCTCACCTATTAGGGATGTTTCTGATGCTAGTCCTACCACTGCTATGGATATTCCATCTATATCATCTACTATAGCTTCTTCGGCACCTACTACTAGTGTGCCCTTAGCATCAGAATCTCCTTTGTCATCTCTAGATATTCCTATGATCACTCACAATGGAAAATTACAACCTCTTAATACATTGTTTCCATCTTCCACTATTCCTTCACAGGATATCATCTCTCTCATGCATGTTGTAGGTCAATTACAATCTCAGGTTCGAGTCTCTCACTTTAGAAAGTAGGGCTTACTATGCTTCTATTGATAACAACTCATTACATGGTAACCCTATTCCCTAAGAAGATTCATAATTATGCATTTCCTAAGGACTTTATCATGCCTACATTCACATGTTTTGATGGTACTGGTGATCCTCATGCTCATCTTCTACATTACCACATGCTTATGACCTCTTATTCTAATGATATATTATTACTTAAGGCCTTTTGATATAGTCTTATTGATGAGGTGTTGCAATGGTACACTCATCTTCCCTTTGGGTCCATTAGTACTTTCTATGACATGGAGGACATGCTTTCCTCCATCATTTATCATCAACAATGGCCCTAAGGTTACTTATGACCACTTACCTACTTTACATCAGGGCTCATCTGAACCTATCAAGGATTATATCTTATGGTTCAATGCTTGTATACATCAACTAATATTCCAACCTATAGATCTAGAGAAGCAATTCATTTTCTGTTGTGGTTGATTCCCACACTTAAACAAATATTATAGTATGATACATGTGAGTCATTCATTCTTCTATGCTATAAAGTTATTGACTTAGAACAAGATCTTCTTTCAGACAAATGTCATTGATCCTCCACATACATCTACTTCTATTTTGGGCTCATCTAGTCCTCCTCCATCAAAATTGGTTGAGCATCCTACACAGTCTCCACCTTTGCCTCACAAGCAAAGAAAACAAGCTCAACCTACTCCACCACCACAACGTACTTCTTCTCCTCCTCCATGACAGGCCACTTCTCCTTCCACTCCATCTATGTCATGTGAGCCATTGCATTTCTCCCATCATGCTTAGACCTCATGATGTTTTGTTTTCCTTACTTGAAAATTCCTAATTCACTTACCATCCAACCAACATCATCCACAACACAGGCTACAACATCAACATGACCAACCTTATTGTAATTATCATCACATAAATGGCCATAGGGATAATGATTGTCTTGCCCTTCATGATAGATTACAACAATTAGAGGATAAGGGCATCATCTCCTTTGGCTCTCACTCACGTGAGCGATCCATCTCTCCTCTACCTTTAGATAGTTTCTACTACAGTTGAGTCATCTCCTCCACCTGGTGCTCAGGCCATGGTACATCCACCACCACATTTTGTTACTCATGTGCACTCTCCACCACATCCATACACCACTACATCATCACATCCATTACATTCACTTCATCCATCACATCAACATTCACATTGCATCACGTTGCTCCTTCACATTGGCTTCCACAGCCCATCTACCTTCGTGCATACCACTGCAGCTCCATATGACATTCAGTTTGGCACATATTCACATGCTACTTCCATCCCACATGCTTCCACCGCTTCATGCCACCTTGGTCTTTGGTAGGTGATTACTATCACCTTACCCCCCGATGACGCACTTGTGTTCTTATGGTTCTTACATGACTGTTGAGGGTTTTTCTCTAAGAACCTTTCATCACGTGCTTCATCGTTCATCTAGCACACTCAATCATTTCCGATGATGCACTCTTCTTTTCCATGGTTCATTCTTGACTATTGAGGGGTCTTAATTAAATGAACCTAATCATCCATATGCTGGGGGCATCGTTAATTCCCCCCCCCCCCATTTATCACACTAACATATTACGATTACATTACATTATCACACATTCATCATACATTCATCACAACACATTAGTTCGATCATCATACATCATCTCTTTTTACATTCATTCATCGTCATCACACTACTACGTGTTACAAATTCCATTTAATCATACATCATCACTCGTTTACATTGTTATCTATTCATCATTATACTCTCATCATTGAATATATACATCAATAAACACTAACAATATACAAAAAGCATCACATACATTCCAACAATAATCACCAAATCATACACCATCAATCACATATGAACATCGAATACCACAAAATAAGCTCATCATATATAAATCACATGTGTCCATACATATATATGAATACAATCATCACTGGGGGAAACTCCCCTACATCATATACAATAATACTAATCAAACCTCATCATCACTATCACTCTTGGGTACTACGAGAGCCCTAGAACTAGATGCCTCGCCACTAACTTTGCCGTTATTCACATGGCCTCGATACCTCTCCACTTGCCTATGTAATAAGGTGTTCTCCATAGACTACTCTGAAAACTGATGTTGTAAATCCACGTATCGTGCAAACACATCTTGCACTAAGGGACCACCACCCAAAGCCTCTCTGGCTCGTTGAGTCTCCTCACGTGCCTCATCCCTCTCACCTAGCAATACAGTACACGTCACCACTACTATGGCCACTGGCTCAAATAAATGGGCATGCTCGCCCACTATATCATCCACTCACTCAAGTATACCTCCACCAAGTACATCCGGTCGGCACATTCCATGTCAATGTGTGGATGGATGTGTCTACTATTAGGGACCAATATGCATCACCTACAAAATAAATAACACAACGTGTTAGATAACCATTACTATAACATAGGCCAAAAAACAAAGTACACAACACATAGCTATATAAGATACTCATGCTCACTACAGTTTACTGCTACATTTTAGGGGCATGGGATTCCCCCTCTCCTCCTCCTCCATGTGGTAACCCCTATTGGACCTGCAAATAATGGGAACAACAATACCCACTGATGTGTCCCCACCATGCATGGTACTACTCCTCTGTATAACCCTGCATCGTCTTGAGTCTATCAACTCTATCACCGTGTCTACCTCATCTGGCCCAGGAGGTACTAGCTACTCTGTTGTGGGCCCTAGTCTAGCTCTAGCCCTCCTAGGTGCTCTGATAGATCTCAACCATATATATGGCTCTGGGGGCACATCCTGAGCCATGCCAAAACTATCGTGATACTCTCTCCACCTAAAAAAATCTCGGCCACACCTGGGAATCGATCCTCTAACCACATAGTCCTCTGAATACACCACAACTCTATAAGCATCCTTGAGCCATCCTCCATAGTCATGGTATGGCCTCCATGTAACTGCCTCGGGCCCCATCCTATCTATCAGTGCCTTATAGGTATTTGTGTCCATCCTACGCCCATGAATATTAATCCACCTCCTCACATATATCTATGGCCTAGCCCACTCTCCTCGTGGACCTCCAACTGGCCTCAACACAACTATATGCTCATAAGCCCATACATGTAATAGTGTAGTGGCTCCTATCCCACCACCATGCTCATCATGAGTAAATTGGTATAGATCTCTATATAGGTGGGCCAACACACACCGTGCCCCACATATCTAGTACCCTCCTCCTCTATCCTTGCCTATATATCATGCATCTTATACAAGATGCCTACACCTCCTCCCTCCACTGCTATAGATGAAGCAATCAAAACTGCTATGAACTTCCGCAAGCGCAGAACCCAGACCTCATAAGATAACATCTAGACTAATATGGGCCTTGGAAGGTACTCGAGTCCCCACAAAATATCATCTAGCAGCTCGCATCTGCCTCTCCATATCCTCCAATGGCATCACCTGTACTCTCTCTCCAACAATTGACAATCACAGTATGCGATACACATCCTCCAAAGTAACAGTCATCTCCCCCATAGGAAACCAAAATGTACACGTATCTACACACCACCTCTCACATAGTGCAGTCAACATAGGCATATTGTGGGGCACATCCCCCATCTATGTTATGTGCCACAGGCCAACACGGTCCATAACATCCCAATCATCATCTGACAAGCCCAATCCAAGCAAAGTACTCAAATGACGACCACCACGGAACTCCCTCGAGTGAATATCCCTATGCACAACACAAAATGACAACAAACACAACGTGTTAGAACACTATACAAGTCCAAACACACTCGCTTATCACATTACTATACATTATAAATATGATTTTCACCATTATACACCAAATACACACTTTCTAGACCAAGGCACCCAGATGCAGGACTGGGGTGCCTAGGAGCAGGACACTAGTGCCCAGATCTGGGCACTCCTGTCCCAGGGGTCACTAGTGCCCTCACCGCTATTGTCCAGGTCTAAAATGCTGAGAAAATTAAAAATATCAAATTTGTAAAAATTCACACAAAAATATGACTACTACACCATACATTTTTCAAAAAACAACACACTTACCAACTCCGCATCGTGTCATGTGTGATGCTACGGTGGTCACCACCCTCTCAAACTAAGCTAGGACATGTGCACAACTTGCTCTCACTTGCGGCATTTTCACTCACTTCTGTGCTCAATCTCACAATCACGTAAACAACAAATGAAGTGACTAAACACTTTTTCACTTCACTACTTATAGTTACTTTTTTCACCTACTTTACTATAGTCATTATTTCATGCTTATTCTCACAACTAATACACACTACACATTTTTGTCATATCTTGAGTGTTTCTACTCTGATTTACACCCCGTTTGTGGACATTATTTTTAGAATTCTTCCTACCACTGTACATACACATTACACATTATCTCTCCTTGACATTGTTGTCTTCCATCCAATTCATACACATTTTTGGTGATTTCTATCACTTTCTATCTATTTCGTGCTTACTTTCAGCTTAGCGTTCGTTCTTCTCATCACTTCCCCTTTCACCAAAAGGGGGGCATATCATTGGGGTCATCCTATAATTCCCCTTATATTACCATGCGTGTTTAATCAACACTACCAACTCATCATTTTCAAACATTTACTAATTCACTGCGTGACATCTCACCATTAATTCCCCCTAATGACCTAATCTGGGGGCAACAAATATACAATTTTTTCTATGCGACATTTCATCACTTCCCCCTAATGACCTAACTTGGGGGAAACAAGTGATTAAAATCCTTTTCATGTGATATTCACCAATTTCTATCGATTCCCCCTAATGACCTAACCTGGGGGAAACTAGCATAAAATCTCTCTATGAGTAATAAAATCAATCAATCAATCAATCAACATGTTCAAATTTCTAACAATCAAAATCATATCATTCAATACAAATTCAACACAATTGGCCTCCCAGATGACCTAACTTGGGAGTTACATCCATTACTTTCCCAGATGACCTAACTTGGGAATTACATTATTGCTTTCCATTTGGGGAATTATTCTATCCATTTGGCATTTTCCAGATGACCTAACTTGGAAGCCATCATACATTTCGTGTTTTCTTCCAGATGACCTAACTTGGAAGCCATCACATTGCGGTGACACCCATGGAGTGGGGGCAAGAGTTCCTTTCCTATACCACTCCTATATGGGTCAACTGTTTGATCAAAATTATTTGGATCCAAAAACCACAAAATGTTTGATCTGAGTCCTATCTACAGTGGCTAGATCTTGAGGATGTAGTTAGAGATTGGAGAATAACACACTTTTCTCCCTACACTCTTCCTCTGTGGCAGGATGCCCAAATCCTCTAGTTGATTATTCATGTATACACACGTTCGGGTCGAGAACTGATCACTCCCTACCCCATCATCATCATCATCATACATTCAAAATCATCAATCATCTAACATTACAATCATCACTCTCATTTAGTACACTTCATCATGACATTACTCTTTTCACTACGTTGCATGGATCAACATGTTGATCCATGGTTCAACATGCTATATGGTTCTTTCGGCACACTTTTACTACCACATCTGTGCATTCTACTATAACATGGGCTTCTCTGGATTTCTCTCAGGTATGCATCTCTATCTACTTTATGTTACTGAGCTTTCCACTCACCAACATAAAGTGGGGGAAAATGTAGTCACAAAATCATGCACTTACTATTACATTTATACCGCCAAGTATGTTGTTTTATATATGGATCTCGCGTAAGAAAAGTATTCACTAATGACCATCCCCTAGTCTTGTCGTCAGTTAGTTGGTCATCGTCGTCATTTGTCTTGCACATTCGTCAGTTGTTTGCACAGTTCTGGTCATCTCTCAGGGAGTCTCAGGTGTCATTATTTGGTCATTTGTCATCTCTAGTCTTTGACTAGGGCACCTAGGGTAGAACTGGGGCACCCATGGTGCACCCCGGTCCTT
Source organism: Taxus chinensis (assembly GCA_019776745.2). Taxonomy (NCBI): domain Eukaryota; kingdom Viridiplantae; phylum Streptophyta; class Pinopsida; order Cupressales; family Taxaceae; genus Taxus; species Taxus chinensis. The sequence continues at coordinate 701,398,447 of CM034148.1, forward strand.
AATTTTAGGTGCCCTGGTCCCAAAAGCACTTGCATCTAATTTAGAGTTTCGAGGTCAGTCTTTGTAATTTTCCCTCTCATTCCCCTAGGTACTAGTCGGCATGTTGGGTCATTAGTGTCAAAATTTGAGCAAGAGATCCCTATATAAACATAACATACTTACTATCTTATGGGAAAACTATCTACTATCAAGGGATAGCTATCTACTAAGGCAAGGGACTGCATTTGGGCATCATTGCATCACACACACTACATAGGAAGGGTTGTATTCATTCTATTCCATCCACCATTTGCATTTTACATCTAGCTATTTCCCCTATCTCTGCATCATTGGCGTGCTAGGGCACCCTAGGCACACAATTGCACACACAAGCACACAGAACTACATTGGGTTTGGAATGTAGTGCAACACTTAGTTGTAAGTCCACCATTGTGGCAGCTAAGGTCAGTCTGACCCCTTCATATGCATCTTTCTTTTTTTAGGGATTTGATGCTTTGTATGGGGTTTTGCAGGTAGATCTTCATTACAGGTTTACAACAACATAAGCGAAGTTACTTGACAATCACATGTGACAAGGATCGAGACATTACGAAGATCTAGCAACAACACTTCAGATTCAGGTCCTGAGCTGTTCTATAGACCAGAGTGCCCATACTACAGACTAGGGCACCCACAGGCACCCTGATCCTCTTCCCAGGCACCCCAGTCCAGTTAAATCTTCATCTGCTGCAATTTTTTGGGTTGTACCATCATACTCTGCTCCATCCACACATCATCCTGTTCAGTCTAGAATCACAGCAAGGTAAATCATTTTCAGGTTAGTACCTTATCCCTCCTATTTCAATTATTTCATTTCATTTAAATATCAAATAAAATTAGTTACCATATACATTTCAGTTTACATTATTTATTCCATTTGTTATACTATCTAGATTAACTCCCTAAGTCCATATTTTAGTTCAATAAAAAATCATAAAATCAATCATGTATAGTAACAAACAAGTTCAGATGTAATTCAACATATAAGTAAATAAGTAATGTCACGTACATTAGTCATAATAAAGGCAAGGAGCCACAAATAAGGGTCACCAAAGTTTTTTTAGACACACATAGTAAAGGCCATATGCCACATGCATAAAAGAAAGCATATAAATAAACCAAATTAGTGAAAAAATAGTAAATAGTAGACCTAAGGCACATATATCAAGATAGGCCAGACACATGTTAGCCATATTAGTTCAAAAAATATCATATTTCACAATATATGAAATTGAGCATAGCGACAAAGTGAAAGTAACTATATTGAAATAAAAGTAATTGAATAATGTAGGAGATACCCCTAGATTAGCAAGGCCATTGGGAAAGACTTAGACCAACACTTGTTGTCATTTATAATCTCATGTGTATCATGCATCAAGCTTAAGATACCTCGTGAATGCACATGGTTACGTATTACATAGAAAATATGTTATTTATCAAACTTTATGACAAACAACATATGTAAAGTGAAAAGCTAGCAAATCGAGTCAAATTTAGGTCATCATTTTTATTTTTAAAATATTAATGTTTTTGTATTTATTTTATTATTCAAATACTTCTGTATTTTGTAATATTTGTGTAAAAATCAAGGGCAAAGTAAGAGCTACTCTATGAAAGTGTCAATGGGGGGATGGGTGGACCCATCTAACAAAAGAGGCTCAAACCTCAAATACTCCACACATGTAGTGGGATTAAGACAAACCTAAGGAATTTAGGGTTGCATAACATGTTTGGGAGCCATCAGATATGTAGTAAGAGACCTAAGATGAGGTGTGTGATGGATATACCTACTAGAGGTAGCGTGTTTAGGTGTGAAACAATTAGGTATGATAATTTTTTCTTTTTTAATAAAAGGATTGGGCAACGAGGTCTCATATGGGATACCCTTGACCAAAATAACTTCCTTATTATAGCTAAACTTGACACATTGGTGTAAAATAGTCGAGATAACCTTAAGAGTACAAAGCTAATGACAACCTAGAAAATGTCACATGATCCAAGGGAAGAGGTGTATAGACATGAAATAGCCATAATAGTATAGCTAAGCCTAATAAGTATAACAATATTCCCAAGAGAGGTCTTAGTATCGAATGCGACTAAACAAACAATGACCATGACAGTAGAGTCAACCATAAGAGGTATAACAACATGCCTAAGATATGTATTAGTATTGAATCCCATGTGTCACTTAGTATAGATAAGAGAGAAGCAATTTAAATATGCACATGTTGCATCTCGCACCACTATTAATAAGAATGTTATAAAGAGTGTGTAGGTCAACAAAATCTTGAACATAAAGTGTATGAGAGAAAATATAATAAAAAATATCCAAATTATCAAAGGTAATAATAGGCATAAGATGTAAAATACAAGTTATAGGTTCAATAAGAGAAGTCGGTGGATGATCATACGAAGGTGGAGGAGGCTAAGCTTTATAAGTATGGTGCACTTCCACATTGGATTAAATAGTATTTTGATTAGGAAGTAGGTCATTGAAAACCTTGAGCTTAATTTTGTCATTAATAGGCTTATATTTCTTAAGAGACTAGTTAAATTCACTAACATTTGTATCAATAAGGTCTTGGATGACATGAAAAAACTTGATATATCCATTAATAAAACGGAAAACACATCTATTATAATCACAAAAAAACATTAAAGTCAAAATATTTACCATGAGGTTTTCTTGTATCAACCTCTAAGGGTGGAGGGAGAGATATAAGGTTACACTCTTGCAATTTTTGAAGGACCAATTACGGTAAATAAGGCAATCACATAAATTAACTTTAGGGAACAACTTGTAATAGAAGCTTTGGTAGGTTCAGATACAACATTAACAATAGCTTTAACATTAATCTTGTTATCATTAGATTTTCCTTTGAAAATAGGTTTACCTTGAAATTTAGCATTATATGTATTAGAAGCATTGGAAACATACTTAAACTTGTTCATTATGAGTAGCTTAGCCTCCCATTAATTTCATGGGTGACATAGTTGATAAAATTAATGAAACTTATCAAAGATAATCAACTCTTGTAAAGGATCCAAAAGGATTTGAGTGAATAAATCTCTAACTTCAGTGTCATCTATGATATTATTCATTTTAGTAAGCACAATCTTGTAACACAAAACATAGGCACTGATGGGATCGTTGGAATCTTGTCATATCTTAGACATTTGAGTATAGGACACCATGCTCCCAATATTGATTAAAAATACAAGGAATTGAGTAACCAAAGGGGTAAAGGCCCATACCAAGTGAATAGGAAGGTCATATAACCATTGCAGTGTATATTCCTTGAGGATTCTAGGAAAAATCTTAGTAAGTAGTAAGCATGTGACATGAAAAGCGCAAATATGTTGTTCAAGATCAATTTTTCCATCATAGATAGGAATCTTAAGAGACACAACAATAATAGGAAAAAGAGAGGAAGCCACTTCTCATACAAGTGGGATGTGAAGTAACTGAGTAGAGTCCATGACATTAGAATAGGTAGATGCACCTTGCATAATATCTAGGCTTACAAAATGTGAACATGGATCACAAGAGATTTTGTATTGGCAAAGGGATGGGAAGTAGGATACATATACAAAATAGATGTGGTAATAATAATAGACATGGATAGGCATTTTAACACTACAAAGGGGGATATGATTTTATATTGTACAAATAGGTACAATAGATGTAGCCATAATAAACATAGCCATAATGGAAGATGTAAGAGTAGACTCGGTATTAGATGTGTTTATATGCTTTTTTTCATCTCAAACAATGTATAGAAGGTAATCAATGTGCTGAGGATTTTTCTATAAAAATCACATATGTTTGTTCATCATCCTTGATAAGGGTCATTTATTAGAATCAAAATACTCATGAGAACCTTCTCCTTATGAAGGCTCAGCAAATATAATGGAGATAATATTAAAAAACACACAAGTAATAAGGTTCATTTGTGCATACATATTATGACCCATATAAAAATAGGCTTCATATGTGTTATCACACTCATATTGAGAAAGGTCGTCAGATGTATCAATAACGATCTCACACATGCCTATATCGACTAGTGACATAGATATGACCTCATTGGTATATGAATATGAGGAGAGCACTAAAAAGTAGGCCATAAAAACACAAAAGATAACAAAACCTAGAGTGATAACATGGATCATACACCAATGCAAGAGATAAAACACTAAGGTAACCAAGGTTTGAGTAAGGAAAGAGATTTGATTAAGGGTCAAGTTCACCAAATAATTACACCCTAAATAAATAAGTGTTGGTGTTATAACACTTTTCTTATTTATTTAAAAGTATAAGGGCAACAAAGGTTACATATTCATATTTATTAATAAAGATTGACATATAAATCATAATATAACTCCCAAAGAAATTTATAAGATTCCTCAAAACATAAGAGAAGTACACTTAGTTTATTACATAAATAAAGATGTGACATGTGAGTGCAAAGTGACTTTATAGGTTGAAAATGACCTAGAGATGCTTCATTTATGGAATTTTGATTACAAACTAAGCTGATATGGAACCATAAGCCCTATCCCGGAGTAAAATTTATGATTTGGTCCTAAGTTTTACTGGTTCAGATTGGGATTTTTTGGCATTATGTAACTTTTAAGTAGTTGTGAAACTCTTCAATAACCTTTAAATTGAAACCCTAAGTGTCACACATCTACAAAACCCTCATTGTGATGTAAAATAACTCCAAATCCTAACCATGGGTAAAATATCCTAGAAAAAGGTTAGAGTTTGGATTGAAACAACCCTGCACTGCCTACATTCACACTACTATGAAGAAACCTTAAACCACACATAGTTCTCCAATTAACATGTGAAATCTATAAAGATGCAACTACTTTGGGAACTTGATCTTTTGACAGTGGGAGATAATGGCTTGGTGCATTTAAGCTTGGCTTGGATTGAATTGGAAGGTTTATAGAAGGAGAATCGTGGATCTTGTACTTAGTTTAGTTGGCTTCAAACCCGTGTATGGTTTACTCCTAGGCTGTGCTGCTAATTTGAAGGCATTAAGGAGAGTTTAGAGTGCTTTAGGAATGTGATTTAGAATGAGAGATCTTGAGAGTGCTAGATGAGTGTTACGCATGGTAAATAAGCGACTCGAACTTACTTTTATAAGCATTCATAAGTTTAATATTACATTAAAGATGGCCTATGTGACATGAACCTACCCATGAAAAGATATCAAATTTGAAAGATGACCACTGGGTGTCAAGAGATAAAACTATTTGGCTTGAACCCAAACCATGGGATGGTTTTATACCAGATACACAATTTTTGACAAGTAGTTAAATAGATTGTACTACTTTTTGGGACTAGTGCCTACAGAGCTTAAACTATTATGGACAAATTTTATTGGTTTTATGAGAAATTAAGCAGTGTGCATAGATAAAAAAAGTCACAAAATGAAGACATAAATAAGTCACTTGGGCTTGGAATAATTCATATATAAGATGCAATGCCAAAGTTGTCATTGCCTAATGATAACTTGTCAATTTTAGGTGTCTATAGAAGAGAGGGAGATCCTTATATGCCCCTAAGTATTCCAAAAGTGATTCTTCATTATAAAACACATCTAATATGGGGATATTAGGTGAGGCACTATGCATTGATTAGGTCATGTTAAATGAGCTGTGAGGTGGAAGAGTGATGTATCTTAATAACATCCTACAAATGTGCTTTTGAAACATGGATGAAGGCCATAACAGAAGAAGCTTTATGTGTTATGTGGGGTGTGTAGCCAAGACACTATTACATAGTAATGAGATAATGCCCTATCAGGTATGGAAAACCCTCTTGTTGGGTACACGAAGGTAACAATAATTATGGGTGTTATCAAGTATATATTTTGGGTGCAGTAGGGTGGGTTTCCTCTATGTTTGTTCTTCCATTAGATAATTCCCCACAAAATGGGATTGCGAATAGCTGAAATATGACCACAATAATAACACATGTTTGGGTACCCCTTAAACAGTTGAGGATCAAACTTAGAGAATGAATAAGTTGGCACAAGTGTTGTCTCTGAGCGTCATGTTCTCAAAATAAAAAATCAGTAATGATACGTAACACAACAGGATCACATATACCTTACTCGTGCATACGAAGTCCTCGCCACGTGAAACCCATTTGTTATAAATATTTATAGCCAAATCAATGTGGATGGAAGTAAGGTGTAGAATCTTATGTGGACGATTGTTTATCATCAAGGGAGTACTTAAAAGGCTCATGATATGTAGGGAAGGTATATAGAAAGTCTTGATAATTTAATTTTAAATAAGAATGTAAGGTGGATGGGACAACGTGCATGATATTTATCCATGGTCATCCCAAGGGACTTATAATTAAGGTTGTTAGGCATAAATTAGAATACAATGGCAATGGTTTATTTACCCAATAATGTGATTTGCCCATTCACTTTTCAAGGTATATTATCAGAATCATAGATTTTCATACATTATGGGGTGAGTTCATATGTGGATATACCCAAAATATTAAGAAAATTTATATTACAAATATTGAGGCAAGATCCACTATCGGCAAACACTCATTTAACCAAACAAATTTGTACTTCGAATTGAATAGACAAGGGGATACAATAATCGATGATATGTTGGGAAGGGAGGTCCTTTGCATCGAATGAAATGCTCTCTTCTATTGAGTGTGGACTATTTAGAATGGATGCCACATATTGGGGTTTTGTGTAGGTGGGAAGTATTATTTATTGTGACACCCCATGGAAAATATATTTATATAAAGGAGTGTTTTGAAGTAACTCAAAAAAGGATATTGTAACATTAATGAATTTTAATTGTCCAAGCAAATTATATGAAGAAACATGGTTTATAACCCATGGTTGTCTAACCATACCCCTTTGGGTTGACACAACATGGACCATGGAGTCAATTGTAGGTTTGTGGCCTACAAGGATCATGAGATGGTAGTCCATTTAGAGAGACAACAAGAGGAACCATGCATGTATATGAGTATCGAATGAATGGAAAACTAGGGTTTGCAACAAAATACCTAATTTGGATAGGAAACCTAAGCCAAACTAGGTTAAGGATTAGATCAATAAACGAATTTTCTAAATGATTAAACCTAGAAAATAAATAAGTTTTTGGGAAAGAAGGATGTGATTCTTCACTTATTTAAATTTAAGATTAGGGTTAGATACAAGATGTATATCCAAATAATTAATTAAGCATGTTAACACTCAATACTAAACATACATATATTGCATTAGATGACAAATTAATTAGAATAAAAGATGTGAGGATGAGTGTGCTTGGTTTTTTGATTGGTTTGAACACTAATATAGGTGTGATAGAGTGATGAACTAGCTAGAAATGTCCTACATATGTTTTATCTCTGATTTAGAACTACACTTTCTGATGGGGTAAAACTTGGTGTCCCCGAGATTTTTCCCTGAAATCTGGGACTACCCTTTTTAATTTTTTTGTTCTTTTCAAGTAATGGGTCATGTTTTGTGTTTGTTTTGCCTACAATTGTTTGCATTACTTTAAGGTATCCCTAGAGAGTCATAAAATCCAAATTTGACAAATACCCACATGCCAAAGCTCACTTAATCCCTTCACCAGATTGTCTAAAAGTATTTTATTTATTTTTATATTAAGTAAATAAAGTTATTTTAAATATAGATTGAGCTAAAATTGGAGGATTTGGGTTATATAAAGCACTTCACCCCATCATTATTAGCATAGAACATTCACCCGGGGGGAAGAATTTTTGTAGATCAACTAATTGGAGGAATTTTTTGAGCAATTACCCGCAACCTCTTTCGGGTTTTGTTTTTATTTCTTTTTGTCTGTATTTTTGTCTTTCCCCATTTTCCATCCGACAATCCCCATAGCTTATTCATTCTTCCTGATAGCTCTTTTCCCAGGCCTAGGGTTTTGAAAAGCTATCCAATGTTTTTATTTGCTAATTAATTTGTCTAGAGGTGACTAGATCTCAGGATTCTTTCGGGAGATTGTAAGAGGTTGCTTGGTCCAAAAAGGTGCAATAATGAATTTTATGAAGATAAGAAAAATACTACCACCAATGCATAGAGATCAAGAAAATATGCACTTTCAGAAAAAACGACACCTAAAACGGAGCCACGGAGTGAAAGTTATGACACTCGCAAGTTTTTGCTGCTACATCTTCCCGAACCCTTTTCAAAAGGAAAGAAATGCTTCTTAGACTAAAACGTAAAAGTGCAAGCTACCGACACTTGCTATTTTCCATGCCAAATTTGGAAAGTCAATTACAAAGCAAGTCTCACTTTCTAGAAATGGGTAATTTCTCTGTGCAAAGTCATAAATGAAATTGCCCCTAATTTAGGAAGTCAATTTCAAGTGCAAGTCACACTTTTTGGGGCTGCTTGGAAGGTTGGAAATTAACACAAATCACTTAAGCGAAAAGTGTGAATTTTGGGGCTGCCTGGAAGGTTGAAAATTATCACTTCCTTGCCCTCATGTTTTTCACACAAAAGAGAATTAATTCATCCATGCAAGTCACACTTTTTGGGGCTGCTTGGAAGGTTGGAAATCAACACAAATCACTTAAGTGAAAAATGTGAATCGTGGGGCTGTCTGGAAGGTTGAAAATTCACACTTCCCTGGGCTCGTGTTTTTCACACAAAAGAGAATTAATTCACCCATGCAAGTCATGCTTTTTGGGGCTGCTTGGAAGTTTGGAAATTAACACAAATCACTTAAGTGAAAAGTGTGAATTTTGGGGCTGCCTGGAAGGTTGAAAATTCACACTTCCTTACCCTCATGTTTTTCACACAATTCCTAGCCAAAAAGTGTGACCTATTCTAGCATAACTTAATGCCTAAAAGTTGATTTCTTTTAATTATTTTTAGCAAAGGTTGGTGCCAAAGATAGGGAGGAAGTTATTACATGCAAAATCCCTTTAGAGGCTTGTGCATGTGCTCTAAATATTCCAGTTGAAGCCTTAATTGAGTTTACTTATATTTGCCTTCATCCGGAGTGCTTTCCAGAATTTAAAATTACTCATATGCAATTAAAAATAAAAGGTGATGAGTTTTGTCTGAATTGTTTACGACAAACATTTTACTGGTGCACGTACTAGGGAAGAACTGCAAAAGCTTCAAGAATAAAAGGAGAAGATAGGTCAGAGGCAACACCCGCAAGAAAATCATAGTCAACTACTTCCAGATCCAGTTTGGTGAGAATCAAAGGCAAAGATTCAACCACATCTAGGAGAAAAAACATCTTAGATTCAAAGTAGAGATATCATCCAAATCATTCATGAGACAGAAGTGCAATACAGGTTGGATCATCATGCAGAGTCTGGAAGAAGAACAAAACTGGGAGTGTTACAACTTTCTTCTAATTTCTTCTCCTCCTTTTTTCTCTTATTTTCTCCGACAAAGCAATTGAGTAATCAATTGAATTGTAAGCCTTAAGTGATTGGTGTAAAAGCCGTTATTTCAAGTTACTAGAAGAAGTTAATTACTTGGAAATAAGTGGCAAACATGTAGAATAAAAGGTTATATTTTCAGTTGTAAAGCATGCATATCGTGCAAAGAGAAACTATAGGGGAAAATACTACCAATTGCTTCCCCTTTTCGTAGCTTCCACATGTTGTAATTCATTGAAAGCTTCCTATTTGTATTTGCTCCCTATACACTACGAATAGAGGAAGAACCTACGGGTTAAATGATCACAATTTTGCGAGAGCATTCTTGAGTTTTCAGTCTTTGTGCTGTAACCCTTGATATTATTTCTGTAAAAGTTGGGGAATTGAATAAAGGGTGGATTTCCAGAGAACTTCGTGTCTATGGTGTTTTGCTTCTTACTTCTATTTGAATTTTTGGATGAACTTTGTGTTATCTGAGATTTAGGTTAGAAGCTATTCCTTTTCTTTACTTTTAAATATTGTGAGATCTATTTGTTTGTTTGATCTATGTGGATGAGACCAACTCTATAAACTATTAGTTGAATCACATATCTTCCTTTCTTCTTTCCCAAATTCTATTATTTCCTCCGACAAAATATTCCAAAACAACTGCTTACTTGTTGCAGAATTGCTAAGCTATGGTTCAGGAGCTTTGTAATTAAAGTAAAACCCCTGTAAATAGTTATTAGGATTCATACTTATCAGATGGATAAACATCTTACACGGGAGCTTCACTGGTAAATGAGGAAGATTTTTCTCATGACTGCCTAGGTTTTTAGTTGTGCAGAAAATCTAGCCAACAAAACCATTTCTGTGGACCTAAACAACTAGTGTTTTTGTCCTGTTGGATGATCTGTTATGGGATGCAAATGGGGCTCTGTAATCTGACACCTTTGAAAATGATTGAAATGTATTTTTTTTGTCAAATATTAAGTCTCGACAATATGCAAAACCCTTTATAATAAATTATTTTGACCCAAAACCCTAACCTAGGGTAAAACCCTTACAAAAGGTTAATGGTTTGGTTGAAGTGCAATCTGCGCACTACCTACATTGGCACTACTTTGAAGAGGCCTCATATTACACGTAGTTCTCCAACTAGAGATGTGACATAATACTAAATGAATTCAACTATCTTTGATAATTTGAACCATTGATAATGCTATGTATTGACTAGACTTGCTTGGGCTTGACTTGGTGGCTTATTGTTTTGGGAATCTTGACTCTTGAACCTAGTTTGGAGTGCTTCATACCTATGCGCGACTGCTCCTAATGGTTGCTTCTACTTTAGGGAAGTTTAGGAGAGATTTGTATGCCTTTTTGAATTATTTATGCAAGGTAAGTGTGAAAATTTCAAGATGACTACCAATAAAGTAAATGAGTGTATTAGACTTGCTTATATAGGGTTCCGTAGATATAATTATGTTTTAAGGTCGAACCATAGTGAAAGTACTAATCCATAAAAAGATATAAAATCGAGAAAGTGACCATTGAGTGGCCCTGGATGAGATCATTCAACCAGACCAAACCATTGGATGGTTTGGTCTAGGAGAAAGATACAATGTTGTAAAGTTATGTGTAAGACAATTATGATAAGTGGACTACTTATGACTAATGTGAGCATTTATTTGAGGGACCGAGCAATATAATGAGGATTTCAAGTCTTTTAATGAGACTAAGAATGGATTAGCATATAACAATTAAGCTCGAAATTGGCACAAAAACCATGATTTAAGAGATTAATCCAATATTGACATTATCAAGTGATAAATTGCCAATTATAGGTGTTTACACATTCCTATAATTTATTATCTAAAATGTATTAAATGTGCTCCTCAAAATAATTACGAATTCCATGGGATCAGGGCTTGAAATTGACACTCTGTAAATTGTTTTTTGTGATTTAGACTATATACGATCAATAAAAATTTAAGATGACCATAAATTAATAATTTTTTAAATATTCTTTAATAAATAAATATATAATTTGAGAAAATATAAAATTTGTTAGTATTTATGGATAGGGAAACATTACAATTTACAATCACCTAAAAAGTTAACCATATTAAAATTCTAGAACTTCTAATTGGTCAAAACAATTCGAAGAGAAAATGTAGGTAGCCCCCTCCCATAACCTTGGAGAGGGAATTACAAAACAGAACTAAAAGAAAATTCATGTTTGAATTGAACGGCACAAAAAGGGCAAAGGGCAAATAGAAGAATCGGATTCTAAAGTCCATTTCAATGTATTTAAATCAGCCGTCATTTCTATTTACGCATCATCCACGGGAAAGTTCATTCCGAGCTGAAATATTCTCTTCAATTCGATTTCATCTCCGCGATTTCTTTGCCCATTGCAACTCTGTCAATTTCGTTACTGTGTATTATTATGTTGCCTTGCCTTTGCACGTGCCATCGATGATTTTATCTATTTAATGGTTCACCATGGTTGGGATCTCATTTAAGATTGCTAAGACTGGCACCAAATACTGCCCTTCTTCAATAAAAAAGAAGCTTCTTTCAAGCAGATGCCCCCCTTCATCTGATAATGTCGACAAGCCTCCTGAAGCAAATGTACATAAGAGAAAAAGAGCCGAGGTAAGATTTATTTTGTGCCCATCTGACTTGGAGCTTATTTTAAAATAGGGGATTATTATAATTTAGGGTTTTGATGATTGTAGTTAGCTAAATCTGGGTCAGTTTTTGGTTTGGAAATCTTTAGGGAATGTTTGCAAATCAGTTTTACGTTTTGAAAATTTAGGGCATTGTTGCTATATATAGAAAGTTAATTGCATTAGCTGATTAAGGGTTTGTAATGGGTTTTGGGAATATTTGGGATTTTTTGGTTGTTTTTGGAGAATTCAATAGTAATTATAGTTGTTTAATGTCGGATCAGTTGTCAGTTTTGTATGCAAAAATATAGGGCCGCCTTTTTTTTCTTCCACCTATCTGCAAGCTCAATTGTCGGTAGTCAATATGGATTTTGAGAATTTCAGGTATACTTAGAAGTTATAATTTGCAAGGTTGATTTTAGTTAGACATTACATACAATTTAGGGTAATTATGTGTTAATCAGGTTTAATTGTAGTTACCTAATGTTGGGTCAGCTGTGAGTTTTGAATTTTTTTTTGGTATTTATTTTTCAATGTGCAAGTTTAATTGTAGGTAGCTGACATGGGTTTGGATAAGTTTAGGGTATTCTTATAATTGGCAAGGTGAGTTCTAGAATTCTAGTTATTTGATCTTGGACCAGGTATAGAATTTTAAAAATTCCGGTTGTTTCTTGGAAATCTGGAAGGTTGATTGTAGTCAACCAACTATGGATTAACTGTAGGTTTTGAAAATTTAGGGTACTCTGTACAATCTGTATGGGTGGTTCTGGTTAGTTGATGCTGGATCAATTATGGTCTCCATAAAATTAGTTTGATTTTCCAAATCTGCATGTTCAACTGTAGTTTAGCTAATACGGGTTCTGGTAACTTGTGGATATTCTTATAATTTGTAACAGTAGTTCTACTTAGGGGATGCTGGGTGAGGCATGGGATTTAAAAAAATTCAGGCAATTTTTCCAAATTTGGAAGGTCGATTATAATTTATAGCTAGTAAATGGTGGTTCAGCTGCAGGTTCTGAAAATTTATTGTAGTTTTTATTATCTGTAAGGTTGTTTCTTGTTAGTTGATGCTGGATCAGTGATGGGTTGGGCGAATTTTAGAGTTGTATTCCAATTCTGCAAGCTGAATTGTAGTTAGCTGACATGGAGTTGGGACATTTTGGGGTATTCTTATAGTTTGCAAGGTTATGTCTTGTTAGCTGTTTCTGGGCCGGTTATGGAGTTAAAAAAAATATAGTATTTTTGCAAATGTGGAAAGATTGAGTTTAGTTAGCCAATGTTGGTTTAGTCTGGGTTTTGAAAATTTTACGGTGTTTTGAATATCTGTATGGTTAGTTTTGGTTAGCTGATGTTAGTTCGGTTATAGGTTTCACAAGTTTTAGGGTATTGTTTAGTCTGCATGGTAAGTTTTAGTTAGCTGATGGTGGGTCATTTTTGAGTTTCAAAAAATTTATCCTATTTTATGGTAGGCTAGGTTAATTAAGTAATTTGAGTTATTCATTGCTGGAATCATTATTTTTCTGAAAATTTAAGATTATTTTTTGAAGGACATAAGGTTAATTACAGCTAGCCAGTTCTAGATTTATTGAGATTTTAAATTTTTGATAGTGTACTTTGCATTTTGAAAGGCAATTTGTATCTAGCCAATGCTGGGCCAATTGCGCATTTACAAAGTATTAGGGTAATTTGCAACTTGCAATGTCATTTAGCTAGCTAATATTTAGTCAATTGCAGTTGGTTATTGTTTTTTCAATTTCTTTTCATTTTTGCATTCTGCAGGTTTAGTCATTGATAGGCATTGCTAGGTCAGCTGTGGGCATTGCAAATTTAGCATATTTTGCAATATGAAATGTTAGTTATGGTTAAAGTTTAGAGATTTCCACAAGTCATCATTTTGTATTGTATAGCTGGATTCAACTGTGTTATATCCACTTTTTATTTCCTACATTTGGGGTTTAACTTCTAGACTCCTCTTTAGGGTTTTTTTGGATCTCGTGATAGAGGGGTCCAGAAGCTAGACCCAAGATGTTGGAAACATAGTTGGATATAACAGTTGTGGGTTTTGCAAATTTTAGGATATAGTGCAATATGGATGATTAGTTATAGTTAGGAAATGCTGTGTCATTTATGAGTTTTGATTTCAGGTATATGTGCAATCTGCGAGATGAATTGTAGTTATACTGTTACTTGGTCAGTTGTAGGTTTGAAAATTTTAGAGTACTTTACAATTTTGATAAGGTCGTCAGTTTTGCAAATTTCAGGGCTTATTTCTGAAATATACAAGGCTTATGTTTGGATCTTGTGTTTTTTATCCACAGAAATCTCTGTAACATTTGAATCTGTTTCCATATATTTTTTCTTGATTCCAAACATATTTATATAAATCTGGCTGACAATAGAAACAAAGTAGCTAAGTAGCTGATCCTGTATTGATGCAGGTACATGTATGGGGTTCAGGTGTGCTGGTATGATGATTTTTTGGGGCCTGGGTATGGCTTTGGATATGGCCGTACATTTTTTTGATAAAACATTAAAAACTATATCCAAATAAACAAAATTAATCATATGATGTGCAGAGTAAACAAAAAAAGTTAAATAACAAAACATACTGATAATTCAATATGCCAAATGTCCTGATATTTAGATCTTTAGTGGTCAAACTTAGAACAAGTACATTGCGCAAATGTTACAATGTATACACAAAAATCAAGTTAAATCGGCATATTGTTAATATTCATAATCATACTACTCTTCAATGTCTTCATTGAGAGCATCAACACCTCCATGTGGTTCATTAGGACTACAAGTAGTAGCAATCCCACTTCCACTAGCTTTGCTATGCAAGTCGTACGAGGTACCCCTCAGCCCTAAGCACTTGAAAATAGGAATGAGAGGGAAGTATGCATTGTGAGTTAAATGCGTTGTTTTAAAAGAGTGGGAGAGTGTTTTTTGGGGTTTGTAATGTTTTTAAATAATTTTTGTTTGCAAGTTTGACTTTTTTAAATTAAAAAGGCTTTTACCTATAGGTACCTATTGGGTACCATACCTATTTCTAGACGAACTTTCCGTACCCTGTTATGTTGGGCAGTACTCGGGCGGTACCCACATGTGGACCCAGGTACGTACCATATTGGGATTGGCCCTTGGGTTATGGTACTCAGTTGTAGCAAAATAGCTTCTAATTAGGTGTTGGAAGACCAAGAAATGTGTAAAATCCAAAGCTAGAAAGATGTCTTGGGAAAAACAAAGGCAAATTCTGAAGCTTCCATTTATAATACCAAAAGCGTAGTCCCTCCACTAAGCCTCAACCAAATAAGCATCACTTCAGTTTAGAATATGCCCACAACGATATACAACAAGAAAATAGGACGTGTGAGTGTTTAAACTTCAACTACTAAGAAGCTAATAATTAAATAGATGGAAATAAAACATAAGACACAGGAAAAGAGATTTTGAAAGCACGTCAACCATGTTTGTGCCCCCATCAACATCCACCACCATATTTCTGGCCTTCTTAATTTTGACACCTATATCAACCATCTCTACAAAAGTCTCAAAATGCTAGGACATAGCTACATCATCCACTATGTGATGTAGTCACGGTTAGGGGGTCAATCTAATAACCACCTTGGACCATTCACTCTACCACTACTTTCACATTGGGAATAGAACACAACAAGCTAATTCTTTATTGTACTTAGTAACACTATTACAAATATGCAAAAGGTTACACTTCTCTAGGCCTACTTTGCGTCACAAGGTTATCACAATCTAGTCCCAACAGGGGCGCACTCCCTCATATAGGGACTTGCAATCCAGTTACATGTGCTCGAACAATTCTCAACATGCCTGAATTCATGACCCCTCCATTGCGAGAAACTGTCTCATTTAGCCACATGCCTCGGGAACGTAATTGTAGAAAGTTGTAGTTTCCAGCTGTGGAAGTTAGTATCTTTTGATTCCGTGTCAGTGATAGTGTTCAATGTTGTTAGGGGCGTTAACATATGACCTCTAGTGGACAAATGGCTTGTTAGGACACTTGGTGGTTGAAAGTAACACTCATCCAAGTGGGGTGGGACGTTTTTTACAGGAGCTACAATCATTGCTCGACCAATTGCACGAAGTGAATCTTTTCGTGTTGTGTAGGAATCTATCAAACCTCACAGAGGCTTGCAGGCTTGTACAAAAAGATGCACACTTGGGATGATGAGCAATCCCAAGAGGCTTCACAGTTGCATAAGGATGCGTGTCATCTTGCAAATATGAGAAAGTGCAGGAATTTGCACAAATTTTCCCATTTTGTGTGCGTTACATAGGAATTCACAGGATTTATAGAACATCACAAGATGTTTGGCTATGGAGATTTGGTCCCAAGCCAGTAGAAAGTTATAAGCACTTATTGTACTAACTACTTGTTTTTGGGTGATGTAGGATTGCCTATGAACTTGGATATTCTTGCATCATACACCCTAGGTAAGTGAGTTGAACCACGAGCTCTCACTCATGAACACTCCTGTGTTTGGGTGCATAGATTTGGTCCCAAGACGGTAGAAAGTTGCAAACACTTTTTGACTAACTCTACTTGTTTTTGGGTGATGCAGTATTGCCTATAAACTTGGATGCTCCATAAGCCCCTTTTGTCTCCAAATTTGAACTTAGGTGAAAATTTAAATCCACCAAGAAAATTTGGTTATAATTGATTAAATTCAGTCCATTTGAAGTTGACGAGTGAATTTTATAAGTCTATAGGGCTCAAGAAATTAAATTTTGGCTAAGTGTTGAAAGAAATAGGCAAAAGTGGGATTTCAGAGGTTACATGTAAAAAAAGGGGACTTTTCAATTATGAAAGCAACTCAAAACTTCAAGTTGGAGTTTTGGACTGCAAAAGTAGCCCAAAACCCCGAGTCAGAGTTTTGGATTGTGAAAGTATCTCGAAATCCTGCAATGGAGTTTTGGACTGTTAAAGCAGTTCTTATCCTCGAGGTGGAACTTTCAACTACAAAAAACATGTCTTTTTCTTGAATGGTGGATTTTCGAGCCTACGAAGACTTTGAGCAAAACTGCAAAATGAATGCAAATTGTACCCCAATCCCCGAGTCTTGAAATGCAAATATTTGGCATGGAGATGCAGAAAATTAGTATGTTACAAACGACATGAAAAGTTCAAATTGTGCCTAGCTTAAGGGGGTGCTGCCCATCAACTCTGCTAGGGGGCTGCCACCCCTTAGACCCCCGCTCCTGAAACCAAAAAGAAAGAATATAATTGTTTGGAGAAATCGCACCTGTATAAAAAGGTCATAAATTTGAAGACACAAGTCAATAAAAAAATGTGTGGGGGGAAACCTCTTGTAACTATTTATTGCTTGGGTTTTAGGTTGTGCACTTTTGTGTTTCTAAAATGTCTCTTTATTTCTCAAAAAAGTGCACATTAGTTTCACAATTTCTTTTTTTTAGTAAATTTGACTTGGTCAATCTCGTATGTAGGTGAAAAATAGGGAGCTCTTTCCTATAAATTTGGATTTGTAAATCATTTCAAGGGGCTTTTACACAACTAAAGATTTTAATGTATTGAAAGGACTAGTTTGAGAAACTTCTTGAGGGGATTTCTTCAATGATATTTGAAGAGATTTTGTGCTATCTAGGATATTGTAAAAGGACTGTTTAACATTTTTTGAGGGAATCTGAACTGCTGGAGGCTTGAAGGAATGTTTGGATAGGCATTTAACTGTCCAAACTTTTGTACAAGAGCTTGTGTGAGAAGAAAGTTGTGTATGAAGCTTTGTATTCATTCTCATAAAGAAATACAATGAGATTTGCTGAACTTTGTGTGATGGTCTCTTTGGTGGTAGTTTGTGTTCGTATGTTAGATGTCTACCTTTCTTTATTCTTTTCATGCATGTAAGATTCCAATGAGAAGTGTTTCTTATATTAAATGATCTCCTTGCAGACTAGAATAGGCTTCGAGTTTACTTATTTGAAATGCAAGTTTTCCTCTCCTTCTCTCTCTCTCTTTCTAATGTCTATTCCCTTTTTCTCACTTTTCAGTTTATATTCCTTTCCCTTGGAGTAAAATCCCACCCTTGCAAGTTACTGTAGATATTGTACATATTCTTTCTTATTCGGTTTTGGCTTTCAATAAAGTGCGCCTAGCCTCACAATAGAGGGGGGACTTTGTACAATGCATTGTTGTCGAAGTACCATATTTTGCTAATTTACTCCTTAGATCTTGCATGCTTCGCAACTTCGGAGGGTACTCATCCATATTGTGTCTTCAATATCTGTATTCTTCTATTTTATCAAATGCTCCTTTTACTTCTTGCCTCATGTTTGCGTAATGACTTGAGAGTCAATTATCTTTTCAATCTCCTCTTGGCTTCTCAAGTAGCTGCTATTTCCAATCCACCTTGGTAGAATCTGAATATACATTCTTGCCGCTTGCTTCCCTTCATGATAATAGGTACAAATTTGCCACATTGAAGATATGTGAAATGTCTATCCCCTTTGGTAGCTTGATCTCATAAGTATTACACCTTTCATTAACGCCTTGCAGGGTCTAATCTTATTCCAGTTTAACTTGTCATTGGTGCCTTTTGGGAACTGTTCTCTTCTTAGATGATCTAAGATCAAGTCATCGATCTCAAACTCTGGTCCACATATCTTGTGATCTGCGTGTTGTTTGAACTTCGCAATACTCTTCTTCAATTGCACTCGCACTTATTCAATGTACTCAATGAAATCTTTTGCTTCCACACTTATTTCTACGTTGTTGGTATCCTGTTGTTCCATAATCCCTTGTGGGCTACTCCCATATACTATCTAGATTGGTGTTCTCCTAATACTACTATTTACTGAATTGTTGTTCAGGCAATTGTTGTTTCATATCCACATTCATATAATATGAATTTGCGCTCTCGCCGCTTGTTTGCCTTTCATGAAATGGGTTTAAATCTACCACGTTCAAGATAGGTGAAATGTCTATTGCTTATGGTTGATTGATCTCATAAGCATTGGACACAAATTTCCTCAACACCTTGCTAGGTCCAATCTTCTTTCATTTTAACTTGTTATAGGCCACTCTTGGGAACCATTCTCTTCTCAAGTGCTCTAGACCAAGTCATTGATCCCAAACTCTAGTCCTCGTCTCTTGTGATCCACGTGTTGTGTTTACTTTGCAATACTTTTCTTCAATTTCTTTTGCACTTGCTGGTGCACTTATCTCGTGTACTCATCAAAATTTAATGCTTATGCATTTCTTCTTTCCATGCTGTTGGTATCTCGTAGTTCTGTAACCCCGTGTGGCTACTTCAATATGTTACCTAGATTGGTGCTCTCCCAGTGCTCCTATTTACCAAATTGTTGTAGGCAAATTTAGTTTGCACCAAGATTAAGTCCCACATTCATGACCTCTCTCCAACCGTGCATTGCAACAGGTTTCTCAAACTTTTGTTGGCTATCTTTATTCACCCCTCTGTCTAAGGATAATACACTGAATTGAAGTGCAACTGGGTGTTAACTTTCTCCTCAACGTCCTCTAGCAATGTCCCATAATCTTGGTATCTGATTAGATATTATGTTGCACAACAACCCATGATGCTTAACAATTTCCTTGGAAAACATGCTAGATATGTGCGTAGAATTGTTAGTCTTGCATGCAATAAAGTTTGCATTCTTTGAAAATCTATTCCCCACAACAAAGATATAATCGCAATCTTTATGCGTTTTAGGTAATTCTAAACAATGTCCATGTTGATATGCTCGCATGGCCTCTTGGGGATTGGCAATGGTTGATACAATCTTGTTCTGACTTCTTCCCTTTGCCAACTGGAGAACTCTACATCATTTCACAAATTTCTTCACATTCGTGCTTGTCTTCAGCCAAAGTAGCCTTCACTAAGCTGCATCAATGTCTTGTCCAGACAAAAATGACCAGTTATTCCTTTGCTTTACTTCTACTTGATCAAATTTTCTCTCTAGTATTTTTGAGGTATACACAATTGTCTTCCTTTGAACAATAAACCCTTATGTAGATGGTGATCTAACCATGGTGTCTAGTCCATGATTGCAGGATTTTCGCATACGACGAATGCATTTCTGAAATCCTCATTTGTCTTATATAGTGCCTTCACATCATCAAATTCAATTACTTCCACACGCATCTCATTCAACAAGAGACAATGTCCACTCAAGGCATTTGTGACCTTGTTTGACTACCGCTCATATACTTCAACACAAAGGACTAACTCTATAGGAATTCAACCCACTTGATATGCCTTTGGTTGAAGTTACCCTGATTGTTTATGATTTGTAGCGTGATCATTATACAACAATGTTTTGATTAGTTTACACCTAAGATATATAAATGTAAACAAAATATAGAATTAATTTAGACTATATAATTATGTCATTCAAGTTCAATAGTTTGAATTGTTAAGCAAGTAGATGTTGCGATTACTTGATTTGGAATTGACAAAACAATAAAAAATGAGTCACTTAGATGATTTTGGTTATATCTTTTCGCAGAAGGTGCCATAGGTGTTGGAAATGCTCTATCAGGTGATCAAATTGAGAACAAGGGCTGATAGATTGTTTGGACACAACCGGAAAACTTGGACCCCTGTAGCAGACCAACATTGTCGCACTTTACTAGCATTGTGTGGGAGATATTTGGGGGCTTGTAGCTTCTGGGAGAGCTTCGCCTCTGCCTGTAATTTGCTTTTGGATCTTTGGGAGGTCTTCGATCGAGTGCAATGGTTACCTCTGTTTCCTTTTCTTCATCCAAACTCTAATCGTGCTTGAAAGGCCATAAGGGATCCTTAAAAAAGGGTTAAGGTTTAGGGTTGGACAACCTCACCATAACCTCCAACCAAAACAATATTCTCATGTCGCTCTGCAAGATTTTTTGCGCAAGATTATATTCAAAACGTTCAATTTTAATGTAGCTCGCAATAGACATTGCTCGATGCAAATATTCCCATACGCCTCATTGATCGACTCGCCAACATAGGGTACAACCAAAAACATCATACGAACAACGTCTCCCCATAGTAATAAGTAAAAAAGACCTGTCAAACGATGGATAAGGATCCAAATGAGAAAAAACATTCATCTTTTTAGCTCGTAAACTAGCTCGCCGGACAGCTCGGCCACGAGCTCGGTATGTCCCAATGTGGGCGATTTTGGAATGCAAGTGTTGAGCCATGGCGCACTCAGTAACGCTCCAACCAAACCAATATTTTGATGTTTCCAACCTCTCACCTCACAAGATTTTGCACAACGTTATATTCAAAACATTGAATTTTAATTTAGCTCGCCGCGGCGATTGCTTGTCGCATAGATCGCCATACGCCTCACTAACCGACTCACCAACATAGGGTACAACCAAAATCATCCAACGAACAATCTCTACCCATAGTAGTTATAAGTAAAAAGGCCTGTCACATGACGGATAAGGAATCGAATGAAAAAAACATTGATTTTTTTTTTAGCTCGCAGACTAGCTCGACCGCAAGTTCGCCGACGATCTCTCTATGTCCAATGTTGGCAATTTTGGAATGCAAGAGTTGAGCCATGGCGCGCACATTAAAGCTCCAACCAAACTGATATTTTCATGTTTCCAACCTCTCACCTCACAAGATTTTGCACAACGTTATATTAAAAACGTTGAATTTAAATGTAGCTCGCCGCAGATATTTCTCGCCGCAAAGATAGCCATACGACTCACTGACCGACTCGCCAGCATAGGGTACAACCAAAAACATCCAGCGAACAACCTCTACCCCATAGTATTGCCTACATATCAATACTTTGAAGGGGGATCAAGTTGCATGTACTTCTCCCTCCTAGATGAGTGTGTAAAAATCACGTGTTCAAACAATTGGCCTTCCTTTAAAACTTTGACGTTCGACATCATGCAACATTGACCTCTGTGAATTCAGATTTGATTTTGTGGACTTCTCAAGGGCCGCATCCTTGAGAGATTTCATATATGCTACGACTTTGATAATGATCCTCAATGTAGTGAGTGCTTCAAGAGAGTGAGGTGTTTAAGAGGCGAAGAAGGTGAGTAGTGATCTCACGAATGTTTTGTAGAAACCTCATCAATATTTTGTATATATAGATCACTCTTCATTAATTTTCCCACGATAGCTGACCCATGAAATGTTTCTAGGTTGACCTAGAGTGTGAGGTGTCCTAAAAGATGAAGGTGAGTAATGACCTCATCAATGTTTTGTATATATACGACTGCTTGATTTCTTTCCACGATTGAGTCATGAACGTCTCTTGGTTGACATAATTAGAGATTGCACAATTTGAAAACTAGTTGTTGAAGGCTCCTAGACACTGCCATTGAATGGTGACCCCTATGATAGACTGACAATATTCAGGTTTATCAGTAATGTCTTGGGAGTGCAAAACATAGATGTTAAGCATGGAGAATGTTTGTCTAGGATGCTAAAGGTGTTCATGTATAGACCTAAGTAACAAGGTTTGTGTTTGTGTTTGGCAAAGAAAACATTCGAATTAAGTTCGACAAAGATAACATTTGAAAAAAATCATGATTAAATTCAACTTAATGTAAATTTGTATTTTTTTACTATAACTATTTTAAAAGTATTAAAAATTTAAATAAATATATCAAATTTACATATATTATAATAAATTTAAAAATAGTAAAATATAAATAAGTTACAAAATTCAATTTAAATATTGTAAATATGTAAATTTAAATTATAAAAAAGTAAAATATAAATAAATAAAAAAATTCAATTTAAATATTGTAAATATGTAAATTTTAACTATAAAAAAGTAACTTTTTTTTAGAAACATTATAAAAACTTAAAACATTGATAAAAATAGGAAATGAAAAATAAAAAATTGTTATAATATTCCAAAGCGACGTAGTTAGCTCAGGTCAATTAACTTTATTAAATCTTGGGTCAATTAACTTTATCAAATGCTGGGTCTATTAATGTTATTAAACCTCGGGTCAATTAACTTGTAAATGTAATTCAATGACTGGAGAAAAGGACTGCTTGTTTTTCTCCTCCTCGGTGTTGCTGACATAGTCACCTCGCCACGTTAGTGTACAATGATGTTTTACCAATTTACAGCTATGGAACACTAGGGAGTCACATGGAACCACGCCACATGTAGAGATCACACACAAAGCCAGTTAGTTATGAGGCCACATGAGAGCTAGTCAGTCATGGAGCCACTCGCAAAGTCATGCCACACGAAGAGGTACTCAACATAGGCATATACTTGACACTTAAAATCTGACTCTCGTGGGGTAAAGATTTGTGGAACAAGGAGAAATAATAATGAATGAAGCCCACGAGTGTTGGCTTTTTAGGAAAATCCAAAAACCCTAATAAAAAATACTCTTTTGAAATATATTTTAATAAAAAACTCTAAGCCCTTTTTTGTACAGATTTTAGGGTGACTAAAACAATTTTTTTTGGCTTTTTGTTAAGTTCGATGTGTTCAAATTTTTTTACTTGATGTTTAGAACCTTATGACTTAGGTATAGGCTAAGCCGATCTTGAATATATATGATTGGCAGATAGAGGTGGCTAAGACAATAGATGGGCAAACTGATAAGAGGGTAACTACTATGTTGAAGAGACAAATATATGTGATTTGTCTAAGTGTGTAAGATTATGTCAAAATTGATGTTGCTAAAGTCCAAATTTAGGTGTTTACAAACACAAAATCCTTTGGCAACAAATTGTGCCTCCACTTCTGAAGAGTTTGCACCATGGCATAGAACTCCTAATCATAAATTGAATATCTTTACTTGGCTTTATTTATTTTCTCTCTAAGTTACGCGATAGGCTTACTTTCTTAACACTGCTCCAATAGCAGGTCCACTTTCGTTGCAATCAACTTGGAATACCTTCTTCAAGTCCAATAATGCTTAACGTCGGTTGCGTAATCACCTTCTTCAATTTTTGGAAGCTATGCTTTGCCTCGACTATTTAGGTGAACTCTTTTCTATCTCTTCATGTCATCTTAGTGCGCATGAATTTACTATCGAAACTTGCATTTGGGTGATGTCAATTCTAGGACTACTTGGGCTTCGTAATCTTAGTGCGCATGAATTTACTATCGAAACTTCTACACCATCTCATTAAACACGAGATTATTTGTGCTACCACCGT
This sequence comes from Taxus chinensis, assembly GCA_019776745.2. Lineage (NCBI taxonomy): Eukaryota > Viridiplantae > Streptophyta > Pinopsida > Cupressales > Taxaceae > Taxus > Taxus chinensis. The sequence continues at coordinate 701,422,725 of CM034148.1, forward strand.
CAATGATAAATTTGGTAACACTTACCTCCAAATTTTGCACATGGTCCTGAGCGAATTCTTTCTTTGCATTGGTCCATTCTTCTCATTTGCAGGCTTTCATAACGCCCCCTTCATTATAAGAGCTTCATGTTTTGATTCTTCTGCGCAATCCAAGGATGCATTGTTTCGTCGATTTGTGCAATGTACAATATGATTGCTGGCCTCTTTTTATCCCACCGGTTTAGTGCTTATGTGGGCATTTTGAATTCTCTATGCGATGTTTCTCCACTTCTAAAACATGTATCTACCTCTTCCTCTAGAAGGGTATCCTCTACCTTGAGATGTACTACATTGGGTTTGAGAAGAGATGTACTTCTTAGGGTTTGAGGAGTACAATCTTCTCCCTTGTGCAATTGTTATCATTTGCTACTGCTGGCTCGTTCGTAACCTCTTCCAAACTTTCCTTTTCCTCTTTGGTGTCGTTTTGTTTCCTTCTAAGCAACTTTTTCTTCGTTTTCAGAGCATGCTAATATGCATGTTCCACGGAACATACTCGTACCATGCTCAACACATCAAGTTGCTACTTGTAGACCATTTATATTTTGCGAGACCTTCTCTTCATCATCTTCTACATGACCAACTCAGATAGCAAGGTCGTATAACTTCTCAGTGTAATCCTTTAAACTCAGCTCTTTCTGTCTTAGGTTTTGCAGTTTCTTGAACAAACTTAGTTGATAGTTAGAAAATTTGAACTTACCTTTCCGACTTTAGTCCACTGAACATGATCCCGTCATAAAGATGCACGTCTCTTTTTAGCTTGGACCACATGAATCTTAATTTTTTGGGGTCTACCATTTTCTTGTACTTAAAGTACTTTTTCTAACTTAATGATCAAGCCAATGAGCTCGTCAATACACAAACTTCGTGAATAAGTAGGAGTGTCCAACCTTGGTTCACCTCCCATTATGGCGATAGCTCTAAGTCTTTCTTCCTTCACGTCATCGTCATTGACTTTCTGCAACTCCTTGTGGTTGTGTAGTCTTTATATCCAAAGCCTCCAATTGGGCCTTGGATTTCTCTTAGCATCACTGCTAAATATGCGACACTTACTACTGTTCTTGCTCTCCTAGCAAGTATGGCTTTGTGTGCCATCTCAACGTGTTTTGTCTATTGTGCATGACACTTGGACGAAACAAAGTTCGGAATTGCTTGAGGGCAAGCAATTTTGGGAAGAGACGACTGTAATATCCCCTTCCCAATCAAAAACTCTTAGCCTATTTTTGTGTACCCGACGGCTAATGGGTGATCACAAGGGTGACTTAAGTTCTATTATTTTATTATAAAGTGCAAACAATAAAATAAAACATAAAAGAAGCACTTATAATAAATTAATGGACTTAATAATAAAATTAAAAACATAGAAAAATGAACAAAAGGATAAAATCAGTCATATAAAATGTAATATCTATGGAAAAGTGTGACTTGCACTAGGAGGTAAAATAAATGGAAAGAAAGGCAAAAAGCATTTTGGACCAAAAGTTATTCCCTCAAGGAAAATGCGACTTGGTCTAGAGAAGAGAAATAGAGGGAAGAAAATACTTAATGAAGGAGCAAGGTGATTGGTCTCATGTGTGGCTACTTTGGGTCACTTCCTTCTTTAAAAGGACAAGTCGACTTGTGTTGAGGACACACTTGATCATTTTCTAATTCTTGAATTGTATCTGAAGCTTTGAGCTTTTGTCTAAATTATTCTAAGGACGAAAACCCTTAGTATTTACCTCTAGAGGACAAAAAACCCTCTTAGAGCATTTGAGGATTTCCTACCCAAGGTTATTCATTGTGATTACAAAGATTTTTCAGTTTATTCCAGCAGTGAATAAAAGAATTTTTGCAGATTTTTGGATCAAGGGGTTGAAGCAAATTTGCAGCTGTGTTTTCCAGCCTTATATCATATTGTACGACCCACTTCTAGGTTACTTCTTGAGGTAATTAAAGGGGTTTTGATCTGATATGGATTGGTGTTAATAAATTAGGTTTTTATGAATTTTTCCAACCCAAAAACCCCAAGGGCGAATTGGTGTTTTGGCTTTTTAGTGCACTTGTGGTGGTCATTTGCATGAGTGGGTAACATCATTGCATTCTCCCTATTTTTTTTTGAATCCGTGCATAGTTTATTTGTGTGGATCAGAGCATTTTTGAGTGAGTTATGAATTTTTGAAGTTGCCATAGTTAATTTCAGCCTTCTTGTGCATCAAAATATGTATGTTCTTTCATATTTTGGCTTTATAAAATTGGTAGATCAGATTTGAGTGGAGAAGTTATAATTTATTGGCTGATTTGTTTGGGTTTTTCTCCTAACCCTAGTCGTATTTCCCAAGTTAAATTCAGGTCTGCATATAAATAAATTGTTGCATCTTTTATAAATTGTATTTGGGAATTTGGGATTGGCCTTAAAATCCATTTGGGGTCAAATATGTCCATTTGGGGACATTACATCTGAGTCTTTCTTCCTCTACGTCATCCTCATTGACTTTCTGCAACCCTTGTGGTTGTGCAGTCTTCATATCCATAGCCTCTAACTGGGCTTGGATTTCTCTTAGCATCATTGCTAAGTATGCGACACTTACTGCTGTTCTTGCTCTCCTAACAAGTATGGCCTTGTGTGCCATCTCTATTTCTCTCAGCAACACAATGACCCTTTCTACTCAATACTTCTTATCAGAAGTTGTTGTCATCGTTTTTCCACCAATACTCGAAAAATGCAAAAAAACCATTTCTTCAACTCACTCGTAGGATATAACTATGCTCTGAAACCAAATGATGTAGTTACAGTTAGGGGGGACTAGTTAATAAACCGCCTTGGACCATGCAACCCTCACATATCCACTAATTTCATGCAACGAATATAAACACAAGAAGTTAATTTTTTTATTGATATTGGCAACACTATTATAAATTTGTGCTAGGTTACTATCCAAGTGTTACAATCTAGTTCTAATAGGGATGCACTCCCTCCTAGGGACTTTCTGTTTTTTACGTGCGCTCTATCAAGTTTTCAACTTGCGAGCTATCCTACTATTTTATTTAGGAGAGTCACTCTTCCCCTCTACAAGTTAACCATCTTGACTAACTCAATGTTCGATTGAGTTACTCTATCCGTGAGCTACAATCTGAATCCACTGTCAATCCCTCCATCAAGAGAAACTATCTCCATTTATTTGTATGCCTACTTTGAGATCATTAGAGTAGAAAGCTTCAATCTCTAGACGAGCAACGCGGGTATCTTCTGATCTTCGTGTCAATCTCAATGTTTAGAGTTGTTAGGGGTGTACACATTTGACTTCTAATGAACAAATGGCCTGTTAGGGCATTTGGTGGATGAAAGTAACGCATCTTGGTGTGATGGTAGTATCTTATGACTCCGTGTTAGTGTCATTGTTTAGAGTTGTTAGGTATGGCTTGTTAGGGCACTTGGAAGATGAAAGTAACAGATATACACGTGGGACAGGGCACTTTTTATAGAAGCGACAATCATTGCTACCAAACCAATGCCACATGTCGTTGTGAATCTTCTTCCGTTGCGTAGGATAACCTTGCGCAAGAATCTACCTAAGCAAACAAAGGCTCGCTTAGAAAGATGTAGACTCTTGGGATGGTGGGTGACCCCACGAAGCTTCTCAGCTGCATAGGACTTATCCCATTTATATGTGTGTTGCATAGGAAAATCACATGATTTTTACAACCTTGCAAGGTTTTTGGCTTGTGCACACTTGGTCCCAAATTGATAGAATGCTTGTGAACACTTAATTGTACTTAACTCTACTTAGTGTTTTGGGTGATGTGGGGTTACCGGTGAACCTGAATGCCCTAACATTACCATGAGAACGCCCAATTTTGTAAACTCATGAGGCTAGATTGAACCTTTCATAGGGCCTCAATCCCTTATATGGAAAGTTGGCATCCACCTACTGTTATCTTTCTTGACAGACCTTTTAAGACACCAACCCATTTAGACCCAATGTGCTTCATGACAGCTTGGGTATTTCACTTGCTTGTAATTAGTGTACTTGGAGTGACCAAGAGTTGTTTGAGATGAACATCCACTATTTCCAGTGCCTTGGGAACTTAGATGTAGGGTTTTTTATTATACTAGCGACAATGCCTTCACCCATTTATAGGACCACTTTCCCATCTTTTAGGATCAGATATGACATGCCCAAGATGTCAATAATTCACATCTAATTTGCCACATTTGGTGAATTCATATAAAACAGAATTTGCTGAATAACAAGTCCGCCTGAAAAATTCTTTGAAATCTATTGGTTTTTTTTGTTTGGATGAATTTGAGGATGAGTCTAGTGATATTTGGTATTGACGGTGCTAGTGATGATGACCTTGAGCCACAATGCTTTGACAATTTGGAGCGTTTTGATGTAACCAATCTGCCTCAGCCCATAAAAGAATGTTGAAGCATCTGATCTAATCACATTCGACAACATTACAATTGGTATTTGACATTTGAAATTATTTAGAAATGTGGATTCATTCTTTTTTTGTTTTAATATTTAATCTGAAAAACAAGTGTAGTTTTTTTGGTCGAATTTAATCATGAATATTATTGCTGTTGTTTTTGGCAATGAATTTTATCCTCCATGAATTCGAATGCGGCAACTTATCTTCACATCATTATACTTGTATTTGGTAGTTATGGAGCTCACATAGCTAGGAGGGAAATTCTATAGATAACAATACAACAAATTTTACTGCACTATTCCGTTAGTTTTGAGGTTCCTTTAAATATCTCTACAGTTCCTAAGATGCATTCTCTTTGAGAGAATATCAACTCTCTTCCTCTTTAACTAGTAGTAGTTAACTGATGAAAACACTTTGCAAACGGCCCTTGTGAGCTATTTGACCTCATTATATGTGTGTTTGTCAGCTTGAATAATGGAAAACCATTGCTAACAACCTTGGGAGTTACTACTCCCTTACTATTATGCATGATAGTGTCCTCTGCATGTCCCCATGACCACCAAAATTGCAGATCAAAATCAACGACTTCAATGTAAAGAGATGCCATTTAATTGAGTTAAGAAAACAATAAATTGAAAGGCAATGCTTTGAACATATGTGATATTTTATCATAGAAAGATTTTGCCTTATCGTTCTGCCACCACCATTAAGACAAATTTTTCAGGAGTGATTAGGTTTCGTCAGGGTTTAAACCGTTTCAATACTGACTCCCCAAGGAAAATTTGTCAGAGTTTTAGCTGCAACAGATCCTATCCTCTACCATCTTTCTTCATTATAAAGGGGTAAGAACATAGGAAATTATTAAGCAGAATTTCATGTTACCCTAATGTCTTGGGAAGACAAAGTTTAAGGAGGAACTATAAAACCACGAAAGGGTCACTCTTAAGGTATCTAAGTCGGGATTCAATATGGGGTCCATGAGAATGATCCAACCACCAAATTCTTCTTAAGAACCCCATGGTAGGGAAAATTCAACTTTTATCAGGGCAATATCAAGAAGTCTATCTTACCACTTTTTTTACTGCACTTTTGATGCAAGCGAATAAGATAGTATCAAACATAGAGGCCCTAATGCCTTGGGAAGACAAGGTTTAAGGAGGAACTATAAACCATGAAAGGGTTGCTCTTAAGGTTTCTAATTCAAGATTCAATATGGGGTGCATGAGAATGATCCATCCACCAAGCTCTTCTTAAGAACGCCATGGTAGGGAAAATTAAACTTTTATTAGGGCAATATCAACAAGTCTACCTTCTGCTTCATTTACTGCTCTTTTGATGCAAGTGAATAAGACAATATCAAACATAGAGGCCATGAATTGAATATATCTTCAATGATACAACTTAGAGATTGACTACTCTTAAGGTTAGGGAGAGGGCTATAATTTTTCTTAATCATAACCTTTGAACTTATTTCTTATCAAGAAATCTGAAAGAGTTCTGCAAAGCTTCCCACACTTCTTGTTTTATAGCTTGAGCCTCTGCCACATCATGAACATTTCAAATGATGCCTCCAAAGCCAAGAAGCTTGATGGTCCAGTATTTTCTTTGAATATGGATTTCAACATTGGATTTTCTTCATTTTTTTGTGGATAGGCCTTCCCCCTTATTAGGAAATGCTATGATATTTTGAATGTAAAATGATCTGTACAATCGAGGCAATTTTAATTTATAATAATTTTTTATTTAATATTCAGCTACTATTTAATTGAGAATTTAGTAGATAACATACAAATCGTATGAAAGTGACGAGTAATTGCACAGATAAATTTGTGTTTCAGCTCTATATGCTTTGTGTCAGTATTTTCCGTGAGAAAAATTCATCAAGATTTTTGCCCTTTTCCATTTATTTCAGAGTCTGAAGCTATGTGTCAACCTGTAAATGTGTGCTTTTAACACACTCAGGATATGTGGGACATTTTATGAGAGAAATATAATGGCTTATTCTAGACAATGAAATTGCCAATAGAAAAATTATTTCCAAATGGCTCACTTTGAGAAATCTTATTTTACATTTTGTTCGGATCTCTACCTTTCAGGGTTTGTTATCCATGGATGTTATTAAAGGATCTAGGCAAAGTGCTCTGCTTCCTAGGATTGTCTATCTGGGCCCTCCTAGCCTATCAAGTTCTCCTATTGGCATCATTGGATCCTATATTGACGCTTTTTGCAATGATGGATGATGAAGTTGTTGGGCCTCCAACTTTGGACTCTACACAAACTATTACCAACATTGATCTCCAGCTCTGATCTCCATCGATTCCCTTCTCATGTTTGATGAGGGACCTCCCTTTTACAGGACTATTTTTACTTGGATCAATATAGCTTTAATTTTTTGGACCTTTCTAGGATGCCTTATTTGGAATAATCTCCTTGAGTTTGGCTTTGTCATTGTTTTACTATTAGCTACTTTTTCCAAACTCGGAGTTCCATTCTCTACCCTATATATTATTGTAACTTGCTGTACTTTGGAGTCCCATTAATTATCTTTGTTTATTCACGGACATTAATGAGGTAATTTTCTTTCTTGTGGTTGGGCTTGTATTGTTTGACAAAGAAAATACTACCTGTATCAAATGACATTTCCCTTTATAGCGATCACTAATGGTAGAGGGTACCAAAATTATATACTTGTGCAGGTTGCCTTGCCAAAGATCAATGCAGATCACATCGCACTTTCACTTTTATCGACAACCTCCAAAGGCTCTCTGGCAATATCTGGTGGGTTGAGCCATACTCACCTTGTTTAGGTTGCATAATCAATATTCTGTATTATGCGTTGATATTTTAGAGTGGCCTTATTTTGTATGATAAGTTCTTTGTTGGTTTAATCCCTTTGGCAGAGCACGAGGCTTCTTTTGCTGTCAATCTGTTCCTTGATGGGTTTTCTGTTGGAAAGCCCACAGAGGTGTGTAAATAAACTATGGAATGATCTTTTGGATTTGTTATTGTGCAGCTGTATATGTATGATTTGTAAATGAGTGTTTTAGTTGTGGATCTTATGCATTTTTCTAGTAACACATTCATGGTTTGTATCATTCTGTCATTTAGCAAGGAAAACAAGTGCCTTCAGCTCAAGAGTTAATAGGCTCTCTGCACCCTTACAACCGAACAAGTGAGACTCTTTTCCAGGTGAGGCTTGTCTGTTTTGCAAAAGTCAAATTGTGACCTTTTCTAGTTGATTAATTTTGCATTCTGTTTTATATACTGTTAGTTGAAAGCTTCTTATAACATATAATATAGTTACAAATAGCTTGTAGAGAGCCAACTATTGCGATCAAATCTGTTACTCATCTTCAAGATTCAGTAAAAATAGAAATCCCCAGTCAAATTCTAAGTGGTACAGAAACAATCTGCTAGAAATCCAAGCTGTATGCGAAGGACCTTTAATAAATCAAGCACAAATCCCTATTTTTCTATTTTTGGGTTGCTCTGGCTTTTGGTCATTGAAATTTTAGTGATGACCAGACTGAGGTAAGCTAACATGTAATGGCCAAAAAATTGAAAAAAAAGATTTATATGATTATATGAAGCCATAACCTCAACTTTTCTTTTTGCTGTTGAAATAATTGTACGTTTCTTTTGAATTTGACCTTGTTTTTTAATATGTATTCTGTAATATGTTTTTTACGTATGACCGCTTGTGCCATTTTTTGGTACATTTGGGCGTGCTTTCTTAAAGTTACTTCTGGACTATGATTGAAAGCTGAAACTATAGACAAGGAGATGCTAACCACAAAAAACACTTTCATGATATTGACACAAACACTAACAAAAGGAAAACGCGTGCAGGAGGTGTCAGGTCCATTTATTAAAGGCTTGTCCCGACTAAGCAGCTCACAAGAGATGGTTGAGGATGCCATCTGTGAACCTCTCCTATTTTTCTTTTGCACTGATTTGACTAGAATCACATTGTTTCCATAGGATTTGAGTTCCAAGTGCTTATTTTACACGTTCCTGGCCAAGCCTCGTGTGTCTCATGGATTTTACTTGATTAGGATAATTTCGGCATTCATTTATTTGAAGCATGACTGGCATTCATTACAAAGAGTATTGTGGTTGAGGAGTAGATATTAGATATTTTGTTCCTTAGACCATCGAATAAGATTTGAGGTTCCATCACTTTATCCTGGCAAATCAATTCTCAACGGGATTTTTTTTCCAGTCGCTTGTTTTACATGCTCCCTGAATAGTATTTAGCTTGTCTACAAAATTCTTAATGTGATATTACCTCCTAGCTAATATGCAAGAGTTTGGCTCTTGTGAAGGCATGATGAGTGGAAGCAAGGACAATGTTGCCCCAATCATGTGTAGGTGAAAATGTGATGATAGGTATGTACAAGAATTGATGCAAGTTAGAGAGCGTGAGAGCAGTGTTGCCCCCAATGTAAAGTGATGAGAAATGATTGCAAGGTAAATGACATTAAAAGTGGTGGTTATGTTAAAGTGTGCAGAAGGCACCAAACACCCACAGATGCTCATTCCAAATGAGATGGGATTTAAGTATGAATGTGATATGGTTGCAATAATGGAGTGCAAGAGGTTTGTAGGTGAGATGAATATGATTTGCAACAAGAGTGTTGGTGAACACGTGCGGAGCTGAAAGCCACGAGACATGAGACAAAAAGTGATCTAAAACAAGAGTTTGACCAAGATCTAAAGAGTACAAGGTGACATACTAGCCCTGTGTGTCAATGAGATCCTGTGTGCATGCGTGAAAGTTAATTACTGCTTGAAGTGAAGACCTATAAGACAATGAGTGAAAACACAAGCCAATGTGTAGGTATGATTGAAACAAGTGATTGATGATAGATGGGATGTAAGGAAATTGTAAGTCGCGCTTTGCTCCATAGCCAGCTAGGCGTCCATAGCCATGATGGAGATACATTTGATTCTAGTCTCAACATTGCTCTACTGATTTGATTCCTGATTGATTTGTGATGTGTGGCAGCCATAGGTTTTTCCAGGCTTTTGTAGGTTTCTTCAAAAACATTATCGTGAATCGTAGCCCGTGCATCTGTTCACGAGGGCACATTTCTCTTTTCCGCTGCTTGTGCAGGGTTCATGTGGGCACGTTTTCGTGGCTCCATACCCTATATCGTGACTCAAAATCTCTCATAATCGTGACTGAGTGGCTCGCGATTTCCTTACTCGATTCGTGAATACTCTTTTGGTTCAGTTCGTGGTTTTGCTGCCGTTGCTTGAATTGTTGCTTTTTTGTTTCGTCGTGGCCTCTCTGGTTGTGGCTCGAAAGAGGAGCTCGCGCTTGCTGAATCGTGGGTGCCTTCGTGACTGTTTAACTGTTCGTGAGGGCACGGGAAGGCATGGTTTGGGTTCCTGGTGGCTTTGCCTTCGTGACTGTTTAACTGTTCATGAGGGCACGGGAAGGCATGGTTTGGGTTTCTCATGGCTTTGCCTTTGCTCGTTGGCACAAGCTCGTGTATTTCGTGGCTCTCTCTGTCACAATTTTCAAAGATTCGTGGGTGCTTTTACCCTTGCTCACTGCCCTAGATTCGTTTCTGCCTTGGTTTGTAATAGGTTTGCTCCCTGCGGCCTTCCCAAACCAACATTGATCTCTCTATGCACAGGGTAACTCAATTAGGGGGATTTGGAGACTCTACCGACACTCCTGTAATCGTATCACCTCTCTAGGCAGTATACCCATCCATGATGTCTCCCTCCACCCCCGCAGCGTAGGTTTCCAGCCTTGGGTCTAACGAACAGGGTCAACAGGAAGGCAACCTTCACAACATTATTGCAGAACTGCTCAGCAGATTAGAGACTCTGGAATCCTCCAATAGAACCCTTCGGACCAAGGTTTTTGAATTAATTTCTCGGGTTGAAAAGGTTGAAGTTGACAATATTTATTTGCCAAGACAACTTGTGGAATCCAATGTATACACAAAACCTACTGTTGTTAATGATCAATTACAGGCTGAGATATCAAATTTAAAACACAAGCAAGAGGAAATCAGAACTCAGCAGGAAAATCTTCAAAAACAAATAGATACCTGGGCCCAAGTGGTGAAAGGTAAGGATAAAAATCCTCCATTAAGAGCAGTAGAAGAGGTGGTTCAGGCCAAATTGATGGAAGAAAGAGTCAGGCGTGCCAGGGAGCTGCATCTTAAAGTTAGAGGATTGCCCACTCCTCCCTCTTTTGATCCCTTGGCCATTGCATCGGAGTTCCTCATAGAAAACTTGGGGCTGCCTGAGGTGCAATTAGATAGAGCTTGGTTCAGACTGGACTTTACTCTTTTTCTTCGCTTCAAATCAGATGAGGACTCGCTTAAGGCTTTCAGAGCCAAACGGAAGCTATTTTCTCTACTCAATAAGGTCTTCCTTGATGAAGATCTTACCAAAGAGCAAGTTGCCGAACTCAAAAAATCTCCAGAAATTGTCATGGTAGCCTGAAAGGCAGGGAAATGGGCAGTGATTTGTAACCTCAGGCTAGTGATTCGAGATTCCTTCCCTCATGGCTGGGCTCCCAGACCTAGTTCCAGTTCCAGATGATGGTTCCGGCGGGAGAGGGCTTGGAAGAAGGGCATTTCCATCGCTTGTTGGAATGGAGATGGGTCCTTCTGGTCTTCTTCAGGTCTCTTACATGATGCTTTACGATTCTTTGACCTCCTCTTTGTCACAGAGACACATGCGAACCCGGTCCGCCGTCTCTCGGATATCAGTGGCTACTATTGGCTTTCTGCCTCTAGATAGGAGACTCGAAGTTCTGGAGGTGTTAGAGGGTCTGGCGGGGTGGTTTGTTTGGTCAGGGACACTCTTTGGAGCAGGATTTGTATTGTTGCTGAGGATGAGTTTGCCCGTTTTCTATGGATTTGGATCAAACGTAATTCCTCCCATCTCAAGGACATCATTATAGTTTGCTATTTCCCTCCAGCTTCCTCATTTATTATTCATAATGGCTCAGACCGAGACCCCTTCTTTGACCTTTATATTGGTATCTCCCTGTACTCGGGTTCTGGAGAGGTCATCATTTTGGGGGACTTCAATGCACGTACCAGAAATCTTCAGGTTCTGAGGCACGACAGGACTGACGATGCACTTTGCACTTCTGAGGTGGATCCAGAGTTGGTTGGCTTCTAGCGAGATTTAGAGGACACGACGGGGCCCATGACATCATTCGATTGACATCTTCTCCAGCTAGGGGAATCTCATGACCTGCTGATTCGGAATGGCATTCCTCATTTTCTTGACTCTTGGTACTTTACCTGCAGACCTTTTTGTGGTGGGGCCAGTGTGGTTGATTACGTTATGGCTACTCCCGACTTGATTCCCCACATCCACCACTTATGTGTCTCCCCCATCCCTTTTGCTGATCATGCGACCCTCTCCTTTTCCCTTCAGGTTACCCCCCCACGACTTCACCCCCTCCCTTGGTCCCTCATGTACTATTTGGAAATTTGACAAAGGGGACCCCGACACTTTCTCCTTTCACCTTCGTCTGCTTCTCCCCCCCATTCCCCATTTTACCTCTCTTACCTCGGACCAAATGTTTAATACCCTCTCCTCTGCTATCCGTGAGGCGGCTACGAGCTCCTTTCCCCATGTCACCCTTTCCACCCAGCATCATGGTACTTTCCCTATGAACAAATGGTGTGACGAGGAATGCAAAGCCTTTCATTAGAAGCTCTGTTTTGCCTTTCTGCATGCCCTTCCGTCCATCCCTTCCTGTAAGTTAGCCTACTGTCGTCTCCTTTGTTATAAGAAACGCACCTTTATCTCTTAGAGACGCCAAGAGCTTCATCTGTCACTTATCCACTTCCCCAAACATTTCTGGCTCACCATTCTTCCCCGTCATTCACCTTTACCCCTGGACTTAGATCCCAACTCCATGTTTACTCACATCTCCACTCTTTTACGACATCCCTGGCCATATTTTCACCCACACCAACATGAGGAATGCCATTCTAACTATGAGTTGCAACAAAGCAGGGGATCAGGAAGGGTTCTAAGCAGAACTTTTCAAACAGGGGTGGAAGACGCTCCTTAGTTACCTTGTGGACCTCTTCAATCAGGTGGTTTGTATAGGTTTCCCAGAATCTTGGTCCCACCACATTATCCCCCCCATCCACAAGTCGGGGCCTACTTTTGACCCCAACAATTACAGGACTATCATGGTGGGCCACATTCTCCAAGCTCTATGCCATAGTTCTTAATTTGCAGCTTTCCGAGTTCCTCAATCAGTACCATTGCAAAGCTAGGGGGCAGGTGGGTTTCCAACCGACCTACCACACCATTGATCACATCCTCACTCTTCGGGCTATTATCAAGGAGGCTCCTCACCGCTCCAGAGTTTTCTGCTGTTTTGTGGATTTTCGGAAAGCCTTTGATTTGGTACCATAAGAAGCACTTTTCGTAGGCTCAGAGATATAGGTATTTTTGAGACTCTTCTTACAACCATTATGCGCTTATATGAGGAGGTCCAGGGCCGTCTTCACACTTCTGTAGGCTTGTCTGACTTCATTAGGAGTACTATTGGAATCAAATAGGGCTGCCCCCTCTCTCCTACCTTGTTTGGTATCTACATCGATGAGCTTGAGGATTTTCTCAGGGATCACATCCAAGAGGGAGATGGTTGTCTTCTGCACCATGTTCTGATCTACATCCTCCTCTTTGCAGATGACGTAGTTCTCTTTGCTCCCTCTGCGGAGGGACTCTAAAGGCAGCTAGATGCCTTAGCCCTCTTTTGTGATCACAGGCAGCTGAGAGTGAACCTTGGGAAAACCAAAGTTATGGTTTTCAATTGTTTGAAGACTTCGGACTTCCACTTCTTTCGAGGAGAGGAGATTGAGATTACTTGCTCTTATACATACTTGGGGATTCTGTTCTCTGGACCACGTTTTAGCATCCGTCCTGCTCTCCAACCTTGGGTTAATAAGGGGTATTGTTCTTTGCGATTCTTGAGAGACAATGCTCTCGCCATCACTTTCAGGACATCCTTTCCCAAATGTCTCTCTCCGTCTCCCTGGGTAGGCCCACGGTTCTGTACAGTTCGGAAATTTGGGGTCCCTCCCTCTTGGACTCTGATTGGGCAACTATTGAGCGTGTCCAGATCCTCATGCTTAGGCGTATCATCAGGTGCAAAGAGACTGTTCCTCAGAACATTATTCTGGCTGAGTTTGGGGCTCGCCCTTTTAGATTGGAGACTATCTTCAGCCTTGTGCTAATGTTGCACCGCATTCGAGGTTTATCTGGTTCTTCTGTAGACAGGAACATGTACATCTACCTTGCCTACTGCTCCTCTAAAGCTATTGCCTTCTCAGATCATAGCAGTCGATCTCGCTGCTGGTATGCCTGTGTTTCACGCCTTCTTGGATCCATTGGCATCCAGATGGACTGCCTCCCACCTTTCAGCTACTCCCTAGATGCCCTTGCCCATCTCCTCCCGAACCAATAGGACCTTTACAGAATTATTAGAGATGATATCTACAGACAGTTCATTCAACACACTTGGACCAACCCTTCGGGGGGGGTTGCGTCCGAAGATGTGCTTTTATGCTTCACAATTTCTTGTGATCCGCGACGGGCTCATCATCAGACCCATGTATATCTCCTGGCACTGGTTACAGGTCCTTCGTATCTCTCTTGGTCAGTTCAGGGTGGGCTCACATCGACTTCGTGTGGAGACTGACCATTAGTTAGACCGCTCAGAGTGGACTTACCTGCTTTGCTCTCTCTAGGATGTTGAAACTGAAGAACACTTCATTTTCTGGTGTCCTGATTACTACGAGATTAGGCGGAGATTCCATTGCCTGTTCCATGAGTGTCCTTCAAAACTTTCTTCAGATACTATTATCAGAGATGTCTTGCTCTTTATTTGCAGGAGGCCCTTAGGCTTCAGGACAGACTCCTTCACCCTCCTCCTAGACGGATGGATACTAGACAGATCACCTCATTCTTCTCGGTGCTCTCCCCAGAGAGGGGCACTAAGCGGCATCTTGACACAAGTATGGACCCACAGTTCAGATCTGTTAGGACTCGAAACTCCATTTCCTTAACCAGAGGCTCCCTGTCATTGACATGTCTTAGGCACCCCCCACTTAGAAAAAGATCCACTAGGCTTACACAGAGGCATCGTCTCTCTCCTAGACATCGACTTTCCAGACATTCTACAGTTTCAGTTATTAGACATCAACGCATCGCGAGTTACTTCCAGCCGACCTTGAATGTTAGGTGATGTTGTTATGGGTGTTGCTCCTTCCGCTCCCCCCTCACCGTCATCCTCTTCTTCTTCTTTTCTGGTTTCTCTTTGTGTTTCGGGCGACCCATTTTGGTCCTCTTGCTAGGTCCTTTGTCTTTGTACTCTGCAGTCCCATTGACCTACTTTTGTGGTCATTTGTTGGTCATTAATAAAATTATCTTATCTTATTTACTGCTAGCCAGGCGTCCATAGCCCCAGTAGAGATATACTGGAAAGACCCTTGAGAGAGAGTTTGATAATGCCTCTATTTTTCTTTTTTATTGCATTAAGACTTTTGCTTGTGATTTTTTTGATTTGTTTTTGACATTATATTCAACTCTCTCGTTTTGCTAAGGGGTTTAGAACCACTTGTGCCTTGATGGAGGGAGTGGAAGTGATTATGGAGATGGCATTAGCAAACGTCAACAAATAATGCCATAGGGCCTCCAAGACAAATTTTAAGTGTGCAAGAGTGTATGGATCTCTAAGAGGACAGTCGTTCTTAATTCACCAAGTAAGAAGAGACCAAGTTCAAGCAATTGTAGTAGAGAGGATTAGCTCACAAAACATGACAACAAGATAATCAAGAGTTCACCAAAAACTATAAAGCAAACCGAGATGTGGAATGTGAACGAACTGTAAGTGAAGTATGTAGTGGTGAATCGAGAAGTGGAATGAAAAATGAATGAATAGAGCAAATGTGGAAGACCATCCATGAGCAAGCGTTGTTTGTTGTAATTTTTGGGATACATTGATTTTTTTTTGGGATTTTGAAAGATGTTTAGCTATTTTTGGATTTTGTGCGTTTGTGTTTGTGTCAATGGTGATAAAACAAAATGTGTGGAGAATCAGGGCATGTTTTGAATCAAGATTGGATGAAAAGAATCAGAATGTATGGAGCCCACAAAATGTGGTATTGAAGACAAATGAAAGTCCCCCCAATCTGTGTAGGAACTATATGAGTGAGAGACATGATGTAGAGCAGAAAGTGATAGATGACGTAAATAATGAGATTGGATTGGAGGATGTGGATGATGAGTGAAGCAATGATGCCAAATAAAAGCCATAAAATGGTGGTGTGTGGAGGACTTGAGTGTGGGGATGAAGCAAACAAGAAATATGTTGAGTGTGGTGAATGTGTGATAATGTTGGGAGGTCGAGGACATGAAAATGGATCAATGGGAGAAGATAAAGTGATATGAGGCATGGTGCTAGTGATGATGTCAGGTGGAGGAGTGGAAAACATATTGATGTCTGAAGGAAACATGAGAGTCAAGGGTGTGGTCTTGTGATGAATGGGTGTAATGAGATGATGGTTGAATGGAATAGGAAGGGGTATGTAAGAACAAATGTCAAACAAATGAGAATGTGGGAGAAAATCAAAATTATGTGAAAGTGTAATTGGATGTGGAGGAGGCTTGTGAGGAAAATGTGTAAGAACAAATGGTTGTGCGGTCGTGATGGAGGATGTGAACGAAGGAGGATCCGGTAATAAGAAAGGTGCCTAGATAAGTGGTGATGTGGAAGAAGGCTCCAAAATAGAGGAAGCAATGAGAGCAAGTGTAGGTGACTTACGAGGAAGAGATGTAAGAACAAGTGGATACAAATGATGATGAATAGATGCAAGGGGAATGTGAATGAGCACAATAGATGGTATAGGATGCAATCGTGTGGTGCCGATAGCAAGAAGGGTGCCTGAATGAGTGATGATGAAGGCAATAAGATGTGCATGAAGTGATGACTGAATCGAGATGTGATAAAGAGTGTAATGTAGGTGTGATGATTGGTTGTCTGCGAAGTGGGGTGTATTTGATCAAAGCAAGTGATGAATTAGAGGATGTGGTGGTCAAGATAGAATCACACATTGAAGTAGATGGTGGCAATTTAGAGAGATGTGGTAACAATGTGGAGGACTCCGGAAACGATGAGGTTGAGACTGCGTACAAAGTGGAAGCACATGATGGTGGAGATTGAGAAGGGGATGATGTAGAGGATGAGACATTAGGGGAGCACGATGTTGTGGAGTCCAAGGTGGAAGCATGTGATGATGTGGAGTGTGAAGTGGATGACATAGATGTGGAGACAATAGGTGCACATGATGATTGGGTGTAGCGGGAAATGATGGGTTAGATAAAGGGGACATGACACATGGAGAAGAAGTGAGAATAGTAGTAGTGTGTGAAGCGATGGGATTGGTGTTAATATTTGAAGTTGGAGGAGATTGACGATCAACAAAAATGCCCCCTTGTTGAGAAGGTCTTGAATGATGCTCCGAAGTTGGGGACATGAGTCAGTGGAGTGACCGTTAGTACTATGATAGGCACACGTGTCATGAGGAGCATGCCGCAATGGTGGGGTTGGTATTAGAGAGAGAGTGATGAGGTGGGCGGTAAACAACTTGTGGAGAATATCAATGGAGTGAATTTGTGAGGGGGTTGGACAAAACAATGAGCCCTAGTAGAATGTGACGAATACAAAGATGCAGGTGTAGATGGAGATGAAGTGTGAGGAGGATTTGGTTGGATGACATTATGAACATGGAAGTTTAATGGTGGGGGAGAAATTGAAACGTGTGTGGCAAGGAAGGAGGACGACCAAGATGGATATCGTCGAGGAGCTGTGCCATGTGCATTGCCTCGTTAAATGTGCTTAGTGGATGACTTTTTAAGTGGTGGGTAATGAGAGGAACATAACTTTTTGAAAAGAGGCCAATGAGCTTGGATTGTGGGAGTGGAAACAAGAGGCGGTGAATGAGTGCACACCGATGCGAGACAGTTGAGAATAGAATCATCATGGGATTGTCGAAGCGTATGAAGGTCAACTAGTGTTGCTTTGGGGTGCAATATGGATGAAGAAGTGCGATAAGAATGTGTTAGTGTAGTCTTTTGTTACCCACTTAATTATTGTGCATGTTGGCAACTCATCTAGACAAGTTTGGATGCTCACTTGAAGCGCATGCAACCACCAAGTCCCTCCTTTGTCAAGTCTATTAGAAGGTTAGCAATCATGTTTACCATATTCATAATCAAGATATCCAGTTATGTACAAAGAAGTAACATAACCATGACAATTCATAAACACAGGAAACAAATCATTCAGGAAGAACAACACTGATATGCCTGAACACCATCATGAGCATAAATATATTACATAACAAATAGATGATTACAATGACCTTTAGTACATTCGTGCACAGGATCTGTGTGCTCTCATACAAATTCCAAAACCCATGACTACATAACACTAAGGCCCTCAAGAAGCTCTAACTCGCACCCTCTCAAAACTCAGAAGTACTATCTATATATAAGGTTGGAGACTTGCCTTTCACCGCTTCATGCACCTTCCTAATAATAGGTGTGTATACTAAAATAGCCTGCATGCTTTTTTACATTCTATGCTAATAATGGATTAACCTAACTATAAGACTTGCTTTAATCCTATTATTAGCTTGACCCGTGCATGAGCTTTTGTCTCTGCATGTGTTTTTTTCCAAATATAACTTCCTTTGTGTGCGTCCCAAGCCATCCTGCTTTTATCTAATTATGAACCTTGCTTGGACGCTGCTCCACCCCTGCTTCTCTATTTTAAGCCATGTCTTTGGGGAAAATCGGGTAAGTCTCGGACTTTGTATGGTCATGTGCGAACCTTCGTGGGCTGATTTTTGTTGTGCGCACGCCCCTTCACACATCCCCTGCACGGTTCCAAGCCTCCGCGCGTGGCTAGTACTTAGCCATCTTTGCCGCTCAACAGTCAACAAGTTGTGTGATTGTGTAAATGCTATGTTGTGGGAGGTGAGAATACAATTCAAGTGCTTGGCCAATGAGTGTAAGTGGGAAGGTGTGTAGGAGTGCATCATCATGTTGAATGAGGTGGCATGTGTAGCGGAAGAGATGCAAGTGATGTTGGGGATCCTTGGTGCCATTGAACTTGTCAAATGTGGGAAGTTTGCAATGTGGTGGATAGGGGCGACATGGTATCATGGGGTGAATAAGCTCATTGCAAATGGTGTGATAAGTCGGTGCGGATGGAAGTCCCCCCAAATGTTGGGACTCAAGCTTGGCAATGCGTTCAATGAGGTGTTGGTGGAGCAAGTTGGGCGTGAATGAGCATGGGAGTGAGTAGAAGCCATGGGGAAGGACTAGGTAGAAGGGCTAGGCGGATAACACGCAAGGGGGCGTAGCGAACACTAAGGGGACCAGGGCGCGTGAGGGATCGAAGTGCGCAAGGGGGCAGAGTGCTCACAGAGGGGACTAGAGCGTGTAAAGGGGCAGAGCGCACACAAGTGTAAGGCAGAGGGTGCGCGCAAGGACAAGATGGTTGTGAGAGCGGAGTGAAATTTTTATTAGTTTTTTGTATTTTTAGCAGATCTACAAAACCAAGTGTTAGACCTGTAAGCAAAATGTTAGGGAAAGATAAAACCAAACTAAAAAGTCTATAAAACCCTAAAAAAGACACGATTAGATTCAAAAAACAAATTAATTTACTTACAACCAAAATGGTCCCACTGTGGTCACCAAAATATATGCCTAGATTTGGATCACTTGGAAGATGTATTAGTTGATATAACAATCACCAAATCAATGCTACTAAAAATAATGGGCTTACATTGTCATTGAAAAAGTGAGGGACAATCATGGGTTCTTTAATGAATATAGTGGGTAAAATCTTCCTAATTTGAATCTATAGCCTACACACAAGCAACACTTAGAATAATGTTAGTAGTGTTTGGTGGTTAGGGAACCTGCCTCGGTCAGATCTCTAACCATTTAAGGAGATAAAAGACAATTTATTGAAATAAAAAATGACAAAACAATGCATGCAAATGGAAAGTATACCTGACTCAGTCATAGCTGTGATTCATTGAAAATCACATGGAGATCACACGCCAGTTGTAGTTGCGATTGACACCTGTGTTGAAATTTCTCTAAAATAGTGATGCAACAAGTTGCACCTATCCTTCGTGATCCACCTTCAGCTCTCCAAGACATGCAATACTGAAATATGCAAGCAAAGAAGCAAAAACTCAAGTATGGGCTCAAGTGCACAAAGAGTCGAGGGTGTCTAAGAGATTGAAATGAAGGTGGTGAGCTGTCTTTTATAGTTTTTGAGTGTATAGGGGATTGTGACATATATGGGTGCAATGTGCATAGATGGGTGAGATGATAAGAGTCCATGATGCATTCAACATGCAAATGGGTAGGTGGGATGGACATAATTAAATGCGAGTGGGTGAGGGTTAGTAAATGAGCGATGAGGTGGCTTTTATCACCATTTTATGGGGTTTTATGATTTTTTAGTTGGTTTTGTGGGATTATTTTTTTGGAATTAGGGTAAAGTGAGGGTTTTGAAAGGGCCCACAACCTTGTACAAAGAAGAAGGAAGAAGAGATAAGGAAGAAGAGCATTCCCCACACAACACCAGGAAAAAGAAGAAGAACCCAATAACAAGAAGAGAGGAAGCTGCTGAAGCAACAGAGTTAGGAGCAAACAAAAATGAGAAGAAAAGAAGGAAGAAGACCCTTAGCTGTCCAAGATGAAGTGGAGACCATCACATGGTAAACACAAGAGTAGTAGAAGAAGGAAAAGGAGGGTAAAGGATATGAAATTAGAGCTTACCCTTCTTTCCCTTCTTCGAGCACACCAATTGCCAATTTTCCTGTAATTTTTCCTCCGAGCCCAGCACATTAGATATGGTCAAAATCAGAGGAATGTTAGTCTGTGATTCTTGATTCAGAGAGGAGGGGGCCTTTTTAATCTCAATCAGAATGATCAGATTCGTGAGGTCTCTTAATTCCCGGTTTGGATCTCTTTATCGAGTGGGTAGGCACTAATTGTTGACTCTCCGTAGCATTCACAACTGTTGTTGTGGGTTGAGCCTCCACCTACGGGTGTGCACTCTTGGCTTCTTGAACATCCGTATCAGAGTCTGAGTCCTCCTCAAGGTCAGGGGGCTCCAATGCTTCGAAGGATTTTTCTTGGTAGGAAAAGCTTTTTTAGGAGGGCAAGAAGACTAAAGATGTCCCAGAGCCCAGCAATTTTTGCATCTGAAAGCTGTATTTTCATAGTCCAGAGACTGGACATGGGACACATCATCCATCTTGAGGGTTATCTTATTTGGTAGTCCTTTGCTAAGGTTAACTTCAACGCATATTTAGACATAGGTGAGTAGCCCACTATGAAATCTCGTGACATCCTGTTTTATAAATTTCCGTAAACAATTTTCGATCTCCTCTGCAACAAGGAAAAAATTGAGAGGAAGATTGGGTAACCTCACCCAAACAGGAACTAATGAAATGGAGTAGGAGCACAGGTCGAAAAGAGGGAACCAAGAGGTAGTAAACAAACCCGCCGAACCCCAAAACCATGTGCCCTTATTCAAGGCTCTTTGATAGTCCTCTTGAGCAAAGAACAATATGATGAAGAAGCCTCTGGCACAGAAGAAATGGTCACAATTTTTAGTCCAATTGGAGTGAACCCATTAGATAAATGCATTGGTCGAAGGCCAAACACCATTAAATCTGTAGATGAGGGCCTTTTTTTCTAGATTATTTTTGAGAGCCAGAGGTTTTGCACTTGTGATTTCCAGTGAAGGGGAGTTAGCTGCTTGCTCAATAATATAATCTGGGGGGAGGATTAGTGGTAGCAGTGGTGGATGCAACATTCTTAAACAAAGTATCCTTAAAGGTAGTAGTGTTACGAGCTCTAGCGCCTCCCTTTAAGAAATCTGTCATGGAAATTGTGGAGTCCTGGGTTATCTCGTAGGAGATAAGAGGGGATTCGTCCAAAAGCATCTTGCCCGCAAAGGAGAGGCCAAAGGAGCCCATCTTAGAACCCAGTTTATGGGTGAGAATATATTTCAAATCTATTCTAAAATCATGTCGATGAATTTGAAGACATAGGGTATTACCCGAGAGTGTTCTGACCAACACTTGCATTTTCTTTGATCAGCTGTCGAGCAGTGGAGCGACACCAATGGCAGAGTCAATATTATTTGGAAAAGGAAGACGATCCACCGCAAGCTCCTTCCTTTCGGATTGAACAGATTCCTCAGCAGGGGAACCACTAAACCCCCGCTTTACCACGACCACTGTAATCTGAGACCATGCCATCAAATACAGTCCGACTTACCAATCCATTCAATACGCCGCTGCTGCTAGGGTTAGGGCAGAGGAAGCTCACCATTTTTTTGTAAATTTCCCTTTATTCTACCTATCTTGGCTTTGATCTGCCGTCGGCTCCTAATCCAACGATTTTTTTGGGATTATTGTGTTTTATAATGTTTTTGATATTTTTGAATAGGAGTCCTTATATGCAAGGTGCATTTTCTAGTGTCTACAACATGATAACCTGACGGTTTTTGGGCATGTGGTTGTGAGAATCTAGTATGCAGGTTGATTAAGTCCTTGTATGAACTTAAGTAGGCTCCTCGAGCTTGGTATATCAAAATAGATAAACATCTTAGATGTTTGGGTTTCAAATGGAGTCATCCTGACCTAAATCTCTATGTCAAAAGCGATGGTGATGACATTGTGATTCTTATTGTTTATGTTGATGACCTTGCCATCATAGGTAGTGAAGATACTACGATTTATAAGGTAAAATCAGATTTATGTGCTGCTCTTGACATGACTGATTTACCTCCTTCACTATTGTCTTGGTGTAGAATTTTGGCCACATGCTCACTTGATTTTCATTTCTCAAGTTAAGTATGCCATGAACCTCTTACAAAAATCTCAGATGTATGATTGTAATTCTTCTACACCTATGGAGGTCGCACTGAAACATTCAGCTCATGATGGTTCACCACTGATCGATGAATCATTGTATAGACAATTGGTGGGTAGCTTGATCTACCTCACAACTACACGACTGTATCTATGTTTTGTTGTAAGCCATCTTTCTCGTTTTTTGTCTAAACCAAAACTCATTCATTGGGGAGCAACAAAATGAGTTCGAAGATATGTCAAAGAAATTCTTGACTTTGGCATTCTGTAGCAGAGAGTTGCAGACTTCAAATTGATTGGCTTTACTGACTTTGATTTCGGAGGATCAGTGGATACTTGGAGATCCACCATTGGCTGTATCTTCTCTTTTGGTTCAAGAGTTGTTTCTTGGCAGAGTAAGCTTCAACCCACTGTAGCCATCTCTTCCACTGAAGCAGAATACAAGGCGGCTGCTAGTGCTAGTTGCGAAGCAGTATGGCTTTGTAGAATTTTGATTGATTTTCATCTTCCTCAAGCTACTCTTAAACCTCTTTCACTTTTTTTGTGATAATCAAGGTGTCTTAAAATTGGTAAATAACCCTATATACCATGCTCGCACTAAGCATATTGAAATCCATCATCACTATATTCAACAGTTAGTTGATTCGGGTGATGTTTCTCTTCATTTCTGTCCTTTTAAGGAGCAGCCTGCAGATATAATGACTACACCCCCTTGGTCCTTTATTATTTGTAAAGTTTCGAGACAAACTTAATGTTGTTTCAAGGTTAGTCACTAAGAGGGGGTGTTGAATATTTATACTAATAGGCATCAGTTAGACAGTTGTGAACTGCCTCTAACCGAATGAAAACCAAAAACTGATTGTAACCACCTCTTCATAATACATAATCTCTGTCACGTCCATTCAGGGCAGTGTGCATATTTGCTCTTCTCATTTCTTTCTTAGTTTTCTTCTGCTAGCAATAACACCAATTCACTCACGGTCTGTGCTATATTACATAGCAACTTGCTAATAGCAAAATCTCTTGTTTTAATACATGATAAAATTTAGTCCAAGAGCACAACCATTGTATTGTGTATGCAAAAATCTTTCTATATGCTTTCTTTCTACTCATTTTTACATTCTATATTAGAACTGTCTTGTTTGTGGCTAGATATTATTTTGATATTCTTGCATTGATGTTAATCTAAAACACTTAATGACTCAATTTTTTTTACAGGCAATTAATGATGGTTGGCTACCTGGGGATATTCTTGAAGAAATACCATGCAAATATGTTAATGGAAGTGTTGTGTGTGAGGTAATGAGCAGTTTTGAGCAATGTTTGGACTGAGTTTATGAATATTTTGTTTTTTTGCAGTTTGTCTATTTTAAGTGCAATGAAGTAGGTGCTTGAATTAGATTGTTTGATAGAAAGAAGTGTGTTAGAAAAAAAATAAAAAATGGTCGTAGTGTTATTTGTGAGGTGATAGGTTGTGATCTTCTCTGTGAATTTCATAGGTTTTTGTATAGTGTGTTATCAGTTTTATCATTGGTTTAAGAGCTGTGAAGCAGGTGGTTGAATTAGATTGGTTATTAGAAAGAAAGACATTTTATTAGTTTGTGCCTTTGGTAGGTTACCGTACCTTTCACACTAATCAATTAATCAAAAGCTTTCAACCAATCAAAGCTATGAATTTATTTTTAATGTTGACATTTCTAATGTTGAGATGTAAATTTAACAAATTTTGAATAAAACAAATTCATTTTGTTTTGATTTATTTAGTTTTCTATTGGCCACTTTTTAGTGATCAGCAATTTTGGACCTTATTGCGGTACAACTGTTTTGTTAAATTTTTTAAACGAAAAATTATATAGTTGACACTTATATTAGATGTGACAAGTTTGCTTTAATGAAATAATTGATTTGAAAAGTTTACTATAATGAGACAGTTAACAATATCTTATTGGATTCAATTTTTTTAATAATCAAATACTATTA
Organism: Taxus chinensis; assembly: GCA_019776745.2. Taxonomy (NCBI): domain Eukaryota; kingdom Viridiplantae; phylum Streptophyta; class Pinopsida; order Cupressales; family Taxaceae; genus Taxus; species Taxus chinensis. Next base: position 701,447,132 of record CM034148.1, read on the forward strand.
ATTTATTATCAATGTTGTCATTTATGATGTTGATATTTCTGACATTCAGAGTTATAATGTAGAGATATAAATTTAACAATTTCTTAATAAAACAAATTCAAAATTTTTATTTATTTGGCTTTTTATTGGTCACTCTCTAGAGTGATCAGACAATTTTTGGGCCTTATTGCAGTACAAATTTTTTATATATATATTTAGCTATAAGTTATAAAGTTGACACATACTAGCATTAAAATTGATTAATTATAGCCTGCTACCCGTAAATGCCAATCAGGGCAGCATACCTGCATATTGACATATTGGTCTTGGTACTAGCATTAAATGTGATTAATTATAGCCTGTTACCACGCAAACGCCAATCCGGGCAGCATATGTGCATATTGACATATTGGTCTTGTTATTTGCCGGAAATGTTTCCGAAACTCCAAAACAGAGCCGTACCCGGGACGTTTCTGTACCATTCCAGGCCGCACCCGGGGCGTTTTTCTGTACTGTTTCAGCAGCGCTTTTTGTTTTTCAAATGCAAAAAAAAAAAAAAACTAGATACTTCTGTGTCAGCAGTACTTAAGGAAAATCTAGATGATATATTCTAGAATCTAGATTATAATTATGCACATATGAAAATTTAAGCATGTTGAATTTTTGAACTTTCATGAATACAAAGTACTTTGAGTCTTTTATCTTCTATGGACAAAAATGAGTTATGCATTTTTTTTATATATATTTATAGTTTTTTTAAGAATTTATTGTACAGATGTTTCCATGCTGTTTTGTGCCTAAGACTTTTTTAAAAATTGGCATTCCTGCGTTTCAAACCTGAACCCGTACCCGTACATGTTTCCTGGCAACCTAGATTATAGCAGTTGTTTCTTCAATACTGCATTTCAACGTGATTCGCTTTAAGCTGCAAGTATCTAGAATTTTCCTTTTTGTAGTTCTAATTTTCCTCCAGTAAATCTGCAATTCTATGAGGCAGGAACTTGCCGCATCGTGGCTTTTGTTAACATCGACAAATGGGTAAAGTAGTGGAAACCATGTTATGTTAAGGATCAAGACTGACAACTTGAAAATTAAGGAACATCTTCTCTCAACTCTTAGCTGTCATAACAATGCATCTAAGTGAACTAGAACAAATTCGATCGCCAACCTTTATTTGCACGGATATTATCTGTTTATGTATTTTATTCTGTTTTCTTATCAATCTTCTAATATGATATGTCCAGCTCATTACAAGAATTCAAAAAGTGGGTCATGGATGCCTAAATTTTGAATGAATTAGCCAGCAATAAACAAGGGAAAGATTTGAATCAATTTAAGCTTACAACAAGAGAATTTAATATTATTTAATTTATAAGTTAATGTCCATTAAAGGCCAAGATTGGTCCATGGGGCTGTGAAAGGTACAATATAAAGAAGAAAAAAGGAGCACAAAGGCACATTCCAAGGAATACACAAAAGTAAACTAGACCTAAAAGGAGGTAAGAACAGCTGGAGATATTCAGAGCATCCAATGAGAAGCAATGTGGAATTGGCCTGCCCAATATCAAGATCAACGATGTGGATCAACAAAGAGACTCACATACCAACAAGAATTAACCCCGTGGTCTTCTTGCTTCATAGAGTACCTGAAAGAAAGGTATCAATACCTAAGACAAGCCCTTTGGGAGCTTCCTAGTTGTATAATTCTATGAATTATTGTCACCACGTTAAAGATCATCGAGGCAATGAGTGGAGAGTTTTGTGCCAAATTGGGCAAGGATGATGGCATGAAGGACTGATCTTTTGGCATGAATATGTTTGGAGAACATCACACAAGCATTGTATTCGTTTTTTGGTCTTTTTTTTCGAAGGTATGGTCCCCTAATCTCACATCCATACAACCTACGTGAGGTTAGATGTGACTAGTGAGTGAAAGAAGTGCACCTTCATCCGAATGTCCTAGATCTTAAGTGGAAACCTTTGCTTTTCAAGGGTGGTGAGAGTTGCATATCCCTTATTTACTCTAGATTCTATAACTGGATTCAAGCTAAAGCGTGGTCTAGAGAAGAGGACCCACAAATATACATATTAAGAGACCTACGTCAATCCTCTCACCTCTATAAGTAAGACTTACTTGGCTTGCTTTATTTTTAAAGATGTTAAAAGTTACGACTTTTGTTTTACCCAAATTACCCTAAAGTTCATGAGTATCACAAGAGGAGACCAAGATATCAAGTTGTCTCTAGAGGCCTCCCATTGACTGAGACGTCAAAATAATGTCATCAACAAATAGAAGAAAGGCAAGAGAGACCCTGAAGAGTAAGCTACCATTTGTGGAACCAAATGTATCTGACATGATTTCCTCTGGCCTATCAATGCAAGTAAAAATGTAGGGAAAGAGTGGGGAAGGCTGTTTAACACGTATGGCCTTTTGGACATCCTCCATCTCAACAGTCCTCGTTTGTACCTTGTTAAGAATGGTCTCATAAACTGTCGTCACAATTGAAACCACCAAGGGTGGAAGATCTAAAGCCGAAAGACTGCCAATAAGCAAATGCCATTGAACTCTGTGAAAATGCGTTGAATAAGTCCACGAAACAACAATATAGTCCACATTTTTTTTTCATCGTCTTCCTTAATGATAGAGGTCAAAGCGAAAATACAATTAATGGTATGATGGTTTAACACCTATGGCCATTTGGACATCCCCCCATCTCAGCAGTCCTCGTTTGTACCTTGTCAAGAATGATCTCATAAAGGGTCATCACAATTGAAAGCTCAAGGGTGGAAGAGCTAAAGCCTAAAGACTGTCAACATGCAAGTGTCAAGCAACTCTGTCACATACCTTGCAGCAGCCCACAAAACAACAGTATACTCCACTTTTTTTGCCCTCGCCTTCATTAATGGTAGATGTCAAAGTGAAGATACAATCAATGGTATGATGGTTTCTCTTGAAACATGCTTGTCCTTTGGCCCTTAGCCTTATTATCTTTGCCCATCTCGAAACATGAATGTCTAAAGCTGTGGCCAAGATTTTAGCCAAGGGGTGTGCAACCATGATAGTGTGGTAATTATGAGGATCATTCTAGTCACCAATCTTGTAGATGGGATGAATAATATGGGAGGTCTAAGAAGGTGCAAAGCCATGGGTCACCATACAGTTAAATAGGTTTGCACTATGAACTACAAAGACTTTTGGGCTATGTTTTAAAAAATCAGCTTTAAGGTTCTCCACATCTTGGGCTTTGGTGGATTGAAGCTCGAGGATGACATGAACAAGTAGGCAATCAAAGAAGAAATGCTGATGACCAAGCGTGGGGTTGACTTGGATGCTTGGCTGGTTTGGAGCATTGCAAAGGCTAGAGGCATGACCAAACTGATTAGAGAGATTGGATATTGCACATACTGATTTATTAGAGAGGAAGATTATATAGAAGAGTTTGTGAGTGAACCAAAGTACGGAGAAAATTGGGTATACCACCATTGCTAAGAGCTGACTATGGGCTGAAACTAGCATATTCTTAAGAAATTACGATAGCAGGAAAATCATTAAAAGTAGACTTTGTAGTATAAGAATGGAGAGAATTCTAAGGAATGAGAATGTAACACTAGGATGCCCATTGTTAGAGCAAGTCAAATCTATTCACGATTAGTAACACACCACAATTGCAGTCAAAATTGGTAAGGGCCCAACTAACTATGGATACACTGTGAGATCTTATATGTGGAAAGGAACAATCTAGTTCAAGTGGCGATTCAGATAATGAATTTGGTCAATGGCGGAGAAGCTTGGAGCTATTTCTTAGGTCTTGCTAATTTCAAGGTGTTTGTATGGTTTGTTGTGTTTCTTTTCCTGATATTCTCAAATTTCAGGGCTTAGATTTTTCAGCTCTTGCCTAGTAAGGGGGAAAAAGTCACCCACCATTAGAGCACTCTAAGCTTCTCTTATGGTGTAGCGTGAAGGTTTTTAGATGACAGCTAGCCTTGTTTTCCTTTCTTGATCCATTTTGATGACAGTGTTTTGTGAATTTCAAGGTATTGGCATGGTTTTATGTGTTGCTTTTGAATTCTTGGCTTTTGTGTCTTAGATTTTTCAGCTGATTAAGCTTTATAGGGGTGAAACATTGGAGATGCTTCAGCGGTTACAAAAAATATTAATGGGGTTCAAGATGGATTCTTGGGGAGAGATAGCCTGTTTGAAGCTAGTTCACTCTTAAAGGTTGTTTCTAATTTTGTGTTCCAAGCTCAATTAGTGGTTTTGTAGAGTGGTAATAGAGGAGTCCCTTCAGAGACGTGACTGGAAAGGCAAAGCAGTCACAAATTTTGGATACAAATATTACGGTTGCAGAAGGTGGCTGGTTGTTTGAAGACCCAAAGAAGATTCTAAGTGATACATTATGGTTAAAAAATGTTAGAATCTTCTTTGGTCTCTCTTATGATGAGAGTTTGTCACCAAGGCTGTTTCTTCGTGATTGGGTTAGGAATATTTGGTGGGAAAAATCAGGACTTAAGGTTACTTTTAGTTGAAAGATGGGTTTTTAAGGTTTTGAAAAAACCCTATTATGTCTAAGAAAGTTGTTGCAAAAGGATTTTGGAACGTTGGAAAATCATCATTTAAAGATATTCCTTGGTCCTGTGATGCTGATGTTTTAGGATTATGATTGTTGTGGAACCAAGATGGGTTGCAATGTTTGATTCCCCTGTCAATTATTCTCTATCATATCACAAGCCCGTAAGCTATCTAGTATTAGTCTAGAGAGTTGATAATGCACAAATATCTCTTCCTGACTTGAATGTTTTGGGTTTGGTGTCTTTGAACCATTTATTAATTATTCCCTGATGTTTTAATGTTAAAGTTAAAATATAGAAAGGTGTCTGGCAATATTCATGCTTTGGGACATTTATCTAAAGGTTTTGTTTGTAAAAAGCATGGTTATATGAAAAAATATTGTCCTAACATTGCAGCCCGCTAGGGAAAAGCAAAAAGTGGAATTCTGCGGGTTAAAATAATGCCAGAGCTTTTCCCCAGGAAAAACTTTGAGATGTTTGTTCATAATTTGAGAGTAATGTTCTTTTGGTTGAAGTTAGCTGCCTCCAATAGTCTACTTCAAGTCTTTCTTCGCAAGTTTCCCAAATTGATCATCTTCAGACTATGTCTAGTTTTGATGTACTCCTTGAGTCAGATGAAAGAACATCTTGGTAGGAAAATCACAAATAACATCTTGCTGTCGAGGAAATCCTCGTCTCTCTTTAAATTTAGAATAGACATTTTTTGAAGTTGCATGTGACAGAAAAACATTTAATAGATGTAGCTGGAGCCTAACTTCTCAAACTTTGACAGCTTTTAGATCTAGCGTTAAGGTGATTTCCTGGATCAGCAATTGTATGACAACACCGACCTATGCCATTCAAATGTTTCTTGGTGGCATGGGCTGAAATGACTAAACTGAAAAACACAGGTGTTCACTATCTCACGGATAAAGGATTTTCAATAGGGTGCACTCCCAGTTTGTCCGCTCGGATGTTTTGGTGATGGGGAGATGGGGAGGCAATGCCCCTGCCCCTTCCAGATCACAAATAAGAAATGGGTGATGCCCGGAAACATCGTGCCATCCCCCACCCTCCAAGAGGGATGTGAGGATGTCTTGGGGAGTTTTAAACTCCACCGCCTCCTCCTTCTCTGCTGCAAACCGCTGCCCCCCTTCTCACGACGGAAAAACAGTAAAAAATCAGATTATAATCAGATCAAGAAATATATTTTACTTTTTGTACAGCATAACTATGAAAAAATCTACCCTTGTCAACCATCTCCAGAGCTTAATTACTTACAGTGCTTTTGTATGCAATGTCCCTTTTAGGGAAGATTTGCAAAATTTTGGATTTCCCTTAAAAACTCTTGTGATTCAAATACTTCAAATTCAACTAGCAAACCGAAAATTATCTTCAATTTTTTTTTTTTTTGGCATTGTGCAAGCAAAAACAGCTGGAAACAAACACAGAAACCCTCCAAATAATTTTTTTCAAGAGCCGAACAAACATAACACAAGAGAACACCAGAAACTATGATATTTGTATTTTTCAGACTAACTGGAATTAAAATATGACAACAGCAAATATACTTTACCAACACGGCTGGAAATAATGATTCCAAGCCCAAACACAACCACGAAAGAGTGCAAACAACTTCAAAAATTATGAAGAAGCCAAATACAACTAAAATTTGGGTTGTTGTTCCCTTGAAGCCCACAAACTCCTCTAAGATGCAAGTCGCCACCCTAGGTGAGGGTTTGAAAACTTCTTTCAAAGCTCTAGCAGCCCTTCTACCCCCTTGTGCCAACCAAGGTTGGAGATTTTACCCCCTTTTTGCCAATGAATGATGATGCCCTAGCCCTTTCCATGTTGTCCTTATGCACAAATATGACTTCTAAGTGAAGCCACCAACAAAAATTGAGGGTTTTCGTCCGCTAGTGATGAATGCTAAGAGGGTTTCCGTTCTCAATAGCTGAAAGTAGAAGCACGAATGCTCAACTCCTAAAATCAAGATGATAGATTCCCAAATGATCCCTTCATTCTCCTTTATAACTTCTCTTTCCTTTTTCTTTCAATTTTGGTGGTCGAATTTATTTAAGAGTCACTTTTATTTTTATTAATGGACATAAGTTGCCTTATAATATAACATAAAGTTACATTTGGCCGACTTAGTTAAATCATTAATTCTACTTTTAAGTATTTAAATATACTTTTTATTTTAGTAATAGTAATATTATTAAGTTGCCCAAAGATTAGAAATGACCAAGCTCAACTTAAATAATATTAATTGTCTCTAATTTAGAAAAGGGGACACTACAGTCCTCCCTCACCCAAATTTGTTTTCCCCCTCAAACAAATAGAAACTCACATGACCAAGTACCATCATGCCCAAGTGACGAAATATGATGTAATGCTCAAGGAGGTTGGATCCTATGCTTGTCAAATGAAAAAGTTCTTGCCTAAACATGATCCCACCACTTGTCCCTCTTTCGATTAATGTCCTTAGGCAGCCTGTGAAATTTAAAAGCTTTCCTAATGAAGAGATCAACCATCACCTCAAACCTATCATCTTCACTTTTGCATTTAAAAACAATATTAGCGAATTTATTCTTTGCATGTTCAGCTGTGCTTAAAGCCCTCCGATCTGCTGTAATCTCAGTTTTAGAGAAAAGAATTGATGAATAATCAATAGCGAGATAAACTAACACAAACTTTGTTATGCTTATGATCCGTGGAGAAACGGGCTCTCTGGGTAAACTTGGTGGTCTGCCGCCTATGAGAGGGGGCCCTTGGCCGTGTCTGAGTTCGGATGCCTCTGGTTTGGGAAGAGGTTCCACTAGTCCTAACATACCTAATCCTAACAACCTCTCTCACCCGGGAGCACAACAAAGAAAAATGTAATCCGTTGAGTCTTAGTCTCCCTGGAAGGAGGATGGAGGAACCCCATCATGGAGCTTTAGAGCTTCATGTAAATAAAGAGTGAGACACCTCTGATCATGATACCTGAAGAAGGTCGTGAACGTTGGACGTTCACCGAGGAAAAGATAGTGAAATCTGTCTCTGATCTCATAGTAGATGGGGCACTGGAAAATGAAGTGTTCTTCTGTCTCAATCTCCTAGAGGGAGCAAAGCTGGTAGATCCTCCCTGACCGTTCCAACTGGTGATTGCTCTCGACCCGAAGCTTGTGGGAGCCAACCCTGAACTGGCCCAAGGATATGCGAAGAACATGCATCTAATGACATGAGATATAGGTGGGCCGAATGATGAGTCCATTGTTGACTTCGAGGAAGTGTTTGGCGTAGAAGGCCATCTTCAGGCATAGCTCATCCTGGGGGTTGCTCCAAGTAATCTGAATGATCTATTTGTATATATCGTCTCTGATGAGTTTGTGCAGGTCTTGCGTGCTCGGAAGGAGGTGAGCAGGAGCATCCATGGAGTACCTTAAAGGGGGGGAGACGGTTCATGTTGATCCCAAGGAATCCAAGGAGATGAGAGACCCTGAAAATACCAGCAATGAACACGACCACTATGGTCAGAAAGAGCAATGGCGTCAGAGGAACGGTAGGCAAGGTAGATGTACCTATCTCTGCCTGTAGAAGAATCATAAAGTCCCTGGATGCGGTGCAAGAGTGAGATGAGACAAAAGATGACCTCTAGTCTGAATGGGTGTGCCCCAAACTCGGCAAGGATGATATTATGAGGAACAATCTCTTTACATCTGATGATCCGTTTGAGCAGAACGATCTGAACTCGCTCAATGGAAGCCCAATCCGACTCAAGCAGGGTGGGACCCCCAAACCTCAGAACCATAGAGAATAGTGGGTCTCACAAGAGAGTCCGAGAGAGACATCTTGGACATCGTGTCCTCGAAGTGGTGGCGAAAGCACTGTCTCCAATATCGCAAGGGAACCATACCCCTTGTTGATGTGGGGTTGAATAGCTTGGCGTAGACTGAAGTGAGGTCCAAAGAAGAGAACCCCTAGATATGTGTTGGAGTTGATCTCCAGCTCCTCCCCTCTGTAGAAGAAATGGAAATCTAAGGTCTTCAACACATTAAAAACCATGACCTTGGTTTCACCCATGTTGATTGTAAGTTGTCTATGATCATAGAAGAGGGGCTAAAGCATCAAGATGTCTTTCTAACCCCTCCACAGAAGAAGCCAAAAGGACCACATCATCTGCGAAGAGAAGACCGTAGATCAAAACTTGGTGAAGGAGACAACCGTCCCCGTCCTGTATGTGGTCCTGGAGAAAATCCTCCAACTCATCAATGTAAATACTAAACAAAGTAGGAGAGAGAGGGCAGCCTTGTTTGACCCCGATGGTGCTCCTGATGAAGTCGGAAAGCCCAGGCGGCAGTACAAAGGCGACCCAAGACCTCCTCATATAATCGAGTGATGGCAATAAGAAGGGTTTCAAAAATACCAATGTCTCTAAGTTTGTGGAAGAGGGCTTCCCGCGGAATAGAGTCAAAGGCTTTCCGAAAGTCCACAAAGCAGCAAAAGACTCTGGATGAACGGTGACGTGCTTCCTCAATGATAGCACAGAGGGTGAGAATGTGAACAATAGTTTGGTACCCTATCTTGAAGCCTGCCTGTCCTCTGGCTTTGCACTGGTACTGCTCAAGAAACTTGGATAACTGCAAATGGAGAACTGTGGCGTACAACTTGCACAAGGTGTGACCCACCATAATTGTCCTGTAATTGTTAGGATGATCCGTAGGACCGGATTTGTGAGATAGGATGGATAATATGGTGGGACCAAGGTTACGGGAAGCCAGTACACCACCATTTGATTGAAGAGGTCTACCAAATAACTGTTGATAGTGCTGATTCCATGCTTGAAAAACTCTGCTTGGAAGCCTTCCTCGTCAGTCGCTTTACTGCAATTCATCACTGAGATGGCTTTCTTAACATTAGAATAGGTGAAGATGTGGCAGGTGGAGGGTGGTGACACAACCTGGGTCTGGGGCTGACCAGGGATATCATAAAGGGTGGAGGTGTGGGTGAACATAGTGTGGGGGTCAAAGTCCAGGGGTAAGGGGGAGCGCCGGGTGATATGCCAAAAGCGTTTAGGGGAATGCAAGAGTGAAGAGTGGAGATCCCTTATCCTATGGGCAATAAAGGTACGCTTCTTGTGGCGGAGGAGATTACGATAGGCAATACTCATTAATGCTCATAGGACTAGTCAGGATCAGTATTTGAGGATATAAACTTATAAATATGTCATTTCATCATTGGTTTTATCAAAGAGTCTGCAATTGCTTAATGCCATATGGGCATATATATTTACAAACCTTAACACCATACTTTTCATGGTTATATATGTTATACAATTTTCAATTTTTTTTATATATTATTTTAATACTGAATATTTCACCAAAACCAATGCTAATCCAATCACAGTTATATGGAAAATCCAAATCTCAGCAATGGCCAAGCAAATAAAAAAAGGACATCCTTATTTAGCAGAAAACATCTTGGGAGTTGGGCAATGGAAATAACAAACGATTCTGGGTAATGGGTGAATGGAATGATTTTGCTATGTAGTCATCTAATCTTGGAATTGTACAACCACCCTCTTCAGAAATCAACTACAGTGGAACAAACAGGTAATAGAAGGTGCTGGGATCGATCACCAACAGAAAACATGCATCTTGTTGACAGAACTCAATAACAGGCCAATAATGAATAATGTTTACAAATAGGCCAGATAGAAGAGTTTGACCAAGCAATTCACCTGGTGGATGCAGTGTCGTGCTGCATCTGCTGCTTTAACCAGAGATAGCAAACAAGAGGACCAAAAATGGTCTTGTTTATGGAGCATACACAACTTGCCTAGATTTATATCTGTCCGATGGGTAGTTTTCCATGGGAATATCCCTACTGCTGATATCATGCACAGAAAATGACAAAATTGCTGGATGTGTTCTAGAAGGTGTTCTAATTACCAGCAAGCCATTGAAGCGATTGCCCATCTTTGCCTTCATTATTCATACACCAAAACCATTTGGAGGCACATGGCTCATTTTATTCAACCCTGGTCCACAGTTCTGTTGTTCAAACTGCAACAGATTGGTCCAATTTTGACATGGACATGGAAATATTAAGCTAGCTTCATATGATTGCACCAGCATTTATAATCTGGATTTTCTGGAGAGAGAAATAACAAAATATTTGAGAATTGCTAAGAGGATCAGAACTGATAAGCTGGAACATGCAAACTCAGATCAGAACAACTGCTATGATATATATTGCTCACACATCATGTGGATTTTAATCATAGTTACCAAATCCGGTCGGATCTACACAAAATCTGGCCGGATCCGGATTTTTCAGCTGACCAGGATAATTCTGTCTGGGTCAGCCCTAATTTAGGATTTTTTTTAAATTTTTTTATTTTTGTAGTTTTCTGGAAAAAAAGTCAACTATCAACCTTATATATTAAAAACATAACATTTTACATTACATTATTAAAGTTTTTCGTTGTATTTGTGAAATTTTCATATTTATAAAATTCAACTCATATATATTTCGGACCGGATATTTCCGAACTTTTTCAAGAATTCTGGATTTTCTGATTTTTTTGCCCTCATGAATGGATCCGAATTTCTGGACCTGGTGACTATGATTTTAATCAGCAAATACGAAGGAGTTTCAATTTTTTTGCCTATGGAATGCAAATTTCCACTATAAATTAAAGTCTTTCGCAATTAAAGGTAGAAAGGAATAGGCCTCCTTGCCCTCAAGTTTTGTCTTATTAGATTTGGACAGGGCCTCCAAAGAGTGCTTTGGGGCTACTGGCATAAGGAGATTGATTAAAAACTCTACAGAAGAGGCTTTCTTAAGCTATCAACAAATGAATGGCCAAAAATCCAAAACTTGTAGATATTTTGGCTTTACATGGTGGTGTACAACTTGTTAGCAACAATATGAGCCATGCATACATTGAAGGCTACTCACAGGTCATCATTCAATCCATAGCAAAGGAAAGACATGCAAGGTCAGCCCCTGACCCGCATTAAGATTCTCCTAGGAATTGGTAGGTGGAGTGTATTATAACACGGATACTAGAACTCATTGATGGGTGTCAGGATATACAGCTTAAGCATGAAACTAAGAATCATAAAAGTGAGGGGGATCACCTTGCTAAAGTTGCTATGCATCAAGACTTGCTCACTGGGATTATCACTTTCTAAGGTGAAACGCTTCTCCCTAGGCATACCTGTACCATGGTTGCCTTAAAAAAACCATGCAACCCTCGCATGCCAATAAAGTGTGATAACTACGATGAAGATAGCACAAAAAGCATTGTCCCTTGGTCACATTGGCTAGCAATCACAAAGTCAATAGGAACAAAGATGAAGGTTGGTGTAGATGTTAAGATTCACGACTCTTATGCCATCGTATTCACTCATGTAAGATTATATCTGTTAGGCTTCACTATACCCCACACATTACCGACACATCTATTTAATATTCACCTTGTTAAAAAACTTGTCAAAGCACACTATACTTTGCCGACCCCTCTTACCCATCCCCTAGTTGTTGAATGCTATTTCCTTGTAACACTGAGTTCACCCCTATGACTCAACCATCACTTTTCAATCTTGATTCTTAATACAAATCCCTGTACATTCTAAACACACATCCCCCTCCACTCCTCATCTGTTTGGATGGGCCCAATAGTTGTTTATTTAACATGCTTCTTCCATGACACCAACACGTCTCCCTTGCTATCCTTAGTTCTAACGTTGTTAACCATAACAACCACCATGAGCCTTTTCTTTGCTTCTTTGCTTCTTTGCTTCTAGGCCTCAAGCCTCTTCACATTTTCCCATTAAATCTCTAACAATCTACGATGACCATCAGGTGTTTAAACTTTAAACTACACTTGCAAGCTGTTGGCTCTTTTTTCTGTTTTTCATTCTATCTATCAAGCAAGAGTCTATTGTTTTTCACAATGCATCCAGTACAAACACTGCAACCATGGTTATTCACCTTACTACTTTTAGACCTCACATTTACTAGCACCACCAGGGGTAATTATGCTAAACATTCAAGAACAAGGTATACTTATTTTAAATATTAATGCCTACTGGATCCCGGTCAAGGATAGATTTGATGATCTGTTTGTTTTGCTTGTTTGTGAAACAAGCAAGGAGGAGCTTGGACAAAAAGTTCCTTTGGTGATCAGGCCAATGAGAATCTCACCCCTTTAATACTTGATGTCACATGCATTTAGTTGGAAGCAAATCTGGGGATCTTATACAAAATCTAATCCGGAGATTTCCCAAGTGTGCAGTAATACTCAACAATCTTTTCAACCATATTTCAGTCAAATGCTTGCCGTATTTGAACACGGAATGGCGCCAAGCAGAAATAATAAAAGAACCAGAAGCCTTTGTGAATGTAGATGTCTTGACTCTGATAACAAGCCTCTGGAAATTTCATAAGAGAAAAAATAAGAGATCTGCAATGTGTCCTTACAGTTGTGTAGTTCTTAACTCAGCATGACAAGAGAGAATCAGTCTTCTGATATGGATCAGCAGACCATCCGCATTGATGAAGATGAGCCTGTTATTCGCCACCAGGTAACTCATAATATGCCACATCTTCAAGTTCAGCAACCAGGTAAGCACTGCATTTTGGCCATGGCTCCTCTCCAAGGTAATATGATTACTCCTAGTACTGCTAGTGCTAGAACAAATCTTCCTCCCCTAGCCCCAAGACTCAAATCCACACATGCAGGTGTATTCACTAGCAGAATTCAATCAACTTAGCCTGCAGATGTCTATTGCCAATGCCCCTCAAGATGCTTCTCTTCTACATTGATACACATTGCCACCATCCACACCTCACTCTTCAAGTAGTTCCTCTGTTTCCCCCATCTGATACAAAAGGAAATGTACTTGGAACTGCCCAGGTTCAGTGGACTGTAGCCTCTCCTTTAGATCCACAACCAAGTCAGTCTGATTTACAAGGAGGTAGTGCTAGTTCCAAATAGGGCCTCAACCATGCTAAGGGAGAGTTTCCCTTATTGGTTCTTTATACAAGCAATGGAAGCATCTTGAACATCAGCATGGAAAGTAAGGCATGTGGCCCTGCAAATGTCTTTCCTTGAAAAATGCATTGCTCATATTGTTTCGTGCATTCAGCTGCAGAACCAGTGCATTGTCTATCTTGCAAACAACCTCCAGCTGCAGCAGCACTGTGTTGAGGTTATATAAAAACTCCTATTCAGCAAGGCTGCCAAAAAAAGGTGGCTCAGCTAATGCAGGAACTTGGTAAACCACAAGCAATGCCAAAATGACAGGCTTTATAAGGCAAAAAGCATGGTGAGAGCCACCATCCAAGCCTCCGAGTGGACTGTGTCCCCATTTATAAGCTTCAGCCTGGGCCTCCTGGCCCACATTGGCAGGCCAGTGACATCTTAAAAGAAAGGGACACTCCAGCCAAAATAGCAGGGACCTATCTGGGGGGTCCATATAAAACCACTTACTCAGGATGGGTTTCACCTACAATAATTTTATCAATATAGGCCAATTTTTGGTCATGATTGGGGAATCTATGCTTTGAATGTTATGTGCTGGAATGGTAGTTCTGACGATGGCTGTTAGGGATAGTTACTATGTTTAGCTTTGTTTTATTTTTTGTTGTGTTAGATCATACCGTTGGTATGGTTTTTATGGGTTTGTGGTATATGCTTAGGTAAGTTGTAATAGATGACAGATCTTGACCTTTTGGCTGTTGCAATGTACTGATGAAATCTGCTAAGGCTGATGAATACCAGAATCTCTGTATTTTTTGTCAAAACAAAGGGCTTTGGCCATCATCTACAACAATTTCATTAATAGAGGCCAACTTTTGGTTGTCAGTTTGATGGTCTATACTTTGAATGTTTTTTGTGCTTGAATGGTGGTTCTGATGATGGCTGTTAGGGATAGTTACTATGCTTAGCTTTGTTTTATGTTTTGTTGTGTTAGATCATAATCATGGTGTGCTTTTTAAGGGTTTGTGCCTGTGGTATATGCTTAAGTAAGTTGTAATGGATGGTGGATCTTGACTTTTTGTCTGTTTCAATGTACTGATGAAATTTGCTGAGGCTGATACATACCAGAATCCCTGTTTTTTTTTTTGTTAGAAAATAGAAGTAAAATGGCGTCGACCAATGTAAATATCCTTAGCTCTTAATATAATTTTGAAAAAATGGTGATTAGCTTGAAAACTGTATAGCTTCTCAATGTTACAGATAGGTCTCAGGTTCACAATAGGATAATTAAATAAAACTAATCAACTTATCTCATTTACTGTGTATTATATTTTTAAAATGTAGTGTAAGTAGTGCCATTCACAGGTGGTCCCTTGAAGTAACCATCTGCAAACATATTGTGGTTGCTTATTGGCCGATTAGAACAGAAATGCCTTGGCTGTTTGTTTGTGTATTTCAAAACTGTTGTCCAGGATGAACAGCTTTGCAAAATTGCTTCATGTCTCTCTGTGCCTTCCATTGTCAACAGCCTTCCATTGGGTCAATTATAATGACTGGTTATGCTTCAAATAGAATGTTGTATGAAATGGGATCAACAATGAGACTCTGTGATAAGAACTTGGGAATGGAGCATCCTATTACAACCCCAGCTAGACCTCCAATATGGAAGGAAGTAATCAGGTGTGTTCAAACTACTTGGCGGCAGCGTGAGACTGGACGCACCAAACATAGTAGAAGCTCAAAATGAAAGGGGTTGATTGATGGCTTTATATTCATTATTTTGATCTTCTCAATCATGATAGTAGGCAAGATGATAATGAAAAGCAGAGTAACATAGCCTCAGGGGCTTAAGATTAAAAAAACACTATATACAGAACAATGAATAGGCTGAAATTACTTTAAATCTATCTTCTACCTCGGGGAGATCCATGGATGTTGATAGTGATATATCATCACCACCATCCATTTCCTCAAGTCAAATCAGTTATGTATCCAGTGGTACCCAAAAAAACCCTGCGTACACCTCTGCACCCTCATCAATTTGTATGATTTCTAGATGGACATCCCATGATGTTGTTGTTACCTTCATATATTTTGGATTCATTCTAGCCTGAAGACAAAAAGTTGTCATGCATTACAACTACTACCTTTTTTTTTTTTCTCATATTCTGTTCCTTTTGGCAGAGCATATGAACATATTTGTGGAGCAGTTCCCCTGCAACTACAATCTGAAGCAAAAGGAAAATGCCAATCTGACTGAACTCGACACTTTGCAAGGGAGCAGTTGCCAAAGCCACCTACATTTATTGATAGAAAACACCTTTGGACTAACAGATCAA
Source organism: Taxus chinensis (assembly GCA_019776745.2). Taxonomy (NCBI): domain Eukaryota; kingdom Viridiplantae; phylum Streptophyta; class Pinopsida; order Cupressales; family Taxaceae; genus Taxus; species Taxus chinensis. The sequence goes on from CM034148.1 coordinate 701,462,972, forward strand.
AAACTCAATTATCAATTAGAGTGATCGATGGTTACTTTATGACTAAGCACAATTCACCGAAAATCTTCACTGTTTGAAAAACCAAAGGTTTATAACTTTATGATGATTCCAATTTCTCAAGTTTCTGTGTATAGAAGAACAACTATGGATAAAATTGAACAAAAACCCAGAGATGTAAAATTAGACAGCTATAAAAAGTATTGAACAGAAATACAAGAAAACAGACAACTTGGGGTTGGAAATTCCATGGAAAAAAAATGCAGATTTTTAAAAATTTCTTTTGACAGAGTTTATAATAGTGTTATAGAAATATTGAATCTCTTATGACTCCACTGTACTTTCTCATTTAAAGAATTGGTACAGAGGTTTCATCTTTTTCCTGACTAGGCTCCTCTTGTAAGTGAGAACGACCTTTAGGGACAATTTAAGATTGATTGTCTACTTCTGCTGTTTCAGTTTTGATAGTGTCCCAATGGATGCCTTGAGTTACTTGTGGTTTCTAGGAACAATGATAGTCCTTGCCAGCCTAAAACTGAAAGAGGAACTAGTTGATTTTATACATCTGGATCATTTTTACTTGATTTTAGAGATTCATGTCTGCAAAAGAGAACCGTTAAAAAAAAAATTCTGTTTTGGCACCCATTTCTTCGCCTTTGCTTTCAAGAACATTTTCTGGTAATATTTTGATTTCAAAGTTGGTTTTAATGTTTTCCTGAGAAAAAACATGAAGCATCAATGTTTTCAATTTTTTTGGGCTTGATTTTAATGAGTTGCATTTGTTCAACCAAACCTTTAAAGAAATACACGATTTCAACACCTGTCTCTTTATTGTTGCAGTTGAGAATTTTTTCTGAGATGATGTAAGTTTCAAAGTTGTTTTTGACACAATCTTGAGACGAGAAATGAACTGTCAGTTTTTCTATTTTTGGATGCTGTTGCGAATCTCACCAACTGACAGTGTTGGACACACTTTGTATCAAAAATGTTTCATGGAGAAAGATTTCCAAGAACCTGCTCTTTGCTTCCTTTGTTTCCTAGTTTCCTACATGATACATTTCGGATGGTAGAGACATTGTCTCAGGTGTCCTCAGTTTGATGTATTGTAGTCTTTGTAACACTAAAATTTGGGATTTACTCTCACAAATGAGAGGTTTAACCAGCATTACACAAGGACGTGTGCTGTCGATTTTGGTGACGTTCTAGATGTCCCGAATGTTTCAACTTTCAAGGACTTCGGGATTTGGAGAGGATGTTCGGAATTTTATTCATTTTGGGCCAACTCAAAATTTCATCTTGAATGTTTGAATTCCTTTGTGCTGGGCGGAGGTGGGGGGCTTCGAACTGCTAAATTGTGACAATACTCCCCTTATGTGATTACAGATGTTAAGTTCAGAATTAATTATTTCCTTTTCCTGTACCTGGTTCTGGAGACACAATAAATTGCCGTCCCTTTATTGCAGCTGGTACTGGAACCGCAGCATGAGATTTAGATTTGAGATTAGTTTGCAGAGTCTCCTTTACTGATTTTTGGGTGTCATGCTTATTTGTGTAAGAGGGTTTTGGTTATATCCATGGATTGCCAAAAATGTATGGCAATTTCTGGAAACGGCATTCCAGAAGAAAGAGAAATGCCCAGTGGAATAAGAATCCCGAGTTTCTGCTTTCCTTAAACTTCAAGGTATCACCAAAAATTGATCAGAACTCTATTGACAAAAACTGTGAATGGGACTTGGACCATTGACAAAAACTGTGAATGGAACTCAGACCATTGACGAAAACTGTGAATGAGACTTGGACCATTAACAAAAACTGTGGTTTGGTGGGGGGGGGGGGGGGTGAGGCGGGCTTCGAACTGGTAAATTGTGACAATACTCCCCTTTTGTGATTACAGATGTTGTTTAAGTTCAGAAACAATTATTTCCTTTTCCTGTACCTGGTTCGGGAGACACAATAAATTGCTGTCCCCTTAGTGCATCTGGTACTGGAACTGCAGCATGAGATTTAGATCTGAGATTAGTTGCAGAGTCTCCTTTACTTATTTTTGGGTGTCATGCTCATTTGTGTAAGAGGGTTTTGGTTCCATCCATGGGTTGCGAAAAATGTATGGCAAATTCTGGAAAAGGCATTCCAGAAGAAAAAGAAATGTTCAGTGGAATAAGAACCTCGAGTTTCTGGTTTCCTAAAACTTCAAGGTATCACCAAAAATTGATCAAAACTCTATTGACAAAAACTGTGAATGGGACCCTTGAAATTTCTTATGGCTTCCCAGAAAAAAGAGGAAAGAGGATGGATGGCAAAGGGAAGGGCGTTTACATAACCCTTTTTCCTTACTCAAAAATCCTTCAGCTACTTAAAACTCCTTGAAATTTCTTCTGGCTTCCCGGAAAAAAGAGGATGGATGGCAAAGGGAAGGGCGTTTATATAACCCTTTTTCCTTGCTCAAAATTCCTTAGGCTACTTAAAACTCCTTGAAATTGCTGTGAATCCCTGTAACTTTCCCCTTCAAAATTGAATTCCTTTAGAATAATTTCTGAAATAGAGATCCTTCTTTCTGATTCCTAGAGTAAAAGCAAAATAACTCTTCCATTTTTGAGAGTAAATGGATTTTATCCAAAGGAGATAAATTGGTTTGTGGTTGATAAAAAAATGTTTTTGATGCCCTTGAAAGTGAGGTGAGGAACTGAACTGGTCTGGTGGTTCTTTCAAGAAATGTGTAAGAGAAAAAGATGCCCACGATCCAAAGAGCTTGCAAGGTCAAAATTCAAACCCACGGCAGAAGCCACAGTTGAATGCAAAAAGGGAAGGAAGGTGTATAGGAAATACATTTTAAGTATTTCTGTGCTTGAAAGTCCCTGGAAATCGGTGCAAATGCCTCAAGTCCCTCTAACTTCTCGACATTTGTACTATTGTTTCATGATTTATGTGGTAGACTGTGGTGGAGAAGTGGCTACTCGTTGAATAATTTTTTCTTATAGCCAGATCTGCAATGTGATGACTGTTTCTAGAATTTAGATTTTGAGTGTTGTAGGTGTTTGGTTTATCTGCATTTTACCATGTCCTTTGTGTATTAAGTATTAACAACTTTGTTTACCATGTCTCGTGTATAAACAACTTTTTTTTTTACTGTGTTTGATTATGCTGCTACAAAAAAGTCGAATGGGCCCCATATTGTTTCCTTTATTTAAAACTTAATCACATCTGTTGATCAGGTCCGGGATTATCGCAAACGTTCGCCAACTTCAGGTGATTCTGTCTCTTCAGAAGAAGGATTTCCAGAGGTTCACAAAGTGCCTCTGCGGCCTACAATGGAAAACATTGTGAAGGACATATCTTCTATGTCAGAATCTTGGGCCTACAGTGATCTTATGGTTAGTGTTGAAACAATGTTGATGCTTGGATCAAAATTGAAAGGTATAGCTGTTAGGAACTTACCATTGTATAACCTTGCTTTGTGCTTGTAGGAAATTGAATCACGAATATTGAAGGCAGTGCAACCAAAACTTTGTTTGGATCCTACTCCTATGCTGGAGAGGCTATGTGAGAACTCCAATTCTAACAAGGTACAATCTCATTCTTTTTTTGTGTTATTTGTTTTTGTCAGCAATTCATTCTGTTGGTTTTTGCAGGTTGATAATTCCATAGTTAATAGTTTTGGCTGGTTGGTGTTTGTGTTTTAAAGCTCAACTTGGGACTGCCTATGACACGACGTGAGAGAATACAAAAACGGCGTCTTCCTTCAGTTAAGGTGATGTCTAACAACCTCTCCAATGTCAAAAACTTTTCTATTGAAGGGAACGATGAGAAGGCAATACCTCAGCCAGGAATTGCTGGAACAACTTCTGCGTTTGATGATTCCAGCATTTCTTGTAGTCAAGAGAGTTCTGCTCCTACTTCAGCTGATATTTCCACTCGATCAAAAACTCAATGTAATTTAGAATCAGTGCAAGATTTGTCCAGGCTTGGAGTTCAAGGACCATCAAATTCATTACAAATGCAACCTGGACTTAATCGATCTAGAATTTTGCATGGTCAAGGAAACCCATCTTCAACAGTCACTTCAATGAGCTTTGCATCAACTTCTCTGCAAGACTGGACGAACACTATGGATGGTAGAAATATTCATGGATCAATGCTTGGCAAGAGAGACAGTAGAGATATAGCTATGGGGAGCAAGCCAGATTTAAAAAAGCCAAAGTTAGAGCAGACATGTATGGACAAATTTCCACAGCAGAATATAGGGCCAATTTTTGATACCAAAATAACCAGGGATCAACAAAGAAAGGATTTACCTGTGCATCAAAATCGAAGCAATGAATCCATGTATATTTCTGATATGTCTATTCAGAGGCTGACCCAACAGGTGACAGCAGATGATGATCAACAATTTAGAGTTGGAGAAATGTCTGGGCAAGATTGTAAACTTCCATCTTATATAGATCCAAGGAGCGCAGGGGTGTTTAAGGTGAAAGAAGAACAGGTAGATTTTGAGCGAGGCCAAATTGGTATTGAAAGGGAAAGCCAAGAAGTTGGGAGAAGTAAAGAGACTCCATATTTGATGGAGCTAGATAATGACCTGTCAGCTCCACAACAAATGCCATCTCAACGCTTTTCACAACAACAATATGGGAAATCATCTTTCCAATGGCAGAACATTGGCCAACCAAGTGAAAAAGATCAAAAACGGGATGAGTTGTTACAGAAAAAGAAATTGGTGCAGAGTCCTAGGGAAATGCTGAAACAAGAAGTCAAAAGTGTACTGCAATCTCCGCCATTGACAAAAGCTGGGGAGTTGTCACAATCTCTGACATCCACGGCTGTTACTAGTATCTCTCTTGGACCATCATACAACAATATGGCAGCACCTGTAGGAGAACAGAAAGAGAAATCACTTGGAATAGCAACTGTACCCACTGCAGCAACTTCAGTCAATTCCAGTCAGATTGATTCACAACAACAACAGGCTCAGCAATCCATGTCATTTGCCAGGCGCAGATCTAACTCTCTTTCTAGGCAACCCTCTGCAAGTGGAGTTGCATCACCTGGAAGCGTTACAAATTCAATGGCACCTTCTAATGTTAACAGTCCATCAACTAGCACAGCGGTCAAAGCAGATCAATCTGTTGTTAGCCAGGGTCAAAACAAGCAACTTGAGACTATATCAACGTTGGTGTCAATTATTCAAAGGTATATTGTCTCCTTGTATCTATATTTTTGTTTAAGGGAAAATAAGAAAGGATATTGTGGTTTCTTTGCATGATCTACATTGTTTCTTTATGTTTTACCTCATTAATTGTCGTTCTTACGTCACTTGCTCACCAATGAAACTGTCATTTGAGATTTTATTTGATAGCTTGCTTTAGTGGGAAGAAATTGTCGGATGCAGAAGATGGCTAATGTAGCAAAAGAGTTGCAGTGTCAACCTTTTGAACGTGTCTAGGTCTTGTAGAAATGATTAATTATTGTAGCTGGCCCTTGAGTATGGGCTCTGTTCATTTCTTTGGGAAATTTCATGCTATAAGGAGGCTGGACCTTAATCCATCTTGAGGAGCCCTATTCCATAACTTTTAAAAAAGAAAACTTTGATATATAGGAAAATCAGCCATCAATCTGGGTAAGACAGATTTTATGACAGCTCATCTGCTGCCTCATTTTCCTCAAATGGTGCATGCTTGGTGTTTGTCATTAACTTTATTACTGGATCAAACCGTTTCCCAGTTTCTGCTCATGGCATTATGGATTGATGGCTGAAGTAGCTAAATGCCTCCCTGCCCGAGTCTGCTAATGATGTTATGAATTGATGGCCAAATTAACAAAATGGCTTCCTGCTTGAGTCAGAAAAATGTCAGAAGGCCGTAGCTAGCGTTTGGAGACTGGTCCTACTATGAATGGGGATTGAATTGCTGGGTGGGATGCGCCATCCAAATTTTATATCTAATTCCTTATGAGAATGTACAAACAGGAAAGAATTTTATCCTTGAGGGATTCTAGTGGCACTCAATTGAAATTGATCTTCAGATTCAACATTTAATTCACGATCAATTCCAAAAAATATTCTGTGTAGTTCTTCTGTGAACCTTTCCTATGCAAGTGGTTCCCCAAAAGGTTGAGAACTTTGAGAGAGTGTTCTTATCGAGGGAAGTAGAAATGGAGCGATTCGAGGCAATTACGAAAGATATGAAGAATGAAAATTTCCTAGGTGTAGATGATTTTCTTGTGGCGTTTTATAAAAGAATTGTGGCATGCTGTTAGGCCAGCTTATTTAATTAGTTGTCTCAAATCCATCAAAAGAGGAAGTCTTAAGACTTGATCAATGCATGCCTCATAAAGCTCATATCTAAATGCCCAGAAAAGGAAATTATTGGAAGTTGGTGCCCTGTCACACTTCTCAATGTCTTTTACAAGATGTTGACAAAATGTTTGTTTGGAGAATCAAGTTGCTTGTGGTGCAGAAGGCATGGCATGGAAAGAACAAACTGGGTTTCTCAAGGACATATTCACACTTGATAACCTCATCATTGCTTGGGAGGGTGCTGAATGGAAATGGAAACCTGTCCAAATGTTTAATTTTTAAGTTTAGAATTTGATAAATCCTATGGCAGGTTTGAATGAGACTTCGTTTTGAATATGTTAGATAGGTTGGGCTTTGGTTCTATCTTCCACAGATTGGCAGTAAATCCATTTCTCATGTGACTACAAGGGTCAGTGTCAATGGGCAATCTTCAGATCCTATCAATTTACGAATTTCCTTACACTAGGGTTTTCATCTTTTCCTTCTCTATGTGTGATTATTGCTGGCACATTGGGGATTCTCTTGGAAGCAGCCAAAGGGTTGGGACAAATCAGTGCTACCATGGGTTAGGTAACTTCCCAATCTTCTTTTTGTTGATGATTCAAAATTGACTCTAGAACTTATGCAACAATAGATTGAAGGCTCGATGTTATGTTTCAAATTCTTTGTTGAAGCGGTAGTGAGTGAGAAGTCACAGTAAGTTACCATATCCTATGTAGGACTTTAACTTGTTACCGAGTACAATGGTAATGCTAGTTACAGCTCCTTTTGCATTCTAATAAGTTTACTACACACATGTGCATGAAATAAATAAATATTTGTCATTATAACCTAAGTCACAATGTTCGAGTTCGAGTTCAAGTTCAATGAGGATAAAATTCGGTTTAAGTTCCTCCAATGGATAAAGTTCGAAAAAAATCCGCCTTTAAGTTCGAATAATAGAAAAATATAAGATTATATAAAATTAAAATAAGAAAACAGAAAAAATATTTAATTTTAAATATTACAAATAAAAAACATCAAAATTTATATTTAGTAAAGTGACACTTTATAATAAATACATTAAAAACATTAATAAACTTAACATAAAAAAGATCAAATAAAAAATACTATAAAAACAAACGAAATGAATACAAAATGTAATATAAAGTTAATTATTAAAAATAAATTAAATGAACAAAAATATTAACCTACGTTTTAAAATGTAATAAAAGAAAAAATTAACAAATAGCTTTAAAAACTAACTTAAGGAATTAATGTATAGCATTAAAATAAAATAAAAAAGGTACAATGAAGAAAACATAAAACAGTAAATAAAACTTGTGAGTCGTGGTCATGATCCTCTTCGCGTGCTCAATAAAAGAGGGCTTCTTCTTGTGAGTCCTGGTCATGATCCTCTGCAACTCGGCCACACTCTTGGTACTCTTCTCGCGGGTTTGGGATCGACAGCTAGTCGAGACTGTTAACATTTCAAATTTTTTTCCCCTCATAACAAAGAAGGGTTTATTGAACCTGGTAACTATCCAGACACAAGAGCCTCACACAGAACGCCAAACCTCCACAAATCTCCTCGCTCATTTTCCTGTGATTCAGATTGCCATTTTCCTGCACAATTTTCAAGACGAACTAGACACGAATTTCAACGAATATTTGTTCCCTGGCAAAAGTTCGGCGAATTTCGAACTTGAAGCAAAAAATTCGCCAAACCTTGTGACACAGATTATAACATGTGCAACACTGCATACTACATTGTTTTCGAATGAATAGGACAAATTATCCTTGAAGCTTTTAGGAAAGGAAACCATTTGTTATTGTGCTTCTAGCTTGTAGCTTCCTGTCTCATTTAAATGGAACTCATTATTGGCAACCCTTACCATTGCAACTGGCTGTACTTTCGAGTCCCACTGACCTATTCTGATCATTTTTGGGCATTAGAATTGCCATCCAAGTTAAACAACATCCAAGGTAGCCAGTGTGAAGGATCACAGCCCCGGATGACCATCTTGAGTAAAGGAAGGGAGCATCAAATGGCAGTCACCCTTGCCTTCTTCATAAGCTGCTGAAAAAGAATTTTGCTCGAGGCCAGATGCAATTCAAAGCTGTCTGTAAAGAAAAGCTAGTGATTTTTGCGTTTTGAAGTCAGAAAAACATTAATATTTGAAGCAAAACATAGAGTCCTACTCATAACATATTTTCTTCAAGGGTATGGTTGCTTCCTCACATTCCAATATAATGCTTTTATCAATTGGGAGGGTGGCTTCTAGAGTCATACCCTTGCTATTCTCTAGTCATATCCTCGTTATTCTCTACATGCTTCCTTCAAAGGTATTTGAAGTAGGAACCTTGCTTTGTTTTTTTATTGGCTCATAAAATCTGTTGTGGTAATTTGTTGCCACCGAACCTTCTCCACTTCTTGTAGAGATTGACTTTTAGATTGGCTCAACAGAGGAGGGGTTTTGGATTTTGTATGGAGCTTGTTGTTTTCTGTTTGACCCCAAGTAGGTGTTACAATTAGCTGCTGGGGCGCTCAATATGTGCATCAGGGCTTAGTATTTTGCTACATTAGGTTTGGCTGCCTTGCTGATGGAGACGAGGCTTTACAGAGCTTGGGGGGTGCGGGGAAAGGGGTTATCTAGTCAGAGTGGCAGCCCTCCTTGTTCAAGGTAGAGGCATGGAATGCATCTTTAACTAGAGGCTTTGATGACACTTTGGGTATGAGAGAACAGTTTTGAAATTTGTGATCCACCGTTAACATCTGAATCAGTTATTTGGAAGACTGATATAATGGTGGTTGTGTGAAATGGTGGCTCCCAACCTGAACCAATAATATTTCTTTTGAGATAATGTGAGCTTTGAAGACACCTTGGGTACTAGAGGGCAGTCCTGTTTTTTTTCCATCCGGCATCAACATCCGAAATTGTTATTTGGAAGATTGATGTAATGGTGGTTGTGTGAAATGGTGGTTCCCAGCCTGAATCAATAATACTCCTTTAGAGACAATGTGAATATGATTCGTACATGGGCCGATTTGTTAGCTCATGCAGAAATTGGCCTTTGGGCCACATGATAGATAAAAGTGCCCTAGAGATTTAATCAAATAGATTAAATTTGAATGTGCAGGCTGGGGAACTTCACCTGCATTTGAGCATTTGCAGCAGCAGAGATATTTTCATGCCACTGGCCAATACACCAAAGGTGATTTTGTAGACTCATGAACCATGGTTTGAGTATAGAAGCCATTATTTGGAATGTTGATGTAATGAACAGCTATGTTGCCAGGATACGGATACGAGTATCCGTTTGGATACGATACGATACGCGGATACGTCAATTTTAAAAAACCCTTGGATACGATACGTCTTGGATACGTCCGTACATATTAAAATATATATATATATATATATATATATATATATATATATATATTTATGTACATCTACTCATTTTACTCATTTTTTAGTCCATAAAAAACTGAAATAGTAATACAAAACTTGAATCAATGTTCAAAACATTCAATATACTTAAGACTTTGCATTTTTATTGATCATGTGGCTGCCATACATATGATATACGAATATCATGTTAAAACTTAACATGAATACGAACAAAACTTGAAATTTGAAAAATATACTAGTAACTAGATCCATGTTCAAATTTTCAAAACAAACAATATACTTAAGATTTTACATTTATGATTTCATTGTTCATGTGGCTGCCATACATATGATATAGGAATACAAACAAATCTAGAATATATCATCTAGATTTTCCTCAAAATCAAGTTCACGTGTGCCACTTGCGCTAGCTCCACTCTCATTAACTCCACTCTCCGCTCCTTGCGAACTCCCTAGAGCGTCATCTTCGCCATCAAATAATGAAAGTTGGGCAAGCGTGGCTACGGAGGCATCCAAGTCTGTGGTCTCTGGAATAAGATCCCAAAGTTTGTGAGGCCCTTTAGCATACTCCTCAGACTTGTGTGACAAGAGGCGCAAATTGGAGTGCACATATACCAAATCCTCAGCTTTTTTAGATGCCAACTTGTTTCTTTTAGCTGAGTGAATAAAGCTATAAGTACTCCAATTCCGCTCTGCGGAAGAATTACTAGCCACCTATTACAACAAAGAAAATTGAAATTCAAAGACAAGTCAGTATCCTAAGTTCTAACCTAATAAAATTTAAAATATTTGAAATGATTCTAAATTTTAAAATTTATAAATGTTATACCTGTGAAAGAACTTTTATAGCAACAGGACGTAAGTACTTGGCATCATGGCCATGTACACGCCACCATGTGGTTGGAGTCAAGCTACTCTTGTCAAAAAGAGCCTCAATCGATCCCATGACGCCTTCTGAACCAGTAAACATGCCCATTTCACTTCTGACCACACTGGCTATAGATGGATCAGGAAAAATTCTTCTGAATGCTGCCCTGGTTCCATTTCCAACTTCGGAGTCAGAAAATGGTGCTTGCCTGTTTGGTAGCCCAAGTACATCAGCGCTATAGTACTTTGGGGTCAGTGCATAAGCAAGGAGATGTAATGGGGTGGTCATTTTATTCCACCTCTTCATGACCACAGTCTTGACCTCACTGTAGAAGGTCTCTTCTGGATCTAGACCTTTCTTTTGTATTATATCTTTGATACGCTCAAGCATGGAATCTATGCCATCATATATCTCTCCCAAGCATGCTTCATCAGTATCTACATATCGGATCATGGAGAGAATGGGTTCTGTAAAACTCAACAAGTACTCAACCTTGGCCCACCAATCCTCATCAAGGACCCATGATTTTACCCTTGTAGCTTTCTCTGTATTTGACTGCCTCCACACTGACCAAACACTGCTGATCACCATACTAGTTAAAGCCTCTCTCACCTTCACAAGCCGTCTCAAAACAAGCGTGTGAGACGCAAATCTAGTTTCTGCAACCTTCAGCAACTCTAACCTTGAGAATTTCCTAAACATGGCTTGTGACATATGATGGTTTGTGATAAACATTTGAATGTCATTTGCCTCAGAATAAATTTGCTCAATCCATGGGATTTTCCCAATCTTTTGGAGCATCAAGTTAAGGGAGTGGACAGCACAAGGGGTCCAAAAAATGTGCTCATATCTACCCTCTATGATCATTCCTGCTGCTTTACAATTTTTAGCATTGTCCGTGATGACTTGGACAACATTATGGGGGCCCACCGACTCAATTGCCTCTATTAAAATGTTAGCAATAAATTGTGCATCCTTGACTTGCCCTTCACAGTCAATGGCTTTAAGGAACATTGCCCCTTTAGGGCATACTGCAACAACATTTATGAGGGGTCTATTTTTAGCATCTTTCCATCCATCTGAAATGATGGAAACCCCTGTTTCCTTCCATGAGTCTCTGATTGGCTGCAAAGTCTTGTGAATGTGTTCCACTTCCTTTCCCAAGAGTGTGGTTCGAACTTTTTCGTAACCTGGGGATTTGTACCCTTGTGGAGCTTCATTGATACCCTTCACCATTTGATGCCAATATGGAGATCTCAATACATTAAAGGGCAGCCCACATGCATAAATGCATCGAGCAACAACCTCATCAGCAACCTCCCTCTTTTCAATATTAAATGCTTTCTCCAATGCTCCTTTTGGCCTTTTTCGTGAGCTCTCTAGACTCTCTTCATCAAATGGTTCACTTTGAGTTTGAATGAAAGGATGAGAAGTAGGTCTAGGTGTGGGTGGTAGTGATGAAGGCCTTCTTTGCGAAGGAATTGTTCTAGTTCTATTTCTTTCAACTTGTTTATCAGCCTCCTCTTGCTCTCTTAGGTACTCTGCCATTTTTTCATTTGATATTTTTGGGCACCTCTTTATCCCCACACCTCCAACACCAGTCAAATGGATTTTCACTCGACTATATGAGGATCTGTACTGAGTTTGACAACCATGACATATCCATACCCGACACCCACCACCAGCAATGTTGTCTACCACTGTCACATGTCTCCAAAGAGGGGAATTAGGATCATGTCTCACAGGAACTGATGTGTTTTCAGCTCGGCCTTGCACTCCACCCGAAGCAGAACTTGATGCCATCCTAATCTGTTTTTGATCACCAAGATCACCATAATGGCGCGAGGTGAGAGCATACACAGAGTTAGGATGTTTAAAAAATTAAAAACATTTTGCCTTAACATAAATAAATTAGTTATGCCATCCTAATCTGTTTTTGATCACCAAGATCACCATAACGGCGCGAGGTGAGAGCATACACAGAGTTAGGATGTTTAAAAAATTAAAAACATTTTGCCTTAACATAAATAAATTAGTTATGCGGATGCCATCCTAATCTGTTTTTGATCACCAAGATCACCATAAAGGCGCGAGGTGAGAGCATACACAGGTTTAGGATGTTTAAAAAATTAAAATACAATTTGCCTTAACATAAATAAATTACTAATTAGTTATGTCATCCTAATCTGTTTTTGATCACCAAGATCGCCATAAAGGCGCGAGGTGAGAGCATACACAGATTTAGGAAGCTATAAAAAATAAAAAATACATTAACATTGAACAATGCATTTAAAATAAAAAAAATGATTTTTTACCAATTAATAAATTAAATACCCCTAAACTATGCCATCCTAATCTGTTTTTGATCACCAAGATCGCCATAAAGGCGCGAGGTGAGAGCATACACAGATTTAGGATGTGTTTAAATTATAAAATTTAAAAAAAATGCAACATAATAAATAAATAAATAACCGTAAAAAAATAAAACGAAAGGATGAATTAAAAATAAAAATAAAATTAAAATACGGTATACCTGTAGAGTGTAGTGTAGAATCGTAGATCCTAGTTGCCTCTAAAATTTTAAAACAAGCTCTTCCTCTCAAGTCTCAACAATGGCTTCTTCTCCTTCAAAGTTCTCCTCCTTGCAATGATGGACTCCAAACAATAGAAGCAATCGCTGCCCCTCCTTCAAATCTTTGCCTCCTCTAAGCTCTTTGCAAAACCTCCTTCCAATCTTTGCCTCCACTAAGCTCTTCACAACTCTTCTTTGGCTCTTTGCTCATTCACTTGCAAAAAGACAATGAAATTGTTTGTGTGATTTCAAATGAGAGGGATGGGTGCTTTTTATAACTTTTTGTGGGGTAGAGGGTGTATTATTTTATTCATTTAGTGTTTAGGGTTCGGTTTTAGGGAGTAGAAAAGTCAAATATTTTTAAAAAAATGAAATAGAACTTTTAAAAAACGTTTTTGAGGGCGGATACGGCCCGGATCCGCGCCGGGTACTCCAGGATACGCGGCGGATACGCGCAGAAGTATCCGCCGCGTATCCTGGAGTACCCGGCGCGGATCCGGGCCGTATCCGGATCGTATCCAAGGCGGATCCGTATCTGAGACGTATCAGACAGGATCCGCGAGGGGTTTTCGAGTATCCATGCATCATTTTCGCAGCACCATCATTCTACAGAAGGTACCAAATACAAGCCATCATAAACATGGATAAAATTAGCATGTATGAGATAAATCATAAATGATAATAAACACCTCAACTAGATATGGTAGGGACAAATGAAATTATGAATTTATGAGTAGTTTGTTGTGGTTATTTAGCTTGTTTTGTTTTTAATATGCATAATATGTGGTTAATTCCTATTTAGCAGGCTGGAATTTATATATTTTTTAATTTTTAAAATATTTTTTGTACGGCCGTGTCGAATGCCATTTCCAGAGCCAATTTTTTTTCACCGTATCCGCATATCGGAAACTCCGTACCGGTATCCAAAACGTATTGGCTACATAGTTAACAGATTATGTGAAGTTAATTGAGACACAGGCCGACTGGTGAAATGGTGTTTCTGTAGAATCACGAGCCGATGGTCGAGTATGGCAGCAGTTATTTGGAAGATTAATGTAATGAACAGGTTGTGTGAATTGGTGGTTCCCAACATATTTCTCCAAGTTTCTTACAGAGATTATGTGAATTAATTGACACACAGATGGACTTGTTAGGTCTGGCAGCAAATCACATATGGGCCTCATGGTAGATAAAAGTGCCCAATATAATGAACCATGTGTCCAAAATAGACAAATTGTGAATGTGCAGGTTGGGAAACTTGACCACTGTTGAGCATTGCAGGTTGTCAAGAACTCTTCATAACACAAGCCAAATGCACCAAAGGTGTTTCTGTAGAATCGTGAGCTACAGAAGCATTATGGTCTGGGTTTCGATGCATCTGTGAAACATCTAAAAAAGGATATAGCCCAAAAGTCAGGACAGCCAGCCAAGCAGAAGCAATTTATACTTGATATGCGTGTTATTCTGATGCCCGTGTAAATAGTAGGTGTAATCAGAACTGAGTGTTATTCTGTGGTATGATTCTCATCATCCCATTCTTAATCTATGGATTTGTTCCTACCCAATACATAGATGATTCTGTGGTATATGATCTCTTCATCATTCATTTATCTTTTGCTGTCACATTCTGAATTGTCCACCACCCTTGGCAATCTTATGGTATTCTATTTCTTTGAAGATTATTTTTCAAATAGAGGCGGAACTATTTGTTATTAGGAGTGCTGATAGTTTTATTTGATGGCAATGGAATCACAGACATAATCTTCATATAAAAAAGAAGCCTGTGGTGGAGAAGCCTGTGGAGGAGAAGTGTGAATCAAAGAAGTGTCCACCTTCTTGTAAGTTGCTTGTTGAGGCTCTTAACAGTGCTTCAAATAATGAAGATCAAAAGGATGTGAAAGGACAAAGAGGTCTGGCTAATCCACTTGTTGGAGGAGGTGTAAATGTTCGCAAAACACGAATTATGAATTTTGTTCGTGCAGATCATGTTTTTCAAGGTTGGACATTTTTTTGAATTTTCATTTTTCTTTTGCATCCGTTTCTTATTGTGTTTATGTTTTGATTAATCTGATTGCTCACTCAATATTGTATTGCATATTGTAATCTGCAGGAAATAGTGGTCCAGTTTTGATTCGAAGAAATCGGGTTCGATTAGTAATGTGTGAACGTGCAAAGGATGGAATGGTGGAGGCTGTTGTGCAGTTTGGTGACGATCAAGATGAAGATTCTTTGAATTCTTGCCCTCATGATGTTTTACCTTCCTTGCCTAACACTGTAAGTTAAATTATTTCCAGTCAGATTCTGGGTGAGAACTAAGAACTAGTTCATAGCATATTTATTGAAGACATAAAATTGTTTCATTAATCTCTTCTGCACGGTGTGTATGATTTACAGCATTTTGCAGACAGGCTAGCTGCACAGTTTAGTGCTCTTGTAAGTGTCACAAATCACTTTGCCCTTCCTTTAATTAAATCTCTATATATCCTTTATATGATATGATATCAAACCCCGAATGTGTGAATGGCAGATGGTAAAGGATGGATATGAATTGGTTGATGATCTAGTCCAGCCCATTCAACAGCGCCAACAAACATTACCACCAAATGCATCTTCTACTACTCAATCCCTGGCTCCAGGTGCTTCCACACTGGGAAATAATATAAATCAGTTGCCATCTTCACTCCATGTAATGGCAAATCAAAGCATGGCTGGTTCTGCTGCTGTGTGTGGTATCCCTCCTTTAAATTCTCTGCCATCATCATCTCCTAATGCATTAGCTGCAGTCCGAATGCCTCCTCCAGGCAATGCTCCCACCCGACAGATTTCTTCAGGCTTCATGCAGAGTGGATTAGGTACATCAAAATCGCAGCTTGATCCTGTTTCCGAGTTTGCAATGCAACAACAACAACACCAACAGCACCAGATGCAACAACACCAACACCAACTGCAGCAACATCCACAACAACAGCTACAAAGGTCTCAGCAGCTAGTCAACCCCAATCATCTTTCCCAGTTAAATGTTGCTAACCATAATTCAAATCAACAGATGAATTCAAAAATCATGAATAGTGCAAATCAAATGAAGATTCAGCAGCTTCTTCAAAGCCGGCAGCAGCATCCACAATTGCAGAGGAAGAATTTTCTAACAGGGGGCATGGGCAGTAGCCTTGGTACTCTTGGGGTGGGGAATATGGGTGTCAACAGCATAAGTGGTGTTGGCATGCCTGTAAGTGGTCATAATATGGCTGGGCTAGGTGGGGGAATGAGTATAGGCATGACAGGCATAAATAACATTTCAGCATCCATGGGAGGCATGCCTAATTTGACTAATATGAATGCTCTCTCTGGTGTTGGCGGCATGGGACAGGCCCCTGCTATTGGAAATATGATTGATCATCATATTCGAGCTGGGGCCATGAATCCATGGGACAGAGTACGCATGGCTCCGGGCAGAGGGCGTCCAGGGGCAATGGTAAATTCTACCTTGAGAAATATTGAGAATATGTCTGGTTTATCTGCCAGTAATCAGGCTCACAATTCGGTGAGTTTGGCAATACATGGATCGCAACAAGGTAGGAACAACATAAATTCCTTTCAAAGTAGAGGTATGAATCCTCCAAAAACAAATGGCATGCATGGAGTCACTGGACAGAGCTTTGTGCTTAACCAACAATTGAACAATCAGTCACAGCAAATTAATTCGCAACAACAGCTGAATCAACAGCAGCAATTGAATGTTCAGCAACAACTGAACGTGCCACAGCCACCCTCATCTCAACAGCCTTTGAGTTCACAACCTTTATTGAATGTTCAAAATCAACTGAGCCAACAACAGCAAATGAGTCCACAACAGCAACTTAATCCGCAGCCGCAAATAAATCCTCAACAATTAAATTCACAACCACAGTTGAATCCTCAGCCGATGAATGCCGCCAATCTTGGTTCGTTGGTAGTAGGTCCTTCAAGCCCTCAGCTTAGTTCACAAACTTTGGGGTCTGTTGGTAGCATAACGAGCTCACCGATGGAGTTGCAGAGTGTAAACAGAGGAAATTCAATGACAACGGGACAGTAAATTAATTCACCCTAGGGAAAATATTGATATCGCTTCTCTAGCCCAATTTGCTTAGTATCATCATTCAGAAGCATGCCAACTTGTTGGTATTCTATGTTTACAAGATAAAGTGCATGATTGTTCTTCAAATAAATGTACGAAACACAGAGTTAGCTTTTGTGGTGTGCTAAATGCCACTTGTCATCTTGAGTTACTGGAGGTGTTTCGCAGCAGCCTTCCAAGACTAATTTATCACTGTTTTTAACCTTTTTTTTATTGGTTTTGGGGTTGAAAGGCTTCTGGACTGTACATAATGTAGTTTTTAGTAATGGACTGACTTTAACCTTTATAAACTTTGCCATCCTGTGTTGGCTATTTCATTGTATATGCCTTTGCATCTACAGTCATTCAATTGGAGAAATAAAATTCATACTTCTATTTCAATGCGGATTCCATTGTTTTTATCTCATCATAACTTTTGCTACGACTACGATTAATATTCCAACTTTTTGACAAAAAATCTTCAAAGGTTAGTCCTCTAATGAGCAAAAAATCTGTAAAAATTCTCAAATAAATATTCAACGTGATGTTTATTTACTGAGCAATCTT
Source organism: Taxus chinensis (assembly GCA_019776745.2). Classification (NCBI taxonomy): domain Eukaryota; kingdom Viridiplantae; phylum Streptophyta; class Pinopsida; order Cupressales; family Taxaceae; genus Taxus; species Taxus chinensis. The sequence continues at coordinate 701,480,756 of CM034148.1, forward strand.
ATTATCCCTTTGCTTAGTATTTTATTTAATAGTTATCGGTGTATATGTAATATTATTGGTAAAGAATCTTTAACCACTCATAACTACTGAACAATTTAATCCCGAGTAACATTTTATTTAGTATTTGGTCATTGGGGACGAACTCCCAGCCTCAAGTCAATCAGCCTGCTCACCACAAAGCCCAAGCTCATCACCCTCATTTGACATGGCTGGAAGTAGTACCATGCAAAGGATCTCCTTACAATGGATAAGAGAGCTGCTCACTCCTCGGGGGAACTGGAGACACTCGGTAGAAGTTTCTGGAATACAAGTCATTTACATAAAGAATGTTTTTCTTACATGGTCTCTCATTCATATCCTCTAAATACCAATCCTTTGCTTGCTTTTAAAGTGATATTTTATATTTGTAAGAAACAACAAATGATTTTATCCCTTGAACTCTCTTTACTTGCTTCTTTCATAGTGACTATGTATGCTTTACTTTTTGGGTCTTCTCTTGTTTTTCAAAAGTTTGTACTGCTATTGGGACAGAATAATGAACAATTTTGTTCTGTCACAACAAATCCCGTTGTTAGCTGAGTGTAATATCTAACGTAACAGCTTTGGTTTCATGGTTCTTCGGTAGTACGTTCCTTCTTCAAACTGGATTGCTATCTTCAGGTTGATGCTGATGTAAATTACTCTTTACTCCATATATGCTAAACCTTTTTTCATAGGGTATATGTATTGAAGTTCATTTTAATGAAACAATAAAAAACAGACATGACATAGTGAGTTTTCTAGATAATATGTCAAGTCATTCAACATTTCACGTCAAGTCTACCAAGTCCATGTGTCGCACCATGAACTATTAAATTTGAATCTGTAGAGTACTGTTCTTGCCTTCCCCATCTTCTTTTCTCTTCAGGGAACCCTAGGGCTCACCCACCTGCCCACTCGTTTTACTTATTCTGTACATTTCTTTGCGTAGATCGAGTAGCTTTTCTTCTAGAGAACAATGGACCGTTAGCTTTTCTTGCTAACGATTTATGTTCCAATTTAGAATACACCTCCCCATTTAGGAACCTATTTACCTCTGAAAGTATAGGAACTCAATCTTTATTCTACACTTCCTACTTGGAATACTATCTAGCCATTCTTGGAAACTGTCACTTTAACCCAATTTCTTGGAATACTATCTAGCCATTCTTGGAAACTGTCGCTTCAACCCAATTTGCCAATTCTTCTGCATTCCCCTTTGTGATGCCTTGCTTTTCCACAAAATGTCTTCATCTAACTCCTCTTGGCCATTACAAGAAGAATCTTCAATGCAAGGTAGAAAAATAGCACCTTCATCATCTAGCATGTAACTCTCAAAGAGACGTAAGTTTTCAACATTCACAACCAAACATCTCCATATAAGAAGGTAGATCCAATCTAAAAGCATTCATATCCACTTGTTCCAAAATTTCAAGCGAACCACATCGAAGAGGCTTGATCTTATCAGTTTTCCCTTCGATTCTTCTTTTTCTGAAATACAAGCATACCTTTTCCCCAACAAGGAACTTACGTTAAACCCTTCGCTGGCCATGTTTGCTTTATACTTTGCTTTATACTTTCTTTTAGACTCTCTTAAACCCTTTTACACTAGGAGATATATTTGTCAAATATTTTCTATGAATTTCTCGAATTTGTAAAATTTGGAGCCCACCTTTTGTTTATCCCATGTGTGGTTGGCTCAACAAAACATAAAAAGTTGGCGGTAACTAGCCAAAACATGTTTCAAAGTGATTTAAATAAATTAAGGAATGAATTGCCTTGTTATAATAATGTTGAATATACACCAAGTTTTCATTCCTAGCCTTGGGATTAATTCCGTTATACCCTCCTAAGAGTTGCACCAAGTTCTTGTTAACCACTTAAGTTTGCCCATCAACATGTGGGTGAAATATCATATATCTTTTCAATCTAGTGTCCATCTTCTTTGACAACGTGAACCAAAACTTCCCTCAAATTTGAAATTCCTTTATGAAATGATAGAATATGATAAACCGGAATGGATCATATCATTGTCCTTGACGGTTTTCTTAAATGGAATAAGAAAAAACATTTTGCTAAATCGACCCAAAGTAAAAAATAAGCAATTGTACCCTCTTTTTAATAATGTCAAACCACCAACAAAGTCCATGGAAATACTTTCCCATGGCCTAGTAGGGATGGGCGCCATATAAAAACCCAAATTCATGTTACTAGGTTTACTTGTATTACATAACAATTACCTCATGAATTTTACAACATCAACTAGCATGTTTTTCCAACAAACTTATCACTGCAAATGTATCACTATCTTAGTCACCTTGAAATTCCTTGCAACTTTTGAATTCTGAGATTCCCTCATCATATGAAACCTTCTTCCTTTAGGCACACAAAGCTTACCCAACATGTAGAGAAATCCATCATGGATTTAACAGGCCTCTTTGGGCTCAAAATATGCCTTGTTTGGTTTTTTAGCTTGAAAAAATGCTCCATAAGAATTTGCACCATGCTAATATTCTTCTATGTATGCATCTCGCACAGAAGGATCAAGTAGGGTTATGATGCTTGAGTTGAAATTAAAGGAGATCTAGACAACATATCAACGAACACGTTTATCAAACATCTCTTGTACTTGATAACCAATGAAATTTTTGTAAGAAACACATCCATTTATAATGATGTGCTTTCTATAATTTAGATTGGGCTTATTGAAGATGTGTTTTATTTTCCCCTTAGGTAATGCTTCCATTTTTAACTGCTTGAACAAGAACATGCAATTATTTGTCATTTGTGCATAGTTCAAAATCGACCCATGAAAAACTCAAAAATAAAAAGGTATAGAATTATATCCTTGTAATATGACATGCCCCATAACATAATTTCTTGAATCTATTTCCATCACAAAATGTTGTTGCAAATGTGGTAATTCCAAACTAGTGCATTGCTAATCTTGGGTTTGAATTCAACAAACAAATGTTTTTGTTTCTTACTCCAAGTAAAAGACTTACAACTTGTAGTTACATGCTAGGGTGCCATTACCGTATATAAATATTTAACAAACATCCTCAAGTATAGAAATACACCCCTAAATATTCTTAACTTAGTCACATTGGAAGGCTTGGACACTTTGATTATGGCTTCCATTTTATCCATATCAATCCTTAACTTTCCATCTCTAATAACATGCCCCAAATAGCAAGTTCTTATTGTGTAAAGACACATTTCTTTTCATATAACTACTTTTTCATAACTTGCAAAACTTGTTTCAAATGTATTAACCAAATACTCTAATTAAAATACCATAAACACAGATCTGAGAACCAAGAAGACTATCTCTGTTATCGAGACCACAATACCCTTAATCAAAGAAATAGGCTTACAACCTTTTATCACAGACTAAAAAGACTATTAATAATTATCTCAAAGCGTAGACAAACTAAATACTCTTGCTTCCTAGACTCTTGTTTCCTAATTATCCGATGTAGTGAATGAAACTAGACTCCCTTTTATAGGAGAGTGAGAGGCTTTTCACCGGATAACCTAAAGACCAAGAACTAGAAACCCCTGTTACCAAAATATGCCCACAATGATGAGTACACGCCACTCATTTTGACGCCTTTATAAAGTGGGGAGGTCCACCACGCTTCAATGTGACATAAATTAGGTCACACCAAAACTTTATTTGATTCACAAAGGACTAACAAGACAAATGACAACAAGTCTGTCATCATAGCTTTTTCTTTTTCAGATTCCTAAGGACAATAATGAACCTTAGGACCATTGTCAGTATTAGAATTTGATGAGGATGATGAGACGTATCGTTCAACAACATACATGTCTCTTTGATTTTGTTCCCAACAACATCTTGATGTGTTAAATTCCATATGATTATTCCATTCAAGCCATTTGGTAGGATATAGGTATAGGTTTGGAATGGTCAGCATTCTTCTTGGAGTTGGAGGAGGAATATTTGCAAATTGATATTCATGATTTTGCTGATGACGAGCAACACCACCTTGTTGAGTTGTGAAATAACATTCCTTCACATACCATGGTATCTTGCATTGAATTATAATATTCCTGACAATATCAGGATGCATCTGTAACAAAGGATCATCAAACAACTTTGTAGGCATACATTTAGTTTGAAAGTATTTAAATTAGTCTAGAATATAATTTTGAGCTCTAGGCCTAGGCTGTCTGTCCCGTGCATCCTCTTGCAGGGGATGTTCTTCTGACCACATTTTTACAAGCTCAAATCTCCAATGGTATCAAGAATAGGAATTAATTGTCTAAGTCTAATTCCCATTTTTGGAGGTTCTAGACACTATGGTTCAACAAATCTCAGCTTCAAAGATGTAGTTGTCAAACCACATTCCCCATCTCTACAATATATTGAAAAAGTCTTATTAGAGGGGTCACCATTATTTAGTCAAGCCTTGAAATGTTGAGATTAGATCTCAAGATGAAATGTTCTATTTGCAGGAAGAATAATTAAGATTTAATAACTTTCTTAGCTGCTAAGATTTCTTTATGGGTTGAATAAGATTTTAGCTTTGATCCTTGGAAAGATCCATATGCACATATGCAGAATTTTTCCTTACCATCTTCAAGTCTTTCTTTTAATACAACACCCCATAATTCTTCATTGGCATCTGTTTCAACAATTTTTTGTCCATTTCTTGGTAGGGACATAGTTAGAAGATTCTGAACTTGTCTCTTAACAATTTTGAAAGTCTAAGTCATTACATACATCTAATTCATACCATTCTTTCTTAATCTCTTACTAAGAAGAATTTTATTAACAATGATGCTTTTGTAAAATCTTGCAACATAATTGATACATCCAAGAAACCTTTGCAACTGTAATTTATCAATTATTTGATCAGGTAATTATTGCATTCTTGAAATAATATGGGATTGCATTTCAATTGAACCATTCTTTATAGTAATACCTAGAAAATTTATTGCATTCTTAAATACCTCCATTTTTGTTGGAGATAGGCACAAACCATTCTGGTAAACAGTATCATAATTTTTTTTGAGATGCTCAATGTGCTCCTTAGGGGACTTGGAAAAAATCAATCTCATCTATATAGACGATCAAGAAATAAGACAACTCACAAAAGATAATGTCAATGAATTTCTGGAAAGTTGATGGAGTTGTCTTTAGGCCAAATGGAAGTACATTCCATTCATGTTGTCCACTAGGTGCAATAAATGCTATTTGGTACCAATCCTTCGGATTCAGGAAGATTTTCCAAAAACCAATTTTGAGATCAAATTTGCTATAGACCTTTGAACTTTTGATTCTGGTCAAGAGATCATCTTTTTCTAGAATTGGATGTTGTACTGACTGGAGATATTTGTTCAATGGTTTGCAGTTTGCTAGAAACCTTTTCTTTTGTCTAGGCTATTCACTTCTCTTATTGATGTAGAATGCAGCACAAGCCCAATAAGAATTAGATTGTTGAACAAAACCACATTAGAAGAGTTTATTTATTTATTCTTGACATTCTCTTCGATCTTCTGGTTTCATTCCTTTGTGGAAAGATTTGAATTTTGAGATGATCTTGTTGCCATCAACATCCTTAACAAATTGTAAATCAAGTGAACATAAATACTTCCCTTTTGTTTACAAAAGCATGAGGAGTTTTCAAAACACATACCCCTTTTTATCTTTTCTACTATATAATCAATGCTTCCTTTACAAAAAGCTATTGACTTATGAATGTATTAATGATTGTATTCTTTCTTTTGGTCAAATAAAGGAATGATAGTTCCGAATGAACATTTTCTTGGGATATGAACATCAAGATTGAATAAAGATGTTAAATCTTTATTTATATTGAAGGGTTCACATTTGTTGAACAATATCTAATCCTAGTAGACAATCATATAAGAACATGTCATATTGATCAAATTGCAATGTTTTTTGATAACCTTTTATTTGAACTCTGACATAGGTTGTATACCAAGATATGACTTCTTTTTTTATCAAAGTTTATTATGAGGTAGGTTTCCGTCCAACAATCTGGAGGGATATCTCTAGTCCTAAGAAGACTTATATATGCACCAATATCTATCATTGCATCTATGAAGTACGTCATAGTTGGAATGCAAATAGTGACTGAGATAAAATGATTTTGAGTTCCTTTGATAGTACATACCTCAGTGTTGATTTCTTCAGTTGGTACTTATTGTTTAACTTCTTAGTGCAAAATTTCTTGATATGCATCTTTTAGGAATTTTTCTGTTTCTTCTGTCTCTTTTTGGTCCAAAGCTTCTTCTTGAAGTAGTTTATTATATTCTTCTATAGCTTTTTCTATGATCTTTTGGAGAAACTATAGCCTATTCCTTCGCCACGTTCTTCTATATTCTGGATGTTGGTGAAATAATTTTTCGGGGGGTAAATTATGGGTTTTTACCAACGGTCACATAGCTAAGCCCCTCCTTCTTAGGCATGGGGAGGCTCCCATTATTGAATGTAAACTAACCTAAGATTTTTGGGTGGCCATTAGGTCGGGGATCACACAGGAACACTCCACTGAACCTATGGCAAAGTGCTTGTACAAAGTACAAGGGAGGAAATTACAGTGAAGGGAGGTAAAAGGGGATAGGATAAATAAGGAGAGAGGGGGTTAATGTTGTAAATAGGCACTAACAGAAGTTTCACAAGAGCATTAACCATAGAGTAGGTCCACATTCAATTAGAAGAACACAATAATGTAAGCCATTAAGTAAGACCGATCAAAACTAAGAGACACAAAGTTCTATCAAATCTATCAATCAAGGACACAAGTTCCTTCTTGGTTGTACAAGATCATAATGCTCAAAAAATTAGAAAGTAAGAGAGTAGAGGAGCAATGACAAAGAAATAGAAGAATTGCAACTTTTATTGCTTGATGTAGAAGTGGTAATCTCAACAACATACATTCAATCAACAATTGTCAACCCTTTGGAAAACAGAGGGAATTCCAATATATATCTTTACAAGAAGAATCTTCATCTTCCCCATGTGATCTTTTTAACTTAAAGTGCAATCCTCAATGAAGAAAAATAACTTTAAGTGACTTAAGTCACTTTTTTACAAACTTTCTTCTCAATGAAGAAATAGAATTATAGAGAGAGAAAGAGAGAAGAAAGAGATGAGAGAAAGAGATAGAGAGAGAGATGAAGCTCCAAGCTTGAATGATGAAGGATGAAGAAGAATCTCTGATCATAAAGAAGATCCACTCTTGATCCCAATGAAATCTAGCAATGATGCTCCAGTGATTTGATGAACTTCTTGATGAATAACTTTGACCCTTTTGCAATTCCAGAAGCCTCTTCTTGAATGATCAACAATTGCAACCTATCAGGTACACTGAGAAAAGAAGTGAGAAACATTTGATCAATAGACCATTGGAAACACTAAATGCATACCCTCATTCACTTGAACCAATCCTTCCAAACCATGAAACACTGCCATGTCTTCTTGACCAACCATCTATATGAAATGAACTTGAAACATTGTTTTTACCTTACACAATGCAATCACGATGATATTTCCACCTATCACCTCGAAGATATAGTGACCAATGAAGTTTGAGGCCTGAACCTTCCAACTCTGAGAGGGGTGGAGGGGAGATTGAGATGGAATGTAATGCCATTACTCACATTATGATCAAGCACTCTGCATGAGATGAAGCAAAATGTCCTCCGGTACCAAAATACACATTGAGACCAAAATTGGGAACCAAGAGGGCTTCCCTTTCCACTTTAGTCATGAATCAAACTTTCAAGCCTCTTGGAAATCATGAAATTATCCCCTCTCTTGCTCCAATGAGGAAAACTCCTGATGACTTGGTCACAGTATGATGCAAAGGTTAAAAATAGCCATGTGATTTGAAACAGGTCACCATTTACTTTGAGAGAATCCCCAATGGAGACATAGTAACGATCACCATCGTGTTTCCCATTATGAAATCTTTCAAACAATCTAATTGAGTATTTTGTGATCAAAAATCCTCCCACATACGCTGACAAGTCCACGAATGAGTTTTCCTTCTTCAGTTTTCGCTTTAGATCATGGAATCCATGTGCTCCATTAAAATTGAAACGGACCCAGTATCTAGAGTTGTTGAAGCTTCATCTTGATATTTTTATGATCACATTATCCTTAGGAAGTGATAGGAATGCTATGGTGCAAAGTGAAAATAGATTCCGCAAACCGTTTCTAGAAACTCGTAAATTTGAGTGCAATTTGGTGCTACAGGCATTGTTGATTTCGTAATTCAGGAAAATTTTGAGAAAATTAAATCTAAAATTGGATGTGATTTGATTTGTCGGGAATTTAATCCTAATATGAACAAGTTCTCCAAATTTGGTTAGATTCTCTCGTCAGAATCAACCTGAAAATTTTTAAAATGGGTTCTGGTTGTGGGAAAGCTTGGTAAATGGTGAAATGGGAGGTATGGGACAAAAATTCATATGATCATTCCATGAGAAATTTTAATCCCTTTTATCTCATCTTAGGCTCATTTTTAATCTCTTGGGGAGAGGAATGGATGCTTCAAATTTCAAGGGATTCTCTTGTGGGGTTTTTGAGAGAACGAGTTCAGGTCAATTTTTCAAGGGTGTGGGTTTTTGAAGGAGTTTTGGAGCTGTAGGATAGTTTTTCTTGTATATTTTTATTTATTCCACTTTGGATCATGAATTGTGGTTCAAAAAAAATAATTTTATCATAGGAATTATTCCTCCAAGTTTTAAATGATTCCTTTCATGAGATTTGGGAGAAATCTAACTTGCAAATCTTGATTTTTTTGAAGTGTCAAGGCCCAGTTTGTCAAAAAATAGTCATCCATATATTTTTTAAACCTAGGATTCTTCATGTGCCATGAGTAGTATAATTGTCTTTAATTGCTTTCACACAAGGAACATTTGGTTCAAATTTGGTGGCAAATGGAGTAGATGGCTAGGAGATATGAATGAAACAAGATTGAGGTAAGCTAGGGCATCAAAGGAAGTTTTTTGCCATTTGGATGAACACCATGCTTGAAAGGAGATATAATGGATGCCAATTTTCAATTTTTTCTTATTTTTTTCAGTTTATGTGTTTTGGAGGAAGAGAATTAATGCACTTTCATGGTGGAAGTTGGAGTGGAGGAAGCACATGGTGAAATGGAAGGATGGGGGAAGTGGGAGAAGTGGAGTTTTGATGTCCCATTGCACCTAGGAAACCCTTTTTGGGTGAAATTATACCTAAAAAGTGTGCCTAATTTGGGTGGCATGGTGGATTTTTGGGGGTGCTATGTCCCTTGGATGGGTGAGAAACACATGCATACACATCACACCCACAAGGCCTTTTTCATGTTTTTGAGCTTGTGGACATGGCATGCATGTACATTGGGGAAATGAACCAATCACAATATGGTGCACTTTTGGGTGAAATTTCACCTCAAAATTGTGCCCAAGGTGCATGAGAGGCTTTGAAAAGGGTGAAACCTTGGAGGGAAATCATGGGACCCACCATCACTTAAAACACATAACTTAAGTCATAAAGTGCACTTTTAAGCCTCCCCTTATGTTTTTGAGTTATGAAATGGACCAATGAGAGTGAGGGCACAACTTTTATGAGGTGAAATTACAACCCAAAAATGTGCACCAAATGTGCAATAGGACTCCAAAAGTGCGTCCCAAGAACTTAAGTGCATGCTCCGGAACTTGATTTGGACCCCTGACAAACTTCCAGAATTGCTTTCTTCGCCCTGCAGATCAATTTTCATGGATTTTGGTCATTCAAATATATTAATTTTGCATGGAAAATTTTCCAATGAATCTAATGATTACATTTTAAAAGACATTGAAAATGTGATCTTTCAGACAAGTTTTACTTGTACCCTCTCTTTTTCCTCAAATGGACGATGTGTCAGTGAGCTGAAGTGCAAAACTATTTTCCAGCAAGTGTGGGATTTGAAAAAACTTATGGGTCCTGAAGAGCATTGAAAAAACTTCCCTACTTGATATTTTTATAGGCTCATAAATTCCACCAGAGGGTTGCCCATAATATTCCGTGCAAGAATACAATGTAAAGAGGCTTACCTTGAATTAGCGTTCTGAAGAGTTTCTCCCTTTTTATGTTCTTAAAAACTTTGTGACACATAGTCCATCACGAAGTAGGCTCCAATATAGCTTTCCAATTCCTATGGGATATGATCTCCCAACACTTCACGAAGGATCCTGAAACATTCCACTGAAGTTGAATCTTTAACAAAATCTGCACACTCTTTTTTCTCAAAAAGTGCTTGTGAGGAAAACTTTCTCAAGACCACCCAAAAGTTTCTAGAATTTCTTCCTAAGTCATGCCATCACGGAAAAAAAAAACTATAGATACCTTTCCAATGATTGTAATTGGGACTTTTGAAGTTCTCCAAGGCTCCTAGAAAATTCCGTTGAATTTGATCTTTGAGAGCTAGGCGGTTTTGGCAATTTGACAATTTTGACTACTTGGACCAATTTAACCAATTTGACCAGAAAAGGAAAAAAAATCAATTGGATTGTCATATAATTAATGTAGTGAAATTTTATATGCCAACAATTGGCTCATGTTTGGGGGACTTTTCTTTGTTTTGACACGAAGTGATAACAAGGCAAGAAAGAACTCTAGAATATCAACTTAGGCTTCAGTAGATCAGTGCCTTTGATACATTGGGACAATAGAGTCATTTAGCACATTAAAAATACAACCAAGCTATAACAACATGAAAGCTGCAGAAACAATAACACCAAGACAAACACATGACGGAAAGGGAAACACACAAAAATAAATGGAAACACACCACACAATGAGAGAAAAACAACCTAAATCACATATGTTGCATTCGAGGGACAGCCTTCTTTCATTATAGCACCAAATCCAATTCAACGCTTACTCGATATACGTAGTATCGTTGAATTCCTTTTCTCCACAAACCCATTGACAAGCTCATTGAAGTATGACCCCTTCCTCAATTTCGTTGAGAAATCTTGGATGATTTTCCTTGCAATTGAGGGGTCCACTTGGCCAGTCCATTTCCTTTTTTGTTTTGGCATTTTGCTTCCTTCCGCTCATTGATTTCCAATTTCAGTCCAATTGTTGATTTTCCTCCTTTGTTACAAAAATGATCCTTGATCATACTAGCGCTTCTTTTTTTCATATTAAGGCCTATAACATTTGATAGGAATTTGTTCTTCATTTTTCATCTGCTTCATGACCATTGTTTTCATGAGTTGATTCTTAGCAAGATGTTTTGTGAGCTTCCACACTATCACAAGCCTCTTGATGCTCCACATTTCTCATTTTATCCAAGCAATCTTCTTTCACACACATTGGCTCTTTATTGACACACGTTGCTCATTGTGATGTGATTTGCATATTGCTTCACTCTCTAAGAAATGAAAATTAGTACAAGTTTGGGTATGAAGAGTGAAAACCATCATCTTCTCCATCTTGGCCATTTTGAGTCTCGAGATCCATCTTCATCACAAAAACACCCTTTCCTTGAAGCGGATTTGACCTTAAAATATTCGACATTGTTCTTGTTCATATATCCCTTATTGTTAGGGGTCCTCAGTTTTGGATGAAATTGTCCTTGGGATAATCAAGCATCATTCCATTTATGTGTTCTTTGTTGAGAAGGTATATGTCTTCATGAATGTGGAACAAGCACAAGGTTGGGGGTTGAAACATAAAAATCATCATTTTCCCAATCATGAATGTCATGAACTAAGGAATCCATTTCTATGATGAATTCATCCTCATCTTGAGTATATTCAAATTGAAGAGGCCCAAGCATCTTGTCATTCGTGCATTCTTTTTTGAGGGAGCCATCCTCTCCCATTGGGAAGGAGAAATTTTTGTATTCACAAACATACTCATTGAATGGAACTTCATGTTGAACCTTGAGATTATGATTGAGAAAATTGAACTCATCTGACAAGAAAGTTGCTTGCCATCATTTTGCATTCATGACCCACATTTCTCATCACCTCGGGATTGCTTTGTTGCAAGTCAAGACCTTCGTGACCATCATCACTAGTTAGTAGAGAGACTACATTCGTGCTCACCTCCAACGATAAGTACATGATTTCAACTTCCATCAAATCATCATAATTATTTATAACATTCTCCATGACACTTGGATACCCTTCTATCAACATGGGCAACTTGACATCTTCCTCCAAAGCTATGGAAAAGTTGTAATCCCTTGAATTTTGAAATAAGATATCTACCTTTGGATCATCTGGTCTTTGAATGGTGTATTTCATTTTATTGATGGGGAGGAGTTTCTTTATCTTTCCATTGGATGGAATGGTGGCGTGTGACCAATCCATTTGTATATATCCCCAAACCTCTTTATAGAAGCTTGAACTCAATAACATACCATATGAGGCTGACATGTTCGCTACAAGAATCTTCATCGTGATCTTCTTGTCAGGAAAATATGTAAATACTACCTATGCATTCTTTACTTGGCCAACAAGAGGAACTTATTTGGTTTAGATTGAGTAACAATGACCATTAGTAGGAGTGAGGGAAAGACCAAGAGCTTTAACAACTTTCGCATACATGAGGTTTTCGGAGGTACTAGAGTAAATGATGTAATTATTCAGTTTATACACATTTTCCAATAATGCTACATAGAAAGGATCTATCTTTCAAGAGGTGGATGATGTGGAAGCGAGAGAATTCTGAGAAGGAGTCTTATGAGGAGTGAGAGGTAGTTCTTTGACAGTGGCATTTTTGGAACATGAACTTGAACTAATTTCTCTAATGAACTGGAAAATCCTATCAAATTGTTTAGGACAAGTATTCAAGTATTCTGACTTTGAAATATGAATTTTGGAGTTCTCACAATGCTCAATGATGTCAAAATATGGAAGAATTTTAGGCACATTAGGGCCTATGGATAAAGATGGGGGGTAAAAAAGTGGACCCAAATATGATTTTAAGTAAAACAGGAGTGCGTTTTGAATTATTAGGTTTGGTTGCTACCAAGCCTAAAACAAGAGTGAATTAAAACATGCTCGCACTATAATGCGAGTGCATTACAATGTGCTCATGTTTCTGTGTGCTATGTAGTATATGTGGTTAAGGCATGCTTCTATGTATAAAAATAAATGTTTAACTATAAGTTTTTCTTTTATTATTATTTATATTTTATTATTTCTTATACTTTAAATTTATTTTAGTGAATATAAGATGTTAGGGTCACTCTGCACCTTATGGAACTAATCTCACAACTCCATCTGTCACGGTTTAGAAGATAGTTTTTCATTTTCTAATATGGTCATTACATAGGTATTTTTCATGATTTCAACATTCAACCTTCAAGCTTTTAGGGTTTAAATTATACAATAGATATCTATTTTGTGAAAGAATATAGGCGTTGTTTAGGTTTTGGGGCCTTTTGGATTGGTTATTGATATTTGTAAGAGTTTTAGGATTCCATCATGTTCTCAGACAACTAAACCACCTATTTCACTCATCTAGTTGCTCAACATTCATCCAAAGACTCCTCTCACTTGCCTTTACCAAAATTTCCCTTACATTACACAAGAGAAAAGTTCATTGGTCACTTCTTGGTTTTTCTACACTGCAAACTCTTCAAGCAAGCTAAAAGCATCCCTAAACACCCTTCTAAATCTCAAGGAGGTATGAAAAGTTTGGTTAACATATACCCACTTGTATGGGGTTTCGTAGGAGAGGTATTCATAATTATGGGAGGCTTTAAGGAGTTGCATCAACCGTGCCACGATAATAATTGTAATCTCATGAATAAACCTGACAGTGATTTGGTAATCTCAAAAACCCACTTATCATAATAATGGAAAATAAACACAACTAATAACAATTAATCATCAATAAGTAAATCTGTGGTAGGTCAATCAATGTCTACCATGTGCCACCTCCAAATTCCAAATTTATTTTTGTTTAAATTCACTTCAAGAAAGGTTGGGGAAAATGAACTCGCCATTTTCTTCACGCTTTTAGAGGTCCAGAATGTCAATTAGACCCAAATTTGGAAAATATGGAGAACTTGAAAAGCTGAATTACATTTAGAAAGATAAGATCGAAGTAAAGGAATGCATTTCGTAAGAAATTCCAATCAAAATTATTTTATTTTTTCTGTTAATACCTGCTAAAACTAGCCTTGTTATTACATCACGATAAAAACAAGTTCCCAGGAGCAGAGGGATTTTTTAAACTTATCACATAAGCATGGGGAGTTCTCTTCGATAATAATAGAAAGGCTACTAATGACGCTATGAGAAAAAAACAAGGGTACAACCCCACCTTCTACCAACCGAATTCCATAGGCACTGCCACTGCCATTAGCAGTTCCAACAATCTAAATGTGAATAATTATTCAAGTGTGGATTCCTTTCCTAAAACTTCCATATTTGATGACCACAACCAAAAACAAAACTCAAAATAGAAACAAGACCAGGAACACGACCTAGACCAGGACCTAGACTAGAAATTTGAGAGGATTTCTGAGGTTCAATTATATTTTCCAAGATGCATTAATCTAATTTTTGAGAATGTTTCTCTAGATGCAACGAAATTCTGATTCAGACACTCAATGATTCTTGAATGTCCAATCCTGCCATAGACCCCAGTATTCCTCGATCTTTGGATACAGGGAGACACCATTACTTGGCTTCCATTTATAACAATAGAGATATTTGTAAATTCGTGTTATGACCTCTAAATTTGTTTTCATTTCAAGTTGTTTGGAAATCACATCACTCCCTTCACTAGGATTGATGACTACCCCTATCTTTTTGAAGGCACTTTTGGAAGCATCCATAGGTTTATCATAGAAAGAATTATCAATGAATAGAAGGTCACTAAGCCATAGTCCAACTGAATCCCACTTAGAACTAAACAAGAAATATTTACGAGGTGATTGATAATCCCTGTGTGTTCTTATCCATTCCCATGATGTTATGCTTATTTTGTATAAGCATACTCAATGATGGTTCTAGGCACGAGACTAGGAAATATGGTCCTAACGTTGTCTTGCCCTCCTAGTCAAGTAGTCGGAAGACATATTAGTCTCGTTGATACTTAGTACTAATTACCCATAAAATATAATTCTACATATTTCATTTTCTTTTCTCATCTTCCACGTTATACTAAATAACTGATTTCACAGGGGAATTTCCCTCTTCGACGGAAATACACCGAATATGAATATGATCCTCGAGAGTCAACCCTCGTCCAACCATAATACCAGTACAAACTCCTTTATTATTAATGTTGCAAGGTTAAGGGTTGAATGTTTAGGGTTAAGGGTTGAGGGTTTAGGGTTTAAGGTTTATGGTTTAGGGAACTTAGGGATCAATGTTCATGGTTTAGGTTTTAGGTTTTAGTGTTTAGGGTTTAGGGATTAGTGTTTAGGGTTCATGGTTTAGGGTTAAGGGATCAATAATTAGGGTTTAGGGTTTATAGTTTAGGGTTTAGAGCCTAGGGTTTAAGGTTTAGGTTTAGGGTTTAGGGTTAATGGATTAATGTTTAGGGTTTAGGATTTATGATTTAGGGTTTAGAGCCTAGGGTTTAAGGTTTAGGTTTTAGGTTTCAAGGTTTAGAGTCCATGATTTAGGGTTTATGGTTCAAGGGTTAGGGTTTAGGATTTAGGGTTCAATGTTTAAGGAAAAAACCCTCTAATGGTATTGATCTTATGAACTTGATCTTCAGCATACAATAGTGATTACAAAGTGAAAACTAATCTTGATCTTCTGCACTATAAGGATTGACAAACCTTATATATATTACACATCTCTGCCAAACATGTTTCTCCCCACATATAATTGTACTATTGAATGTTTCTTGATCTTCTACATATAATTATGCTATTTATAACACTCTTGGAGATCCAAATAATTCAAAAGATATTGAAAAAAGGTGATAACTATATTGGGTAACATTTCTTTGTACCAAATTAATCTTGGATATCTGAAATTTCACTCCAAAATATCAACAGATGAAAGGCATCAAATTTTGATAACTCTCTTTGAATGTTATGCCTATGAAGCAGATGAACCCTTTTTAGTTGAATACTCTCTTTCAATACTAATAAGAATGGGTAAGACACAGAACATTACAGTGAGTGAAATAGTTCCCATGCGATGTGAAAAAGAAGATAGCTCTATTGGGTAACATTTCTTTGTTACAAGCTTCCTATGTAGGGAAGGGGTTTCTTAGAAAAGGGTTGTACCAATTTTTTCTCAGATATCTGAAATTTCCCTCCTTCCAAAATTTTTATGTACTAATTTCAATCATTCTCATTAATATATATTTTATAAAAGTCTTTCCAACAAGTATCTTTAGTGTTCAAGTTTTAGGGTTTAAGGTTTATGTCTTAGGGCTTTAAGGTTGAGTGTTTAGGGTATACAGTTTAGGATCTCAGGGCTCAAGTTCAAGGATTAAGGTTTTATGGTTTAGGGCTCAAGGTTGAGTGTTTAAGGTATAGGTCTCAGGGTTTAGGTTTTAGTGTTTAGGGCTAAAAGTTTGATATTTAGGGTTTAGGATTGAGGGCTTAGGGTTGAAGGGTTCACAATTTAGGGTTTAGCATTTAGGGTTTAGGGATCTGGGTTAAGGGTTGTCAAAGGAAATGAACTTGCCATTTTCTTCACTCCTTTAGAGGTCCAAAATGTCAATTCGCCCCAAATTTGGCAAATATGGAGAAATTGGAAAGCTGGATTACATTTATAAATATAAACGTCAAAGCAAAGGAATGCATTTCATAAGTAATTCTAGTCAAATTTCTTTTTTTTTTTGTTTATACCCGCTATAGGACAAGGAACACGACCTAGATTGGAAATTTTAGAGGATTTCTGAGGTTTGATTTTGATTTTCCAAGATGCATTACTCCAAAATTTGATAATGTTTCTCAAGATGTAATGATATTCTAATTCATACGCTCATTGATTCCTGAATTTCTAATCCTACCATAGACCCTAGTAGTCCTCGATCCTTGGATACAAGGAGACATAATTACTAAGAAAAACCAAGAAATTTCAAGTAAGAAGAGGTTCTTGTGAATATATAATTTTAACACATCACATCACTAGCCTTCATTAGGCTTGATGACTACCCCTATCTTTTTTAAGGAACTTTTGAATAGCATCCATGGGTTTATCATTGAAGTAATTATCAGTTAATGGAAGGTCACTAAGCCATAGGCCAACTGAATCCTATTCATGAACTAAACAAAAAAGATTTACTAGGCGAAATTGATAACTTCGTTTGTGTTCTTAGCCATAACCCTTATCACTATGTTTATATTTGCACAAACAGACTCAATGATGGTTCTATGCATGAAACTAGGAAATATGGTCCTAATATTGTCATGGCCTCCTAGTGGAGTAGTCGGAAGCCATATTAGTCCTATTAATACTTAGTACTAATTACCAATGAAATCTAATTCTCCAGCTTACATTTTCTTTACTCATATTCCACGTCATACTGAATAGCCAATTTGACAGGAGAGCTTCCCTCTTCGACGGATGATACAATGCATATGAATATGATCCTCAAGAGGGGTGCTACACCTGGAAAGGTATCGTTAATCCCTGAGCCCTAAACCATAACCATTAAACCCTAAATCCTAAACCCTTAACCTTAAACCCCTTAACCCTAAATCATGTGCCCGAAACCCTAAACCCTAAATTGTAAACCTTAAACCTAGAGCCCTAAACCCTGAAACACTAATCCCTAAACCCTAAACCCTAAAACTCTAAACCCTTAACCCTTAACCCTAAACCTTGATCCCTAAACCCTGAGCCCTGAGCCCTAAACATTTATTTTTGTACATAAAATCATGCTACAAACACATATACCCCATAACACTTCGAAATTCGAGCACGTTATAACACGAGTGCGTTATCACGTGATTGTGTTTTACCTTTTTTTGTTTTGAAATTCACAATCCTATAGGCTTGAATTTTCCTTGGAATACCAAACCAAATGTTTTGAATTGTTTCTACGTGTTTAAAACTGTGTTTGACAATATAAACATCAAAATTTCACTGTTTGCACCCCAATATCTCATGCATTAAAAACATAATATTCAAAAATAAATTCTACTACAATCTCAAACTCATGGTTTTACCTTGATGAAGATATAATTCTTTCTAAAATCCAATTAGTTTAAGGCTTTCATCCATATTTTCTTTTACTAGTGCCTTGTTTTCTTGCAAACAACCTATGTATACATTTTTGTGCAAAATTTATGATTTTTTCATCCAAATTAAAAAAAAGTGGTTTTTTCTAAACTCCATTCTACACACACTCAAAAAAAAACTAAAAAATGACTTTTTTTTTCTCAAAGTTATGGGGGTACACACATAAATATTTCATTTTTGGGATATGTGCAATTTGAAAATTAATAAAAAATTATACATTCATCCAAAAATTATGAAAAATTAATGGAACCTTGTACATGGTCTTATCTAATTGTTTACCAAAGGGATTTGAAAACAAATATTGAACTGAAAAACTTGGGGGGCGCACACACAATAGGTTCTTAAAGGTTTTTGACACAAAAATAGACATACTTCTGTGTACACACCACATTTGACCCTCTTAATCTCAACCATTTAAACTTGTTGTCACTAAAATTAGTAGTTTAGAAACTAGATTCCGAAATCTATGGTACTTATTCTTTCACTTTGTCAAATTTTGAGCATAGGCATTAAAATTATTCGATGAAGTTTAGGTTTTTCGTGGATTTCAGGAAAAAGGTGTCCCTTTTTGACCCCCTTTTTGTCCCCCATCTTTGTGCAACTTACCCCATCAAGGGATTATTCTACTCTTAACGCTGAGTCTAATTCACAAACTTAAGAAGCCAAGGAGACAGGATGAGAGAGACTAATAATGAAAAATAAAAGGGGAGGTGAATGCAGACAAACTAGAAAATGGATAAATTATGGAGTCTAAAAGACAAAAAAGTGAAGACACAAGTGATTCTATCTTAAAATGATGCACATGGAAGTGCATATTGAAGGATCACAATAATTCAAAAATAAGGAAGGTGTTTCCATAGAGGAAAAATAAGTTCAGGATTAAATGCAAAGCATTGGGAAAAGAATCAAAACCATTCACTTCTACATTAATATCATTAACTTAACCATTTGCAAAGGAATAGCTAAACATGGATTCTTTAAAATCTTCAGCTCAAAGGTGAGTATTTGAAATATCCAATTCTGGCACATTCCTCTTCATATTCTTCAAAAGTAACTTCTGATTTAAAAATTTCAAACACCTTTTCATGTACCAAAGAACTTACATATTGCATATAACTAGTGAGAGCCTAGAAGGGGGGAAGAGGCCTTTGGGATCACATCCATTCGATTAATGAAATCATCCACCCTCCAACACCAAGTGATGCTCATTGAGAAACTTCATTCATATCAAGTATAGGCACTCGAGAATCATTGGCCAAATGCTATCAATGGTAGAAAAAGAGAAAGGATGTCAATTGGCTCAGTAAATTAAATTATAGGTTGTGAAGTGGCCATGAGACCTATATTCAATGAACAAGATTGTTGAAATTTCTTACATGAATTAGACTTATCTGGCCACATGTATTAAGCAGTTTGTGATGCATTAGGTCTTAAGTGTTTAGAAACTTCTCACGCTACCTAGCCTTAATGTATTGAAATTTAATTTTTCATGGAAGATGGAGAATTCAGGCAAGGAACTTCTTATCCTTGAAGATTTTCCAAAGTAGGAAGAAACAAACAGTAACTTGTTAGTCAAATACTATTGAATTTGCACTACTCTGAGTGAAAAATATCTCATAGAATGCATGTGAGACCTTTCCTTCATACTGTCTTCCAACCTTAGAAAGAATAATTTATTCCTACAACTTCAACTAAGCCTCATGGTGAATCTTGACATTAAAAGATGAATTTGCATTCATCAAAACATCATTCCTTAGGTGCAGAGAAAATTAATGTATTCTTTGCATGAAATTAACCTATCCGCAACAATTTTATGTTGTCCAAGTTCGTGTAATAGAATAGGCTTTCATTCCACTAAACAATCTTCGTGTATCACACATACCGGGGAACATGTCACAGGCTGAATGAATTCTTCATTCTGAACTTAGGTGATCAGATTGCTGGAGAGTTACTTTCCTATTTCATAAAACTTAAAATCTAGTTTCTTGACCCATAATATGAGAGTATTATGAAGTTGGAAAACAATGGTCACACTTCCTAGTGCATCTAGATCCCCATGCCTATATGAGGTAGTCATTTAAGGCACATTACTTCTTCCCAGTTCTTCAGAAACTTATTGATTGGGCTTCACTTCTTATGAGGATCCCTGAGAATTTAAACATATTTAGATGGTATAAACTTGAAAATATGGTTCTTCATAGTATGACCTTCAAGACCTGATTTTCTTGAAGTGATATCTGCCCATCTGTACATATGAAGGAATTCTAGAAAAAGCTAAACTATTTATTTCACTAAGCTCTAATTATTTTGTCATGGATTAACAATGTAGGGGCATATGGATGGGGCTAGAACAAGCCTCATCCTTATTTCTCACCATTATTGTATCAAATGCTAGAAAGGAATGAAGAGCCTTGAAATCCCACATGGCACTTTGAAATTTTGGGATAAGATTAGGAACACCAGAGTATCTTGTAGTAATTTAGATGCAGTTAACCTTTTCAACTATGATATTCAGTTTCAGCTATTTGACATTGAGTAGTCAATTGGAATGTAGTCTTTACAATCCTTAGAGACATTTTAAGGGTGCTAAGTGTGCAAGGGTTAGATCTTGGACAAACTAGTATGGGGGGATACAAAGGACTATTTCTGAAATATGTCACTCATCATGGAGCTCATATAAATAATCCTTATGTGGTTTTCACTCTACGCTCATGATGATTTTATCATAGTTTATGTATTAACTGTGACACTTCCATTGGATCTAAATGTAAAGTTAGGATGTAATTGTCCATAGCTGCGTTATTGCCAATTTGGTTCTAACATCTAGGGACACTCTATAATAGCACTAGAATACAACAAATTCATTTGGGCTTGTATGAAACAAGAGGACAATTTCAATTAGATGGAGGTAAAAATGACATTATGAACTACATAAGTCAACACGTAGTCTTTTAAGCATTGGCTTTAGTGAGACTAAAAAATTTAGTCTACATTCAACCGAAGAGTTCTTGGAAATCCATTCAACTTAGCTAAGGTCTAATCTATCACAATATGAATCTGAACCATCAAGAGAATATAGTTCACGAAATTTCCATCTACATTTAGTTCTGGAACTATTATGCATAGCTCCATAACTTTCACAGTTAGTTCAAGATTGGAATATGTTCGCAAAGCTAGGAAGTAGCTGAAACTTCTAAAAGTTCTGGAATCAATGGAGGAAATCAATCTTATTTGTTTTGACAAATGATGATAGATACAATCTACACCTTGTGGCACTTCTAACATACAAGTAATCCACAGATTGTTGACCCCCTATTCAAATCCAGATCCAGAGATAGGATTATCAGATAGTTGTATTTTAGCAAGATGAATCTTCTATCTTCCCCGTAGTCTACATTTTGGGCAAACTATTAAGTAATCCTTGAATCAGAAGAAACTATTGTTTAAGTGACTTAATGCATTTTTACAAAATCTTCTGATGACATATAGAAAAGACCTATACATTACTAATACATATAAATAGAGCATAGATACACAAGGATAAAGAGATATACGATATAGAGAGCTCCTAGGTCCATTGAAGTTCTCATGGTTGCAACAAATGGAACATTGTCGAAGTAATACTTCATTTAGTCCACTCCTTATCTTTGAGAGAACTTACCAATGATGCTCTATTCAACTGTGGATGCAAGGGCTCTTGATCACTCCTCCAAAATCTAGACATCCTGTAGATGCAATCTGAGCCCCATTTCATTTTGAATAAGCAACAAGTTGTAGGGAATGATTAGTTATTTCCCTAGAAAAAATGTGTTATAATAAAGGCTTTGATCAATATCTTTATTAATGAAAATGAAGTACTTATCACTACAGGCACTTACAGATCCTCCAAACCTCGTATATTTCCATATGCTATAATTTGCACCAACCATTCATATGAAATGAACTCAAATGAATTTTTCACAGAAAGTGCGTATTATGATATGTAATGTGTTTTCATATGTCACCTTGAATTTATATATTAATGCAATACAGTGTTTAGGCTTCCAACACCTACCTCATGCTTCTGCAGTAGGGGTGAAGGGGTTGAGATGGGATGCAATTTCATTATATTGGATTCAATAAGCCACTCTTGACCATGAAGATCTTGAAGACACTAAATGTCATCTCCCAGAAAATACCCTTTGGGTAAGGCAAAATTACGGGAAGCTATTATATGAGTTAGGATTCTTCTTATGCATATGAGTCATGAATCAAATTTGATACCCCTGGTTGGAATATAACATCAATTACCCCTCGATTAAATGAGGATTTGAAACTCAGGTCAACGACTATTATGGTTTCATCCCTTAAAATATCTATCACCAGATGTTAAATAGGTGCCCATTTCCTTTGCTAGAATCCTATTTCTGATGGATCACATTACTTGAACATACTCATCATGTGTATGAGCCCATACGCTATCTATAATATTCCAGCTATGCATATATAATGCATACACCTTGATGATTCAACAATCCTCCACTATGGTGAACAATATGAGATGAGGTCTCAATACAACCCGTAGGTCTGAATCCTATAAATCTCATGTACCCATTTACATACTCAAACTGATCCATGTATATTGGATATCTCTGAGAAGGATACTCATGGTGGCATTTTTAGGATCCCATTGTTCTTACGAAGCTGTCCAATGTTCAAATGGTGTAGGTGATCTATGATTCCACAATCATTCTCTAGAAACTTCGTAAACATGAGTCGGTAATATAATCCAAAATGTAGTCGTCTATATCACTACCTATATTTAGCAAACAAAATCAAAGCGCATCAGCATATCACTAATGATTCATCCTGAGAAGTTAATCTGAGGAATACAAGTACACATTCTTCAAGGTCCCATGTTCTATTTCATGTTGGAATCAGAGGCCAATTTTAAAATGGGACAAAATGTGTTATCAAGAAGAAATCTATAAAATAGTGAACCAAGGGATATAGATGTTTAACTAAACATTCCATAGGATCATTCCATGTTAAACTACTCCTCGTTCATGAAGGTAAAAGGAATGATAACCAGATCATACGAAGCCAACAACACAGATGCTAATCAAACACCACGATCAATAAGATGAAAGAAATTTACCAGAATAACTTTACATAAAACCTTTGCAAACAAATGAGCAACAATATCATATATTATTATGGAACTCAATGAAATACAATGAGAATGGGCCTTGCTTATATAGGAAAGGAATAACAATCTAAGAACTAATTAATGTCATAGATCAAGCCATAAATCAAGAAAAGAACTAGTCATCAAGTTAAGCCCATAGATTTAGGAGGAATTAGAACTAGTCAATACCATCAAGAAGAACTAGTCAATACCATAGATCAAGGAAATAACTATACCTAACAACTAGATAATATCCCCCTAATATCTAAATAAATAAAAAGAAATATCCACACACATAAGTGGGTGAGGATAAATACAATAAAGGTAAATAAAGTACCTAGGTGAACATGAGCTAAGTTAAATACCTACTCTAACACCCCCCTCAAGTGAAGCTAGGGTCCCAAAATAGAAACTGGCATTTCCATAGTATGAGTCCTAGAAACTAGGCCTGATGACGTACTCATGTACAATATATCCATGAAGAAATCTTGAACCAAAAGAAGGAAAGAATCCTTCTAGAAGGAAAGAGAAAGAAGAAGAAGAAGGAAGATGTTCTCATGAACACCCCCCAAGAACAACTTCTGAAACCCCAAGCATTCCACGCAACTCAAGGTAGCGAGGTGATGCAAAAGGATTCGTAAAGATGTCTGACAACCTGGTGCTGAGTCAGAATGTACTCCAAGTAAAGAACTCCATCCTAAATGTGTTGACGAATGAAGTGGATGTGTATCTCAATATGCTTGGTATCACTGGTGCTCAACATGGGTTGCGAGAAATGTGAATTGCACTTTAGTTGTCACACCAAAGTACAATTCAGTGAATCCTGTGGGAATCCAAACTCTGTCAATAACTATCAAAGCCAAAGAATCTAGTGACTCGTTGTAACTGTATTCCCTGTACTCTGCCTCTGGAAGATGAAAGTGCAATAGCACCTGTTGACTTTTTGCATGCCCAAGTAACTGGAGAAGAACCAAGACAAAAAAGATAGCCAGAAGTGGAATGCTTGTCATCAATAGAACCTACCCAATCTGAATCTTTATACCTAATAAACTGAGTAGAAACCCTAGTGTAGTGTAGGCCAAAGTGGGAAGTGCCATGCAAATAGTGCAAAATCCTTTTAGCATGGCCTGTCTAGTGACTACTATGAGGAGAATGTGCAAACCAAGATACAAGCCCTACTGTAAATGAAATATCAGGGTGAGTATGGGTCAAGTACATGAGACTCCCAACCAACTACCTATACAATGTAGGATCACAAAGTGGTGTGGTACATGTGGAATTAAGAGTAACTCCAGACTAAAAAGGAGAGGGACTTGGCTTGCAATCATCCATATCAAAAGTGCCTGAAGAAGATCATGGGTGTACTTTTGCTGACTCAAATGAATCCTTGAATCTATTTGAGAAATATGTAAACCAAGGAAATAATGCAATAGCCCAAGATCTGTCATGTCAAACTATGTAGAAAGAGCCCTCTAAATACTCTGAATGTGGGAAGAAGAGTTGCTAGTAAGTAACAAATCATCAACATACAAGAAAAGTATCACAATATCCTCACCAACATGCTGGAGATACACTGTGTGATCAGAGTGGCAATGAACAAAACAGTAGATAGAACAAAAGAATCCATCTTCTCATACCAAGCCCGAGGGGCTTGTTTGAGACCGTAGAGAGACCTTCGGAGCCTATAAACAAGAGAAGAATCTTGAAAAAAATATAGCCAGTTGCTCCATGTATATTTCCTCTTGTAGATCTCCATGTAAGAAGGCACTCTTCATATCCATCTGGTATACGGGCCACCCCTGTGATGCAACAATAGCAAGTAAAAGGTGTACATAATCCATCTTGGCACATGGGTGCAAAATTCTCAGAGTAATCAATACCTTCAACTTGTGAAAAATCCTTTGTAACAAGACAAGCCTTATACTTGTCAATGGACCCATCAACTACGTATTTGGTTTGGTATACCCACTTACACCTAACGATCTTTCTTCCTTTAGGAAGAGATACCAAATCCCAAGTATGATTCTTCATCAAAGAAGAATACTCAGCTTCCATCACATCATCCCACTCCTGTATCCCATGAGCCTTTGAAAAATACTTGTGGATCCTCAGAAACTACCTGACACAAAAATCCAGAACCTATAGAATGTGTGTGATGATGCCTAGTGGGTGGAATATCCTGTATGAAAGGTGTTACCTCAGAAACTGTAGTATGAGCCCACTTAGGCATAGTGACAACATCAGTGGGAATTAGATCCTCAACAACATCGATACCTCCTCATCAACCATCCTCAAAGAAAGGATCCTCAAGATGAGATGAAGAAGAAGAAGAAGGCATGGAAGAAGATGAAGAATCATGAGGAGTGAAACTCATCAAATTGAACATGTGTTTCAAAAAATAACGTCATGAGTATTAGGATCTAAAATTTGATAAGTTCTCATGTCCTCACAATACCCTACAAAGATCAAGGGTTTTCTCTTCTTATCCAAATATTTCCTTTTCTTCTTTGGCACAAAGGCCCAAGCATGGCTCCCAAAGACTCGAAAAAATGAGACATCTGGCTTAGTGTTGGACCAAGCTTCCTTTGGAGTCAAATTCTCAAGTCTTTGTTTGGTGTGCAATTCTGAATGTAGTTAGCACAATTAACTGCTTCTTCCCAGTAGATAGGAGGTAAATCTCTAGAATGCATCATATAGTTAGCCATTTCCTTCAAAGTTCTATTATTCCTTTTTGTTAAGCCATTCTATTGTAGAGTATGAGGAACAAAATGTTGGTGAATAATGCCTTGAGTTGCCAAAAAAAATAGAAAACTCATTACTGAAGTACTCCCCCCATTATCAGTACGAAGGTTCTTTATGCAACTAGAAGATTGTTTCTCGACCAAATCCTTGAATACTTTGAAGTGTGAAAAAAAATCACGTTTGTACTTGATAAAATAAACCCAAGTACGCCTCGATAAATTATCAATAAAGGTATGTGCATACTTAGCTCCATTGAAAGAGGGGGTAGGAAAAACCATCAAGTCACTATGCACAAGCTCAAGTGGTGAAGAAGCTCTCTTAGACAAATTCTTAGGAAATGGATCTTGGTGTTGTTTCCCTAATGCACAACCATGACAAACTCCCTCAAGACAATAAACTCTAGGAAGACCATCTACCATACCATGAGTGCTCAACTCCTTCAAATATCTATAATTGAGATGTCCAAATATTTCATGCCAAATCTTACTCTTTGAATTTGTATGAGAAACCAATCCTGTTCCCTATAGAAGAAGTGTTATCAAAACCCTCAAAGTGATATAGTCTAGAACTATGATCAACAATACCCTGAGAAACTAGTGAATGAGGATCCAACAAAGTTCGTACTTCTACTCCATGTGGTGTAAAAGTCATTGTTTTTCCTTGACCAGAATGAAAAATTTGATATACAGATAGTAAATTTGTAGTGATGTTAGGAACATATAGTGCATCTTGGATATCGCCACCATCAAGTTATATATCAATTTTTCCTTTGACAGAAAGAAAGGAAGAATCTCCAACCTCAATTTTGGAAGTAGAACTCAAACCTAGAGAAATAAAAGACTCCTTGGAAGAAGTCATGTGATGAGAAGCACCAGAATCTATAACCCAACTGTCTGTAAGTGGTGATTGAGATCTCCCAACAACATTAAGTCTTTTCCATGATGATTAGAAGGAGGTGGCACGGAGATAGAATTTTGTGTTTCTTGACTACATCCTTTAAGGGTTGCATTCACTTATAACACGTATGTTCTTCATGATTACTACCCCTACAAAAAGAGCATGAACGGCTAGAATTATTCTTAGATTTAGAAGAATCCTTGGGTTTTGAGTTGTTTTCTTTGGGTTTAGGAGCATTTTGAGATGGAGAAGGTGTGGATTTGGTGTTATTGTTTGGTTTTACCTTTCCCTTAGGATTTAGATACAGCTAATTCCTTTTGAGAGGTGGAAGACTCAAGGTGAGATAATTTGGATTCTTCCCTAGCAAGTCTTTCAAAAAATGTTTCTAAGTTAGACATTTTGAATGTGTCACCTAAGACATCCATGCTAGAGAAAAAGGTAGAAGAAAAAATTTGGAATGGTCCTCTCAACTTGGATAAAATCAAGTAAACACACTCTTCATATTTCTTATCTCTTCCACTCTTCTTCAACTGTGTCAACAAATGCTTGAACTTGGTAAGATAGTCTATAATTGTTGGAAAATCTCCAGGATTAAGAGAGGTGATCTCAATGTCAAGTTGCATGGCTCTCATATGATCCACCTTACTAAATAAATCCTCCAATTTCTCCCAAATTTTGAAAGGAGAGTCACATTTTTCCAAATGAAACAAAATACTATCACTTACATAAGTTCCTATCAAACCCATACACTCATCAAATTTGCACTGATACTGAAATTTCTCATATTCTCTAGGGAACACTGGTTGTTTTGAAGAAGTTAAAGCCCATAATCCTTTCCACTTGATTATTGTTTCCATTCTTGGTTTCCATGTGTGGTAATTATGTGTTGTTAATGGATCAACATAATCTAATGCAGAAGTAGATGCCATCCTCAAAAAATCATCAAAAATAAATTCAAGAACCAAGCAATGCAACAAGACCCCTAAACAATGCAACAAGAGCCCCCCAAATTTTGGCACTTTATAATGAGTGCATGTTACAATATGATACTTTATAATTATAGTGCAATTCTGAAAATAAATATTTCCAATGGAAAGCACACGAAAAAAAAAACACTTTTGCAAAAAAACAGCACTCAAAACCAAGTTACCAATCAAAAGTCACAAGCTTTTCAATATTATGCTCCACTACTTATTTTAGTTGCCACTAAAATAGTCTTGCCTTCACCACATAAATAAAATGAAAGGGGGCTGGAGTTAAGCACCTACTAGTAGGAATCATAAGATTTAAGCCCTCATATGACCATATAACTTTACATAAAACCTTTGCAAATAAATGAGCAACAATATCATATATTATTATGAAACTCAATGAAATATAATGAGAATGGGCCTTGCTTATATAGGCATGGAATAACAATCTAAGAACCAATCAAGGTCATAGATCAAGCCATACATTATGGAAAGAACTAGTAATTCCATAGATTTAGGAGAGAACTAGACATCAAGGATATAGTCAATACCATAGATCATGGAAAGAACTAGTCAATACCATAGATCAAGGAAATAACTATACCTAACAACTAGATAATATCCCCTTAGTATCTAAATAAATAAAAAAGAAATATCCACACACATAAGTGGGTGAGGATAAATATAATAAAGGTAAATAAATTACCTAGGTGAACATGAGCTTAGTTAAATACCTACTGTAACATCCATTTGATCCAATATTAGCCTTATTTTGAAGCTCTTGGGGAGAGGAATGAATGGTCCAAATTTATCGTTGGGTTAAAGAGAATGAACCTGACCAATTTTTCAAGGGTGTGAGATTTTAAAGAGTTTTGGAGATGTAGGAGAGTTTTTCTTGTATATTTTGATTTATTCCACTTGAGATCATGAACGAAATTTAGAAAAAATCATTTGATCATAGGAATGCATCCTCCAAGTTTCAAATGATTCCTTCGTGAGATTTGAGAGAAATATAATTGCAAATCTTGATTTTTTCATGTGTCAAGGCCTTGTTTGCCAAAATACAGTCATCCATATATTTTTAATCTAGTTTTCATGTGCCATTAGTATTAGATAATATTGAAGGCCCTCACACAAGGAACATCTAGTTCAAATTTGGTGTTAAAAATAGCAGATGGATAGGAGCTATGAATGAAGCAAGATTGAGGAAGTTAGCGCATCAAAGGAAGTTTTTTGCTTTTTGGATGAACACACCAACTTGAAAGGATCTTTAATGGCTTAAAATTTTAAATTTTTTCTCAGGTTGTGGAGGCAAGAATGAATTCAATTTCATGGTGGAAGTTAGAGTGGAGGAAGCACATGGTAAAATGGAAGGATGGGGGAAGTGGAGAAGTGGAGTTTTGATGTCCCATTGGACCTAGGAACACTTCTTGGGTGCAATTACACCTCAAAAGTGTTCCTTGGGTTAATGGTGGAGTTTTGGGTTGCCATAGAGGGTGGATAGGGTGAGAAACACATGCACATGCATAGTTCCAAGCCCCTTTCCTTATATTTTTGAGTTGGGATTATATGTATGCATGCAAGAATCCAACCAATGAGGGTATGGTTGAATATAGAGGTAAAATTTCACCTCAAAAGTTCACCTAAGGTGTAAAGGTAGTGAAAATGTGTGCTATGAGGATGATATGGGACCCTCCATCACTCAAAATAACCACCTAAGTCATAAAGTGCACTTTTAAGCCATCCACCTTATGTTTTTGAGTTATGAAATGGACCAATGGGAGTGAGGAAAAATTTTGAGGTGAAGTTTCACCCAAAAATTTCACCAAAGGTGTAAGATCACACCAAACATGCACCTAAGAACTTAAGTGCATGCTTTGGAACTTGATTTGGACCCCTAACAGACTTCCATAATTTATTTCTTCACTTTGGGATCAAATTTTCATGGATTTTGGCTGTCCAATATATGAATTTTCATGGAAAAATGTAAATGAATCTAACGAGAACATTTGTAAGACCTTAAAATGTCATATTCAACAAGTTTTACCTGTATCATCGTTTTTGCCTTAGACGATGCGTGAGTGAGCTAAAGTGAAGAAGAAGATTACAACAAGTGTGGGCTGAAATAGCTTATGGGTCCCAAGGAGTATTTAAAATAGCCCTAATTGATATTTTTATAGGCTCACAACTCCACCGGAGTTTCCAGAATCTCATGTGCAAAAATACAGTATAAAGAGGTTACCTTGAATCAGTGTATGAAGAATTTCTCCCTTTTTTATTTCTCAAAACTTTTTCAAACTTAGTCTATCACGAAGTAGGCTCCAACACATTTCCAATACCTAGGATATGATCTCCCAACACTTTAATAGGATATGGAAACATTCCAGTGAAGTTGAATCTTCAACACATTCTACACACTCCTTTTTCTAAAAACATGCGTGTGAGGAAAACTTTCCCAAGACCACCAAAATTTTTCTAGAATGTTTCCTAAGTAAGGCCATTGAATAAAATACTTTGATACCTTTCCAATGAATATAAGAAATAATTTTTAAGTCCTCTGGGGCTCCCAAAATCTTCTGTTGGAATTGATCTTTTACAGTAAGCAGTTTCAACAATTTTGGCTACTTGGACCAATTTTAACCAGCTTGACTAAAAAGGATTTTTTTTCAATTGGGTTTTCATATATAATGTAATGAAATTTGACATGCCAACACTAGATTAGGAAAAATAAATTCTGATTATGGATCAACAAGTTAAAATTCTTCTTTAATTCCTTCAACTTTTAGGAATAAGAAAGGGAAATTCCTTCCTGTTTAACGTCCATGACCTCTTATAGCTGGTTATCAGTGACGAAATTTTATCTGTATGAAAATTCTAGAAGATAAAGAATATGATCTAGAGTTTTTTTTTTGTTTATTGGTTAACTTTTTATTTTCTTCTTCTCTTTGTTGTGCATCCAATTCTGTACGTATTTCGGCATATTATATGTCTAGTTATCAAACCTTTTGAAAGAGATACGTATTTTTAGAAGTGTCCCATGGGGGATAATTTTCATACTCACTCTGTCTAAGATCAAGTTGTTTATTTAAATCCTCAACATAGGGTGGAATAAATACATGTGCATAATTGATAATCATGTTCATAAATGATGGAAATGAATCATATCAAGATTATGTGATATCAGAATATGATTATGACTGTTTAACAATATTAACTCGTATGTCTTTAGATGATGCATAAGATATATTTGAAGAGTAATAATCTGACTAAAAAATTAGATGACATTCTTGATCATTTATGCCTTTAGATTTTAGCATATTGATCTTTTCCTTTTCCTCATCAATATCCTTATTAGGACACTCATCAACATAATGATTTCCTTTACAAATGAAACATGTAGGCCTAATTAATTTTCTTACCAAGATATTTATATTCTTCTTGAAATATTTATTTTTACTGGGAGGATATTCATAGGAAAATATTTTCTTGAAATATTTCTTATTTGATTTGTACCTAACCTTCCCCTTTGAAAAAGATGAAAAATCTTTGCAAGGTTTTTTCTTGTGAGAAATTTGTGAGGGCTTACACTCGAATGGATCATTATCCATTATTTGACACATATTAACTCTTAAATCCTTCTAATACTTCACAAATTCCTTTCTGTCTTAATTTTCTTGACAAAGAGGAGCATTCGTCTCATCAATTATTTGATTAATGAATCCAAATATTAGTTGTTCTGGAGGCATTCCATCTATAGATTTATTATATATAGTAGAAAAGTATGCAAGAAATGATTAAATATACCTAAGACTTATTGTAAGGATAATTTATATTTATTGAATTATAGTATGACCTTTGCATATAACACTGATATTCCTTTATTCAACTCATGTCACATATTTTTTCTGTAAGAAGCAGAGTAGTATTCTTATACTTATCATTATCCACATTACCTAAGAATTCAACAATAAGAGCAGCCGAGAGTGCAATAATATCTCCATTAAGTATTGCTTCTTACTGTGGGTTGGAATCCCACCATTATCTTGCAATGCCAACAAACCCATTTTCAATAGTTTCAACAATAGTTTGGGGATCTTTGCGATACATGAGCAATTGAGTATTGGACCATCCTAACATTCCATGAATTGTTTCCTTGATCAGTGCTAGATTAGAACGATACAATTTATATGAATTTGGTTGTAAGGGTTGAGTCCTTTTTGTATGGTGTAGTGACTCACTAGAAGAGGCTCCAGCGTACTCATCCGTAAAAACCATACTTTGTGCATTTTAAGAGCAATAGTGGCCACAGAAATAGTATCGTTTCCTGGTAAAACAACCTTATGTTTCCCTTGAGAATCAAATAATTTAGTAACATCTATCCATGAAATATTTTTAGATCAATCCGGAAAAAATTCTTTAGGTTTCTTTGTATGTTCAAGTATTTTTCGTACATGAGGAACAATTTCTGGAATGGGTTTCACTAACTCTTGGACATGATCAATTTTTGACCAACTTCTATAGAGGACTCATGTAATTGGTGCAAAATATTTTGTAGAAGCTTATGACTGGTTATATTTTTTGAGGATATTTGCTTTTTTTATCATCAAAATGGTTGATAAGGGGTTGGATAATATTTTCTACTTCTTTGACACAATTTTACGAATTTTAGGACAAATTGACACACTTAGATACACATTCAATAAATTTATCAATTTTTTTCATAGAGGAGGACAAAGAATCAACTTTGGTATTTAACAAATGAATAACAAATTGCAAATCACCTTTTTGGTGTAATTATATGGATTTGAGAGTTTTTCCCATTTCATCCAGTATTTTTTTTGTTAAGGTTACCTAGGGAGAGGGCCCTAGCCCTTTATGGTATCACTAACCCACATTGGTGGAACCATCCAAGGATGGAATTTTAAGCTCTTGGATAGCCCATAGATTAAACCACATTATCGTTAACACGGAGCTGATATTTGAACCCTGGACCTCCCAATTACTAGGAGATCCAAGAACCATTACACCATTACCTATTAGATATTTAATCAATTATTGCATAATAGGATCTTTTAGGTATATTATTATATTTGGATCATTATTACATAATATGACCTTTTTAGCATAATTTTTCCTTTGAGATGATTTTACAAAATATATATATATATATATATATATATATATATATATATATATATATATATATATATCACCACCAATTTCTTGTAGCACCCTCATGATTATTTCCACTTTTCTTAGCACACCTTGTTTCCTTTACCAACTCTAACACTTTTGTTTCTATGGATTATTCATGGTAAGTAGTAAAATTATATTATCAACAAGGTTTGATAATGTCTGATGACATTATTGATGGGCGTGATAGTACCCTTGTCATAAATAGTCATTTTATTAATTTTGAAACTTTCCTCTAGTCGACCTATTTTTGAATTTTAGGTCATATTGTTTGAGAATCAAGCTAGTGACTCCTACATAAAAAAACTCTCAAAAGTATTTCATGTTGGTGCAATACTTATATATATGCACCTTTTATTTTAAGTTTACTTAGTTTTTTTGCTTTAATTAAGCTTTGCTGACTTAGTCTAATTTGCACAACTCCTAGGCTTAGATTATGATAAGGTGAATTCATATCTTGACTGCTTACCTCATGTGTTCCTATGCACGTGGAAGTTGTTTCTCACATGTATATCATATATTCAAAAGCAAAGCTGGACTATAAATCTTGATTTTACTATATATAAACCACTTTTACTCGTAAACTAAGTAGCTTGTTGATATAAAATTCATTTAGTTGATTTATTGGAAATATTGTGTTTGTATTATTTCTTATTATTTGCAGCAACTTCTAACATTTCTGGAGTGTCCAAATCAAGAAGGTTACTAGGTTTCACCTTTTCCTTCATGGTTTTAGAGCAATACTCCACTTGGTAATTGTCGTGTTAAATATTTTGCTTCTTCTTTTGATCCATATAATTATCCAGGTTATTTGTAATATTTTAGGAATATTAGCTTGTTGTTATTCAAAGAAAACTATGATTGTTTTTAATTATTGCCAAAAACCCCTTTTCCAACTCTTGTAAGCCATTTTTAAAATTTTTAGGATAAAACTAGATATTTCTAGTTCTTCATGATATTTTTAATGAAATATACATAAAAAGTACAAAATTTAATAAAAATGGTTATTTTGATATACATATTATTTTCTGTGAATGTTTGAAGTTTCATTTCTACAGGACAAACCACAACAAACAAGGTGTACAACACTATTTTATGATTTTTGTAGGTTAGAGGCTCAAAGCACTAATTTTTAGATTCTTCATCTCATGAGATTTCCAAAAACTCCAAGTTTTTACAATTTTGACTCATGGTGCTCCCAGAGCATCCATTTCAAGTTGGTAATTTCTTGGGAAACCCTTCAAATGCATAGGCCTACACTTTATCTTTAATAAATATAAATTTTGGCAATTGTTATATTAAACATGATAAGTGGTGTGATGGAAAGTATTATTTTGCAAGATATTGATTACTAAGAGGTCTATATTTCAAATCCCTTAGGCTACACGGTTAGCCTTAAGATCCTTTTTTAAGCTATTGGTTACCCAT
The DNA here is from genome assembly GCA_019776745.2 of Taxus chinensis. Lineage (NCBI taxonomy): Eukaryota > Viridiplantae > Streptophyta > Pinopsida > Cupressales > Taxaceae > Taxus > Taxus chinensis. Next base: position 701,515,382 of record CM034148.1, read on the forward strand.
ATGACCCTCTTGTGTAACTCAATTAGCCCTTTTAGCCTTAATTAACACCCATTTTCTTATTTCAACCATCCTATGACATACAACTATATCTTTTAGCCCCATGTGTAAAATGTTTTATATAACATGCACTATTGAGCATCACTTTTTGGATAATTATCTTTCCAAAGGCAATATTTTCTACTCTTGAGGGTCTACATAGATTATTTATCCATATTGTGAATTTTTCATTCTCTAGACATATTGGAGTGTTTTTTTGTAACTTTTCTGGCCCATATTTCAAGAAAAATTCATTTTTTACATATTGTTATTGTCATGACCTAGTTTTTGTACTTTGAATTGGCTATATATTTTGATCTAGGTGTCAGATCAAGACACTTAGTTTTTTAAAAAAGTGTGTTTTTTCATGTAATTTAAAATGGCAGGTTCATTTTTGGTTCATATTATACCAGTATTTTAATTTCAACATACCTTTACATTTTATTAACTATATTTGATTTATAAATCACATTAATTATAAAGTGCTACCTATTTTTAGTTAGGGGTTGATTTTCTACATTAATAAAGTTTCTAGGTTGAGCTTATTTTATTCTTGGCTTGCATGCCAAAAATTATATTCAATAAATTTGTAAGAACTGCATTATTATAAACACTTTGGGAGGAATTTATTAAGTGTGTTTACATTTTGAGTTTCTGTTAAGGTATTTTTTTCCTTTCTATTGTAAATAGATTCCATCCATGACTTCCACTCTCTCATGTAGGAAAATAATAACTTACTTTCAGAAAATACCATTCTCTATTTAGAAGCATGTTCACTCTAAGAAGACATAATTATATTTGTTGAAGAGAATAAGAAGATAAAAAAACACAACTCTATATTACTCTTACTAATTTATGGAAAATAGACCCTCCTTCAGGCATTGCAAGAAAAATTTACATGTTTACAATGTTAGATTGACACCATGAACATACCTCTCACTAAGAATAGTCTACCTCACGCCACTAATTTAAATCCTATTGACACATAATAATCCTTTTCTTTTCCTAATCACAAGTTTCATACTGAATCTGATGCACCCATTGTTGCACATGTTGCAACCCATACTTTAGATTCATCCACCATTATTTTTGGCTCATTTGAAAAGCACACAACTAATTTTGGATCCCACACTCTCCATTCTGCAAAAAAAATTGGTAGAGGCATAGATAAAATATATAGGTAATAACTTCCCATATCTAACCTATTCATTGGATTTCTTTCCCACAAAATTTGATAAAGAGAAAACAATTTTTCATCAGGTCCATTTTAGTCACACTCACATATATTTGTTCGCTAATCTCTTCATGAGTATATTGAGCAAAACATGGGTTCTTCTACACACTTTATCAGGAATGAGAGACTTGAGACTAATTCAGTTGGACATGAGAGTTATGATACTTCTAGAGATGATTCCTTACATGTACCATTTGTGTACATGAAATTAGATCATATGCATGCATCTTCATCTACCATTTGTATTCACTTAGGATAGATTTAATACAAGTAATGACAATATCCTCAATTTTTTTTTACGTGGGATCTACAAATATGGTTTCTTTACTATTTAGCTACATCATCCATACACTACTTAGTTTACCTAGTATTTCTCCCTTTATTTTTGTGAAACTCTATTTGGCATTTATCCCTTGTTTTGGAGAAACTCCCACATTGATTTGTTCTTTCTTTGATAGATTGATAGGTCCTTATTTATATACTATATTACTTATCTTCTTAAGTTATTTTGGGATGTATACTTTCACTAAGTTTTAAAGTGTTAAGGGGGTTATTAACACCCAAAATTATTCATTTCAATTTTGGGTTCTTTATAATAAAATTTTGTAGTATTTTAATTATTTCAATGATATAATATATGCATATTTGAATTATTTAAGTAATCTAAGATTGTCCTAAAAAACATGAAAAGGTTATCTCAATGTCGCCACAGGGTACTCAAAATTTTTGGAAAAGATTTGAAGTGTTTTGGGCCTCCATACGTTTTCTTGATGGTTAAGTGGTTAACTTTGTATTAGTTTGAAAATCGTCAAATTTAATGGAATTGGTTAGAACCCTTTGGCATGTGGGGGATCATGGATTAATGACACACATCATAATTCAATGTGATTTTTTTAAAACTAAGCATAACATCCCTAAAGGTAAAGTTAACACATTGTACCAATGGGTGACATGTGTAACCCATTGGAACACCAAATTCAAATCTAAAGTCAAGTAAGGAAAGAAGGATCCCATCATGGGAACATGTCAACAATAAAAAAAATTTCAAGACTTGAAACTCAAGGTTTAAAGGTGCATATGGAGTGAAGGAACTGGTGGTGGCTATATGCACCCAAAAATTACATGTGCTACATTGTCAAAAAACGGTTACAAAAGTCCCCAATGATGATTCATGTCCTTTCAGAAAGTGTTTGAGTTCCTAAACCCATTCATAGTGTATATTTGTAACCTAGACATCCTTACTTAACTTTTCCATGCTTTCTTCCAGCTTCTTATTCATTTATATGCATGTTTTGGCATTTAGTGTTAGGACCGCTGCCCTGCCTGTGCGGTGGTTCTGAAACCGCCACCCAGGCAGGGTGGATATCTTGCACACTTTTTCTAGAACTCTTCATGCATAGTTTTAACCCATGTGATTTCACTTAACTTGACTTCCAAGGTGCATTTGTAAACCAAATTTCCGAAAAATAGTCTTGATTGCATGGTATTCTTTCCCTCTTCTTCTTTTAAATACATTTAATTAGTTTGAACTGCCTCTTCACCCAATGATTTAGCACTCCAAGGCTGCCTTGTTCACGAAGGCACATCCCAGCCAATTCCTATATATTCAATTCTTGTATTCAAGCAAATTCCTTGAGAATTTTGTGTATCTTGCATAATATTTCTGGAACAATCTTGCTAGAAATTACATAGCCAAGATCTGTTCACTTGTGTTATCCCTCTTCCACGTGAATTACAACCAGACCAACTTCAAGATTCCATTTCTCAAGCACCTTATCCTAATGCTTCCTTTGCATTCCCAATTCCTTAGAATAATATGAAAACATAGAGAAATAATCGATAAACTGAGGGGATAAACACAGATACAACCAAATTTTCCAAAGCTCTTGCTTATCCAGGTTAGAATTACTTGTTTGTTTTACTACATTTATTCAAATTTTCAAATTATGAATTTATTCGGTACAAATCCATATTAAATAGAGTAGTGAATTCCTTTCATTTAGATTATTCAAACAATTGCAAATAGATCAAATCATTAGAAAGATCACTTTCAACATTACCAGGGAATTTGTGGGTAACAATAGCTTCTGAGAAGATGTGATTTGTTCCTTACCTCTTAGGTAGGGTTGAGGGTTTTTGATTGAATTAATTAGTTATTTAGATTTAAATTCACATACTTGCACAAGTATTCAATTACATCCAGTTGACTACTTGTATTAGATTTCATTCATTAGATTAGAGGCATTGTTTAAAATCCCAAAAAAGATAAAAAATATTTACTTTTTCTAGACTAGTTTGTTTCCATTGTTTTGTTTGGATATACTGTGAAAATACCAAAAGCATAGTTTACATTTCCTTTGATAGTTAGTTTTCTTTATCAAGAATTTTTAATTTCATTCCACATGACAATCAAAGGTACACAACAAGAGAAAATGTTTAGTTGTGATCAATTGGTCCCATAACCCAACATGACTGAGTTGTTAATTGACATTGACACGGGTTTACGATTGTTAGTTTTATGCACACCTGCTAGGTATTCTGAGAAGATACAAAAATTAAACACATTAAACACTGTAGCTGATCAAGCATGTGATTATTGTACTGCTCTTGGTAACATGGCTTGATTACACATATGACCATACAAAGACCGTAACTCCACGAGTTCACAGTTGTGATCCCCAGGTTCCATAACCCAATGGGCCTGCTCACCAATTAAACATTGACATTGGTTTACATGTACTAGTATTTAGATCATCACAACTTCCAATTGAAATCATTGCACAAATTTCAGTGTTGATCATAACAGCCGATCAGGCCAAGGCTTTATGGACTAGACTAGAAAACCTCACATAGACCCTGTGGTTCCATTACGCCTCTCGCTCGCACTTCCATGAAATTTTCTAGAAATCTATACGAGGCATCCAAAAGTCTCTTTCCGCGTGTTCCACAACCATTAGAAATAATATCGATAAAGCTTGATATCAACTGGAGCATCCGAGTAGCTATTTTATCTAACCATTCCATTACACCACTTCAGCTTAGGATGGATTTCTTTTCCTTGGAATCGTAGATCCCAATATTACATGTTGAAGACATAAGGTTGTCTCATTAGCTTATTCATTTCTACCACACACACATCCATTTCCATTCTACAACTGGCTATCCCGACACGACCTCGGGAGGCCGGGTGTGAAGAAGGTCACGTGTTGATTTTATTTCATACACTGGCCTCATGTCGCTCATTAGTGGCCTAAACGTATGGGAAGGTTGAGACCTAAGTCTTGAGACATTGTATTAAGAAACAACACTTATTTTCACCATGTGGTGAAAAAATGTGAAGGCTAAGAAATGAGGTAGACATAAAATGAGGCTTATATAGAAATTGTTGATTGGTCAGATGAAAATACCCATTAAGATAATTTTGATGGCTAAATAATAAAATAAAATGATTGTGGGGACATCAAACTAGAAAATCCATTAAAATGAGAAGAGGCTTAATTTTTCAATCATAACTTTTGACTGGGAACTCCAAATAATGTACAAATAGTGTCATTGGAAAGTTCTTAGAGATATTTTTTCATTTTTTTAAATTTTAAGGAAAATGGTGGAGACATTCTAGATATTTTCTTGACAGAGTTCTTGGCACATTCTACTTGTTTTTTAGTCTAACAATGCTAAAAATTCACTTAGATATTTTTGGTCATTTTGATTATTTCTAAAATATTCTTGTGAAATATTTCTCCCATTTGGACCTCACTAATCGACATTGAGAATTTAATCAAGATAAAAATACAAATGATATGTTATCATAATGATCTGAAGGTGGAGTTTCAATCTGACCGAGAAATGACCTCACAATCATCCATTTTTCTAATTTTAAAGATGCACATGTATTTTCCCATGCGAGTTTCCATTTTTACTTTATCATAGGCCATTTTATGATAAAATTGGATTATTTCAAGATAACATTTGTGTTTCTCCCAGTCTGATTTGACAGAGATGATCCAAACATGCTCCTATCTTCCCTCTCAGTAGTGGATGATTTGTTTTCACCTAGTGATGAAAAATGGCTTTTTCCTAGCCCTCAATTGCATTTGAGAGAATATTATGAGTACCTTTTCTATACACCTTTGCAAGGGAATTTATATAAAATGAAGAAGAAACTCTCCATATGGATATTTTGGCAATTTAAAAACTTGGTTGTCCCAATTATAGCATTATGTTATTAAATTTTATGAGAAATTGAATAGTGATAGTATTTGCCATCTTAAAGAAAAAATGTAGGATGTTGAGAAAGTGTCGTATTTTTTTTCATAAGGATTTGAAAATGCAGATGTAACATTCATGTTATAATATCTCCAAATTAAGAGATTTTTTTAATTTAAAACAAACCCCTTGACCCCATTTCATGCCTTCAAGGATTTTATACAACAACAACAATAATCCAGCAAGAAATATAGTTTACAATCCATATAACAACATCATAACCATGTGCAGCTATAAAGGATAATTAGATTTACCCGATCCCCTTTATCATCACTTTATGCAAGTGTACATAACATGTATGTAATTGGTTAACCTATTTCAGGTTTGAGAACTGATGTAGTTCCAAGTGTCTACCTAAAAATAAGTTGAATGAGTTTTATCTGGCATCTCACACCATTATTTTGGAACTTGATGAACTGATAGTGTATTAAGCTAGTATACTACTTAGGCCAAATATTTCAAGCTATGATTTGCGCACTTAGTTTTGTGACTACACATAAGCCAAACAAAACTTGTCCTATTACTGCACAATCGTCTCTACAAATTTATTTGGATCACTTCTTATTAATTAAATGTTTAAATTCCTGTATTAAAAAGGCATGGAATCTATTTCTCACCTCTTGAGTTGAGAGTATGCTATTAGTCCTAGCTTGGGAAACCTATGAGAAAGATAATGATTACTTAATAATTTCCATCAATAAGTAATTATTACCCTTCCCATATCCGTCATAAGATGGTATGGATATAGTTTAATCATGTAGATAGGAGGGACTTAGAGTCCACACTTTCATAATATAATCATCCTTTTTACCATATAGAATTCATTGTTAAGAGACTAAAACAAGTTACACGTTAAATCGACAAGGTACATAGTAACTTACAAGCTACTATTGTACTAAGTTTCTTAATCTCGCAACGTCGCTTTACAACTTTTGTTGTTAGGACTAGGTTTAGTTTAACCACTTCATTATGATTAGGTAATGATCCAATCCAATTTTAATTTGTGTCATAACCTTGTCATTAATATTCATTAAGTACATGTTTTGGAAAGAGATATAAACTTGTTAAGTATTATTCAAGGTTGAATAGTAATGATATGAAGAAATGTATTAAACACATTTGATATTAATAGTTTATTAAAGGTAAGGTAATTCCACATCTAATGCCTCTTAATGTCATAAAATCAGTTATTGTCGTAAAGATATAACTAGTCAAACATGTACTATTTAATCTGTATTAAATCATGAATCAATTATTTGATTAATTCTCTTTATAATTGAGTTAAAGAGATATCATTATTTCATAACTCTACTTCGCTGTCCAAAACAACGTTAATGGACTAATTAACTCAATAATTTCCATGTAATGACGATGCCATTAATATAGTTGTAATAATTGTCAATAATTAAATTAGAATACTTTAAATGTCGTAAAGTACAATAATTTAGGCAAGTACAATTTTCTTAATCGTTTACAAATTATAGAATGTTGTTAAAAACAACGTAAAACATCATTACAACTCATAGGAGATAATCAATTATAGATGTATTTATTGAAATCATTAAAGATAAATCTTTTTTTATAAGGTATTACAATAATTTCAAATTTAATATAATATGTCAACAACCATTGGAAAAATCCGAGAATCATATTTCACTTTACAATAAATACATAATCCAAATCTGGATGTTTGATAAATCAATGTTTATAATAAAATAAATAAAATAATCACATGACGAGAATGCTTGTAATCATTCCATTGAAAGCTTTGTGATAACTAATCCAACATGTTATCTATAAACTAAAAATAATAAATAATATTCATGGTTAGTTCATCGAATTGGCATGTATCGAGAACTCTCTACCTAGTTGTTTCATTACGAGATAATTGAACATCTGCTGATTTATTTAATGTAAATTTATCATAAATTTAACATATTTAATGTAGATTAGAATAAAATGATCTAATAATGTAAACCATGTTTCTATCAACAACTTGAAAACATCAAAAAGTTCATAAGGTCCCTAACATGTTAAATTCATTTAAATCCACTCACATCAACCAATCTATCATATTTTATTCAAATAATTAAGTTTGAAACAAGGCGATGGAGGTATTGTCAATGCAGTTTCTACAGTTCTGGCTGCAAAATGTCTACGCAATAAGCCAAGAATAGATGAGGAGAGGTTTCTTTCTGGCCAAAATCGGATGGTTGAAAAGATGCAAACTAAAAAAGTGGAAGTGCTGGGATCCACACCTTTGGCCTGGAATAATATTCTTCAAAACCCTATCATAAAAGTGGGTCCGCATTCTCCTAAAAGAGGTCAGTTCACGTGGGAAAAGGACAGTGAAGGTGCCACCTGCCTGATGGTCCCAGATGGTTACGTTGATAGGGCTTTAAGCAAAGCAAATCTTTCCCTTATTGGTAAGTTTCTTGGCTCTAGACCTAATATTGATTTTATTAGAAAATGGGCTCTAAGAAAGTGGAAACCTAAGGGGGATCTGAGTATTACCATCATGCCACGGGGTTTTTTTCTGGAAAAATTTAATCAGCAGGCTGATTTGGAATCAGTGCTTCTGGGAGGACCGTGGTGGCTGGGTAATATGGGCCTCTTTTTGAAAAAATGGTATCCTGGATTTGACCCTAACACTGAAAATATAAACACCATTCCAATCTGGTGTAGACTCCCTGGGCTACCGTTGCATTTTTGGGATGATGAAATTTTGCTAAACATTGCTAAGTCCTTAGGTGCTCCGATCGGGCTGGATGGGCCCACGAGAAACAGATCCAGACTTGCTTTTGCTCGATTCTGCATTTCTTCTTAAATGAAATAGGAATTACCAGAGCACATCATCTTGAAATCTAGGTATGGGATGTGGATTCAAAAAATTGAATTTGAAACTTTTCATTTAAGGTGTAAGCATTGTCATCGCATATGACACTTCACCAAAAAATGTCCCAAAAAGGAGATCCCTACAGTGGAGGACAAACACAAAATGAATGAACAACCTGTGGATGGCTTAGTTTTAAGAAAGGAACGTAGGGTTATTGACACTGATATCCGGAGAGAAGACAAAGCCCTTAGCCAAACTGAGCTAGACTACAATAGAAAGGGAAAAAAGGGGTTTTAGAACTCTAATAAGGAAACATTTGGTCTGGCGTCCTAAAACCCCAGCGGCAACTTTGGTTGCAACACTTATCAAAGAGGACTTGGAAAATACTATAAAGGTGACCATGGAGGTGGATGAACAAGAAGGATCTATAAAGATAAATATCATCCCTAATGATCTATTTCAGACTTTGAACAATAAGGAGGTTGAGATAGATAAACCTCTGTGCATCATTGAGGAAATTTTGGACATGGATAGCATGGGTTTTAAAGAAACTTTGCAGAAAAACATTCCTAGGGGCAATGGTAAATTATCTACAGATATACCTCCTTGCTTCAGCAACAGATCAGTGGTTTCACCTACTTGCTATAGCATCAGAACAACAGATCCACACTCAATTGATAGGAATCAGAAAGAGCATGAAGAGGGAGAAGTAACGCCAGTTAAAGAAGATGAGGAACTAACTTTTGGATTCATAAAGGTCATTTCAAAAAAAAAAGAGAATGAAAGGATTTGAAATGATCCCAGAATTTCTCTACAGTGATAAGAAAAAGAAAATGGACAACTGGGATACCTCAACATCCAGAACTACTAGATATTCTGCAAGAAGACTAGTAGATTTTGGAGGTAGTTCTAAAAGAGGAAGGCCCTCAAAAAAGGCTCTTAGATCCAAGAGAACAGAGAGAGACATTGCAGATGGCATTTAATGTCAATTGAGCCATCAAGCAATCCCAACTCCCAATCCTTCCAAATGAAGATTATTGCTTGGAACATCCAAGGTCTAAATGGAAACTCCAAGCAGAGAATCATTAAGGAGTTACGTGATTCTAGAAGTCCTAGTATTTTGATTTTGCAGGAAACTAAGATGAAAGCTAAGATCCTTGAAACTAATAAAAAGAGTTTTTGGGAAAACTCTGAAATGGCGGCGGTGGACTCTCAGGGAGCCTCTGGAGGTTTGGCTACTCTTTGGGATAAAAGGCACTGTACTGGTATGGTTCTTAATGCTAGCACTAATCATCTTGCTATCAAATTTCATGCTATTAAGAACAATGGTGATTGGATCCTTTCTAACATATATGCCCCTAATACGATTAGTGGGAGACGAAATTTTTTGGACTGATCTTAAGATCTTTAGAAACCAACATAGTACAACTAACTGGCTTATCATGGGTGATTTTAACTCTCCTCTAAACCCAAGTGAAAAATATGGAGGAATCTCCAGCTTTTCTATAGGTATGGAGGATTTTGTTGATTTTATTGCTGAGCTTAATCTCTTAGATGTGGATCTCCATGGGAATAAATATACTTGGAATAATAGAAGGTTGGGAAAAGATCTTATCCAGGTTAGATTGGATAGAGCCTTGATTTCTGCTAGCTAGATTCTCAGTCAAGACTTCCACCTCTCTTCCTTTCCCAGAATTGGATTGAACCACAATCCGATTGCTTTAAATCTTCTCAATTGGACTAAACCCATCCGAATCTCATTCAAATTTGAAAAGATGTGGATGGAGCATGAAATCATCTACGACAAAATTAAAGAATGGTGGGTTTGGAATGGTGAAGGCACTGCTCAATTTATATTGATTCAAAAGCTCAAAAATGTTAAAAAGCAAGTTAAAATCTGGAATAAAAGCGTTTTTGGCAATATGTTTGATAATAAAAAGAAGTTAAAACAAAAGCTCCAGGATTTGGAAATCAAAATGAATACAATGGGGAGATCTATTGAAGACCAAACTAATGAAAAGAATATTCTTTCAGAGTTGCATATGATTTGTAGCAGAGAAGAATCCTTATGGAGAGTAAAATCTAGAGCTATCTAGCTTAAAGAAGGAGATAGGAATACAAAGTTTTTTCATTTGACCACTTTGAAGCAAAGAGCTTGTAATAGGATCATGGAAGTGGCTAAAAGTAACGGAAATATTATAAAAGATCCCAATAGCATCCAGGAAGAAGCTCTAAATTTCTATAAAAAACTTCTTAATGAGAGGAATATCATCAATGTTGAGGCTAATTCTTTTATGCTGGAGGCTATTCCCCAAGATAAAATTGAGGAGCAGAGATATAAAAATATCACCAAAGTTGTCACGCTTGAAGAGCTATGTTTACTTTAGAAGGTGACAAGGCTCCAGGCCCAGATGGTTTCTCCATTAATTTTTTCTAGAAATTTTGGGAAATTTGTTTGGATGATCTTCTCAGAGAGGTGAATGAATTCTACAGAACTGGAAATATTTTGAAAGAGCTGAATAACACCCACATTGTGCTGGCCCCAAAGAAAATGGATGCTAAAGACTTCAAAGACTTTAGACCCATTAGCCTTGTGAATGCTATCTATAGAATTTTTACCAAAATTATTGCTACCAGGCTTCAACTCATTATGAATGATTTAATCTCAAGGCAACAGAGTGGATTCATTAAAGGTAGGATTATCAAGATGGAGTGATTATGGTTCATGAGACCATACATTCTATGGAGAATAATAAAAAAGTAAATATGGTGCTTAAGCTCGATATGAATAAAGCCTTTGACAAGGTTTCTTGGGTTTTTCTTGACAAAGTCTTAACTAAATTTGGTTTTCCAGACAAATTCAGAAAAATGATTAAGGCTTGTATCTCTATGGTCAGATTCTCAATGGTGGTTAATGGTGAGCCAGTGGGTTTTTTCACTAGTAGCAGAGGAATAAGGCAAGGGGACTCCATCTCCCCCCTGCTCTTCATTCTTATGGCTGACAGTCTTAGTAGAACAATCGGTAAAGTAGTCAATGCCGGTCTTTTGAAAGGCTCAAAGCCCACTTCCACCAGCCAAGCTGTTTCCCATAAAAAATTTACAGATGATACAATCCTCCTTCTATTGGCTTCCTTCATTTAAGTTAAGGCTACCAAGGCTATTCTACAGCTCTACGAATCTACTTCTAGGCAAGAGATCAATTATGATAAAAGCTCCTTTTTCTTCTTCAACACTCCTAAAGAACGACAGCTTAAAATTGCTAAAATTCTGGGCTGTAAAATAAGTGCGCTTCCAGCCACTTACTTGGGTCTACCTCTCAGCACTAAAAAAGTCTCTAGCAAGGTGTGAGATGATTTATTGGAGATATTTCAAAAAAAATGGCTGGATGGAAAGGATCCATTTTATATAGTGCTGGTAAGTGCCTGCTCATAAAAAGTACTCTTCAAAATCTGCCCATTTATATCACGTTGCTTTACAAGATCCCTTCTTCCTTCAGAGAAAAGTTTGAGAGGATTCAGAAAAAAGTCTTATGGAAGGGCATGGAGGAGAATTTTAAATTTCACTTAGTTGCTTGGGATAAGGTTTGTACTCCGAAATCTATAGGAGGATTGGGTATAAAAGACATCAAGAAAATGAATGAGGCTCTCATTGCGAAAATGGGTTGGAGAATGCTTTCAGAGAAACAACCATGGATAAATTTAATTAGGGCTAAATACCTAAATCAACAAATTATCTTTTCTTTTCTGCAAGATGAACACCTTTCCTATGGTTCCATTTTTTGGAACAATCTAGTAAAGAGCAGAAATTTCATTAAACAGGGCAGTAAATAGAAAGTGGGAGATGGCTGTGATATAAATTTATGGGATGATAACTGGTTTAATGGCAGTCTTATGGACAGATTTGGGATGGTCAAAGACAGTCTTGTAAACAAGTATGACACTAAAATCAAGGATTATATTGAGAGAAATGGCAACAAAAAGAAATGGAAAAAAATTTCTGTGGAGAGAGATGATCTGATCCAAAATATTTCCTCCCTTTAAGATCAGTTAGATCTTATTCCCTTAAGTCAGCTACATATTAAGGATGAATTGGTCTAGAATAATTCTATTGATGGGGACTACTTTTTCAAAATTGGGTACAATACTTTCTTCGACAATAGTCAAACTGAGTTCAAATGGAGTAGGATTTGGATGGCTGGGTTAACTCCTAAAATAAATTTCTTCCTTTGGCTGGCTCTCAGAGGTAGGATTCTAACCACTGACAACTCTGATGAGAAAAGGTTTCATAATGCCTAATAGATGTCATCTATGTAAAAAAGACTCTAAGGATATCAGTCATTTGTTTATCCATTGTGATTATGCTACCAGAATATGGAGTTTTACCCTCTCTAAATTTGAAGCTTTATGGGTGGTTCCGAAGGATTTCAATCAGCTATGGACTCAATGGAGCCCACCCTATATACATTGTGTTGTCAGAAGGCTCTGGAAGCTGGTTATTCCTCATATTATTTGGATGGTATGGAAAGATAGAAATGATATTATCTTTAGAAATAAAAATCAGAATTATAAGCTCATTATTGGTAAAATTTCTAATGATATTAAAGAGAATATTGCTAGATTAAAAACCCCCAAGAATAAGAGTTATCCAGAAAATAAAGAACATGTCTTATCCCACTGGCAGATAGGAGCTGACAATAGCCATAGTAATTACTGGTAATAGTATTGATAGATCTTTGATTCAATGGCATCCTCCTGATTGTAACTGGTATAAGCTGAACTTTGATGGGGCCTCTAAGGGTAACCCTGGGATTGCTGCGGGGGGAGGAGTGATCCAGGATCATAAAGGAAGTCTGATTGCTACGTATGCTGGAAAAATGGGAATTCAAACAAATCATTTTGCCGAAGAATTATCTCCTTTATGGGGTCTTAGAATTGCTCAGACTCATAATATCCAAAACCTCATTCTTGAAGGGGACTCACTTAATATAATTAATCATCTTAATCAGTGCTCACCTCCTAGTTGGAACATCAAGGATTTCATCTTGGAATCCATAAGTATTTGCCAAACCTTCAATAACATTTGGATCATGCATACTTACCGGGAGGGTAACAAGGTGGCAGATGCATTGGCTAATTATGGCATAAATGTTAATCACATTTTTTGGGATAATAAAGATAACATTCCTGAACAGCTTCAAAGCAACATTCAAGCGGATATTTATGAACATGCAAATTCAAGATATGGGATATGAGCATTGGGAGTGGAATTGTAATAATAAAACTCCCACACATGCTGACTTTAAAACAACACTCATGCAAATCTTGATGGAAAATCAAGGTTGTATGAAGTATAATGGGAACTTCAAGTGGATTTATATGGAGATGAAAGATGCGCATGCGGGCAATATAGAGATCTCAACAGCTTTTATACAAGGCTTTACGGATTCCCAAGTCAGTAATAAAGATAATGATGATCTGGAGTGGGCTATTAAAAGGACTGTAGTTCACACATGTGGATTTTCACAGGTTCATAACAGCAGTCACTCAGGTATTCGTGGGAAAAGCAACGGCTATTCTAATCATCACTCTCACCGCGCGAAAAATAATAGTGAAAGGCGGATTGATAATTGCGCTCTTAAGGATTCTGAAATTTTATTTGCAAGCAGTTAAGCACGGTGATAATGGGAGGAGCCCCTTGCCAGATTGAGCCCAACGTGGATCTGAAATGGAAAAAAAATGAGGAACTTTGGAATCTTCTTAGCCAGGGAGGCATCACCAACTTTATTGAGAAGATTCAGGGCCACGACCAAAGTATTTCGGTTCATTTTGCGAAGGATTGGAAGGATCGCACTGTGGATTATGGAGGGCAGAAGATTTTGATCAATGAGGAGTTAATTGCTGAAGAGACTGGCCTTGGCATGGAGGGGTACCACTTTTTTAATAAAAGGGTTGACAGAGATGCTGAGGAGAGGAAATTTGTTGAGGGTAATGAGAAGCTGGTCTTTGTCATGGCGGGCTTGCAGGTCAGTTTGATCCCTTTGCCTTTTGATGAGGTAACCCGTATGATGGTGCGTTTCATTTGTTTGGAGGGGAGGTTCATCATTGTGCCCTCTAAGAATCTTGTGTTCCTCAATCACTTCTGTAGGTGTCACACAATATGTTTCCCCCACTATCTGCTTAACTCTCTCGAGCGCTTCATTTTGGAGTTTCATAAGCATGCACGTGCGGTTCCATTACAAAAGGGTCTCATTTTTCTTGGTACATAAGCTGTGTCTTCTTAGGTATCCCCGGTATCCCTTCCTCCCCTGGCTCTATTCCTCCTCTGCCCAGAACAGCAGCCGCTAGCCCCCATCTCTCCACCTTCTGTCCCCGCCACCGCTGCTGTCACCCCTCTGCTGGCCTTCTTAGCTCCATCTTCCATCCCCCCCCACCTTTTCTCCCACCCCCTTCGCTTCCACTTCGGCTAGACCTGTTACCAGGTCTTCTAGAAGACTGAACCTTGATACCCCCTGCTATGGGGAAGGTCCCTCAGGAGATTGAAATTGCCCATAAACCTCCTGCATATCAGTAGTGCTAGTTCTCAGGAAGCACACATTGAGAGCTCCACAAATAAGGAAAGCAAAAGGACCATTGAACAGCTGGATGTTACTGACTCTACCCACATGACGACATTGGATATGTTCACCTCTTAGCAGAATATCAAATCTAGCATCGACAAAGCCACCAAGAAGTAATTGTGGGTGCTTTTGATGCACTTCTTTGTAATTATTGTTGTTTTTTTGCTGTCTTTTGGCTGCTTTCTTTTAGTGTTCATACTGGTTTTGTTTTGTTGGGGTAGCTACTCTTGGGCTACTTTGGGTTTCTTTGTCCCATTTGGATCTTGATCCTTTTTTTTTTTGGTTCTCATTCCTATTCTGGCTTCTAGGCCCTCTTTTGTTCTCAAGGGTATAGTCCCTTTCAAAAAACTATTTGCTAAAAAAAAACAATCATTTATCAAGTTAATTAATGCTTAGCTAAGTCTGAATCTGAGCCTTAAAATGGTCTCCACCCGAGCCCTAAAATCTCTGAAATCTATGAACTCTCTGCACAAGGATTTTAAAAATACTCATCAGCCAGGAGATGGAGAGGGAGGCGGCAAGGTTTTGGAGAACATTTCTGCAGATCCGCACCCATCCTGGATCGATCTCGCCTTTAATGCGGGATGCTCCATTTCTCAAAGTCAATCTCTGTCCCCAGAGCGGCAGCACAAACCTTAACTATGGATCTGATGGGAAACCAATGCTGGATGGTTCTGCTCTAGGCAGACTTGAACAGGGAGACACAGACATGACAATACCTGATTTTCCACCACTGGATACGAGAGAGGATAGGCGCGACCCTACTGGGACCCTCCTTCAAAGATGTTTTAAATGGCAAGGAGTCTTCCATGAAACCTGCAGACACTACCCCATGTATTACATTTGGGGAAGAGGTCATTTCATTTGATAATTACTACAAAGAACATGCATTGATTTGTAGATTCGGGGGACTTTGGCCCAGCCTTCCTATTCTTCACATGTGGATCTCTAAGTACTGGACTCCAATTCTCACTGGAAGGATAGAATTGTACCCGTGTGCTAAAGGTATTTTCATTGTGACTTTCTCTTCAATAGCTGATAAAAAAATTATAGCTTCCAAGCTCTGGACCTACCAATCTAAATATTTGGTCATTAAACCCTGGTTCCCCTCCTTTAACCCACTCACGAAATCATTCTCATGGAAACCTGTTTGGATCAGGCTGCCCCATTTACCCCTCCAATTCTGGAGTCATGATTATTTGACATCTATTGGCAACATTTTGGGAACTACACTCTTTATTGATTCTCAAACCTCTAATTACACCCATACTACCTATGCTCGGATCTTGGTGGAACTTGATATTGATAAAAATCTTCCTGCAACCATAGATATTAGAGTGAAAAATAGAACTTGGTCATAACCTCTAGATTGTGAAGGTCCTCCTTTCCGATGTAGAAGGTGTTTTTGCTTAAGACACACCTCTACTGTTTGTAGGATGGCAAAATGTCAACATGAGAATCGTAACTGGTGGAAAGATGCCCCTCCCGAAACACCTGAGTTTTGGTTCAAGAAAATATCTAGATACAGATACAAAAAACTGATGCCATTTCTATCTCGAAAACCCCTTTATTTGAAACTCAAATTGTGAACAACATGAAAAATGCACAAGTAGTTGGTGACAACAAGGAAAACGATAATGATTTGGATAACAACATGGCCGTCCCAACTGGTACAAATGCGACTAAGAAAAATACTCCTCCTTTAGCTTCATCCATGGAGGCTTCATCAGGCTGGGTAATGTTTAGCAAAAAGAAAAAAATTATCACCAAGCAGGACACCTCTTCGCCTTGATGATTCTTCAATTTTTTTTTTGCAATGGTGATGTTGTGCCATTGATGTTTGGTCGCTTTACATCAGCTGTTTCTTTGCTGATGAGTTGTTGGTTGTTGGTTTTTCTTTACAGAAAATTTCCTTCAGTTGGGACTTTATTGTTCTATCTGGATTTTGATCTCTTTTCTTATTCTTTATTTTTCAAATTTGGCTTCTGAGCCTTGCTGTACAAGGGTATAGTCCCTTTCAAAAAAACTATTTACCAATAATAAAAAAAACAATCATTTATTGCAATTCAACATGCTTGTCATTAAAAGAATAAAAAAGAGAAAACAAGTTATTTATTCAAAAAAATCTTGTCAATTTTCAAACTCAAGTAAAGCAAGTATTTATAACAACATGCCTTTATAATCACGAATTAATTTTTGAGCTAACCAATGTTATAGTTATCTATGGAATACATGTGTACATTTTCTTCAACTTTATCAATTTACATAATTAAAGGTTTAACTCACAAAAGATTCAATAATCAAATTCTCTTTCATGCATGCAAGCAACATCAAACCATACACGCTACCATTACTATGATAATCATAATAATTTAATGCAAGCATTATCTTAATAAAATTGTTAAGCAATAACATTTATGCACACCCTACTGAGCCTATATGCGTGTTTCCTAAACTATATCACTACGGAAAGTAGTTTACTTAAGACAATAATCATCAATCATTCTCAAGTCACCCTTTGGGTAGAGTTTTAGTTAATAAACACATTTTTAGAGATCAAGAATAAAAACTTTTTTGACACAAGAAATTTTATAATTTCCCAATCTTAAACCTAGACTCCAAGGTATAAAGTCACCAAGGGGAGAGATATTCCTACAAATAAAAACATGTTTTATAGTGAAAAGTTAAAACTAAAATTCCCAACTGATTCCCTTTGAACAAAAAAATCATTTAAGTAAGCATATTTGAATTATAAAAGACAAATTGAACCCCTAAAACCAGTTTATATTGCAACCCAAAGTGTCAACATATTCAAATACACATGGTTCCAATTGAACCCATTATCCTTTCATGTACAATGACTCTAATGTCACATGATCTAACAAAGAGTAATCAACATCTTATTCCCATGACACCAAGGTGATTCAAGTAAACAACTTGGAATTAAGCAACTGATAAAGTTTATACTCAAGGTATAGTATGCATCTCAAGGGTAATATCAATATTTACAGGCTCAACAACAACCCACGAACCCAAAAATAAAACCAAAGCATGACTCATACACATAACATTGTTTTCCAATTATGGGTTTATAATCACAACCCCAATCATTATATATAAATATCCATTCTTGTGAAGGAAAAAGCTTCTGCAAACTTTCTCTCAGACTTCCTTCGAAAACTCCCAACAGGTCGAGTAAGACTTCCCAAAATAACACTCCAATAATTTACCAAATAACTCAACACATATTTGACAAACAACAACGTCCATAAATCAAACCCAAACAATGATATATAATACTAGTGCCTCCATTATTAACCTCCACAAAAATATCGGCTAAAATAGCTCGATAAATCACATGCATAGGCATAAAAAAATGGAGGTTCAAAATGATAGAGAAAAGAGAGCTCAAAACAACAATGCAATAATAAAAATGAATTCCGAAAATGCATGCAAGGTAGTTTCCTTATGAATCTTCTCAAGTTTCTTGAGTAATAAATGTCATTACATTTAGCAGGTTCCATATTGTGGCCGGATCACCCACTTCCACCACCAATCTACCAGTTCCCCTCTAAAATTAATTGGTGGTGCATAATCCGAATGGTCAAGTATTAAATCAAAAAACAATAATTTAAACCTTAGTCTTTTGCATGGGTCAGTTAATCGAACCATTTTTGATAATTTAAAGTATCAATGCAATTCAAGTTTGGTTGAAGAAGAAATCATTAAAAAATGATCAAAATCCACGAGTATGGTCAAAGACCATATGACCTATCAAAAAAAAAGCAAGTCAATGGTATATAGTTAAAGACCATAATACCAACCTTCAATAAAATGCCAAAAAATTTAGCTTCCACCACCTTAATCACTAATGCAAATGGAATATGACCAAATCAAATAAACAATCAAATGCCAAATACCATGGTCTTAAACCATTAACAATTATAATCCTTTAATTTTTCTCTAAGGTCCAAGACCAACATTAACAAACATAAGCAATAATCACTTATCTTGTTATGATTGGTCGACGACATCATCAATTCCAAACAAGTTTAAACATGAATCATGGTGATAAATACAATCATTAATTACAAATTATATGTGTTATGGTTAAGCTATTGTAACAATCAAGTAAATAATCAAAGGACCAATAAAATTACTATTATTTTCCCTTGCTATATAAGCATTGCATATACATTAATAATAAAAATATCATTAAGTCAACCTTAAACTTTTACCTTGATGATTCTAAACTTTACCAGCCCTTTGCTAAAGACCATCAACTTGATTTATGATCCATGACTGTAGTGATGTCAAATGAAGGTCAATATCATTTAAACCATCATCCTTATTTCTAATAACCAAAATAACACATTAAATTTGTATAATTTTACCATACTTAGCAAATTATTATTTCTAGCAAGAAAGATGAGCCAAAATATCAATAATGGGTACAAATACAAAACCATAAACCAATGCATAGAAATCATCACACACATAGCAAGGTAAAGTAAACTCATACATCTTTGTGAAGCAATAATAAATTTTATATGTAAAGTATTTCCTAAGTGCTCGGTGACAAGTTACGTCACTACACAATTTAGTTTACAAGTATACGTAAGTATGTATATCATTTCCAGGGTATACATACGTATGTTTAGCTGCAACCCCATCTGAGTAACACTTCCTATCCCAAAGCCCTTGTAACCCACTTTACATAACATAGCTCAATTATTACAAAAAATGAAATGAAAATGCGGGATGTGACATTCTTCTCCCTTAATGATTCATCACCCCAATGATTTTTTAATCATTAAAAGCAAACAAAATAAACCACACACATATTTATATCAAACAACTAAGGAAAGAAGTCAATTATTTCCAAAAAAAATTGAATTTTTTTCTATATTTTCAGTTTATCTGCAATCAATTTATTGGCTATAACAACCTTCAAATCATCATGCTTTTTTCCCAACAGTATGAAATATGACTTAATTTTTTTCATTTCATCATGAAGAATTTTAAATAATATAAAATATACCATAATAAATTGTCAAATATCACTTTTTATGACTGAAACAGATAAGGAAACATTGTTTTTATTTCCTCTAAGTTCACTGAGGTTGCACTTTATTCTCAATACTAGTCCCATTAGACCTTGCATTGCATAATTTTTCTATTTCTCAGGTGCAATCTATGAGTTTCTAGAACTCTGATAGGTTCTACTACCATAATACCCATATCCTGAACCAATAAAGAGTTCTAATTAAGTACATGCATTACATCTGAAACATATTTCTAAAGAAAAGAAACATGAAAAAAATCATGCATCTTGGATAATGTAGGAGGTAATGCAAAATGATATGATACTAGACTTATGGTTTCTAGAATTTCAAATAGTCCTACATATCTTGGTGATAACTTGACATAATTGCCAAATGTTATTGAACTCTTTTTGGGCTTAACCCTTAAAAAAACTTTATCTCCAAGTTCAAATTTCCTGTTTATTCATTTCAGATCTAGGTAGATATTATTCCTATCAACAACTTCTTTCAATCACTCATGAATGAGATTCACTTGCCTGTCCAATTCTCTTAACATTTCAATTCCCACTAATAATCTACCTTTTATAATATCCTAGCTGATGGGATTTCTACATATTCTCCCATATAACGCTTCAAATGGAGACATTTTCAATGAAGCATGATAAGTTTTATTGTAAGAAAAATCAACAAAGGGAAGGTATTATTCCTACTTGTATTGCCAATCTATGTAATACATATTGATCATATCCTCCATATCTTGGTTAGCTTGTTCAGTTTGACCATTTTTTTTTCAGATGGTATACTGAAGTGAAATTCATTTTCATTCCCAAAGCTAAATTCAAGGTTTTCTAGAATCTATATGTCATCCTTGGATCCCTATCATAAATTACTAACTCCAGAACTTCATGAATTCTAAAATTTCGTGCACAAAATGCCTTGTAAGCATGAGTGAATCATCTTTCAGATTGCCTAGTATAAAGTGATATACTTATATTAACTTGTCAACAATAACAAGAATCATGTCAAGATTATTTTTTGACATAGGCAGTCCCTGCACAAAATAAATGCTAATAACTTGCCACTTATAGTGCAGAATGCTGTGAGGATATAATAGAACAACAAGATGCATGTGCTCTGATTTTACATGTTGACATTTAAAACAATGAGAAACATAGTTTGTTATGTCTTTTTTAATTCCTCTCTAGAACTACTACTATTTTAGATCAACAAACATCTTTGTCACTCCTAGATGTCATAAGTTAAGAGTATTATGGAATTATTTCATGACTTTATCCTTAAGTCCTTTCCCAAAGGTATGCAAACTCTACCTTCGTATTTTAGGATTCCTTCATTTTAAAATTTGAATCCTTTATACCTTTTATCCTTAGGATTTTCCTCTAACACAACCTTAACATGTTGATAGTACAAATCAATTAACATGTGTTTATTTATCTCTTCTTTGAATCACGTCCTAAGGGTCACAATCACGGAAACATGCTTCCGATGAATTACTACATCTTTTAATCTATTATCTTTTCCTTTTATGTAACTTATATCAAAATCATAATGTGAAAATAATTTGATCCACCTACAATGTATTACATTCAAGTTGGGGTGTGTGAAGATATAATTCAGCCCTAAGTGGTCGGTTTTCAGTTTGAAAGGATTTCTCTATAAGTAATGCCTCCAAACTTACAATACGTGAACTATGACAACAAGTTATAAATTGTGGGGATCATAGCTCAACTCTTTCTACTCTCATATGTAATCACATGTTTATTTTGTATAAGTATTCCACCCAAACCTTAACAAGAGGCATCTGTTACCATGGTGCAAGCTTTCGTTGGTGTCCAGAACCTTAAAATAGGTGATATAGTTAATCTATATTTTAGAAAATTAAATTAATTATTGTATTTATTAGACAAACAAATTTATTATACTTTTTAAGTAGTGAAGTGATTGGAGCAATGACTCTTGAGAAGTATTTTACATTTTTTTTGTAGTGATTAGAAAGCCCCATGAAGCTTCTAACTTCATGAATGTTCTTAGGAGTTGGCCATTCTTTTATATCCTTTATTTTATATGGATCTACATATATTATCTATTTTTTATGATATGAACGAGGTATTGCGCTTCATTCTGATACAAGGAACAATTATAAACTTTTCCTTCTAATTTCCTCTTTTTGAGTATGTCCAACACTATTCTAAAGTGCTCATTAAGTTCTTCCATATTTTTGGAATAAATCAGAATGTCATCCAATTAAACGAGCATGAATTTGTCTAAGTAATCTTGAAAAATGTTTTTCATTAATTTCATGAATGTAGTAGGTGTATTCATGAGTCCAAATGGTAATACCGTGAACTTGTAGTGGCCATATATTGTCTTAAAAGAAGGCTTGTGTATATATTCATATTTTATTCTCCATTGATGGTAACATGATCTTAAATCAATCTTGGAATAGATTGATGCATCTCTCATTTGATCAAAGAGATCATCCATCCTTAGCAAAGGATATCTATTCTTTATAGTGGCTTTGTTAAGCATGTTGTAGTCAATTCATAACCTTAGTGTGCCATATTTATTTTTGACAAAAATGATTAGTTCTCCCCAAGGAGACACACTTGGTCTAATGAATCCTTTAGAAAAAAACTGATGTAATTGTGCCTTAAGTTCCACTAATTCAATTTTAGTTATTTGGTAATGAGCCTTTGAAATAGGTTCTGTTATAGGTTTGATATCTATTGTGAAATAAAATTCTTGTCTTGGAGGAAGTCTAGGTAACTCTTCTGGAATAACATCTTTGTACTCTTGTAATAATGGATATAATGTTAAAGAAGTGTTACCTTCTTCATTGAAATATGATATTTTAATTGTGAAAAGTGTAGACAAAAATAATAACGAACTTTAGGAATTATTCAATCCCGGTCTCATATTACTATTTTTTTATGGTTTTTAAGTGAAGAAAGTACTAATTAATCCATGTCTGTAGGTCATTTTACTTTACTTTCTGTCATCATTTCTGACCTCCTGCATCTATTCGCCTTGTTAGTTGTGCCATTTGGCATCGTTTTATCTTTGACTGGGGTACCTATCCCAGTACTAGGGCATCCCAGGTGCCCTGGTTATATTTGGGGCACCCTAAGACTTTTTACACTTTCTCACCACTTTATGGCACTTTTTAGCCATTTGAGCTTTCTATCTTTTTAGTGGTTGGCATTTTTGGGGTTAATTTTAAAATCAAAACAAGAGAACCATATAAATATAAATTTATGAGACCATAATGAGGGACCAAGCACTAAACACTACTATCATCACCTAAGGTTGCATCCATCAAAAGGATCCATTTGCATCCATCTAGCTCCATCACAAGGAACAAGGATGGTTCATCTACATCACATTGTATAAGAGGGAAGTTTATTCTATTCCATCCACCATTTTATTACATTTCTACACAGTTATTTCTCACTAATTTCACAAAGTGGGACTGACACAAGAGAACCTAGGGCATGATTGCACACACAAGCACATAAAAACTACATCAGGTCTGAGATGTAGTGCAATTTTTAGTTAATAAGTCCACCATTGTGGTTGTTGATGACATTTTGACCCCTTCATATGTATCTTTACTTTTTAGGGGTTTGATGCTTATCTTGGGGTTTCATAGGTCTCATCTTCATCATTGATTTGCAGCGACATACAACCGAGTTCAAGGACACTAGTGCGGCATGAAACAAAAACAAACGTCACTTAATGAGACCTTAGAGGAGGGTTTTAATTCATTTACGTAGACCAGGGCACCCAATTCTTAGACTTGGACATCTAAAAGAACCCATATCCCTCTCTAGGAGACCCAATCTAACCTACTGTTATGGATCTATGTTTTTTGGAGCTTCTGTGTGGTCATTCTTGCATTCTATTCATCTGGTCTTCACTGTGACATAGTTCCTAACAACCATCAAATCAACTAAGCTCTATCTAACCCTTTTTGCACTTTAGGGTTTCATATTTTCATAGCTTGGATTTCTTGGGTCATTTCCTTTATGCATTTATCTATTATTTACTGTTTTTATTACTTTATATTAACTTATAATAAATTCCACATTTTAGTTAATAATTTTAGTGAACCCCAAGTTCAACACTACCTTCCACTTAGGTATCTCTTTCTCTTCTTTACCATGGCTCACTCTTCTGATGATTTTACTGAGGCTCATATTAAATACATCAATGAACATATTGCTTAGAATAACCAAGATCTAAACTTACTTTTACATGCTTCTCATGAGGAAGCTACTGATTTGGTAGAACTTAATGCTTCTGTGGCCATCTCTACTTGGATGGTTTCCCAACTGCTTGTTTCCACTCTTCCACCCATTTATACCATTCTCGTTTTTGTTACCACTCCTAAAAATAATTTCACACCACCTCTTGTCTCTCATACATGGAAGGTTTCCTCCGTTGGTACTCAAGACTTAACATCTCTTTATCAATACCTTCAAGCGTAGATTCGTCAGTTACACCTTATTATTACATTTTCCATTTGTACCTACCATATCCACTTATTCGCTTCCTCCTAGTTTTGTCACTCCTAAGCTTCCCATTTTCAATCGGCTTGGTGACCCACAAGAGGATCTTAGAGCATTCCAGGTAGCTTGTCGTGACTTTGCAGTCGATCATATTCTTTTTTCTAAAATCTTTCCCCGTAGTTTCCATGATTATGCGATGCGTTGGTTTTACAACCAACTAGTTCATTGGGTTACTTCATTTACACATTTGGCCAATGATTTTATTACTCATTTTTCTATTAATATTGGCTCTAATATCTCTTATGCTCAATTAGCACAACTTAAACAGGGCTGTAATGAACACCTCACCAATTATGTGTTGAGATATAAAAAAACAATTTAGCTTAGATGTCAAATGTGCTAGCGGACTCTAGGATTCAAGACTTTCTCATTAAAAGTATTTTACCACCACTTCAGGAGAGTTTTCTCTTTGAGAACTCTCCTTCATTCAACCAAATTTTTCATGCTATTAAGCTCTATCAAACCAAACTTCTAGCGGTAGGAAAGATTAAATATTAGGAACAAGCTTTGTCTTCTGCTCATTTTCTAAACAAGACACCATTCAAGCCATCTAAAACTAAACCAAATGACTCCAAAATTACTATCAATGTAGTCACTACTCCTAAAGAGGTTCAGTCACCACCACCTAGGCATGCATTTACTAACTTTCCTATGGCCCCAAATATAAGATTACAACAACTTCTTGAGAGAAATCTTATCACACTTCCTCCACTACTCAAAGTAAACCCATCGTGACCCAAAGGTAAGAATTACAATGAGAACTTATGATGTGACTATCATAGATGTGTGGGACACTCGACGAATCGATGTTTCAAGATCTACACAATCATCCAAGATATTATTGATAACAATAAGATTGAGTTTTTGAATCCTATTGACTCTTCACCTAACACTGAAAAAGGTAAAACAAAACTCTTTAATAAGAGATCTCAAAAAATGTGACAAGAAAGTACCTTAATCTTCAGCTAATCATGCATACCATGTAGTGTCTCCTCCTGCTTCAGGGGACCTTAAATTTTTAGTTGCACATACTGATGCTTCACCACTAGTCATCTCTTTTTCTAGCCATGAATATCATGTAGCTTTTACATCTAATCACCTATATATCAAAACATCTATTGGCTCAATCCCTATCAATAATACTAAGGTTAACCCATCTTGGCATATTTGTGCATGTTCTATTCCATTTCTTCATGCCATCAGTTACCATCAATAAAAAATCAAATACCTTATAAACAAACCATATGGTATCATCAAACTACACGTTACAGTTGGTCCCCTCACTTTACTTGTCCCTTTCCTTGTTGGGAAAATAATCGATGGTTGTGACATGCTAGTTAGACTCAATTGGATTTGTAGGCCTCAATCCATTATCTCTATGAATCATTTACAACTCAAATTCATTAATAACAATCATGTTATCTCTATTAACAATGTACCCCAATCTATTCCATGGGCGTCATTTCCTCAAACATCTATTTGCACATCTTCCACTTCATCTAACACATTGAAATCTGTGTTAGCAAAAGTGAAATCTACTCCTAGTTTACCCACTCATACACCTTATGTGTGACATCACCGCTCCGCTAGTCCTACACATCGACATAGGCCCATTCCTAGGATAATTATTGCATCTCTACGTAGGTCACCACCTCATTTCATTCCACATGGGTGTCCATCATATCCGTATTTAGCTTCATGTAGATATCCATCACCTACACATTTTATTGCACCTACGCGGTCACCATATATTCATCCATCACATGGGCATAGGCTTAACTTGCCCACACAACACCTATCTACTATACCAACCTTAATAAAAAATGGTCAAACAATTTCATCACCACATTCATTGGATGAAGAACCTCTTTCCTTCACTGTCATTGGATAGGTCATTCACTCACACACACTTAGGGGGCATAACATTCATACAACCCCCTCAACCTAGCATCATTGAACATCACATCATAGTATACTACTAACCTGTGCATATTACATCCTCTTCAAATCATGCGCTCCTCACACTCATACTAGTATTGACAATTACCCAATGACACACTCTTGTGCTTTGGTTCACACTTGAATGTTGAGGGCATACTAAAAAAGAATCCCACATTGCACCATAAGCATTACACATCTTGCACTACATCTTACATTACATATTTTATACATCCCATCATAGTCTTTTATCATCAAATATACTATATACATCCACTTGTACGTGCTGCACTTACTACCCTATGACACACTCTAGTTCCTTGGCCCATACTTGACTGCCGGGGGTTTACCAATCAAATGGACCTTATCATACACACATGTTCATCACTTGAAATTCTATTTTTGAGACCTTATTAGGTTAGTGACATACACTATAGGTTAAATGGTCACTTATTCCTTCATTTTGTAGTGGTACACACTCTCGGCTACATCACCACTACCTCTTTTTGTCTCACTGTGATATATGCTTTATGATACATCATCATGCACTCATCTCTAGGTCGCATATCATGACACATATACACTCATCACAACGAGATATATACCACACACTTTTTGAACATTTCCCGATGACACACTCTCATTTTTGGCTCATTCTTGATTGCTGAGGGGGAATACTAAATGAACCTCATTGCATATAACTCAATTCACTCAGGGGGCACATGGATCCTATCATCCCTAGTACATTCCATTCCATCCATCCACAACATTCTACAACTTAATCTTGTGATTACACTTTCTTTTACATGTTCAATTTAATACACATGTTAGATAAATATCTTATATGCAATTATCTTTACCATACACACATGTGCGTTCATGTCCTTTTCTAGTTGCGATCAAATATACAAAGCTTCTACATGTAAAACCAATGCGTGACACACTACCTATTGGGGGCATCCACATTCATACACTACATGTTCTATTGTTTTATTTTGTACTTAGCACTTTCCATTATCAGGTTATACATGCTTTGAAATAGAGGCTATTTTTCTAACATGCTAATGGGTGTTTCATGTGTAGAATTTTTTATGCAGGGATATTTGCTTCCATACTTGACTTTTTGTGTGCTATTTCTTGTCTTGTTTGTGGGACTTTCCCTTATTGCGTGTACACACTTGGTTTTCTGTGGCCACTGCGACATTGAATTTCTTATGACACCATGAATGGTGTTCTATTTTTACAACCTAATTTACACGGTATATGATTATCTTTGAGTGGTCACATTATGTGATTATGTTCTAGCTTACAAATTATTTGTTTCTACATGCATGCTTGTTTGTACTAACACTTATTTTTCTAGCCACTTATTTGCATGTTCCTTTGTCTCTACCAAGCACATTCCCTTCCCCCTACAGGGCATAGTTCATTTTATGCCTCCGGTCCTCTTTTGGGATTGTATTATCCTATTAGTGACGTTGCATGTGTCTCTAAAGAGGGGGGAATCATTTGGGGTTTTACACACTATTTAACACTTTCTTTTGGTACAATTTAGTTCAATTTACATCCTTGACATTGTGGGTTATACAACGAGTGGGTTCTGACTAGTCTACGAACCCCATACATAGTGGATTTTACAGGAGAATTTGTCCTTAGCATTTTGGGGAGTAGTTACAGGTTAGAGGATACAACAGATTTCCTTCCTACACTACTTCAACCAATGGAGTTGGATCACCCTAAAATAAGGTAGTACAAATATCTCTTCATACATCTTTAGGGAAGCAGTTACATGTTGGTGAATAATACAACTTTCTTCCTACACTTCTCTGGCCAGAGTGGTGTGAGATCTGTCAACATGAATCTGACACTCTGATAATATTTCACCGGGAACTCCTCGTGCTATGATTATTTTAGTAATGCACAACTTTTGGTTTGGTGGTAGTAATTTGGAAACACAACAACAAACATAACACAAGAATACCATAGACTATGACAAAAAAAAGAATGATGACAAATCTGAAATACAACTGTAAAATATATTATTAACATGGAATTATTATTACAATCTCACCCATGAATTACTCCAAGTGTTACCAACTCCACTTGATTCCAACAATGGTTATGGGAGAAACTTCACAATTACTCCTCTTGATGACTTCCTTAACACACCTTCACAAGATTCCTTTATTCATAAAATAATTATTACAACTTTACTCTATGATAAATGAGAGGGGATGGCCTCTCTATTTATAGGAATTCAGGCTTATCCACCCTATCTCTAAGATAGGATAGGAAATCTCTTCTGGCCAATCATATTCCATGCCTAAACTCTTTCCTTTACATGTAGGCTTATCTTCTAAGATAAGATAAACCTTATCATCTCACATGGGTTCCACCTTTTTAGACTTTTCTACAAATAAAATACACAAAATATTTATGACATCACTCCTTGTCCTTATTACAAATATAATATTTCTAATTCCTAATCATGTAGACCCTACTTCTCTACTTACCCCAACTTTGACATTTTAACATTACCGGACCACTTACGACAAATATATACTTTTTACCACAACATTCCTTTTGTACTTTGACTGTTACCGTACTCTACTTTATTGGCGGCACCGTACTGACGGCACCGTTATCTTCTATTGGACGCCACTACTAATTATACTTAACAACATCTTATTCCTAAGACATACATTAATAAAATAGAAATTACGGAGGAAAATTTTAATGTCGACATTTTCCCCCTTCCTAGCTTCTACTCCGTCCTCGAAGTAGACTCTTATGGACATTCTGAAGTTGGTGCCTAGAAAATCTTTAACTTGTCATGGTTGACCCATTTCGTAATAGGAGTACCATCCAATTCCTCCAGTCGATATGTACCATTTTCATGCACAACTGCTATTTTGTAGGGCCCCATCCATTTGGGAAGAAATTTTCTCTGCCTTGTTTTTTTGTATTTGGAATCATATACTAGAACCGAGTCATTCACATGAAATGGAGACCAACGGATCTTTTGATCAAAGTATTCCTTCTGCTTCATTTTCTTCTTATAGCTTGTATCCTTTTCTATTTCCCTCATTTCCTCTAGCAAATGAAGATGAACCAACCTTTATTTTACTGAATATCTTTCATCCATCCTTTCATTTTTCATAACTCTCATAGTGGGAATATCAAACTCAATAGGAAGAATTGGATCAATGCCATAAGCCAACTGAAATGAGGAGTATCTTGTTGCTGACTTTGATGTTGCCTTATATGCCCACAATGCTGTATGAATCCTTTTATACCATTTATATACCTGCAAGGCTGCATCTTTTGCTAGAATTTGACATAACACAAAATTTGTTCGTTCCACCTGTCCATTTGTGCTTGGCTAGTATGTTGTTTCCTTCCTGTGTTTAATAGAAAACTTGTTGACTAGGGCTTCTACCACCTCATTAATGAAGTGGCTTCCTTGATTTGTTACAATTCCTAATGGGAAACCAAATCTAGTGACAATGCGTTCATGTATGAACCTTGCCACTTCATCCATGGAAGTTGTTTTCAATGGTCTAGCTTCAACCCACTTGGTTAAATAATCTGTGGCAACTACAATATACTTATTTTGGTGTGGGGTAGTTAGAAGTGGACCTACAATATCTATTCCCCACTTTTAAAAGGGACCAAGTGGAAGAATAGGGCATATGGAGCTGATGAAGTCTTACGGTTACCATGTGTTTGAAAAATATCACATGTCTTACAATAATTATAACAATCTCTAAAAAGAGTGGGCCAGTGATAACCTGCATCCAAGATCCTTCTTGCTGTAAGTTGTCTAGAGAAGTGTCCTCCACATGTACCATTGTGGAATTATTCTATTAGCTCCTTCCCTTGATCACGTCCAACTACCCTCTTGTACTGTCCATCAGGTCCTATCTGAAATAATAATCCATGCAGAATAGAATATGGACGACTGGCTTGAGTAATCTTCCTCTTAATCTTTACATTGGCACCATCAGGAAACTTGAATTCATTCAGATAATTCCAAATATATATGTATTCACTAGGGATTGTGTCAAGGGATAACAATCTGGGAAATCATCATCATCACAAAATGAACCTAAACCATCATAGGCTCGAGAGAGTGCATCTACATTGACATGCTTCTTTCCTAGCCTATCTATAATATCAAATTCAAATTCTTGTAGCAAAATTATCCATCTTGCTATCCTCCCTAATGGGTTAGGCTTATTTACAATATATTTTAGAGCCTGATGATCTGTACAACTATAAATTTCTACCCTAGCAAGTAATTTCTAAACTTCTTTACATAAAAAAATGATAGCTAGAGTCTCTTTTTCAGTTACAGTATAATTCACCTCAGTACTGCTCATTTGTATGCTCCTAAAGTAAACTGGATGATCATTCCCATTTTCATCCTTTTGGCTCAGAGTACTTCCTAGTGCTGCATCTGAGGCATCAGTATACATAATGAATGGCTTGCTCCAGTCTAGATTCTTTAAAATAGGTGAAGACACAGGGCTTCCTTCAGTTGTTCAAAAGCTTCATGCACATTATTTCCTGGTTCATAAGTAACATCCTTCTTCAAGAACTAGGTTAGTGGCTGTGTAATCTTTGAGAAATTCTTGATGAACCTTCTATAGTAACCCACATGGCCTAAAAATGATCTCAACTTACTTCTATTCATATGAAATGGTAACTCTTTGATTTTTAAAACTTTATCAGGATCAGTACCAATACCATATCTGGATACAACATGCCCTAACAAAATTCCTTTAGAACATCCAAAGACACACTTTGTAGGGTTTAGTGAGGCTTGTGCTTCATCTGACCTTTGAAATGTTGTCTCCATCTAGTGCAGGCGGTCCATCTTGCTCCCATAGATGTAAAAATCATCCAGAAATACTCTGATGAGGTTCCCAATGTAGGGTCCAAACACCCTATTCATCAAATGCTGGAATGTTACCAGAGCATTACACAACCCAAAAGGCATAACTCTATAAGAAAAACATTCCCCAAGGAGTGGTGAACGCGGTCTTTAGCTGATCTTTCTCCGCTATACGAACTTGGTTGTATCCACTATATCCACCAGTAAAACTACAACACTCCTGGCCAGCTACTTCGTCCAAGATCTGATATGAGAATGGAAGAGGGTAATGATCCTTCTTTGTTGCCTTGTTGAGCTTCCTATAATAAAAAAAATGTGTAGCTTCCCATTCTTTTTTATTGAGATCACAATGGGAGAAACCCATTTTGAATTCTCCACAGCAACTATGAATCCTGCATCAAGCAACTTATCTATTTCTTCTTTTATAGTCTTGGAAAAATTAGGATTCATTCTATATGGCATTTGCTTTATGGGCTTAGCACCATCTACCAACTCAATAGAATATTCTACCCAACTTACTTGATGGAGTTCCTTGTAATCAAAAGTGAATAGGTGTATGTACCTTTGAAAGAGCTGGAGGTAGCATTCCTTCTCACTCTCCATCACAACATCACCAATCTTTATTTGTTGGAGACGATCAACAATTTCTTCTTCAGATAATATTATGGATTCATGAGTCGGTGTGACTGGAAGGATATCCATGATTGAAACATCAACCTCACTTTCTTCATCTTCTGTGTTCACTTCACTGGTACTAGAGTAATCAGAGTATGTCCAATCATCAGTTTCATCACTTGAATCTATAGGTTCGGCCTTATGATGCCAATGGATCACATTTATCTTCACCCTCTCTGCCACATCCAAGTGTCATGAAGCCTTCATTCCAGTAGTTTCTTACATGAACTCTCCTTAGCCATGGTCTTCCCAACAACATTGGGTACGCAACAGTACCATTTTTCATCACCTGAAAGTCTACCACACATACAACACCCATAACAAATATTGTCACATTTGAAACTACACCTTTTGGTTTAGTTTTTCCCTTATTTAATTACCTTAACATAAGTGTTGAGGGGTGATCAATTTTTAAACCCAACATATTCATTACAGACTCGGTCATTACATTAACTACAACACCTCCATCAACTAAGACATCATGAATTGAAATACCATTACATAATACCTCAGCTTGTGGAGCATAGGGATCCACCTCTACCTCCAAAATAGGGACCTCAACCTCCTTCCTTCATCGAGCATTGAGTCCACTTCGCAGCTCCCGCCTCTTCTCAGAAGACATAGCCAAGAGTTGACCATATGTAATATTTGCAGGCCTTTTGGATAGATCTTCTAAGATGGACTATGGTCCTTGTCCCTGTGAAATCAGAAAATCCTACACACCCAACTTTCTTCTCCTATGTTTCTTACTAGTTTCTCCTTTCATCTTCTTAGGATCATTTCCATCTTGGTTATCTTTTTCTTTCTTTCTTTTTGTTACAAACACATCTACTTCATTATTTATGCTCTTATCTACTACATCAAAAGAATTCACAGGTACTTTTCCTTTATCATTATCTCTTGTACCAGATGTAGAAGCTCTATCTTGACAATTATACTTATAATGACCCTTTTTATAAGAACCATAACATACGACTTCAGAAATATTTCTTTTTGGACCTCTATCTCTTCCCTCGAGAACTAAATTCTTTTCCTCGAAGAAGATTAATAGTTAACTGGCCCATCTTCCTGAGCAGATCTTCATACTCAGTAGATGTACTAGGAGAAAGATTTGTGCTCACCGAGAGTGGTTGTGGATTCTGGACCAAAGGTGCTGGTGTAGGCTCTACTTTAGCAACAATTCCTTTGGGCTCCTCTTCCATGCTTTCTTCTTGTCTTCTTGCAATCTCCTTTGCTTGTTCAATGGTAGCTAGGTGGTCATACTTCACTCGTTGTCTGATCTCTGGCTTCATCCCAAGAATGAAGTGCTTACAGAGGAGATTATCCATGCCATTCATCAACCCATCCGCTAATCCTTCCTTCCGGATCTGGGCATCGAGCTTCCTCCTTAGCTCTAGAACACGAGCATGATAATCTCTTATCTTCTATTTCTCTCCTTGGGCTAGCTTTGTGATCTCGATCATGAGATCTGCATATTTCTGTTGTTCACCAAATTCTTCAAGAAAACTTTCAGTTAATAAATCCCATGAGTTTTTCACATTATCACCTAGTGTTTCAAACCACCTAAGGGCTGAACCATCCAAAAAGGTAGGAAAAAATTCAGTCCATTGTTCCCTTCTTATGAGGCCATTACAAATACAATATTGTTTAAACTCTTGAATGAAAGAGGAAGCATCTTCATTAGATTGGGCTGAAAAAACAGGAATCTTCCCTATTTTTAAATGTAACCACAATGAAATACCAACTCACAAGTACAATCAGTAAGACTTATGTGCACAAATAATTGGACTCACTACAATAGAAAGTGACTTTACACCTTTCTACAGTAAAATAGGAATGACCACGGTAATACTTGACTTACTACGGTAAAAAATGACTTTACTGTGGTAAACACTATTTATGGTAAAAATGAAGTTACTGGGGTAAACACTATTCACGGTAAAAAATGAAGTTACTGTGGTAAATACTATTCATGGTAAAAAGTGACTTTACCATGGTAACTACTATGCACAGTAAAAACAAGGTTACCCTCCAAATGTTTTCTGACTAAGTGGGAATATCTCTCCAGAAAATCCACCAACGAGGAATGGTCCCGACAACGGAACCAAAATGTCAACATGAATCCGGCACTCTGATAATATTTCACCAGGAACTCCTCGTGCTATGATTATTTTAGTAATGCACAATTTTTTTGGTTTGGTGGATAGTAATCTGGAAACACAACAACAAACATAACACAAGAATACCATAGACT
The DNA here is from genome assembly GCA_019776745.2 of Taxus chinensis. NCBI lineage: Eukaryota > Viridiplantae > Streptophyta > Pinopsida > Cupressales > Taxaceae > Taxus > Taxus chinensis. The sequence goes on from CM034148.1 coordinate 701,549,765, forward strand.
ATGACAAAAAAAAGAATGATGACAAATCTGAAATACAACTGTAAAATATATTATAACATGGAAATTATTACAATCTCACCCATGAATTACTCCAAGTGTTACCAAACTCCACTTGCCTTCCAACAATGGTTATGGGAGAAACTTCACAATTACTCCTCTTGATGACTTCCTTAACACACCTTCACAAAGAATCCTTTATTCATAAAATAATTATTACAACTTTTCTCTATGATAAATGAGAGGGGATGGCCTCTCTATTTATAGGAATTCAGGTTTATCCACCGTATCTCTAAGATAGGATAGGAAATCTCTTCCGGCCAATCATATTCCATGCCTAAACTCTTTCCTTTACATGTAGGCTTATCTTCTAAGATAAGATAAACCTTATCATCTCACATGGGTTCCACCTTTTTAGACTTTTCTACAAATAAAATACATAAAATATTTATGACATCACTCCTTGTCCTTATTACAAATATAATATTTCTAATTCCTAATCATGTAGACCCTACTTCTCTACTTACCCCAACTTTGACATTTTAACATTACCAGACCACTTACGACAAATATTTACTTTTTACCACAACATTCCTTTTGTACTTTGACTGTTACCGTACTCTACTTTATTGGCGGCACCGTACTGACGGTGCCATTATCTTCTATTGGACGCCACTACTAATTATACTTAACAACATCTTATTCCTAATACATACATTAATAAAATAGAAATCACAGAGGAAAAATTTTAATGTCGACACATCGTCCAATACAACCCATGTACCTTAGATCCTTTTCTAGCATCCTTTCTCTCAGCATGGATCAGGTGCACATGTTACTATTGTAATTGTCTTTGATACTTCACAATAATCCGACATTTCTGAGCTATTTAGCATGCAATTTTTTCCGAGTAAACCATGCTAATACTCCGAGCTTACTTGATCAATCTTGATCCATATTATAGGTCTATCAATATCACAACCAACGACCTTTTGCATGCTTTGCTACATCTGGATCTGTTTGAAGCATAGTGTGCATAAACAACATGGACAACATTACACGGAAGCATTCACACCTCATGCCTACATGCAGGTACATCACATACTTTGAGCAGCTACACATGTGTCTCTGCATCTAGGTTCACTCAATCACCACTTTGGACCCTCTCAGAAAATTCATTAATTTCCATGCTCCACTGTTTTCTCATTCCAGACTTTGTGTTGTCCATCGACACTGCATTCTTACCATCACAGTCTACATGGACATCAAGTACACATCTCTAGCAACTCTGATAGTGTGACTCAATAATTTTCCCTGTCCACATCAGAAAGTGGGGCTACCACCTATAGACACAAAATCACTTGACTAGTAGCCATAGGTAAATCTTGCTCTCACACTTTCGACTCCATCACTGAGTTTTTGAGTGGAAGCTCAGGGTACTAATTAACTCCATGTCCTATGGTCATTTTACCTGGCTTTTAACCAGCACTTCCGAACTCTCGCATCTACGCACGCCAGGAAAGAAACCACAACATAACGTTTCAAGATAAGATTTGATCTGGGGTGCCCTGATCATTTTTACACTTTTTGGGTACTTTTTAGATGTTTGAGTTTTCTATTTTTTTAGAGGTTGGGATTTTTATAGCTAATTACAAAATTAGAAGAAGATAACCATATAAACATAAAGTTATGAGACCATAATGAGGGACTAAACACTAAGCACTACTATCATAACCTAAGGATTACATCCATCTAGCTCTATCACAAGGCACAAGGCTAGTTCATTTGCATCACATTACACATGAGGGAATTTTATTCTATTCCATCCACCATTTTATTACATTTCTACACATCGATGTTTCTCACTAATTTCACAAAGTGTGAATGGAACAAGAGAAACTAAGGCATGATTTCACACACAAGCATATAAAACTACGTCAGGTCTAAGATGTAGAGCAACACTCAATTAGTAAATCCACCATTGTGGCTGCTGAGGATAGTCTGACCCCTTCATATGCATATTTCTTTTTTAGAGGTTTGATGCTTGTCTTGGGGTTTTTCCAGGTCTCATCTTCATCAGTGATTTTTAGTGACATACAACTGAGTTCAATGAAACTAGTGTGAAAGGATGTGAACCCAAGTGATCACTTAACAACACCTAAGAGGAGGGTTTTGGGTCATTTACGCAGACCATGGTACCCAATTTTTAGACTAGGGCACCCATAGGTGCCCTTGTCCCTCTCTAGGAACCCCAGTCTAACCTAATGTTCCAAATATGTGTTCTCTAGAGCTTATTTGTGTTCATTATTGCATTATGTTCATTTGGTCTTCATTGTAACACAATTCCTAACAACCATCATATAAACAAAGCTCTATCTAACCCTTCTTGCACTTTAGGGTTTCATATTTTCATAACTTATATTGCTTGGGTCATTTCCTTTATGCATTTATCTATTATTTATTGTTGTTTTTAATATTAGATTAACTTAGAATAAATTCCACATTTCAGTTAATCAAAAAGCATGCGACCTTTGTTCTTAACCTTTTTGAGCTACATTGCATAAATCTACCTTACTTCAATATCTCTTTTTACGCCTTGAATGACTAATGTTTTCTATAGGTCATCCAAACATTTGATTTATTTTTTAAAGTAGTTCACAGTTACCGTGAGTTGTGATAGCTAGTTGAATAATATTATCACATCATATGAAACTAGAGGAACCATGTACATGTGTATTTCTATTGTAAAACTCGGCAGCTCCAATGCTGTGCCAAATAGGCATTGGTTTACCATGTGGAAAAAGTTGTTCCCATATTGTACATTCCATGATTTCTTCATATAACTAGCTTTTGTTTTTAAAATTTTAGCTAACTTCTTAGAAACGAAACATTCAGTAGCACCAATATTAAAAATAATTGTCACAGGTAGTCCATATAACTTACCTGGTACTTCAATAGGTGTGGCTTATTTTTCAGCTTGTCCATTTGCTACTATAACATGCATTATTTTCAAAGGGTTTCTCTCTTTGTTCTTTAAAGGAAAAATATTTTTGTAGTGATCACCACCACACTTAAAGAATCTTGAAAAATGGTCATTTCCTTTCAGTTTTATTTTCATTCACCGTTGTACTGTTCTTTCTAACTTTCTTAGTATTCATAGTAGGCTTTGTTGCTATACTTTTCTTCCCATTTTGGATTTATTGCCAACCTTTTTCCACTAGGTTTTATTTGGTGCTAGTGGTGATGGTGAACTAAAATTTTTCTTCCTTTTCTCATTATGGTGAGCAGATATAGCCTACAAATTCTACTCTTGGTAGATTTCCTTTTTGAATACAGCCTCCATGGTCAAAGGACCATGTAAATCAACTTCACCACCAATGATTGGATTAATTCCCATGATGAAATTTCATATATGGAAGTTCACATATTTCTAGTACTGTGGAACATATTTTAACAACTTTGTAAACTTTTCCCTGTACTCAGCTACAGTCAACTTGCCCTGAACTACGTTCTAAAATTTTGACATCTTTTGGTCACAGTACAACCGTGGTAACCAATGCTATCTAAAATAGAATTTGAACGGATCCAAGATTATGTTAGCTACATCAAACCCCATTTATACCTTCTGTTTGTCCCACCAATATGAAGCCTCATTTTAGAGTTGATCAATACACCAAACAACCTTATTTTCTTCAAAAAAGTTCCTAATGGTCAAATATTTCTCCATCTCATTGAGCTAATTCTTAGCTCCATCACCTAGAGTTGTTCCATCAAATTTTGGTGGAATGATACACACGAATGGTCTAGGTGAAGAATCAACTCACTATAATGATCTAGATCCTATTGTCTTCACGTATTTCCACGTTGATACATATTTTGGAACCAAAAAATAGTTCCCTTTATGGGGAGTTTTTTTCATTGGTTTATTCAATAAAATAATCACCTTTGAAGTAATGTTCTGATGGTACTTTGTGCTTCATTTTAAACTTTGAGAGAAATCTGGTTTGTTTTTTGTCTCTATCTTATCTACATTTTTTTTTACATTTGTTTGTCTAGTTAATTTAAAATAGGCTCATAAACTTATCCAAAAAATAGGTGCCAATGCTAGGAATTGGTTTTCTTTGGTTCATTCACTGAGTTTCTTTCCTTTGAATACTACTTTAAAGGTTATTTGTTATCGATTTTTAGTTTTGAGAGAACTATGCTTTTTCTGTTGTCTCATCTTATTTGAGATTTGTTTGCATTTTTTTGGCTATTTAATTCAATATTTTCCTATTGCCTTAGCCAAAAAATCAACCTAGTGTTTGGGAAATGTTGTTCACTGGTTCATTTACTAAAATCCATGGGGTGACAAAAATTCACCTATTTAATGAATAAAAGATGAAAATTATAAGTAAGGAGGAGGCATGGAAATTTAGAAAGTGAAATTGGTCCTTATAGCTATGCCTAATGAGGTACCCATTGATTTATCAATTTTTTTTGTAAAACCCTAGATATACTATTTAAGAGTCACATGCAATAATATAACAATGGCGTAAAAAATATGACACAAGCAATAAGAAAACTAATTTAAAACCCTAAGTGCAAGAAAGAGGAGAAAATAATTAGATGATTCACACTAATTCTGAAGGTGTGTAAAGATGGGAAACTTCTGGAACTATAACACAAAGTGTTGCAACCGAACCCAAAAAATTACAGAAGTATTGGAATATGAAGGACCATGGCATTAGGATTGGTACTGGGGCGCCTAGGTGCTAGATACCCTAACTGGGCACTAGGGTCTACACAAAACCTTAGAAAATGGTTTTTTTAGGGTTACTAGATGTTTTTTGACCTTCACCTTTGATCACCTTTGTGTCACACTAAGTTCACAAATGTTTCATGTAACCTGCAATGAAAGAGATATCTTGTAAAACCCCAAAACATATGAAATACTTAAAAATAAAATATGCAAATGGGGAATTAGAGTGACCCCAAAGGTCACCCAACTGAGTGAACTTATGATCCATGCATTGTCCTACCATTCAAAATCCATATAGTTCTCTGTGTGTGTAGAATCATGCCCTAGGTGGATATTGTGCACAATACACTTGATAACAAGAAATAGCTAGATGTAGAAGATGTAAATAGATGTGTGCATGGAAAAATTAACTTCCCCTCCTATGAAGAGTATACAGAAGAATACAGCCCCTTAACCCTTGGATGGATGTTTTGATGCTCTTGAAATTCCTTTGGATGCAACCTTAGGTGATAGTAATAGATGCTTAGAACTTGGTCCTTTAATTTTATCGCAGAACATTGTATTTATATGATTCCCTTGTTTGAATTTTGTAATTAACCACTAAAAGGCCTACCCATAAGAAAAATGATGCCCAATGGCTAGAAGAGGCCCAAAAGTGACGAGAAAGATATAAAGAGGCTAGGGGTACCCATAGGGGACGAGGGCACATAGACACTAACATCCTAGCTGGGTGTTGGTGTCCACACTTAGAAACGATGGAGTAATAAAATTTATACTAGGTAATAGGGTGTCCAAGGCCAAAAAGAGAATAAGAAAGAAAATAATTAGATCAAAGAAAATGGTTAATTAGTATTTTTCTTGCTTAGGAATCATATGAATGCAAGTACGTGATTAGGACCTAGAAATGTACCCAAGTGCATGATTTTGTGTCTACATTTGCTCCCACTTTATTTTGTTGAGGAAAATATCGATAACATAAAGTAGATAAGAGATGTGTACTTGATAACCATGTAGATCGATGAAAAAATCATGTTGAGGAGAATATAAAAAGCATGGAGTGAATAACATGAAATGTGGAAGCTAGAGGAAAGGGGAAGTGAAAATGATCCTAGGGGTGAAGCGTATGCAATGTGTCTTGTTGTACCTATTTTCCTTGTTGTGCTTGATGTTAGTGTAAGGTTGCCTCTTGTTGTGTATTAAGGATAAACCTGTAAAAGAAGAGAAAAAGAGTAGTCAAATATGTGTATAGAAAAATTTCAAACCAAATGTATGAAAAGTGTAAAATTATGAAAAAATGTGAAAAATTAGTAAAAGGAACATGTGCATCTAATCCGTGAAGAGTGAAAATGATAGAAAAGTGTACTGAAATGCTGATGAAGAGATATTTTTTCAGGAGATCGCACGCTAAGTGCGAGTTTTTGGGGTGATATCACACCATTAAAGAAGAAGTGTAGGGAGAAAGGTCTAGTGTTATTCTCCATCCTTTGACTGTTTCCAAAAATTGATACACCACTATAGATGGTGTGATCCTATCTTTCTCAAGTTTGATCTAGTTTGACCTAAGGAAAATAAAAACATGGAAATAGAATGCATTCTGCTTGCTGAAGGACAATGCATGTAATGTAAAACTACTCTCAAAACTGTTGAAAACTATGTTGATTGAAGAAAAACTATGTATCCAACCTTAGTCATAGGTGCCAAAGAAGGGTCAGAAGCACCTAGGCACCCATGTCTGAATCTAGGCAATTGTGTTTGTGTTGAACCAAATACCCAAGTCAGAATCTAGGCCATACTATTACTATGTTTGAGCTCTGTTTATGTTTTGAAGTGTGTTGTATAGGGTGAATGATTCACCCAATAGATGCCCCCCTCATTTGGGGTGCAATCAACGTCTCTAGGAGGATGTGGTCCAAAAGAGGACCCAATGCTGAAATTATCTGACATGACACTAAACTGATACCGATATATAGGAGGGAATGTGCTTGGTGGAAACCAAGGAACATGCAAATTATGGATAGGAAACAAGTGTTAGTGCAAATAAGATAAGCATGCATATAAAAGATAATGGGTAAGATAGAAAGCAGGAAGACAATGTAGACTGCAAGAATTGGATTGCAAACATGGGACATTGCTCACAATGTCACAAGACAACTAGGGCTGAAGAAGCCAAAAGTATACAAGTAGTGAACAAACAAGACATAGGGAAAAGCTGCAAATAATGCATAAATAGAAAACAAATGTCATGAGTATCAAAAAACCATGGAAATAGTTCCTTTTAAATTGGCAAATAGTTTGTTGCAAAGGGGAAAGTATGTAAAACATGAAGCCAGGTAAAAGAAATAATAGAGTGTGATTAGGAGTAGTCCAGAAAGTAGGAAATAATGGACCAATGGTGCGAAGTAAATAGTTCATCAGCCATAGCAAAGAAAATGTAATGCACACAAATCAATAACCAACTAAACGGCATGTGTAACATAGAAAATCATCCATGACATATTAGCCCTCCTTACTAGCGTGAAATTTAAGAAACCGTGTCACCATAGTTTTGAGTAATGTAAGCACATGAATGACCTGTTAGCATTTTAGAAAGATAAAAAAGTATGTAAAAATGTGTATGATCTGATATGAAGTAGTGTGCTAGTAAGAATAAATATTAATATATAATGTGAAACAATAGAACATGTGATGTGTAAAAAATTAGATGCCCCAGGAGCCATTGTGGGACTGGTAAGAGATAATATGCCAAACATACATGTTTTGTGTAAATATCTATGTAAAGTATGCATTCAAAACTAGAAGGCAAGTGAATGCACATGTGTATATAAAAAATATAATGACATACAATGTATCCATCTAGCATGGTAATCAAAGTGTACATGTAAGTATAGGTAAGCAAGAACAATATGCAACAAAGATATGCAATATGGTATGTATGAGTGTAGTGGAATAATATGCAAGGTGAATGCAATATGAGCAACCTTCCCATTGAGTGAATGTATGTATGAATGAGATGAGGTTCATTTATAAAAGATCCCTTGACAGTAAAGAATAAACCTTAGAACAAGACTAAGTCATCGGGAAATAGTTTGAATTGTGTGCTAGAAAGATATGGTCAACAAATTATAGAGTGTAAACAATGAGTGAGTGTGGTGAGGTTCATTTCAAATTTAGACCCTCAATAATTGAGTATGAACTATTTAACTAGAGTGCGTCATCAGGAAGTGTGTTGTGATGAACGTACGCTAGAAAGATGTGTCGTGAATGTTCTGAGTGTGGAATTTTTCATGTGTATGATGTTAGGTTCATGTATGTATTATGCTCTCAACAATCAAGTGTGAACCGTAGCACAAGAGTAGGTCATAGGGTAATGACAATACAATTGTATGAAGATGTGTAATGATGGTTAGATAGATATTTAGATATTAAGTACAAAGCATCAATTGCATGAGATGATATAGACATGAAATAGAAATGCAAAGGGGGAAGCTATGATGCCCCCCAAGTATGTCAATGATGGGGAGCTATGTGATGATGTAAGAAAGACATTACGATGACCGAGGAGTTTTAAATGTATTATAAGAAAGAATACTATTATCACTATGGTGGGTAGGATGAAAAGTAGGATCAATGCTGAATGCAAGGTCGAACGGAGGAAGTAAAAAGAAGCCATCTAGAATTTTCTTATCTTGCATAGCAAGTGGTTTCTTGTTTTGTAACGCCATAGAATACTTGAGAGGGGGAGATTTTGGTTGCTTTTTTTTGACTTGATAATGATGTAGATGACTTAGTATGAGGAGGTAATGAAAAATGGACCTTGAGAGGTGGTTGCTTAGTTAGAGTGGGTTGAATAGGAAATACTTGACTAGCTGAAAAATTCATATTAGAAGTGATAGCATGATGTTCATGAGACATAGAATGAGAAGATTTAGGAACCCAATTGGATGTAGCATTCGTAGATAGGCATGCATAAAAATGTTGTGCAGTGAATGAGAGAAATCCTTGACACTAAAGATGCTTGATTCTTTTTTTTAAAACATAACATTCATTGTCATTATGTCCATTGATTCAATGATAATTGCAATATGGATGACCTTGATAGTTTGCAAGATGGTAAGGAGGATAACCTTCAGTAGATGGAAAATTGAACAATTGATTTCTAAAGATATCAGTAAGAATATAACGCTTCTAAGCATTGTGATCAAACGTGAGAGGATCCAGTCATGGGAAGACTTGAGGCTCATTGATATGAGCACATGTAGAAGACATAAAATGAAGGTGAGGAGAAGAACTAGCATGAGCCTGAGAAGCTTCCTTAAGATGTTGGATTTTAGATTTAAGAGAGGTAATCATGGATTCCATAGCCTGAAATTTGAATTCAAATAAAGTATGCAAAGCTTGAATTGACTCCAACATGGGTTTAATGGGATGGAGGATCATGAAGACTAGGGTTGTCGGAAAGATGATAAAAAATAACACTCACTTGATGTGGAAACGTATCTCTAGGGAGATACATGGTTTCTAAGGATTTTTTCAGAACATCCTTGCAATTAGGATGCATTTGAATTAAATCATATAGATAAATTTGAGGAATTTTGTGAGCCAATATAGAAGAAATATTAGTATCCCAAGAGTTCTCAAATGAGACAGGTTTACCAAATGATTTAACAAAAAATAACTTTTTTTGTAAAACTTTAGATAGGCTATTTAAAATACGCATGCAATTATATATCAATAAAGTACAAAATGTGACACAAGAAATAAGAAAAGTAATTTAAAACCCTAAGTGCAAGAAAGAGGATAAAATAATTAGTTGATTTACAATAATTTTGAAGGTGTGTGAAGCTGGGAAATTGTTTAAAGTAGAACACAGAGTGTTGCAACCAAATCTAGAAAAATTGTAGGAGTGCTGAAAATGGTAGGACCAGGGAACCAAAGACTCTATATGGGTGCTAGGGTTTATGAAAATCCTTAGAAACTAGTTTTCACAGGGTCACTAAATATTCATTGACCTTTCCCTCGTATTAAGTTCATAGATGTTGCTTATAAATTACAATAAAAGTTATATCCTATAAAACCACAAAACACATCAAATCCTTAAAAAAAGATGCAAATGGGGAGTTGGATTGACCCTGACGGTCACCCAAATTAGTGAACTTATGATCTAGGTATTGCACTACATTTGAGACTCCATGTAGTTTTGCATGTGTGTGTAGAATTGTGCCCTAGGGGGATCTTGTGCACAATGCACTTGATAGCGAGAAATAACTAGATGTAGAAGATGTAAATAGATGCATCCATGGAAAAATGAACTTCCCCTCCTATGAAGTGTATGCATAAGAATGACATCCCTTGTCCCTTGTATGGATGTTAGATGGATGATTTGATACTCTTAAAATGCCTTTGGATGCAACCTTAGGTGATAGGAATAGATGCTTAGAGATTGGTCCTTTATTTTGATCACATAACATTATATTTATATGATTCCCTTATTTGAATTTCGTAATTAACCACTAATAGGCTGAACCATAAGAAAACAAGATGCCTGATGATTAGAAGAGGCCCAAAATTCATGAGTAAGATATAAAGAGGTTAGGGGTGCCCAAAGGGGATGGGGGCACATGGGCACTGGCATCTTGAATGGGCGCTGGTTTCATAACTCAAAAAATGTGGAGTAACAAAAGTTAGACTAGGAAATAGGGTGTGTAAGGCCAAAGAGAGAATAAGAAAGAAATCAAAAAGGCCAAAGATAGTGGTCAATTAGTATTTTTATTGCTTAGGAATCATATGAATGCAAGTATGTGATTAGGACCTAGAAATGTACCTAAGTGTGTGATTTTATGGCTGAATTTTCCCCCACTTTATGTCGTTGAGAGAAAGATCAATAACATAAAGTAGATAAGAGATGCGTACTTGATAACCATGTAGATCGATGGAAAAAGCGTGCTGAGGAGACAAAAAAAACATGGAGTGAATAACATGAAGCATGAAAGATAGAGGAAGGGTGAAGTGAAAGTGAACCTATGGGTGAAGTGTATGTGATACATCATATTGTACTTGTTGTCATTGTTGTGCTCAATATTGGTGTAAGGTTTCCTCTTGTTGCATATAAAGGATAAAATGCAAAAGAAGAGTGAAAGCGTAGTCAAATATGTGTATAGAAAAATTTGATCCAAATTTATGAAAAGTGTAAAAGTATGCAAAAATGTGAAAAATTAGTAAAAGGAACATGTGCAATTGATTCGTGAAGAGTGAAAAAGATAGATAAGTGTACTAAAATGTTGACGAAGAGAGATTTTTTTGGGAGATCTCACATTAAGTGTGAGTTTTTGGGGTGATCTCTCGCCATGACAGAATAAGTGTAGGGAGAAAGGTCTAGTGGTATTCTCCATCCTTTGAATGCTCTCAAAAATTTATACACCAATGTAGATGGTGTGATTCTGTCTTACTCAAGTTTAATCTAGTTTAATCAAAGGAAAATAGAAAAATGGAAATAAAATGCATTTTTCTTACTAGAGGATTGTTCCTGTAGTGTAAAAATTCTCTAGAAACTGTGTTGAAAAGGAGAAAAACTATGTATCTGACCCCTGGTCATAAGCACTTATGAAGGGTCAGAACTGCCTAGGTGCCCATGGGTGAAACTAGGCGCTAGTGTTTGTGTTGAACTAAAGACCCAAGTTAGAATCTAGGCCGTACTGTGACTGTGTCCAAGCCCTATTTTTGTGTTGAACTGTGTTATATAGGGTGATTGATTCACCCAATGGATTCCCTCCCTCATTTGGGGTGCATGCGAAATTTCTAGGAGGATGCAACCCAAAAGAGGAACCGACGTTGAATTGATTTGACATGACGTTGAACTAATACCAGTATATAGGAGGGAATGTGTTTGGTAGAAACCAAGGCACATGCAAACAATGGCTTAGAATTTTTTTTTAGTGAAAACAAGATAATCATGCATATAGAAGACAATGTGTAGTTTAACAAGCAAGAAGACAATGTAGACTGCGCAAAGTAGGTTGTAAACATGGCACATCACTCATAATTTTTCAAGACAATCAGGGCCAAAGTGGAAAAAAACATACAAGCAGTGAACAAGAAAGTCATAGGTAAAATCCCACAAACAATGGAATATAATGGAAAACAAGAGAAAGAAAAGTGTAATAGAAAACCATTATAGAAAATAGTTCTTGCGAAGAAAATGCTGCACATGAAGCACCCATTAGCATGTTATAAAGATAAAAGTATGTCAAAGCATGTATAATACGATATGAAGTAATGTGTTACTAATAATAGAAATCGGTATATAACAAAATAATAACAACCGTGATGTGTACAAAAGTGGATGTCCCCAAGAGCCACTATGGGATTGGTAAGAGGTACAGTACAAAAAATCCACACTACGTGTAAATATCTGTGTGAACTCTATATTCACAACTAGAAGTAAAGTGAATGTGTATGTGTATATAGAAAAGATAATGACATACAATGTATCTGTATAGCATGGTAAACAAAGTGTAGATGTGAGTATAGGTAAGAAAGAATGAGGTGCAACTAATATATATATATATATATATATATATATATATATATATATATATATATATATATGATGTGTATGAGTATAGTAGAATGTTATGTAAGATGAATGTAGTGGGAGAAACGTGCCCATCGAATGAATGTGTGTATGGATGAGATGAAGTTATTTTCTAAAATACCCCTCGACAGTCAATAATGAACCATAAAACAAGAGTGCGTCATTGAGAAATGGTTTGAATTGTGGACTGGAAAAATATGATTGAAAAAGCATAGACGTATATAGTGAGTGAGTGTGGTGAGGTTCATTTCATATTTATAACCTCAATAGTCGAGTATGAACCATGGAAATAGATTGTGTCATTGGGAAGTGTGTTGTGATGAATGTACTCTAGAAAGATGTGTCATGAATATGGTGAGTGTGGAATGTGTTGTGTGTATGATTTGAGGCTCAAGAATGTAGTACACCCTCAACAGTCAAGTGGGAATTGTAGCACAAGAGTGCGTCATAGGGTAATGAAAATATAGTTATATCAAGATGTGTAATGATGCTCAGAGAGATATTTAGACATTAAGTGCGGAGCATAAATTTCATGAGACAATATAGACATGTGATAGAAATTCAATGGGGGGAAGCTATGATGCCCCCAAGTGTGTCAATGATGGGGAGCTATGTGAAAATGTAAGAAAGACATTGCGACGGTGAAGGAGTTTGAAATTTATTATAAGAAAACATATTGTTATCACAATGGTGGGTAGGAGGATAAGTAGGATCAATTCTGAATGCGGGGTCATACAGAGGAATTCGAAAGAGGCCATATATAATTTTAGTGTCTTGCATAGTGAGTGGTTACTTGTTTAGTAACACCATAGAAGAATTGAGAGGAGGAGATGTTGGTTGCTTTGTTTGACTTGGTAATGTTGCAGATGACTCAATAGGAGGAGGTAATGAAAAATAGACCTTGAGAAGTGGTTTCTTAGATAGAGTGGATTGAATAGGTGACACTTGTATTATGTGACTAAATCCTCTGAGCTTTTAAAGAATTAAAATACTTGTTGGATTATTAAAGAAAAGTTTAGTTTGAGACTTTTTCATACAATTTTGGTTTGAGAATTTCTAATACAAGTTTGATTTGAGACTTGCTAATACAAGTTTGATTCAAGATTCTTTATAAAGAAGTTGTAATAAGCTATTTGATTAACGTGGGAATGAATATCTCAAGCATTTTATTAAAGATGTTTAATTAAAATGAAAGGGTGTGTAAACCATTGAGTTGGTTCATAACCACCTATGATGTATTATAAAAGATATGTAAATGTAAAGAGATCAACATGAAAAAAATAAATTGTGCTTGTGATTATGAGAGAGATAATTAATTGCAAAAGAGTCTTAATACTTTGTGAATTTAGTTTGTGGAAGTAATTTCAAGGCTAACACAGGTTATAGGCAGGCGGTGGGCAAGAGAGAAGGGCACCAGTGGTGTCCTAACTGGGGGTAGGACATACAAACTTAGAAGGTTCCTTTCCAAGGAAAGGTGAAAATACACTAGGTATATAAAATTTGCTTTTATATTACGGCCATAGTTTGGTGTGTGTTAACCTAGGGGTAAATTGGAATTTTTTTACGAGAATTCTTGAACATTGTCCCAGACAAATTATCTCTCTCTCTCTCTACATTGGAATTTGGTATTAGAATTCTAAATAATTTGACTCAAATAATTTATCTCTCTATGAACTATGTTAATCTCTACAAAAGCTATGTAAAATATGTTGAAAAAGCTAATAGAAAGAAGTTAATTCTTATATTTATTATGGTAAAAGAGAAAATGAATGTATTCTATTTAATTTGATATGTATATCTTGAAAATACATGCTTGTGTTAACATAAACAATGAGTTACATGAATAAACTAATGAAATACGTAATTCCAGATGTGTATGTTCCTATTTTAATGAAGAATTTGTATAGAATTGATTGTATATATGAAATCAATCATATTTAAAATATAATATGAAAGTTTAATGGCATTTATAGATTGAATTATCTATTTTCTATATTTCATGATTGTGTCTGCTGTGTTCTATGTTGTGGACCCGAAATATTCCCTTAGAAAAATTCATTTTTTAATTTCTAAGTCTGCTCGACACCAAATATAATGTATTATATTGTGAAGTTCTAGCTGCGAATATTTAGCCAATCGGAATGTACCATGTAGTTTTTGCCATGTCAAAACTTTATTAGACCCTTCTGAGTGTTATGAATCATAAGCCAATGAGATCATCCCATGAGCTTCATAAATTTAGACTTTTGTTAATTTGTTTTGTCCAATGCGAAACTTGAACCAATAAAATATCACCAAGTCTCTTCGCATTTTGCATACTTAGTATTTTGTTAGTCTTGACAATTGTTAACCAATAAGAATAATCCACCTTCCCACTACTTTATTAATACCTTGTCAGAGTTGGTTTGTATGTGAGCCAATAGAACTTGCCCATGTTCTTTTGCATGTTATTTTACTTTGTCGGGATTTAGATATCATTTTCCAATGAAATATTTCCACCTGTCTTTGCCTTTCCCTTGATGTGTATAATGTTTTGTTATGGAATCAAGAATTTATTGGAATTTGGTTGATTATGAGGTTTTATGTCTTCCTGGAGCCATCTCCCAAAGTTTTAGCAGGATTCAACCACATGCCTACCTTCTCTCATTGAATGGTCTCCAAGTGGCACTCCCTGCTTGTTCCACGTGTCTTTGTATTTTGTTCACGTTGACCACCCGAACCTAAAAATGTTTGTATTTTGGTTAATTCCGCAAGCTGGTGTCTGTAAAGAAAAATTGTTAAGAAAATCCATGGAATTGTGACAGGTGTTCATCTCCTGCCACACCAATTTACAACTTTAATTTATCAAGTTTAGCCGTAACCACAAATTTGTAAATTTATCTTAGTTATATTAATAAAATATAGTTGTAAATTTGACTTATCTTGTCAATTAAGCAGTATTATCATATAGAAAATGTATTAGTATTCTGAAAGAAGATATGTGGTAAAAAATTATTGATTGTGTCAAGTTAAAAAGTTACATTTTAGTTGATCAGATCCAGATCATAGTATAGGAAAAAATCACATTTCAACTTGAGTGGCCAAATATTTAGGAGCCCATTTGGATATACCATTTGTAGATGGGAATGCAAAAAAAATTAGTGCAATGAATGAGATAAATCATTTACACTCAAGATGTTTGATTATTCATTGTAAAGCATAACAATCATTGTGATTATTTCCATTGATTCGATGATAATTTTAATATGGATGACATTGATAGTTTACACAATGGTAAGGAGGATAGCCATGAGTAGATGGTAAAGTGATCAATTGATGACTAAGGATATCAATAAGAATATCATGTTGCTTAGCATTGCGATCAAATATGAGAGGTTCTGATAATGGGAATAATTGAGGCTCACTAATATGAGAACATGTAGAAGACATAAAATGAGGATGAGAAGAAGAACTAGCATGAGCTTGGGAACCATCCTTAAGATGTTGGATTTAAGATTTAAAAGATGTAATCATGGATTCCATATCCTAAAAATTATCTTGAAATAAAGTATGCAAAGCTTGAATTGAATTCAACATGGGTTGATAGGATGGAGGATCACGAAGACTAGGGTTGTCAAATAGATGATAAAAAATAGAACTCACTTGATGTGGTGATGTATATCTAAAGAGATACATGGTGTCTAGGGAATTTTCTGTATGAAAAACCTTGCAATTAGGATGCATTTGAATTAAATCATACACATGAATTTGAGGAATTTTGTGAGCCAATATAGAATAAAGATGAGGATATAAGATTTATCGAATGAGATAGGTTTACCAAATGATTAAACAAAAATTAACTCTTTTTTGTAAAACCCTAGATAAGATATTTCAGAGTCACATACAATAATACAACAATGAAGTACAAAATGTGACACAAGCAATAAAAAAGTAACTCAAAACCCTAAGTACAAGAAAGAGGAGAAAAGAATTAGCTGATTCACAATAATTCCAAAGGTGTGAAATTGTTGGAGCTAGAAAACAGAGTGTCGCAACCAAACCCAGAAAAATTGCAAGAGTGTAGGAATAGGCATGAGCATGACACTTGGACTGGTAATAGGGTGCTAGAGACCCTAACTGGGTGCCAGGGTCTGCGAAAAATTGGTTTTTATAGGGTCGCTAGATGTTCATTGACCTTTGAATTTGTGTCACACTAAGTTCACATATGTCATATATAATCTGTAATGAAAAATATATCATACAAAACCCCAAAACACATCAAATCCTAAAAAATAAAATATGTAAATGGGGAGTCATACTGAACTTGAAGGTCACCTGACTGAGTGAACTTATGATTCAAGCACTGCACTACATTTGAGACTCTATGTAGTTCTATGCCTATGTGTGTACAATCGTGCCCTAGGTGGATCTTGTGGACAATGCATTTGATAACGAGCATCAGCTAGACGTAGAAGATGTAAATAAATGTGTGCATGGAAAAATTAACTTCCCCTCCTATGAATTTTATACAGAAGAATGCAATCCCTTAACCCTCGGATGGATGCTAGATGGATGTTTTTATGCTTTTGAAATGCTTTTGGATGCAACCTTAGGTGAGATTAATAGATGCTTAGAGCTTGGTAATTTAATTTGATCACATAACATTGTATTTATATGATTCCCTTGTTTGAATTTCGTAATTAACCACTAAAATGCCTGCCCATAAGAAAACAAGATGCCCAACAGTTAGAAGAGGCTCAAAAGTTGTGAGTAAGATATAAAGAGGTTAGGGGCGCCCATAGGGGATGACGACGCCTGAGCGCTGATGTCTTGGCTGTGTACTAGTGTCAAGACAATGTCAGACTGGGAAATAGGCTATGTAAGGCCAAAGAGAGAATAAAAAAGAAAGATAAAAGGCCAAAGATAGTGGTAAATTAGTACTTTTCTCACTTAGGAATCATATGAATGCAAGTATGTGATTAGGACCTAGAAATTTACCCAAGTGTGTGATTTTGTGTCTACACCCATATACAATAAGGATCTCAAGTAATGGAAGAAATCCCAATTGGAAAAACATTTACTTACAAGAGATAAAAGACTCCTCTATAACTAAAAAACATGCATCATATAGGTCCTGGAAACAAAAGGTCCAATGAGGTACCCATGTACAAAATAAAATCTTTATAGAAGAAGAAGAGGAGAATTAAAGAGCTATCCAACTTCCCTAGAAGATGTAAATTCCTGAAGCCATCCTATATCCTATAAAAAATCCTCTTGGAGTGACTGTGTTTTAAAAGTAGATGTAATGGAGAGTGAACCACCATGGAAGGAAGAGTGAAATATCCAATTGTTTGATGGATATCTAACCAAGATGTGGTTAATATCTAAGGAACTATGGTAAACAAGTAAGGTAGAAGTTCCAACATCTCCATGAGGGAATGATGAATATTAAGGAGCAATGAAGAAGGAAGGTGGAGTTTCCTATAACTTTGTAAAAGACTTCTTGATGTCTAATGATTCTTGAATCAAAGTGTCTGTTCCCTTAAAATTATGTGATGGACCAGAATTAGTTGCATAAATAATTAACTCCTCAAAATATGGAAGGTGAAAAGTGGATGGTGGAAACGAGTCACCATCACTACTGTAATAATTTCTGCTAGAAGAGAAGTCCTTATCACCATAAATGTTCTCAAGCTTAGAAGTGTCATCAAGTAAAGGTGAATCATATGAAGAATTTGAAGGAGGGATAAAGTGGGAGAATGAATATAGTCAATTATGATGATCAACTAAACCCATTGAAATGATAGTGTCACTATTTAACTCTCTCACATATACAAAATCCGAAGTGAACTCAATCCACATACCCTGACCAAGGTGAGTAATCTAATAGATCGGTAAGAGATTAGTTGAAAGTGATAGAATACTTAAAACATTGTTAAATGTTCCACCACTCAATTAAAAAATCCTCTCCCAAGAAATTGAGTAAAAGTGTTGTCACTTAGTTGAATAGAAGACATGTGACATGGCTCTAATGAAGTGAAATCCACGTGTGATGAGGTCATGTGATGAGATGCACCCAAATTAATAGCCCATGTAGGAGTCAGTGGCACAACTAAAACTAGAGCTCTTCCCTTTGTTTTCTCATTAACTAATTATTTCTCTTTTCCTTTCCCTTTTCCACCATAATTTACCTTGGAGGATTCATGTTATGAAGATGGTTTGATAGACTCAGGTACACCTATGCTTTTATTCTAAAATAAAATTGTAAGGAGGGTAATATGCTTCTTCAAACATTGAATTTCATCATGCCTACCTATGCAATACCCAAATTTGATCTTATCTTTCATAGGATTAACATTAGAAGAGGAAGCTGAGGAATTTGGTTTGGTGGTGGGTTATTCCTTCTTACTCTCATGATCCTTATTATTGTGTTTCTTATCTTTTGAGGCCTTTTGTTTGTCATGCCTCGCAAGTAGAGAATGGGATTTAATATATTTTAGGGCATCCATTTGAATTAGTTTATCTTGTTCTTGGGTAAGGTCAACAATAAACTCATCAAAGGAGGAAATTTTCCATTGTACACCAAGTGCCATTTTGGTTGCATGGAAGGTAGAGACAAAAACAAAACAATTGAGACATAATTTGGTGGGGACAAAAATAATAAGTTGTGAGTCCATTTTTTCAATTCCATGTTTTTTTACTTGTAATATCATAGATTTTAACTTGATGAAGAAGTACCTAAGTGTGTCTAAACTACTAGGGATAAGCCTAATAAGCTCATTTTCCAGTTTATTCCCTCTCATTTCATCTTTTCATAATATTTTTCCTAAGGTGTCCCACACATACTTGGGAATTTTGGCAAAATTTATATGAAACCCTTGATCTAATGATACAAAAATACGTAGGAACCCATAAGATTCATCAAAATTTTCAAACCATTTCTCTCTCTCTACAACATCTGTTGGTTTGAGTTTGCAAACCCATCGTTATATGATAAAGCTTCTTGCTTCACAAGGGGAGTGACACAAAAGTTTTTCATTTGTGATAATTAAAGAGAGTAAGTAAAGAAATTTTTTTAGATCCATGGTGATTAAGATAAATATGAAATATAAATTCCTAATCTGATGTTATAGTATCAATAAATAAATGATGTAATGAAATAAAAAAATATACCAAAGCAAGGTAAGCAATAAATAATGAAACCATAATGTGTAAAGAATGGTAAGATTCCTTAGCTGATTCACCAAGCTCTAAAAAGTGCATAGATATAGAAAATAGAGAAATGCAAAGTACTGACCGTCACACTGGAGCTAAAAAAATTATAGATTTGGAGGAGGAGGCTAGATTGGGGTGCCTAGAGAGGGACAGGGGTGCCCGTGGGCGCCATAGGCCTGTTTCTGGGTGCTTGATCCTACAAAAATGCTTAGAAACCTGAATTCTTAGGGTCACAAGATGTTTTCCAATGATCACCTTTTTTCACTACGGATTCACACAATAATTGCTGGAACCATCAAAAACCTGTAATGAAACATAGACCCACAAAACTCTTAAATAGAAATCAAATCCTACAAAATAAATATACAGAATGAGGGGTCAGACTGTCCTCAACTGCTGCAATGGCGGACTTACAAATGAACACTGCACTACACCCTAGACCCATTATATTTCTATGTGTGTGTACAGAATCACACTCTACGTTTCTCTTGTGCCAGTTGCACTTGGATAACAAGAAATTAGCTAGATGTAAATAAATGTAGTAAATGTGTGCATGGAATAAAATGAACTTCCCTTCTATGAAGTGTATGCAGATGATCTAGCCATTGTGTACCTTGTGATGGAGCTAGATAGATGTAATGGATCTCTTAGGTGCCTTTGATGGATATAACCTTAGGTTGTGATAGCTAATGCTTAGTGTTTGGTGCTTTATTATGATCACACAACTTTATATTTATATGATTCCCTTGCTTTAATTTCATAATTAACCCTGAAAAGGCTAAATAAAAAAAATATAAGATTCTCAAATGGCTAGAAAGAACCCAAAAAGTGTGAGTAAAGTGCAAAGAGGATAGGGGAACCTAGATTGGTCGAGGGTGCCTGGCACTGGCGTCCTGGTCTGGGAACTAGTGTCTAGGATGACAAATGCTAAAGACTGAAAAAGGAAAACTGAGAAAGTAAGGGTGTAAGACTAAAAGTAACAAAAGAAAGTAAAGAAATGTGGCTAAATACATGGGTTAAATAGAACAATTCTTACTTAGGAATCAAATGAATAGTAGTATGTAATCAGGACTAGATAATTACCCAAAGTGTGTGATTTTGTGTCTACATTTGCCCCCACTTTATGTTGGTGAGTGGAAAGCTCAATAACATAAAGTAGATATAGATGCATACCTGATATCCATGCAAATCGATGTAGAAAATGTGCAAAGGGACTAGAAAATGTGTGGAGTGATAAAAATGTGAAGTGTGGATGCTAAGGAGGAGAAAGTGCAAAAAGTGATGAAAATGAACCGAGGGTGGAGAACGCATGTGTAGCTATTATGGTGTACCTATTGTCAATGTTGATGTATGTGATGTTGTTATTATTGTTAGTGTTGTGGTGATGTTGACTACCACTTCTCATACAGAGAGACCTGTAAAAGAGAGGCTGAAAAGTAGTCAAATATGCATGTATATTATCAAAATATGTAAAAAACGGAAATAATAAGTTGTGAATCCTTTTTGTAAATTCCACATTATTTTACTTACAATATCATATATTTTAACTTGGTGAATGAGTACTGAAGTGTGTCTAAACTACTAGGGGTAAGCCTAATAAGTTCATTTTTCAGTTTATCCCCTCTCATTTCATCTTGTTTCCATAATATTTGTTCTAGAATCTAAGATGTCCCACACATACTTGGGCGTTTTGGCAGAAGTTATATGAAAGCGTAGATCTAGTGATACAAAAAGACATAAGAACCCATAAGATTCATCAAAATTTTCAAACCATTTCTCTCTCTCTACAACATCTGTTGGTTTGAGTTTGCAAACCCATCCTTATATGATAAAGCTTCTTGCTTCACAAGGTGAGTGACACAATTTTTTTCCATTCGTGATAGTTAAAGAGAGAAAGTAAAGATTTTTTTAGATCCATGGTGATTAAGATAAATATGAAATATAAATGCATAATTTGATGTTATAATAGCAATAAATAAATGATGTAATGAAATACAAAAAACATATCAAAGCAAGGTAAGTAATAAATAATGAAATCCTAATGTGCAAAGAAGGATAATATCCCTTAGCTGATTCGTTGAGTTCTGAAAAGTGCATAGAGCTGGAAAATAGAGAAATGCAAAGAACTGACCATCATACTGGAGCTCAAATAATTTTTGATCTCAAGAAGGAGGTTGGATTGGGGTGCCTAGAGAGGGACATGGGTGCCTGTGGGCGTCCTTAGCTTGTTTCTGGGTGCCCGAGTCTACGAAAATGTTCAGAAACATGAATTCTTAGGGTTGTAATATGTTCGTTGATACTCACCTTTTATCACTACGGATTCACACAATAATCATTGGAGCTTCCAGAAATCACTGATACCCACCTTTTCTCAATACAGATTCACATAATAATTTCTGAAACTGTTAGAAATGTGCAATGAAACATAGATCTACAAAACCCTAAAATATAAATAAAATCCTAAGAAAGAAAGGTGTAGTATGATGGGTTATATTTTCCTTAGCCGTCACAAAAGTGGAATTACAAATGAGCACTACACTACATCTCAGACCCAATGTAGTTCTCTATGTGTGTGTGGAATTGTGCCCTAGGTTGCTCTTGTGCTATTTGCACTTGGATAGCGAACAAGTAGTTAGATGTATAGAAATGTAGTAAATGTGTGCATGTAATAAAATGAACTTCCCTTTTATGAAGTGTATGCAGATGAACCATCTCTTGTGTCCCTTGTGATGGAGCTAGATGGATGCAATAGATCTCTTATATGCCTTTCATGGATGTAACCTTAGGTGGTGATAGCTAATGCTTAGTGTTTGGTGCTTTATTATGATAACATAAATTTATATTTATATGATTACTTTTCTTGGATTTCATAATTAACCCCAAAAAGTCTGAATAACAAAAAAATAAGATGCTCAAATAGATAGAAAGGACCCAAAAAGTGTGAGTAAAGTGCAAATAGGATAGGGACACCCAGATTGGATGAGGGTGCCTGGCACTGGTGTCCTGGTCTGGGCGCTGGTGTCTAGGATGACAAATGTTGAAGGTTAAAAAGGAATACTAAGCAAGTAACGATGCAATATTGAGAGTAACAAAAGAAAGAAAAGAACAGTGGCTAAATAAATGGGTTGATTAGTACCATTATTACTTAGGAATCATATGAATAGTAATATGTAATCAGGACTAGATAATGACCCAAAGTGCGTGATTTTGTGTGTACATTTTCCCCCACTTTATGTTGGTGAGTGGAAAGCTCAGTAACACAAAGTAGATAGAGATACGTACCTAATATCCATGTAAATCGATGTAGAAAATGTTCCAAGGAACTAGAAAAAGTGTGGAGTGATAAAAAATTGAAGCGTGGATGCTAAGGAAGAGAAAGTGTAAAAAGTGATGAAAATAAACCTAGTACGGAGAACACATGTGTAGCTGTTATGGTGTACCTATTGTCGATGTCAATGTGTGTGATTTTATTTTTATTGGTGTTGTGGTGATGTTGACTACCACTTCCCATACATATGGACTTGCAAAAGAGAAGCCGACAAGTAGTCAAATATGCATGTATATGATCAAAATATGTAAAACAATATGTAAGGAAATTATGTAAAATGAAAAAGTGTGAAAAGGAATGTGTGCACTTGATCCTTGTACTGAGAAAAAGGTTTTCAGATATTTTGATCAACATTATTTCGGTATGCGTGAGTTTTATGGAGCAAGGTCACGCCAATGTAAGGATCAACAAAGTGAATGGTGAAATATTTCGTGTTACATGCACTAGCCTTTGGAAATATTTTAGCATAAGTGTTAGTGTAAAACACCACTGACTGTCCTGTAGCCGCCATGTTAATGCGTTAACAAATCTCTAGCCTGTAAACTGGTCTATGTAAATTCTGAGTCGGGTATAGGAATTTCATGCCCTATGCATTATCCTTTATCACATGTTTATGCAACTAAAATGTATTTTATCTCCCTATTAATGGTACTCAGTGATATAACCGATTGTGCTAAAGGTCCAAAGTTTAATTTTGAGCCCTATCCGAAAATGAAACTAATGCTTGTACCCATACCAGTGATGTTTTTGTATAGGATATGAATTTAGATCCGAAAGTATTCACCCACTTTATTCATTGAAACAACCCAATGATTTGGGGTGCCTGTGATCTTTTCAAATGGAGTATATGCAATCCCATTTATTTAGTAACATTGATTTAGAGATGTTTTATATTGACTAACACATCTGTATAGGTGATCCATAATCTAGACATGGTACACACAAATAGTTACATTTCTAAACTTTTAGAGTGGTCTAGGAAACCATATAGTGTCTAGGTCAATCTCGTTATCCATATTAGGTTTGGACCCATACACAAGTAATTTATGATAACCTTACCTTGTTGGGTATTTATTTGTATAATGGATCTAAGGCACTAAAATTTCATAGTTATAGATCAACCTATTTCACTCTCCTCGTACTCCACTGTCTAAGAATCATCCCTAAGGAATTATGCTATACAACTAATTCAATATCTCCTCTCATGTATTTAAATGAAGTCACATGCCTATTACTTAATGTCAAGTTGGGTCTAAGGGGTGCATGCATGGCATTAGTGTGGGTAATGTATGAAGGTTCATCATACCATGTTCGAATGCTAATTAGTTCAAAGTAATCTACTTGAGTCGACAAAATTTGTCCCGGACGATACTAGGTAAACGTAATATAAAATTTAATAAGACCTGTAAACTCGATTTAGCCTGAACCTGACTCGAGATCAATAGGATTTGACAAAGCTGGGTCCAAATGTCTCGGGTAGTCTACGGGACATTAGGACGCGTTCCATCTCTACATTGCCAAATTTAGCTCCCAATTTGCAAAGTTTATCTATAGGATAACATATGAAGGTATTCCCCCTAGTCAATGGCTATATATCTAGTCGAATAATTTCATTGCGTGGGACTTCATGTCAAGACATTTCTACAATATCTATAATCATAAAAAAAATGCCATCTACGTACTACTTTTGATTATATCATTACTATGTTTTACTGGTATGACATTTCCTAGAAGACACCATACATCCGAAATAGTTCCAATATAATTCCGTGTCACCAAGATAATAATAATATTGCATGAAATTTTTATAGACTTCAAACGGCCATCACTTTTGACATCATGAGCCTTGATTTTCATGAACATTTGACTTTCTTGAATGACAATGATGTCCTCTACGGTTTAGTATTTTTAACATAAGCCATGTTTATTCCTATCAATTTGAAAAATCTGCTATTGTTAACCCAAAATAGCTTCCTTCCACTCATGTATATTAAAATATTTTATAATATTCTCAATGTCAATGTACTCATAATAATGGTACCATTGGAATCGTAGTTCTGACCATGGGGGAAAAAAATCAAGAAATACAATATTTAATGAAGAATTGTTCCTAATGATTTGCATTTATAACATGCCCAATTTAGAATAATGATCCTTAGTGATACATATCATGGATGCATTATACAATGATGCATGTTTTCCACATAATACTCTACTGCAAGGAATTATGGGATAGAATGGGGGGCCTTTCTGCTAACCCATCCACATTCTAATATGGTGTCACTAATACACATGATGATTTTCTTGCATTTGTTCTCCTAAATATAATAATGTTGTTACATCTACTAAATTTGAAAAAGCTACTCATATCTAATCCTTTCTTTGATCACTGACATGGTGGGAAATGTTAGTATATCCTCTAAGTCTTCTTATAAAAATCAGGTACATTTTGATTTACCCTCACTCTACGAAATTAATTATGTTGTAAAAGCCAACTGTGCTACATGCCCTAATATAGTGGACTCACTTACATGGTGATCCAGGCCCATGCTTTGTACTAGATTGAACTGTGCATAACAATTATATTCAATAGATACAAGTTCTGGATGTCTCTTACAATTGAATCAAGTGTTTAAATGCATTCCTTTTCCACTTTCAATCTTATTAGCTATGTGTACTAATGTCTATTTATGCACTTGCAAGAATCCATTATCATTAACTATCTATGAAGTATTCCTCCTGTGCCCATGCATATTTCTACACATCATGGAAAAATCAAGTTATCATGGCTATTGAGAAGCAATGTGATACAAACGTTATGCATGATACATGTGCTCATACAAGTAGAAGTGAAATATCCTACATAAAGGAAATAATGTGTATGTATCCAAAAGCTCAATATCAAATACTAGGAGTAATCTTCAGTGTAAAATGCATATCTCCCTGGTCCCTTGAGAAAAATAGATTAGACAACATGATAGTTTTGCCTGCATTAGAGTATACTGTGATAATTAATTAATTATGCAAGTTACCTACTCATTATCTGGAGCCTTCCTATCTCAACTGGAAAATATCAAAATTTTGAGATATTACCCATGGTTATCCAATGAACATCGTGAGCTCAATGCATTGCTATATTTTACTAATGAAGAATCACATACACCTTGTAGGACAAGGTGCTGTTATTTCCTTTGATAACTTGTACAATTATAAGGATATCAGTAATGTGTAAAGAAAAATATATAATGGGTTCCTGAATTTGATAAATAGTGTACATACATACATACATACATACATACATACATACATGACATATATATGGGTATATATATATATGGGATATAAATCACGATGTCACAAGATAGTCTAATGAGCCATAATGGCTGTACTGAAGAATGAGAATAATGAACATACTCTAGAGAGAGACACTCTCACTGAAATAATTACACCATACTATTTTGTAAACAAGTAAAGGAAGCAATAATTTAATAGATAACCAAGAGAAGCCACATATGCCCTACATAACAGAATTTTGTAGATTCACAGCAAGTGTCTAGCATGGGGGATAACATAAAAAAATACATGGGAAAACAAAGTATAATATGAATATAAACCATGTGCAATGGAATAAAATGAACCTAGACTAACACCTACTTAAGTGTATCAAAAATAGGTGGCCCCAGAAGAACTACTGTGGGTCTCAGAAACAAATAATGATGCCAAAGGTCCATGCCACAAGTAATGGATATGTATAAAATACGATTATAAAGTGGAGAAACACAGTTAACATGAATTTTTGTATGGAAAGATAATGACCTCCCCACAAGAGATCTATCTAGCATATATTATAAGATGAAAATATCCCTCAAGTAGATGTAAGACAAGATTAGAATGAAAATAAGGGAGTCCCATAAAAATAGTGGATGAGATAAAATATAATGTTGAGAGGATGATAGAAGCAACATTCCAAATATGAGGCATCATGAACTCCTAATAGATTATCATAGATACTATACGGGTCACTAGCGATGGAGAAAACTAGCGATGGAGAAAACTATGGTGACGCAGTTTCTGCAGTTTTGGCTGCAGAATGTCTGCGAACTAAGGTTAAAAATGCTGAGGAAAGGCTGTTCTATAGCCAGAATCAGACGCTTGTGGGCACGAGTACGAATGCAGAAAAAGATGGAGGCACTGTCAGTGCGGTTTCTGCAGTTCTGGCTGCGGAAAGTCTGCGCAATATGACAAAGTTTACTGAGGAAAAGTAGATCTCAGGCCACAATCAGGATGGCTATAAATGAAAATGGGGAAATGCTGGGATCCACACCTATGGCCTGGAATAAGCTATTTCAAAGCCCTAACCTCAAGGTGGGTCCGAAAATCACTGATCAGTTCACATGGGAAATGGACAAAGAGGGTGCCACCTGTCTAAGGGTCCCAGATGGATTCGTTGATAGAGCCTTAAGCAAAGTGAATCTCTCCCTTGTTGGTAAGTTTCTTGGCTCTAGACCTAATATTGATTTCATTAGAAAATGGGCTTTGAGAAAATGGAAACCTAAGGGAGCCCTAAATATTACCATTATGCCAAAAGGTTTCTTCCTGGCTAAATTTAATCAGCAAGAGGATTTGGATTCAGTGCTACTGGGAGGCCCCTGGTGGCTGGGTAATATGGGTCTTTTTTTGAAAAAATGGTATCCGGGTTTTGATCCGAATACTGAAAATATAAACACCATCCCAATCTGGTGTAGGTTACCAGGACTGCCATTGCATTTATGGGATGATGAAATACTGCTAAATATTGCAAAATCCCTAGGTGCACCTATTGGGCTGGATGGACCCACAAGAAACAGATCCAGGCTTGCTTTTGCTCGGTTCTGCATTTTCTCAGCTATGGATCAGGAGTTTCCGGAGCACATAATCTTGAAAACTAGATTTGGGTCTTGGACCCAAAAAATTGAGGTCGAAACTTTAAGATGTAAACTATGTCATAGCATTGGTCACTCTGACAAAAACTGTTCTAGGAAGAAGACCCCTCCTTTGGATGCTGAACAGCCTGGGATAGGCACAGATCTAAACAAAGTGAGCAGGGATCCAAGCACGGATAGGAAGATTGATGACAAAGCTCCTAGCCAGAAGGATTTGGAGCTAAATAGAAAAGGAAAAAAAAAAGGGGTTTTAGAACTCAAATAAAGAAGCATCTAGTCTGGCGCCCCAAAGCCACAACTTTTGCTTTGCCTGAAGCTCCTAACAAAGAAGTCTTGGACAAATCTATGAAGACATCCTTGGATAAACCTTTTGAAGCATCTAATAAAGAAGACTATGTTAAGGTATCCATGGAAGTGAACGAGCAAGATGGCTCTGTGAAGGTCAACTTAGTCCCTCTTGGGCATTCTCATATTGACATGTCAGAGGAGAAAGAAATTCAGTCAATCATTAGGGAGGAAGCTTGGAACAAAGAAGATATGACTACAAAAGAGCCTTTGGAGATTTTCTCTTCTGGGGAAAATGGTAATGCGGATCTTCTGCCGTGTCCCAGCATTACAACAGTGGCTTCGCCGGTCTGCTGCAGCACCAGATCAGCTTCTATTCACACGCCTGGCAGGATTCATAAAGAACGAGAAGAGGGGGAAGTTACACCTGCCATGGAAACGGAAGATCCAGACTCTAGATTCACAATGGTCATTTCAAAAAAGAAAAAAAGATTGAAAGGTTTTGAAAGGATTCCAGAATCATTATATAGTGATAAAAAAAAGAAAATAGACAATTGGGACACCTCTACTTCCAGAACAACTAGGTCTTCTGCTAGACGAGTAGCTGATTTTGGAGGAAGTTCAAAAAGAGGAAGACCTTCTAAAAAGACTCTTAGATCTAAAAAGACAGAGAGGGATATTGCAGATGGTGTTCAACGTCAGCTGAACCAGCAAGCAATTCCAACCACCAATCATTCCAAATGAAGATTATTTCTTGGAATATTAGAGGCCTAAATGGAAACTCCAAGCAAAGAACCATCAAGGAGTTACGGGATTCCAGTAACCCCAGCATTTTGATTCTACAAGAAACTAAGATGAAAGCAAAGACCATTGAAAATATTAAATTTTTTTTTTGGGATAACTCTGAAATGGCGGCTGTTGACTCTCAGGGAGCTTCCGGAGGGCTGGCTACTCTTTGGGATAGAAGGCACTGTACTGGTATGATTCTTAATGATAATATTAATCATCTTGCAATCAAATTTGTCACTATTGAGAATAAGAGTGAATGGATCTTGTCTAACATTTATGCCCCTAACTCTGCTAGTGGTAGAAAAAAACTCTGGGCTGATCTTAAAAACTTTAGAAACCAACATTGCTCTGCTAACTGGCTTATCATGGGGGATTTCAACTCCCCACTAAACCCAAGCGAGAAGTTTGGAGGTACCTCCACCTTCTCTAATGGAATGGAGGATTTTGCTGACTTTATTGCTGAACAAAACCTCTTAGATGTGGATCTGCATGGTAATAAGTATACTTGGAATAATAGAAGGTTGGGAAAGGAGTTCATTCAGGTGAGATTGGATAGGGCTCTAATCTCAGCAAGATGGATTCTTAGTCAAGACTTCCATCTCTCTTCCCTACCCAGAATTGGATCGGATCATAATCCGATTGCTCTAAACTTTCTCAATTGGACTAAACCCGCAAGAAGCTCATTCAAATTTGAAAAGATGTGGATGGAGCATGACGATATCTATGATAAGATAAAAGAATGGTGGGAATGGAATGGTGAAGGCACTGCTCAATTTAGATTGATTCAAAAACTCAAAAATGTCAAAAAGCAAGTCAAAATTTGGAATAAAAGCGTTTTTGGAAATGTATTTGAAAAAAAGAAAGAGTTAAAACAGAAGCTTCAGGATCTGGAGTTAAAAATGGATACTTTGGGGAGATCGGCTGAAGATGAAGTAAATGAGAAGAATATTCTTTCTGAGTTACATACGATCTGCAGTAGAGAAGAATCTTTTTGGCACCTTAAATCTAGGGCTATCTGGCTTAAAGAGGGAGACAGGAACACGAAGTTCTTTCACATGACTACTTTGAAACACAGAGCCTGTAACAGGATCTTAGAGGTTTCTAAAAACAATGGGAGTATCATAAAAGATCCCAACAACATTAAGAAAGAAGCACTCGACTTCTACAAAAATATTCTTGAAGAGAGAAATGTCAGCAACTCTGAAGCTATTTCCTTTATGTTGGAGGCCATCCCTCAGAATAATATCGAGGACCAGAAATTCAGAGACATCACCAAAGCTGTCACGCTTGAAGAACTGCAAAAGGCTATTTTTTCTCTTGAGGGGGATAAGGCTCCTGGACCGGATGGGTTCTCTATTAATTTTTTTCAGAAGTTCTGGGAAATCTGCTCGGAGGATCTTCTCAAAGTGGTGAATGAATTCTATAGAACGGGAAATCTTCTTAAAGAGCTCAATAACACTCACATTGTGCTGGCACCTAAAAAAATGGATGCAAAATATTTCAAGGACTTCAGACCTATCAGTCTTGTTAATGCCATTTTTAGAATCTTTACCAAAATCATTACTACTAGACTACAGCTCATAATGAATGATCTTATCTCAAGGCAGCAGAGTGGCTTTATTAAAGGCAGGATAATACAAGACGGAGTGATTATGGTTCACGAGACTATACATTCCATGGAAAATAATAAAAAGGAAAATATGGTCCTTAAGCTTGATATGAATAAAGCTTTTGACAAGGTATCTTGGGTCTTCCTTGACAAATTTTTAACTAAATTTGGGTTCACGGAAAAATTTAGAAGAATTATTAAGTCTTGTATATCTACAGCCAGGTTCTCGGTGGTTATTAATGGGGAGCCTGTGGGTTTTTTCACCAGCAGCAGAGGTCTAAGACAAGGAGACCCCATCTCCCCCTTACTCTTCATTCTTTTAGCTGACAGCCTTAGTAGAACAATCGACAAAGCGGTTGAAGACGGCCTTTTAAATGGATCTAAACCCACTTCCATCAGCCAAGTTGTTTCCCATCAACAGTTTGCGGATGACACTATCCTTCTTCTTCTGGCTTCAGTTGTGGAAGCAAAGGCTATTAAGGCTCTATTACAACTCTATGAATCTGCTTCTGGACAAGAGATTAATTATGATAAAAGCACCATTTTCTTTTTCAACACCCCTGTGGAAAGACAGCTCAAAATTGCTAAAATTCTGGGCTGTCAAATAAGTGCACTTCCAGCCACGTACTTAGGCCTCCCTCTCGGCACTAAGAAAGTCTCTCACAAGGTGTGGGATGAATTATTGGTGAGATTTCAGAAAAAAATGGCTGGTTGGAAAGGTGCCACTCTTTCTAGTGCTGGTAAGTGCCTACTCATTAAAAGTACTCTCCAAATTCTAACCCATCTATATCATGTCACTTTTCAAAATTCCTTCTTCCTTCAGAGAGAAAATTGAGAGGACTCAGAAAAAATTTTTATGGCAAGGCATGGAAGAGAAGTTCAAATTTCACTTAGTGGCCTGGGATAAGGTCTGCACCCCGAAGTCTATGGGAGGGCTGGGCATAAAAAATATTGAGAAAATGAATGAGGCACTCATTGCTAAGATGGGCTGGAGAATGCTGTCTGAGAAACAACCCTGGATTGATTTAATTAAAGCAAAATACTTAAATCATCAAGTTGTTTTCTCCTATCTGCATGATGAACACCTCCCCTATGGCTCCATATTTTGGAATAATCTGGTCAAGAGCAGAAACTTCATCAAGCAGGGTAGCAAATGGAAAGTGGGGGATGGCAGGGAGATAAACTTCTGGGAGGATAACTGGTTTAGTGGTAATCTAATGGACAGATTTGGGATGGCTAAGGACAGCCTTATAAGCAAGTATGGTACTAAAATCAAGGACTACATTGAAGGAAATGGCACCAACAAGAATTGGAAAAAACTTACTGTGGAGCAAATTGATCTGAAACAAATTACTTCCTCCCTTCAGGATCTTTTAGATCTCTTCCCTTTAAGTCAGCTGGATTCCAAGGACGAGCTGGTTTGGAATAATTCCCATGATGGGAAGTACTCAGTCAAATCTGGTTATATCAATCTTTTTCATAGCAATCAATCTGATTTTAATTGGAACAAGATTTGGATGCCTGAATTAACTCCCAAAATAAATTTCTTTCTTTGGCTGGCCATCAGAGGTAGAATTCTCACCACTGACAATTTGATGAGAAGAGGATTTATAATTCCTAATTGGTGCCATCTTTGTAGGAATGACTATGAAGATATCAGTCACCTGTTCATACATTGTGATTATGCCAATAGAATTTGGAACTTTGTCCTTTCTAAATTCGAAGCTCTCTGGGTGTTGCCGAAGGATCTTAATCAGCTATGGAATCAATGGAACCCACCCTTCAGGCATTGTGTTATCAAAAGGATCTGGAAATTGGCTATCCCACATTTAATCTGGAGGATTTGGAAGGACAGAAATGATATCATTTTTAGAAATAAGAAACAAAATTATAAGCTCAGTATTGGCAAAATTTCTAAAGGTATCAAAGAGGATATTTCCAGATTCAAACCTCCCAAGAACAAGAGTTATCCTGAGAATGAAGAATACATCTTATCCAATTGGCAGATTGGAAATTGGAGCAATCCTGGGAATAGTATAGATAGATCTTCGATCAAATGGCATCCTCCTGATCCTAATTGGTACAAGCTGAACTTTGATGGGGCCTCTAAGGGAAACCCTGGGACAGCAGCAGGAGGAGGAGCAATACGGGACCACAAAGGTAATTTGATTGCTGCATATGCTGGAAAAATGGGAATTCAAACCAATCATTTTTCTGAAGCATTATCTGCTCTCTGGGGCTTGAGAGTTGCACGGGCTCAAAATATTCAGAACCTTATTGTTGAAGGGGACTCCCTAAATATCATTAAACTTCTAAATCAGTCCTCATCTCCTAGCTGGAGTATTAAGGATTTCATCTCTGAATCCATAAGCATCAGTCATACCTTCAATAGCATCAGAATTATGCATACTTACAGGGAGGGAAACAAATTGGCAGATGCACTGGCCAATTATGGCATTAATATAAATTTCACCATCTGGGATATTAACAGTATCCCTAATCAGCTACACAACAGCATTCATGCGGACCTTCATATGCAAGCAATCCCTAGAGATAAGTCCTAATCTTTGGAGGAAGATCAGCATCAATAACACTCTCACACATGTTGCTTTAATGAAGATGATGAGGCAAATAATATCAAATATACATGATAGTAAGAATTATTTGGGGAACTTCAAGTGGAGTTATCTAAATTTGAAAATCGTGCATGCGGGATGTACTACAGCTGCTGATATCCGGATTCATAGCTCCTCAGAAACCGATGATAGATGTAATGTGATTGTTGACAGGGAAAGGGTTACTCTCACACGCGACTTCCCGCAGGCTCAGTTCAGCAGTTACGCAGCCATTCGTGAGAAGACCAACGGCTATAGTTCCCAGTTTTGTGCGGCCTTCAACAACAAGAAGCGGACAGTTCTCTACGCTCACAGACATTTGAGAAATTACTGTAACCAGTATATCACAGAGAAGATGGGAGGGCCTCCCTGCCAAATTAAACCATGCGTAGACCCCGACTGGAAGGAAAATACAGAGCTTTGGAACACTCTCAGCAAAGGAGGCTTCACCAACTTCATTGATAAGGTGCAGGGACATGACCAAAGCATTTCTGTACACTTTGCTAAGGAGTGGAAAGAGCGGACTGTCGACTATGGGGGTCAGAAGATTTTAGTCAATGAAGATCTCATTGTTGAAGCGACCGGCCTTAGTTTGGAGGGGTACCGCTTCTTCAATAAAAGGGTTGACAAAGATGCTGAAGAAAGAAGATTTGTGGAAGGAACTGAGAAGCTCACATTTAGCACAGCGGGCCTGCTTGTCAGCTCAATTCCATCACCCTATGATGAGGTCACTCGTATGATGATTCGATTCATCTCCTTAGAAGGTAGGTTTGTCACTGTCCCTGCTAAACATCTTATCTTTTTAAACCACTTCCGTAGGAATCGATTGGTTTGCTTCCCCCATTATCTGCTGAACTCCCTTGAACGCTCCATTTTGGAGTTTTAGAAGCACACCTGGGTGATTCCCTTGCATCAAGGACTTATTTTGTTGATCCATAAATGCTGCCTTCTGAAGTACCCTGGTCTTCCTTCCTCTCCTAGCCCAGCTCCCCCTTTGATGGGCTCTACTGCTGCCAGCCCTGTCTTCTCCTGCTGCCCCTGCTGCTGCCCCCTCCACCGTTGCTGCCACCCCCATGCCAGCTGCACTAACTTCTCCTTCCATTCCCCCTGCTACTACTCCCGTCACCCACCTCACCTCTACCTCTAAGAGACTAGTCACCAGGGCTTCCAGGAGGCTCAACCTTGAGACTCTTGCTGTGGAGAAGGAGCCTTTTGAACTTGAGATTACACATGACCTGCTGAACATCAGTAGTGCCAGTCCCCGGGAGGTGCGGATGGATAGCTCTTCTAAGAGGTTGGAGGCCTTAGAGGCTGAGATGAAATTGCTGAAGGATGAGGTCAAGAACCTTGCTAAACAGAAAGGCAAGAAAAGCATGGAGGAGGAGGGGAACATTGATAGCAGTCAGATTGATGACATATACAAGAAGCTGACCTCCTTAGACTCCCGCTTAGGGAAGGCCAAGACTAGACATGATTACAACATTGCAGCCTTTAGGGCGATTGAGGAGTTCATCGAGGGTCATGCCAAAAGTGTTTCCAACCTCAGCGGTGTCCCGGCTGCACTTTGGGGCAACAAAAAAGAAAGCAAAAGAACCATTGAGGAGCTTGATAAGACTGATGCTGCCCATATGACTGCTTTGGGTATGTTTCATGCCTGGAAGAGAATCAAGATCAGTATCGATAAAGCTACCAAGAAGTAGTTCTGGATGCTTCTGCTGCTTTTTGTTGTTTTTCTGTTGTTTCTCTGCGGTCGGTTTGCTGTTTTTTTGCTGTTGTTTTGTTGTTTTGTCTCGATTGAGTAGCTATTTCTGAGCTACTTTGAGCTTCGTTGTAACATTTGGATCTTGATCCATTCTCTCTGTTTCTCACTCTTATTCCGGCTCTCAGGCCTTCTTTTGTATTCAAGGGTATAGTCTAAGTAAGATGGTAGAAAACATGATGATGTAGGAAAAAGAGTATATCATGAATTGTATGAATGAGATGATGGAAAACATGATGATGTAGCACAAAGCGTATATCATGAAAAGTATGAAAAATGTGGTTGGTAAGAATTTCATATAATGTGTGACAAGGATTGATTAAGTGTGAATAATGGTGTAAGTGTGATGAAGTGAGGTTAAATTTTAATTTAGACCCTCAACAGTTGAGTATGAAACGTGAAACTTGAGTACGTCACTGGGTAGTGTGTGATGTATAAGTTGGATATAGGATGTGTAGAATGTGGAAGAGAATAATATGATGTACTAGGATGATGTGTAAATTACAAAATTTGGTTTGTAATATTTATTTATTGTGTTAAGTGTGATGATGTATAATGTTTACCGCAAGATGTATATATTGTGTGACTATGGAAAGCACAAAGCATGTATGATGTATAGTATATGTAAAAAGATGAAGGTGATACCGTATATAGTGCATATGATGTTTAAAAGAAAATATGAATAGAAGAATGTTGAAAGATCACAATATATATGGTGTGTAGGAAGAAGGAAATATTGTATATGTATACGATGTGTAAGGTGTATAAGAAGGGGATGAAAGTGTGAAGTGGGAAATGTGTGATATGTAATGTGTAGTGTGTAGTTATAGTGTGCAATGTGTGAGGTTCATGTGTGTAGTATGCCCTAAATAGTAGAGTGAAAACCATATCACAAGAGTGCGTCATAGGGTATTAAGGTGACATGAGTTACCTACCAAAGACCAAGTTGGTGTGAAGAAGTGGAAGCATGTGT
Source organism: Taxus chinensis (assembly GCA_019776745.2). NCBI lineage: Eukaryota > Viridiplantae > Streptophyta > Pinopsida > Cupressales > Taxaceae > Taxus > Taxus chinensis. The sequence goes on from CM034148.1 coordinate 701,585,568, forward strand.
GGTATAAGAAACATTAGGAGCATGTGATGGTGGCATAATTCGAGATGTGTCCTGGCCACAAGTAGAGTGAGTAATTTCTTTAAAAAAAATTGGCTGTTGAAGTGGTGATTGTGAAGGGTCCTTACATGATGGTGGCTTATTTGATGATGCTGTGGAAGACGTGAGTAGATGCCAGGTTGAACTGAGCTTTAGATGAGGTTAGTAAGGTTGACTTGGTAATACTGTAGATGACTTAATAGGAGGAGGTGATGGGGAATGAACCATGAGAGGTGATTATTTAGGTGGACTTGGTAATGTCGTAGATAACATGAGTGAAGGAGGAGAGACCATCTTTAAGAGGAGGTTCAATGGATTTAATAGGTTACACTTGAATGACCTAAGAAGGAACATTAGAAGTGGTGGCATGATGCTCATTGGACACAGAAGGAGAAAATTTAGGAGCTCATGTGGATCAAGTATTTGTAGATGGACATGTAACAAATTGTTGTGTAGTGAACAAGATAAATCCATGACACTCAAGATGCTTAATTGTGCATTGTAAAGCATAAAATTCATTTTTGTTATGTCCATTGATTTGATAATAATTGCAATATGGGAAAACTTAATATTTTACAAGCCGGTAAGGAGGATAGCCTTGAGTAGATGGTAAAGTGATCAATTGATGACTAAGGAGCTTAATAAGAATTTCATGTTGTTTAACATTGCAATCAAATGTGAGAGGATCTGGTAATGGTATGTCTTGATTCTCACTGATATGAGCACATGTAGTAGAAAAATAATGAAGATGAGATGTAGAAGGAGAATAAACATGAGATTGAGAAGCGTCCTTAAGATGTTAGATTTTAGATTTGAGAGATGTAATCATGGATTCCATAGCCTGAAATTTGTCTTGAAATAAAGAATAAAAATATTGAATTGAGTCCAACATGGATTGATTAGATGGAGGATCATGAAGACTAGGGTTGTCAGATAGAATATCTAAAATAATACTCTCTTGATGGGGTGTCGTATCACTAAGGAGATACATAGTGTCTAGGAAATTTTTTAGAACAACTTGGCAATTAGGATGCATTTGAATTAAATCGTATAAAGAAATTGGAGAAACTTCAAGAGCCATGATAGAAAATATGATGTGCCAAAGAAGTATATGAAAGACTGATCACAAGTGGGGTTCACCAAAATGATTATGTAAAATATGGAATATTATGCCTAATCTGATGCTATAATAGCAATAAATAAATGATGAAATGAAATATAGAAATATACCAAAGCAAGATAAGAAATAAATAATGAAACCATGATGTAAAAATAAGGGTAAGATGCCTTAGCTTATTCATTGAGTTTTGGAAAGTGCACAGAGCTAGAAAATAGAGAAATACAAAGCATTGACTGTCACATTGGAGTTCAAAAAATTCTAGATCTAGAGGAGGTTGGACTGGGGCACCTGGAGAGGGATGGGGGCACCCTTGGGTGCCCAATGCCCATTTTTGGGTGCATGGGTCTGAAAAAATACTTATAATCTATAATTCTTAGGGTCACAAGATGTTTGATGATGCTCACATTTTGTCTCTACGGATTCACACAATAATCGCTGGAATCACCGAAAACCTGCAATGAAACATAGACATGCAAAACCCTCAAATAGAAAAAAAATCCTAAAAAATAAAGATGTAAAATGAGGGGTTGGACTATCCTTAGCCACCATAATGGTGGACTTATAACTGATAATTGCACTACATCTAAGACCCAATGTAGTTCTGTGTGTGTGCATAACCGTGCCCTATGTTGCTCTTGTGATAGACATTCTTGGATATCAAGAAAGTAGCTAGATGTACATAAATGTAGTAAATGTGTGGATGAAATAAAATGAACTTCCATTTTATGAAGTGCATGTAGATGAACTAGCCCTTGTGTCCCTTGTGATGGAGATAGATGGATGCAATGGAGCTCTTAATTCCTTTGATGGATGCACCCTCTGGTGGTGATAGATAATTCTTAGTTCTTAGTGCTTTATTATGATCATGTTACATAACTTTATATTTATATGAATCCCTTTCTTGGATTTCATAATTAACCCCAAAAAGATCGACTACCAAAAAGATAAGATGCTCAAACAGATAGAAAGGACCCAAAAAGTGTGAGTAAAGTGCAAAGAGGACAGGGGCACTTGGATTGGATGAGGTCACTTGGCGTTGGAATTCTGGTTTGGGCATTGGTGTCCAGGATGAAAAATGTTGAAGAATGAAAAGGTAGACTGAGAAAGTAAGGGTGTAAGACTGAGAGTAACAACAAAAAGTAAAAAAAGGTGACCAAAGATAATGGGTTTATTAGTACCGTTCATACTTAGGAATAATATGAATAGTAGTATGTAATTAGGACTAGATAATTACCCAGTGTGTGTGATTTTGTGTCTACATATAGAATATTAGAGTGAGTTAGCAAAAGAAAAGGAAGGTGGAAAGAAGGAACCACAATAGTTTTATACCACATGTTTGTGGAACTTTATAATTAGTGTGTTGATTACACCTAAGTGTGTTCATGTGATGTGAAACAGTTGGTCACTCACCTTGTAATAGGTGAAAAATCACACAAGTGTGGAGACCACAATAATGTTTAATTGAGCGAAAAAAACAACACTGTAAGTAGTAAAAATAAATCCAAAAACAAGTAAAAATGGGAAAAATAAAGGTTTCATATGAGGAAAAGCATCCCATATCACAAAACAATTTCCTTTACCACAAGGTTGTGGTAGACATGCTCACTAACCGGAAAGCGAAAGGAAATTGAAAAAAACTAGCTTTGGACCAAAATCATGGAGCTCGAGAAAAAATACAACCAACTTCGACCAAAATCAAGGAGCTCTGAACAAAAAACAACCATCTCCATACCAAAAGCAAAGATCTCTAGACCAAATGCAACTAGATCTAGACCAAAATAAAGGATCTCTGGACTAAATGTATGGCCATCTTCGGATGACAAACACTAGCTCCAGATGAAATGCAACGACTATGGATGAGAAGTATTGTCTCCATATGAGAAGCACTAGCTCCAAATGAAATGCACTGGCTCAAAAATCTTACAAAATAGCCTTAGGAATGCAAATAACACCCTAAAATGCCACTAAAGTCCCTGAATAAGCACTATACCTTCATAATAACCTCCAAAACACACATTAGAAAAAAACACCAATAACCCCATTTTAGAGTATATTCATAATTTCTCCAAGTAGTTTTGTTTGATCAAGAAAAAATAAACTAGGAGCTAATTTCTAAATAAACCTTTATTAACTAATAATGTGATTAATTTAATTAATCAATGCTAAAGTAGAAGATATTACATAAGTTTAACCTAATTTAAATTTGAGTCAGATTTAGAACCAAAAAGGAGTGGAAAAGGGGAAAAACCCTAAAAACTATGTTATAGAGAAGGAGACAATGGTAGGGAAGATGGTTTGGGTTTGGCCTTGGCTTTACTCTTTCAGTCAAGCTAGGACCAAGTCACAGGTATGCAAGGGGCCGAGAAAAGGTGACACTAATACACATGTGGAATGAACGAGGAAGTGAATAAAAGGATGGAACGATAATACAAAGGGGTTGAGATAGGGTCTTGGTGGTAGAGAGATAAAGAACCAGGGCTGAGTAGAGAGGGAGGCCTTAGTTGGGCTTGCCAAGGGTTGAGCATGGAACAATAGGAAAGGATTCAATGAGATTGACCAAGTGGTGAGAGATCTAACAAGGGGAAGGCACAGGAAATCCTAAGGTGGCTTGACCAGGTTAAATAAAACTTGGCGAGAGCCAAGGGTAAAAGTGAGGGAGACTTGGGGTTGAGACCAAGGTGGCTTGGTCTGTAACTTTGCAAGAGCTCGAGGGGGTAAATCTCAGCTTGCTAAAGTGAGCTGGGTCTAAGAGAAAAATTGGTAGGGTTAAGGAAGTAGGGATGAGGAGCGGGGAAAGTAGGGGTGCATGAGAGGGTTGGAGGAGTAAAAAACTTACAATAACACACCAGGACCTCCAAATTTTGATCCATGCTAACTTTAGTTGTAACTAACCAAACTTGGAGAAGAAAACCCTATACATCTAAATGTAACCCACACACATTAAACACTAAAAAACGCACTAAAAAATTCCACAAACACAAGATTAATGTAAGTATAACACAAAATAAATATGGATTAAAAAATTGCATAAGGAACTAATAAAATCATGAAACCAAGAGTAATAAGCAACAAACAAATGTGAGTGACATGATTACCGACAATGAGATCTAATACCATATGTGAGAGTGTGAACATGAGGATCAAAATGAAACCTGTGCATATTGACAAAGGTACACTCAAACTCAAACATGAAATCTATATAAGAAATAAGAAAACACTTAATCACCAAGAAATTGTGCATGCAAAAGAAAGGGTTCAATCATTCTCGTAGATTAAAAAATAAGTAGATATAGGAGTGTTGGGTAAATCCCATGCCTGAACTTTTCATACCCCAATAATAGGATAGGAGAGTTAAAATTCAAGAATGAAATGTAAGTCCCACATGATATATGATACAATGACACATATGACAGTTTTTATGATAGAATTTGCCACAATTCATATAACTCCTAATGAATCACCTAAGTGAGATGACTCACCATGTGTGAGGGAAATTCACCTATTTAATAAATAAAAGATGAAAAATACCTGTCACACCAACAATTGTATCTATATTATCTAAAATTTATTTTCATTGCTTTTATTGGTTAATCCAAAATTGGCCCATCAAAATTCCCCAAACAATTGGCACTGTTTCTAGGGATTTGGTTTTAGTTTACCATCATTTACACTTCTCAAGTCTTTTTTTTGTTGTATTTTTACCACATATAGTTTGTTCTGATAGTCTATCATCAAATTTGACGTAAACTATTTTTTGATTCAGTCCATTTAATGATAATTGTATTGCATTTGTGATCTTTGTGGTTATTGTCAATGTATTTTGGATTTTAAACAAAGAGATGACACTATATTGTTGAATGTTACATATCTCTCAGATTTAAGGTTTGTATGTCTATATTTTGATACCTTCATGGTATTGATGACTCCATTGTGTCTCTTTAACTAGTTAGCTTGAATAATTGTCATTTTTTTTACCAATTGTCTATTCCTTTACCTTATATTTATGTTTGTGGATTTAAGTTTGGAAATATTGAGGGGTTACACTCTTCTTTCAAAGTAGATTCATCAAAGAAGCATAAAGATTCTCCACTTGTCAAATCAATATTTAAGGAGAGGTAGATACTGGATACTGTACAATGAAGAGGAACTTATCACTCTCAATATTTTTAAATATAATTATTTTTGTTTCCTTTAAACTGTGCGGAAAAATATTAATTAAAAAAATTGAAGAAAATTTGATTCTTCTTCTAATTTTCATGAACCATTAAGCGAGAATATCGACCCCACATTACAATATCATTTTTATTGTGATAGTAGTGGTAAGATCCTTGATTTTGGAAATGTTAATAACCTTCCCTCATCACCTTTGTTAAAAGGAAAATAATTAGATGAATCTTATCCTATTTTTAAAGGAGTGGTCATTTTCGAATTCCTTGACTTAACTAGCAGCCCTCTTGGTGAAATAAGATACGAACCCATAAGAGATCCTACTTCTCATACTGTAATCTATCATACTGTACATCCTAATCATCTCCTCGAGGATTATCATCCTGAGTTAGACCAAAATATCGTTAGTAATAAAAAATATTTTATTGCATTTGGCTGCAATGTTAGACCTCTTTTTCCATTGTCAGAAAAACATAGGTTTAGACAAATTGAATTCTTGGAAATGCAAGGTTATCCTAAAGAATTCCATGCTGAAATTAGAAGCATATTACCAAATTTTTAAGGACATAATGTTATTTTAGGTGATCAAAATCTTATATAATTTAACAACTTGATAGATGATTAAGACATATTTTATGAAGATGTTTTTTTTAAGTTATTTATTCATACTTTATAAGAAAATGTTAGGGACCACTATGACAATTTTCCTTATTGATTCATAGGTTCATGTAATGAGATGAAAAGGAATTTTAAATTGTAGTTTTGAAAAATGATAGACCGTAGATTTTTCATGAATGAATTTGAAAACAATATGAAGCAACTTACTAAATTTATGCAAGACTTTAATTGTAGATTCACCAAAACTATGATGAGACTGTCTAAAAATGTTAGACCACCATATGTAACTTGTATTATCAAATATTATGATGCATTTTATGCTAAATATGGTTTTTATCTTATAGATAAAGGCCCAATAAATTTAATATAGTCTTATAATATGGAAATAATCATTTAAAATAACATTAGAGATACTAGAAAGCCATCTAAAAGGACTAATGTCAAATGTGAAGCTCCTCCTACCAAAAGAGAAGAGTTCTCCAAGAACTTCCTTAAGTGTTGATGAAAAATTAGATAAGATGATGGGATCATTAGAGGATATGTCATATAAAGTGTCTAGAAATGAAAAGGGTCTACCTCATACTCAAAATAAGAAATATTTGAGTGATAGGCCACAAAATTAGGAAATAGAACCTGCATATAAAATAATATTTGATAACAGGATGGATCCTTTACATAGATAGAGAAGGAAAAAACTAGGGGTAGTGAAAGAGATATGCCCGATTCTTTGGTTACAAGTATTAATGAAATAAATGAGAATGATGAATCAATATAGTGTGATGAATGGTTCTTGCCTCATCCTTAGTGTGTGATAAGTTTATTCAATGCTTGTAATGTTCAAACTTGTGATGACTTGAAGGTCAATAATCACTTTATACATTTGATTTTAATGAAGATTCAACTTATGTGGCTCAAAATTATGAATTAAATATCCATGGATTTGAGAATTTAAAATCATAAATGATCAAGCAGTATGATGGTGGAAGTCCATCTGATGAATACATCTTAGAATTGAATAATTATACAAAGGACTAGGTTAAAAGTAATTATAACCTGCAAAATTAGAGAAATTCAAATTCCAAAAGTGACCCTAAAGAGATTCCACATAAAAAGAATGACAAAAAGGGTGATGATCTTTTCAACAAGGTTTTTGTAGTTTGAGATCAAAAGATTACTTCACTATAAGTGTCTAAACAAAGAATTTATGCACATCAGATGAAAGGTAACTCTCCTTTACTTACCAATGTAACTAAGGGGCCTTCATGTGCTAAATATAATGCTAAAAAGAGAAAAAGGGTAGCATATGAGCCTAAATGTTCCACTACAAATAATTATCCCCAATAATTTGAATCATAGAATCCCTTAGCTCAAACCCTTGCCACTTGTACACTTGACATTAATTTTATCACTTTTCTCCCTATTGAACCAATGCCCAAATATAATCCCTGTGATATAGAAGATTTCCTCATCCATTTCAAAATAATAGTCCTTTTATTTGAATTGTTGTGCATCCTAGAGAAAAAAAGTCATCCATATATTTTAATCCTAGTTTTCATGCGACATGAGTAGTAGATAATCTTGAATGTGTTCACATAAGAAAGCTCCAGTTCAAATTTAGTGGAAATAAGAGTAGATGGCTACGAGATATGAATGAAACAAGATTGAGGAAGCTAGGGCATCAAAGGAAGATTTTTACTATTTGGATGAACATACTAGCTTGAAAGGAGCTTTAATGGCTTCTACTTTTCAAAAGTTTCTTATTTTTTATGTTCATGTGTTGTGGAGGAAAGAATGAATGCATTTTCATGGTGGAAGTTTGAGTGGAGGAAGAACACGGTGAAATGGAAGGATGGGGGAAGTGGAGAAGCAGAGTTTTGATATCTAATTGTACCTAAAAATAGTTTTTAGGTGTAATTACAATTGAAAATTTCACCTTGGGTGCATGGTGGAGTTTTAGGGCACCATGGAGGGTGGATGGGGTGAGAAACACATGCACATACATTTTTCCAAGCCCCTTTCTTTATGTTTTTGAGTTTGAATGACATGTATGCATGCAAGAATCAAACCAATGAGGGTATGCAACACTTTTTGGGTGAAATTACACCTTAAAAGTGTGACCAAGGTGTAAATGGAGTGAAAATGTGCACTTGGAGGAAGATATATGACCCTCCATCACTTAAAACAAATGCTTAAGTCATAAAGTTCACTTTTAAGCCACCCACCTTATGTTTTTGAGTTATGAAATGGAACAATGAGAGTGAGGCACACTTTTGAGGTGAAATTTCACCCAAAAAGTGTGCCACAAGTGCAAGAGGATGCTGTTGACATTTATTGCACCCGTGTGAGAGGTCAACTTGAAACTTTGTTTCTAAGATTGGAGGGGTTGGTCTAAGTGGTCTAATTAAAGGGAAAAGGGTTTGAACTATTGTTGTGTTGGTTTGAGAATGTCAACCTTCCACCTAAGATGTATTTCCAAGTGTCATCTTCGTTATGATCGTGCATCATCCCCTCAGGAACTGATGTAAAAAATAGACACAGAACGGAAATACAACAAAGGTTGAAGATGGACATCGTAAAGAGAAAAAATAGAAACTCCATTTCAAAAAAATTGAAGTAGGTTGCTACTATTCTTTTATTCAAAGTTTTAGAAATAATCAAGTCATTTTTGATTGATCAATTATGGTTAAGTGAAAAATTCTTAGTGTGTTTGAGTTGCAAATAATTCATTTAACATCACGTTAATGAAAAGAAATGCAAAAAGAAGTATTTACAACTCATCACAATAATAAATTTTCATTTATTTCACAATTTAAAGGTACAATGGACCCACACAAGCTGTGTGGAATAACTATGAAAATTTAGTACATGAAAATAAATTGCATGTGTAGAAAACTATGAATAAAAGAGAAGGGAAAATCCATAATTGCCTATTTCAGATGGATTTTCCAATAGTCCTTGTTTTCTAGTTTCCACTTCCTGCACTTCTCTCGTCCTCAAAAGGTATCTGAAGGAAGAGTAATAGTTTGTTAGAGCTCTAGTTTTTCAATTCTATCATATTCACAACTTTAGGAAAGTGAAATTTCTTGAGATATACTTGAAAATGAGAAAGTACATAGAGGAATACAAGAGTAGAATATCATTTTTAGAAGCATGTCACAAGAAGAAATCAATAATAAAAGAAAGGCTTTTAAACTTCACCTTTTTTTTAACTATTTCTCTTAGTGTGCAGGTACAAGCTTTCAAGTAGAATTCAGAATTCATGTTACAAACTTGAAGGCATATGTTCTTAACTAAATGAAGGAATCAACATCATCTTCAGATTATTTATCTTGAAGATGAGAACTCAACTTATTTATTGTGCAAGCAATAATCAAGTTTCAAGTCATGATATTCATACAAAATATAGATGCAACTCAAATTGAAACAAAGAGAATAGATATTCATATAAAATAGTACAAATGCCAATCCTCAATCTTAGAACGCAATATCAGAGTTCAAGGAGGGATCATTGATACAAGCTATGTAAGAAGCTGTTATTAAAGACAATGCATTCTTATTCATATTTATCCAAAGACACATGATTAATGTGCTTGGCTGAGTAAGTTTTGAGAAATAAATTTTCAAAAAATGATAAGCTATGAGAGTTAAAAAAAGATGATTATTGAAGAATTCCCCTTAAGCTAGCTCAGAAAGAAAGCTAAAATGAATCTTAGATACATTATGCAAGTGAAAATTTGCAACAAATTTATTAAAGAAAAATCCAATTAAATGTCAACTCAGGGAGGTGTTTCTGAAACATGATAGGTACATTAAACAATTAATGTTTTCAAGATCAAGACAAATAAGGTACAACACATTGGAGTCGAGATTTTCTCATACATTCACAACAAAAGAGACTTCATTTAATTTTCAGTCTCAACTACAATGGTTTATTTTGAGGAAATCATCAAAGTTAAAATATCACTACTGAGCCATCTAACAAGCCACTTCAAGAATGAATGAGAAGGACAATTTAATCATGCAAATTATACATTTTTCCAAGCATGGAATGAAGAGATACAACTGGCACAAAACATAGTTTTTGTTATATGACATTAGAAGAATGAGCTATCTTGTTCTAGAAAAGTATGAAAATGTGTAAAGTTATGCATTACAAACAACCATCAAAGGGACAACCTGTATAATCATGAACCAATGTACTTATCACAATTCCATAACAACTGCTTGATGCTAAAGGTTAAAAAGAGGGGAAGTAAATCCAAGTTGTAGAGAGTTAGAATATAAATCATAGTTCCAATAAGGCATCTGCAGATTTCAGAAGGATTGTTTGCAAGTGGTAAAAGGAGAGAGTTTTTCACTTATTGAGCATAAGGAAAAGTTTCTCCAAATAATGTTTCAATTTCACCAGATAAAGAAGCCTTTACAGTGCTAAAGTACCAAAAACAAGGAAGATAAAAAAAGAGCTCAATTTTTTAGTATAGAGAATGATAAACTAGGATATTGATAAATCAAAGGTATGAGATTAATGTTCATGACAACAGTCTAGTGAAATGCAGGAGCTTGAGATATAGAGGATACATGGCCATTTTTTTGAAAAAATAAAATCAAACCCGTACGGCCATGAATCTAGGTAGAAAAATATTACACGGTGACAACAAAGCAGGAATCACATTTTTAATCAACAGTGAGCCCATTACACTCTAGACTCATCCCATCACATACAACAGGTAAAATCGATAAAGGTTTGATCAACATAATGAAATGGTAGACTCTAGGAATCCATAAAACAGTGTGGCTAATGTAAAACCAAAATGTTAAACCCCAAATTCTCGGCCAAGATATAGAAAAAAACCTTAATAATTTTCTGAGTAGGGTCGTTTTTAGAGTAGAAGAAAAAATTCAAATAAAGAGAAAGGGCCGTTCAATCCACAAAGTTTCAGTAAAACAGAAATCCCTTTCAATGGAGGCAAAGGAGTTCAATCAAAACACCAAGAGTGGGTTAAATGGTTCAAACCCAGCAAAGGAAAACTCAAACCCACAGCCAATAAAGTTCAGATATGAAATATATGCATGAAAATGTAGTAGAAATTGATTTATATTTTTCTCTTTTAGATGAACAATAGTCATAAATGACAACTAGAGATGAAAAATGGAGTTTAACAAAAAATTAGAGCTTCAGGAAGCATGAAATGATGGCCAATGTTTTTTTACAAAAGTCTCCTTGTAAAAGAGTTTTTTCAGAATTGGCCCTGGCAACAAATAATCAGTGAAAACCCATTAGAGTGAAACACAGAACGTTTCATAAGCTAGACAAAGCAAAAACTCTTCCGAGGAAAAGCAGAGCTCAAAACTTAAGATGGTAGCTAGGCCCATGCCTATAAAATCAAGAAACCATAAAAAAATGGCTGCCCATAAAGAATTTTTCCATTGTTTCCCCCGCGTAGTCATCTAGAAGCTCGAATGAGAAAAATATGCAAGTTATTAGGGTTGGGTTGTTTTTTCCCACCCTAACTCAACCATTTAGTCAACAATGCAAAACTGACAAGAAGATATGAAGCTCTAACCTAGGTAGGGTTAGTTTCATTTACCTTTTAACATCAGAAGTCAAAAAGGGGGGTTTGACATTGATCATAATTAAAATTTCGCAAATAATTATGCCCATCTTGAAAGAACATGATTATTACCTCCTTTTTGATGGAAGAGATCAAGGGACCAATGATAGCTATTCAAATAGATGTCAAATGGATATATTATGATTAATAATGCAGGCACATGGTTACAAAAGCATGCTTTTTGGAGATAGGTTAGATTAGGCTTGGCCTTGTATTACCTCAATTTTGTCAAAAATACCTTATTATTTGCAAAAGATCCATACACCTTCATTCGAAGGCATAATAAAAGAGTCAAAGCAGTTTGACTATGAGTTGAAATTAGAAAAGGATATTTTTACCTTTATGTAACAACATGTAATTTTAGGCCTTATTATTATTTTATTCATTAGGAAGGCTAAAATTCTCATGTAAGTGGGATTTTAAGCTCGAGTCTTGGTGAGTCTATTTTTTGAGAGCATGGGTGAATATTTCTACTATATATTATGTGCTCTTGTAAAACACAAGGGTGTACTTCTTGATGTAACAGAGTGTTGGACTATTTTTTTTTTCCAGATTTACCTTTTATGAGAATCAACATATTGGCCTTTCCAAAACTTTGCAATGGTGTGGATGATTATAGTTATTCTTGTGAATTTAGAGGTGTCTCAATTAACTATCCACAGAAGTGAGGGAGATGCAAAGTTGAAAATTTATCACCCCTTAACAGAGGTGCATTTCTGTTAGATGACAGTATCTGGTACACCCGATGGGACCTTCGAATCAGATCTATAAAATACGAGGCTGCACAAAGATCATGTTTACTCTGCATGGTTGTTCCTAAAGTTCTAATAAATAAGGTTCATCACCCGAATGATATGGTTGCAGGAGTAATTTATATGCAACATGATATAAACGAGGATTTGAGAGCTATGGTTTATCAAGGATCACTTAATCAATTTCAGGAGCTTGTTATCATCACAATTTTAAAATGAAGATTAGGACATAGCTTTATTATTGCAGCGAAGAGTAGCTGCTGTTAGGAGGAACTAGCTGCAATCATCCATTGAAAATCAAAATACAATATACTTGGAAAATCTATAAGGTTGAGTTTATATCAGTACTACATGTTGCTTGCCTAAAGCGTCAAGATCATCAGTAAGAGGATTTCCTCCTAATTTTGTTCAATTACCTCTTAATTCAACTAGAAGAAGAAGAGTTAGCAATACATTACCCTATAATTGGCCCGGTTTTGACAACCCTCCTTCCCCTCACGTGAATCTTGTGATTCATATCTGAATTATTCTAATGGCTACTAATCAAACACCTAGAGCTTTTGTTGCTTTTACTAATAATAACCCCTTTTTAATTCTTGTTTATCATAATATACCAGCTACTTCCTTGAAAGGTCTTTCATCTTTTACCAGTGAAAATCATATTACCCTTGGTGAGCATATTAGAGATGTTGCATCCCTCTATTCAGTACATAATATTACTCATGAAGATGTAGTCTTAAGGCTTTTATCTGCTTCATTCAAAGGCCAAGCCCTTCAGTGGTATAGGAGTTTGGCAATATGGACAATAGATTCTTGGAACAAGTTTAGTGATGTATTATGCAAGTAGTTTCAAGACAAATCAGATTACCTATCTCTAATAGAGAAGATGTCCACAATTAAGTATGCACCTCATGAATTCATGACCAAAATATAAGATTTGCTAGAACATGGGAAAGGATTCCTCCTATTATTAAGCCTCAGCCTGATCATGCCTTTCATTACTATCTCAGAGCCTTAAAAAATTATATTGTAGCCATGATATAGTCCATTGGAGGTTCCAAACTTCGAGAAACCTATGCTATTGCCATAAGAGATGAAAACAATCTTATTCAAACTGGAAAATTAGCTTCAAGGCCTTTAATGCCTATTATTCCAAAGCTACACCCTATTCCACTGCCTACTTAAAGGGAAGATCCTGCTATTACAACACAAGTAAATGACATTTTGAGATAAATAATACCTTACAATCATATGGATATGAGATAACAATATTAAAAAAGTAATTGGCACTGCTTAGTAGGCCTTACCAAGCTCCTTATCAAGCTAATAGGCAGCCTTATCAACAAAATCAGAACTATAGAGTTCCCTTTCAGCCTAGATAAGTTGATCCTAAGGCTACTTCCACTTCAAATTCCCTTGTACCAATTAATATGGATTCAAAAGAATGGTGTGCCCTTGTAATCACCACATGTCCTCTATCTTCATGCCCAAATTCCCATTTGAATCTAAGCCTTGTTGCCTAACCTCAATCTGAAACATTACATATGCCTCAAATGGAGGGTGGAAAACAAGATGCACATAGTAAAATGCATCCAGAACAAGCGATGATCAATTTTAAAGAGGATGATTTATGTGCACTTTTGACCAGATCTAAGAAAAGAGCACTTGAAGAGGAAGAAAACAAAGAGAAAGGTTTGAATGTGCCTCCTACTTTGGATAAATCAGCCAGTAGTTATAGTACAACTCAGAAAGAGAAGGAAGCACCTAAAAACCCAAATGTTAGAAGTCTTTTTGTGCCGCAGATTTCTAAGACTGTAGAAACAAAATTTGCTCATTCTAAGGCTCATTCCAAGAATATGACAACTACAATAAATATTGCTGAGTTGATGAAAAAGACAAATGTTAATATTTATTTATGGGATGCTTTGAATATTCCAGGGAAACATGACATTCTTGTAAAGGAACTTGCTAATTTGTAGTTGTCTTCTTTAAAACTCAGTTGAGAAAGAACCAAATAAAGCTAATGCAGTTCTTACAAATGTTCAAGTAGAAAAAATGAAAGAGGAAAAATGATGGTTAAGAGGTTATTAAATGCTGAAGTTAAAAAATCACCTCCTTTTTATCTATCACTCATTATTGGTGACCAATTGGTCCACAATTTTATAGTGGAAATTGGTGCAAGTAGTACAGTCAAGCCCAAAACAATAACAGACAAGTTGAGACTTAATTATGAGCCAACATAAAGAAGCATACTACAGCTTGATGGGACAACAAAAAATATAGTCGGTTTAATCAAGGATCTAGATATAACTTTACATGCTTGTCCTATTATAACAATTTTACAAGATGTAATAGTTATAGATTTACCACCTTACTTTGCACTTGCCTTGTTAAGGGATTTCACAAAAAATATTGGTTGGTATCTTTCCTCGGATTTGTCTCAACTTTTCTTCAGTACGAGGTACAGTACTAAAGTTACTATCAACTCAATACTATTGGCAAATTTTCATCTTGAGCCTCATATTCCAAAGCTAGTTACCAACTATGTTGTACTTGATAAAGAAAATTTTGATAGTATTGCTGAGATTTCTTATTTCTAAGGTGTTTCTAACCTTTTTATGGATGAAAGAACACAAGAGAAATATGTTTATGATCCATACAAGGAAGTAAAAGAGAAAATGATTAGTGTGTGTTGTCTTCATGAAGAAAATACATTTATTGATTTGTTTTCCAAAGCAGAAAATACTGAAGAAGGCATATAGAAGCTTCATTTTGATGGAGAAAAGAACAAGAAAGGTCAAGGTGCAGGTTTGATGCTGACTTCCCCATCAAAACAAAGGTATTTCTCAGCTTCAAGTTTGCAGTTTTCCTGTACATACAATGTTGTTGAGTTTGAAACATTGATTCATGGCCTACAATGGGCTAGGAAAAGAGGAATCAACTCATTGTAGGTTGTTGGTGATTGAGAGTTAGTCATCAAACAAGTTAGAGACTTGAATGTTTCTAAACATCCACTGCTGAAGACTTATAAACACAGAGTTTGGGACTTGATAGATGATTTTCAGGCATTTAATATTCAATCTGTCCAAAGAGAAATGAACAAACATGCAGGAAGACTTGCAACAGTTGGGGCCATCTTTGATGTGCTTGAGCATGTCCAAAATGAAAAAAATTATCCTAATATCAAGATGTTTATTAGACCTTCAGTCCTTGATAATGAAGAGAATTGGTAGGTTTTTGAAGATGATAAACAAATCTATAGATTTTTGCAGGAAGAAGCTGAGTTTTCATCAGCTAATCAACCTAAGTTGTAGCACCAATACGGTGATCAAATTGTGCAGCTGAAAAAAAATAAATTACCTCAAGGACTTGTCACTTTGAAGGATATTATAAGTTTAAATGATCAACTTAGAATAGAAAAAGGAAAGATCACCACTCATGCTAATAATTATGAAGAAATATTAGTTGATGAAGGAAAAATACTGTAGATCGGAAAGGTATGTTTTACTATTGAGAAGCAATCTTTTGTTGACTTATGTAAAGAGTTCATTGATGTGTTTTCTTGGAAATACCAAGATCTGAGAGGTTTTTATCCCAGTTTGGCTCAACATACTATAGAATTACAGCCAAATGCAAAATGTGTAAGGCAAAAGAAGAGTCCTATAAATCCTAAAATTGAACCATTGATGAGGAAAGAGTTTTCTACGTTGATTGAATCAGGTATTATATTCCCCATCAAGCATTCATGTTGGGTAACTTACCTTGTGCCTATATGGAAGAAAAATGGTGAAATCTGATCGTGTATGAATTTTAGAGACCTCAACAAGCTTCATTAAAAGATCAATATCCACTGCCCAATATGGATAAGATTTTAAGAACATTTTTTAGGTTCAGATAGACTGCCCCTGTTAGATGGTTACAATAGATACAATCAAATTCTTGTGTGTGATGAAGATAGATACAAAACAACCTTCACCATAAAGTGGGGGACTTACGTGTACAAGAGAATTCCTTTTGGTCTCTCTAATGCTGGTGCAACGTTTCAACGTGTAATGAATATGGATTTTCACAACATTCTTAATAAATGCATACTTGTGTATTTGGATGTTGTGACTGTTTTACTCAAAATCTTCTACTGATCACTTCATGCATTTGAGGAAAAGCTTTGAAATTTATAGGCAGTTTGGGATCTCCTTGAATCCAAAAAAATCATATTTTTCAGTGCATGAAGGAAAATTACTTGGTCACATTGTTTCTAAATAAAGTTTGACCACTGACCCATTAAGGTTGGATTCAATTTTGTAGCTGTCTTTACCACATTATAAAAAGACTCTTTAGAGTTTTTTGGGAAAACTAAACTTAGGAAGAAGGTTTATACCATATTTTACAGCCTTAGTCAAACCATTGACCTCTATGCTCAAGAAAGGCAAAATTTCTCATGGAACATCAAAGGAAAGAAAGGATTTGAAGCCATTAAATTGGCTATTTCTCAAGCTCCTACATTAGCAAATCCAAATTTTGACAAAGACTTCATCATGTATGCTCTTGTAGGAGCTGAAACCATTTGAGCCATTTTAACTCAGGTGAATGATAATTAGATAGAGCAGTCCATTACTTTTTTCGGGCAAAGCCTTCATGGCTATGAAACAAGGTACACTTTTCTTGAAAAACCGGTACTTGCAATAGCTAGAGGATTGAAAAACATGAAGTACATGCTTTCAAATAACAAAATTTATGTTTTGTTTTCTCATCCGAGTGTTAAAGCTTTCTTTTTGAACAAAGAACTGAATGAGAAAAGGGTTGAATGGATTACTAAGGTAATGGAATATGATGTTGACATTAGAGTGTCCAAAAAAGTCAAAGGACACAGACTTTGTGAACATCTGACTGCCGATATTGAGTCTAAGAATTCTGGAGTTTTATCTTAGAATGAAAATCAACAAACTGAATCTGATCAAGACGCTTCAGTTTTAAGCTGGATGACTGATATGATCAGTTATTTGCAGCATGGCATTTATCCTAAAGGTATGAACAAGAATAAGAGAAGATACTTCCGTTTGTAGGCTGTACCTTTTGTTTTCATTAATGGAGTATTGTTCAAGAAGGATATAAATGGAATACTACTGTGTTGTGTTGATTTTGATCAAGTACAACAATTACTCAAAGAATTTCATGAAGGATCTGCAGGTGCTCACTTTGCAGCATGCACAACAACCGTTAAAATTATGTAAGTTGGTTACTATTGGCACAACATTTTCAAGGACTGCTATGAATAGATTAAAAAATGTAATAAATTTACGTTGTTTGTTGGAAAGGAATAATTAACATCACTACCCCTACAGCCTATCTTAGTTGATTAACATTTTATGTAGTGGGACCTTGACTTCATTGGTATGATTAATCAACATTCATCTCAAGGGCACAAGTTGAGTTTGACAGCCACAGACTATTTTATTCGCTAGACTAAAGATGTAGCTTTGATGGAAGCCAATGAGACCTCCATCCTATTATTTTATAAAGGAATTGTTTGCAGATTCGGTGTTTCAGCCACCATAATTTTTGACAATGTTCTAGCTTTACTTGGAGCAAGAGTAACTAATTAGGTTATTAAACACAATATTTATCGAAGCACTTCATCTAATTATTACCCTCAAGGTAATGGATTGGCTAAAAGTACAAACAAAAATTTGCTAAGGATAATCAAGAGAATGCTCAAACAAAATCAAAGATCCTGACATAGAATGCTTATTTCGGCATTGTGAGCTGATAGAGTGACTCCCAAAAGGTCAATTGGGAATTCACTATACAAGCTCGTTTATGCAAGGGAGGCAAGAATGCCTATTTATCTTGAGCTTCCCACAATGGATTTACTGCATTAGTTGGAGTTAATTAAGAATGAACTAATGTAGGTCCATTATGTAGAATTTATGGAGCTACAAGAGCTAAGAGATCAAGCTCATAAGAACATGGAGAAGCATCAGAAGTAGGTTAAGAGTACTTTTGAAAAGAAGGTCAAAATAAAAAAATTTAATCAAGGAGATATTGTGTTGAAATGGGTTGAGGACAAGGCTAAGCCTGACAGCCATAAAAAATTTGATACAATCTAGAGTGTCCCTTATATGATTTCATCTTGCAAGCAACATAATGCTTTTCAGGTCACAAGGCTGAGTGGAGAGGAACTTCCCATTCATGTGAATGGTATGTTTCTCAAGCATTGTTATTGAAAATCTTACAATGTTGGTTAGAGTAGATTAGTTAGGATTTTTATTTCAATAAATTCGTCACACACATTTGCATTTTTATCTTTCAATAAGTGCATTTCATGCATAGGATCTGGTTTACCAGATCTTTCCCGACTTTAGTTTTTGTTTCCAGAACGTCAGTTTTTCAGTAAAGGGAAAAAATTGCTCTGGGCTTTAACTCCATGCCCAATGGATGAGATTAAGGCACTTGTCTTAAAGCTAGTAGGTAGCTTTATCCCACATAATTGTCAGAAATGTTGACATTACTTCATTTTTCATATGAAAGGGATTGGTTTAAGGGGCCTAACTGAAGGGAAAAAAGGGCATTGAACTACCGTTGTGTTTTGGTTTCAAAATGTTAACTTCCTCCCAAGATGTATTTTTTATGCATCATCTGCATCATACTCATGCATCAGCCCCTTAGGAACTAATGAAAGACACTAGCACAGATGGGAAAGACATGAAAGGTTGAAGATGGACATCCCAAAGTGAACAAAGGGACAGTCCATTTTAGAAAATTGAAGTAGGTTACTATTTTTCTTTTATTCACAGTTTAAGATTTAGTCAAGGTACTTTTGATTCATTAATTATGATTAAGAGAAAAATTCTTAGTGTGTTTGAGTTGCAAATAATTCATTTAACATCACGTTAATGAAAAGGAAATACAAAATAAATATTTACAGCTCATCACAATAATTTATTTCATAATTTAAATGTACAATTTTCTCACACAAGCCTTGAGAAATACCTAAAAGAATGCATGTGCATGAAAAACTTAAAATGAAAGAGATAGAAGGGACCCATCATTTCCTGATGACATGATCCCCTCCTATGTATTGTTGTTCTAGTTCAACCATCATTGCTCCATATACCTAAAAAGACGAAATAAAATCATAGTTAGAGCTCAGGGTTCTTTCACTTTGTTTTACTTCTAGTTTCTAATGTGTATGCATTCAGAAGTCAAGTATAGAAATTGAGACATCTCATTCAGATAGCTGGAAATGAAAGGTTTTCAAGACCATCATCAAGAAATAAATTTCATGAAAGCATGATCTTGTAGCATCAAGTTTCAAGATTAATTTTCAAATTATAAATGAGATCAAAGCAGCCATCCAGCTTCATGCTACAAGGTTTTGAAGGATTGTAGATTTCATATTTTACAAGGTTACAGGTGCCACACTTTAGTTTCCAAGGAAAGTGCTTAATGAGATTTAGATAAAATAGAGATAAAAATATATAATGGTACTCAAATAAATGCTAAGCAGAAGGCTTACAACAGTTAGCTCATGATAATCATTAGGCAAGCAATGATAACAAACTATGTACACAAGTGAAAGGAAACCAATACCTATTTCATTCATAATAACACAACTTAGTTCAAGAAAAGTAAAAGTGCAAAGGAATCAGCTATAAGTGATCAACATAAAATCTACAGCCATGGAATATGAATTCCTGAGTACACTTTTTATATTTTGTCAAATTCCAGATCCAAGTGTGCAAATACATTACAAATAGGATCCCTTTTGAATACAGGACATAAAAATCATTTGCTCAAAATTGACAAGGCCAAAGAGTGATATTGCAGAAGCTATTTTCAATAGCAGTTACTTAAAAGTATCATCAAAACTTGTACTTCAACTGTATTGCATGGAGGTAGCTCTAGATATTTTGCATCAAGGAAAGTAATTTAAGATAGAGAGTAGCTAAAAGATTTCAGAATGTACATATTTTGAGAGAAATATCTTATGATCTACCATTTAATATGAAAAATCATATGGTCTCACTTACAGAGGAGTGAATTTTTTTAAATATGAGTCAAAGAAAAAGAAAAGATATAGTTTGTAATGTTTAGAGAATTAAAGGTTACAGAACTCCATTTAAGTGTAGATATGAATGAAACAAACATGTAAGCTACAGTCATGGTACTACAAAAATAGCTATAGTCACCCAATAGGGAGATAAATATGTGTTGTCATTCACCAAATAAGAGAAAAGATTGCATACAACTTCATCAGGAGCTTTCACAATAGATGATTTTTAGTAAATATTTTCATAGCAAAAATAGAAGAGGAAGAGAGTTCTTTAAGTTAGTTCATATGTATGATTAAATTATCTTATATTCTATACAATCCAGCATAGAAATAACATCATAGCACCATACCTCTACCTTGCTATGGGTACCATTGGTTGCATTGACCCTGAATATGTAAGAACATCAAGGCTTAATGAGCAATATGATGTGTATGGTTATGAAATTGTTCTTCTTTTGGAGCTTAAACTGCATGTTGTTTAAGAATTTTTAAGGTTTTTTTTTGTCTGAAGCATGAGCAATCAAACGTGGATAGGGTTATCTTTGACATTGGCATTTGAAAACAGATTCTACCAAATACAGAGTTACAAATCTAAAATATTAGACAACCGAGGCTAAAAAATAACTAGTAATCAACGGAAAATGACCTAAATATAAGCTCGAAGAGCTACTGTATGAGTCACTGAAAATCCAAAGATCAAACAAAATCATAATACAACGTAGAGAGTACCCAAAATCCCAAACAGCGAGCTCTAGCATCCAAGTTAATAGAAAACAAAATGCTTAAAAAACCTTACGAATGGGCAGAGGACTAGTCAGATATGCATTAAAATACATGAAAATCCATTAAGGAGAAAATGGTAGAGCCCCAGATATGATAGAAAAAGCACCACAATCCTCGAAAGCAATCCCTTTCAGCTAAGAGGAGAAAACAATGAAACCCTAACTCACTCAATCAATCATTTAAAGAGAACCTTAACAAATATAGGGATTTTTCCAACAAATAACGAACATAGTATAGCAAGACAGAATGTGAAAAGTAACTATAGTTACATATTTTATTCAATTTTTTATGTTCTTTGTATAGATCTCAAGTTTTCTCATAAAACATGTAGTTGATAGCACGAATGCCAGAAAAAAGAAAATCTTGGGTTTACCTTGAAGCAAGTGTGAACACCATGTAGGAAGCCATGATTTCCACATTGTCAAAGTTTCATCAACACAAGCTCATTGATTTGAGTACTTCATCTCATGTCTAGATGGGTGAAGAACTCAACACAAAAGGCTCCAAAAACCAGAGTTTCAAATCACAAAGGGCGGCCAAGCCCAACAACAAATGAATGGCAGCCACAGATGCACAAAACCACAAAGGAATACTCAATCAAAGCATATATTTTCTTCAAAATGGTGATTCATTTCAGGTATACCAAGCTCCAAACCAGAAAAAAAATGGAAACCCTCATGAAAATAGAGGAAAGAAAAAGTTTTTCAGAAGTTGGGTAAGAGGTGAAAAGCCCCAAATCTTCAAAATAGCAGAAAATTTAAGGAAAATGATATATCCTTACCTCAGAATACGTTGAGCAAGAAATGGAGAGCTCCAATAGAATAAGAGATGGAAAGCCATGAGCTCTCCCAATAATCAACCATGGTGGCCACTCAGTTTCTAATTAGCAAAGTAACATTTCGAGAAGCTTCACAAAATCCAAATGTAAAATGAAGAAGGCTTAGGGTTATAACCTTAATTGCAAGAGATGACCCAAGTAATGGTTAACCAAGGTTGGAAATGGGTTAAGCTTGACCCCTGGTATATGTCCACATGAGAAAGAGGGGCATAATTATTTTCTAGTGAAAAGGGGGGAAAGTTATTTGTATGAAAAGGTAAAGGGGTTGAGTTTATTTTAATCATGCTTAAAATCAAGGGATTATTGTACCTTTTAGGTATAAGGTGTAATATTGAGTCAAATCATTGGGTGCATGTAATCCAAAATAACTACGTGACAAAATAGCCATCATGCATGTGTTACACAATAGACAAAAAAATAATTTACCTTGCAATTACTCCAGTATACCTTAATTGATGCAAAGAGTGACCCGTACATCTTATGCAAAGGGTGATTGAAGGGTCAACTATAGTTTGACCAACCACATGTAAATCTAATTTTGGAGTCATCTCCAAATAAAAATGAGAGTTGAATCGAGTCTATGAAGGCTATTTTTGGTGTATGGGGAAGTACTTATGATATATATTCATGTTTTTCAATCATTTAGGAGGGGACTTCTTGATATAACAGAGTGTTGGGACTATTTTTTCCAAATTAACATTTTATGAGAATCAACAGATTGGCCTTTCCATAACTTTGCAGTGGTGTGTATGATCATATTTATTCTTTGTGAATTTAATTCCCTAAATTATTAATATTTTTCTTGAGCTATTTTACCTTGCTGGAGATAAGGTGTTGTGTTCATTTAAGTGTGTAATTTTTGTGTTGTTATTGTGAACAATCCCTTAACATGTCAGTATTTTCCTTGAAGTTAACAAAAAACCCCTGGATCATGCTCACTTCATCTCTACTCTCATTAGATTGTGTATGTTCTCTATCATAAATGCCTCAAATACCTTTGGTTTATCATCATTTTTACAATTTATTATTCATCCTATTACCCTCAACCCCACAGATCTAGTTTAGGGATACTCCAAAAGGGAACCAGCCCTCAGTAATCTAGAGATTCACCTCACAAAAGGGAGACCCACAACTCGTGAGGTGTCTCAGTTGTCTATACACAGAAGTGAGGTAAAAGAAAAATTATAAATATATTACCCCTCAATAAAGGTGTACTTCTGTTAGATAACAAACACCAAAATTTCTCCCAAGAAATTAAGTGCATGCTTTGGAACTTGATTTGGACCCATGACAAACTTAAAAAATTACTTTCTTCACTTTGAGATCAATTTTTCATGGATTTTGGTTTTCCAATATAACAATTTCCATGGAAAAGTGCAAATGAATCCAACAAGTAAATTTAGAAGACCTGAAAATGTGATATTAAAAAAATTTTACTTGTACCCTCACTTTTACCTCAGACGGTGTGTGAAAGAGATGAAGTGAAGAATCTTATTCCAAAAATTTTGGGATGAAATAAATTATTGATCATGAGGAGTATTGAAAATATATGTACTTGAGATTTTTATAGGATCATAAATCCATTAGAGGTGCTCATAATCTCTCATGCAAAAATATAGTGTAAAGAGGCTACCTTGAATCAGTGTTGGAAGAGTTTCTACCAATTTATGCACTCAAAAATTTGTCACACTTAGTCCATCATGAAGTAGGATCCAAAAAATTTCCAATTCCTGGGATATTATCTCCCAACACTTCACAAGACTCCTGAAACATTCCACTGAAGTTGAATCTTCAAAACAATATACACACTTCTTTGTCTCAAAAAGCGGCAGTGAGGAAAAATTTCCTAAGACATCCAAAAAGTTTCTAGAATGATTTCCTAATCATTCCATTATATAAAATACTTTTATACCTTTTTGATGACTATAACCAAGACTTTTAAAGTGCTCCGAGGCTCCTAGAAACTTCCGTTAAAGTTGATCTTTGAAAGTAGGCAGTTTCAGCAATTTTGACAATTTTGACTACTTGGACCAATTTTAACAAGTTTGACCAGAAAGGAAAAAATATTCAATTGGGTTGTCATATACTATAATGCAATGGAATTTTATATGAAAATATCTAGCTCATACTTGGGTACTTGACTTGGTTTGACACAAAGTGATAACAAGGAAAAAATGAGCTCCAGGATCTCAACTTAGGCTTAGAAAGAACAATGCTTTATGCATTGGGCAAAAGAGTTATTTAGCACATCAGAAATAAAAAAAATCCGTAAAAACAAACAAGCCGTGAAAATAATAACACCAAAAAAAACACATGAAAGAAAGTGAAACACACAATAGAAAGGGAAACACACCTCAAAATGAGGAAAAACAACCTAAATCACATATGTTACATGCGGGGGACAAAACGATTTCATTGTAGTAAATCCAACTGAATACTTACCCATATACATGTATCGATGAATTCCTTTCCTCCACGAACCCATTGAAAATCTCACTGAAATATGGCCCCTTCCTTAATTTCTTGAGAAATGTTGCATGATTTTCCTTACATTTGAGGGTCCACTTGGTTAATCCATTTCCTTTCTTGCTTTGGAAATTTTCTTCATTCTGCTCATTTTTTCCCAAATTCATTCGAATTGTTGATTTTCCTTTCTCTATCATGAAGATGAGCATTGATCACTCTAGGATTTTTATTTTCATACTAAGGCCTATGAAATTTGATAGGCATTTTTTCTTCATTTTTCATATGCTACATGACCACTATTTTCATGAGTTGATTCTCGGAAGATGTTTTAGGAGCTTCAAAAATATCATAAGCCTTTTGATGCTCCACATTTCTCATTTTCTCCAAGTAGTCTTCTTTAACACACACTAGATCTTTCTGAACACACTTCTTACTATGATGTGATTTGTATATTGCTTCAATCTCTATAAATGAAAATGGTATGAGGAGTGAAAACTATACTCTTCTTCATCTTATCCATTTTAAGTCTCGAGATTGATCTTCATCACAAAAACAACCTTTCCTTGAGTGGAGTTGACATTGGAATATTTGAGACTATTCTTGTTTATATATCCCTTGTTGACAGGGTCCTAATTTTGAATGAAATTAACCTTGGGATATTCAAACATCATTCCATCTATTCATTATTCATTGAGAAGGTATCTATCTTCATAAATGTGGAAAAAACACAAGGTTGGGGTTGAAACATTAAGATAATCATTTTCCCAATTTTGAACACCATGAGCTAGGGAATCCATTTCCATGATGAATTCATCCTCATCTTGATTATATTAAACTTTAATAGGCCTAAGAATCTTGTCGTTCATGCCTTATTTTTCAAGGGATTCATCCTCTCCCAATGGGAAAGAGAAAGTTTTGTATTCACGAGTCTACTCATTGAATGGACCTTTATGCTCAACATTGAGATCATGATTGGAAATATTGAGATCACTTGATAAAATTTTTATTTCCATCATTTTTCATTTGTGACAAACATTTATCATCACCTTGGGATTGATTTGTTGCAAGTTAAGACCTTCATGACCATCATCACCAGTTAGTAGAGTGACTGCATTCATGCTCACCTCTAGCAAGAAGTACATGATTTCAAATTCAGATTCCATCAGATCATTATAACGCTTTCTAATGTGTTCCATGACACTTAGATACTCTTTTATCAACATGGCCAGCTCAAAATATTCCTCTAAAGATATGTAAAAATTGTGATCCCTTGAATTTTGAAATAATATATCTGCCCTTGGATCATCTAGTCTATGAAATGTGTATTTCATTTTCCTAATGGGGAGGAGTTTCTTAATCTTGCAATTGGATGGAATGGTGGTGAACGACCAATCCATCTGTATATATCCCCCAACCTCTTGATTGAAGCTTTAGATTAGTAACATACCATATGAGGCTGGCATGTCTACTACAAGAATCTTCATCATGATCTTCTTATTAGGAAAATATACAAATGGTACTTAATCATTCTTGACCTGGATAACAAGAGGAAATTATTTGGTTTCCATTGAGTAAAAATGAGCATTAGTAGGAGTGAGGGAAAGAACAAGAGCTTTAGAAAATTTTGTAGGTATGTGGTTTTCAAAGGAACCAAATTCAATGATGTAATTATTCAGTTTGTACCCATTATCCAACAATACTAGATAGAAAGGATCTATCTTTCTAGAGGTGGATGTTGTGTAGGTAATAAAATTATGATAAGGAGTGGTATGAGGAGTGATAGGTAGTTCTTTGGAAGTGGAATTTTTGTAACATGAACTTGAACTACTTTCTTTGATGAATTGGACAAGCCTATCAAATTGTTTTGGATGAGTCTTCAAGTATTTGGACTCAAAAATATGAATTTTGGATTTCTGGTAATGCTCAGTGATGTCAAAATATGGAATAATTGTAGGCACATAAGGGATTATGGAAGTCTTGACATGAGTGGAATTTGCATTCTTAGGATCAATAGAAGCAGAAACTGATTTTTCAAGAGGAGATGAATGAGACTTACCTGAAGAGGCATAATGAGTCTTGAATGAGTTGGTCTTGGGATTATTCTTAGTTGATCCCATGGAAATGCATATCAATGATCCTCCTTTCATTGCTATGTTTTATAGAGTCACCATTTGAGGATTCAAATGCTTAGCTTGGGAAACAAAAGAAAATGATTTCTTCTCTATTTTTATCGAGTGAATACTAAAAATGTGTAGCTATCCATGGAGTCTTTAAAATATTTGTTAGGTGACATTCAAAATATTTAATTTTTGTGCACTCCTCTTCATATTATTCTTCAACTTATGATTCAACAATTTCCTATTTTTCATCTTCACTAGTCCCACATATTACATTGAATAGTGGAGCTTCCAAGGAAAGCCTTTGGGGTACTCCTTTGACCCGATTACTCTTCCCATTTTGGTGTTATGTTAGTTTAGAAAATTCCTTCTTCAATATTTTCAAATCATTGAAATTTTTTTTCAATAATGGATTGTATCTTTCATCTTTAGAACCACGAGCCATGTCTTTCATTGAATGATTCCCGATCTTTCCTAACATGATGAGGTCATCTTCCACATTTATGAAAAGTTCATGAGCATTGTCTAGAGTGTTTGGTTGAGCTCTCGGTAGTATGAAACTAACTTCAAGTAATTGGGAATTCATGAAAAACCTTTTCATATTGTCTGCATTAGGACAAGTAATAGTGGGGACCTTGTTGATCAACTTATTGAATAGTGATATAAAATATCTTATAAACTCATGTGGTTCTTTCTTCATTTGTGTTAATTGAGAAAGGAGGGAATGAAAATATTTAATTTTATCTTGAATATTTCTTATCATATCATCCCAATCAGTAATTGAGGGTAATGGAAAGTAGTAAAACATGTCCGAAACCATATTTTGTAATGTTTCCATGAATAAAATCACTACAACATATTTATGCTGCACTAGAAGGATGTCATAGGTTGTGATGAAATCTATGATATGATCATTTGGAGGTTTTTTTCCATCTTCATAGAACTTGGGAAATTTATTTCTCGACCCTTTTAAAAGTTCATGAAATGGTGGGGCCAAGGCTAATACACCAGTGCTATATCCCCATTGCAGAGGTGTAGTCATTCTTCCTTCTTTTTCCTCTGGTTATTCTCTTTCTTCTTAGGGAGGAATGAGGACTATTGGTTATACAATTGGTTATTCAATATGACCTTCAAGATGATTTTCAGGAGCTTGTCTTCTTATCTATACAATGGGAAGTCTGAAATCAACTCTTTGTTGCTCCTCAAATGTGGGATCGACAATGCAACATGCACGATTAGCTCTAGTGTACCCTCTTTCTTCCAGTTTGTATCAAATCACTAGAAAATAATGGAACTTGAAAAATGCATATTTTTCAATAGTATCAGGAACAAGGATCTCAAGCATTTAGAGAGTATTTTTTGGTAATTTTTAATTTTTTATGGTTTTTTGGAATTGTATTTTTCTAGGATTTTCATAGATATTTTATGGGTATACAAAGGGAAGATATTACCCAACAGAGTCATTAAAACTTATGGGTGAAATAATTTATCAAGGTTAAATTATGATTTTTCACTAACAGTCATGGGGCTAAGCCCCTCCTTCTTGGGTATGGGGATGATCCCATTATTGAATGTAAACTAAATAAGAACCGTGGGAGGATGTTAGGCTAGGAATCACATAAGAACACTCCACTGAACCTGTGGAAAATTGCTTGTACAAACTGCAATGAAGGAAATTACAGTGAACAAAGGTAAATAGGGATAGGATAAATAAGGAGAGAGGGTTAATGTTATGGGTAGGATCACAAAATCCACATACATCAAATGGAATGAGTCCAAATTCAATTAGAAGAATATAAATATGTAAACAACAATGAGATTAACAAACTAAAGACATTAAGTTCCATTAATATGTTCTTTAAAAGTATAAATCATTTTCTTGGTTGTTCAAGATCACTAATAAAATCCACATACATCAAAATGGAATGAGTCCAAATTCAATTAGAAGAATATAAATATGTAAACAATAATGAGATTAACAAACTAAAGACATTAAGTTCCATTAATATGTTCTTTAAAAGTATAAATCCTTTTCTTGGTTGTTCAAGATCACTATGCTTGGAAAACTAGAAAGTAGCAAAAAATAAGAGGAAAACACAAGCAACTAAATGGAGGAAATGAAAATCTTATTTGCTTTTAAATGGTAATACAAATCTCAACAACATACAACAATACACAATTGTTAATCCCCTAGAAAAGAGAGGGCATTACAATATATAACTTTACAAGAAGACTCTTCATCTTCCCTGTGTTACTTTTTAACTTAAAGTACAATCCTCAATGAAGAAAAATAACTTTAAGTGAATTAAGTCACTTTTTACAAAATTTCTTCTTGATGAAGAAATAGAATTGGTAAAGAGAAGAAACACAGGGGGGAGAGAGAGAGAGAGAGAGAGAGAGAGAGGAGAGAGGAGAGAGAGAGAGAGAGAGAGAGAGGAGAGAGAAGAGAGAGAGAGAGAGGAAGAGAGAGGAGAAGGAGAGAGAGAGGAAGGAGAGAGAGAGAGAGGGGCAGAGACGAGAGAGAGAGAGAGGAGAGAGGAGAGAGAGAAGAGGAGAGAGACCCGAGAAGAGAGAGAGAGACGAGAGAGACGAGAGAAGAGAGAGAGAGAGAGAGAGAGAGGAGGAAGAGAGCAGCGAGAGAGAGAGAGAGAAGATGAGAGAGCACAGAGGAGAGAGAGAGTGAGAGAGAGGAGAGAGATTGAGAGAGAGACGCTAGAGACGAGAGAGAGAGAGAGAGAGAGAGAGAGAGAGAGAGAGAGAGAGGCGAGTATGAGAGAGAGAGAGAGAGGAGAGAGAGAGAGAAGATGAGACGAGAGAGAGAGAGAGAGATGCAGGAGGAGAGGAGAGAGCACAGAGAGAGAGAGAGAGACGCAGAGAGAGAGAGAGAGAGAGTAGAGAGACGTCGAGGGTAGAAGAGAGAAGAGCAGAGAGGAGAGGAGAGAGATGAGAGACGAGAGAGTGAGAGACGAGTGAGTGAGAAGACTGTAGAGAGGACTCGATTGAGAGTGAGAGAGACTAGCTCGATAGCTCTATATCCGTTCTCCAGCACTTCATTCACTCGAGCCAGAAGGTTTCCTCTGTCTCGACGCGCGCCTACGCAGCTAGATAACGGCGGCCATCCCTCTGAGAGAGAGAGAGAGAGAGAGAGAGAGAGAGAGAGATTTTCCACTATTGATCCTGATGAGCTAAGAAATAATGTTCCAGTGATGTGATGAATTCCTGATGAAGAATTCTGACCCTTCTATAATA
Source organism: Taxus chinensis (assembly GCA_019776745.2). Taxonomy (NCBI): domain Eukaryota; kingdom Viridiplantae; phylum Streptophyta; class Pinopsida; order Cupressales; family Taxaceae; genus Taxus; species Taxus chinensis. The sequence goes on from CM034148.1 coordinate 701,615,379, forward strand.
TGAGAAGCCTCCTCTTGAATAATAATTTTTTTAGCCTATCAGGTACACTGCTCGAAATAAAGTGAGAAAAAATTAATCAATATAGCATTGGAAACAATTTAGAATAACCTCATTCACTTTAATAACTCCTTCCAAACCATGAAACAATGTCATGTTTTCTTGACCAACCATCTATATGAAATGAATTCGAAACAATTTTCCTACCCAATACAATCATGATGATCTTTCCACCTGTCACCTTAAGGACATAATGACCAATAAAGTGCAAGGCCTTACACCTTCCAGCTTCAAGAGGGGTGAAGGGGAGTGAGATGGGATGCAATTTCATTCACCTTATGATCAAATAATCTACATGAGATTAAGTAAAATGTCATCTAGGGCCAAAATATACATTGAGACCAAAATTGGGAACTAAGAGGGCTTCCCTTCTTCTTCATTCATGAATCAAATTTTAGGCCTCTTAAAAATATGAAATTACCCCTCGATCATATAAGGCAAACTGTAGATACTTGGTCATAATATGATTCAAAGGCTAAAAATATCCATGTGATTTGAAATAGGTGCCCATTTACTTTGAGAGAATCCTCGATGGAGACATAACGATGATCAAAATCATGTTTCCCATTATGAAATATTTCAAAAAATACAATTGAGTGTTTTATGAGCAACAATCCTCTCACATATGATGACAATTCCATGAATGAGGTTTCTTTCTGAAACCCTTTTCTTCAAATCTTGTAAATTCACATGCTCCATTAAAACTAAGATGGTCCTACATCTAGAGTTGTGAATATTCATCTTGAATTTTTATGATCTGATTATCCTTAGTAAGTGATAGGAATGTTATGGTGTAGGAAAAAATGAATTCTGCAATCGTTTCCAGAAACCTATAAATTCGAGTGCAATTTGGTATGATGTGTCATTGATTTTATGATTTGAGAAAATCAAATCCAAATTGGACATGAATTGATTCATTAATAAGATAATCCCAAGAAAATTTTTTTCTTCAACTTTTGTTCTATTATCTCGTTGGAATCAGTAGGAAATTTTAAAATGGGTTCTGGTTGTATGAAAAGCTTGGTAAATGGTGAACATGGGAGATAGGGAAATAATTCATCTGATAATTCCATGATAAAATATTATCCATTTGATCTAATATTAGAATCATTTTTAAGCTCTTTGGGAGAGGAATGGATGCTCCAAATTTCAAGGTATTCTCTGTAGGGTTAAAGTGAACGAGCTAGACCAATTTTCCTTCTTGAGATTTGATAGAAATCTAACTTGTAAATCTTGATTTTTTGTAGTGTCAAGGCCCAGTTTGTCAAAAAAAACAATCATCCATATATTTTTAATCTATTTTTCATGTGCCATTGGTATTATATAACATTTAATTAATTCACACAAGGAACATATAGTTCAAATTTGGTGGTAAATAAAGTAGATGGCTAGGAGATATGAATGAAACAAGATTGAGAAAGCCAGGGCATCAAAGGAAGTTTTTTGTTGTTTGGATGAACATATTGGATTGAAAGGAGATTTAATTATTAAAATTTTAATTTTTTTTCTCATGTTTTAAGTTAATGTGTTGTGGAGGCAAGAATGAATGCATTTTCATGGTGTAAGTTAGAGTGAAGGAAGCACATGGTGAAATGGAAGGATGGGAGAAGTGGAGAAGTGGAGTTTTGATGTCCCATTGCACCAAGGCAAACTTATTGGGTGCAATTACACCTCAAAAGTGTGACTTGGGTACATGGTGGAGTTTGGGGGCACCATATAGGGTGGATGGGGTGAGAAAAACATCCATATGTATTTTTCCAAGCCCCTTTCCTTATGTTTTTGAGTTGGCATGGCATATATGCATGCAATAATCCAACCAATGAGGGTATGGTGCACTTTTGAGGTGAAATTTCAGCTCAAAATTGCACCCAAGCTGTAAAAGGAGTGAAAATGTGTGCTTGGAGGAAGATATAGAACCCTCCATCACTCAAAACACTCAGTTAAGTCATAAAGTGCACTTTTAAGCCATCCACCTTATGTTTTTGAGTTATGAAATGGACCAATGGGAGTGAGGAAAATTTTTGAGATGAAATTGCACCAAAAAAGTGCACCAAAGATTCAAGACCAAACCTAAAGCTCCCCCAAGAACTTAAGTACACACTATGGAATTTGATTTAAACCCCTTATAGAAATCTAGAATTGCTTTCTTTGCTCCGGGATCAATTTTTCATGAATTTTGCTTGTCCAATATATGAAATTTAATGGAAAAATGTAAATGAATCTAACGAGAACATTTTTAAGACCTTAAAATTTTATATTCAGAAAATTTTACTTGTACCCTTGTTTTTTCCTCGGATGATGTGTGAGTGAGCTGAAGTGTAGAAGAAGATTACACGTCTGGGTTGAAATAACTTATGGGTCTCGAGGAATATTGAAAATAGCCTTAATTGATATTTTTATAGAATGAAAAATCCATCGGAGGTTCTAAAAATATCTTGTGGAAAAATATAGTGTAAAGAGGCTACATTGAATCAATGTCTGAAGAGTTTATCCCTTTTTTATTTTCTCAAAAATTTGTTAAAGTTAGTCTATCGTGAAGTAGGATCCAACACATTTCCAATGCCTAGGGTATGAGCTCCCAATAGTTCACTAGGATCCAAAAAAATTCCAGTGAAGTTGAATCTTCAACAAAATCTGCACACTCTTTTTTCTCAAAACATGCATGTGAGGAAATTTTTTCCAAGACCACCAAAAAGTTTCTAGAATGTTTCCTAAGTCATGTCATTGCATTAAATAATTTTATACCTTTCCAGATACTATAACCAAGACTTTTTAAGTCCTCTAGGGCTCAAATACTTGTATTGTAATGTAATAATGAAATTATATATATATATATATATATATATATATATATATTTTAATTTTCACACACTAGATCATAACAATGATGAATATATGGTGTCATAATCACAATAATAGTAGGTCTAACTATAACGGCTGCAATAGTATGCTCCGCAACTTGAATAGAAGATGTGTTACACTGAGAAGTCCTCTACTAAAAATAACCTAATGCCTTTGATAGTGGAATTTCATTGTCCTATGTAATCACCTCATATATCTACAATATGTCGATATACATGATCCATTTTAGTCAACGCAACTACGTAACATCCAAAACTATGTCAAACTTAGTAGGTGATATCAAATGTGTACACGTGTACAACTCACTACGTGCTTGAATATTGCTACTATCAAGATTACTGGTACCATGTCTTTGAAGTAATTATCCTGAATGGCCAGAAGAGATAAAGTGGATTTCGTGAAAAATCTCCTAAGACCCTCTATCTCACCCTCATGGGCACTCAAAATCATAGACATGACAACATCCTAAAATCTAGGTAGGAAAGGTCGTGGCCTCTCTACAAGTTATCTCACATCAACAAGAGAATATCATTCATGTGGATGTGAAAACCTGTTACTAATGTGGCCATGACCTTGCTTAAAAAAATTTGGGATATCTAAATAGTTCACTTTTAGGTATAGGTGAACCTCAACATATAACATCATAACGAATTCTAAGGGTAATTGATCATTGTTAGGAAATTGGCCTTAAGATGCCAAAAATCTAGGATAAATCAAAGGTGCATAAAGGTGACATGTATATTTTTTACGTAATATCCATTTATTTTTCATTTTCCTACATATCTCCTCCAACATAAGCTCTTAACGACTTCCTTATCGGGAAGTATACTTGCCACTTAATTATACCCCACATCTCCTGTCACACTAGATTTTAGTTCATCCATATTTTTTTAGTGACTCAAGATGGAAGGGGTTAAATTTTTATATGTTTAGTTGTATTTTTTGAAGGTCTTTTAATATATTTTCACAATGCACTTTGTAGTGGTTAGTTATAGTCAATTATATAAGAATAGATGATAGTTTGAATATCTATAAGTTAGTTTTCTAATGCAAATTAACAGAATAAGGTTCCATAACTATAAAAATTAAATTATAACTCATTTTAGAATACATTTTTAGCTAACATACACCCATTACTACTATATTTCCATGTTTTTAAATTTATTTTCAAAAATAAATCTAAAAACCTCCCCCTTATTTTTCAATTTTTGGAAAAAATAAAAAAACTCAAATAAATAAAAAATAGTAAAATAAATTATTTTGAGTGATTGGATGACAGTTCAGGTGAAGAAGAGTTCAAGAAAATATTTGCAATGCGTCGGTAGGAGAAAAAATTTGTGGCTTTGAATCCACCACCATTATATAAACAGGGGGTTCACTCGAAGGGTGTTTTCCTAAATGGTATTTGATTGAACCCCTTCAGGTGAAGGGGGTGTTCTTGCAAGCCCCATTTTGGTGCATACATGGTAGTCCACCCAAAGGGGGTTCATGTGAAGGGGGTATTTTCTCAAACCCCCTTAAAATCCTAACGCTCACAATTTTTCAATCGTGTTTTTGGCACAAAAAGTGGGAAACACTTTTGCGCTTCCACCCATCTAACTATTTTCAATAAACAAAATTTTATTGGTAGCTCGATTAGAAAATTAAGTGCCAACAATTATAATTATTTTAAACTTTTTTCAAACGTTTAATTTTGATTCCCTTGCTCTATACCTGAAAAAAACGGTTAACGTCTTCATTCCAAATCCAAATTTATAAATATCTTTTCAAATATAAATGCATTGTTTGACTAACATTAAATACGTTATAGAAAAAGGGAAAAAAATTGAGAGGGATCTTATCGCTAAGGGCCTAATCAAGACACATTCCAAAGATCAATATTATAATCACAACAATAACAAAAATTAAAGTTCTGATAAATTTAAAATTTTTAGGTGAAATAGAAATGTTGTAAACAATAGAATCATTGATTCTTGTCAGTTCAAAATATAAAAAAATCAACTCTTCAACAATTTGGTAAATTTGAAAAATCTATACAACTTGTAATTTTATCTAGTTAAGAAACTACTCCATGATATGTAAAAAGATGAAAATTTACGCCTCTTGGAGAAATCCTTTCCAATTTCCTCCATCAATTAGTGAGTGCTAAAATTTTGAAATACCCATTCACACATCCATTGGAAGAAGGCCACCCAAAAACCACATGGAATAAAGAAAATGAGTACTATGACTATCATTGCATACATGGCCATCCTATAGATCTTTATGTCAGACTACATCACTTTATACAAGACTTAATTCATAATGAAGACATCGAAATAGAAGGAAAATATAATAAAAAGATGCCAAATGAGAAATTAAAGGTCTTTTAGGACCCCTTCCCCAAGCATGATACAAATCTAATGCAAAAGACAAGGTTTAAACGTAAAACAATGTCGAGATTGATTATATTATTTCATTGTTATATCATACATCAAACATGGTAGCCACTATAAAATTTAACTCCTACTTGTGTTGTAACAATGAGATAGAAACATGTTTGGGTAAGCGATGTTAAACAGCCTTATACATCCATAATGTCTCGACAAACATCCAAACCTAAGTCCAGACTCCACTACAAATGCCCAATCCTTAAATGTAAAGTCTTCATTTGATTCTTATTATATAATCAAAACATTACAGAAGACCAATGCGGCTAATTTATATCATGGATTTTTTAAGACATATCCCATGCTTCAAAATATCCTTACTCATGCATTCCATGAGACACATGTTTCTAAGGATATTAAATCCCAATAATTTCATGCCCTAATTACAAATTATCATCTAATAATCCCATTTTTTGTCATTTGGTCCTCATGACCTTTTGAACCCAAAAATTACTAATAATAGCTCCTTATATGTATAAGTATTCATCACAAAACATAATATCAAATGAGTTCTTATCAATAATGGAGATGCATGAAATATTTTCACCATGAAATTGTTAAGATGTCTAGGTTATGTTGGAAATCAAGACACTGAGAGGGGGTGAATCAATGTATATTCAATTCTTAACATTGATTTTAGTTCACTTAATTTGTAACATTAAAACCAAAACAACATCTACAAGTAGCTAAAAGGAGAGAGAAAGCACGTGGAGATAGGATTTAATGTGGGAAACCCAAACTGGTAGAAAAACCGACTGAAACCAAGAACTAGGCTTAGGAAAAGAATGTCTTGTATCTGCTACATTGATTTTAAAGTTGAGCTACTAATAAACATGGAGCTGCAAATTCAAGATTCAACCAAGATGCCACTTAGTTTTTGACAAGATTCAACATGTCAGGAAACTTCAACTCCTAAATTTAGTCCAGCAACAACTGACCTTTAGTAAGCTTCAACTTATAGGGAACTAACAACTCCCCACATGATAAGCTGTAACTTAGAATTTTTCAGATATTTGATCACACCTAGTTTTTTGTATTCTAAAACTGATGGTGACAACTAAATAATATCAGTTTTCTTCTTAGTTTTACCCCCAAAATAACATCTCTTCTGCTCATCAAATCAACAAACTCTTTTTGTCATACAAGGTTCAAAATCACTAGTACTTTCATATCATCCTCTCATTCATTAAATCACTCATTCTAGCTGCAATAGTTCAGTCATGAAGACAATAATTGTTCATCTAATACATTTAATGTATTTAAGGATACTCTTTAGTTTCCCTTTCACAACAATTTTCTGCGCCTAATATTAAGTCATCTACACTTGAATCCTCATTCACCTCCAACTTCTTTTTCATACTTTTAACCTTTATTTTCTAATCTCAGACCTTCAAGAATGTATTGTTCATGTTCAATTATGTATTCTCCCATTTGTATTTTTTTCAACTTAATTAATATCTTATCTCAAGCTCATATATCACATGTATACTTCTATTTAGAATTAATTCAATCACACCCTTACCTTGTTTTATTTCACCTTTCATTTCTCATTTATCTCAGGTTTATTTCATGTATGCTAAAGTATAATAAACTATCTTTGTGATATATTCAACTCACAACCACTACAAAATTTTGGCTTTAACCTCACAAAGACCACCACAAGATGGCCTTTTTGTAGAAAATTTGGACTTAGTCTCTTATATTTTCAACTTCCTCTATATTTATTTTACATATCACATAATAAACCAACTCGTACAAATGAGAAATAAAAAAATGTTCAACATAACTCCCTTGTGATCTCATGATAACTACTGTTATCCAATTTCACCCCCCAGGGTTGAATTGATAACATACATCAGGATTCTCAAATCCCAGGAAAATTGATTGATCCAGGGCAAAAATCATGTTTCTAGGGTCCCTTCAGAAATTTTTCTAACTCTCCTGTCCAGGTTGAAAAGAACAAGCTCTGAGAAAATGCGAGAAAGTTGCAGAAAATAAGCTTGGGCCAGAAAAAATTGTGAAAATCGGCTAAGTCCTAGTCCAAACGACAGTCGGGACATTTGGGACGAAAAGGTGCACGGATCGGACGAAAAGCCTACAGGCGGCCCAAACAACAAAGGGACATCTGGGACAAATGGACGCGAAATGCCCGAATCAGCTGGAAGAAAGAAAATTTGTCCAAGTCCTTTATCGGGAGCAAGCGGGACAAGAGTACGCGAAGGACCCGAACCAGCCGGTTCAGCCGGAACAGGAAACTTCAGCACAAGGACAAGTGGGACAAAGGGACGCGCGGGACACGGATAGCCGAAGGGGCCGAAAGCCAATCATATCACGCGACGTGTCACCGGACAGTCAAAGGGACGAGGAGGCCCATTTCGGGCGGATCAGAGGATTCTGTCCCACGAAGCACTGGGACATCCAGGACAAAAAGACGCGGTGGATGTGAAAATCCGGCAGGCCCGTGGACAAATCACAGCATGACACGTGTCGCCAAGGAAAAAGGTCCAAAAAGTCAAAGGGGCGAGTTTTCGAGCACTGATCCGAACCAATGAAATAGTGCCACGTGTCCAAGTTTAAGGGGCCCACAAGAAAAGCCCGCGAAAAGGTGGAGAGAGAAAATTGCTCAGCGAACCAGAGCCTGCCACGTGTCGTCTAGATGGCAGAGCGTGGGAAAAGAAATTTAAAAATCTGTTTTCGCCTGTTTTGTGCCCTAAATCTTCAGATCATCATATCTTTCGATCCAGAGCTCGGATTTGCACGTTCTTTATATCAACGGAAAGCTGTTGAAGTTCTCTACATGATTCTGGGGTCAATCTTGCATTTTGGTGTAGTTTGGAGGGAGAAAATTAAGAAAACTTCTCTGACGCGTGGTGATAGACAGAAGTAATGCTTCAACAACCAACTTTAATGCAGCAGAAAGCTCGCCGCTCCTGTTAGACAGCCCGCCATTTTTCTAGGATCCGCCGCTTCTATCATAATGAGATGATTTTAAATGCTACCAAGAAGTGGTTGGGGCAGATTCTAGATTTCCTCTCTCTTCCCTCTCTCATTTCTTGATATATATTGTAAAGAAGAGCTCCTTTAAGGGGTCAGACATTCTTGTTTTGCATCCTCCCTTCTTCCCTCGCTTGCAAGAGAAATTTTGGAGCTTTCAAACCTCCCATATGGGTTGTAATGCCAGTCTTTTTTGCCTCTTGGCCACTGCAATGTACTGTATCGACTCTTGAGCAATAATATATGTGTTGTGATTGACTCTCGACCCTCTCATGTATTCATTGTTGTCATTTTGATCTCTTATTGCAGTTTGGTTACCTGTGCATGGTGTTTGTATTGCATCTATGTGGTCTGTGTTAAATTTGCAAAACGAGTGTCTAACATTCCTCGGTGCATCACCTTTGTAGTTTAGGTTTTATTCTATGCATTTTCTTACCCTGTCTCCTTGGCAAGTTAGATTAGGTTTTAGCAAACCCTCTGCATTTTTTGTGTGCATCTGAACAGAGGAATAGGAACCAGCCTTCTCTGGAGAATATTTTCTCATCTTTACAAGTCCCACGCTTGGAGAAAGGATTCCATGTTGTGCAATCACACTGGATGCCTGAACATCAACCTAGAAGCCTGATTTGCATCCAAGCGTGTTGTGAGTCTGCAACAATAGGTTTGGCATGCACGGTGGGACCTTAGAGGTCTCATTTTTATTGCAGCAAAGTTGATATGCATTTACTGCAGTTTTATTACTTATAAGAGCTATTATTTGCATATCTGGAGACTCCATTGGGGAAGAATCAACTGGTTTCAGAAGTGCAGGCCTGAAAACTCATCAGAAGAATCACCATAAGGTCAAGAGTTGGAGAATAATAAGTGTTGTTTGAATACCTACAATTATCTCCAAGAAGAAGGCAAAGAGGAAGAAGGAATCAAAGGTCTCCATCTCCACCAAACAGAACTCTCTCAACTCCTCCACCTGATAGGACTTTCATTCAGTATACAAAGGTTTTAAGACAGATTAGAATGGCTCAGAACAATCCTTACGTCAATTTGACAGGCAGCAGCCCACTTGCTCTCAATACACAACATTCAGTTCCTATTGCAGCCTTGAAGAACATTCCCTACTTCACCGGAGAAAATTAGACTACTCCAGGTGATCATGTTAAAGATATTGCTAACCTTTGTGCAATCCATGAAATCAATGAAATGCAAGTGGCTGTCAAGTTACTGGCATCTTCCTTCAAGGGTAAAGCATTACAATGGTTTAGGAGCCTTGGAGCTGGTTCTATGACAAACTGGAATCAGCTGTGTATTGCACTTCACGAGCAATTTGTAGAGAAGGGAGATAACTTTTCTCTTTTGGAGCAGCTGACAACTATCAAAAGAGCCCCTAACGAGTAGTTGACTGACTTCAACTTCAGATTTCAAAGGTCTTGGGATAGGATTCCAGTGGCATTCAGGCCAACAGCAGAAGGTGCTTTTCTATATTACCTTAAAGCTTTGAATTCTGATATTTCTATGTTAATTCAGTCCATGGGAGGCACAACAATCCCTATGGCTTATAGCATTGCCATTATAGCCAAAAATTGTCTTATTCAAGCTGGTAAACTGGCTCCTAGGCTTCCCATGCCCTTGTATCCAAACTTAGAAAATCTAAGCACTAGTCAAGCACCCACTTTGGCTCCTGTTCGCACTCCTAGAAATCAGAGTTCAAACGAAGCTTCCACTTCATCCTCTAATGCTTCAAATGAACTCCAAGAGGTCAGGAAACAGTTGAAAAATTTGGGAAATGAGCTGGTTACTATCAAAAGGCAACAAGCCCAAGCTTTCAGACCTTCTTATCAACCCCAAGCTCAGTCTAATAGGCAGCCATACCAACCACAAAGACCACCTAATCCAGCTGCAAATATGAATCAAATAAGGCCTCCTGCCAATAGACTATTCCAGCCCTATAATCCAAATGCCATATCTGCCTCTAAGGCATTAGTGCCAACACAGAACAACATTGCTCAGGAATATGATTGGTGTTTTCCATGCTACGAGCCTCATAACCAATCCATATGCTTCAATGGTGCTCTCAATCAAGAACTAATGGTGACAACTACTGGTGTGGAGGGTGAGGGAAGTCAAGGAAACAGCCAATAACCAGAAACATTCCAACAGTAATCAGCCCCAAATGACACCACATTGGTAAACTGGCAAGCAGAGGATTTCTGTGGCATGAATCAGGAAGTTTCTCAAGGTGTTGCAGCCAACACAAGCTCAAAGAGGAGGAATCTGGGTGAAGAACAGCCATTAGTCCCAGCCAATCCATAACCTTCCACGGCTCCACAAATGATTGGAAAGCAAAGTCCAGTTTCAAATGCACAAGGTTAGCCAAGAACAGCCCCTAGGCCAACTCAAATGCCAGCTGTTGCTACCCACATACAAGGAGTGAAGTGTGTAAACCAAGGGACAACAAAAGGATACTTCATCCCCGTTCAGTATCATTGAACAGATGAAGAAGGCTAACGTCAATATATCAATGTGGGAATCCCTATCCATCCCAAGACAAAGAGATCTGCTGCAAGCTGCCATGAAGGATTGGCCAACTTCAAATCAACAGGTTCAAATGCAAGACAAAGTGCTTACAAATGATGCCCAGCCTGAAGAAATTCATGGAGGACAACAAGGCAAAATGTTGAAGCCCCATCCTTTCTATGTTTCATTAATCATTGGGGATAAATTAGTGCATAATTGCATGATTGACTCTAGGGCAAGTAGCTCAGTAATGCCCAAGAAAATAGCTGATCAGTTAGGGCTCCAATATGAAGTCATCATCCAAAGGGTGTAGTGCAATTAGACAGGACAACAGTGAGCAACTGTTGGAGTAATCAGAAGGTTTGAGCCTCACACTTGCACACATGTCCCAACGTAATAGTGTTACAAGATGTGTCAGTCATAGACCTGCCACCACTCTTTGCCATTGTGCTTGTCAAGAGACTTCACTGCTAAAATTGGAGGCTATCTTATCTGGTGGATTGGTCACACATGTTGTTCAGAACAAGGTATGGAACTAAGGCCACAATCAGGTCTGAAGCCTATTGCAAACTTTCACATTGAGCCTTACACTACCAAGCCAAATCAATACTAACTGTTCAACGTTTGATCAAGAAGATTATCCAAGCACTGATTAAGCTGACACCAAGGCTGGAAGTATCCTGGATTTGACTCTTGATGAATGGGAAAGCAAAGATGCATGCCTTTGATCCTTATCAAGAAATAGAAGAATCTGAGCTAGGGAGTTTATTGTTTACATGAAGAGGATCAACCTCTCCCCAGCATCACCAAGCCAGAGTCATAAGGACAAGAATGAAGTATGGCAATTGTTCTTTGATGGGTGAAGGAGTAGACAAGGTGCAGGAGGAGGAGCTATGCTCATTTCACCACAAGGTATAAGGTATTACTCAGCCTTCCGTTTTTAGTTTTCCTATGCTCAAAAAACACGGATGAGTATGAAGCCTTGATTCATGGATTTCAATGGGCTAGGAAAAAAGGGATTAATAACTTGCAGGTGTTCGGGGATAGCAAGCTAATCGTCAACCAAGTTAGAGGACAACATGCTACGAAGAACGACTTGCTGAGGAGCTACAAGAATAGGGTATGGGACCTCATTGAGGGTTTCAAAGCTTTCAACATTGTGTCCATACCTAGGAAGAAAAATGAAGCCGCGGATAGGCTCGCAGCAGTTAGAGCAACATTTGATGTAGTTGACAACATCAAAAGGGAAAAAACATAGCCACATATCCATGTGATTGTGAGGCCAGTAGTTCCAGATAATAACACCAGCTGGCAGGTATTTGAAAACGATCAACAGATCGTCAATTTTTTACAAGAAGAAGCTGAATTCTTGGCTAAGAATTATGATAGACTAGAGCAGCAGTATGGGGATCAAGTAGTGCAGCTGTGGACAAACAAGCTTCCCAAGGGTTTAGTAACATTGGAGTCTATCTTCAACCCTAACAACCAGTTACGTAAAGAAAAGGCTAACATACAGGTCAAGAGGGAAGATTCAGAATCAATTCCGGTTGGGGAAGGCAAAACACTTCAAATTGGTAAAGTGGCCACTGAGCAGGTGAAATCAGATTTCATACAGCTTTGTCAAGAATTTCCAGATGTCTTCGCTTGGAGCTATGAAAATTTGAGAGGATTCAATCTGAATTTGGCACAACATACCATAGAATTGGATCAAGATGTTGATCCCATCAGGCAGAAGCAGAGACATGTTAACCCTCACATTGAGCCTCTAATGAAGAAAGAGCTAAATAAGCTAATAGAGGCAAGCATTATATTCCCGATCATGCACTCAAGCTGGGTTGCTAACTTGGTTCCGGTCAGGAAGAAAAGCGGAGAAATCAGGTTGTGTGTGGACTTTCGAGACCTCAATAGAGCATCTCTCAAAGATCATTACCCGTTTCCTTCAATGGAACAAATATTGCAAGTAGTATCCGGTTCAGAGATATTCTCTCTCCTAGATGACTACTCGGGGTACAATCAGGTGATGGTGAAAGAAGAAGACCAATTCAAGACAGCCTTCACAACTAAATGGGGCACATATGCTTACAAGAAGATGCCATTTGGGCTGTCCAACACTGGTGCTACCTTTCAAAGGGCAATGGACATGGCATTCAAAGGCTTGATCAACAAGATAGTGCTGATATATCTAGATGATATCACTGTCTTCTCAAAGGATGCAACAGACCATCTCTTTCACCTCAGGGAAGTGTTTCAGAGGTGTAGAAAGTTCGGAGTATCTTTGAACCCCAAGAAGTGCATCTTTCTTGCACATGAAGGAAAGCTCCTTGGCCATGTTGTCTCGAAAGAAGGACTGGCAATTGATCCAGAGAGGGTTGAAGCCATAAGAGCACTACCACTGCCAAGTCACAAGAAGGCTCTTCAAAGCTTCTTGGGGAGGATAAATTTTGTCCGCAGGTTTATCCCAGATTTTGCAGCCCTTGTTAAGCCCATCACCAAAATGTTAAAGAAGAGCATGGCTTTTAAGTGGACAGCAGAAGGCAAGGAGAGTTTTGAAGCAATCAAAGAAGCTATCTCTCAGGCACCAACTCTTATCAACCCAGAATTCTCCAAGGATTTCATTCTCTATGCATTTGGAGGTGATGACACTATTTCTGCCATTTTGGTACAACAGAACAAAGATAATGATGAGCAGCCGATTGCCTTTTTTAGCCAGAGCCTAGATGACTGCGAGGTGAGGTACTCTTTTATTGAAAAGCATGTACTTGCAGTAATCAGAAGCTTGAAGAAATTCAAACATTTAGTCTCAAACAACAAGGTCCAGTTGCTGGTCTCACATGCTGGAGTTAAGGACTTCCTCCTCAACAAGGATTTGAATGAGAAAAGGGCAGGTTGGATCACCCGTGTCATGGAGTATGACATTGAGATCAAGATCACCAAGCTGGTAAGAGGGAAAGGACTGTGTGAGCAGCTGGTTTTAGGGAAAAAAAAGGAAGTATGCAACGAAGAAGAGGCTGTTTTGATAGTCCAAGACAGCCATGAGCCAAGTGGCAATCAAGAAGAAGGCAATGCTTCCCCCACTCCTTGCTGGACCCAAGATATTATGCACTTCCTACGGATAGGCCTATGCCCTCCGGAGATGAACAAGACCCAAAGGAGACACTTCAGGTTGCAGGCTGTTCCGTATGCCATTGCTGATGGAGTTTTGTTCAAAAAAGATGTGAATGGAGTGCTGCTGAGATGCATTAGCACAGGTCAGATTCAAAGGGTGTTGGAAGAGTTTCATGATGGACCAGCTGGTGGTCATTTTGCACCAAGAGTGATGGCTCTAAAAATCATGAAGGCTGGTTATTATTGGCCTAAAATCTTCAGTGATTGCTATGCATGGATCAAGAGGTGTAAGAATTGTGCATTCTTCACAGGAAAAGAGAAGTTTTCTACCCTTCCATTGCATCCAATCTCAGTTGACCAGCCATTCATGCAATGGGGTCTGGACTTCATTGGAGTCATTAACCCCAATTCAAGTCAAGGGCATAAATGGATTTTGACAGCCACCGACTACTTCACCAAATGGACAGAAGCAGTAGCAGTCAAAGAGGCAAATGAGTCTAGCATCTTAGACTTTTATGAGGGAATAACAACCAGATTTGGTGTACCTGCCACAATAATCTCTGATAATGCATTGGCATTCATTAGATCTAAGGTGACTGAGTGGGCTGTTAAGAACGGTATTTACCTAAGCACTTCATCGAACTATTACCCTCAGGGTAATGGCCAGGCCGAGTCTACAAACAAGAACTTGTTGAGGATCATTAGGATAACTCTTGATGAGAATCAAAGGTCTTGGCATACCAAGCTGAAATCAGCCTTATGGGCTGATAGGATCACTCCCAAAAGATCCACAGGTAACTCTCCATTCAGGCTTGTCTATGGAAGAGAGACAATCTTGCCCATGTCACTTGAGTTGCCAACATTGGAACTCATGAAGCAGCTGGAGTTACTTGAATTTGAGCCCATGGAGGTGAGGTATGCAGAGTTGATGGAGCTGCAAGAGATCAGAAATCAGGCATCCCAAGCAATGGAAAAGGATCAAACTTTGATCAAGAAGACCTTTGATAGGAAGGCCAAAGATAGATCTTTTCAAGTTGGAGATCTAGTGTTGAAATGGGATGTGGACAGAGCAAAACTGGGAAGGCATTCAAAATTGGATGCCATTTGGAGTGGCCCATACATGGTCACAAAGTGCAAGAACATCAATGCTTTCCAATTAGCCTCATTGGATGGTGAAGAACTGTAGATTCCAGTCAATGGAATCTATCTCAAGCATTGCTTCTAGAGGAAGGTTCACTACCTCTATAAATATTAGATTAGATTTTCCTTCCTCCAAGTGCTTGTGCACATTGTTTTACTGTAGGTTAGTTTTGTTTTCCCTAAGTGCTTTGGCACAACTTGCTGCTCATGGAGATGTTTTGCAGTCTATTGCTTTCATCAGGTGGCATTCCATCTTCCTCCTTGCACATTCTGAGTCAGTTGAGGTTCTAAATAGAATATTTGATGACTCCATGCCCAATGGACTACTTCAGGCAACTGGTCCTTTCATCTAGCAGGCAGATGCCCCCGCTGAGTCACCAAATTGTTATCCAATTTCACCCCCCAGGGTTGAATTGATAACATACATCAGGATTCTCGAATCCCAGGAAAATTGATTGATCCAGGGAAAAAATCATGTTTCTAGGGTCCCTTCAGAATTTTTTCTAACTCTCCTGTCTAGGTTGAAAAGAACAAGCTCTGAGAAAATGTGAGAAAGTTACAGAAAATAAGCTTGGGCCAGAAAAAATTGTGAAAATCGGCTACCAAATGACAGTCGGGACATTTTGGACGAAAAGGTGCGGATCGGCCGAAAATCCTATAGGCGGCCCAAACAACAAAGGGACATCTGGGACAAATGGACGCGAAATGCCCGAATCGGCTGGAAGAAAGAAAATTTTTCCAAGTCCTTTATCGGGAGCAAGCGGGACAAGAGTACGCAAAGGACCCGAACCGGCCGGTTTGGCCGAAACAGGAAACTTCAGCACAAGGACAAGTGGGACAAAGGGGCGCGCGGGACGTGGATACCCGAAGGGGCCGAAAGCCAATCAGATCATGCCACGTGTCACCGGCAGTCAAAGGGACGAGGAAGCCCACTTCAGGCGGATCAGAGGATTCTGTCCCACGAAGCACTGGGACATCTGGGATAAAAAGATGTAGTGGACGTGAAAATCTGGCAGGCCCATGGACAAATCACAGCATGACACGTGTCGCCAAGGAAAAAGGTCCAAAAATTCAAAGGGGCGAGTTTTCGAGCACTGATCCGAACCAATGAAATAGTGCCACGTGTCCAAGTTTAAGAGGCCCACAAGAAAAGCCCACGAAAAGGTGGAGAGAAAAAATTGCTCAGCGAACCAGAGCCTGCCACGTGTCGTCCAGATGGCAGAGCACGGGAAAAGAAATTTAAAAATCCATTTTCGCCTGTTTTGTGCCCTAAATCTTCAGATCATCATATCTTTCGATCCAGAGCTCAGATTTGCACGTTCTTTATATCAACAGAAAGCTGTTGAAGTTCTCTACATGATTTTGGGGTCAATCTTGCATTTTGGTGCAGTTTGGAGGGAGAAAATTAAGAAAACGTCCCTGACGCGTGGTGATAGACATAAGTAATGCTTCAACAACCAACTTTAATGCAGCATACAGCTCGCCGCTCCTGTTAGACAGCCCGCCATTTTTCTAGGATCCACCACTTCTATCATAATGAGATGATTTTAAATGCTACCAAGAAGTGGTTGGGGTAGATTCTGGATTTCCTCTCTCTTCCCTCTCTCATTTCTTGATATATACTGTAAAGAAGAGCTCCTTTAAGGGGTCGGACATTCTTGTTTGTCATCCTCCCTTCTTCCCTTGCTTGCAAGAGAAATTGTGGAGCTTTCAAACCTCCTATATGGGTTGTAATGCCAGTCTTTTTTGCCTCTTGGCCACTGCAATGTACTGTATCGAATCTTGAGCAATCACTAGTGTTGTGGATGGACTCTCGGGCCCCTCTATGTAGTCATTGCTTGTTCAGGTTGGATCTCTATTACAGTTTGCGTACCTGTGCATGGTGGTGGATGCATCTATGTGGTCTGTGTTAATTTGGCAAAATGAGTGTATTAACATTCCTCGGTGAATCCATTTGTAGTTTAGGTTTTTTTCTATGCATTTTCGTGACCCTATCTCCTTGGCAAGTTAGATTAGGTTTTAGCAAACCCTCATGCATTTTGTGTGTGCATCTGAAAAGAGGAATAGGTCTCCATGCTTCCTTATCTTGTCATGACCTGAATTGAGATCTTACACCTCATTAGGCTCTAGAACTAGGCCTAAATGGGCCAGTTACAACTGTGAATTCCAACATTTGACCTGTTACTCACTCTAAAAGCTCTTTCAGATGCTATAACAATATTTTTTGACATGTAGATCATATGATCCAAGCATACTAGCCTTATCTATACCTTTGGTGGGCATTAACCTCACTGTCTAAACCTGTAGCACTATGAGACCACTACACACCACTTACAGACACCTATTTACATGACATTTCACTTCTCCTTTTGTATCAACACCTCTTGACATCAATGAAAACACCAATTCAAAAGGGTTCAAAAATATCCCCCTTTGTCATTGATGGCAACAACACATAAAATTTTGATGGAAAACACACATTAGCAACTTCAAACTAGCATTCCCTATTTTTGATAACACTCTATCCCCCTTTGACATATATAATAAAGGAAACTTGACTTCTTGACATGAAGATAATAAAATCAAGAACAAAAAATGCATGATAAATGATTACTTGGTTACAGTCCCCCCTAGGACTATGTTTCATCTTCTTTAACTCTAATCAACAATAAATGGGAATTGAAGGACTTGTCTTAACATAGACTCATCTCCCCCTACTATTGTATCCTCTTTCTTTCCTTTATCTTGAATTTATACCACTCCTTTTGATGAAAAAATTCATTCTTATCAAACTAAACTCACATAACTGATTAGAAACTCATTATCTCTATTTTGTTCTGTAAACATATGTATAGTCATTGTAGATACTTTTTAGTGCATTTTTGACTGATATTTGACAGCCTACAGAATCTTTACAATTTCATAGAACATTATTCCAATGCTCCCCCTGAGGTGAAACCACCCATATTTCTCATATTTTGCAAGAATTTAATCCTCAAAATTGATCCCAAAACATACATTTAGATAGGTAGTTTTTTCACTTACATGAAGTGAATTTTCGATGTTTGTAGTCTCTATTTACTTGGTCTAGGGTCTTCATTTAGTTATCATTTTCTCATAATTTGACTAGACTACCACAATATCACTTTAAATGGATTCCTTAACACCATGCCCTATTCTTCACAGTTCAAATAGTGTCAATGCAACTTCTTTTAATGAATCATGGCCCAAAGTTCATCCCTTACTCTTCCTTAGACCAAAATTGCCTTGCTATTCATAGTTGGTTCTTTCTCCTCTAAGAACCTTTGTCTTTCATGGCCCTCAAGGTATTTTACCAGTCTTACATTCTATGAGATCACTTTAACATAGTGTTATAAAAATCATCTAATTGACACAAAGTTTCAAATAGGTCAACTTGCATTAAAGCTTTCTAAAACCGCTCCTTCTTTCTCTTAAGAACATATCCCTTACTGATACCTAAGTTATGAGATTTAAAGGCTATCCAAAATGAACTATAACTTTCTTTAGTTATCCTTCATTATCCATGAGATGCATGTAAATTCAAAGGACTCAATTATTTGTCTTGCTTTCTTTACTTCACTTTTTCTCTGTAGGCTCACTAAGCCCAATTAGGTCTAGGATAGCTTAATTTCTCCTATAAATTCTTTTCTAAAATATTTCAAGCCTATGAAATTTTTGGTCTCAACTCAAAGGGAAAATATGACTTCCTTTATAAAGCTTCTCCCACAAATAGGTTTTACATTGTGTGTACTAACCTCCTACAAGACTGGTAAGGATTTTTTCCAGACATCCAATGAAATTCAAAAATTCCTTTTTCAACACTTCAAGGGATCACACGATATTGTTTCTTAGCATTTTGGAACTATATTCATTGTTTAGGGATTTTTATCACACCTTCTTCTTTGAAACCCTAACTAGGTCTGTGTATATCCCAAGAAGGCTAAAGAGCTCATTAATTAATTGTTTATAAGATTCAAGGATTATAAATTTGAATGAAGTATCATTATATACCCACCTTTTCTCCTATTCTAGCAGATATTGCTCTCATCAAGGTATTAGTCATTATTCACTTGTTTCCTCTCTTGTATACACGTTAGGAAAATGGGATTGAAACCATCAGGTGGAAAGTACAAGAAAATCTCAAATCCTTCACCTATAAAATACCGCACTCATTCTGAGACTACAACAACAATACCCCATAAGAGAATTTCTTATCAACATTTAACCTCTCCAAACTAGGAGATGTCATGAACCTTTCCATTATGGGGTAACATTTAATGCATAAAATCTTGAACTATAATATAGAAACATGCAATGAAAAAATTTCATTTGATATTTAACATAGATAAGACACAATTCATTCTTCTAAAGACACTGCATATGAAAAAAAAATCATTTTCACTAATCAATCAGGCTTATACACAACTCTATGAAACATGAATCATCATATAACATCTTTAAAGGCTAACAACCCATCAAATTTATTCTTTGAGCTTATTATACCTTTAGGACATTGAAACATTTCTCCTGAGACTTTACTTTAATCCCTTTTCCTGATAATTTGAACCCTTGAATGATAATAACCATGAAGCTTCACCTACATGTATAACATCTTATATACAATCTACACTTTCTCCCTGGATGTGAAACCTCATCTATGTGTATTCATTATCCTTTTTCAAACCACTAGATACCTCACTGTAGCCTTCTTGTCCCTTAACTATAGCAGCAGTTTGCACCATAAAAAAAAGATAAAACGTGTTTTGTTTGCACCATAAAAATAGAGATAAAAACTATTTTGTCATGCTGGTTAAGATATTAGACTTACACCCAAACTTTTTTAATTTCAAGCAAATGAGAAACCTCATGAATGGTCTTCTTAATGACTCAAAATTTGATAATAAAAACCCAACAATGGAAAAATACATGGTCATCAAAATATTTGACTCCTTGACCCATTGACACACCTCTTATTACAAAGAAAATATCTCAGAACTCAAACAGACTTGCAGTAGACTGTGCTCACTTTCATGACACATTTTTTGGTCAAAATAAGATCAACATGTTCTAGACCTTCAACATCAAACAAGAAAAACATTTCCAGAAACTAACATACCTTGAAAACATGATGGAAACTCCAATCAACAAATACTGATGGAAAATTTCATTCAGGAGCATGATTTAAACCATTTACACAACTTCAACATGGAGAGTACTTTGATTTGTAAATAGGTAGACAAATGAGGAGAAGACCTTACTTATTTCAGATGGTATATTCCTTCTACAAGCCTAGATGTGACACACCACTTTGTGAGCGAACTCTAAAACAAGAGATAGTCATCAAAGGATTACAATGAATCAACCTTTCCTTTTCTTGACTTTAAAACCTTATCACTCCTCTTGGGTGCATTCCTTGGTGTGACAATTACATCACATGATTTATTATTTTATGATTGAGTACCTAATAGGAATACATATTGCAACTCATACACCGTCTATAACACTTCTTGAGGAATAATTTCTTCATCCTTTATACTAGAATTGCATTCCTTCTTCTTTCCTTTATCATCACTTCCTGTTGTCTTGTTTGTGCTAGACTCTTGTAGTGCCCACTTCCCTCTGACACATTTTTTGTTCTTGATTATGATACTGTCGACTATACTTATGGACATTACTATAGCCTTTGAATTGGTATGATGTTAGACATTAGAAATCATAGACTGTGGTTGATTTGGATTCATATATGATGCATGTGGATTTTTAGAGACATTTTATATTGATGTTGATACAATGCTTGACATGGTTAGATATATATGTTTATTTTCTTACATGTGATATTTTGTCATGTCGAGTAGACCTAGAAAATGGAACTATTCTTGTGATCATATGATTATGGATGGAATTGTAAAGGAGATTGTTGCTTGCTTGGATGATGTTTTGATTCATATATATGGATGATTTTGGAATTATATTTTATATTTATTTTACATGTTTTGATGTGGCCATGAGGCTGAAGGAGGTATTTTCGTTTTTCAGGTAAACATGTCACAAAAAACATTGGGGGATTGGAGATCAACCACATTGGAATTTTGGATGAATTCAACAAGGGTCACAATGGAAATGTGTATTTATTTGTGTGGTTATTGTTAGGGTTTCCCATGGGGGGATCACCTTGAAATGTGACCAAGGGGTTATGTGTATTATTTTATTTAGTTCCTTTGTTTAATTTTAATGTGTTTAATTAGTGATGTATTTCCCCTTTATTATTTATTCTATTTGTGTTTGGATTAGTGAGTAATCATATTGCTAATTAATTAAATGGGTCAAAAGAATGCATTTATTAGAGCTGATGGCTCTTGGATTATGTGTTGAAAGTAATGTGTAAGTAGCTTTGAGTGTGAAACACTCCACCTTCCTTTTGAAAATCCGGATCTGTCCTAAGAGACTAATTTTGGAGGCTTGTAGGACAAGTTAAACTTGTCCCACACCTCTTAAATTGTCACACCAACCCTACCTATGGGCTGGGGTGCTACGCCCTTAACCATATATCTTATATTGGATGTATATAGTCGACTTGTAGCTAGCATAACTTCTTATCATTATGTATCTCTTTCATATATGTTATATTTTCATTAGTGGGTCGGCCTTGGTGTTGGCCATAGCATAGGAATAGTATATATAGAGGTTAATAGGTAGTAGTTGATCATGAGTTGAGCATGTGAGTCTTCTTATATGGTTTGGAGGTTTCCCCCTCGAAGTGGCGAAGCTATTATAATTTCATATTGAGATCATTATTCTAAAATATTGTGTTATTTGGTGTTCTATTGCTGCTCATAATCTGAATTATACTAGTAATTTCATTACAAGTGGTATCCGAGCTTGAACTCAGCCAGCACTACGTCAAACCCTTATTGTGAAGGTTCATTCATATCTCAAAATTGGAAGCGAAATTTTTTGAGGTGTTGTGAAATAAGTCAAGTAAGCTTCCCTCCAAATTTTAAGAATTTTTGACTTGTTTTTCAAAAGTTATAGCGGTTTTATGTTTTTTCATAATTCGGCTACCTAGGGTGAAATTTGTGGAAGTTTTAAAAGTTGTTTACATTGAAAGAAAGAAGATTAAAAATTAGTTTCAGTTTGTTCTTTGAATTTTATAAAATTTGGCCGAATTCCTATTGAAATTCAATACACTAAATTTTGACCTTGATCCTTAAATCTTACCATTTGGGGCATCATGGCTGGGCCTTCGAAAAGAGGCAAAAAGAATCCCATCACTTTGGGTAAAACCCATGATAAGGATGAGATAATAATTGAGGAGTTAGAGTTATAAGGGGTATCTACAGAGTCCTTAGGGTTAGGGTTTACTTCAACTGACCATAAGGTCAGCTATCTTGAGTTAGAGTTGCGAAACCTTAAAGGTAGAGTGGCCAACAAAGAAGATGTAGACAAGATTGGGCAACAATTGGAGGATTTCATTAACCAATTTAGTTACAATATAATGGGTCATAATATCCTTCCTAATTAGCCACAAATCAATCATACTCATATTAACTAGGGTGGATCTGCAAACATGACCAATCCAAATACAAACGCTCTGCAAGCCCGTAACATGATTCCAAAAGTGGAAATACGTAAGTTTGATGGAAAGGATCCACTCAATTGGATTAACCAGATGGATAATTTCTTTGATCTTCATCAGATTCCATCAGGAGAAAAGGTTACCATGGCATCGTTGTATCTTGAACCTGACCGATTCATTTGGTATCGATGGTTATGTGCTCAAAGAAAAAAGAGTGGCCTTGATGTTACATGGACAATATTCACCAAAGATTTACAATTGCATTATAGTTCTAGTGTGTCAGAGAATTATTTCAGCTAATTAGCAAAGCTCAGACAAACAGGAACAGTCAAGGATTACATCCATCAATTCTAAAACCTTTCCTTACGGGTGGAAAATATTCTTGAAGATAATTTGAAAGACTTATTTATAGGGGGTCTTAAAGAAAAAATTGAGATTGAGGTGTGTATGTTTAATCCTCATAAGGTTTCAGACTCTATGATCATGGCACATAGGGCAGAGGAAAAATTTCTTTCCAGTAGGAAACAAACTGTCAGTAATATCAGAGATTGTAGCACCCTTCCACCATCATTACCTCATCCAGTGAGACTGACACCTCAACAAATTGAAGAAAAGAGAGCCAAAGGGTTATGTTTTAATTGTGATAACAAATTTGGGCCAGGACATAAGTGTGCTGAAAAGAAGTTTTTCTACATTGAGGGACCTACTGAAGAAGAAGAAAATGAAGAAGATGAAGAGGTAGAGCCAGAGGAGGAATTAGGAGATCCCCAGCCAACAATATCATGTCATGCAATTTCTGGTATTAGCACTCCCCAAACTCTCAAAGTAGTTAGATTCTTAAAAAAATAGAGGGTAACTGTGTTGATTGATTCGGGAAGTACTCACAATTTCATCAATCATAAGTTGGCGGTACACTTGAACTACTTTGTTTATCCAGCGCCAGAATGTCAAGTCATGATCAGTGATTGGAAAACTGTTAGTTGTTTAGGAAAATTCCATAACTTTAATCTCACCATGGGAGATTACTTGCTAACTAGAAATATGTATGCCATTGCCATGGGAGGAGCAGAAATTGTGTTAGGAGTTCAGTGGCTTACCACCTTAGGAACCATTGAAATGAATTTCTAAGAGTTATTCATGTAATTTCAGTCAGAAGGGAGGAATTTTAAACTAAAAGGACTAAGAGAAAAGTCCCCACAGATGGTAAGTTCTCATCAGATGCAAAAATTTCTTAGAAAGGGTGTAGAAGGGTTTGTAGCACAACTATTTTCATTGGAAGCACATCATTCCAATACATTTATTCCCACAGATATGTAAGAAATTATAGATGATCACTCAGTGGTGTTTGGAGAAATGCCCAAGGGTCTTCCTTCGAAAAGAGACCATGACCATGCTATTCAGCTAGTACTAGGGAGTCAACCACCCAACATCAGACCTTATAGGTACCCCTATATGCAAAAGAGTGAGATTGAGAAGATAGTTCAAGAGATGTTAGAAGCAGGACTTATTCACCATAGTCAAAGTGCTTATTCTTCTCTTGTAGTGATGGTACAGAAAAAAGATGACAATTGGTGCATGTGTCCAGATTACAAGGAACTCAATAAGTACATAGTTAAAGATAAATTTCCCATTCCTGTAATTGATGATTTGCTAGATGAGTTACATGGTGCTGTTTACTTTACAAAACTTGATCTTCATTCTAGATATCATCAGATTAGAATCAAGGATGAATATATTCATAAAACAGCCTTCAGGACACATGAAGGACACTATGAGTTCTTAGTAATGCATTTTGGACTAACAAATGCACCCTCTACATTTCAAAGCTTGATGAATTCCATTTTTAAGCCATTTCTTTGAAAGTTTGTTTTAGTGTTCTTTGATGATATATTAATCTATAGTAAAACATGGGAGGAACACCTACATCATGTAAATAAGGTGTTAGAAACTCTTGAACAACATCAACTTTATGAAAAGCCTTCTAAGTGTTCTTTTGGTGTCAAGGAGGTTGAATATCTGGGTCATATTGTCTCTTATGAGGGTGTTAAAGTGGATCCTAACAAGATAAAAGCCATGCTTGAATGGAAGGTTCCCAAAACCCTAAAAAATCTCTGAGGATTTTTGGGGCTTACAGGTTATTATTGTAGATTTGTAAGGAATTAAGGAAGCATCGTAGCACCACTCACAAATTTATTAAAGAAGAAATCTTTCCAATGGAATGAGCAAGCTACTATGGCCTTTGAGAAGTTGAAGGAGGCCATCTGCACCACTCTAGTTCTAGCCACCCCAGATTTTTCAAAAACATTCATTGTTGAATGTGATGCTTCAGGGTATGGTATAGGGGTTGTACTTATGTAAGAAGGGTGACCCATTGCCTTCGAGAGCTACCAATTCAAAGGTAAGAATATCTCTAAACCACTTTATGAGAAAAAAATGTTAGCAATACTTCATGCAGTGAAGCAATGGAGACCATATCTAATGGGACGACATTTCAAAGTAAAGATAGATCATGATAGTTTGAAATACTTCTTAGAGAAATGTTTATCATCATAAGAACAACAGAAATGGGTCTAAAAAATGTTGGGGTATGATTTTGAGATAATATATAAGAAAGGAAAAGAGAATGTAGTTGCTGATGCTTTATCTCGAAAGGATGAATCTGCCCAGGCATTGTTGTGTGCCATATTTGTATTACAGGAGGATTGGGTAGAGGATGCAAGGTCTGAATGGAAAAATGACCCAGCTACACAAAATCTCATTCAAAATCTCCAACAAGATCCAAGCATGTCAGAAAAATTTGTATGGAAAGGAGATGTTTTATGGTATAAAGATAGATTATATCTATGTAAGAATTCAACCCTTAAAAATAGGGTTCTATCTGAGCTCCATGCTTCTCCAGTAGGGGGTCATTCTGGCTTCTTAAAGACTTATCATTGAATCAAGCATAATTTTTTCTAGGAAGGGCTAAAAGGAGATGTCCAAAAGTTTGTGGCAGAATGCATGGTTTGTCAGCAAAATAAGGGTGAAACAATTAAGTCCCCAGGTCTTTTACAACCTCTATGTATTCCTAGCCAGAGGTGGGAAGAGGTGTCTATGGACTTCATCATAGGATTGCCTAAATCAGAAGGTAAAAATTTAATCATGGTGGTGGTGGACAGACTCACCAAATATGCCCATTTTTTTGCTTTATCACATCCATTTGTTGCAAGTACGGTAGTAACAGCCTTCAGGGATACAATTCAGAAGCTACATGGGACACCAAAGATTATAGTGAGTGATCGAGACCCTATCTTTACTAGTAATTTTTGGACTGACTTGTTCTCATGCTTGGGCACACAACTAGCTCGTAGTTCCTCTTATCATCCCCAGTCTGATGGGAAAAAAGAGGTGGTAAACAAGTGCTTGGAGGGATATCTTCGTTGTTTTACATCAGATAAGCAAGCAAGATGGGTCCAATGGTTACCACTGGCAGAATGGTGGTATAACACCTCCTTTCATACTTCATCTAAAATGTCTCCTTTCTTGGCATTATATGGGTACCATCCACCATCTATCACTTCATCTTTGAGAGTCCAACCAAAGGTTCGAGTAGTTGAAGAACATATTCAACACCAACAAGTGGTGCTTTCTAGACTTAGGGAGAATTTGGCCATGTCACAAAACCGCATGAAGCAACAAGCAGACCAACATCACAGTGAAAGAAATTTTGAAGTCGGTGATTGAGTTTTTGTGCATTTACAACCATATAAGAAAATGTCCTTAAAACAATAGAAAAATGATAACAAGCTTTCACCTAAGTATTATGGTCCTTATCAAGTGTTACAGAAGATTGGCAATGTAGCATACAAACTGGAACTTCCTTTGGCTACTCAAATTCATCCAATCTTCCATGTATCTTGCCTAAAGAAGGTAATTGGATAGACAATATCAACCCAGACAGTGTTCCCCGAGCTTGATGAAGAGGGTAGAATCATCTTGGAACTAGAATGCATCCTTCAGACACGCACTAAGAGATTAAGGACAAGGGTCATCACTGAGTATTTGATCAAGTGGAAAATCTAGACAATGAAGATGCAACTTGGGAGGATGTAAATTTCCTGTAGTAGCATCCAAATCTTCTCAACATTGGGGACAATGTTTCTTCGAAGGGGAGGGGCATGCTACGCCCTTAACCATATATCTTATATTGGATGTATATAGCTGAATTGTGGTTAGCATAACTTCTTATCATTATGTATCTATTTCATATATGTTATATTATCATGAGTGGGTCGGCCTTGGTGATGGCCATAGCATAGGAATAGTATATATAGAAATTAGTAGGTAGTAGTTCATCATCATATTGAGCATTTGAGTCTTATTGTATGGTTTGGAGGCTGCCCCCCTCGACGTGGGCTAAGCTATTCTACTTGCATATTGTGATCATTTATCTACAATATTGTGTTCTTTGGTGTTCTCCTTGCTGTTGGTATTCTTATTTATCCAAGTAATTTCCTTACATGGAGGAGTCAACATTATGCATTATTATGTATTTTGGGAAGGCAATTTGTAAGTTTTGATTTCACCATCTTGCACATAGAATTAATTTTGTTCCTTGGAGTGTAAACAAATGGTTTATGTGAGTAAGTAAAATGTCATTTATTCACCCATTATTAACTTGTAATCATAAGAGTTTGACAGTTGACTTGTGAGGTGGAGTCACTGAGCCATGGGTTGACTGCGGCATTCTGGATAGGTCTCTTGGATGGTCATGCAACAATGATGTCTCCCTCTACTATTTATCCAACCATTCCTCCAACTTAAGTCACAAGGCTTGAGTCAAGCTTCATGTTTGACAAGTGATTAAAGTTTGGTTACTTATTTTGGTTTCCACCAACAGATAAAAGTTTCAAGAAAAAAAAGATCTTTTAAGTTAAATGAATAAAAGATTTATTGGTGCTTTAGGACTGTTTGGATTGAAAAAAAAATCTTGCTGTAGATATGTCAGAGGGGACTCTACCAAGCAGAGGTAGGAGCTTGTCTCTTTAGAATGTCCATTGCTTTGATTTACTGGTATATGTGAATGCTTTGAATATTTTTGTATGTTGTTGGCTTGGTTGGGTAGATTTCCTAGGTAATGGTGTTGGAGAATGACTATGGGGATCTCTTGTGGGGAGGTATAAGGGTTTTGGGGAGGTATACGTGTTATTGTGGAGGGAGTTTGGGATTGGATTCCACCTTGTAAAAGAAATGGGGGTATGCATTTATTTACTGGTTATGGGGTTCCCCCATAAGAGTGTAGGCAGGCAACTGAGAGAATGGGCGTGCAAAATTGTATAATTACTAACTCAATTTTACATAAGAGTTTGGACATGCAAATATATTGACTCATCATTTTATGGGTCCACGCACTGTCTGCTTGAACAAAAACGAATGAGGGCATAACATAGACACGAATGGACTCCCCCCATAGAGGTATGCAGTAACTGACACCTTTGCGTGCAATCTTGTAACACAACTAACTAAATTATACATCACAAGAGAGGTAATAAGGGGTAGCTTACCCTGGGAGATCCCTACATAAGTAGGTGCAGTTATTTGTGACACACTATTTGTTCTTCAAGCCAGGATGGCAATGTTTCATTTAGATACTTATTGAGGGCTAATGATATGATATATATCCAGTATCTATAGTAGTCTACATAGATCTGAATAAATATATATATATATATCCATATATATATATATATATATATATTGGCGGGTTTATCTTAAGGTGGACACCCATTTCCCCCAATTTACAGGAGGTATAAGCAAAAGCTTCCCCCAAAGGTTTTGCTCCTTTCATTATTTTACATGATGAATCCTATAGTATTGTTTGTTGTTCTCCTTTAATGGTTGCAAACAGCAGTATGTATTTGGAATTTGTTCTGTACGTGAAAATTGTTTAGTGTGTTGTGGAAGCAAATTTGTTTCCATGAGTTGAAATACATCTCTTATTGCTTTGTGGTTGGGGCTCGGGGGCCAATGAGGAGGATGAATTACTCCTCTTCCATTGGAATTCTTGGTTGGGTGGAGAGATATTTCCTCTCCTCCTTTTTTGTTTTGATCAAAAGTTATATGGTGGATCTTCTTGTTGTTGTTCTGGAGTAGAGATAAAGACAAATTTTGCAGTTTATCCTTGGGTTCCTTATTGTGAAATTTCCCACTTATCAAGTGGATGGCATTTTAATAATATTTTTGGTGAAAAGTTGCTCTGTTTTTGAAATGGAACCTACATTTGAATGTGAAAGATGTATATTCTGTAGGTTGTATTTGATGAATGAAAAAGCAAGTTGTAAAAGCTCCAATTATTGGAGTTCAATAAAAGATGTTTTATTTACCACAAATGATATGGTTTTCATTTGAAATCTGTGTTTGAAATATATTGTGAAATCTCTAATTTGAAAATTGGAAAAATAAATATGTATGAAGAAATATTATTTTTCTCTATTTCATTCAAATATGCATGATTTGAAAGTAGAACTACATTTTGGGTTTTCACGCATGGATTGAAGTATCCAGTTAAACATTGTAAAATTGGAATGCAATTAACTTAAATATTTAAAGTATGGTAGCAAAAAAATACATCAAATCAGGCTTAAGTATGATTTCTATTCCATTTGGATTCTATGAAAACTACAAATAAATATAAGAAAAACATGCACCTTACTCTGCAACAATACAAAGAAAAAGGGGTAAAATATTATCCCAATGTAACCTAAGGAAGATCAAAACTACTTTCACTAAATAGTTTGTCTTTGCCCAAGGCTAATTTGTTAAACCTTCAATTAATACTATGCACTTAGAGGAAAAATTATACAAATTCACAGTAAAAGTGACAGGAAAGTCGTTTTGAAACTCAATCCATAAATTAAACCACTGGGAGAAAATCTGTCAATGAATCCTCACCAAGGTCCAAATCCTCCATGTTAGCTTGGCATGTTGAGGAAGAAAGAATGGCAGATTGAATTAATTTTGTTAAGTTAAAAAGTCCAGTTCACATTTAAATGGCAGGAAAGACCTAGATTTTCTTAAAATTCACCCCGAGCCACCGCCTAAGACTCCTTGGTAAAAATGAATTTTGCAGGCTCATGTATTCCTTTGCAAACATGGAGTTCGAGCCCTTTCCAAAAAGTCCTGAGGCATTTTCGAAAATATAATCTTCCAGTCAAAAGTTATGGCCATCTGAAGTTCTTACTTTGCATTAGTTAAAAAAAGGGGTAATTGGTTCGGATCCAACATTGGACCTTCCACGGGCTCTCACAAATATTGCCTCCTACGAAATTTTTGCAAAAAAAAAAAATGCAAAAAGTCACCGAAGTTCCTCCACGGCCCCATACGCCACCTATTCGCTTTTGGAAAACTGACCTCTAAGGGTTCATGGGCCTGCACCTTCAAACTTTACCTTTTTGAAAAAGGGAAAAAAATCTTAAGTCTTCACCAGTAAGGTCCTGCTTTCAACTCGCTTATCACTGTGGGTCTTACATGTGGCTAAATTCTTTAGGTGTCGGCGAAGGCACGGAGTTTGTTTTTAGCCCCTTCACCCTATTTTTCACACTCAAAAGTCTTAACAGTCCTAAGTTTTTCCCAACGGTATGACAATCCCTTCTGCTTGAAAATTTTGGGGCATGACACGTGG
Source organism: Taxus chinensis (assembly GCA_019776745.2). NCBI lineage: Eukaryota > Viridiplantae > Streptophyta > Pinopsida > Cupressales > Taxaceae > Taxus > Taxus chinensis. Next base: position 701,645,734 of record CM034148.1, read on the forward strand.
CATCTCTATGAGCGAAGGCGGAGGCACGGGGGTCTTTTGAACCTTTTTTTCCCTGCATTAAACAAAAATGGTTTAAAATCCAAATTACCTTGACAACCCGCCTTCCCACGTTGGCTTAACAATGTGCCACATGTCCCTTGCACTGCTTAGGGAAAATTTTCTTCCCTAGGGCTTGCAAGCCCACGTTTTGGGAAAATTTTATTCCCTCGGGCCCGTATGTCCCACCTTTAGGGAAAACTTTTCTTCCGCAGGCCCGCAGGCCCACCTTTGGGGAAAATTTTCCTCCCCATGCCTGTCGGCCTGTAACTTAAGAAATATAAGGAGTTACGAGGACTTATTTATATCATTGGAAAGGGGAAGAAATTTCCTATCTAATGGAAATGTTTTCAGGAAACCTTAAGTGTGCATTAAATATGTGAAAAATTAGGTTGAAGTTTAAGATGAGCCTGAGAGTGGGTAAATGGGAAATTACCCCTTATTAACTTAAATGTTTAATTCTAAAGCATGGGTTGACCTTTTTAGGGGTCACGTTAGGGGATAAGGGAATGTTTTCTATCCCATGTAAATAAGAACCTTGGTTATTGTTTAGACCTGGTGGAATTAAATACCTTGGGTATTTAATTTCTTGGGCCCTTTGATAACCCTCTAAAATTGTTTAAGGAATATTTAACTATAATGTTAATTTAATTATTTATTAAATTTAACACCTAAGAGAAATTTAACTGTAATTGGATTAAACTATACTCATTAATTTTGTAATGTGGATCTAATATTTGTTATAATGGGAAAATTTTATTTATTAAATTATAATTGACTTTGAATCTTTATTGTGACAACTGTTGCTTGAAGCCTGGTAGTGGTCACGCTTTTAAAAAAAATTATTCCATAATTTTTCTATCTAAACCTAGGTTGTTCTTGGGTCTCGAGTGGTCAGTTTTAGCGGGCATTACACTTGGTATCAGAGCCATGGGTTCAAAGCTTGGACCCTTGGGCACACTAGAAAATTTGAGACATGAACACTAAACATAGTGCAATATTAAACCTAACACACTTTTAAACCTAGAAAACAACTTTGTTTGAAAATTGCATATCTTAGTAAACATGGAAAACTGAATAAAACCTAGGATAATGAACTAACTCTCACCTTGGTCTGTGCAGGAGGTGCAGAACAAGACGAGGGGTCCTTTCACATAGATCTAGACTTACCACCTCTAGATCATGTTGTAGCAGCCATCCTACCCCATATTTTACAGACGCTTTAGGATGTTAATGCCGCTTTACGCGGAGGGTCCGTAGGAGGACGGTCAGCCAGACATGATAGGGAGCCATCCATTGAGGCTCATGCATCTCCTCGACATAGTGAGGAGCATAGAGGAGAGAAATCCCACGTGGAGTCAGGCAGAGAAGAGTCACCACAAAGGGGACAGGGAGACCAGATTTCTGGACACAGGGATAGGTCTCGGAGCCCTAGGCTTAGGGATGAGCATGCAGAGAGGCCTAGGGGTCGCCAGACTATAGTTGTAGACCATATCAGGGAGATCCTGAAGCTACGACCATCTCATTATTCTGGTGACATAGGTGGATTTCAGGTAGAGGCCTGGTTGGTGAGCTTGAGCGGGTGCTTCAAGCTCTACCCTTGTTCTAGTAAACATGAAAGCTCATGTTGCAATCCATCTTCTGAGGGATGGAGCAGGTGTCTGGTGGAGGACCGAGGAGCAGAAGATCCATGTTGATTCAGAGATGGTTACCTGAGAGCTCTTTGAGGAGTGGTTCAGGAGCAGGTACTTATCACAGAGGTTCATTCAACAGAGGATAGATGAGTTTCATGACCTTCTGACGTAGGCATCTTTGATAGTAGCTGAGTATGAGATTTGATTTTTGGATCTACTCCAGTATGTTGACTACATGCAGGATGAGCTAGGTATGGATCCACAAGTTCATCCAGGGCCTGAATCTAGACATTGAGGTGTGTAGGGTGCGTATCCATTGTCCTGCAGACATTAGCTGAGGCCGTTGAGAAGGCCTATATAGCAGAGGAGACTCAGGGAAAGACATAGTAGGCTAGAGACCAAGTCCAGAGCCACATCCAGTAGATGTAGGACAATAGATCGAGGGGGTCAGCTCCTCCTCCTCATGGTGGACAGGGTTCATCACAGTCATCTTTTAGACCATACAGTAGCAGCAGCAGTCTCACCTGCCCACCATACAGGCCTCCACAAAGATTTGATGCACAGAGGGGTCGAGTATGGGGCCTCCTCCTAGGGGTCCCATTAGGACACATAGGGTGCACCGAGAGCTCAGTCAGCAGGAGCTCATCAGCAGAGACCTCAATAGTCCATAAGTCGGATCATCAAGATCCATAACACAGACCTCCAGAGTACCATAGATGGACCTGCTACTCATGGGAGAGGATCAGGCGGTTGTTTTGGTTGTGGTGTTGCTGGACATTTTTGGAGAGACTTCCCATAGAACCCTAGTAACAAGGGTAAGGACATGCAGATCTCAGAGCCTATTGTTGGTGACATGGGGCGTGGTCATCGGATCTATGTAGTGGTTCGAGAACCACCAGGCTGAGCACCAGAGTACCGTGATTGAGATGACATGTAGCATTGGTGGTGTTCCTACCTCCATTCTATTTGATTATGGTTCTTCTGATTCTTTTATTGCACCATCTTTGGTAGAGCAATGCAAGCTGGTGGCAGTTAGGTAGGGTCTTAGTTGGGATGTCGAGATGGCTTCTGGAGCCAAGATCTCTGTAGAATCCTTAGTTAAGGAGTGTGTAGTGGATTTGGGACCCTTCACCACTACCTCGGATCTTCGTATCCTTCCGTTGGGTTCGTATGGAGTCATCTTGGGCATGGATTAGTTGTCTGCACACAGAGCCAGAGTGGATTGTTACCATAAGATTATATCATGTACAGATGATCTAGGAGTTGAGTCAGTGATAGTAGGGGTTAGGAGACCCGTTTCCATTTGCACCATCTCCCATGCAGCTTAAGCGGTGTGTGCGACAGGGTTGTCAGATGTATGCTGTCACAGTTAGTGACCAGATCAGAGGATGAGTCTAGTGGACCATCGCTTGATGACCATCCCATCTTGAGAGAGTTTTCTGATGTCTTTCCAGGGGAGCTACCGAGGGTTACCACCCCCACGTGAGATAGATTTTCACATAGATCTGGTTCCAGGAGAAGAGCCTATCTCACGAGCACCTTATTGGATGACCACCCTTGAGCTCTCTGAGCTCAAGTTGCAGCTAGAGGGCCTTTTGGAGAAAGGCCTAATCCATCCTAGTGTATCCCCTTGGGGTGCACCGGTGATATTTGTAAAGAAGAAGGACAGATCTCTACGGTTGTGTATTGATTACCGCTAGCTGAACAAAGTAACGATCAAGAATCGTTATCCCCTTCCACACATTGATGATTTATTTGACCAGATGAAGGGGGCCACAATTTTCTCTAAGATAGACCTTAAGTCAGGTTATCATCAGCTGAGGATTATGGAGGTAGACATTCATAAGACCACCTTCCATACAAGATATGGCCACTACGAGTTCACCAGTGGTGCCTTTTGGTTTGACGAATGCCCCCATAGTGTTTATGAGCTTGATGAATGGGGTGTTCAGGACATTCTTAGATCACTTTGTGCTCATCTTCCTTGATGAAATTTTGATTTACTCATGTACGTGTGAGGAGCACGAGGGGCACCTTCGCCAGGTTCTTCAGTGTCTTCGTGAGCAGCAGCTTTACGGGAACCTGGAGAAGTGTGCGTTCTTTCAGACAGAGGTGTAGTATTTGGGCCACATCATTTCTGGGGAAGGTATCATAGTCGATCCTTCCAAGATTTGAGCTATTATGGATTGGCCAACACCCACTAGTGTGACAGAGGTGCGCAACTTCATGGGTTTAGCAGGTTATTACAGGAGATTTGTTTAGGACTTCTCTCGGGTTGCGCACCCCATCACTTCCCTTCAGCGGAAAGGGAAGAAGTTTTATTTGGTCAGATAGATGTGAGCAAGCCATTTCAGGACACTGAAGGAATGCCTCATGACAATGCCTGTTCTTGTAGTGCCAGATCCATGGGGTGAGTTTTTCGTATGCACGGATGCTTCTTTGGCAGGAGTTGGAGGTGTGTTGATGCAGGAGGGAAGAGTAGTTTCTTTTGAGTCTCGCAAACTCAAGATTATGAGCTCAATTATCTAACTCATGATCTTGAGCTTGTGGTAGTTGTGCACGCCTTGGTTTGATGGAGACACTTCCTTCTTGGCCGAAGAGATTCACACTTAGGACTGATCACTTGAGTCTTCGCCACCTCTTCACGCAACCCAATCTCAATGCTCGTCAGCGGCATTGGATGGAGTTTCTTTGTGAGTATGACATGGAGATAGAGCATGTGAAGGGGAAGGAGAATGTGGTTACAGATGCTCTCAGCAGGAGGAGACATGTGGTTATGGCCACCTTAGTGAGCATAGATTTACGGAGCAGGATTCTATAGCAACTTCCTCATGACAATTTCTACATTGCATAGCTAGAGCAGAGATCGAGTCTCAGAGACCCCTTGAAGGGAAGTTTGATGGTTTTTCATTAGAGGAAGATGGCCTTCTCAGGCACAGAGTTTGGATTTATGTTCCCAGAGATGGAGGCTTGAGGCAGGACATTCTGATAGAGGCACATCGTGCACCCTATTCAGCCCATCCCGGGGTGAAGAAGATGCACGCCACTTTGAGACAGTTGTATCATTAGAGGGGACTTCATAGAGACATGGCTCAGTTTGTGTCACACTATTTAGAGTGTCAGAAAGTGAAGGCCAAGCATCAGCATCCAGCTGGCCTTCTCTTTCCGCATGCTATACCGGAGTGGAAGTGGGACACCATTTCCATGGACTTCATTGTTGGGCTACCGATGTCGAGATACCACCACGATGCCATCATGGTCACGGTGGATAAATTGATGAAAGTGGCTCATTTTTCTCTCGGTTGAAGACCACCTATACAGCTAGTGCAGTGGCACGGGTATATCTAGATGAGATTGTCAGATTACACAGGATTCCCATTGGAAGATCATTTGTGACCGTAATCCTCTGTATACTTCCCACTTTTGGACTACCATGCAGCATGCCCTCGGGACGAAGATCAATTTCAACACATGGTGTATCACCCTGAGATAGATGGACAGACTGAGTGGGTGAATCAGATCTTAGAGGACATGCTTAGGATGTATGTTATGGATCATCAGTTGAGATGGGAGGAGTATTTGTACTTGGTGGAGTTTTCCTACAATAATAGTTTTCAGAGTTCGATAGGCATGGCTCCTTTCAGGCATTGTATGGTAGAGAGTGCAGGACACCTCTTAGTTGGGATAGGTTAGAGGACAGGGTTTCTCTTGGACCAGCTTTATTATAGGACATGGAGCAGTAGGTGGTTATGATCAGACAGAGACTGCAGGAGGCACATGACAGGCAGAAGAAGTATGCAGATCAGCATAGGACCGACCATAGTTTTGATGTGGGCATGAAGGTTTTCCTTCATGTCAGGCCACATAAGAGCCCTATCCATTATGGAAAAGGTTCTAAGTTAGCTCCTAGATTCGTAGGCCCCTTTGAGATCTTGGAGCGTATTGGTCCTTTGGCCTACCATCTAGCATTGCCACCTAGCTTGTCTCGCATCCATGATGTGTTTCATGTTTCAGTACTTAGGAGATATATTGCAGATCCTTCTCATGTGCTAGATTGGACCTCATTACAGGTGCAGGATTCAGGGGCAGGTGATGGTGGAGCTTGTTCACATTATAGAGTGTAGGACCTTGGGCCTTCGAGGTAGAGAGATTGACCAGGTTCGAGTGTAGTGGGACAGATATGATGAGACTGCGGCTACATGGGAGGATGCTACTTTGCTACGAGTTCAGTTTCCACACCTATTCCAGTGACTTCTAGGAGGAAGTCGAGTCTAAGGGGAGGGGGATGTAGTGCCCACTTCCCTTCGACACCTTTTGATATTGATTATGATACTGTTGATTATACTTATGGACATTATTGTAGCTTTTGAGTTGGTATGATGTTAGACATTAGAGATCATGGACTGTGGTTGATTTTGATTCATATATGATGCATGTGGATTATTAGAGACATTTTATATTGATGTTGATTATGATGTTGACATGGTTATATATATATATGTTTTTTTCTTACATGTGATATTTTGTCATATTGAGTAAACCTAGAAAATGGAACTAATCTTGTGATCATATGATTATGGATGGAATTGTAAATGGAGATTGTTGCTTATTTGGATGATGTTTTGATTTATATATATAGATGATTTTGGAGTTATATTTTATATTTATTTTGGATGTTTTGATGATGCGGCCACGAGGCTGAAGGAGGTATTTGTGTTTTGTAGGTAAACATGTCACAACAAACATTGGGGGATTGGAGACCAACCACATTGGAATTCTAGGATGAATTCAACAAGGGTCACCATGACAACATGTATTTTTTTTGTGTGTTTGTTGTGCTTGTTAGGGGTTCCCATGGGGGGATCACCTTCAAATGTGACCAAGGGGTTATGTGTATTATTTTATTTAGTTCCTTTGTTTAATTTTAGTATGTGTTTTTAGTGATGTATTTCCCCTTTATTATTTATTAATTGTGTCTAGATTAGTGAGTAATCATGTTGTTAAATTAATTAAAATGGGTCAAAAGAATGCATTTATTAGAGTTGATGGCTCTTGGATTATGTGTTGTAAGTAATGTGTAAGTAACTTTGAGTGTGAAACACTCCACCTTCCTTTTGAAATTCGGATCTGTCCTTAGGGGCTGATTTTGGAGGCTTGTGGGACAAGTTAAACTTGTCCCACACCTCTTAAATTGTTACACCAACCCTACCTATGGGTTGGGGAGTCAAAATTAGGCCTTATTATGTATTTTGGGAAGACAAGTTGTAATTTTTTATTGCACCTTCTTGCATGAAATTAATTTTGGTCCTTGGGGTGTGGACTTGGTTGTGTGTGTAAGTAAAATGTCATTTATTCACCCACCTTTTAATTGTGCTTTGGAGTTTGAAGTTGACTTGTGAGGTGGAGTTGAGGATGAGTGATGTGGCATCCTACATGGAGCCACCTCATCCTCCTCTCTCCCTTTTCTATTTATTTGAATTCTTGGCTTGTTTTGGGGGTTACTTCGAGGGGGCTACTTCATTTGGTGAATTCATCATTTTGGTTACTTCTTTTGGTTTTGAGCTCTTGTAATTTTGAAGAGAGTAGAGATATTTTTGGTTGAATGCTTGTGGATTGTTGGAGCTTTTGGACTGTTTGGATTGAAAAAAAAATCTTATGTTGAAATTTTGGAGAAAACTCTACCATGGAGAGGTAGGAGCTTGGCTCTTTAAAATGTTCTTCTTTTATTTATGCATATGTGAATGCTTTGAATATTTTGGTATGTTGTTGGCTGGTTGGGTAGATTGCCTAGGTATGGTGTAGGAGAAGACTATGGGGATCTCTTGTGGGGAGGCATAAGAGTTTTGGGGAGGTATAAGTGTTATTGTGGAGGGAGTTTGGGATTGGGTTCCACCTTGTAAAAGAAATAGCTTGCATTTCTTTACTCGTTATGGGGTGCCATAAGAGTGTGGGGAGGCATAAGAGAATGTGAGGTATAAGGGGTACTTGGGGGAGGCATAAGGGCATGTAGGGGTTTTGAAATGATATATATATATATTGGTGGGTTTATCTTAAGGTGGACACCCATTTCCCCATTGGGAGGTATAAGCAGCTTCCCCATAGGTCTTGCTCCTTTGGCTTGTGCATGATGAAGCCTGAGTATTGTTTGTTGTTCTTCTGTGGTTGCAAACTGCAGTATGTATTTGGACTGTGTTTTGTTTGTGAATTTTTTTTTGTGTTGTGGAAGCCTGTTTGTTGCCATGAGTTGAAATACATTTCTTATTGCTTTGTGGTTGGGGCTCGGGGGCCAATGAGGAGGATGACTTCTCCTCTTCATTGGAATTCTTGGTTGGGTGGAGAGCGTTTCCTCTCCTTTTTTTTGTTGTGATCAAAAGATATATGGTGGATCTTCTTATTGTCTGTTCTGGAGCTGAGGATGAAGACAAATTTTACAGTTTCTCCTTGGGTTCCTTATTGTGAAATTTCCCACTTCAAGTGGATGACATTGTAATAATATTTGTGGTGGAAAGTTGCTCTGTTTTGGAAATGGAACCTACATTTGAATGTGAAAGATGTATATTCTGTAAGTTGTATTTGATGAATGAAAAAGGAAGTTGTAAAAGAATTATTGGAGTTTAATAGAAGTTGTTTTAATTACCACAAATGATATGGTTTTCATTTGAAATCTGTGTTTGAAATATATTGTGAAATCTCTGTTTGAAAATTGGAAAAAGAAATACGTATGAAGAAATATTACATTTCTCTGTTTCATTCGAAATGCATGTTTTGAAAGTAGAACTACATTTTGGGTTTTCACACATTGATTGAAGTAAAGTTAAACATTGTAAAATTGGAATGGAATGAACTTAAATATTTAAATTATGGTAACGAAAAGTAGATCAAATCAGGTTTAAGTACAAAGTTTTTTTTCCATTTGGATTCTTTGTAAAACTTGCAAATAAATATTAGAAAATATACAGAGTACTCTACAACTTGAAAGACAAATTGAAATAATAATGTAAGCTAAGGAAGATCAAAACACTTTTCAAATAGTTGAATTGCTCAAGAAAATTTATAGACTTCAATTAATCAGACTTAGACCAAAACTCAGATGTTTTGAAAGTAAAAGGGGGAAACTCATTTTGAAACTCAATCCATCAATTAAACCCTAAAAAATCCATCCTAATCCTTCCAAGTGCAATCCTCCATGTCATGTTTGGCATGTTGAGGAAGAAAGAATGGCAGATTGAATTAATTCTGTTAAGTTAAAAAGTCTAGTTCACATTTAAATGGCAGGAAAGACATGTTTTATTAAAATTCACCCACCTAAGTTTGTCAAAAATGAATTTTGATGTTTCCTTTGCAAAGAGGAGTTTGATACCTTTCCAAAAAGTCCTCATTTTCCCAAATCTGAGCTTCCAGTCGAAAGCTATGGCCTTCTGAAGTTCTTACTTCGCTTAGTTTGGTTACAAAAAAAAAAGGTTCAAAAAAATTTTTTGTAAATCAGACCCTGCGGGCCCGAAAATACTTAGGGCACTTTTTGCAAAAAAAAAAAAGTAAAAAGTCTTAAATTCCTCTGACGGCCCCGTATCCCCACCTATTCACTTTTGGAAAAACTGACCTTACGGGTTCATGGGCCCGCACCTTCAAACTTTACCTTTTTGAAAAATGGTGAAAAATCTTAAGTTTCCCCGTTAGTCCGCTTCCCCACCTGTCACTGTTGGTCTGACACGTGGCATCCTTCAGGCGTCGGTGGAGGTGTGAGTTTGTTTTTAACCTTGGCACTTTTTTTTAACACAAAATCTTAAATTTCTAATTTTCCCCGATAGTCCGCTCCCCCGCTTGAGATTTTGGGTATGACACGTGGCGTCCCTGGGCACCGGCAGAGGCACGGTGGTTTTTGAACCTTTTTTTCCCTTTTAAACAAAAAGAGTTAAAATCCAAATTACCTCCGATGACCTGCCTTCCCGCTTGTTGTCTTAAAAACGTGCCACGTGTCCCTTGCACCTTTGGGAAAATTTTCTTCCCTGGGCGGCCGCCTTTGCCCGGAAAATTTTCTTCCCTAGGGTCCGCTAGGCCCGCCTTTTGGGGAAAATTTTCTTCCCCAGGCCGACAGGCCTTTGGGAAAATTTTCCTCCCTAGGCCCATCGGCCTGTAACTTAAGAAATATGAGGAGTTAGGAGGACTTCTTTATATCATTGGAAAGGGGAAGAAATTTCCTATCTAATGGAAATGTTTTCAGGAAAAGTTAAGTGTGTTAAATATGTGAAAAATCAGGTTGAAGTGCAAAGATGAGCCTGAGAGTGGGTAAATGGGAAATTACCCTTTATTAACTTAAATGTTTAATTCTAAAGCATGGGTTGACCTTTTTAGGGGTCACGTTAGGGGATAAGAGAATGTTTTTTCTATCCCATGTAAATAAGAACCTTGGTTATATTTTTAGACCTCATGTGGAATTAAATACCTTGGGCATTTAATTGTCTTTGGCCCTTTGACCCTCTAAAATTGATTAAGGAATATTTAAACATAGTGTTAATTTAATTATTTATTAAATTAACACCTAAGAGAAATTTAACTGTTTTGGATTAAATTATACTCATTAATTTTGTAATGTGGTTTTAATATTTGTTATAATGGAAAATTTTATTTATTAATTATAATTGACTTTAAATACTTTGTTGTGACAACTGTTGCTTGAAGCCTGGTAGTGGTCACGCTTTTCAAAAAAAAATTATTCCATAATTTTTCTATCTAAACCTAGGTTGTTCTTGGGTCTCGAGTGGGAGTTTTAGCGGGTGTTACAAATCTCCTCTAATTGTCATTGGTAGATGAGTTTTATACATCATCTTCCCATGATATTTTATTGTCATCCTTTGTTTTATCAATATTAGGACTAGTTTCATTGACTTTGTAAATGTACTTGACTTCCTTCGTTCCAGTGTCTCTCTCAACCATGGATGACTTGGTCTTATTCTTAGATTTTTACTTTCCTTTGAATTTCCTTATGTATTATCTTTATGAATATATTTAGCTTGTAGTTAAATCTATGGGATTCATGACACTTTCTAGAAAAATGTCCTTGCCCATGACAGTTGAAGCATACAACCTTGTTCTTTCCCTCTTGAGCCCTCTTCATCCTAAAATTGACTTAATGGTTCTTTTTGGAAGTACTTGTCTATGTGACCTTTATCTTTGCAATTGAAACACACTATATTTATTTCATATTCAGTACCACAAGCTCTCCATGGGTGTTCTTTTTCTACCTTACTCATGCAAGTCCCTAGTTCTATGTCTAAAAACTATGCATGAAAAGTGAATTCCATGAAACTTACCTAAGATTATCCTTCATTTGGCTGCCTAATGGTATTCTTATGTTATTTTTCATCCTTCTTGATCTCAAAACATCCTTGACAAGATACATGACTTGACTCATTCCTCAATTCCCTTTTCCTTACTTGTTCTAGTTTCCCTCTTAGGGTCATTAATTCTACATTTAGTCTCTCACATTCTTCACTCATGGCTTTGACAGTTGTTTGACATGGTTCATTCTCTAAATCATTTTTATTTTCTTCATTTTTGAAAACTAATTTTTATTTTTCCACTAGGATGCCTTTTTATTTATTTATAAGTCATTAAGTTTTCAAGTGACTTGTTCCAACTCAACCTTCAAAGCCCTTAATTATTCTTCATGTTTAAGGAAAGAAATTTATTTTTCTGTAAAATATTTTAACACTTTCTCCAAAAATGATGCCATTTAATTCAGTTCTTGACCATGATTTCCTTCAAGGATCTTGATTTCCTTGTTTAACTCAACAATCAAATATTGAGAAATTTCATAATTCTTATTCAAGACTTATTCAACTGATGCACCCATGATTTTTGATCTAAATATCCCATCCAAGTTGTTAGACTTGATTCAAGAGGAATAGGATTTGATACCAATTATTGTAAATCAGAACATTGAGGGGGGGGGGGGGGAGGGTGAATAGGAGTCTATTCAATTCCTAACATTGATTTTAGTTCACTTAATTTGTAATATTAAAACCAAAAACAACATCTAAAAGAAAGTAAAAGGAGAGAGAAATAAAATGGATACATGATTTAATGTGGGAAATGAAAACTAGGAGAAAAACCCAGTGAAATCATTAACTAGGCTTAGGATAAGAATGTCCTGTATTTGTTACATTGATTTCAAATTTGAGCTACTACTTAATATGGAGCTGTAACTCCAAGATTCAACCAAGCTCACTCAGTATTTGAAAATATTTAACCTATTTGGAAGATTCAACTCCCAAATTTAGTCTAGTAATAACTAACCTTTATTTAGCTTCAACTTACAGGGAATCAACAACTCCCCACATGCTAAGCTGTAACTTAGACTTTTTCAGAGTTTTGATCACACTTGGTTTGATGTCATCTATAATGATGGTGACTACTAAATTATTATTATAAAATATTAATACATTTTTATTATTTCCCTCGTGGCATCCCCAGACTTTCCTGACGGTTCCCCTGCAAACTATCATGGTTTGCAGTATTTATATATGCTAATATTGAATATCAAATAAAGGAAATTGAATCGTTTCTATTTTATCTTCTACCTTCATTAGTATTAGAGAGGATAAATTCTCTACGCAATATCCATTTTAATAATGGTGGTAAAAACAAGTTTAAATGTGATTTGAATTTTGTAGTGTCTATCAGCGTCCAACACGTGAAGAGATATGGCGATTGGGAGACAAGAGGGAGCCTGTGACCTATTTTGTCTTTGCATGGAGATTCAGTAGACTAGATGTGCCATTTTTGGTTTCTTCTTCCATTTTCCTATTATTCCAACACCTAGAGAAGGATCAAATGATCTTCTTGTTCTGTGCATTCTGTTTTAAGCTTAATGTGTTACATTTCATGCCAACATCAACATATCGACTATGTATTTGAAATATTTGACAATGTATTGTTTGTATATGATGTTTTTTTGCAGTTGGCTATACATTGAAGGAAAGTTGATACTATGATTTTATTGGAATGTGGAAAATATATATGGAATTTTTTCCATGAACTTGTGGTTTTCGAGTGTCGCTATTCACAACAGAGATGTGGAGTTGATAGAAAAAATTGACTACTCATCGACAATGGAACTGTTGGGCTATTCACTTATACTTATGATACTTCGAGCCTTAAATGTGAGGGATGATGCTGCTCGAGTTATGGTGGCAGATCCATTGATAGCATTTTTCACCACTCACATCTTGTACCTTAATTTTTATGAGCTTGATTATAGTTTCACTTCCCACCGGGCAAGATACAAGGTATGTACAGTGGTCATTGGGGGAGAAATGGAAATGCTGCTTGATATTTATGATTTTACCACAATATGGGGATAAATTGATGCTCCTATTGCATGACATGATAATACCATTCATAGTGACGCTCCACCAAAAAAAAGGTTGGTCTCATTGTTGCTAGAACTGGTCGTTTGAGTGGACAAGTTGTAACAATGAGTGTACAAAGGATCAGAAGATGTAGAAGTTTTTTGAATCAAATGAGCCTCAAAGCCATATCTACTAATTAAGTATCATGTTACTAGAGGATGGGGGGTACACGGAAGTCAGAGCACAATTGGCGTTCTCTCATGAGTTGGCTACAACGGGGTTGCACCATTGCTTTGGTGATAATTTTGTTTTTGTTTATGTTTGTATTTTGTTGCTCGTGATGTTGTTTTGGTGTGTGTTGTTTAATAAAGATACAAAGAAATTTATAGTTTGGTACCTATTGAATGAAGGAAATTGTGAGGAGGAAAAACACTAAAGTAGTGCTTGGTTCTTGTGTAAAGGTTTTATGGAAATTTGAGAAACCACAAAGTGTACAATTGAGGCATCAGGTCACCTCTAGGTTCATGGTGAACCTGCAGTCGAAAAACCATATGGGATCATGGTAATCTAGGGAAACTGGAAACCACCGAGGTGTTACCAAGGATATATGTTTCTTAGGTCACTTCTAGGTTTGTGGTAATCCTGTGGGAAAAAACTGAGGTGTCACCAAGACTAAGAATCCAGAAATATGGCATGCCACCTCAAAGGTGAGTAGGCTACATAGAGAGTGTAATAAAATTTTTACCATGTTTGGAATAAGGGGGGTCCACTATCTGGAAATGTAATGTTTTTAGAAACAATGTATTAAGGGGGGGATGTTAGAAAATATTAATACATTTTTATTCTTTCCCTCGTGACATCCCTAAAATTTCTTGACGGTTCCCCTACAAACTGTTGTGGTCTGTTGTATTTATATCTGATAATATTGGATATCAAATTAAGAATTGTATCATTTTTGTTTTATCTTCTTCCTTTAATTACCTCACTTTTATTATCTGTTCTATCCCCAAATAACCTCTCTTCTTCTCATCAAATCAATACACTCTTTCTATCATACAAGGCTCACAATCATCAGTACTTTCATATCATTTTCTTATTCATTGAATTACTCATTCCCCGTGCAATATTTCACTCATGAAGAAACTTCTTGTTCATCTCATAAATTTCATGAAGTTAAGGCTACTCTTTAGTTCCCATTTCAAAGAAATTTTCTACCCCTAATATTGAGTCATTTGCACTTGATTCCTCATTCACCTGCACCTGTTTTTCATACTTTTAACCTTTCTTATATGATATCAGAACTTCAAGTATGTGTTGTCCATGTTCAATTATGTATGCTCCAATTTAACTTTTTGTCAACTAAATTAAGATCGTATCACAAGTTCATATATCAATTGCATTATTCTATTTATAATTCATCCAATCATACTCTTATCTTTCTTTATTTCACATTTTATTTCTCATTTATGTTAGGTTTATTTCATGTATGCTGATGTATAATCAACTATCTCTACAAAATCTTCAACTCGGAACTACTACAACCTTTTGGCTTCAACCTCAAAAAGAACACCACAAGATGGTATTTTTGTAGAAAATTTGGACTTAGTCTCTTGTCTTTTCAATTTCATCTATATGTAATTTACATATCACATAATAAACCAACTCATACAATTGAGAGATAAAGAAGTGTTCAAGGTAAATCCCTTGTTATGTCATGATATCTACTGTTATGTTTCAGTTGTCCCATTGTCTTTTGCAGATTCTTAAGATTACCTAAAGTATAATGATGAAAAGAGGTCTTTTGGAATTCCTTGCACTTTGCCACACCTACCATAATTGTCATGAATCTACTGACCTCTGTAGAATGAAAATTTGTAATTGTCAAGCCCTTGAATTCATATATTTATGAGTGAAAGACTTAAGATTACTTCCAAGTGGCATTTTTATGTCCATGAGTTATACCATGTTCTGAGATGCTTCATATTCTTCATGAAATCTACATAACTCACACCCCCGACCTCTAAATTTCATTTGACCACTCATGAATGCATTTAAAGCAAGAAATTAGTCATCTCAAGTTTATAATAAGATACAGAACACACTTAGAAAATATCATTGAGTCTTGAACTTCATGAATAATAAGATTACACATGTTTTTATCAGTCTTAGGAGCATAGATATCTTTACAAAAAGATAGAGCTATAAACATTCAACATACATACTATTCATAGTCAAAAACATACAACTCACCCTGAACTTATCAGAATAGGAGGAGAGGAATTTCAATATGTTTCACACCTTGATAACATTGATGAACGAGTACTTCATCATGTACAAATATCAAAAGTAGAGAACATCAATACACTTCTTCATGAACATCCTTAGATACATAGCCTTCACTGTTTTTGTCAATTTTGTAACACTGAGGGTTTTTTTGTGCTCTTTCATGTACAAAATCAGTCTTTCCAATCTTTAGATATGTCTTAAAGTGTGGAGAAACACATATTCACAACTCCCACACATGTAGATAACCTAATTTATTTAAAGTAATCTCAATCTTTCTTGATCTTTCAACACTCAACATGATGATGGTTTCAAACTTAAAACCCTGAATCCCTTATATTTCACATTTACAACAATAAATCCACATGTCCACCTAAAGTGATTAATTCATTATATGTTTTATTCATTTATTTGTATTGTACAATGAAAAAGGTCAAGAGTTTTATGGGTATGGGATCATTCTAGCATGATTTTCACACACCAAGTAACATAGTCTTTAAGTTGACCCAAATGACACATGGAAAACAATGTCGTTAGCATTTGAAGGTTCCTTTTAACTAGCCAATGTAGAGGAATTTCAAGAATATCTAGATCACCACCTTTGAATGACTTTAATGCAGTATTTCCAGTGAGAAAGCTTATAAATATAAAACATAAAAAAAATCATTTTGACAAGATCATACAAAGTAGTTTAAAAGCAACATAAATTACACTTTCACACTTCTTACCCAAGGTAACTTAGAGCATCAACACATTTTTTGGGACCTATGCAATAAGTTCACATTCATCTCTTAACTTAATATCATGTTCATTCACATAAACTATCTTCGAGCATCATTTCATATTTTATTTGAATGTCATTTTGGAGGTAGGAGAGAGTTTAAATAAATTCACACTAACCATGCACTGATATTGCTCAAGGATCATCATATCACCTAAGATTAATTTTCATACATTCACATCAGTAGGAGATACATTTTGACACCTTCAAATTTGTATTGTATACCTCACATTATTTAAAAACAAGATATACATGTATGGAACAATCACTGATGAGAAACATAAATTCTGTAATTTTCACCTGGAGAGATAATTTTATACTTTTTTGGAGTTTTCCAACTTTCCCAAGTCATTTGGAGTCAAAACAGTTCATTTTGTGCCTATCGCTTCAAGGAGGATTGAGGAGAGAAAAACCTTGTTAGAAAAATGATCATAACTTCTTTGTTTCTTGTCCAAAATTACCTCAATTTTTTTGTGAAAGTTCATGCTTGGATTTTTATTCAATAATTATTTCTATGATTTATCCAAAGGAACATCAACAATGTTTTTGTATTCTAAGAAGGAAGGGTTCTCAAATTGCATTCCCCAATAAACCGGTTTTAGTAAAACTTGCATAACTTCCACAATCCTCTTCAAATATGATGAAAATTGACATGAAGAACTAAAAAAAAAACCCTCTACACACTCCATATTTTTTTTATCCATAAATTTTCCTTTCCATCTCATACCTATCTCATTTACCTCACCATTCACTACTAGTTCCTCAAATGCAGTTTTGGTGACCATTTGAAAATTTCATCTAGGAGCTAAAATAAGTATTATGAATGCTCATAAATGCCTTAAAAAGTGTTCCTAGGATCCTCCCATGTTTACCTAGTATTTTCATGACCTTTATTGAGCTCTTACATTGCATTAGGCTCTATAACTAGGCCTAAAATGAGTCAATTACAACTGTGACTCCCAACATTTGACCTGTTACTCACCCAAAAATATCTTGCACATGTTGGAATGAGAATTTATGACATGTAGATCATATGATCTAAGCATACCAACCTTTTCCATATCTTCAGTGGGCATCAACCTCACTATCCAAACCTGTAGCACTCTGAGACCATTGCATACCACTAAAAGGACACCTATATGCATGGAATTTCACTCTTCATTTACCATCAGTGCTACTTGACATCAATGGAAAATCCAATACATCATGGTTCTACATATTATACTGAAGAAATCATAGGCACTAACATCATCATCATTCGTTGTTATGACAATAATGAAAGAGAATCTGTAGGTACTATATCATTGTGAGAAAGGTTGGAAATTAAACTCTAGACATGTTTTTCCATGTTGTGGATGTAGAAACATACTATAATATCCTCCTTGTCTACCTATGGATTTATTCCATGCAATCCATCCTTTCTACATACCATCAGTGCATCACATTCCCATATGAGAGATAATTATTTTTGTTACATGTGTAAATGTTATTTACATTTTAAGTATTGCAAACTCTTAGAAGGAAGACATACACATGTAAACTATTGTCCTTGTGTGGATAAATCCTAAGCTCCCCACCTTATCCTATTCATATATGAAACCCACATAAACCCTGAGGTTCTTAGCCATCTAATTCCTCTACCCCACCTATGTTGAAAATTATAGAAAAAGGTCTTGGAGAGTATGAACTCCAAAATTCTCTTTATATTGGAAACATACCATTATGACCACATATTTATGATCAATCTAACATGGCTCATATCAATTTTCATCCTATCTATAATCATGGTAAGTCTTCATGGGAAAGGTTTGGATATCTACACAAAGAGCACATTCCAAATTATTTAGGATCTTGTCTTTATGATGATGGATTTAATAGTCATAAGAATATAATAAAAAACATATAATCATGAAAAATATGTAGAGGAAAGGTAAAGGACTATGGGAAAAATTAATAAGGATGTCTTGATCTGGTACCTTGCACAAAAAATATTTATCTATATGGTCTTGGTTTCCATATATTTGATAATTCACCAACACTAGTTGATGTCTCGACTAGTGGTGAGGACATTAACTGTGATGACTAGAAAAGTTCCACACATAGTGCCTTTAATAATATTGTCTAAACAAACCTTTTTCTTGAAAACCTCTCCATCAATAACATTGAATTCCAACTTTTGTATCCTACACTAATTAGTGAGGATCAACTAAATAATGTCTCCATGGATCTCTTTCAAAATGATGAGGCCATTGGATGACAATGGTGATACCAATATAAGTGTGTTTTCGACAAGAGGGAAGAATGATGATGAAATTTGATGAAAACTTGGGGTCGGTAGGAAACATTCCTTTGGAAGGAAGAGATGAATTCTTGAAAGAGAAAATATTAGAGAGAATGATTGGAAAGTGATTAAGTAGTGGAAGATCTATAAGGTTTATTTGAACAATAGAGGGAAGGGAGGAGGAAACAACATAAAGTTCAAAGGAAGTAACCCAAGGAAACGAAATATAGGAGATTGCTAAAAATATGAAGAACCATAGAAGAAACTAGAAATAAACTATCTAAGTATAACCAAGATTTTGATGTAACAAGGATAAATCTAGGTGATAACTAACCAAAGTCAAGGGAAGATTCTTATAAGAAAGAGGGGATATTTATTCCTACAGGACTTGTGTTGCCATATTTTTCTTGAATGCAAATCACAATTTTTGTTGTCAGATGAAATTCATAAAAAACAAAGAAATATACTATTAAGATTTTGAAAGTATTTTTTTTTTAGAGTTCGTTTAAGTGTGGGATATAAACTATCCAAAGCTCCCCCAGAATTGGTTTTATTAACTAAAAATGGATTGTGCAAAAGTGTAATTGGGTAGGATCAAAGGGAGGTGTGGAAGAAAATAACACAAGAATCATATGGATCATATTTTGGAAAGTGCATGAGGTTCAATATCACACAAGAATGAGATAAATATTTCGGGAGGTGCACAAGGTTCTAAATGATTCAATTTATGATCATGTAAGAATGATTCATAAAAAAACTAGAGGCTCAATTAATTTCCTAGGGTTCAAAAAATTAAGGTGGTATATAAGGAAAACACTATGAACATGTGTCATAAGGATGAATGCATTATTAAATTCCTATAAAATTATAGTTAAGGTATACCTTGAAATTATGCCCAAAGCTAGTAGCAATGACCATATCTCTAATAGATCAGGTACAAGTATCATGTAATAAATAAAGCTAGATATGTTGAAATACATGCAACTGCTTTTGCTAAACTTCACATGTGTTTGTAAGGATGTCCGCTCAACCAAATAATGATAAATACACCTCCAAAAGTGGTAAATAACCCATTAGTTGTTGACAAGTCATCCTATGCAAACACATGTGATGGATAGGCTATTCCATATGAAATAATGACAATGAATTAGATTTTTGAGTAATTAAGGTAGAATATGTTAGGAATATTGATAGTGTAAACATTTATTTGTAACTAATATTTGTGTGTGTGATTTTTTTTTATTATTAGATTACAAATTGTTGAGAAACAACTCATAATTTATAATAAACATTATATGGTTTGTAAGTAAAGTTATTTAAAACAACTTCACGTATATAACACGCTGTTATATGAAGTTTCCTATTTTAAAGTTAAAACTCTCTCTATATATTTTCATTGTATCCCGGATGAATTGATTGGATATATTATTATTTCTAGTGTTAATCTTGTTTAAGATCTTGCATTTTTATATTAGTGGTATCAAAGCTAGCATAGCTTTAGCAAAATGGTGGATCCATGAGAGTTATTCTCTAAACTTTTATTTACAAATATTTTAGTTTTATTTTGATAAGTTTGAAGTAGGTGTTTTCTGAGATCAATATGAGCGAAGCCTTTTAGATATTGGTGCAGGATTTGTGTATTAAATTTTCCTGAAGCGCCATATTGATATAAGAGTCTTCATATAAATTCTGTAAGTAGTACCAACGAATGGTAGGATATTATTAGTTTGTTGTAATCAGATCCACTTTTTTTTCTCAGATCAATTGTTAATGTTGTTGTGTCATTGAACTACTACACACAGTTGGAGACATGATTCAACATTGGAGAAAGGATTATATTTTCTTGATATTCATATGAATTTTCATGTTTCCTTTGGCATGAAACTCTGTTGATCAACGTATTGTTTTCATCTAATTTGTTCCTGCATTGAAGAGAAAGGGATTATTGGTTTCCCAGGTTTCTCTATTATCATGATAAGATTAGTCTCTATATACGTATCTATTATGTGAATTCATCATATCGGTGGCAAATTTTAGGAGTATTTTTTAAATATCCATTGCATGATTGGTGAGCGTGCCACGTTATGTTTTGAAATAAGCCATAATATTATTTTTGACTTGTTTTATGATTCACTGCATGCCCTTCATAATTTCTTTGGAGAAAAAGGGTCAAGTTTCATTGGTCAAAACAATTTGTCAAGGTAGCATTTGTATTCCCACAGGTCATGGAGCAATTCAGTCTCATCGAGAAATTCGATTGTCATGATTTTCATACTTGGCAGATTCAAATGCATTTACACATGATAGAGAAGGATCTATGGGATACATAATAAAACTTAATAAACCGACATATGCAAATGAATTGGAAAAATGGAATATCAAAGGTAAAAAAGCCTTGGGTACTATTGGACTAGGCTTGTCAAAAGCATACCTACATCATATGGATTTCATGAAGACTGCAAAAGATATTTGGGAGTCATTAAACAAACTTTTTGGATATGAAGCAGAAAGTGTGAATATGACATTGAAGCATAAATTGTATGGGTTGAAGATGGAAAAAGGAGCAAAAAATAACAGCGTACATAAGTAATTTTAACTCATTATTAAATCAGTTAGTTGGAATTAATGAAAAAGTAAAAGATGATGATGTAAAAGCAGTTTTATTAAATAGCTTGCCTAAAAAAATTTCAAGCACATTTTTCACTTTAAGCAAGCTTAACATAGGTTTAGAAGGAGTAGTTTCTATTCTTATAGATCATAATGAACCTTTAGAACTAGAAGAGGAGGTTTTATATGTACACAATAAGGCAAGTACATTATCAATTAAGGGAAAGTACAAATCAAAGCATGTTCCTACAAAATTTAAATGTTTTTATTATAAATAACTTGGACATGTAATTCTAAATTGTAAAAAGAGGAAAAAATATATACTTGATGACAAAATAGATCAAAAATCTCTTTTGGTTGAAGAAGAAACTGATTGGGATGAATTTTATAAAGATGAAAAACTTTCTTGTCCTAGTGATGAGAAATTCTTATGGTAAATAGTTCACCAACTTGAGGTCGGAGGAAATAAAGGATGGAGGGTGAACATCACATCTCGTCAGTCACCAATGATGGGGTCACGTTTTACTATGATGGCATCTAATTTAGTTGTTTGCTTTGAGTGGCATGTGTAGAAATAAAACATGGTTTTCATTCCCTTATAAAGATTGAAATGAGGAGGATGTGAATTTTAGATGTTGAGAACAGTTGTATAAGAGGGAATATGAATTGGAGTGATCCTCTTACTATAGAAATCCTTCGACTGTCATACTTCTAACATCGATTGGCCAGTGAAATCTAGCATTCACTAGAAGTGAAAGCGGGAAATTTTGAGTTCAAGCATGTAGGTGAATCAATGGAAGTGTGATCATCTGGGATGGGGTTCACTATGGTGAAGTGGATTGGTCATGTGCAACAATATCCAAGACAACAGTATGCAGACCTAAAAGTATGTAGAGACATACAATTCTATTTCTAGTTCTTTAGATGTATTTTCTTCCCATGTAAACATTAAGGGGGTGATATCAGTATACACTATTCACACTAAAGGGGTGAATATTAGGAATATTGATAGTGTAAACACTATTTGCAACTAATATTTGTGTGCGTGAAATTGTTTATTTTTATATTATGAGTTGTTGAGAAACAACTCATAATTATAATAAATGTTATATGGTTGGTAAGTAAAGTTGTTAAAACAACTTCATGTATATAGTGAGTTGTTATAGGAGGTTTCCTATTTTATAGGAAACACTCCCTCTATATATTTGCATTGTATCCCGGATGAAGTAATTAGATACATTATTATTTCTGGTGTTAATATTGTTTAAGATCTTGCATTCTATATTAAACATAACTTCCCAAAATTACACCCCAAATGTAAAAAGAAGAAAAGAAAATAAACCCAAACACACATTGAAATATTCATATTCCAAAGAAAAAACCAATACAAAGAATCATCATTGAAGGCAGTTGAAAGAGAGGAAGAATGGGTGAATGAGCTCAATTTTCCTTAAAAATAGCCCACCCACCCATAGGTATAGGGCATAGGGTAACTTTCTAAGGGAAATTTAAAGCTTTGTTTGCATTTTTCTCCTCCTAAATATAGTTCATCTTTCTCAAATCCAAGTTTGGGAGAAAGGTATAATTTAGCAATAGTAGTTGGGCTCACCTAATCTAATATTAGGTTTGCTAAATCCCCCTTAAGAATAAACAAATAATTCATAAACAAAAATAATAAAAATTGGTTGAAATTAGCACTAAACAACATGGTCAAACACTAAGAAAATTTTTGTTAAAGCTAATAAATAGAAAATACATATAAGGGAGTGAAGAATACCATAGGGGTCAAGGAATAAGATAATAAAAGAAAATATGAGTATAAATATACATATAAAACACTATCTAAACAAGTTGAATTGAACACCAAAAATAGCCAAGGAAAGGAAAATTTGGCCCATGAAAGCCTAATGTGCTAGTTATAGATGTCGTTCCTGAGTCCCATGTTTCTCATATGGAAAAACCTGTCACCTACACACTCAAGTCAAACATCACACCTATTAAATATTGATAAATGAATGATACGATATCATACATCCAACATTATGATAATCTAAACAAAGTCAATAGATAGCCAAAACAAGTACATCATACTATTATCAGCCATCTAATATAGCAAGAAGATATTATGAAAATACATCTAAGATTTATCAATAAGAAAACCATGAGATCACAACCCAAATCAAGCATGACATCATATCGATACCCATAAAATGATCAATATATATTGGCATCACATGCCCCATCAATAACCCCTCAAAAACGATTTAACATCCTAATGCTAATATATAACCATATCATATAAAATATCAACACAAAAATTATAGTAACATAGTAAAAATGTCTTTGTCTGAATAATATTAAGATACAATGAGCCAACATAGTCCAAAACGGATATGAAAAATTGGTGGGCACTATGCTCGGGATCCATAACATGGATGATGCTTATCAACTTACATTGAAATAATAAGAAAATCACAAGAGGGATAATCTTAGAAGAGGAGTGAATAGAGCACCATCCTCATCTCTAATGAGAGGGAGAGGTATATTTTATTCCTTTAAAGGTAAATCCTCCAATGGAGAAGGGTAGGAAGAATCTGGTCAATCTTATGGTAACTACGAAAGAGTTAGGGGGTTTCAGATAGGAAGAAAATATGGCAGAGGATGAGGGTGGAATTCCATACCTAGTTGAAGTGATTCACAAAAATCTAGATGTCATTCTAGCCATAGGAAGAAGAAAAGACACACCACAAATCAACAAAATGGAGACTTAGAAGAATGTGTACTAGAATCAGAATATGATGATGATGTTTCGAGTGTATACACAACACACACATTGTATACACACACACATATATATATATATATGTATATATACAGACACACACACACACACACACACACACACACACACACTTGTTTGTACATTGAATAATAATAAGAAAACACTTTCATAGGATGCTCTGCTCTCCCATCTATTTTCTTAATTTTTGTATGTTACACTATGCATATTTTTGACGGTTGTGATGTTCCAAGGAGGCTTCCATTTTGCATGAGAAACATGACCTTGTTAGAGTAGGCAAATTACCTCTAGCTCATGTTCACCTAGGTACTTTATTTTTTCCTTTACTATATTGTATCCTCACCCACTTATGTGTGTGGATATTTGATTTTCATTTATTTAGAAATATTTGGGGCCTTATTATGTAGTTTTTAGGTATAGTTCTTTCCTTGATCTATGATATTGACTAGTTCTTTCCTTCATTTTTGGCATTGATCTACCACCTTGACTGGTTCTTACATTGTTATTCATTGCCTATACTCTAGCAAGGCCCATTCTCATTGTATTTCATTAGTTCCATAATAATATACAATATTAATCCTCATGAAGTGAGTTTGCAAAGGTTTATTTAAAGTTCCTTTCTAGTGAATTGCTTTCATCTTATTGATCGTGGTATTTGATTAACATTTCATGTTCTTGGCTTGGTACGATGTGGTTATCGTTCCTTTTAGACCTCATCTATGACATTTTAATCATGCGGAAAAAGAGGGTGTAGCATTGAAGAAACCTCTATATGATGTTAAGAAAGAACACATATCTTTTTAATAATAGTCACATTAGTTCATAATTTTTGGGTAATGATTTTAGTTGAATTATTGTAATGAGTAAACTATTAGTAGTTGTTAACAAAACAAATGATCAAGGTGAAATTTTGATTGCATGTTCATCATTTTATTGATCATTTGATAGTCATAAATAAGAAATTAGAAGATTTAAGACTACCTTTCGATGTTCTGGGAGGCATAATCCTTTTTATTTTGTGTCTTCATCTAATTAAAAATAAATAAAAAAATTAGAAGATTTTTCTGAAAATCAATAATGAAGAAAGAATTGATGTGAAAATTTTAGGTTTGAAGAATTTTTTTCAGTATTTTTGTCCAAATCAAACATTTTAGATATTTAAGCATTTTCATTGTCTTAAACATGGCCTCTTTTCTAATAGTCTAATAGTTTAACAAAAAATCACGTGGTATTTGTAATGTGGAGTTTTGGATTGTTTACCCATTTTCCCCACCCTTCCACTCATCCACTATCAACCCCCTTTTTCTTAACCCCTCTTTCTCTCCAATTGTTTACCTCCTTTTTTGCTTCTTCACAAGATATATTTCCATCGTACATTTCACATATGATTGCTAGTTTTACCTATCCCACTAAAACCATTTTCATGCTTAAAAAAATCAATCAAAATATTAAATAACTACTTGTTTTAAATTTAAAGGTTCTTTTCTAAATAACATATGTAATGACATATCATAGTGTGAATGTAAATATAGATAAGTAATTACACATCACTATAATGCTTGTGAACGTGAGTGTGATTTTCATTTTTATGATTTTCATATGTTTGTGAGGGTGTGTGTTTTTTTTAAAATGATTTTTATTATTATCCTGGCGAAGGCAGGTATATTGTCTTCACCAAAACAAATACTCATTTTCATGAAACAAGTTAACAATATTTACATATTTTTTGACTAAAGTTTGATTATCTAAATTCATTTTATAATTCAGAATTAACTTAATGAAACTTTAATATATTTTTTAATGCATTTTTTTTAAAATAATTTTCTATTGAAAGTGTATGTATTTTTATATATAAAAAGAAGGTCATGATAAAGCCTTTATTCAATGCACAATTATTTTCTATTAATTTAAAAAGATTTTTTTTGATGATCAATAATAACATGCCACATGGAAAAATTTCTTCCATCTTAAAGTTTAAAAATTAATATAATAGACATCATTCATGCTCCCACTTGGTAGTGGCAATTCCTTATTTTTGGAAAAGACTATTTGTAACACATTTATAATGTGAAGACTTTGGCATGACAAACACCTTGTTCTCACATTGTGATAAAAGAGCATGTTTCAAATGTTTTATTTTAATAAATTGAATTTAACAAAACATTATAATGGTTTAAATTGGGTGGTTATGGTTGGTGAAAATAAATAACCCCTTCCATTTTAGGTGACATCCCCTCTCAAAAATTATTCTTGTGTGAAAAAAATCACAAGGTTATTTTGGTTGCTGAATACAAACTCTCAAGGACCCACCTCTTCATACATATGTACGAGTTGTTGAAATAATTTACAAATATTTTAATATGTAAAGGAAAAATAATATTGAGAGAGTAAAGTGAAGGTCTCCCAAGATAGAGACAATCTCCTCAAATATAAGAGCTTCAAATTAAATTTGGACTATTTTTTGTGGTGAAATAATATTTTAAATCCTACCCTTATATAAAACCCTACCTAAACCCACCCCCTAGTTTGTTTATTTTGGATTATTATAAACTTATTCAAACGTTATACATATATTAATATGCCTAAACCCCATTTAAAGTTGGCTCTTGGCTTAGCATATAATAATTAAACATATGTTTTAAGCCCCATCATATTCACAAAAAAATATATGTGCCTTAATTTTTTAATCGGCCACTCCTAATATTTTTTTGAAAACTTTAACCTCTATGTTAGTCAAAACCTTACATTTTAATCATGACACTTAATAAAAACTATATGTCTTAACCTTTGTAGTGCCCACTTCCCTTCGACACTTATTATATTTTGATCTTCGATTACTGTTGGCTATATACATGGATATTATTGTATCATTTTGGCTTAGCATGATGATTAGATGATAGAGATAATTGGACTATTGATGGATTTTGATTCATAGTATGATTTGTGTGGATTTCTTAGAAAGACATTTTATATTTATGATGATGTGTTGTTGACATATTTATATATTTTGACATTCGACATTTTTTTTCATATTGAGTAGGATTTAGCAGTGAACTAATCTTGTGATCTTATTGGTATTGATGAAATATAGAATTGAGATGTTGTTGGAATTTTAAAATAGTAACATTATTTTCCTAGATGATGATTTAATTTATGTATGGATGATTGTTG
Organism: Taxus chinensis; assembly: GCA_019776745.2. Taxonomy (NCBI): domain Eukaryota; kingdom Viridiplantae; phylum Streptophyta; class Pinopsida; order Cupressales; family Taxaceae; genus Taxus; species Taxus chinensis. Next base: position 701,672,678 of record CM034148.1, read on the forward strand.
ATTATATGCATATATTTTATCTTGGATGTTTTGATGTGGCCACGAGGCCGAAGGAGGTATTGTGTGTTTTACAGGTGATTATATCACAACAATCAAAGGGGGATTGGAGACCAACCACATCAGAATACTGAGGTGGATTCGACAATGGTCACCATGGACAACTTGTGTTATGTTGTGTGTGTTTTATTTGTTGTTAGGGGGTCCCCATGGGGGATGACCTCCAATTATGACCAAGGGGTTTGTGTGTTGTCCCTTTTTTTTTCCTTTATTTAATTTTAGAGTATGTGATTTTATGGTGATGTAATTCCCTTTTATCATTAATTAATTTATGTGTCTAGATTAGTAATTTAATCATGTTACTAAACTAATTATGGATGGGAAAAAATAATTCATTTATTAGATTAGATGGTTCTTTGGTTTATGTGTTTTAAGTTGAGTGTATGTATCTTGAGTGTTGTACACTCTACCTCACCTTGGAAATTCGGATTTGGCATTAAGGGCCTATTTTGGAGGCTTGTGGGACAAGTTAAGCTTGTCCCACACCTCTTAATTTCTATACCAACCCTACCTATGGGTTGGGGGTGTCAAAAATAGACCCCATTATGTGTTTTGGAAGAAAAAGGTGAATTTTAATTGTCACTTTCTTACATGTGTTTATTTCTTTGTCCTAAAAGGGTGTGGGTTGGAGTGGTGTGTGTAAGAGGTTTGTCATACCTCTCAACCACCCATTTAATATGCCTTGGGGTATGGGTTTTGACTTGGGTGATGTGGGATGGAGAAGAAATGATGTGGCATCCTACATGGAGCCACATCATCTCCCTCTTCCTCTTTTCTATTTATTCAAAATTTTTGGGAGTATTTGGGGTTACTTGCTTATTTTTGGATCTTAGATTTTGGGGAATGCTTGCTTGTTGGAGTTGAAGGGAGCTTGGAATTGCTTGAGTTTGAAATATTTTGGGACTTTCTTGAAAAGGAGCTTTACCATGGCAAGGTAGGATCTTGCACTCTTTTTTTCCTTGTTTCTTGTATGTTATGTGTTGTATGGATTGTACTCTTGTTTGAAGTGTTGGGTAGTAATTTGACCTTAGGTTGTGTTGAGATTGTGAAATGGGGATGAAATATGTTGGGAGGCATAAGAGATTCTTTTGTGTGTTTAGGAGGGAGTGGGTTTTGGATGCCCCACCTTATTCTATTTTGTTATTTGTGTATTGTGGGAGCCATAAGAGAGAGGGGCATAAGAGTGAGGGAGGCATAAGAGACATATATTTTTGTTGTAGGGAGGCATAAGAGATTTTGGGTTGATTGTGTTTTGGAGGATTTTAGAGGTGGGCATCAAAACCCTTGGGAGGCACAAAGTATCCCCATATTCCTATCTCTACTTGGCTTATTTTAGAGCCATTGTTTGGGAAGTTGTTGTGCTTAAAAATGAGTGTTTTTGTGGTTATCTTTCTTGTGTGTTTGTTTTTTGAAAGTAAGTGTGGAAGAATTGTTATAGTTTCCATGTGTTGATCCATCCCTTATTGCCTTGTGGTTGGGGCTTGAGGGCCAATGAGAAGAATTGCTTCTTCTTCTCATTGGAGTTTTTGTTGGGTGGAGAGTGTTGCCTCTCCCCCATTTTTGGTTGTTGTGATCAAGTGAAAAAAGATGGATTTTGTTTAAGATTTGATACTTGGAGCTACTTGTAGAAGACAAACATTCCTCTATTGTATTTTACCTTCTTGTAAAATCTCCACTTCAAGTGGAAGATTTATTGTATTGCTTTTGAAAGAAAAGTTGTATTGATTATTGGTTATTAAGGTTGTAATGTATGTGGGAATGAAAGGCATTTTTAGTGAAACAAGTTTTGATAAAATGGAAATAAAGTTGAAAGAGAAACAATTTTAGTGAGTTAAGTTTTTACTATAATGGAATTTAGATTGAAAGGAAAACTACTTAGTCCTCATTTTAGTTGGTTTGTTGTCTAAAATGGGTGTGTATTTCTTATTGGAAAATTAGTAGCTCTTATTTTAAAACTATGAGAATATCTTGTTATAATTGTTTGTGAGAAACAATTATGTAGTTTGTAATTGTAAATCAAAAGAAATAGTTTCTCCCATTGTATTACATGAAACATATAATAGTGAAGTAAATCTATATTTGTTCATTCCTTTTATTGGTAGAAGAAATTTTAAATGCTATATATGTTTAAATGGCAAAACTTAAATTAAAATTTTCATTTTGTCTTTTTTGGTAAAATGGATTAGCTTGCCTTCCTAAATCTAATGGAGTAAAGAAATTTTTTATTTACAACTTAGACCTTAGCCTCAAAGGGCATTGTTTAAAGTGATTATCAGTTTATAATTTACTTATATAAAGGAAGTAAAATTGGTGAAACCCCACACAATTATAAACCACCTATAAAAAAATTACCAAAGTATACAAGAAAATTTAAACTTACGAGAGTTAGCTTATTAACAATATAATTATTATCATTATTTGAAAATAATAGTATTAGTATTAAAATTTTTATTAAATTGAGTATCATTAATTTAAAACATATATATAATTAATGTACATATATTATTATATATAATATTTTATATATATCTATATATAAAGAAATCATATTAATTAAAAGTTCTAAGTTCCAAACTGGGTTAATAATAAAGTAGAAACTGATGTTTTTACAAAGTTGTGCGGCTTTGTTAATGTTTCTAAGGAAAAGGGGGTAAGGGGGAGGGTCGCCAAACCCACACCCACCCCATTAATAAATGGGATGGGAGGTGGGGTTGGAAACCCTCCCCACAGCCCCCAACATTTGCAAACCATAACCTAATAAATCCCCCATAGTTAAATTAATATCTACACAATGTTTTGTGGACTGTGTAAAACATAACCTGTGTAATAGGTATTTTTATATATTAAATGTTATTTCAACTTTAATCCATAAAATTTTCATATTATATATATAGATATAATGTATGTATGTATGTATGTATTCAAATGTATACACACACACACGCATATGTATATCATGTACATATATGTATATACTCTGTGTATTACATTCACAAGTGAAAAACATACCAAATTTAACCATATCACTAAAATGGGGAAAAACCCATAGCCCATTTTGGGAAAATCTTAAAATAATGAGATAAATAAAATAAATAAATATATTGAAACCCTAGGTAAGGGTGTAAATAAAACAAGAAAATAGAAAGATCATGTGTATCCTTCCAAAATCTTGAGGATGGCATTTTTATGGCTTCCTCATCCTCCTCTACCAATCTACAAAACAAAACAAATAAATAATAAGCCAAACAAAGAGAAAGAAGTCTTTCATAAGCAAACTTAGGGTTAGTGGAATCCCTTGATCTTGTGGCCCCAAATGAATCCATCCAATGGATGAGATTCATCCCTAAAAAAAGTAGGTGGGGAGTGGGTGAGTAAAATTCAAATTTTAAATTTTAAATACATGGGTTGACTTTTTAGGGGGCCACTTTAGTTGTGTAAGGGGTGGGATTATTTTTCTAACCCTTGTGCTAAATTAAGGACCTTGTTATTTGTTTTTTAAACCTTGTCACCTTGTGGGATTAATATAACTTTAGTATTTAATTAAATAGAACCCTTTACCCTTGGGATTAATTTGTGCAAGTTTGACTATATGAAATTTAAATGTTTATCAAATAACATTTAAGGGAAACCTAAACCATGTCTTAGTCTAATCTAAGTTTATTAAAAGGTATTGAGAGTTTTATTATTTTATTATAATGGGGATAAAAAAAAAGAAATTTATATTATTAATTTAAAGTAACTTAGAAACAAGAATGTGACAACTGTTAATTAAAAACCTTTTTGCGCATCATGCTTTTCAAAAAAAAATTCCATAATTTTTCTAGCTTGCCCTAGGTTTTTCTTGGGTTTTGTGCAGGAAAATTTTTGCAAGCGTTACACAAATAGAGAGGGATATTGTCAGTCATGAGATCGACATTAAATCATGTTCTTTTACTGTCTATCTTCGTGCAAATGAATCTCTTGATATCAGGAGGTATGATTACGGAAAAGATATATATATATATATATATATATATATATATATATATATATATATGTATGTATGTGTATATGTATATATATATATATGTATATATGTATATATATATACATATATTTATGTATATATATATATACATATATTTATGTATATATACATATATATTTATATCTATGTATATATACATAAATATATGTATATATATATATATACATATATACATGTATATATATATATATACATATATACATATATATATATATATATATATATATATATATATATACATACATACATACATACATACATACATACATACATACATACATACATACATACATACATATAGTAGAAAAGAAACATTATTCTATTCAATACATATGATTCTCACAATCATTCTAGAGAGAAAAGATAAAAAAGGAAAAAACTATGGAATAGAAGAAAGGACAAAAGTCTAATGTTTTAAAACTATTTTCTAAGATGTGTAGGTACAGGTTGCCAAAAAGGAATAAATTAATCATGTCAAGAAACAACAAAAAATAAACTTCAGTACATAAAAGAAATGAATAAGAGATATGGAAGGTTTATAGATATAATGCATGCTGAAAGGGAACATATTTTCATGACAACAGACTTATACAGAAAGGAAGCTATGCCATTCATCAAATTCATAATTAATTGAATGTTTAAAAGTTGAAACAGTCATGTTCAAAAGAGATTACATCACCGTTGCCATACCTTATCAAACAAGTAAAGGGTTCAATGTCAAGGTTAAACAACAAAAGAGTGATCCTACCCGGTTTTCAATTTTAAATGCAAGAAGTATCAAAAGAAAGAAGTAGAAACTTATAGAGTGATTAACTGAAACATAATGGAAAAGGAAATATGATAAAATTTTGATAGGGATTCACCATGTAAAATGGACATTTTACATCTTTCCATCATATTATTTCACAACTAATACGTGCTTAAAAGATGTGACAAAAGATAAACTACTGTACTGATCAAATAGTAATCTGAATACGGAGAAGTATTACAGAAATTCAACTCAGAATCAGTAAAAAAAGGACCTAAAGATCAATTTCAAGCTCATATTGCTCATCTTATTTTTTCATTTCAAGTAAAGCTACAGTTATGTTGATGAAAAGAAAGTTAAAAGCCTCATGCATAGAAAGTACAACCACCTACAACAGATCAGATTGTACACAGAGTATCATAAATGGGGTCTTGATCATTTATACATACAATAAAGGAGATGATAAGTATATGGCTACCAACTAACATATAAGTATTAATACACAAGATGCAATTAATGAAAGTAAAGAGTGAAAAATATAGTGAAGTAATACTATCATCAAAAGCAACTGCCTCAAGTTACATTAGCAAGAAAAATATATGCAAGGCTATAAACAAGATTCCTGTGAACATCTCTTGGTACGATTGAATCAGAGATAAGTGATCTATATTTTCCAACAACATACATCTTTCAAAAGATGACACTTTCTTAGAAAAAATGTAAGTTATATGGAATTAAAGTTTCTATACGGCTATTTGGATAGAGATTCAACTAATTCAAAATGATAACCATACAAGGAGTTTTGCTTACTACTAGCATAGGAAGCACATACCCTATCAAGAGAATTCAATATAGTCAAGTTCTCAAAAGAAAGACATCTTTAGAAGATTGCAATATATGTGGTGGTCCAAATTATTCAAAGAAGAATGATTCAAAATTACATAGATATATTTATTTCCTTTACAATAAAGGCCCATGATTTCCAACAGAAAAACTTCAATATATGAGTACAGATTCTACAAACATAAGAAAACATGCTTCAAATATCACATAGGTGGTTCATATAGAAAGATAGCTATTCAGGATCATAAAAATTCCAAAATTTAGAGTGCATGTATCTTCAGAATCAGATTGAGATGAATATAAAAGTAAGGAAATTCAAATCGAAATAATGTTGGGAAAACCTATCATCAAGTGGATGCCATAAAGAATACAACAATTTTAAGAGAGATCAGTTTTGTATATGTGGTTAGTATTCAAATGTTAAAACAACTATTCAATCAAATATAATCATGGCATGTCCAGATGAACTCTACCCACAGTGAGTTGTACAAAATAGAAATCCTTATATATCCCATAGTGAATGTATACACAATTTTCTAAGGATAAAAGAGCTCATGATGCAAGCATCAAGTGATTAAGGGTCAAAGTAGTGAGTTACAACAAATCAAGAGAGGAAAATCATGAGTCTGCCATGTTTTGTTTTAACATGGTTTTGAGTTCAGGAAACTCAAAACAACAAGATTCTAATAGCAGCAAAAATAAAACTTGAACAGAGCCATTCAGATATGTAGGGAAAATGAAAAACGAACCAACTCGTTGAAGAAAAAAGTGGTTTTCAGGCGTATAACATGCTAAATAGAATTGTACAAACTTCAATATATGAGCAGATAAGCTCAAATAGAACTCAAAATCATCTTCAATAATCCAACACTTTCCATTCACAGATACAAAGCTAAAAATATCATTCAGAAACACAGGACCCAGGTGTAAGAATTCTTTGGATCATACATTACATACATGCCCAAGTCAAATAATCACAAACCCATTAATGGGTATTATCATATCTAATTGTTCTAGCCACTAGAAACAACCCTTCATGCAAAGAACCCATAATGATACACAATGTAAAAGGTTTAGGCCATGTTAAGCAAGAAAACAAATCCTAAATCTTCATTTCATGGCGGCGTTTCTTCGAGCACTCACAGTGGATTAAAAGCACAAATCATAAATATTATGAGTACCCAAATTTAGGAATGGAAGCTCACAGAGAATGAAAACTCAAGGCTAATATCAAAGAATGCAACAGTTACGAGTTAACTGAAAACCCTACTGGAAAATTTTATCAGTATTATCATAAAACTCAAGCTCAAAATGATGAGGTTGAAAAATCGAATACCCATTTGACATAAGGAAATTACAAGTTGTGGCATCATTATGAACTTACCAGTTTGAGCATGGAGAAGCCATCATGATATCTTTGAAAGCAGTGAAAGAAACACGATTACCCACAATGCGAAAAATACCAAATATGAAGTTACAAGTCAGAACTGACAGTCATTCAAGACACAAATATGAATCACCACATAAGCTAAAGCATGTCGAATCAAGAGCCAAATTTCAGAGTCATTTTAAAAACAAAGATTCAAATAAACATTAAAATGCAAGCTTACCTTGTATTTCCATTCAGGTTTCTTGCAAGTTTTGAAGCACGAGGGGAGAATTAGAGCTTAAAAGAGGAGAATAGAAGAAAAATGCACAAGATCCAACTCTAGTATTAAAGACCATGGCGGCCGTTGAAAGAATATAACAGAACTCCCAGTCAGTTCACACTAGAGCTTTCACAAAATCTTGAGAAGAACACATAAAGGCCTAAGATCATTCTCACAGAATTCTTCTATGCAAATAAATCGAGCTCTAAGGCTACAAAAATAATGGTGAACATCGACCAAATCTCACTCAGAAGCTCTAAACAGAGAAAAAAACAAAAAAATATAGATATTCAGAGCCTTAGAGAACCATTTTTGCAGAGCAAATCAAGCTTGAAAGATAAAAAATGGTGGTCTGAAAATTTTTGCCATGGCTTTGCCACTCGAAACGAGCATGTGAATAAAGAAAAATGATAGAGCTCGAGTATTCTTTACTCGCCTAAATAACTGTAGTAAAACCTAACTTAACCAATGAGTTATAGATCGACGGTACAAACCTTGAAGTATGAAATCAAACAACCAGGGTTCCAAATCACTATGCCAGATAGGGTTAAAAGATCCATGGTGGGGAATAACATAGTACATAAGATAAACATCCATAGAGTAGTTACCAAGATCAATACAAACCCATAAAGATCAATGGTATGAAATCAACAAGTATATGAGATCAATGGCTATAAACCATTCACCAAATTTGAAGCAAATGCAAAACATAACCACAATCACTGACCATTTTAATTGCAAGATCGAAACCCTAACCAAGGGTACAGAGGATCGATGGTGCGAGATCATCAAGGACAAATATTAGTGGTTAGTAATCAATCATCAAATTCCATACATACTCCTGAGTTACTCCAACCAAACCAGGGTCGAAAAGGTATCAGCATGTGTCGAGAAAATAGAAACCCTAGCTAACTCAATGTTAGCATCATTATCACTGACAAATTCAGAAGAGAGAGTCATCTTCATGAGGGGTTTGGCCCCATGTTTTTAAATTATTCACATTGACTTTGCAAAAAGGGGTTCCAAACTATAGTCCCAAATATGATGATTAAAAGCCGACCACAATGATTGGCAAAAATAGACAAGCATTGCCTTATATCCATATGAGCAAAAGGGGCCAATGTAATAATATATGCCATGGTTGTAGTGTAATAAAATTCTTTACCAATGATTAAATTCAAGATAAAACCATAGTCCATGTGCCAACAAACAAAAGGTAGACCTCATATTATTTGCTATAAGCCTTTCATCAAAAGCAATCAAGCTATGCCATTAAAGAACTATGTTTTCCGACCAAGTGAAAGAATGAAAACTTTATATTATCCAATGATTATTCAAAAGGAGGTCAAATCCATAATGAAGATAAAGTGTTCACATCACAGGTGGCCCCCACAGTGGGAGGTTTAGAAAGAAAACAATAGCATTATGTGCACAAGTGCAATTCTTCACATGACCACAAGAAGACAAGTAGAGGCCAACATCAAAGTACAAGGAGCCCTTTTAGAGTCTTATTAGCTTATTTTCCACAAAAATAAGAGTATTATTTTATTGCACATGTGCTCATAGTGGTCCCCACAATGGGTGATATGGAATTGAATAAACTTTTGATAAGTGTAAAAGACAAGGCATTATTTTAATGTACAGAGAGATTAATTTTTTGCATGTACATCCTAGTGGGGCAAGATTAAAAAGTGCTAATATTATCACTTCAAGTGGATTAAGTTGTAGATGTCACATCATTAGCTAGAAGACAAAGATTACATGCATTGGAGAAGAGTTTCTCATCAAGCAAGGCTTATTGTCAGCCAAATTATTCATCCAACTTTATTAAAAATAGAATAGAAAACTACAATTTGACTGAGTTGTATTTCTGTAAACAAGGCTATTAATGCCTCATTGTATTAGCATGCTTATTTTTATTCCTTAATTTTTTTATTGTAAAGGATAAAAATAGGATGCATGGGTGAGTACAATTTTTTAGTTTATTTTTAGGATGGGTGGGATGGATAATTTTTTTTTATATTGTGTGCATTGGCAAAGCACAAAAAGGAGGACTTTTTGAACACAAGAGAAGACTTTTGGACATAGGAGTGTTGAAGCAGATTTTTGTCATTTTTTTCCTTTGAATGAGAATTGATTTCTGTCTTTCCAATTATTCGCAACTTCGTGTATAATTTATTATTTCTTGTGAATGTCAAAATTCCCTGATTGATCATCTTACCTTGCTATAAATTTAGTAAATTCTACATAATATTAGTGTGCATGCTTATCTTAACAGTATTGTTGTGAATCTTTCCCTCAATACATCAAGTGTTTTACCTTAATAGTTTGATAAAAACTAATGGTTTGTGCATCTAAAATCCTTTCTCAAATATTTGTGTATGTACTCAGTCAAAGCCCTCAATAAATTTGGTGTATCACCTTAGTTTTTCAATTCATTTACAGTCATCTTTTACTCTCAAAATCCCCAAAAAATCAGTTTAAGATACATCAAGAAGGAACCGACCTTGATACCAGAGACTCACCTCAACAATAGGTATACCCATAGACCTGAGGTGTTTCCATTGTATCTACGAAAGAAAGAGATTTAGAGCAAGCTTAGAACCCATGCAGTCATCTCTCTACAGGGTGCACTTTTGAGAGATAACATATACTATATAAAACATCACAAAATTTACCAAATACATAACATTGAAAATTGATATTTCAAGATTTAGAAATTTACAATGTCAAATAAAAGCTAGGGTTAGGTCTATGAGATTTAGGGGCGTAATTATATAAATCCTACAAGAAATTTTTGATAAATAAAACAAGATGTATTAATTAGCCCTAGGAAAATAGAGTTATATCAGGGTTTGTAATAAAGATATAATCATAAGGGGATTTAAGACATGATACATTTACAAAAATGCAGTATGAGGAATACATTTGTATTAAGTATACCTTTAAAAAAAAGAGAGGTTTAGAGTGTTAATGGAGACTTTCATAATAGGAAAATACAACCTCCAAATTATGTATTGGACATTTTAGGCAATAATTTTGTAATTAGTGTGTGGAATATAAAATTTAAAGAAAACAAAATGTGTTTAATATTTATTATGTTTATTTAGATATTTAAATATTGTATAATCTTAAAATAAAATAGTAAATACAATAATTTTTCAACCAAAAAATTAATATAATGCAATTTGTATTTATCATGAATGTAAGTGTTATAATGTTTTTTTAGATTTCTTTAAGATGTTTATATAAATGTTCAATAAAGGCATTCTCCAACTTTATAAACTTAAAAAATATTAAATGTTTTAATAAAGAACGAAGATTTTGTTAGTTTTTCAATCAAACTTAAATGTATCAAGGTGTTTGTACATTTATAAACAACTGAAATCTAAATTAAGATTTTATTGGTGAAATTGAAATATAAGTTAAGACCTTATTGACATGTAATACAACCTTGAACAGTCATAAGAAGAGAAGTAAAATTTGACAAGGATGAGACTTTGATGAGGTGAGATAAAGAAGAGAAAGACCCATTGAAAAGTTATAACCTATAAAGAATGTGCTCTCCATGTTTAAGGCATGCCAAGAATATGGAGTCCGCATTCTCTACATGCCAAGAATATGAAATCCGCATTCTCTACATAGAAACTCATAACACCGGAGAATCAATAAATAGAACAAGACGATAATTATAATGTTCAAAGACAAAAGGCTTCTACCCAAGCAGTGATCAAATTTGAAGGGATCCCCATATTTTAATTTGACAGGCTAGGTTACAATAATCCTATACAAAATAAAATTTACACTAGTAAACATTTACATAACCATCACCTTTTCATTGCAACCAGAAGAATGCATTAAACTTGATTGAAAGCTCTTAAAATTTATACCGGTTCCCAGAACAGTTAATAGTATCGTTGTATGTTTGTATCCTATGTTGCAATAGCAGGGATCAAATAAAAAATATCAAAATAGTGATCAAAACATGGAAGTATGAAATTATCCCCAAAATTAATGGTCACTAGCATATAATTAGCTCACATGCCACTAGAAGATGGACGTGAGGATCTACGGGTGAATCCACGGCTTTGAAGGTAATTTTGCACATCTGAATGAGGCATTACTTGATCATCAACCAGCTTATATCCATCTTTTTTCATCTGCGAATCTCACATGTCTCAGTACACATTACAAATCATAACAATTCCACATTAAAAAGTTTATTTAAAAAAATATAAGATGCACGAATACCAGGATTCCTTTTTTAACAATGACTTCACAGTATAGCAAAAAGTGAGATAGAAAGACTTACACAGGCACAAAATTGAGCAGCATACCTATCTGCGTGATACTGCACAATACATATAAATTTTAAAATAATTAAAAATGTTGATCGAAAGATAAACGTTCAGATCTTGTGGTGTCTCTTAGTGAATGACTGGTGGTTGATTCATAAACAATTTAAAACTTTTTAGTGCTTTTGAGTATCTAATTAATTCAGTATGTTTTTTAAGGTATCCTACTATCCAGTAACTTTGAAGATTCGTAAAATAATTATTCATTTCCCTTCAAAGAATTAGAAGTATAAGTGTTTAACTTACAGCACTGTGTAATGTAGGTATAGGGTCATAAGGGCATGAATCCCAACTCTGAAACTGCACAAATGCTTCCACCATTCTATCATTGCTTCGTTCAGACATTATTAAAGTAACTCTTTCTTTAACGCTCTCTGAAGTCACACCTCCAATGCCAGTTTCTGAAGAATACCATATATAGATATAAAGTATATTAATCAAGCAATAAAGGTATATACTCATTATCAAAATTATATAGTTAAACATTTAAATCTAACCTTCATCTGGAAGCTCATGTACCACAATTCGTGTTTTGGAGCCATTTCTATCTCCCCCAATGCCTGAATCAGCAAGACTTTGTTGTTCTTGTGGAGGAAAAGCTGTAATATACACGTTTTCATCTTTCTCTGCTACAGCTAGACCAATGACGGGTTTTGAATCCTCTTCCATGGCAGGAATACCTTCTCTGCATATTTATGTGTCAATGGACACTATCAGCTCGTATGAAAATTCACTAACTAGAGATAAAAAAAAAAAATCCATTTATGATGAGGATGCTCGTATACTGTACTAGTTTTTAAATATTTCCATATTATATTTTAATTTTAATTATTGTAATTATTATAACTTATTGTAATTTCCTATTATATTTTCATTCTAATTATTGAAATGGTTCTCTGGATCATTTCGCTAGGATGTAGAAAATTTACATTTTTGAAAATTTTACTAGGATGAGTTTGTAAACATACAACACTAGTCTTTTTCACAGCGAAAATCTTATCATAACTGGTATGCCATAAAATACTTTGTGGCATTCCTTCTTCTATGAGATGAGCTATGTTTCTTAAATTTAATGGCTTGCTTCATGTTTTATACCAACTTTTCTTCCTCAAATCTAGTCATTGGAGCTACTTTATGACCTTGTTTTTTTCAAATCTTCAACATCTAGTGGAATGGATTGGTCTTGTTATCAAATTAAAATAACTTCAATATCTAAATAGTAATGAAGGAAACATAAATTTTTCATTTTGAATCCTTTCACAAACTGTTTTTTTAATTTCATAATCTGACTTCAATAATTTCCCATGATGAATAGATAATCTACATATACAATTATCCAAATACAACTATTTTAAAAGAAGAGTTTCATCTTCAAATTAAAATGTTGTAAGTTCATTGTTCAAAAGGGACTCAATGAGATTCTCATATCTTGTTCTAGGGGGACTATTTCAATACATATAACAATTCATCCATATTGAATTTTTTGTGCCCTTGGCCATCAATTGGAAAACCTTTTTGTTGATTCATATACTATTTTTGTAAGATCAATAAATATTATTTGAGAGTTACATTGTTCGATTATTTTAGAATAAAACCTAACTCTATCTAATTGAAAATTTGACAGACATTGCATATTGATATTGTAATTTTACTACCATGTGTTTCATCTAATTTGTTATTTTTTTTGCAAGAACTAATTATAATATATATGGAGAATATACTAACTTCTATTTAACTGCTGTTGTGTTTTAATATTCACTCTTAAGTTCAATAGCTATAGTTGTAGAATCATCTTAGTTTCATTGTATCCTTCACTAAAGCTCCAGTCACTCCATACTCTTGGCCATGTGTAATAATATGGCACTCTTATTTTCTTTCAATGAATACAGTTTACAAATGTACATATAAGTTATATATAAGATTTTTAAGGTTGTATTCTCAATATTATACATAGGGATTATATACATATATGTGATATAATTTAATATTTTAGTAATTTTTTAAAGTGAATTAGTGTAAATTTGAACCTCTTTTTTATAAGATAATTACATATCTACATATAAATTATATATTAAATTTTTAAGGTTGTATTCCCAATATTATATATAGGGATTAGATACACATATATTATATAATTTAATATTTAATATATTTTTTAAAAGCGGATTTGGGTAAATTTGGAGCTCTTTCTTAATATTTATCTTTTATTCCCCTTTGAAATAAGATAAGTTTGGACTAGAGATAAATTTGCAATTTAAAATTACTTTACGATAAATTTTAACCACAATCATACAAATATATATAATTTATTGTAAATGTAGACTATATTATAGATCCGGCTTCATCCCTTATTACAGTGCCTTTGCCTCAACAAGAATTGAGGCATGGTGGGCTCTTTGTGAACCAAACAACTTCACCAATGTTTCAAATTTATCTTAATTCTTACTTTAAAATAAATATTAAAAACAAAGTCTATGATTTAGTTTATTCCATGTTGATAAATCATAAAAAAATGTTAACTTGTCAAATGTTAAAAACATAGCCTAAGTATAGTTAATATTTTAATACAAATAACTAAAAAGAATAATTGCAACTTCTATTTTTACAGATTAAAATTTCATGAAAATGAATAGAAAATCATAGATAGTTAAATCTAAAAACCTAATATCATCTCAACCAACATGCAACTTAATTCTATCTAATTGAAAATTTGACATACATTGCATATTGATAATGTAATTTTATTACCATGTTTATAACCTAATGAAGTATTTAGTATTTTAATTTAGTGCATAAAAAATATTATAACTATTTTAGTGTAATTTTTCATCACTAAAAAAACATTTCGCTCTAATTTGTTATTTTTTTTCAAGAACTAATTATAATATATATGGAAAATATACTAACCTCGATTTATTTGTTGTTGTGCTGCCTCACTATTCACCTTGAGTTCAATAGCTATAATTGTAGAAGCATCTTGGTTTTATTGTATCCACTGACTTAAAGCTTCAGTCACTTCATACTCTTAGCCATGTGTAAAAGTATAGAATTCTTATTTTCTTTCCAAGTGAATTTACATATGCACGTATAAGTTATATATAAGATTTTTAAGGTTGTATTCCCATTGTTCTATATAGGGATTAGATACATATATGTTATATAATTTAATAATTTTTTATATTTTTTTTAAAAAGTAGATACATATAAGTTATATATAATATTTGTAAAGTTTTATTTCCAATGTTATACATAGAGATTGATACATATATATATTATATAATTTAATATTTTTATAATTTTTAAAAAAGTGGATTAGGATAAATTCGGACCTCTTTTTTAATATTTATCTTTTATTGCAGTTTGAGATAAGTTTGAGATTGAGATAAATTTGTTGTATTTCAGGATTAGCTTCAATCACTTAGCATGTTTAGCTAATTTGTATGAATATTTTATTCTTATTGTATTCATATATAAAGTTTTTATATTTCTAAACATAATCTAGAGTCTTGAGGTTGTATTCCCATAGTTCAATGTTCATATAGAGTTTTGGAATAGCATACATATATGTTATATACTTTTGCATTATTTATGATTTCTTAAATGGTGCCATGATAATTTTTTAGTAAAGTTTTAATATTTATCTTTTAATTCAGTTTAAAATAATCTTGGACCACTACAAATTTGTATTATTTATCATTTTTATAACACAATTCAAAATAAAAATAAAATTCTTAAGATTATATTTCAAATTAAATTAAGATTAATTCTAAACCACAATGATTTCACACACACACAATTATATAATTTAGTGGTAAACTTAAACTATATTATATATAATTTGGTAGTAAATTTAAACTATATTATAAAAATATACTATACAACACATAAGTTTAAACCGTTATACTTAAAATGTATCTTTAATAACACATAACCAAAAATGTAATATTCTTAAAATTATTAATGTTAGTCCATAATCTTGATTTTTAATATGGTTCAAAATTTTCTTAATTTTTACTTTAAAATAAATATTAATAATAAAGTCTATACTTTAATTTAATTGATGTTAAGAAATCATAAAAAATGTTAATTCATCAAATGTTGAAAATATGGCCAAGCCATAATTTAATGTTTAATACAAAAAAATTTAAAAAGAATAATTATAACTTATATTTTTAAAGATTAAAATTTTATGAAAATGAATTGATATTGTAATTTAATTACCCTGTAGTCACTCCATACTCTTAGCTATGTGTAATAATATGACACTCTTATTTTCTTTAACTAAATACATTTTACATATGCACATATAAGTTATATATAAGATTTTTAAGGTTGTTATCCCAATTTTATACATAGAGATTAGATTCATATATGTTATATAATTTAATATTTTTTAATAAATTTTTAAAACTGGATTAGGGTAAATTTGCACCTCTTTCTTAAAATATAATTAAAGATGTACATATAAGTTATATATAAAAATTTTAAGGTTGTGTTCCCAATGTTATATATAGGGATTAGATACATATATGTTATATAATTTAATATTTTATATAATTTTTTTAATGTGGATTAGGATAAATTTCTTATGGCGTGACTGTGTACATAAAAATAAATTACAATGGATAGATTAAAAAACATAGACTGAAACACATAGAGTTAAAGAGTCTCATGTTATTAATACATTTTTTTTAATATCCGACATACCTTTTAACCCAAATACATTTTCACACCAATATAAGATAAAAATTAAAAGATATAACAAATAAAAGTGTTGAAGAAAGTATGTTGAGGAAACACTCTATATCCGGTTATCGAATATTTACTACTGGCAATCGCACGTGAGGTGTGTGATGTTAATGCTGAAAGAGGAATATTGATTAGTGGAAAAAGAAATTGAAGCAGACAATAAAGTATTGTGTATCGATTAAATTTTTTGATGATAAGTAAATACAAAACAGGTGTATGGAATGAATTGTTGTAAATAATGTCAATGATAGAGCTAGCAACACAATTAACACGACATGTTAGAACCAATAAAGTTGTGCAAAGAATGAATTTTTGGTTGATGCAGAGAAACAATATGTGTTGCAAAGGATCCATAAGCCACTTATTATGAGTCAGTATGCTCGGTGTTTTGATTAAATGATCTAGCAATAAGAGATTAAAGGAGTTCTAAAAATTAAGTTAGTGGTTGTCCAACTCCTCATTAAGTACCATGATTACTCGTAGCTGCTAGGATAATACATGATTTATTTATTTTATGGTTTGTTTTTCTTCCTTTCATCAATCTGACGCTTCTACTCCTCCTTTTTCTCACCTTCTTTTCTACATTGCACTTTATAGTTTAGGCCTCCATGGATGGAAAACTTATTTTTTGTGGTCCCAAAAATATGAGTACATTCTGAAAACCATGTCTGAAAACTGCCCAAAAATAGGTTATTATAAATCCATCTTTGACTTTCATTAAGGAAACGACATCCTGAGCACAGGAGGGCCAGAGGGGTAGCGTGTTGTAAAGAGCACGAGATTTGTTATGTACTCCCTCAACTTCAAAACTCACATAATTCTTACCAACCACCACTCCATTAATGACACACTACTTCTGCAACCTATGGAGGCCTCTCAATCCACTTCGTCACTCCACCTCGAACATATTCTTCTTCTTTACTCTTTCCACAATTGTGTGTGCTTGTGCATATCTTGCAACCATAACATTCAATAAGGTGACATTTTGTTGAATATATGAAATATGATATATATATATATATATATATATATATATATATATATATATATATATATATATATATATATATATATATAATAAAAAATAACATTTTGAAATGGGGCTCTACCCCATTGTCCTCACCAATCGTCTCCCCCCTTCCTTCCCTGTCACTCCACACCTAGTTGCCCACACCCTCACCATTTCCCTAACCCTCTCCCCTACCTACCTCACCAATGTCACTCCTCTCCCCACCATCGCTTCATCCTCTCCCCTACCTCCATGCACCGCCCACCTGTTACAAAAAAACAAATATAACCTAACACAAAACAATACATATAGATATATATTAGGGTTAGGTTAAATAATTTATATTATATAATATAATACATATAGAATATTATAATATCTATATAATATACAATATAATATGTCATGAATATAAAATGCATATATAATGTTTAATATTATAATATTTGTAATTTTATAACAATATAATATAATATTATCATTATAAATAATATTATTACAACATTATAACGTTTATTATTATTATAATGGTTACAATGTTTGTAATGGCCATTTTTTAATAAGATTTATAGAGTTTATAAATTATGTGATATTTAATATTATTATTGTATATATAGTATAGTATTGTTACTATAATGTTATAATGCTTATAATGTTCATTATTATATTATTTCTAATGTTTATAACATTGTATTATATATAATATTATTATTATATATAATATAATATAATATTATTATAAGTTTATAATGGTTATAATAACGTGTTATTATAATTTCATAATAGCACCCAATGCGTATAAACTGGGAATTAGGGTATCTAATGTAATGCCAACTCATTTGACCCATTGAATTAATTTGGAACTATATAAAGAAGATAAGCATGACACATGCGCAAGGATGACACACTTAAATCGAAACACGGGTGGCCTCATAACTTGATTTTAGCTGATAAAAAAAAGTCCCACGGAGTGGCTTACATTGTTTAGCTCACGAGTTTTAAATCCCACATTACTTGCCAAAAAAATCTACCATACACAAGAACAAAAATTACATAGAATTTATATGGAAAATATTGGGGTCATCACACTTGGTATAAGAGCGTAGGTTTGATACACTCATACTCTGGGGACACAATTAACAAACTATATCTAGAATTTAAAATTGTTAAAACCTATACATTTAACTTGTTAATAATTTTTTTGGAAATTTCCTAACTCTCATCCATATCTATGCAGGAACCGAGGACAGGTTAGTGTTACTAGAGTTAGGGCCAAGAAATGATCCACTGGAGTTGAGACTAGGAGTTATTATGGAGTTCGTACTAGAGTAAGTGCTAGGGGTGGACGAGGTGGTGGTAAGACAAGAGAAAGAGTTCAAGGAGGATGAGTTATTAGGTCAAGAGAAGTTCCTGAGGCATGACATAGGAGATTAGGGACACACACCACCTGTAAGGGACACTACACCCATAGCCACACAAATATTACGCATTACAGGAGGTGGTTTTTGCACTTAGAGAGACATTTCTTAGACTTATTACAATATGTTTATTACATGCACAATGAGTAGGCCAGGATACATAATCCATAAAAACTAGCTGAGGTCATAGAGAAGGCCTACATTATAGAAAAATAGAGAAAGACACAACATGCTAGGGAGAAGGTGATATATCGCCTTCATCATTTACATGATAACAGGTCAAGAGGTGCATCACCTCCCCCTCTTAATGGATATAGACCCGCACTTCCTCTCAACCACCACAATATTCTCAATAGTAGGAACATCAGCCACAAAACAACATACATATTAGAGGCATTTTCCTTTACATGACAAACATAAAGGTCATAGTGTGAGATCACCACCTAGAGCACCATAAAGGACATAGTTTCCACCTAGAGCACACCTAGTAGGAGTTTGAGGTGGCTTTGGGATTTTCAGAAATCAGACGCCTGGAGCTCGCTATTAAACATGCCTTGGATGCGACAGTGCCCAGGTAATTTTATTTGTTTTTCACTCTTGATTCTTTTTCCTTAAATTAATCTTTTTTGTAGGTTCATAACCCCTTTTGTTGTCTAGAAAATCATGAGATTTTTGGGCATGGGATCAGAGGGGAATCTCGATTTCATTTTGAAAGTGTAATCACAAGGAATTGTTTACATGAATACACTTTCTTAGAGGACCATTAACAAGACATGTTTCAACCCACAAATGTCTACAAAGCATGATTTTTTTGTTGACGCACGAAAAAAAATTGTGTTACAAAAAATTCATAATGAACCTATTATGAGTCAGTCAACTCGGTGTTCTGAGAAATTGTTTGGTAATGGGAGAGTAAAGGGGTTTTAACAATTGAAGCTTGTGGTTTTCCAACTCATCATAAATTGCTATCATTACTCATAGCTACTAGGAAAATACATGGTTTATTTGTTTTCTAGTTTTTTATTCTTTACATCACTCCAATGCTTCTACTCTTATTTCTCGCGCTATTTTATATATAGAATGCTATAGTTTAGGCCTCCATGGATGGAACACTTATTTTTTATGGTCACCATGGATCACAAAAATATGTGTACATTCTGAAAACCATGTTCGACAACTACCCAAAAGGATTTTATTAGAAATCCTTCTTCAAATTTCTTCAGGGAGACGACAACATGAGCATAGATGGGCCATAGGGGGAGAGAATCATAAAGATCATGAGCTTTGTTATGCATTCCCTTGCCTTTAAAATAAGAAATGATCAAAATCTTGGTAAGCTTGGCTCTCAGATTTGGGATTATAAAAATCCCCTTGTTGGTTAAGCCTATGGAGGAGGCTGAGGTCAACCCACAAGTGGTGGAAGCTTTAGCTGCAACACAAGCATGGGAAGAAGAAGCTACTCCAAATCCAAAAGAAGAGGAGTACGTTCCAGCTGTGGAGGAGAACCATACAGTTCCAGAGGCTTCAAGTGTAGAGTAGGCCACAGAAGAACCTTCATTTCTTCCTCCCACTTCATCCCCTTTAAGATATAATGTCGAAGAAGAGTTTGAGCTCTCAAACTTCATGTTTGAAGATGAGGGAAACCATTGTGAGAAAATCACATATCTGAAGGACACTATGGAAGAGGTTGAGCACATGCATTAGGACAATGAGGAGGTAGAATATCTGTCACACTTGGAGGATTGCTTCGATGGCGAGGAGCCCATGGAAATCACATCATTTTCTCCTCCATCATCTACCTTCCAAGCACATGAGTCCGCTACCATGGAGGATAGTGTCCAATCATAACATCCTACATCTCACAATGGCCCTTTGGAGCCAAGGTTGGAGGATCATAATCTTCCATGATATTCTCAGGAGGAGGAAGAAAAAGAGCACGAGGATCCCATCTCTCCCACATCATTCACCCAGGAAGGTCCACAGGAAGACTCCACCCTTGGATTAAATTTCAGAACAATGGGCACATCCATAGGATCAGACCGTGCCCAATTAGGTACTTGGCTTCATCGAAGCCAAGGGAGAATCTGAAACCGGTCATGCTTACTCCTGAGCATGAGGATGAGATTCAAAGTACCAAGGATAAGCTAAAGTGTCTCTTCAATACAAATGCAGAGAAACTAAAAGAGGCATTTGTCTTGTTTCTAGTTGATACCTTGATGATATGGGTGGAAGATCGGCCTCTTGTCAGTTTCTCACTCATAATAAGAGCCATGTTCAACGCCAAATCATATACATGGCCGAATTTTTTAAATAAGGGAAGTTATTTCTCCCTTCCTGTAGTAGGATTTGTTTAGCTTTTATTTTTTAGGGTTAGTGTAGGAGTAGGAGTAGGTTTTCTTTCAGTAATAGAAGTGCTTTTACACACTCTACATGTCTTATTTGAGGCATGTGTGATTTAATATTTATACATAGGTTTTGTTCATATTTCTTTGGAGGTATAATGCGTAATTCCCTTCGGTATTTACGGTAGAGAGACCCATAGTTTCCTGTAACAGTTGCTAATTTCAAAAGGATCCAAATACAGATCGCAACAAAAATTAGGTTTTGAAGGAGTCCATTTCCAGAGAAACCTAAAAGCCCTAGGTCATTATAATTTTCTACGCTCAGAAATAAAAATTTTCTTATGAAAATTAAGAGTGTGGATAGCGAGACAAGGTCAAGGTCACCAAGCGCAAGCATTCGGGCTCGTGTTTTAGGGACAAGATCAGTACTAGGCTCTCATTCATGACTCCATGCCCAATGGATACTTCTGAGGCTACTGGTCTCTTCATTTAGCAGGTAGATGTCCCCGTGAGTCACCAAACTATTATCCCAATTTTACCCCCAAGAAAATTGATCAACCACAACCCCACATAGAAGAAAATCTAAGGGTCGGTTCAGTCCTATGAGATCTCAAATGATCCCAAATAAAAATAGAGGAGCAAGGTCGAAAAATGGGGCCGAATGATGTCAAAGGAGATCATATCTCGATAGGAAAAGACTGAAGAAAGGGATCAAATTTTTGGACTTCACATATGATTTGAATCAGAGCCAAGCATTAGGGTCAGAGGAAGCCTCCATGTAGTCAGAACCCGATGAGGTAGTGTTCACTTGAGGCCCTGAATCATCTAAGTATAGAGTAAAGCCATGGAAGGTGCCACGTGCCTCAACGACACAACTCTAAAGGTCAAGCCCAAAAGGTGGTCTCCAAATGTGCGCCAACCCTCCACGTGTCTAGGGTCTAGAAAGGGTCTCATTGGCAGTTGAAAAGTCACAGCCCCTTGGAAGGTGCCGCATGTCTCAATGGTGCAACTTCAGGGGTAGGACCCAAGGGGTAGTCTCTAAACAAGGGCAAGCTCGCCATGTGGTCAGAGTAAAAAAAAGGGGGCAGAGCCAGCCGTTGAATCAGCTAAGTATAGAAGAGCTAGCAGAAGCCTCCACATGTCCAATTGGCGCACTCCAAAGGTGAGGTCCAAATAGGGTCTCTAAATGAGCATGGAATCTCCACGTGTCTAGGGTCTAACAGTTGTTCCTAAATGGGCAGTAGGCCCAAATTGACTAAGTATAAAGGATTGAGCGGAAGCTTCCACGTATCTCATTGGTGCAACTTCAAAGTTAAAATCTAGAGGTAGACCCCAAACGAGCACGAAGCTTCCACGTGCCTCATCGGTGAAACTTCAAAGGCGCAGCCCAAAGAAAGACCCTAAACTAGCACCAGCCCTCCACATGTCAAAGGTCTGAAAAGGGGACGCCAGCCATTGAAAAGTCCAAGCTTGGGATAGGCCGAAGGAATCCTCCACGTGTCAGCATGGTGCATCTTCAAGGTTAAAATATGGAGGCAGTCCCAAAATGAACGCCAACTCACCACGTGGTCAGAGTAAAAAATGGGGCAGAGTCGGCCGTTGAATCGGCTAAGTATAAAAGGATTAGCGGAAGCCTCCACATGTCATCTTAGGAAAAATTCAAAGGAAAAATTTGGAGGCAGGTCCCAAATGTGCACTGAGCCTCCATGTTTCCAGGGTCAGACATATGGCCCCACCAAACAAAAGGGACTTAGCCAAAACAAAAAATAAAGAGCAAGGCCATAGAAGGAGCCATGTGTCTCTTTAACACTATTTTAAGAGGTGAATCCAAAAGTTGTCCCCAAACATGTGCTAGCTCTCCACATGACTCGGGTCAGGAAGAGTGTCTCCACCAACAAGAGGGACTTAGGTAGAATACAAAAGATCCTATGGAAGGAACCATGTGTCAGTTTGGCATAATGTGAAGAGTGAGAAGAGGGGGATGGATCTTCAACACATGTGGGGCTACCACGAGGTCCTTATAGGGGCATAATCATTCGCATATTGTGATCCCACGTTAAATGCTTGACCCTTGACCTTCAGGAAGCCACAAATTTTGATTGGGAGCTCTGTTTTGACCGAGAAGGGATGTTTTAGAAAGATCTTGGTGCCAGATTCTCACCCACCACCATCATGTTACGATCCACCATTTTTGAGGGTATCAAGTCTCCCACTCGCCACCATGATGAAGAATGGGACTGCTTTCTTGCCTAGCAAGGAATAACACATGGAGGCATGGGTCTTGCAGTGAAGCCCACCATCATCACAGGTAGATTTCAATTCTTTCTGGAGTGGTTGGAGTAGGTGGATTCAATGCATTATAGGGGTGGTTGAAGCAGGATTCAAATTATTCCCTCTCTCCTCTCATTCTTCTATATATTGTAAAAGAGGGGCATATTTCAAAAGTTTGGTCATTGTTTCTCTCACGCCCCCTCTCTCTTTCTTCCCTAGGGTAGAAAGTGGAGTCTAAGCCTCCTCTCTTGGCTTTGTAATGGAATTTTATTGCCTCTTGCCCATTGATGATGTATTGTGTGAACTCATGGAGCAATAAATTTTTTTTTGTGATGTATTTTGTCCATCCTTCCTTATTTTATTGTTTTTCCTTGCCTCTCATCATTGCAGGGTATACTGTGCATACTTCTGTGTCTATTGTAGGTTTTTGGAGCTGTGTTTAATGGGTTGAAGTGGTGTTATGTGTGAACTCTATCTTTGGTATGTGATGCATCTGTCGATCCTCTCCATTGCTCACCTCTCTCCACTTCAGGCAGCTGAGATTGTGACCAACAACCTCCTTCTTTGGTGTATCACCATTTTAGTGTAGGATTTTCTTTCATGCATTTTCTCTCCTTGGTCCCTTGGAAGGTTAGATTAGGATTAGATAGTTTTCCTGCATTAGAATGGCTTGTGGTAAGTAGTTTAGGAGTAGGAACCAACCATCTCTGGAGGTCCATTTCAAGTCCGCAAGTCCCACAGATTAAGAGATGGTCCCATGTTATGCAGTCACACCAGATGCCCCACTCAGATTTGAAGCCATTCGAGGGTTGCTGTGATTTTACATCAATAGAACTTCAACACCTTCTCTTATTTTCCTTCATCCTACCCATTGATTATCTCCAATGGATCTCTAACATCATTCCTGTCACAAAATCAATAGGAGGACTCTGCATATGCATAGATTTTTGTGACCTTAATTTAGCTTTCCCTAAAGACAAATTTCCTCTACCTAGTATTGACATACTAGTTTATCTTACTGCTGACCATGATATGCTATCACTCATGGACGGTTTCTTGAGTTATAACCAATTATTACTTTCCCTAGAAGATTAACATAAAACCGCCTTCATCACTACTTGGGGAACCTTTTGCTATCGAGTCATGCCCTTTGGCCTTACAAATGCTAGTGCTACATATTAATTAGTTATGAGTTATATCTTCCATGACATCATGCATCATATATTGGAATATTATATAGATGACCTTCTTGCAAAATAAAAAACATCAGTCCGAACACGTTACAGTCATGAAGGTCATTTTTTACTGTCTCATCAAATATTATGTTCTCCTTTAATCAAAGAAGTGTGTCTTTACTATTCTCTCAGGAAAGTTCCTTGGTTATATCACTTATTTGCGTGCCATAGAAGTCAATCCTACTAAAATCAAGGCAATTATCAAAATGCCTCCACCTAATAACCTTCACCAACTTTTTATTTTGTAAGGTAAGTTGCAATCTATTCATCGTTTTATTTCATATCTTTCTAACCACTGCCACTCATTTCATCATCTCCTAAAAAAGGACGTATCCTTCAAATGAGACGATGAATGCCACAAATCCTTTGAAGGCTTAAAAAATTACCTTCTCTAACTACATGTACTCATTCCTCCTAAGGATAACCAACCATTTTACCTTTACATTTCTGATACGGATCATTCTTTGGGTGTCATGCTTTCCCATCGCGATGATCAACACTGAGAGAAAGTGGTTTATTACATAATCCGTACCCTTTGGAATATAAAACCAGATACTCCCATGCACAAAAACTTTACTTAGCCTTAGTTTTTGTTTCGACTAAACTTCATCATTACCTACTCAATCACAAAACCTTTGTCATCACCAATACTGACCCCTTACATTACATATATGCCAAGCCCTACTAACATCAACGTGTTGCACGTTGGCTAATGCTTCTCATAGAAAATGACCCCAAATTAATCAATCAAAAATATATCAAAGGTCAAACTATTGCTGACCAAATTACAGATGCACCCCTCTCCGGAAATAAATCCTCTAACTTTTATTTCCTGAAAGAATCCATTACTACCCTCTCTTTGGACAATATTGTGTACCAAATGAACTTATTCTTCAACGGTTCTAAATGTTAGTGTGGGGGTGATGCAGGTGTTATCCTAATTCCTCTTGAGGGTGAACCTATTCCACTATCTTTCAAACTAGATTTTTATTGTACTAACAATATCACCAAATATGAAGCACTCGTATTAGGCCTCCAAAAAACCATTGCCTTAGATATCAAATCAATTAATATCTTTGGCGACTCTCAACTAGTTGTAAATCAAGTCAATGGTATATACCAGTGTCTTAAAAACATATTTTAAAAGTATAAGCATCATGTAGACATACTTTTGACTACCTTTGACCATTATGAACTTCAAACCACTCCACGTTCCACTAACAAATTTGTGGGTACCATGGCCTGCCTTGCTTCTCATATTCCCGCCTCACCCTCCGACTCAAAAATATTTGTCATAGTAAAAAGGATGAAATCACCTTCCCATCTATTTTGAGACATCAAACTTGTTGGAACCGTTCAAACTGACTCACCTGACCTTTGGTACAATCAGTTTGTTGACTACCTTTCCCTTTCAGTTTTACCTCTAGACCTTAGTTGTAATAGAAAACACTCCTTTCTTAAAAGTGTCTCTCGGTATGTCATTATGGGAGGCCTTCTCTATAAACATGGTTTTGATGATATCCTCTTGTGATGCCTTAGAAGTTCTGAAATTCCCTACAGCATCAAGGAAGTTCACGAAAAAATTTGTGGAGGTCATTTCAGTGGCTTAGCTATCACCAAACACATCCTTCATCTAGGCTATTATTGGACCACTCTCAACCATGATTGTTGTGACTATGTCAAACATTGTGTGAAATTCTAGTAACATGCTAATCTTCATCACAAACCTATTAACACCTTACAAGTTGCAAGAGATATTTTTCCTTTCTCTCAATGGGATTTGGATCTTGTCAGAGAGATCAATCCTCATTCTTCACAATACCATTAATGGATTATTTCCACAACCGAATACTACACTAAATGGGTAGAGACCATCCCCCTCATCTCTACAATAGCCAAGAAAATATGTGAATTCATCAACCATTACATTATTTGTCGCTTTGGTATCCCTCACCGCCTCATCACTGATAACCAAAAAAAATGAAAAAACAAAACCCTATGGAAACTTTGTGATGCCTTCAGCATTCAACTTAGTTTTTATTCATCTTACTGGCCAAAAAAAAATGGTCAAGCTGAATCAACCAAAAAAATGTTGAACAAAATTCTTATGAAGGTGGTTGACGATACGAGAAAGGATTGGCACACACACATTAATTTTGCTTTATGGTCTTACCGTACTAGTATTCGTACCTCAACTACAGCCACACCTTTTTCTCTTTTCTATGGAACCGAGGTTGTCCTACCTCTCAAAGTCCATATTACGTATCTTGATATTTCACTCGAAGATATGCTTAACGATGATGATTTTTGCCAGGACCGTTTGACACAAATTGAGTTATTAGATAAACGTCGTCTTAATACTCTTGATCATCTCCAAATCTACCAAAAACGTATCAAATGTGCCTATGGAAAATGTGTCCATGAATGAACCTTCCAAGTCAGTGACCTCATCCTGAAGGAAAATAAACATGTAACCAAATAGGAGAAAAATAAACGGGGAAAATTCACTCCTAATTGGCTTGGATCAAGTATATCATTACTCATACCTATGGATCAGGTGTTTATTATTTGTCTTCACTCGAAGGTAAACCTGAACTTGAGCCCCTTAATGCCTTGCATATTAGACCATTCTACTGTTGAATTAAGTCATATATCACCTCTTTTATATTAAACTCTCGTCCCTTGAGCATCGTTAACCTTCCATTTTACCTATTTTAAGGATCAACGACTAAACCAAGATCATGTGATTACCCGTTACCTTTCAACCTTGTCTTCAATATGAGTATCATGGCTCTACTCATGGCATGATTATCATGTATAATTTTCATATTTTCAAAGATGGAATCCCATGGTCATTCATCACTTAAACCCTCTTTTTCATAGTTAACCTCTATGTGATATAGTTTTGTATTCAAAATAAGGGCCTATTTTTCTCTATAGTCTTGTCTGTGACTTAAAAGTCCAAAAGCAAAGCAATTTCAAAAGTAAAATGGGATTCAAATCCTTGAGTCCAAATTCTAGAAAAAAGATGATTCCCTCAAAAAGGACATCTATTCTCTCTGACCTCGCTGTTATAAATAGATAGCTCCCTTGAAGGAAAGCTATGCAAAGCTAGCCATATTGTATTTAGTCTCTCATCAAAAGAGGACTATTCTTGCAAAATAAAATAAAATATTTAGAATCTTCCTGCATTGATCAACTTCACGAAGAACTCAAGGAGATAATATATTCATCCCACATAGACTTCCCACATTGATCAGTCTATCAAAACAAAAACAAAAAGAAGAAAATGATAAACTTTTTTGTCATGGACTTGCTCTATTTTGATCTTAGGTCTCTTGCTAAGTAGGCATGTTGTCTTACACAAGGTTACGCTAAACACCAATGATTTTCACCTCATTTCCTTTTCACCCTAATTTCCTACCTTCTCAAGGGACTTTCTGTAAACACGACATTTCATGATCATGCGACTTTATTCATCCTTAGCATAATCAGTCATGCAAAAACTTTAGGGTATTACGTTCATAAGCCAATATTTGGTATGGTAGACTCATTATGGTTTTTATTAATTAGGTGCCTCTTTTTGTCACCTCTTCCCATTCACCTTCTACATTACTTATTGATTACCCTAGACAGGACTAGACCATCAATATATATGTTTTAAGTATTCCCCTTTCACCCACCTCAATCATGCCTAAATGACTTGAACCCAACCCTACCTAAATTGACCTAAAACCAATCAAGCCTAAATGACCTATACTCAATAATGCCTAAAACCTACCCACTCATTCCGCTACCTCATCTTATTTTTCCCTATCTTATGGGAGAACTACATCGGCCTGAGGCCCCTTTTCACCAGGGCTATGTAGGAAACACTTCGAGGGTATGGGGCCCTTGGAGGTTAGCTCGGCCAATCTTTTCCCTAACCAATTCCCTCCCCCCATGTTTTCAATTAACATTTCACCTTATTTAGTTTCCATTTTTCAAAAACACTTGGAAATTAAACAATTAACAAATGTAAATACCTGTCACTTTATTAATAACATCATATCATACATCCATTATTTCACAATTCCATGATATCAAATATTTTGAAAATCTACAACATCATATACATATACATCATCATTTATTTCCCATGTTACCAATAACTTGGAAATTAAATCAAAACCAACAAACATTAACTCCATAATGCTTAACTCACCTAGACTCAATCATACTTATACCTGACTCAACCATGCCTAAATGACCTAAACTTAACCATGACTATACCTGACTCAACCATGCCTAACAGAGCTAAACTCAACCATGTCTAATAAACCTTAACTCCACCATTCCTAACCGACCTAACTCAACCATGCCCACATGACCTTGACTCAAACATGCCTAATTTACCTAGTTTCCATCACATACACAATAAAAAACTCATCCATAATATCCAAATCATCATCTATAAAAATGAAAGTCTATGTATTAATACAAATGTATAACAATACAAATACATACAAGTATCTCAAATCTCTCAGATACATCCTCACCATCTATCAGCAAAAACTCAAGTCGGTATATACTAGAAAAAAAACATGACTAACCAATCATATCAGGTGACTAGTCGTCACTCCATCTAATATCCATGCGTGTCTCATCTGTCTCCTCCTCCTCACCTCCAGCTTGACGAACCTTCCAGCATCTCTCCACCTAGCATGGGTCTTATTCTAATCTCCTCCTGGTCCTGTAGTTGGGTCTAGCCTCCATGAACTCATCACCTCACCCTGACCCTGTCTCTGGGCTCACTGGCCCCCTGTGACTCTCTGAACTATGAGTGCAGGATCTAGTCCTCTCACTCACTAGCCTACTGTGCTCTATACTTAGCATAGGAGGGGGACATCTATCCATGCGGTTGTCATGATGATCCTGGTAATATCTTGCCTTGTTCAAGGCATCCCTGAACCTCACCATCAACACCATCTAAGGTGGTGCCATGAGGTCTTAGAATAACCTGTGAGCTCTATCCTATTAGGGCTGACCTCAGAACCCTGTACCTGTGCTCCTTGTCCTCCTCCCTGTACCTAGGGACCCTATCCTATCACAACTACCTGTAGTATGGGACCCTGTTCCTTGAGTATGTGGTGGTGCCTACACTATAACCTAGGCCTGTAGGGCCACAACATGAGCCTGTGCAGTGGCCAAATGGCCCTGCAAACCTGTTACCTATGCTTGTAAGGTGGAAACTTATTCCCCATCTCCATCTCCACCCTGTGCAGAGTGCCTTATCCCTGTGTAACCTGGGTCCTGTAGTGCCAACACCTGAGCCTGTAAAATGGATAACTTATGCCTCTGACCCTGTGAGCTTCCCCTGTAAAACTGTAATATGTATGCCTGAAGGGTGAACACCTGACCCTGCAAAGGTATCCCTCTATATTGTGATGGTGGCTAAGTCTTGGGTTACCTTGGCCTCAGGGGGTGCCACTCATAGCTGTGCCACCCACCACTACCTATATCTATCAGTGACCCCAGCATCATCAATCTTCCTTTCCACCGCCTACTCCTCCTGCCCTGTAGGCACACTTAGTCATGGTGGAGACATAGGTCTCTCCACGTCATCTCTCCTATACTAAGGGAAGGGTGGTGGCACAGTCCTGTGGCAACCCAAAATGTCCATTTGACCCTGTCTATAGTGTATCATCTCGTGCTCGCCAGAACATGACTGCCTCTGTATCCACCTGAGAAGTTGTAACTCCTCTAACTCCTCCGCCATGTCTCTGTATGATGGATAGCCAACATATGGCCTCCAAACAATATCCACACCAAAGAATCCCTCCAGCACCGCACCTATAATATGAAACATCATTTGTGGCCCTAGCCACCCTATGTTACCAACTAACTGGTACCCACCGTATATAGACTGACTCTGACCAAGCCACCCCCGAACCAATCAAGATCAGGGAAAACCAACTAGACATACACATAAGATGTTCTCATATGCCTAACAATGTAGAAGAAAAGTGCAACATAAACTAAACCACCGCAATCTCCCATAGGCTCACAGCTCCCTATACAATTATACCACGAATGTATGGTGCCCATGCAAAATAGATTTACTCCTCCACCATATCCTAGAGCACTCCCATCAAGGCTCGTGGGAATCTACCACCCTTGGTATCTGGTAAAGTGAAACAACATACCACCTCCATCATAAAAAACAACAAACCTCGTCTCCTAAGGATGGGCTGCATACATCTCTCCGTAGCTAAGGCTCACACTATGGTACCTCATCTTGCCCATCGCCTCCGAAAACACAACCACTAAAGGCTCCACAGAGGCCTCTAAAGAAATAGAATACACTCATTCATCCTCAATTGGTAGCCGCCTTATCCTCTATACATCCTCCAGGGTAATAGTAATCTCACCCATCGGTAAATGAAAAGTATTGGTCATTGAATCCCTAGTCTATCAATGAGTGTAACCATCAAATTAAGATATCATGCTACACACCTATAGCTGTCAGATCCCAATCAATCTAGCGTCACTCATGTGCTCCTACTCCATTTACAGTCACACTCGACCACATATCTACCAACAATGGTGGCACTCTGTCTTCGCATACGTAGTTGGTCCCTAGCCTATATCCAATAAAACACAACATTGTTAAGACCTCCCTACCTCCAAATATGTCTTAACCCCAATACCATACCCAATCAAACCAATCCTACTTACCCCATTTACCTAATTCAAATACCAACCTCCTACCCTTTACACTCATGAATCATTTCCTTCAAATTATTTCAGCCTACTCACCTATCCCATCTAGCCAATGACTATATTTTACCCTGTACCCCTCTACAACCAATCATTACTTTCCCCTTTTTGACCTCTTTTCCTTTGATACATAACCCCTTCTTACCCTTGTACCTATTTCACCCTAACCGGTGCATCGGTCTCTGGGACTTTCACCAGTAATCCTTGACTGACATCAGTTCTGATTAACCGGTGTCAGTCCACCTTAGTCTTGACTGATGTCAGATACAACTGACCAACATCAGCACAAACCTTGACCGACATGTCAGTCTCTATCACGAACCCCAAAAACTGAAACCCCCTCCTTTTTTTCTTAAAAATTAACCAAAATAATCTACAATCCTACTTAATCCCAACCAATTACACCCCAAATTTATTCTTCCTCCTACTTAGCCTATATTTGACCTCACCCCCCAAATTTCATCTATTTTTCACCCACATTTCAAAATTAAGATGGCCGCCCAACATTTGTTTTTTGTAAAACACAATTGGAGAAAATCAACAAGTTAAGAAACACCCCCTACCTCATCATTATGTCACCTATGTGGTGGTACATCTGGCTATTACACTGGTGGTCCACTTGACTCCTCTCCCACTTCTTCCATACTGAAGTCTACCTCAAACCTCTCCACTAAGCACAGATCCCCAACTGCACTAGTAGACCCGTCTACTTGGCTCCTCTCAACACCTAGTCACCTCTACCTCAGCCTGGTAAAATACCTTGTCTTTCCCCCTTGATAAATACACAAGTCACTCAACTCTTTCGTTTTCTCAAATTCAAAAACAACAATGATTCCATAAAATACAATAATTCTAACATTATAACCCTAACCTGACATGACTGATTTCGGTCATACCAAACTGACATCGGCTGCCTTATAACCGACATCAGTCATCTTCCAGTACCATTTCCTACATGCTTTTCCTATTTTGACCTAACATCATTATTGTCCCATAAATTTTGGCATTACCAACACTTCATAGACCCTACCCAAAAGCCTCAACTACCCATACAATTCCTTAATTGTGCTTAGGGATTTGTTATTTTACCTATACCTTGGCCTTACCCATGCCATGACCTATTTACTTAAACCTGGCCTACTTTTTGTGACCATTGAACTTGTGTACTCGCTATACCTTGTGATGTTGTTACCTATGTTTTTTTAGCCTAACAACCATATCTTTACCTATTTTGTGCATACCATTTATCTCGACCAACCCCATGGTGTACCGGATCATACCTAAATTTTCCTGCACCTAACCTATGTTTTGTTTCTGGACCATATCCCATACCTTGGATACCTGAATCACTTCAACCTTGTTTGGATAAACCTATCGAACCTTGGATGATGTAGAGTTTACAATCTCTTCAACTTGATACTGTGTTACAATATATACGTGTGTGTGTGTGCATGCATGTGTGTGTGGTGTCCATGTACCCATGTGTGTGTGTGTGCGTGTGCACCTTGGATTTCCATTACCCATTATCTATTACCCAATTTGACCCTTACCCTTTACCCCAAGTACACATACCCTTACCCACCTACCTTAACTTCCACCAACTACACATTTCTCAAACCACTCACCGAATCTGTATAACACATCATTAGTTCCTTGTTTGAGGGGGATTACCTTCACCCACACTTGGGGAAACCCCATTCTCTTACCCATACATGGGGCAATCACTTCTTGTTTTTGTTCAGCAGTCACTTATCAATACAAGTGACTACGTGAAAAAAAGGGGAAAAATGTAAACACCAAAATTTGGTCATACTACCCTTATAATCCTCATTAATTAAATTAATCATACCTTTCCTATTCATATCCCATAGTGCACATGATTAAGTGAATTAATTGCCTTAATTAATTTAATTAACATCCTCACTTGACCACCTCACCCAACCAACCCACCTAGACACCTCACTCCATGACCCACTCAAACCCCATTAATGACCTAAGACCAAGTCTAAGCCTATCCTAACCAACTAGGACTTATTCTAAACCTAGACTTAACTCTTATTAACAAAACTAAGAGGAATATTACTCATCCTTCCATGATCTATCACTCGAGACTCAGACAAATATTGAAGACCATGCCAAAAATAGCAACAATCAGGCTATTTTTGGCCAACCTAGATATTCTTGCACTTTAACCGATGATCGGTTATACCTCAATTGATGTTGGTCCCCTAACCGTCATCCAGTTAGGTTAAATACATTTCCAAAATCCTTTGTTGAGGTTATTCATTTAATACAGGATCTCATATGAACATAGACTTGGAGCACTCAAATTTCTGAAGCACTCAGGAAAAGGAAAGCATTTAGGAGCACTACCAACAACCATCAGACATCCATCACCTTCTTCACGATTATGGATTCTCATAGAGAAGCATGGCGGACTTGAACTTTCGTGACAGCATGTACATGACATCCCTTCTCTCTCAGATCTCTGTCCATCATTGTTTTCATCACATGCACTCTCCAGATCCATTCTTCAGTAATTACCTAACATCTCTTAAGTTATCATTATTTTCTTTCAGTAAGATCAACATTCCTCTTAGTAATTTATTTTTCCATACATCCATACAACCTTCTTCCTCCCCCCAACCTATCACCTTACTATATCTATCCCTTTCACCTACCTTCACCCTATCCTATTTATCTCATCAAGTCACTAAGGACACATATTACGACCTCACCTCCACCATTTCCAGTCTCTTTGAACAATCACAGAGAGGTTGGAAGACCAGTTTCTAAGAGCATTTTACTAACTGCCTATACCAACACTGATTAGCTAACCAACGTCAATCATCCTTCCAAACCAACATCTGATCACACAATATGGCATCAGCTTACTATGTCTGGAATCATACCTCAGATTAGTGAGCTCATACCCATTCCCTAATAGCCTAGAATCACTCCCTAATCTTTATCCAATCTCCAGATCTTGTACCTGACCTGCGGCCCAATACCAACCCATCATCTGACCTGTTTTGACCTCAATCACCTTTTATTTAACCTTTCTTATTTATCTTTGTACAAGATACCTAAATCGTTTCAATTCCAATAAGATTGGTATTTCATGTTTATTTTGGATAACATTAATACTGTTATATAAAAGTGGATTGACAACCTATTCAGGAAGCATCACACTTCCTGGATCTAGTTTTTACTAGGCAGTCCACTCGTTGTTTTATTTAACTCTATCTGGTGGTATTATTTTACAATTTTATAGGTAGTGCCTCCTAGCCAAAAATGAGCTCTCGTAATCAGCATTGGATCAGGAAATTAGAATGCACACACAACCTTCAACCAACATCACAAAAATATATTATTCCTTTTCCTATCACCCTCTATCTATTTCATTAATTTTTCAAGAATTTGGTGAAACAATGATAAAAAATATTATGATTTTGCATGTCTACAAATTGTCTCTTTTAATTTTGACAAAGTAAGCACTGGAATTTATTATTATTACTATAATGTTATTCCTTCCCTTGACATGTGCATTAAGGTAATAACCTTAATCTTTTATATAATAAATATAATATAGACTTAATTTATTTAAATGGTTTGAGATTTTTGAATAAATCATATTAAATTTAAATAATTAAGAATTATATAATGTTTTCTTATTATTTATAATGATGATTTTATTATATTTATCAATCTTTTTTAAATGAGTCACAAATTAATGAATCAAAAAGCATATGTTTATGTTTTTATTATATAAGGTAATAAACATGGATTCTAGCTCCTAGAAGCACAAGTTTATATGTGCATGATTAAGAAAATCTTGAATTCTATAACTTATAACATTTCACATCAACATTTAATTAATAATGAGTAACAAACATATTTTAATCTTTATTTATAATTATAAGAGGAGTCTCATATAGTACACAAGAACTATAACCATTTATTTTAAAATATTTTGAATACATGACTTGACAAATATTGAAATTTGAAAATGAAGAGCAAAAAAGAGAATGCCAAAGAGAATATTGAAGACAAAAAAAACAAGAGATGCCAAAAAAGAGGAAAAAAGAAAGTGAAAAAATGATAATGACAGACAAATAACTATTAAACACATATCCAAATTGATAGTTGAAGAATTAGAAGCACAAAATGGAGAACACGTTGATATGAAGATAAGAATTCATGCACGAACATCTCAAGATGATCAATACGTGTTGAGAAGAATAATAAAATGAAAAATTCATTCAATTCAACTAACAAAGTTTGAAAGACAAGAAATACAAGAATGAAATCATGAAGTAGCTCAAAGATACTATCGTCAATGAAATGTTAATGTTCATGTCAATTTAGAAGAATTAAATTTAGTGTTGATAGATTGTGTGATCAAAACACTTGAGAATACACCTTGAGATACAATGGATGTTTATGTTAGAAATAACTTACAAAATAATGATCTAGAAGAGTAATCAAGATCGTAACCTAGAAGAAGAAGATGAATGGAATATTCATAAATCAAAAGAGAAAATAGTATGAATAATCCCAATGGAATGCTTAGGAAAATTTTGAATACTTTTCTTGAATGATTTTTCAAGATGGTCTAGATAATATTGCTTTACCATGCATGTGCTACATTTTTCAATAAATTTATATTAGAATAAATGTTTCTTGAACCCCTGAAGGCCCTGTATGTCATAGATGTCAACAAGAAAAAAGGGCAAAATATGCTGCAAAAAATAGACTTGCGCCTTCATCAAGAATTTCCTGAAAATTGCAAATATGAGTTTTGGAGGAATACCTATGATTTTGGTTAGAGATTTGGTACAACTACCACCTGTTAGTGATAGACCACCATATGATAGAAAAATGCATGCAAAACTACTATGGGAAGAAATTAAAATATTATTACTTTGGATAAGATATTTAGACAGGAAGGAGAAAGTGACTATCAAATAAGGTTTTTGTCAACTTCTCACAAATCCAAGAGATGCAAATCCAACAATTGGTGATTGGAAGTTATTGATAACAAGAACCAATGATAAAATATATAGCACAACTAATGAATAATTTTATAATAACATTAAATTTTGTTCCATAAAATATAATGTGAATAACCACAACCAAAAAATTTCATTCACTTAAAAGATCTACTACAGATAACATTGCAATCAAAGTAGGTAGTGCAAACGCTCCATGTAGAAGGTAAAAATGATGAACTTGATGTGGAATTACTAATAGATAAGGATGCAATGGTGATGTTAACCCCCAATATTAAGATAAAATCAGTTCTTGTAAATGGAAATAGGTTCCTCAAAAATTCTTCCCACTGTAGAATGCCTCTCGACATAGTTAAATTATAGCGTAAATATCTAATTACAATGAATTGTGCTAAATATATATAAATATTAGATTGTATTAAGTAGTTGATTAATTGTAAGATTGGAAAAAAAAGTGTGAGAGGCGTTGGGTTAAATCATAATATGATTTTATTATATTAGAGCGACAACATTTTTTAATAAAACTTAAAATATATCAAAAATTTTAATAACTTTAATTTGAAAAATATGAATACAATACACATTTATACATATAAGTTAAAATATGTATGTTTTATTAAGTTCAAAAACTAAACTCAAAATTTTAATAGGAAAAATGTAAAAAAATTTAAATGGCAAAGTAGATTCAAGATAAATGTAACCCAAAATATATGAATCAATATGCCAATATTGTCATAAACTACTATAACCATCTCATCATTCTTGGTAAATTGTCAAAAACATTATCTTACTTGAATGCATTTGGATGATGTTGATCTCCAAAAACCTTGCCCATTTTTTCTAAAACACAACTCCAAAATGTCTAAAATATTTGATTCACTTTTCCTTATGACACTTGATTCTTACCTTCATTTCATTCTGATATATTATGTTTTATCTATCATATGACTAAAAATTGATCTTAAAAACACACTAATATGTCCAATACAACTATCACCCTAAAATTTAAAAATGATTAGACAAGTATTTGGGGAATGTTTTCTACTCTCTTGGAAATTTTTGAAGAGATATATTTGAAGAGTTTGGGTGCTTCATAAAAATGAATGTGTTGGCATGTAAAATGTCTAGGCATTTCACTTAACAAACCTAAAGAAAATTTTCATCTTTTAAGAGCCTTGGTGAAAATTGTCAAATTTTGCTCATTTGCAAGTGTTAAATTATGGGTAGGTTTTAGGATCCTCACATGGTTTTATATATCTATATCATATTAATTACCAAGGTATTAGAGCATACTACATTCTGGAATATTTGTAGTAATATTTTGGAATCATTGGGAAAGAAAACCTTTCATGAACTAAGATTTCTTGGCCTTAATGAAGTATAAACTTGTAAGGAAGGTTTCACGAGCTCCTGATAGATCTGTAAGCCTTGTAAGGAGTCAAATGAAACTTTATGGAGTTACTCACATGGTTTTGGAACTATTTTTGGTCTTGGTTATTGAATTTTTTCTCCACGTAGCCAAAAACCTTCTACTACTTCGTTATGGCTACTTTAGTCATTTTTCAGTTTTTGTTCAAAAATCAAGATGAAAGCATTTTCATCTATTGGAAATGGTCACAATGGATTCATTTTATTGTTTCTAATCAGGGTCATGTATCATATGGCCTAGTAAGTCCTACACTTGCTTCAGGAATGAAGGTTACACTATCCAGCTCCTTCTCGGGCCTCCGTATGTGCTTTTGGGAACTTTTCATTTCTCCTGAAAATAAAAAATATTTTTTTTCACCTTTCTTGGTTCCAATTTGGAGTTATAAGTGCACTTTAGTTCATTACGAGAGTGAAAAATACACTTATGGGAACTTTCTTGGGTTTCATGTTCTAATTTCACATTGTCTTGCACTTTATTCCATTCAAGGTCTTTATGAACTTCAAAAGTGTAATTTTGGTAGCTTAAGTGACTTCCAAGTTCTGGCATAGTAGTCCACAATCAAGGATTATGACTAGATAGGATTGGATTCACAAAGTAGAAATTTGTATGGAGTAGTGATATCCAAAAAAACTCAAGGGAAGAAAAACTCTTCATTCATTCATGAATAATCCCATTAGAAAAAAATATGCATGAGAGGTTACACTATATAACTTGATAAATTAGGTCACCCAAAAAGGTAACCAACTCAAATCACAATTAGAAAATGACATAAAAATACATTCTCCTAATAACTTATGATTAACCTAAGTAAGATAATTAGACTGTCTAAGTAAAACCACATAGTGTAAAAAAACCTACACCAACACCCCCCGTCAAGCATAGCTTAGGCGGGTATAAAATATGGATCCTAAAAAAAGGCATAATGAGGTATGCACGTATAAAGTAAATCTCTCATAAAGCAGAGAAAGGGAGAAAACCCAGTGGGAAAAAATCCTTCCCAAGAGAGAGAAATGAAAAAAAAGGTTAGGACTTAGAAATCCCCACTCAAAACTACAACTACCTGTAGCCACCCTATATCCTACAAAGGAGCATCTTAAAGTGTATTTGAATCAAAAGGAGAAGTAGTGTGGAGTGTGCTAGATTTTCCAAATCCTTGAATTATGTTCCAAGACATAACACCACTACTTTCTGGATCACAATGCATTTCAAAATAACATTGATATATTTATTGAGAGGTACAAGGATAATAATTATATGCAATGAAAATTATACCACCATGGAAAAGTGAATGAGTCTGTCAAGTGGCCAATGGATCTCTATATAAGTTTTGGTTCCTATACAAGGATCTATGCTCCTCATGTAAAGTAGAAGCAATAACTACCCTATGAATGGATGGTGTATCTTAAGAAACAAATAAATAAGGAATGTGCAAGGCACTACAACTATATACTATGCTACTTGATGCCTTATGAGTCTTCAATTAAGGTTCTTTCTCCCTAAAAATTCAGTGGTGGACCAAAATTAGACGGATCAAGAAATAACTCCTCAATATTTTGAAGGTGAAAAAGGATATAATGGAGGTGGGTCCCCATAACTGATGTAGTCATCTATGGTATAAGAGAAGTTATCGTTATCATAAATGTGCTCAAGTTCTCAAATTCCATCAATTATAGGTGAATTTGATGAAGAATATGAAGGATGGATAAAGTGAGAGAAGGAATATAGCTGATTCTGATGATAAACTACACCCACTACAATGATAGCGTCACTATAATCTATTGGTTAGAAATTGGTTTGTATGAGGTTATAATAAAATATGTGTGGCGTGAAGTGGATTATTAGAAATAACTTTATATATATATATATATAGGAATAAAAACCCTTTCAATCAATGGATTCAAACAAAAACCCTAACAAATATGTGATAAAATAGGTATGAAAGCATGTGAGAGATAACATAGATATAAGGAAATGACACAATTAAAATACACCATCCATAAACATGCAATCAAAATAGATTTTTTTTTTTGTGATGGGCAAGTAATAATTGAATCCATCCTAAAAATTTGAAGCTAAGGGTTTGGGACTGATTAAGGCTACCACTATAACCTAGTATTGTGAAAAAATCTCTCCCCATAAATAGTTAATTTGGGTGGATTCGATCCATAAATACATTTATACCAAAATGCCTTAAAATGTGTACCAGACCATTTGGCCATTCCCTCAAGGATTATAAGAAGATATTTCACTAATAACATTATTTCATTAAAACTAATATTAAATTTATAACACATAGATGTGAAACCAAAAAAACCATTTCACAATAACATCAAGAATCAAGAAGTGATACTTGATTCTCTTGAATGACTACATATCTTCTAAATTAGTTAGATTATTTAGAAAGGAAACAAAAGTTTCTTGTATAGTAAGTATAAGGGCGAGTGTGATATTTATTATTGGTGGAAATGAAGGTAGAAGAATTAATAATGTACACTTAACTTCACCCAAGTATTTTTACACATGTGTGGGAATAACTACCACTATAATTGTGAAATTAATACATCTCACCTAGACAACTCGATTGCCCAAGATGGAATTCACATAAACTGTGAACATGAAACATAACAACACCCCCTCGAGATAAAATCATGTGATGTTGTAAAGGAGAAGATTCTAAATCTCATAACATGGTGAGTCTTGGAAACTGTGCTTGATGAAGTACCCATGTACAATAAAAGATAAAAATAACATTTGTTCAATTTTTGTAGATGGGTTTTATGCTAAATATAATGAATACACTAATAAAATGAATCAAATGGTGAGGAATTTCAAAAAGTCAAGTAATTATATCCAATGTAAACTAACACAACATAGTAATAATACTAGCTAGAATTTTCATAAGATAATATTTGTATAAGCTAGGACAATACCTATTACTCAATTCCGTATATTTGAAGATATGAATGAACAATTTAACACTTCCCACATGAAATAGAAAAAAAAGTGTCAATATGACATAAATACTATCCAAAAAGATAATGTTTCATTGATAAAACCAAGGAATGATAAAAATAATAATCTTATATGAATGTATACTTAAACAAGAGTGTCTTTATTGTACTTGTTCCACCTCACAAAAAAATAGTTTCAATTTATTTCATCTTCCAAGTATTTAGGAAAAAACACTAGATACAAATAATAGGAAAGGAATCATTACCCAATAACTATATAGAATACAATATATAAATAGCCCCCGTAATATTTTCTTAAGAGTACAAATATTGTAACATCACTTATTTAATCGAAATTTCAAAAAATCAAGTATTAATGTGGTAGGTATGTGAAAAACACATAAACAAGGTCTAAAAATGAAAAATAAAGCCATCAAAAATCACATCAAAAATCATCAAGTGAGAGTATCAAGTATTTTATATGATGTACACATACATTTTCATGAGAAAATGATATGTGATTTAATACACACATACACTAAACGTAGACAAGGCTGGAAAAATAAACCCTTCATGGTGTACACAGATGAAGGTAAACAAGGTTAGAATAATAATTTGGCCATATAAATCACTATATATATTAAGAAACCCACTCAAAATCTATATGAACCATTAAGAAACTATCCCCTCTAAAAAATGAGGCAATACCTGCTACGCCCTTAACCTATTGCTTGTATTAGGATATGAGTAGCTGACTTGTGGCTTACCATATCATTTTATTATATAATTTGTACTTTCTCATGATTAATAGGTCAGCCTTCGTGATGGCCATGCATATGAATAGTATATATAGGGGATTGTAGGTAGTATTTCATTATCATTTGAGAATTTGAGTCTTATTATATGGTTTGGAGGTTACCCCCTCAAAGTGGTGAAGCTATTCTAATTGCATATTGAGATCATTATTCTGAAATATTGTGTTATTTGGTGTTTTATTATTTCTCATAATTTGAATTATACAAGTAATTTCATTACAAGTGGTATCAAAGCTACGATCTGGGCCAAAATTAGGGCAAAACCCCTAATTTTTTGTTTCCACCATATATTGCGAACTAGAATGAATTGGTGGGAGATATTTTTAGTAGAGATGCAAAAATTTCAAGTAAGATTCCCTGCAAATTTCATATTTTTTTTGATTATTTTGGAAAAGTTATTACAAATTTAGGGTTTTTCATAAAATTGCTCCCTATGATGAAAATTGTGGAATGTTTTCAAGTTCTTTACATTTTCAGAAAGCTCTCAAAAAGTAGTATTATTATATTCTCTATATGTTTTTTTGTTCAGATGAATTTGTATCAAAACCCTAAACCCTGAGGTTTTGACATCATGGTGGGGCATTCCACAAGAGAAAAAAAGAATCTGGTTACTCTGGGTAAAACCCTAGATGAAGCAGAGGTAGTGATTGAAGAAATGGAGTCAGAATGGGTAAATAAAAATTCCTCAACACTATGGTTTACCTCAGTTGATCATAAGGTGAGCCAAATTGAGTATGAGTTGTGAAATGTATAATCTGAGATGGTAAGTTAGTTGCCTGCCTCAATTGTTTTATTTACCTGGCTCCAGAAATGCAAGTTATGATTGTGGATAGTGGGACAGTTAAGTGCACAGGAAAGTGCCATAGTATCAAGATTTCCATGGGAGACTACATGTTAGACTCACTTATGTTTTCTATTTCTATGGGAGGGGCTGATATTGTTTTAGGTTTCCAATGGCTCACAACCTTAGGTATTATAGAGATGAATTTCCAAGAATTGTTCATCGCGATTTCATTCAGATGGAAGGAAAATACAATTGAATGGGATGGTAGCTAAGTCTCCATAGATTATTAGCTCTCATCAGATGTAGAAGGTTCTCAGAAAAGGAGTAGATGGATTTATAGAAAATTTATTTTCCATAGAAGTACAAAATACAAAGTCTTCAATGCCACCTGATCTTCAGAATATTTTTTATGCTCACTCATCAATTTTTGATGCAATTCCAAAGGGACTACCACTAGTTAGGGATCATGATTATGCCATTTAGTTTATTCTAGGGAGGAAAACACCTAACATCAGACCATACATATACCCATATTCCCAAAAAAGTGATATCGATAAAATGGTTAAGGAAATGTTGAAGGCAGGTATCATCATGCATAACTAGAGTGCATATTCTTCACTAGTGGTCATGGTGTGTAAGAAGGATGAAACATGGAGGATGTGTCCAGATTATCGAGAAATAAACAAGTACACCATCAAAGATAAGTTTCTTATTCTAGTAATTGATGATTTACTTGATGAATTGCATGGTGCTATTTATTTCACAAAATTAGATCTTCATTCGGGGTACCATCAAATTAGAATAAAAGAGGAAGATGTTCATAAAACAAATTTCATGACTCATGAGGTTCATTATGAGTTTTTGGTAATGCCTTTTGGTCTTACAAATGCACCCTATACCTTTCAAAGCTTGATGAACATTGTTTTTAGGCCATTTTAAAGGAATTTTGTATTAGTTTTCTTTGATGACATATTGATTTACAGTAAGACATGGGAATAACACTTACAATATGTAAATAAAGTGTTGGAATTTTTAGAGAAACATACTCTCTATGAAAATCCATCCAAATGTTCTTTTTTTGTACAAGAGGTAGAGTACTTGGGTCACATTATATCCCATGAAGGCATCAAAGTTGATCCTCAAAAGATCAAACCTATGGTGGAATGGCCAAGGCCCAAAACTCTCAAAAATCTTCGTGGGTTCCTAGGAATAACAAGCTACTACAGAAGATATGTGCGGGGATATGGTAGAATAGTAACCCCACTCACTACATTTCTAAAGAAGGATTCCTTCCATTAGATAGACATAGCCACTAAATCCTTTAAGTAGCTGAAGGAATCCATGTGCAACACCCCAGTTTTGGCTACTCCCAACTTCTCAAAAACCTTCATTGTTGATTGTGACACTTTTGGATCAGGATTGGGGAGTAGTTCTAATGTAGGAAGGAAGACCAATTGCATTTGAAAGTCACCAATTCAAAGGAAAATATCTTCTAAAACCTGTCTATGAGAAAGAAATGGTGGTTATTCTTCATGCAGTCAAGCAATGGAGGCCCTATCTCATGGGTAGACACTTCAAGGTAAAAAATGATCATGATAGTCTCAAATACTTTTTGGAGCAAATGTTATTATCTGAGGAACAAAAAAAGTGGGTAACAAAAATGTTGGGTTATGATTTTGAAATCATATACAAAAAGGGTAAAGAAAATGTAGTAGCTGATGCATTGTTAAGAAGGGATACATCCGCAGATGCCTTACTATGTGGAATTTCCATGTTGACGGCTGATTTGGTGGATGAAGAAAGATTGGAATGCGATTAAGACAAGGATACACAGTCTCTAATACAA
Source organism: Taxus chinensis (assembly GCA_019776745.2). Classification (NCBI taxonomy): domain Eukaryota; kingdom Viridiplantae; phylum Streptophyta; class Pinopsida; order Cupressales; family Taxaceae; genus Taxus; species Taxus chinensis. Next base: position 701,716,977 of record CM034148.1, read on the forward strand.
AATATTAAGCAAGGATCTATGACATATAACAAAATTGAGTGGAAAGGTAATGCTCTATGGTACAAGGACATGTTATACTTGAGTAAATATTCTGAGTTGAAGCATAAGGTTCTTGCAGAGCTACATGCCTCACGTATTGGAGGAAACTCTGGGTTTTTGAAGACATATCATAGAATAAAAAGAGAATTATTTTGGGAAGGACTCATTGGTATGTAAAAAATTTTGTATCGGAGTGTTTAGTGTGCTAACAGAACAAAGGGGAAACAATTAAGACACCAGGTCTTTTGCAACCCTTACCAATTCCTAGCTAGAGATGGGAGGAGGTCTCCATGGATTTCATCTCTGAATTTCCTTGTTCAGAGGGTAAGAATGTTATTTTTGTGATTTTGGATAGGCTCACAAAATATACCCATTTTTCTACCCTATCACATCCATTTGTAGCCAGTACAGGCGCAGCTATTTTTTTGGAGATAGTTCAAAGGCTACATGGAACCCCAAAGATAATTATAAGTGATCATGATCCTATTTTCACAAGTAATTTTTGGATGGAATTATTTTCATGTTTGGGTACTCAGCTAGCTCACAGTTCATCTTATCATCCTCAAACTGATGGGAAAATGGAAGTGATCAAAAAATGCTTATAGGGGTATCTACGTTGTTTTGTATCAGATAAACAAGAAAGGTGGATTAAATGGCTACCACTTGTAGAATGGTGGTATAACAGATATTTTCATACCTCTTCTCAAATGACCCCATTTTTAGTGTTATATGGTTACCATCCACCTTCTATCACTTCCTCCTTAAGGGTGCAAACTAAGGTTAGAGATTTTGAGGAACATATTCAACATCAACAACAAGTTTTGGCTAGTTTGAAGGAGAATTTAGCATTAGCAAAAAAAAGAATGAAACAACAAATAGATGAACACCATAGTGAAAGACATTTTGAAATTGGTGACTAGGTTTTTATACATCTCTAGCCTTACAAACAGATGTCCCTAAAGTAACAAAATAGGACAACAAACTTGCTCCCAAATATTATGGCCCTTATGAGGTTCTACAAAAAATTGGTAGTGTTGCTTATAATCTAGAGTTGCCCCCATCTTCACATATACACCCAGTAGTCCATGTTTCATGCCTAAAGAAGGTTATTGGACAAAAATTTGAAGCCCTAAAAAAGTTACCAAAACTTTACGAGGAAGGAAGAATCATTTTGGAGCTAGAGAAGATTCTGCAAACACATACTAAGAGGCTAAGAACCAGAGACATTAAGGAATATCTGATCAAGTGGAAGAATCTGAGCATAGAAGATGCAACCGGGGAGGATGAAGGTTTTCTGTAGCAACATCCAAGATTATTCAACGTTGAGGACAATGTTGGTTTGAAGGGGAAGGGCATTATACACCCTTAACCTATTGCTTGTATTAGGATATGAGTAGCCAACTTGCGGCTTACCATATCATTTTCTTATATCATTTATACTTTCTCATGCTTAATAGGTCAGTCTTGGTGATGGCCATAGCATATGAATAGTATATATAGGGGATTGTAGGTAGTATTTCATTATCATTTGAGAATTTGAGTCTTATTATATGGTTTGGAGGTTTCCCCCTCAAAGTGACGAAGCTATTCTAATTGCATATTGAGATCATTATTCTAAAATATTGTGTTATTTGTTGTTTTATTGTTGCTCATAATCTAAATTATATAAGTAATTTCATTAAAATACCTATGCTTAGTGAATAAAAAATATGATTTATATTTTTCAAAATGTAAAAGTTATTAAAAATACAAATTTAATTTATAATAGAATAAAAATTAAGCAATAATAGAGATAAAAGTTGCACACCTTAACAATAACATTGTGATTCAATCTTAGGCATGAGTCAAAATTTATAACTAGTCAAAGTTTCAAAAATTGGGAACTATACAAATGTGTGTGTGTGTGTGTGTGTGTGTGTGTGTGAGAGAGAGAGAGAGAGAGAGAGAGAGAGAGAGAGAGAGAGAGAGAGAGAGAGAGAGAGAGAGAGAGAGAGAGAGAGAGAGAGAGAGATCTTAAATGCTAGAAAATTGGTTAATCAAATGTTTAAGTGATCCCATCACTATATGGATCTTGATTAAAAATGGAAAGATGAATAAATAATCACCTTCCCATTCTATTCGATAAAAAAATGTGAGCCTTAGAAATAAAAGATTAAAAAAGGTCCTAATGATGTAAGGTTGGCCCTTTGCCTAAAAACAATAACCTTCCACTGACATGGGAAATCTATGAATTATTGGTAGAGAATAATTATTTCCAGTTTTACCACTAGCATGGCTAGTTCTAACTTTACATGTGTTTGTTTTTCATAGATAGTTAACACTAATCTATTTTGGTTAGGGTTAGGGTACTGGGTAAGGCATAAATTTTTTTCATTACGCAGTTACAATTTTAAATGGATGTTATGATATTTATAATAATTTAATTTTCATAAATTAAAAAATATATATATAATATATGGATCTAAAACCTATAAAAAGAAAGAAAAAATGGTTTAAGAGCATCTTGGTTATAGCTCTTCCTTGAAGCTTCCAACTTAAAAAAATTCTAAAAGTTACATGCCCAAAAACTTGATTGTTTTTTAATTTGTATTTTTCTCAACTTTTTAAAAAAGATACTAAATTTGTCCCCAAATAAGTTTTTTCTTGAAAATATTCAAAACATCATTGGCCCAAAAATCTTAATTATTTTTAATTTGTATTTTTCCTCTTTTTTTGAGAAAGTTACAAAAATGTTCCCACAAAAATTATTTCTAGAAAAAAATCCAAAAATCATTGGCCCAAATATCTGAATTCTTTTTAATTTTTAGTTTTCCTCAACTTTTTGAGAAAGATACTAATTTTTCCACAAAAAAGGTTTTCCGGGAAATTTTAAGAACAAAAAGAAATCATATAATATTATAGTTTTGGCTCAAATGAAAAATACCTAGTAGGTATTTTTTAAAATCTAGAAAGTGTTAGGAAAAGCTTGTGTTAGTGCTCACATGTGTGTGGTGAGAAATAATGTTAGTGTGACTAGTTGGTAAATACACCAAATTATTTTATCACTTTAATGAGTAAGAAAATAATAATTATATGATAATAATGTGAGTTAAAAAATCAAATAGAGATTTAGGATCTTGTGTATAGGACATAAGGAGAGAGAGATATAGGAATATTGTTAAAAAACAGGTATGTGGGAGGTTAGAGATGCGATTTGACTCCCCTATTTTAGGAGATCATATCTCTATAAAATGTACTCTCGTTCACTTGAATAATATGTTGAGTGAATGATTGATTGGTGTGTATGAGACTTTGGATTTCTCCCAATATGAGGTAGCATTTTCATTTGGTATTAGAACAAGTTACCTAGACCTCTTTGTTTTCCTTCTGTTTGTTTTGTTCTTATGTTAAAATGATCACACAATAGTATTGTGGTGTGGACCATGTGCAACAACCATTGTGATATTCATCCAACTCTTATTTACATGTTGTCAACAATTTTCAATGAAAACAAAGAGCATTTTTGGTGACATTCATCATTCACATGCTCTTTCTACTTTCTACACCGTATTCATTCTCTTTGTAGTTTTTCATTTCATTTTGTTCATATTTTACGCTTCAAATGTTAGAATATATATATATATTTGGGTTTAGATTAGTTTATGTGTTAGTTTTAAGCATCTATTTGGGGTAGAGTTTCACATAAAAGAATAACTAGCGAAGAAAAAATATCTTTGGAGTGCAACCACGGGATTTCCCTCAGTGCAACTCATTGGTTTAATATTGTTTTTATTCTAGTTATGTAATTATATTTTTAAAAAATATGGGTTTGTTATTTATTATTTATGTATTTTTTAATCTGTGATGTGTTTATCAAAAATTCAGGTTTTGATCATGTTTGTAAAAAAAAATCTATGTTGCTTTTGTGCTTAAGGTTGAAAACTAATAGTTTGGTTTAGATATGGGTAAAAATCCATCCACATAAATATTGGAAGTGCTTGATCATAATCCCTAAGACTCATTATGAGAAGTACTATAAGAACCCTAAAGTAGCTGGTACATTGAGAGGACTCACTGGTTAAAAGGGGTAATGGCCCAACCTGCTTGACTAGCTCTACCCACATGAGGTAGATCCAATTTTGTCTCTGGTAATGGCCCAATCTTGATTTATCAAGGGATAAAGTTTGCAACTAGAAAATTTCTAGAGAACAATACTCGTTGGGATAACATTGGTAGCTAGAGAGATCTTTAAATACTTGCATCCAAATTGGTTAGGCCCATCTATTCAACCTTGATAAAAATAGAACAACATTATCCTTATCTAAATCATATCACTCCAACCCATATGACAAGAAGATCCCAACATGTACTAAAACCACTGTAGTGCCCACACTTTTATAGCTCAGTTACTTTTTGTTCCTCTTACTATTAGACATGTTTTGATAAGGATTTGATATGTTTTGGACATTACATTAGGAGATTTGATGTGATTATGACATGTGTGGATATTTAGGTGTATAATTCACTGATTTATCTTGATTACTATGTTGTCTGCTTTATCTTATGATGTCATGGATACTAATTGATATGTTATTGTTTTGGAACTGTAATTACATTGATGGATACTCAGTCTGTTGCATGTTGAGATTCTATGGATACATGTAATTTTATCATTATGAATAACTTACGGTGAATTATGTATAGTTGTGCATGTTGTCACACTTTCGATTCCAAAAATATTATATGTTAGTATAGAATTCATTGATATCTTATTTAGTACTTGATTTATATTTTATCGAACAGGTGTGTGTTCAATGTGTGCAGCGAGTGTACAAGTGATAGGTGATAGGAGAACTTGAGACTTCAAGCCAGCTACGCAACTTTGCATAAGTAGCCCACAGGCTAAGTCCTAGCCATGTTTATTGCTTGAGGCCTTAGCATTAGATTTATTGCCTTGGGCACTAGGGGTGATCCTCATTTGTAATATAATATGTCTTGAAATTATTAATTTTGCTTAAGGTGTCTAGTTGTGTTGTAAACTTGTTTTGGGGAATTAATGACCCCACTTGCATTAATTCTTGAATTAGTTTAATGATGTACTTAATCTAGAGGGTTTAGGGTCACATGTGAACCCTTGGGTGGGCCCCACACCCTCTAACCTTGTGCCAAATTTTCCAAACCCGAAATTGGGTTATTTTAGGTATTTTTAGGGACCCCTTTTTAGTTTGGGAGTTCCCTTAACATGAAAATGAGCCCTTGGACCCTACCTAATAGGTAGGGGGCTTATTTCCAAGGCTAGAGGGAGTTTTCCCTCCCTTTTTACCTCTTTTTTGGTCACATCCATGTAAGGGGTATGGATTAGTGTGCTTGTTAAAAGTTGCACAAGAATTGTTTTGTTATCATTTAGAGTAATTTGGGAGAAGAGGGATAAAAGTCATTTTATCCTTTCTCTCATTTATCTTTGGCATCTTTGACCTTGAAGGAGGAGAGGGGTGACACATGTCACCCCCTCATTTGTGAGGATTTTTTCTTGCTCCTCTTCAAATTCCTCCTCATGGGAAAAGAAGAGAACTTTTTTTTGGGAGCCTTTGCTTGGAGTCTTGTGGATTTGGAGCTAGAGTTTGCTTGGGTCAAGAAGTGGAAGAGATTGAAGTTTGGAGAGATTTTCTTTGAGGTAGGCTTCTTGAGCTTATATTGTATTTGTTATATCATGCTAGATATTAGTTGTTATATTGGAAATGTTTGTTGTTGCATGTAAATTTTATTTGTTGTTTATTTTATTTTACTCCCTCCATCATATGGCATGATGGAGTTTTGGAGCTTGTGGGGGAAGAGAGGGGAATTTTTCCTTCTCAATCCTTATAGGCTTGATGGGTAAGCCTTGTAGGATTTAGTTATTCCCCTAAAATGGTTTGAGGTGAGGAAGGTGGGTCATTTGGCTTGAACCTCCTTCCCCATTCTTGGTAAGGAAACCCCTTTGGGGTTTGAAAATCCTTCCAAGAAGGATTGGTGAAAGGGTGGAGGAATAAGGAGGGCTTGAATGAAATTGGAGAAATAAGGAGGGTATGGAGATCTTGATTTGTATGCAAGTAATGATGGTTGTAAATTTTTTGGAGAATCCTTTCTTTTCTCTTCCCCATATTTAGAGGTAGAACTTGGGTTCTCCTCTTTTTCATCTTTTACAAAATTTGGAGTCTTTTTTGGATACATTGTCCTTGTTTTTTGTGTGTGGATGTATTGTTTGTTTGTTCACCCTCACTCTTGTGCAAAGTTGTGGATATTTTTCCTCTTTCCCATGGGCTTGGGGGAGGTTAGCATGCATCCCAACCTTGGGAAAGGCATGTAATGATGCCTATGGTTGGGTGGTAAAACAAGCTTCTTCTCCTTGTGTGGATTTCTTGAAGGCATGTACATTTAGATCTCAAGATGGAATCTTGGTGTTGGTTGGAGTTTTCTTAGACATCTTCATCTCTTATTTGTGGACATTACCTCATTGTGTCTTGGGAACTGGTTTGAAAAAAAAGACTTGTGGAAACTTGTACTTCTTGTGTAAAATCCTCTTTTGAAATTTGTAGTTATTGCAAACTATTATCACTTTTTATTATGCAATCTTCCTCCTACTATTAGTATTTTAGAGGCTTGTAATAAGTTCCTTTGAATACTTGGACATAGTTATAGGAACTATGTTGGGCTGATCTTTTATGACTTAAACCTTTGAGAATAAACTGGTATTGAAGTATTTTTGATTTTATAATAAACTTGATGTAATCCTTATTGGAAGGAGTTTATGTTCTTGCAAAAGAAAACTTGTAAATTAAGTGATACTTCTTTGGATCTATGGAACACTTGTTTAGAATTTGAAAAGGACAATGCTTATTGGGGAACAGTTGCTTTGTTCTTTGGTAAAATTTTTTACAAAAAAATGTTGAATCATTTATGTAAATAAAATCTATGTCATACTTGAAATGGACTTATTCTTACAAGTTTTGAAAAAAAATTACCATTTTGAATAGAATACAGGCTGGTTTTAATCTCCTTCCATGGATTTATTTAAATAAGTGGACCTAGATCATTGAATCTCAGAAAATATATCTCAATTGTTAATATTCTCCTTCTTCCCATTTTAAATCTGTATCATTTGTTTTCATTTAGAATGGATATGTTATTCTTTAATGAAAGTAGTTTAATTTGTTATTGGAATTGAATCCCATGCTCACAAGTAGTTAAGATAAATTAGATAATCTTTTTCTAAGTACTTGAAATAATCTCATTCTTTCCTTGTAAATAAATTTTTAGTTATTTATAAATGCAATATATATAGATAGATACATTAGTTAGATATTAGTTTAGATAGAGTAGATAGATATGAGTAGTTTTAGATAATAATAAAATATATACTACCTTAGTTTATATACTATACACATATATATATATATATATATATATATTATATTTTATATATAAATACATATATATTAAAACATTTTCTATGGAATATCCTAATATAAGTAATATATATTCTTATATATGTTATCATATAATATATTAACACTATTTTAAATGCTTGTGATTTAAAAATGTAAACAAAAAAAAGTAAAATTAAATTAAAATGTTTGTGTGGGGGAGGGCTGAACCCCTCCCCCCTCCCCCATTTCCTGCAACCCTACTTCATTGGCTCCACCTACTACACCGCTGTCCCAGCCACCTGTCCACCCATGCCCCTATCCCACAGACTGACTCCCAGCATTGCACCCCTCCATTATTACCTGCGTCAGTTCCCCCAACGACCGCCCTCGCACCTGTCCCCCACAGCCTGCGTAACACCTATCAATGAACTGCTTCCACTTCCCTACCCCAAAATCACCTTCCCTTCCACCTAGATCTCCCCGCCATCCTTCCTTCCTCCACGATATTTCTACCCTGCATACAATTTCCCACAACCTCTATAGATCTCCCCACCACTCTTTCCCCTCTACAATAAGAAAATAAACTATACATATCCGCCACCACCCTGTTTAAATAAATATGGGGATACATACATACATAAACAAAAAAAGAAATGTTTATTGTTACATAGATGGATCATATCATAACAATATACACCTGAACAAATATGGAGACTCTTATAAAAAAAAAATCCATGGGAGCAAATAACTCCATAGCTCCTCCAAACCTACAAATAAGAGTAAAATCAAACAAAATGAGAAAATAGAGATGGAAAAGAAAAAGAGAAGAAAGATAACTAAAAGAGGAGTTAGGGAAAACAATAGGATAAATTTGACAAACAAGGGCTGAGATTTAATTTGATCCAAGGGCTCACAATAAAACCCTACTCACCATTAAGTCATGAGCATTTAAATGGGAATGAGTAAATAAAATAAAAGGGGGTGTGTGACTAAATATATAAATAAATGGGGATCCTGAATTAAGCTTAAGGATGAGTAGTGTATTTTTATTTGTAGAGGTGCATTAAGTTAAAGGTGGTATAATATTTAAATGTGTAAATTTTAGAAGCTAAATTAAAATTAATTAGATTTAAAGTTTTATGAAATTAATAGATTAACTAATATAATGTAGTAGTTAATGGGAAGAAGACTTAGGAGAAACATTAGTTCTAACACTAAATTAAACAAAAATTATAAATTTACCGCCTTTTTGGCTCTTTTTTCCGGTGTCCCGAGGTGGGGCGTTACATTTGGTATTAGAGTGAGAGGTTCACACACGCAGACACTTTGGGTAATCAATCAACCAGATTAACAACATTGGTGATAACATTAAAAGTAAATAAATAAATAAAATAATTAAACATTTTCCGCAACCATTTAATAACCTCTTCACTCACCTCGTGCACAGGATAGCACCCAAGAGGGGACGATCAGCTAGAGGCTTGGGGCATAGTGCACCTACGCGAGAGCCACCGACACCCAAATTTTGGCCTCAGATATTAGAGGTCCTACAGCAGCTGATAGGCATTATGCAGTAGGGTCTTCCACCACCATAGGAGGTCAAGAGAGGAGATACCATTGGGAGACGAGGAGCTGATAGGAAAGGACACACATTCAGAGCCACTAGAGCACGATACACCGAGGTAGGAGAGGTCACATAGCCCTTCCATTCATCATGAGAGGGTAGCCTCGTACCTGTCGTAGTCGCTCACACAATCTCGAGGGACCATTTGGGGATAGGTGACCCCTTTCACCTATTGGACTACATCACCAGGATCGAGATACATGCAGTGTGATTAGAGATATTCTTCGCTTGCAGCCACCTACCTACACCAGCTCTACAGATGGCTTTGGGGCTGAGTCATGGCTCCTTAGCTTGGATAGTTACTTTGGCTTGCACTCTTATGAGAGAAACATGTCAAGGAAAGGTTCACCATACACCTCCTTTGAGACGCAGCAGGTGTTTGGTGGAGGAATGAGGAGTGAAAGCTCCATCTGACTCGAGAGACAGTGACTTGGGAGATGTTCGAGGAGTGATTAAGGGCTCGCTATATGTCAGAGCATTTTGTGTAGAAGAGGATCGATGAGTTTCATGACTTATGATAGGGATCTGGCACAATAGCATAGTATGAGAGCAGGTTCCTTGGATCTTCTGCAGTATGTGGACTACCTGTAAGATGAGAAATTATAGGTTAACAGGTTTATTCAAGGCCTTAATGCAGATATAGTAGGAGCAGTCAGGATGTTATCTCCTCCCACACTTGAGAAGGTTGTTGAGAAGGCCTACTTAGCTGAGGAGAACAGGACCAAGGCACAAGAGCACCGAGATAGAAACAAGAGAAATTTTCAGGAGAGGATACAGGCCTTTCAGAGTCATAGGTCACAGGGTACAACACCACCCCCTAGAGGAGGATTATTGCCTCCGCCAGTAGCCACGAGGGCTCCACCACACCCATCAGCAACGGACGCAGTCACCATGGCCACCAGTAGCAGAGGGCTAGACAGACTCACAACTTTTCAGAGAGGTGGCACTAGAGGAGGTTTTTGGTGGAGACAGGGATAGGAGGCAGGGTACTCAGCAGGTACAGCCAGCTCACACGCAACAGTCTGTTAGGGTTGGACCAGCAGGGTCAGTACACCAGAGTACAGGAGGGACCCCATCTCAGAGGGGTACAAGAGGATGTTTCATTTATGGATCTCTTGATCACTATGTGCGTATGTGCCCACACAAACCCAATACCATGGATGCACAGAGAGCCACTAGATCTGAGTAGATGGTGGGTGATGTAGGATGCGCTCATCATGTATATGCAGCAGTTGATAACTGCCAGAGTCGAGCATCAAGCCACATTCATAGAGATGACAGGTACTATCAGGGGTATTTTTGTCTCAATACTTTTTGATTCAAGTGCTTCAGATTCTTTTATATCACCTTCTATAGTGGACCAGTGTGGGCTAGTGGTGGCTAGGAAACTAGATAGTTGGTAGGTTGAGTTCAGCCTCTGGGGCCAAACTCACCATGGACTCGTATGTGGAGAGTTGCGTACTTGATTTAGGAGCCTTCTCCACTACACTTGACCTCTGAGTTATTCCTCTAGGATCCTATCAGGTAGTTTTGGGGTATGGATTGGCTTGAGGCTCATCGAGCTAAGGTGGATTGCAGAAATAAGGTCATTGAGTGTCAGGATGATCTTGGTAGGTACAGTTGTGATTTCAGGGATGAAGAGACCTATCTCCTTGTGCATGATCTTGGCTAAGAAACTCAAGCAGAGCATGCATAAGGGATGTCATTTATTTGCTATCACCATCAGTGATCGATCAGAGAGCACTCCAGAGCATTCACCCTTGGATGATCATGTAGTTTTGAGGGAGTATTCTGATGTGTTTCTAGGTGAGCTTCCAAGGTTACCACCCCACAGAGAGGTGGATTTCACCATTGATTTAGTACCTAGATCCACAACCAGTTTCTAGGGCACCCTATTGGATGATGACTCCAGAGCTTCATGAGCTCAAGATTCAGTTAGAGGAGTTGTTAGATAAGGGTCTCATTCACCCTAGTGTATCTCCTTGGGGAGTGCCAATTCATTTTTGTGAAGAAGAAGGACGGTTCTCTTAGACTTTGTGTAGACTTCAGATAGCTCAAAAAAGTCACAATAAAGAACTGTTACCCACTCCCTAGGATTGATGACTTGTTTGATCAGATGCAGGGAGTGAGAGTGTTCTCCAAAATTGATCTCAAGTCAGGGTACCATTAGTTGCACATATCAGATGTAGACATTCATAAGACATAGCATTTCACACACATTATGGGCATTATGAGTTCACAGTTGTTCCATTTGGTTTGACTAATGCCCCAAGCTGTCTTCATGAGCCTCATGAATGGAGTATTCAGGAATTTCTTGGATCACTTTGTCTTAGTGTTCCTTGATGACATATTGATATATTCTCATTCTGAGGAGGAACACGAGGAGCATTTGAGGCAGGTACTTTAGGTTTTGAGAGAGCAGAAGTTGTATGGGAACTTGGAAAAATGTAGCTTCTTTCAGACAGAGATTCAGTACTTGGGTCATATCATATCAGGCTAGAGGGTATCTTAGTAGATCCCTCTAAGATACAGGCTATTATGGACTGGCCAGCACCCACATTAGTTACTGAGGTGAGGATTTTTATGGGTTTAGCAGGGTATTACCACAGGTTTGTACAGGACTTTTCTAGGATTGCTCACCCTATCACTTCTCTTCAGAGAAAAGGGAAGAAGTTTGATTGGTTAGAAAAGTGTGAGAAGACCTTTCAGTTGCTTAAGGAAAGGTTAACCCATGGTGCCCATCTTAGCAGTTTCTGGACCCTACAGAGGATTTTGTTGTTTGTATTGATGCATCACTAGAGGGTTTGGGAGTAGTTCTTATGTAGGAGCATCGGGTTATTACCTTTGAGTCTCATAAGCTCAAGGACTATGAGCTTAATTACCCTACTCATGACTTGGAGCTTGCAGTAGTTGTTCATGCACTTGTGCGTTGGTGACATTTCCTTTTGGGTAGACCTTTCATTTTGAGGACAAATCATCATAGCTTGCAACATATCTTCTCACAGCCAAACCTCAACGCTCGTCAGTGGCGTTGGATGGAGTTCCTATGTGAGTATGACATGGAGGTGCAGTATATCAAAGGAAAGGAAAATGTTGTTGTAGATGCACTTAGTAGACGATGACATGTGCTTGCTTCATTGACACTATAGTCAGATTTGAGAGGTAGGATTCTTGAGCACCTTCCAGAGGATAGGTTTTATGAGGGAGCTAGATAGATGTTGGAGTCACAGGGTTCATTAGAGGGACAGATATTCAAGGTGTATTTTAGAGACAGATGGTTTACTTTGGTTCCATAGGTGCATCTACGTACCTAAGTCAGGTGATCTGCGTAGCTTCATCCTTACAGAGGCTCATCGAGACCCATATGCAACACACCCATGTAGTGAAGAAAATGCACGCTGATCTGAGGGAGTTATATTATTGGCCGGGGTCTTTGACGGGACATAGAATATTTTGTTGCACGTTGCCTTGAGTGCCAGAGGGTCAAGGTAGAGCATTCTCATCCCACAGGACTCTTACATCCTCATGATATTCCCGAGTGGAAATGGGATGTGATCTCCATGGATTTCATAGTCAGACTTCTGTTTCTATATGATGCCATTATGGTCACCATGGATAAGTTAACCAAGGTTGCGCACTTCTCGCCAACCAAGGTCACCTATAATGCACAGGCCATCGCCAAAGTATTTATGGAGGACATTGTTAGGTTGCATGGGATTCCAAAGACCATCATCAATGACAGGGATACCATCTACACTTTAGATTTTCTGGACTTCCTTTCAGACCGCTCTGGGTACTCAGATTAATTTCAGCTCAGCTTATCATCCAGAGACAGATGGACAGATAGAGAGAGTTAATCAGGTACTAGAGGACATGTTGAGGATGTATGTGATGGACCAGCAGAAGAAATGGGAAGATTATTTACATTTAGTTGAGTTTGCCTACAACAACAACTGTCATAGTTCCATTGGTATGGCTCCTTACCAGGCTCTGTATGGATGAACTTGCAGGACACCTTTGAGTTGGGACAGACTAGATGACAGGATTATTCTGGGACCAGCTTATCTACAAGATTTAGAGCAGTAGGTTGTTCTGATTAGACAACATGCCTTGAGCAGGCTAGAGCACGTTAGAAGGCGTATGCAGACACCAAGAGGATTGATCGTCACTTCTTAGTGGGTGACAAGGTCTTCTTGAGAGTTCATCTGCATAAGAGCCCAATCCACTATGGAAAGGGTTCTAAGCTATCACCTTGTTTTGTGGGGCCTTTTGATATTTTAGAGGTCATCAGTCCAGTTGCCTATCACCTAGCTTTACCACCACACCTTGCACGGGCCCATGATGTTTTCTATGTTTCTGTACTACGTAGATATGTACCAGATGTTTCTCATGTTTTGGATTGGTCGACATTACAGGTAGAGGATGGAGGACAGTGGAGACTGGAGCCCGTACGCATACTGGAGCACCAGAGGTTGGCCCTTCGAGGGTCGAGACTTGGACTAGGTTAGAGTGCAGTGGGACTGATATGACGAGACAACAGCTACCTAGGAGGATGTGACACCTTTGAGGGCTAGATATCCCTATCTCTTTCAGTGACTTCGAGGAGGAAGTCTAATTTTAGTAGAGGGGGATGTAGTACCCACATTTTTATAGCTCAGTTACTTGTTGTTCCTCTTACTATTAGACATGTTTTGACAGGGATTTGTTATATTTTGGACATTACATTAGGAGATTTGATCTGATTAGACATGTATGGACATTTAGGCATATAACGCCGATTTAGCTTGATTACTATGTTGTTTGCATTATCTTATGATGTCATGGATACTAATTGATATGATGTTGTTTTGGAATGTAATTATATTGATGGATACTTAGTTTTTTGCATGTTGGGATTCTATGGATACATGTCATTTTATCATTATGACTAACTTATGGTGAATTATGTATAGTTGTGCACGTTTTCGCACTTTTGATTCCAGAAAGATGAAATGTTAGTCTAGAATTCATTGATATCTTATTTAGTAGTTGATTTATATTTTATCAGATAGGTGAGTTTAATGTGTGTAATGAGTGTGCAGGTGACAGGTCACAGGAGAACGTGGGACTCAGGCCAGCTACATAACTTTGCACAAGCATCCCACGGGCTAAGTTCTAGCCATGTTTATTGCTTGAGGCCTTAGCATTAGAATTATTATTTTGGGCACCATGGGTGACCCTCATTTGTAATGTAATATGTCTTGTAATTATTAATTTTGCTTAGGGTGTCTAGTTGTGTTGTAAACTTGTTTTGGGGAATTAATGACCCCACTTGCATTAAGTCTTGAATTAGTTTAATGATGTACTTAATCTAGAGGGTTTAGGGTCACATGTGAACCCTTGGGTGGGCCCCACACCCTCTAACCTTGTGCCAAATTTACCAAACCCGAAATTGGGTTATTTTGGGCATTTGTAGGGACCCCTTTTTAGTTTGGGAATTCCCTTAACATGAAAATGAGCCATTGGACCCTACCTAATAGGTAGGAGGGATTATTTCCAAGGATAGAGGGAGTTTTCCCTCCCTTTTTCCCTCTCCTTTGGTCACATCCATGTAAGGGGTATGGATTAGTGTGCTTGTTAAAAGTTTCACAAGTTTTGTTTTGTTATCATTTAGAGTAAATTGGGAGAAGAGGGCTAAAAGTCATTTTATCCTTTCTCTCATTTATCTTTTGAATATTTGACCTTGAAGGAGGAGAGGAGTGACACATGTCACCCCCTCATTGGTGAGGATTTTTTATTCCTCATCTTCAAATTCTCCCTCATGGGAAAAGAAGTGAACTATTTTTTGGAGTTATTGCTTGGAGTCTTGTGGATTTGGAGCTAGAGTTTGCTTGGCTCAAGAAGTGGAAGAGATTGAAGTTTGGAGAGATTTTCTTTAAGGTAGGATTCTTGAGCTTCTTTTTATTTGTTATACATGCTAGATATTAGGTGTTTTCTTGGAAATGTTTGTTGTTGTATGAAAATTTTGTTTGTTGTTTATTTGATTTTGCTCCCTCCATCATATGGCATGATGGAGTTTTGGAGCTTGTGGGGGAAGAGAGGGGATTTCTTCCCTCTCAATCCTTATAGGCTTGATGGGAAATCCTTGTAGGATTTAGTTACTCCCATCAAATGGTTTGAGGTGGAGAAGGTGGGTCATGTGGCTTGAACCTCCTTCCCCATTCTTGGTAAGGAAACCCCTTTAGGGTTTGAAAATCCTTCCAAGAAGGATTGGCGAAATGGTGGAGGAATAAGGAGGGCTTGAATGAAATTGGAGAAATAAGGAGGGCATGGAGATCTTGTTTTGTACAAATAATGATGGTTGTAAACTTTTGGAGAACTTTCTTTTCTCTTCCCCATGTTTAGAGGTAGAACTTGGGTTCTCCTCCTTTTCACTTTTACAAATTTGGAGTCTTGTTTTGATCTTTATCTTGTTTTTGTGTGGATGTAATGTTGTTTTTTCACCCTCTCTCTTGTGCATAGTTATGATTTATTGTCCTCTTTCCCATGGGCTTGGGGGAGGCTAGCATGCATCCCAACCTTGGGAAAGACATGTAATGATGCCTATGGTTGGGTGGCAAAACAAGATTCTTCTCCTTGTTTGGATTCCTTGAAGGCATCTGCATCTGGATCTCAAAGTTGGATGTTGGTTGGAGCTCTTGGTCATCTTCATTTTATTTGTGAATATTACCTCATTGTAACCCTTTTTGGGATATGGCTTGAAAGAAAAAATATACTTTCTCTTTGTTGAAATTCCTCTTCCTTTTTGATGTGAATCCAGCTACAAGAGGTTGAAATACCTCCAAAAAATACACATAAACAGATTTGAAAATGAAACCAAGAGTTTCAAAATAGCTTACTTCTCATTCTGGAATTCACACTGATCTATTACATCATTACCATTCTCCTTTTATTTCAAGACTACTCTAAAACCCTAAAATGCCAAAAACCTTAAAATGTAAAACAACTCGGATTGTCCTCAAAGTTTTTGTGCCAAACATGAATTCATAAATTAGGGCTCACTTGAAATTTGGACTTATTTTGACAAGCACAACAAAAGTTATTAAAGTTCTAAGACCTAGTCAAAAGTGGAAAAAACATTCGGAGCCAATTTTAGGCCACTATATGACGGAATCTGAGCCTGAAAACGTGCCAAAATGAGCACAACCTTGCATGTATAGTTGACCCCAGCATAGTACTAATGTATATCTACCACCCTGTAAAATTTCAGGACAATCCAACGGTTGGATCAAAAGTTATGGCCTCTGCAAGTTATGCTCCCACATCATCTTTGTTGAAATTCCTCTTCCTTTTTGTAGTGGAAAAATCACTTGTAAGATTTATGTTTCATTTGTATTTTCAAACCTTCTTTCAACTTGGGAGGGAATTTGTTGGGTTGTCTTCTTAGCAATTTAGCATGATTTTGAAGTATGATGTATTGAGGAATTTTTGCAAAAGAAGCCTTGTAAAATATTTTACTCCTTTAAAATACACTTAGTAGAATATATTTACATTTCTTTAACATGCTTTGTTTTTGGAATATTATTTGGACAAAAAAAGGGATCATTTATTGGAAATGAAATCTATTTGGTTATATGAAGTTTGCTATTTAATATTGAAAGAAACTATTACCATTTTGAAATATACATCTCTTGTAAATTATCATGGATTTAGAAAACTAAGTGGAGCTAGATTGAAAAGAAAATATATTAATTGTTGGAGATTTTTATTTGTGTGTAAATCTGAAATAATATTTAGTTACCACCTTTGAAAAGAGAAGGTTGTCAAATAGGAAGATTTAGGATTTCATATTGTATGGAAATACGATTCTTCTTGCATTATGCCTCATTCTTGCAAATATTCCTCCTCTTGTAATTGTTTGGTATTATTATTAAATGAAATGAAAGTAGTTTTTATTTCCTTTATTTCTCTTCCATGAGCAGTTTAGGAACTTGACTGTATTAAGTACATCTCTTATAAAATTTTTTTTATACCAATTAGTTTATTATATATATTATATATTATATATAATAAATTCAGTGTATATATATATATATATATATATATATATTATATTATAAAGTAATAAATTTAAAACAAAAAATAATAATAATAAACATTGTTTAAAAGTTACCAAAAAATAAACAAACAAAAAAAAATTGTGTTTCAATGATGTTCGGGGGAGGGCCGAACCCTTCCCCCACCCGTCTGCTGTACCCCTGCGTTGTCCCCCTTCTTTTACAGCCTACTTCCCCTGTTGCATCCCCACAACCCCTCTCTCATACCCCTTGACCTCCCACCAGCACACCTGTCGCCCCCTCTCTACCCTGCACACCCTCTGCCTTCCTCCACACTACTCCCCTCCACAGTTGTCCCTGTCCCGCCGACCTCCATGCGCTGCCCTACCACACAGTCGCGCAACCCTTCCTCACCAGAACCACCCTCTTCAAAAAAAACAAATGAAAAAAATATACATATAAATAAATATATCTTTTGTAAAAAAATAAAATAAACCCTAGCCGTAATATATATATATATATATATATATATATATATATATATATATATATATATATATATATCGATTAATTTTTATATATAAATAAACCTAAACCAAAAATTTAACACAAGGGAAACTTGAGATCTCTTCTTGAACATTCATGGCTTCTCCCAAAACCTGCACATTTCAAAATGAAGGAATGCAAGAGAAAAGTGATGGAAAAGAAAACATAGAGAAAGTTAGGGCAGCATTAGGGAAAATTTCAAATCAAGGGCATTACATAGGATTAGATTAGATCCAAAGGCCTATGTTTGCTCCCCCACATTTTAAGTCACGAGCATTTTATGGGAGGGAGAAAACAAATTTTAAAAGGGGTATGTGGGTAATTAAATAAAGAGGGGAGGCTAAATTGTGTAAACTTAATAAAAATACTGATTTCAGTAGATATTAATAAAATGAAATAAGTAAGTTGGGTTGAGGGCTAGCGTGTAGGAAAATTTAGAAATTAATAATTAATATGAATTAAATATTAATGAAAAGGGGTTAAGAAGATCATTAGCTCACTATCAATTTTTTTTTTTCCGATTTAGTGGCCTAGTATTTGGTGTCCCGAGGTGGGGCACGACAACCACTTTGACAGAAAAAATCCACTGACAGATGTGTTAGTGCCACTATTATTCAACCACCTATTGTGCAAACACATGTACCCTTATATATGTCATCTAATGTACATTCCCTCATGTACATAGTTTTTAATCTATAAGCTAAGGTGTTAAAATTAGACAAGTGTGTGCTTAATAACTCTCTTACCATGGAGTACTAATCTCAACTTCATAATTAATTGTAACTTGATTTGGATTATTATTATGTACCCATATGGTTTTTGTCACTCCTAAACTTCCCATTTATGAAGGTAAAAGATATCTAGAACAAAATATTTATTCCTTTTATGTAGCATCCCTAGATCATGCCTACATTGATAAGATCCTTACAAATTTATTCCTAAAAATTCTCAAATATTATGGCTTATAGTGGTTCCATTACCTCCCTATTCAATATATTAAGGCCTTCAATCCATTGGTTGATTAAAATTACTAACACACATTTTAATCTATATATTGGTGAGAAATTCTTCATCATTCAAATGTCAAAACTTTGAAAATATCCTAATGATATTGTTAGTGCCTATGTGTTATGATACACGAAAATTATTACTATGATGAATTTAATTCACTCATGGATAAAGGGATTCACGATATATTCACATAGAGTTTACTTTCTCCCTTACAAGAGTCTAGATCATTTTTTTCAAACTGTTGGTGAATTATTTCATACTATAAAGGACTAATAGGTCAAGCTTATATATATTAACAAGCTTAAGTATATTTCAAATGTACAATATATGCCTAGTAATTTAATTTTCAAGATAAACACCATGTGTCAAATATAAATATAATGAAAATGAAAAAATAATAATATTCATTTTTATATCTCCCCCAACTAAGATTAAATTACAAGCCTCTCGGGTGGACATTCACAAGTCCACCTTCACCATTGTATGTTGTATTGAATGGATTAATTGAGTATAACCTTTTGTCTCTCCCTCTATGTATGGATGAACTTGATGTGAGCTACCCTTAATCTATATTATTTGATGATAATACATATTTTGACTATTACCTAGTAAATTATCCATTCTAAAAATCATTATCTTGAAGCTAAAACATTTAATTCAGGATCTCATCAATAATCAAACTATTTAATTAGACACCAATAAATAGGATTCTAGTCCACCATTCAATGAGAATGAAAATATTAAAATTTATAATGACCCATTACATCAATATACAACAGAGACAAAATGCACTCTTGATTTTCATCATGTGTACAATACACATTGTCCTCCTATTCCTTATAGTAAACTATTCAATTCCATTATTGGAACTATAACTAATTTTCCACCTATAAGACCTATTGTAACATTGGATGATAATGAAGTTTTGGATGATCTTCTCTAGATATAAATACACTATGTATTCGAGATTATATTAATCAACAACCTATCCACAATGTTAAGGTTGGTAATGGCTTATGAAACCCTATGTACTATGACATTGCTTAAATATTTGGGTTAATATGAGAAAAAATTACTTATTCTCACATGATGAAATTGAATGAAATGGTTTTGAGGGGAATTTTCTATAGTCGTGAAATTTGTGAACATTTAGTGTCATAATAAGGGTTCGTGCAATTTATAATTTGTGTCTAGTTTCTTATGTTTTGAACATGTATTGTTGAGAATTAAATAGTGTTTAATACTTTTAACTAAAACATAGATTAAAATTCATGGATTGTGTAACTGTGTATTTTAATGTTTTTGTAATGTTTGGTGTTATGGACATAGGTGATGCAAAACAGGAAGGCCTCCCTTTCTTAAATCATATGCTAAATTGATAATAGAAGTTATGAAATTACTTCCTTTTTTTTTTTGAAAATATTGGTGAAGATGAATTTCAAAAAATTAAAATAATGTGCCCAAAAATAACCACTATCAAGAAAGAAAACAACAAAATATGTTGAGAGATTATATAGTGAATTTATTAATTTGATTACATTTACTATAGTACATTTTTTGGTTTCATTCTTGAATCATGTTGATATTAATGACACATTATAAATTTTGGGTGTCACTTTTGGATAGGGAAAGTAATAAAAATTGGAACAATATTTTGTTGTGAATATGTCTACAGGAATAAGTTTAGTGGGTATAAAAACTAGGTTTGTTGATAGAGTGTTTCTCGTAGAGATATATGAACTTCAATTGTAAGTGAAGATACAAAAAAAATCACCATATTAGTGCTAATGCTCAGGCCCTGGGTGTTTCTAGAAATACTATCAGTAGGTATATGAAGAAGAGGAAGATAGTAGATTATTCTACTGTGGAAAATAATTGGGCACTAATGTGTAAAAATCTGCATTTTGATAAAATTGAGAATAGTATTGTGAAGGTAATTTTTTATTTTTGGAGTGAGATGACTTGTGCTTGTATAAATGTGAGGGATGTTTTAAAACTTAGGATAGGTCACAATGAGTATGAAGAACATTCAAATCATTGGCTATAAATACCTCAACATGAGATGTACGTCATGTTTAAATAATAACATGCACATATTAAAATTGGGCAAGGAATGTTTGAGATTTTGAAGGCTTGGTATGTTGGAGCAGATAAAATCCTTGAAACATGTTGTTTCTGCTATTATGTTGAGTTTTATTATCAGTATTAGGTACAAAAATGTGTGTGTGTGTGTGTGTGTGTGTGTGTGTGTGTGTGTGTGTGTGTGTGTGTGTGTGTGTGTGTGTGTGTGTGTGTGTGTGTGTGTGTGTGTGTGCGTGCGCTGCGCCGCGTCTGTGAATTACATATTGATTTGTAATTTAATTTATAAGTTTATTAGAAATGATTATTTTTTAATTTGAGATTTAATTTTATTTATGTAATCAATATCTTTGATTTTTAGGTGTATAGAAAGTTACAAGATGTATCAAATGGTCCAGAAAATGCCTCCTAGACATGTGAGTGAATTCATAGCTTCAATTATTTGAAAGATATATAATGATAATGTTTATGGTCCTATGGCTTATCAAAGGTATTTGTGACAAGTGTGGGGAATTGAAAATATTTCCATAAACAAATGAAGACTTGGACATAGTTCAAATGGTGACTTGTAAGAGGTGATACTTTTAAATAAAATTTAATTAATTTTAAATTTGGATACATATTTTATTTTGATTTTTATGTTTATTGAACATGAATATAAATAGTTGGATTATGTATCGATTTTGTATGTTAAAATAAATAAGATACTTAACAATATTTGAAAATAATGCAACAATGTTGGACTTGGTGGAAGAGGAAATTTCCCCGTTCCAACATTCATGAATAGTTTCCAAAGTTTGATTAATGCTTACATCAAACATTATCACTATGAAAAGTGGTATGCTACATAATTTAAGACCAATAGAGATACATTCCCTCTTGGTTTCATATTTGTTGTGGTTGATTTTGTTGAGAATTACTCATTTTATCATCAAAAGGAGATTCAAAGACAATATTATCATACTAACCATGATACCATCATTGCTCATGTATTTTATAGACATGTAAAATTGGATTTATATGGGGTTAAAAGTATGTATGAGAAAAAATTGATTAAAGAGTTCCACTTATATATCAGTGATGATAAGGAACATGAAACCCACTTTGTACAACATTGTTTTTCAGTTATTTTTCCAATATATTAATCAACAAGGAGTATAATTGGATCAACATTTTATTTGGTCTGATGGTTCCGCATCATAGTTATAATTCTCTCGCCCCTTATTTGCATTTAGTCTCTATCAACTTTATCTCAAAATACCTCATTTGTGAAGTTTTTCAGAGTGTTCATGGGAAGGGGGAACACAATTATGTGGGTGCATGCTTAAAATGTGCTCTAAAGAAATAAAGCTTTGATTACAAGGGATATCTATAAATTGATTAACACAATATTCTTGAATGGTGTATGAAACATTTTGTAGTTCAGGAAACCTCATGTGAGGGTAAAATTCCCCCACATAGATTATTTTGGGAGATAACATGTAAATGCATAACATATGTATCTTGATGTGAAATTGATTATACAAATTACACATAAAGTTTTGTGCACATTTATTTTCTTAATTGTATTTTTTGTTAAACATTTTTTATTTTACATCATTAATTAGGTATTGATCAAAGTTCAAAACATGGATGTGAAATGATTCGTAACTATAGGTCTTTGCGCTCTATGATGATTATGGATAGTAATAACTAGAAAATCTTTACAAGAGATTATTCTTATTTTGGTTATGAATGCATGACAAAAACATACACAAAGTGCAATAGTAAACAACATGGTTATGTAGGTGAGTGGAAGAAAATTTCTTTAGTTTTGGATGATTCATTTGGATCAGATGAGTATGATGAGTATCATACTTTCAAAGATGATCATATGATTTTACCTGATTATGACCACATATTACGATTCGTTAAACAAGTTAATTTCGTAAAAGGTATTTGATCATTGAATTAATTTAAATCATTAAAAAAATTTCATTCGATTCTAACAAAAAAAGTTTACAATGTTGTATTATAGGTGACATATTTGCAGTCATTACAGAAGAAGAAAATATTGAGAAAGTGGAGTACTACTTGTTGTGTTGCACAAAAGAGAGAAAAAAGATAACAAGTGAAATAATAAGTGAGGATCTACAACATTTTTTACTAGCTCAATTGTAGTGCAAGTAATATATTTAAGGCAAGTGAAAGCCATCCAAAGTGAGATTCATTTTTTTGATTACACACCAAATAATAAGGTATATCATTACACCCATCACATAATTACTATTGGGTTACAATTACATATCAGGTGAAGAATGTGCGTGGGACATAAGAAATGAAGACTAGATATAAAATATAATGGAAAAATTTTACAGGCATTAAACAACAAGTTGAACCTCTTGGTATTATGTAGACTATAATACACATGTGAACTGTAATCAACTTTATTAGTGCTTTTTAAATCTTTGGTCTATATTTTTTGGCAGAAGAAGTGGGACACACTATTATGCTTCCACCCATATATTTTCCTCAAATAACTTGTTAAATTTATTTCTCATGAGGGTTTCAATTATGGGATATCATTTATACCATGTTATTGTCCTACATTTAATTAATTGATATTCTATTGGTCCCCTTTGTAGTGATTAATAATGCAAAAATACTCTTGAAAAAAACTATAATTGTGGCCCTCAAAATATTATAATGATGTCTTCTTAATGGAATCTATTCTCTATTTTATTTCTCACTTTGGCATAAATATTTGACAAAATTCTTGATATGAATTAAAACTTATCCTCCTCATATATTTTATTCTCTTTTATCTATGATAAATTCATTTAAATGTACATCAATTTTTTTTCAAATATTCTATTTTCAACCCATCATACATTTAAT
This sequence comes from Taxus chinensis, assembly GCA_019776745.2. Classification (NCBI taxonomy): domain Eukaryota; kingdom Viridiplantae; phylum Streptophyta; class Pinopsida; order Cupressales; family Taxaceae; genus Taxus; species Taxus chinensis. The sequence goes on from CM034148.1 coordinate 701,740,574, forward strand.
GCCAATGAATTTTCCATTATGTTGCCTATTTTTCCTTCATAGACTTATATAGAGGATACACAGGAAGAAAAAATATCTTCAAAGTTCCTATCGCATGGAAATGGGAACATTAAATGGATAACAAACATATGAAGTATCCTGCAATGTGTGATTGAAGATGAACAATATAGATAGAAGTATTATTTATAATCATTTAAAGGTATTTGAGTATGAGTTTACAAGTTAGAACTAACACATCAGTAACATGAACATGATTGAATAAAATGACATACACATATGTTTCAAAATGAAAAGATGTTGAAATAATACGAAAATTCCAATTTCAAGGTGGTTATAAGGAAATAAAGAAATTGAAAAGGTTTTGAAGAAAAGGCAATATATTATAAAATGTAGGTAAAAACAATGCTACTTGGAATAGATAATTATATGAGAAAAATCTTAATTTTATCATTTACATTACAAATGAATTTATGGTGGTGGTTTTATTGATGTGTTTTCATAGTACATAAGAGCATATAATAATATGGGGTTATGATTATTTACAATAACTCTCATTTACTGGTTGGATTACCAATAAATTGTAAGGAGATTTTTTACAATAACTCTCAATATATGTTGTTCTATTAAACATCTATAAAAACTGCATTACTCATTTGAAAGTTAAATGGTAAGGAGATTGGTAAGATATAGAGGAATTATAAAGTTACTTGGGTTTCATTTTTTTAAAGGCCATAATTGATTTACCTATGGGATATCTATGCATAGTTGGAGAAATCATTTAGGGAAATGAAGGAAAAATGATATTTTATAGATTCCTAACATGTCCTAAGTGATGTCATAAAGGAGGAAAAATAATTTTACATCTTCCATTATAGTGATAAGTTAGTAATTATGTATGCAATGTTAGACTTGCTCCTGAGACAAATTTTGGTTTCATTAAGTACCTTTGAGTATTTGTGCACATAATAATTATTTATCTTCCACTATGGTGATACCTTGCAAGTTTTGGGTGTCAATTATGGATGGGGAAAGTTACAACAAGTGGAACAATGAATATTTTTCTCTAAAATAACCTATAAGATTAAACTATGTAAATTTCAAATAATATTTATTGATCTCTTCATTAATGTATGTATTTATGTATGTATATATGTATTAATTTTTTCTTTACTAAGATAAAATTTTGAAACGTAAAACTCAAGAGTGTGAGTATTTCAATATCAACACCTAGATTTTGGAGGTGGGAAATAACTCTTATATAACAATAAAATTTGAAATATTTTTTACAAGAACTACATAGAATAATTAAGTGCAAAATATGAAGGCTCAGATAGAAGAATGAAGCAGATGATTTTATTGATGATAAAATGAGTTGCAATCATATGTATTTATACACAAAGGAGAATTATCTAGAGAGAAAATCCTAGAAGAATAAGAATCTAGAGAAGATCATCCTAGAAGAGAAAAGACAAGAATATAAAAAACTAGAACATACTAAAACAATATATTATTTATTTTATTTTTCTAACATTCCCCCCTTAATAAATTTGTATTTACAAATGTACCCCCAAAATAGTTCAAATTTCTCTTTTCCAAGAGACTTGGTGAGAATATATGCGATCTAAGCATTTTTCAAGCAGTACTGGAGCTGAATATGGTGGTTCAAAACTTGATCTCAAATGTAGTGACATTCAACTTCTATGTGCTAGGTTCTCTCATGGAAAAATAGTTTTTTCACAAGTTTTAACACACCCTGATTTTTGCAGTGAATGATGGGAAGATTTTCTTCAAAAATTCCCATATTTGCTAAAATGTGATGTAATCAAATCACTTCACACACATATCCTCGTGCAATGTGATATTATGCTTAAGTGGATGAGAGAATAACAACAATTTTATTCTTACTTATCCACGAGATCAGACCAGACCTGAGATGAAAAATATAACCTGAAGTTGATTTCCTGTCATCAATAGATATAACATAGTCCAACTCTGTATATCCCTACAAGAAGAACTAAGAGTTCTTATGATACTCCAGACCATATTCGAAAATTCCTCAGACATATCTTAACACATGCTTCACTGTTACCCCGGTGACATTTCTTTGGCTCCTACATGAATATGAAAAGATAGCTCACAGTAAATAAAAGATCTAGTCCGGTATACGTTGAGTAAATGAGACTCTTAACAAGATGTTTGTAGAGAGTATCATCTACTTGAGGTGAATCCTATAATCTTGAAAGTTAAAAAACTTTTTCCATTGGAGTGGATATGGGTTTACAATCGTTCATTCCATACTTTTCTAGAAGTATCTTGGCATATTTCATCTAGGAGACAAAAATATAATTCTTTTTCTGTTGTATCTCCAAACCAAAACAATAGTGAAGTAGCCCAAATTTTTTCACGTCAAAGGATTTATTCAAATCATTCTTAACATCTTTGATGAGATTTTCAAAACTCCTTATAATCATAAGATCATCTACATATAAAACTAAGATGACAATCTCTATGTATATCTTTTTGATATACAGATTTGAATCAGAGGGGCTACGTGCCAAACCATGTTGCAATAGGTGATCATATATTTTATGTACCATGCCCTCGGTGACTGTTTAACAAAATTAATTAAATGAAATACCTTCAGAGGATGTTGTTCGTTGACAAATATTTCTGGATGGTTCATGTATACTTCTTCTCTGAGATCACCATTCAAGAAATAATACCCAAGTCTTGCAGGAATAATAATCAATGAATAATTGGAAATAATAAAATCACTTAAAAAGAGTTAGGTAAGGGTCTGTACAGATCAAATGCATGACCGGTAGATGGTTCTTGTTATGGAATGTACTTGTCTCAAACAGATCCTAATGTTGTTTTCTCACCAGACATACAGGACAAAGAGGTAATGAATAAGAGAGAGGAGGAATTCCATGTACCATCTACTTTGAACTAAGTTGATAGAGGGATATGGTAGAAATATGTCCAAACTGTAGTGGATTCCACCATGGAGGCAGATAACGCAACTACAGAGGATGAAACTAAATCTAGTTCAAATAAATGATCCTTTAAAATATCTATAGCAAGTATCTTACCTTTTTTAGATATAAAACAAGAATTTATGCCATTCTAAACCAGGAACCCACCTTGATCTTGTGATTGAACAGCTCAGAGATAGACAAGAGATTTGTGGTTAGGCCAGGGACATAGAGCACCTTCATGAGAGTGTATCTTTTCGTCCTGAGAGGAATGATCACATTGATGATTCTTTCTACTGTATACTCCTTATTTTATTTAATATGAATTCGATCCCCAGTGAGTTGAGTAGTTAATGAATCAAATAGATTTCTATCACCAGTTATGTGCTTACTGGCACCTGAATCTATCAACTAAATATTATATGATGGTTGTGATGTTTGGGATACAAGTACCAAATCATCTTTGTGTTTGCCACAATTTGATGATTCTGAAGTATCTTATTCGGAGTCATCATTTGGTTTTGGCTACGACATGTCCTTTCTACTTATTTTTGTGATAATTCCACTTGTATTTATTTGAATCACCTCGTCCAGATGTTCTTTCTTCTCCAAATTTACATTGTGTGTGGCCATTGTACCAACGGTTTGAAGTGTCGTGTGTATTCTTGGTGCATATGTGACACCATTCATCCACCATTTGAGGCTTTTATTTTTGTTGTTGCTTTTGTGTCTATTTATCTTGATGACCTCTACGAGGCTTTTGTGTTTCCTTCTTCCTGGAGATCAATGTTTTTTCCTCGAAATCCTCTTGTATTGATTGAATGGTTTCTTCCTGTTACAGAAAATACACTAGTTCAGAAAAACTCACCTCCTTTTGAGTGATGGTCAAGGTCGTGATAAATGTTCTGAATTGGGACGGAAGATCTCACAGTGTGAGTAGGAGAAGCAATTTATTGTCAACCTCTTATCTGAGTGCAGCTAGCTTTGTAACTCTACTACATGACATGAGAATTCTTCTGACTAGAGATGAAGAATATTTGTCAAATTTTTAGCTTTGTATATAATGGAGAGAGTATCCCAGGCCTACTTTGATGTTGTCACATTCCAAATGTGTGGTTAAACCTCATCATATTGCTCAGAGTGGTCAAAATCAATGCTTTTGCATTGGCCTTTTTGTACTTCATGCATTCATCATCTTTGGTGGGATGAGAGAGTTCATTAGTAATAATCTCCTAGAGATATTAAAAAATGAGAATGGATTGCATCTTTTTCTTTCACATAGGAAAATTTGGCCCTTTCATGAGCTAGGCATCTAAAAATAATATCTTCAGAGCGGACATTATGTTGATTCACGCTACTCCTTCATCTATAGTATTACCCGCGATTTCCTTCTAGGTTGCTACTAAAAGAAAAAATATTTCTTTTTCTAAATAAATCTATAGGAAAAATAATGTTGTTTCTTCTTAAAAAGAGGCCAATCTATAAAGAATGCCAAACTTTGGTACTTGTGCCTCCATGTATAGAAAAAAACCTGCAACAAAAAGATAAAAAATGGTTTTAAAACAAATCTCAATCAATAGGTTGAATTAATCTTATGCATGTACGTTTGATTTAGCTTTTACAACTAAATTCAAAAATTAGAAAAATTCCAGCGCAAAGTTTTACATGTAAAAAGGCTCTGATTTTCTTTGGAAAAAATGACTATTTCTAGCCAAAACAACAATCCTACCCTCCATGCAGACCAAGCAATGAATGTTCCTTTCCACGTAGGTCAACTTGGCAAAGGACATCACTGGAAATGAACTAAAAGCTCCAAAAACATCATAACAATTATACCAAGGAAGGCCACCAATATTCGCCATAGAGAAAGAAAAAACAACCTCATTTTAATGATCAGGTCACCTTTTTCTAATGTAAAACAACTCCACACAGGCCACCAAGGTTATATCAGGTCGCCCATGTCTAGAGAAAACATAAAGAGCATGGTTTCCAAGCTCAAACACCAGTTGCTTTCCTAACCTTTACTTTGCTTCACCTTGAGTCACCTTGCCTCCACTCAGACTCGCTCTGATACTAATGAAGGCTCAGAGAGAAGAATGAAGAAGATGATTTCATTGATGATAAAATGAGTTACAATCATTTGTATTTATACACGAAGGAGAATGATGTAGAGAGAAAATCCTAGAAGAAGAATAATCTAGAGAACAACATCCTAGAAGATAAAAGACAAGAACATAAAAAACTAGAACATTCTAAAACAATTTATTATTTATTTTATTTTTCTAACAAAATATAAAAAAACTCTTTCATTAGATCCATAGAACAATCCATGCATTGAATATAATTTGATATTCTAGAAAATAAAAAATATTAAGAGGATATCACAACCACTCACACCACCCAATTTTGTGTTGGGGTTAATCACACTAGTTGTTATAGATATGTATTAGATCTTATCATATAAGTAATAAATATGGAAATAAACCAAAATAAATAATATAGAAGATATAACGTGGTTCACCCAGTGTGGGCTACGTTCACTAAGAAACAACCAATATATTATTCTAAAGGATATACAATTGTAGATCTGCAATCTTCCAAACCTTAAACTATGTACACTACTTTTACTCTCACAAGATTCTTTGAGCTCTCTCCAAGAATTCTTTCTTTCCAATTCTCTTAATCTTAATGAGTTCACACGTTCTAACCCTAACTTTCTAGCTTTTATAGGCATATACAAAATTAGGGAACTTTAGCCATGTAATTATAACCATTAGATCAACATTATAACAAATGTTATATTTAATTTTCGTGACTTAAATAAAATCAATCACGCATAGGTTTACCAATGTCAGTTCTTCCTTTCCTTGATCAATATCGGTCCCTAGGTGACCAAAATAGATCTATCGACTGACGTCATTTGCTGTGTATTCTAGCAAGTTAATAAAGCATGTTGTTTGTGAAGTAATTGAGCTCCACAACTCAACAACCTCCCACTTGGAGATAAATTGTTGCAATGTTCCAGAAAAATCTATCCTTGGATTCTTTCCTTGGCCTATTTCTTCCTCTTTAAGTCTCAAAATCAAAGACCAAAAGAAATGGAGTGTAGCTGCAACATATCCTTTTCCAACGGCTTCATTATCATATCCACAAGGTTCTTATTTGTATGAATTTTCTCCAGTTTCAGCTTCCCTTTCTCCAACACTTTCCATATGAAGTGATATCTCAACTGAATATGTTTTATTCTTGAATAAAATGTTGAGTTCTTTGTGAGATGAATCACACTTTGACTATAATTGTACAACCTGCAATCCTCTTTCTATTTTCCCAACTCTTCCATGAACCTGTTTATCCATATCATATCTTTACTAGCCTCTGTAGATGTAACATATTTGGCCTCTGTATTAGACAAGGCCACAACCTTCTACAATCTAGAAATCCAGCTAAATTTCATCCCACCTACTGTGAATACATATCCAGTGGTGCTTCTCCTACCATCCAAATCACCATCCATATCTGAATCAACATAGCCACATATAGAAATATCTGACCCTCTATATCATAACTGCATGTTGGATTCCCTCTCAAAAAATTGAGAATCGATTGGACTTCTTTCCAATGTTCTTTACCTAGATTGGCCATAAATCTTCTCACAACTCCCACTGTCTATACAATATCTGGTCTGGTATAAACCATAGTATACATAGGACTTCCAACTACTAAAGCATATGGAACTTGTGTCATGTACTCGACCTCCTCATGTGATGTAGGAAACTAATCTTTTCTCAATTTAAAATTTCAAACCATAGGTGTACTTACTACCATCCTACATTTATTGAATGTGGCTCCTAACTCAATCCCTAGCATGTTGGGTTTTACCTCAAGTCTCCTCTGCAATATAGGCCTTCTCGATGGCCTCTACTAAATTCTAAGGACAGTGAATCCATACTGCACCTCCAATATCCAAGTTCAGGCCCCAGATGAACCTGTGAATCTGCACCTACTCATCCTGTATGTACTCTACATACTGAAGTAGATCTAGAAATATACTCTCATACTCTGCTACTGAAAGGGTATCCTGTCGGAGGTCATGGAACTCATCAATCCTCTACTGGATGAACCTCCGTGATAGATATCTTCTCTAGAATCTCTCCTTAAATAGCTCCCAAGTCACTGTATCTGAATTCCTTCATCTGATCAAACAAGTCATCAATATGAGGAAGAGGATAACAATTCTTGATCGTTACCTAGTTCAATTGGTGGTAATCAATACACATCTGAAATGATCCATCCTTCTTCTTCATGAAGATCATTTGTGCACCCCAAGGGGATACACTAGGATGAATAAGGCCTTTCTCCAAAAGGCCCTCAAGCTACAACTTGAGCTCACAAAGTAACCTTTCCCACTTCGAGTGGATGAGTGTATAAATGTTGTAATGTGAATTTATTGTATTGATTGTAGATGTTTGAATTTGAATTGAGAAATGTAGAGAGTTGTATCAAATCTATGTTTTTTAAAGAAATGAGAAAAATGTATATGTATCTTGTAAACTGTATTGATTGTAGATGTTTGAATTTTAATTGAGAAATGTAGAGAGTTGTATCAAATCTCTATTTTTTAAAGAAATGAGAAAAATGTATATGTATCTTGTAAACTGTATTTGAATTCAAATTGGAAGGGAGATCAATTGTAAAGTTATTTAATTATCAATAAAGGATGGTATTGGTTCTTGTAAATTTGTATGTAATGTATTTTGAAATCAAATAGAAAGGAGAGATGTAAAAGTGTACTGCATAATTGATTTGAAATTATTGTCGAAAATTGACTGTTGTTTGAGAAGAAAAGGAAGAATGCATGAAAATGAAAGATAGTGCTATAATAATTGCAAAATTGTATATTAAAATTGAAATTAGAGATGCATTTTTATTTAGAATGGAATGGATGATCTACTAAGTATTGTATTTGACTAAGTTAGAATCATATGCACATTCAAAAGACAATTTGCTAAATCAATTTAAAAGGAACAACTCACTATTTTTAAAACTTAAATCTAGCACTGCACATTTTAATTAAAAATGAGAAGTTCAACTTTACTCTCAATAATAAATTAGGAAACTTGAAATTTATACTTAGGAATACTTAAGGAATCCAAATTCACTAAAATAGTCAAGAATGAATCTCTAAAACTCAAGGAATTTCAAATTGGAGCTTGCATGGATGATTTTCCCGTCAACTATTGGAAAAATGTAAAATTGTATAAATGAACAAGGTGAATTCACTATAATTCTCTAAAAATTCCCTAGAATTATCCTCCATGTCTTTTTGACATGTTGAGTGAAGGAGTTCTATTTTTATCAAAATTATTAAGTTGAAAAACTTCCAGTTCACATATTAAAAGTCTGCAGATTTATTTCTTATAATTTACCTTTGAAACTTCATCAAAATAAAAAATTTATGATTTTTGTGCAAAGAGGACTCTGAGAGATTTCTGAAAATTCCTTGTTTTCCCAAAATTGAGTTTTCCATCAAAAGTTATGGCCATTTGAAGTTTTACTTCAAAATGGCCATCCAAAAAAATAAAAAAATCTAACTGTTTAAAAATCAAAATTTAACCTTTGGAAAAAATTCCCCAAAAATTTTGCAGCCCCACAACCCTTGCAACCAATCATATGATTCCAAGTGGCAATTTGGAGGGGTGGAGATTTTGAAAACTTAGCTTTTTGAAAATTTTGACCTTGGAAAATTTTTCCCAATTTTCCTTGCGGCTCCGCAACCAATCACGTGCTGACACGTGGCTTGGTGGGCGCGCAGAATAAATTTGAAAACTCAGACTTTTAACTCTTTTGGAAAAAAATTACTTGTTTCTCCATGGCCCCACACCCTCGTAGCCAATCAGGTGCTGACATGTGTCCTAACGGATGCGCGGGCCTGCGCGAGTCTTTTTGACATTAAAATTCGTTTGGCGCAAAACCCTAAATCTCTCCGTCGCTCCACCAACCCGCGTCCAATCACAGGATGCCACGTGGCATTTTTAAAGTGAAATCAGAGGTACGAAGGCAAATTTTTCTTTGGAAAATTTTATTTTGACCATGGGAATAATTCCCAATTTTTCTCATGACCCGCCGGCCCCCGTCCAATCACATGTTGACACGTGGCATGGGTTTCTTTTTGGCGGAGGCGCGCGTCCATTTCCACCTTTGGGATTTTGGCTTTAAAACTCTGAATCCTAAAATTCTCTGCCACTCCACTTTTCCCCATGCTAATCAAGAGGTTCCACATGTCCTCCCAATCAGACCCATGGGCGCGTGGAGGATTTTTTCACTTTTGCGCTCAAAGAGGGAAAAATTTTCACCCTAAGCCCGCGAACTCCCTAAGGGAAAATTTCACCCCAGAACTCCATTGGGTCATAACTTGATATTTATAAGGAGTTAGGAGGACTTATTTATATGGTTGGAAAGGTGAGGAAATTTCCTATCCAATGAGCATGATTTAGGAAAGTTTTGATAAATCTAAGTGTGTGAAAAATCAAGTTGAACTCTGTAAGCCTGTTAGGGAAGAGATGAGTGGGATTTCACTCGACTAACCTAAGTGATGAATTCAACCTCTTGTCTCGACCTTGTGCCTTATAGATATTAGTTACTTGAGGTAATTATTGCAAGTCATTCTTGCTTGTTAATCCTTATCTAGTTTGTGCTAACTGTGATCTTGTAACCCTCCTTACTAACACTCTTGAAAAATAAAAATAAAAAAAATATTATTCCATAATTTTCCTAGCTAATCCTAGTTTGTTTCTTGGTCTCAAGTGGTAGTTTGAAGTGGGCATTACAGTTTTCCTGAGACCAATTACAAGTATTTTTTTATCATCTTGGTTCATTTATAGCCATGGATGCATAATATTTACAGTGTGTATCATATTGTGTTTGATTGATTTTTTTAATCTTTTGTTGCTAGTGTGTGTTTTTGTTTACGTCACATAACATGGGTTAAAAATCCATGATTATTTCATAATCAGTGGTGTCAACTCTATTGTGAAACAACAAAATACGGTTTCTCTAAAATACAATATCTGAATGGAAGATCAAACTCACGAGAAAAACCAATCCCATCATCCTTTGACATCACTCTTCAACTTATAAGGCATCATCCTTCCTCCTATCAAGCGCATGTCCACCGCTTTGTCTACATCACCCATCCACTTGAGGGAGCAATCATCCCTTAGCATATTATCCATACTCATTGGGGCATCCATACATTCTTCATTGAGGGTAAATAAAACATCCGTACTCGCCTATGAGGCATCCAAATTCTTCACCAAGGAAAATCAAGTAGGTCCATCTACACTTCCCTATCATCCGCTCATTGATCTATATGTATCTACTACCTTTAAAATGGTATTACTTCATAATAATACTTTAAAGAGGGAAAAATATAGACACCCTAAAAAATACATACCTATTCTTAATCATCCATATCATCTTGCACAATGTGACCAAATTCATTCTATAGAACACATTCTAGACCACTATCCTCCCACATCCCATTAGAAATTCACCCACATCTCATTAGAATAATTATAATTAATTATATCATGCATAAACCATATGCATTTACACTCCTAGTCTAATTTAATTAGACTATTTAAATAAAATAAAATCTAGTTATCCACTCACCTCCACTCATCTCCACTTCACTGTCTATACTCCACTAACTCACTCTAATCAATTTCTAGAACCCTACATTTGAAGAATTCAAGAGACAACTATTAAAATTCATTTCCCCTTTAATTCTTATTCAAACCAGCCAAATACACAGACCAAATCAACTTGCTAAATCAAGAAATTACATTCATTAACCTGTAACTTATTCAAATCTTGATCCACAATCCATGTCCTCTCCTTCAGCTATAAATAATCATATCTTTCCTTCACAATTCATCTCTTGGAATCTGAAGGCATTTACAACATCATTATATCAATTTACCATTTGTTTTTTCACTTCGTGATTCTGCCCGTCAGATCATCCATTTCTTGTATCACATCCTTATTCAATTTGGAATCAATTTTGGAGCATCCGCAACCAAATCATTCAAATATATCCAATAAGTGAGGTACTCCATTCTAAACTTAATCTATCTCATTTGAGGTTGTAAGAGAACTTGAAGAAAGGTTTGAATTGCATTTTTATTTTTATTTTCTTTCATTCCTTTTGTTTTTCCTTATATACACTTACATCTAACTATTTTCACTAAATAAATTTTATTGGGAACTTGGTTTGAACAATAAGTGTCAAAAATTATAATTATTGTAAAATTTTGTCAAATGTTGAATCTTCATGATAAAAAAATACTAGAAGAAGGGATGAAGATGGATATGAGCTAATGTATAAATTGAATAAAATATTAATTAGTTAAAAATATCAAAATCATATAAAATATAATGACTATAGTTGTAAAACAAAATTTTAATATATATTGATAATTGTATCATGGGGATTATGATGTTGATGTAGTGGAAAATTTCACACTTGGTAGTAATTTGAACATTATATAATGTGGACATATTTTATTTAAAACATTAAAAAAAAATCGAATCCAAAAGTATGGTATGAAAAATGATGCAATTTCTCTAAAATATTTTTAATCAAGAAATGTATAAAAGGTTTACAAGAATTAATAAGACTAAGAATACACGTTCTTATGATTAATATGGGATACAATTCCATGTGTATTTTTCAAGGAATAATGAAAGAATAAACAACTATTGATTTATGTCAATTCTCAATAAAAATAGAATGCTAGAAATATCCTATATGCTCCATTTGTGTGATCTTTGATCTATAATCTAGATAATTACACATATATATTGTGTTCTCTCTACTCTCCAATATAGGCATTTATAAAAATAAAATGTGAGTGTACAATATATGTGCATGTGTTACATTTTTTTGTAATGTGTTAAATGTAAAAACATGCAAAAAATTACCTGTTATATTTGTTAATAAATAGATTTAAGTATAATAAAATGAAAAATTATAATGCAATTTTATATCCTTGTACATTTAACTTATTTTACTAAATTTAATAAATTAAAGCCATAAAATATATTCTATAATTGGTATGAAAACTTTACAAGTTGTCATTTAGGAACTCACTTTTCAAATTTAAATGGAATTAGTACTTAGACATTGTCAAGATTTTGATCTTGAAGCTAATGTTCTTTAGGTTAAATAGTTTTGTTGGTGCTCAATTTAATCTTTCCCTGTTTGTTAAAAAAATTTCTCAGTATGCATGGTTTGAAGTATTCTTTGTATCCTTGTATGGATGCCTGAAAGCTTTCTCCTTCATTTGGTTGCCATTGTCAGTCCTTTCCTTGGGTCGTGGATCATATTGAGTCTGGGTTTTACTTACAGTATTCATCTCCACGGGGAAAAATTTTGTTATTAGGTGTCTTCCATGACTGTGTCTTCTTTGTAAATCCTTTCCCAACATTTGTGGATATGTGGTCCTTTCTGATTGGACGTGGCTTGGCAGGTCTATTTGGTGAACTTGTCATTTTTGTCACATTAGTAAAAAATGCCAAATTGGTCCTGCAGCCCCAATAGTTTATAATTGGCTATTCAAAAATATGAAGCGACAAGGAAAATTTATTACTTTGACCCCAAAGAAAGACATGTGGTGGTTTGAAAGGTCAAAGGTAGAGAGGCTAATCGTCAGAGGATTTTACAGATTTATTCCTTTTTGTGAAAGGAAGCAAAGTTATAAAATGATCTGTGACTCCGCGGGGGACAAACTAATGTCACATGTTTGAGTCAGCATTAAAAATTCAAAGCGGGGAGGCGGGTCACCAGAGAACTTTGGAGTTTTTAAGATCTGTATTGAAATGAAGAAAAAGTATAAAAGTGAGTTGTGACTCCGCTGGGGCCCACATAAAAAGTTAGAAGTGGAGAGGCGGGTCGCTGGGGCATTTTGAGATTGTCAGACCTGCTTCAACTCAAATATTTTCTACGTGGAGGGCTTACACTTATTTTAGGATTGACCTCTAGGTCTTACCTTTTGAGTGGCGCTAAGGAGACACATGGAGGTTTCCTCTTTATACTTAGAGTTTTCAAGAGCCTGATGCAAATTTCTTGAACCATAAGCACATGGCACCTTCCACTAGTTCTTAAACTTTTTCAACAACTTTTCTGGGATGAGACATGTGGAGAGCCCACACTTGTTTAACGTCTCCACTTTTAGGAACCATATAAAAAGTATGCCAAAGAGACACATGGAGGCTTCAATTGGCTCCTTTTTATACTGAGACTTTTTCAATGGCCGAGGTAACTTTCTTGGGCCCAGGGTACATGGAGATCCTACAATCGTTTGAGGTCCCGCCTCTATACTTCATCTTTGCATTGGACCTTCCCATACTCCAAATTTTCAACAACCGATGAACCTCTCTAGGGTTCTGAACATGTAGAGAGCCTGCGTTTGTTTAGGAACCTGCCTCTGGACTTCACCTTTGCAGTTGCGCCAAGGAGACACATGGAGGTTTCCCCTGGTGCCTCTTTACACTTGGCCAACTCGTACATGCAACGCAAGTATGTGGTATAATCCATGCAAGGAAACTCATTTTTGAGAGACACGAATGCAGGTATCCATGCAAGGGCACTCATTTCTCAAGGTGTATTCTTAAGGGTGAAAAGGATTGCTTGTCAGATCCAGCCATATCGAGCCACCTGAAAATTATTAAAAAGGGGATTTCTTGCACGACAGAATAAAAAATGATTAAGAATACTGTCAAAAATTATGATATGAAATCCCAGTCATAGTTGAGGGTTTAAGAAATGTGATCAGTTCGTGATTTATCCACCTTGCAGCTTTTGGGTATAAATTTGTTAAACATCACTTTCTAGAACAAACTTGTAATAAACAAAGTTTTCCTCAAATATTATTATTTTGGGGGGAAAATTTGGGATGAGTGAGTGAGGGAAATTGTATAAATGTAATGAGAATACTCTTGCATAGATGGGGGTTAACTTTTCTGAGAAAGTTTGAGAGAAACCATTTTTCCCGAGAGGTCATCTGAGAGACCAGTTCATTTTCCTATGTTTTTAGATTCAATCGCGTCAAGGTGGTTGTAAGTGTACAACCATTGACAAGCTTTGAGATTGTTGAGGAAAATTTCCCTTGCCGATGAATCTAATTAACCTTGAATGAATCTATGTTGATCATGAGTATGATTGTGTCTGCTTTTATTTCAGAATGTTTTCAGATAGTTTTTCTTGTTCCCATTGCAATCTTATGTTAAAATATCTCTGATTCATACAAGATCTTGTCCTTGTGTTAGTATTGTGGCATTTACAATTTCATTATGAGAAGAGCCTTCATCTATTAATGAAATAAACAATTTAAAACCACTTTACTTTCACTATGTTGATAAATATTTTTTGTAAGCCTATGAGTGTATCTTAGGCATGACAAACCAGGTATTTTTAATGTTTAATTGAGTCCTTAACATGGGCCTTTGTGTTGAATTATTGAAGAATGTATGAAACCAAGCATCTCTGGGCCTCCATTGATACATACCTTCTGGTTGAAGGAATATTTTGGCTATTCTGAAGAATTCTATCTATGAGTTTTCCAATTTTCGTAAAGGCTCTCAAATATCTATTATAATCAAATCTATCTTACTTAACTTCCCACCAAAAACTTCTTAAAACAATGAATCCTACATGAACTACCCTTGTTTTTACTATGTATCCACAAATGAACAAATTCCATTGCTAAAGTATGGAGGGACAATCAGGATTCATTTATTGTCTTTAGTAACCCAAACCTTTGTCTAAGAAACATCTCCACTCTCTAGTATGACAACTCATGAGAGTTAGATTGTGTTGTATTGAACATATTGCCTCAAGGTTCTCATTAAGACTGATCAAAGAAGGATCTCTTGATGTCCTTCACCAATACGGGTTACATAATGGGTCCTCTCACCCTAGTTGAAGGCACGACCTAAAGTAGTGAAGGTAGATCAAACCCTCAGTGAGGTGCTATCCATTTCTCCAACACCCGAGTGAAAAAGAGTCAGCTGAATCCCCTCCCCAGCTACAAAAAAACTCCTATCATGGTTCATCTGTCTCTAAGCATCCTACTAGTTTTTTTGATGCTTCTCAGACCTTGTGGGGGAATAAATTTTGATACCAACACCGAATTGGCTCCGTTGCCGAGGATTATTTGCATTGTCGGGGATTATTTGAACTTTGGGACCTATTTGTGTGTCAACAACACCAGAAGTGGCACTATTACTGGGAACTATTTTTACAAATGCATACACATACTGACCTTGGTAATGTTTCTTGCATGATTTAAGTACAAATACGATGTTTAAACATCATCCTTTATAGAGATTTGTGAAATTTGTGCAATATTACATGTTCATTGTGCATTATTTCCAATTTCTAGTGGTTATTGCACTGAATTTGCATTGATAGTGATAAATTTGGGTAAAGGAAGGTTGGATTTATTAAGCTTTATAGAAATTAAGAATTGATAGATACTTGGCAAGTTACTTATAGTACATCTGCACGACTAAGGTGAAACTCCTTAATGGCAACTCCATGTTGAATTGAAATTTTGATGATTACCAATTCCTTAACCAGTGTCAAGTGAGATTTGTCATTAATCTATAAAATGCTGGAGGGAAGAAGATCTATCTTCACCAAGGATCCTACTAAAAGGTTATTTCTAGAATTAGGAAAAGTAAATTCAGAAGGAAGATAAATTTGGAAAGCAGTAGAAGGTCAAGAATCAAAAAAGGAAATACTAGTCCTAAAGGGTGATCAATCTATGGTCGAAGATTACCATACGTCTTCAAGTGACTCTAAATGAAGTAATCTTTATATAAATTTGAGTTCTCCAGCATGAGAGGGGCCATCATTTGTGTCTGAAAAGTGTACTTCTCATTTTTCCCTTGTTTCTTCCAAGGTTGGTAGGGTTTTCCAATAAAATGAGTCATTAGAGAATATCTATTTTGAAAGCCATACTCATGTGCTCCAAAGACCCCTCGTTACCTATCTTTTTTTTTCTCCTATAAATTCACCACCTCAAGGAAATATGGCCCAACCTCCACCTAGACCTCCTTTTGTTGTCAACACTTTTGGACCTATAGATTTCAAAGGTATGGATGTATATCCTAATATGGTGCCACAAGATGTCAGAAATAGGTTGCCAAAATTTCAAGGAAATAATGCCATCATCGGTGACCACCATTTGAAACTCTTTGTCAACATGATGGAAGATTTTGAAATTGAGTTTGAAGACATGTATGTAAAGTTATTTATTCATACTCTTGATGAGGATTACGTGACTGGTACAAGTCTTTACAAGATAATTCAATAGAATCATGGATCGAGATGAAAAATGCCTTTAGATTGCAATATGGGGATAAGAAAGATCCCAAGTTCCTTTTATCTGAATTTGAAAATATAAAGAAAATTACAAATGAATTTGTTCATGATTTCAATACATGGTTCAATAGGACCTTGAATAAGCTACCTGTAATCCTAAGGCCAAGTGATGTGTCATGTTTGATAAAATATTCTGACACTTTTGATAAAAAGGTTGCTTATTACTTGAGAGCTAAGAACCCGTGAACATTAAGGAATAATTTCACCATGGGCTTACAAATAGAAAATAACATCAAAGCTATTGGAAAGCCTCCTAAGAGAGAGGGATTTAAGTTGATCAATCTTGAAAGGCCTCAATCAAACAAAGTTGTGGATTTGGAAGAGGTTGTAAAAAATTTGGCTGGAGTAGTTAAAGAGATATCTTATAATTTGGATAGAGAAGAAAAAGGGATATGACAAAGTTCCCAGGGTCAGCACAAGCTACATGGTTAGGAGAGATATGGAAATCATCCCAGAGGTGATCACATACTAGATGACAGAGGGAAAGGGATAATGGGATCAAGAAATAAATAGCCTCAACCCAGGGATAATGGATTGGTTCTTGATCCTTTGACTGTCAGGGTTTCTACTATGGAGGAGGCTAGTGTTATCGAGTGGTGTGATAGGTGTTTCTTACCACACTCACCATGTGATGTAGATCAGGAATTTGAGGAAGCATATGATGATGAGATGTATGATGATGTGTGTATGATGGAGAGCCCTGTGAAATCACAGTAGGGGGAAACCTCAACTGATTTGATAAGTGCCAGAACTGTTGAAGATTTCTGGGATTGTGTCCACTAGGTATTGCCTCTTCCTCCTATTAATGCTTTTGATATTGATATGGTATAATAATTTGATCTACCTAATCATGATTTTGAATACTTAAGGTATTTGATGATTAAAAATTATGATGGAGGGATCCCTTCCGAAGAGGACATGCAACTATTGATGAATGCAATAGTTACTCAAGAGAAATAATATAACACCAGAAGTAAAGTTATCAAAGGGGTAGGGCCACAAGCCAAGCCAAAATTTTCAATCCTTACCAGTATCCCTAAGGAGATCCCTAAGAAAGATACATCTGAAAAAGGCCTAATTATCCAAAATAAAACATGTGCTCCTGTTCATGCCCAGACTTTGAAAACTCCTATACTATTAGATGAAACTATGAATCTCCCTCCTAATACTACCATACCCAAATATATTCCTTATGACATAGCCCAAATCTTGAGTCAGATTAAGGTCACTATTCCCATTGTTGAATTACTTAGGATCCCTAAGCATAGGAAAAGGGCATTCAAATATTTGGGATTTAAGGAAGAAAAGATTACTCAGGGAAAACATGTTAATAATATAGAGGTTCCTCCCATTATTGCAGAATCAGAAATACCACAAGTATTGGAGGAACTGGGTGAATCATCTGAGGTATATTTGGGAACTTGTATGGTTGAATATCATCTTAATGTGGATCCATTTTGTACCACTTTGATTATTATAGATAGGTTGGTACATAACTGCATGTTTGATTCAGGAGCCTCATGTAATGTAATGCCTCTTAAGGTCATGAATGAGTTAAATTTCAATGTAACAACAAATTTTGGGAAATGTACTGCTATGGATTCAAGAGAAGTGCCGGTAATTGGATATGTCAAAGGATTAGTAGTGCAGTTGGTAGCTTTTCTAGGAAAATACTTAACCATGAATGTCGTTATTGTGGACTTTCCTGCCAAATGGGGGATGTTATTATCCAAAAAGTGGGTAGCTAGTGTGGGTGGAAGCATACAAATGGACATGTCATATGGCACCATACCAATTAAAGGAAACCTTGTGAAGTTGTACAGTGAGAATAAAATGTTGCATATTATTGAGGACCCTAACAATGCTTCTTATGAAGTGTTGTATAAAGATGTCGATGTCAGTAAATTTTGGCTATGTTGATTATAAGGAGCATAAAATTGATGAGTGCAAGTATCCTAAGTAGGTTTGTTCTCCTTGGACCTTGATATTTGATGGGGCTTGTTCTAGATCTAGTAATGGCACTGGTTTTGTCTTGATATCTCCAAGCCAAGAGGAGTTTAACTTTTCTTTTAAACTCAATTTTGAGTGCACAGACAATATTGTTGAGTATGAAGCACTACTCTTGGGTCTAAGGATTGCATGGAAATATGGTGTCAAGGATATTATTATTAAAGGGAATTCAGATCTGATAGTCAAGCAAGTTATAAATTTGTATGCTACAAAGAATCAAAGAATGAAATAGTATAAGCATGAGGTTTGGGACTTCATTGAAATGTTTGATTCTTTCAATATAATACATCATGATAGGAGCTATAATACTGTAGCAGACAAATTGGCAGTATTAGGATCTAGGTTTGAAAATTGTACAATGTCTCCCTATTGTGAATATGATATTGAAATATTGACTAGGTCATCTGTCCCTGACAATATCAAGCACTGGCAGGTGTTTAAAGATGATGCTCGGGTCCAAAGGTTTCTATAGAATAAAGGGGAATTCACCAATCAAAGTATGGACTAGGAACCAATGTTTTGTGTAAATGATGGAAAAGAGATCCTATTTGGTAAAGACATTATCCAATTGAAAACCAATACTATTCCTAGAGGTTTGGTTGCACTGGAATAAAATTTTGATAATGTTGATTACATTATTAATAGACACATGTCAGCCTCGAGGGATGTTGAAGAATATAACCTAGGCATAGAGGACGAGCCAAGGAGAATATGGCTAGGAAATAACTTAAACAGAGATGAAAAGTATTCATATGTCCAATCACTAAAAAGGTGCTAAGAATATTTGGCTTGGTCATATTCAGAACTGAAAGCATATAGGGAAGACCTTTTTCAACATGAAATACTCCTGGAAGCTAACGCCAAGCCTTTTAAGTAGAAACAAAGACCAATTAATCCCCTCCTTTCTTCAAAAATGCAAGAAGAGTTGAAAAATTTAAGGGATGGAGGAATTATATACCCTACAAGATACTCCTCATGGGTAGCAAACTAGGTACCTCTTCGAAATAAAAATGGGGATATAATATTGTGTGTTGACTTCAAAAATTTAATTAAGGCATCAATTAAAGACAACTATCCCTTGCCAAATATGGATAACATGTTGCAATTGGTTACAAGTTTAGAATTGTTATCTAATTTGGATGGTTTTTCTGGGTATAACCAAGTGGTTGTGAAGCAATCAAAGAGGATCAAAACTGATTTCACTACTCCATGGGGAACCTATGTGTATGTCAGAATGTCATTTGGCCTTATGAATGTTGGAGCTATGTTTCAAAGAGCAATGGATGTAGCATTATTAGGATATATATAAATGACTTCATTGTTGTGTATCAGGATGATGTGATAGTCTTTTCAAGGAAAAGAAGTGATCACCTGCAACATTTAGAAAATATGTTGATAAGATGCAGGGAATATGGTATATCACTGAATCCCAAGAAGTGCCATTTTGGGGTTCAAAAGGAAAAGTTGCTTGGAAATAATATATCAAAAGAAGGAGTCATGATCGATCTTGAGAGAGTGGATGCCATTAGTAAAGTTCTTATTCAAAAACCAAAAATGGAATTCATTCCTTTTTTTAGCAAATAAATTTTATTAAACTTCTACCACCACTAAATCTTTATCTTTCTCACCCTAAAGGCTGTAATTATGATGAAAATGCTAGATGTGACTATCATCAATGCATTAGGCATTTGACTGATCGATGTTTCAAACATTAAGCATCTTATTCAAGATCTTATTGAAAACAATGCAATTGAGTTCCCTGAGCCTTCGACATCTAAGCCGCTCTATGAAAACCAAAAGATCAAAATATTTAAAGATCCATTCCCTAAGCATGACAAGCAAGTTGCAGATTCTTCTTCTAATCATATATATCATGTTGTGCCTCCTTCATCAAAGCCTCTTTATTTTCTAGTTGTTGGTGTGTGTTATTTTCCACATCATCACAGGTGAGTCATCTCACTTAGATGAGATCGTATGTCCATCAATGTCATTTAGGGGTCATTATGTTAGATTCTCTTACGCGTCAGTGATCAGTGCATCAGTGCATCTATTGCGTCAGCGTGTCTAGTGCGTCAATGCTATCATATGCAATCATTAGAAGTTACACTTCTATTCTGGGAATGTAAATCCCCCTCTCTACTCGATTTGTCATGATTGCAACAATTGGGGTTACTCACACCTCCTATATGTACACCCCATTTGATCTATGAGATAGAGGAGAGTTTTATGGCTTCCAAGGTTCCACCCACCGTTTGTCAAATCTTTGCATGCACATTCGGTTGATGCTCAAGCTCCTCCTGAGATCTCTTCACACTATCTGTTCACATGTTTGTTGATGTGCATGTCGTCACTCGTGATCCTCTCTTGTGGGGTTTTAAACCCTCTTTCATGGTATCAGAGCGGATCTTGTGGATCCGTGCACTCTCAGCATTTATCGTGCATTTTTGCACTTTCTGTCGTGATATTCAAACACAGATCTGTTTCAGCATGTGTCAGTAATGGATATTCCCTTCTGTGCTCTACTTGCACTGATTTTGGGGGTTCATACCTCTTTTGGGTTGTTCTTCCAGTCAAGGGGCTGTTCCTGCTTTGGTCATGTTGAATGAGCTTTGCTCGTGCATTTTTTTTGCCTTGGTGTACGTCACATTGGTCCTTCTCAGTTCGGTGTTTGAGTTATTTAGGTGTTCTGGCCTTATATGAGCTCACATTCGGTCTATCGTAAATTTGAGGCCCATTTACAGCTTGCAGATCCATTTTTTGTTTTCCATGGTTTGGATGCTCGTTTTGACATGGCTGTTTACCCTTTGACTTCAACTTGCATTGGATCGTGTTGTCACTGGCCATGTATCATTCCCTTTTCTATGCATGCACTCAGTATGTTTTTTCCCTCTCTTAGCCTCAAGCGTTGTCTTCATTTCTCACTATCTGCAAACTGGGCTCACTTGTTGCCTCATGCATTCCCTTTGCTTTTCATATCTGCCTTTACATTTTTGCCAAATCTGCACTGCATTGGCATTCAATTCTTCATAGCTCAACTGTCAGTTGACTATTCAAATCCAGCCTCTGGCACCTGGTTTTTCCATTCTCTGTTCATCCATTTCGGTGTTTGTGGTCATATTTCTAACCTTTATTGGCTGTATCCACGCATAGAACTCAGTTCATGGTTCCTTCCCTGATTTTTGCACTCATGGGTTTGCATAATTGGAATCATCTATTGACATACACATTTGTTGCTAATGGTTTCTACCAAAAATGTTTTATGTTGTCCTCAACACATGGCTGCATACAAGAGCATTTGTACCTACTGGTTGCACCTTCTCACTTTGGATTTGTGCCTCTGTCAAGACACGTGCACCAATTTAGCCTTTATGCACTCATTTATTCACACTACACTCATTTATCTTTCCCATATAGCTCATTTGTGTTCATTTTTTATTTAGTTATCTCATCGGGTCTTCATTCAACTCTACTAGCATGCTCTAACGATGTGGCATGTATTCCTCCAGTGGGCCCACTACAGCTCCTAGGTGCATCTTCCTTTTACTAGGATAGACCTCTGGCAGGTGTTACGGCTTACATACTGCTTCTCTTCTCTACTAGTACATCACTTTTTTATTACATGTCTGGACATAATGTTTTCACTTCCTTTTAGACATGCTAACGTGGGCTTCACAGTGCTTAAAACAATTCATTTTTTTATGTTTTAGGGTGTTAAAAAACAAAACATTTATTTCATGGCATTGTAATAAATTTTTAGGTTGTAATTTTGCTTGATTTATGTCCTTCCTATTTCGTATGAAGATGGAGGGCGAGGTTTGGGGTTGGCAGGAGGCTAATCCCCCTTCGACAGTCAAAACAAACCCCTGCCTAAAATTCCATGCCATTTCCAACGAGTACCCACACGATACCCTTTTACACCATCTCGTTACACTTTTTTAATTTTGCAACATCTACAGGTATTTAGCCATCAGTTGCGGGAATCATTTTAATGCTATAACTTTTGACTCGCTGCTCATTTTTTAGCACTTATTTACTTCAAAGTTGCATGATTTTCACACTCTTACGTGATGACATTGCCAATTTTGTAAACTCACTACTTTATAAAGTACTACATTCTGGGGGGTTGACTAGTACTCTTGGGTTTTTACACGCAGACGCATTATCGATCTGATTTGACGTCTTGCTTTCGTGCACCTTGCATTTTGCATTTTTTCATCATGGAGAGTGCTCTTTCCAAATGTGACTTCGTAGGATCGCCTTACAGCCTCTGCCACTTCTCACCAGGAGAGAGACCTATTCAGATTGGTGTGCTTCCATGGAATGTTACTTCACCCACGAGGGTCTTTTACCCTTCTTGCTTGGGTAGTTCCTACACCCTACTGATCATCATCATCTAGAGGACTTTCTCGACACTTGTGACCATGTCTTTGGTCACATGATGATGCATGTCTCTCGATCTCTCTGGTTTCACGTGGCAAACTCAGATCCACCTCATCGTGTCTGGAGCATTCTTCAGTCCCTCTATGGAGACCCTTCAGTATATATACCACCATTGTTACTACTGCTGATTCAGTTGTCTCCTCCATTTCTTCATGTGATGAAGAGTTCCACTGACACAGACTCGTTTTGGTTCTACTTCTGATGACGAGGATTGTGCACCCAGTTCTGATGTCAAGAGTACTACAGAGGACTCTTCTCCTCTTTCTCTCACTATTCCAGAGAGTGTTGCCACATCCCACATCTCATCAGATATCAAGTAGTTTCCTACTCAGTCTCATATAGTCATTACACCCATCCTCCTTTCCACTTCTAGTGTGTGAGTCCCCTTCCACTCCTCTACCTTCATTGAGATGACTATACCTATCTAACATCGCTCTTCTATTTGTTGAGCCCCCTCATTGGGACGAGTATCTACCTGACCTTAGTCATCTTTTCACAGAGTCTACTTGTGATGCACTACAGGTCCCTCATCCATCTACAGGTGTTTCAGAGGAGTTCATCATCTCTATTGTTAGGAGTGCCCCTTTCTGGGACTCTTACCACTTCCACTTTTCTAGAGACCTTCATTGATCCACCCTCACTTGTGGATCCATTTTCTTTTGTGGGGATGTTTTTTTTCCTTCACATCACTTAGACATCCTTTCTGTGGGTGTTCACCCTAATTCACTCTGACAGTTTTACACACGTGGCATTATCTTCGGTTCCTTGGCACTTACTTGCTAGACCTATGTCACACTTTCATGGACCAGACTCAGAGTTCTTCATGTTGCTACCTTCAGTTTCCTTTATGGAGTGGGTAGACTTTCAGCATGTCATTTCTGTCCTTCCTAAGGGCAGGCACACTAGTTCGGTGCAGGTGGCTCTTCTTCAGTCTAGAGGCAGAGGATCTTGTCATTGACATTCTTTTGGGAGACATCCTAGAGCTATAGAGTTCAGATCCGTCCATGGCATCTTGTACATTCCTCTCGTCTCCCTCTTCTTCTCTCTTCTTCTTCTTTCTGAGAGATTTCCTTTTTGTACATGGGTACCTTTTAAGGCTCGTCTATGGTCAGGACCCATTTTTGGCATCTTTATTAGGTTAGGGAGTGTTTTGTTCTCTCTTGTGGTGGATGTTTTTCCCACTAGGTTTTCCTTCACTACTTGGGACTTCTTCTTGTACATGGGTACCTCATTAGGCCTTGTGCCATGACCCATTTCTCATTTCTGACTTGCCACCTCATCCTAAGTTATGATGAAGGGGGGGTGTTGGTGTGTGTTATTTTTCACATCATTAGGTGATTCATCTCACTTAGGTGAGATCGTAGGTCCATGTGTCATTTAGGGGTCATTATGAGATTATCTTACGTCAGGTGGCTCAGTGCGTCAATGCGTCAGAATGTGTCATCATATGTGTCATTAGGAGTTACACTTCTATTCTGGGAATGTAACTCCCCCTCTCTACTCGATTTTTCATGATCGCAGCAATGGGGGTTACTCAGCACCTCCTATATGTACACCCCATTTGATCTATGAGATAGAGGAGAGTTTTATGGCTTAATTGAGGTTCTTCCCATTTTTCGAATCTTTCATGCACATTCGGTTGATGCTCACTCTTCCAAAGATCTCTTCACACTGACGTTCGCTTGTCTGTTGATGTGCACATCATCCCTCGTGATCCTCGATTGAGGCTTTTAAACCCTCTTTCATGGTATCATAGTGGATCTTGTGGATCCATGCACTCTCGACATTGCTCATGTATTTTCAGCTTCTGGCATGATATTCAGATCTCCCACACGTGTGTCGTAATGGTTATTCCAAGCGTGCTCTTCTTGCACTGTGCTCTACCTTTGCATTGCATTGATTTCGGGCCTGTGGGTGTCTTTTTCAGTGTTTGTGGGTCATTTGGTTGTGTTGGTGTTTCAAGGGATTTTCAAGTTTCTTTGAGGTTTCTTGCTGGTATTGTGTGTTCAAGAGCAAGTTGGTTTTTTTCTGCATGGTCTTAGCTGCTCACACTGGCTCAAAATATTGGATGACACACTGTCCTTTGCATCTATTCATTTACATTTTTTTGACATCATTCTTCCATTCTGTCACTCGTAGGCTTTGTGTTTTCCTCGTGGACTTACTATTGCCTTGCTGGGTTCCTTTCACCTGCTGCCTCATTGTTCACTCAGCCTGGCACTTGGTTTTCTTCCCTTCCGCGTTGATTTTCATTTTGGCTTGAGGCTTCACTTTTTCTGCACTACGTTTTCTCCCTTTGTTGGTCTTGATTTGCACATCCCATGGTCATTTCTTTTTGCAGCATTGACTGCCTTCAAATCTCCACACACAACTGGAATTGACATTCAAATCTGCAGCATTGGCAGTTAAACCTCTAGCACTTGGCATGTGGTTTTTGTCTCATCCATTTCTCCCTTGGCACATATTTCATCCACTGCTTTCACTGATGAAACCATTTTTTTTGTTTAAAATGGTTACATTGAAAAACATTTTTGGTTGCTGAGGTCGTTTCACTCATTGAAAAATGTTTTGGTTGCCCTGCATTGAAAAACATTTTGGTTGCTGAGGTGCTTGGAAAAATGTTTCCATGGTTGCACTTGAAAAACATTTGGCATTTATGTCCTTTTTGCACCTGGATTATGCACCCTCCAGAGTACATTTGTTCAAAAATATAAAAATTGGTTGTTGTGCACATTTTTTTTATTGACGGGTTCTCAGTCCTTGCTGACTATTCAAACTCTCCTGTGGCCTCCTCGCATTACTCCTCCACGTTGGCTCTCCTTCACTTCCACCTGGTGCACTACAACACTAGCACAGACGCTGGTAGTTTTCCTTCTCTCCATAGCAACCTACTCCTTATTGGCATTGACTCCTCCATAACATGGCACCTTCCCTTTTAGACATGCCACCATTTAGTTTTAAAACAATCACCTTTTTTTGATGTTTTGAGGTTAAAAAAACATATTATTCATGGCATTGTAATAAATTTCTAGGTTGTTTTTTGCTTGTATTCTAATACCTTCCTACGCATGTCGAAGATGGAGGGCGAGGTCCGGGGTTGGCAGGAAGCTAATCCCCCCTTACAAGCAAAAAAACCCCTATGCCTAAAATTTGATGCCATTTCCAACAGGTACCCACACGATACCCTTTGCACCCATTTACGAGTACTTTTTTAATGTGTTTGCAACGTATCTATTGCATTTTCCATCAGTTGTGGGAATCATTTTAATGATATAACTTTTGACTCGCTGCTCATTTTTGAGCACTTCTTTAGTCAAAGTTGCATGATTTATCACACCTTACATGATGGAATTTCCAGTTTTGTAAATGCACTACTTTATAAAGTGCCGCATTCTGGGGGGTTGACTTGTACTCTTGGGCCTACACACGCAGACGCATTATCGGCCGAGTCCGATGTCTTGCTTTTGTGCATCTTGCATTTTTTTCATCATGGAGAGTGCTCTTTCCAGACGTGAGTTCATAGGATCGCCTTACAGCCTCCGCCACTTCTCACCGAGAGAGAGACCTATTCATCTTGGTGTGCTTCCATGGAACGTTACTTCACCCATGAGGGTCTTTTACCCTTCTTGCTTGGGCCAGTTCCTGCACCCGCTGATCATCGTCATCTAGAGGACTTCCTTGACACTTGTGACCATGTCTTTGGTCACATGATGATTCATGTCTCTCGTTCTCTCTAGTTTCACGTGGCAGACTCAGATCCACCTCACTATGTCTGGAGCATTCTTCAGTCCCTCTATGGAGACCCTTCACATACTGCCACCATTGTTGCTACTGCTGATTCAGTTGTCTCCTCCATTTCTTCATGTGATGACAGTTCCACTGACACAGGCTCATTTGGTTCTACTTCTGATGACGAGGATTGTGCATCCAGTTCTGATGTCGAGAGTACTATAGAGGACTTTTCTCCTCTTTCTCTCACTATTCCAGAGTCACCCCCCACATCTCATCAGATATCTAGTCTCTACTCAGTCTCATACAGTCATTACACCCACCTCCTTTCCACTTCAGTGTGCAAGGCCCCTTCCACTCCTCTACCTTCATTGGATGACTCATACCTATCTGACATCGCTCTTCTGTTTGTTGAGCCCCCTCATTGGGACGAGTATCTACCTGACCTTAGTCATCTTTTCACAGAGTCTACTTGTGATGCACTACAGGTCCCTCATCCATCTACAGGTGTTTCAGAGGAGTTCATCATCTCTGTTGTTGGGAGTGCCCCTTCTGGGAATCATACCACTTCCACTTTTCCAGAGACCTTCATTGATCCACCCTCACTTGTGGATCCATTTTCTGTTGTGGAGGATGTTTTGTTCCCTTCACATCAGTTGGACATCCTTTCTGCGGGTGTTCCTCGTTTTTCACTCTGATAGTTCTACACACGTGGCATTACCTTCGGTTCCTTGGCACTCACTTGCTAGACCTATGTCACACTTTCATGGACCAGACTCAGAGTTCTTCGTGCTACTGCCTTCAGTTTCCTTTGTGGAGTGGGCAGACTTTCAACACATCATTTTTGTCCTTCCTAAGGGCAGGCACACTGTTTGGTGTGGGTGGCTCTTCTTCAGTCCAGAGGCAGAGGATCTAGTCATTGAACATTCTTTTGGGAGACTTCCTAGAGCTGTAGAGTTCAGATCCATCCATGGCATCTTCTGCATTCCTCTCGTCTCCCTCTTCTTCTCTCTTCTTCTTCTTTCTGAGAGATTGCCTCTTTGTACATGGGTACCTTTTCAGGCTCATCTATGGCCGGGACCCATTTTTGGCATCTTTATTAGATTAGAGAGTGTTTTGTTCTCTTGTGGTGGATGTTTTTCCCACTGGGTTTTCCTTCACTGCTTGGGACTTCTTTCTTGTACATGGGTACCTCATCAGGGCTTTGTGTCAGGACCCATTTCTCATTTCTGACTTGCCACCTCATCCTAAGTTACGATGAAGGGGGGGTGTTGGTGTGTGTTATTTTCCACATCATTAGGTGAGTCATCTCACTTAGGTGAGATCGTAGGTCCATGTGTCATTTAGGGGTCATTATGAGATTCTCTTACGTGTCATGCGTCACGTATCAGTGCGTTAGTGCGTCAGTGCATCATATGCGTCATTGGGAGTTACACTTCTATTTTGGGAATGTAACTCCCCCTCTCTACTCGAGTTGTCATGATTGCAACACTGGGGTTACTCAGCACCTCCTATATGTACACCCCATTTGATCTATGAGATAGAGGAGAGTTTTATGGCTTAACCAGGTTCTGCCCATTTGTCAAATATTTGCATGCACATTCGGTTGATGTTTGCTCCTCCCAAGATCTCTTCACACTACCATTCACATGTCTGTTGATGTGCACGTCATCCCTCGTGATCCTCGCTTGTGGGTTTTAAACCCTCTTTCATTGTATCAGAGTGGATCTTGTGGATCCATGCACTCCATCGGCATTTCTCTGTGCATTTTTCAGCTTCCGACGTGATATTTAGATTCTCGCACGTGTGTCGTAATGGATATTCTGACCGTGCTCTACTTGCACTTATTTTAGGGTTCACACCTTTGTTTCGGTTTGTTTGTAGTTCATTTGGTCGTGCTTTGCTTATGTTGCATGATTTTCAAGTTTCTGCAGTCTTGAGGTTTCCTTCCTTTTATTGTTGTTTGCATTCAGGAGCAAGATTGGTTTTTTTTTGCATGGCTCTTAGCTGCTCACATTGGCTCGAAATATTGGGTGATCCATGCATTATTAATTTACATCGTTCAGACTCATTGTTCCATTATTCACTCATGGACTTTGTGTTTTCTATACTTGTGCGTTGCTTGGGACGTCCCCTTCACCGTACTGCCTCATCGTTCACTTAGCCTTGTACACTTTTCATTCTCCTTCTGCGTTGGATCATTTTGGTTCGAGGCCTCATCTTTTTGGCTCATTTTTCCCTTTGTTGGTCTGATTTGCACATGCATTTAAAATTTGCACATTGCATTCATTCTTCACACACAACAGCATTGATATTTACTTCTTGCAGCATCTGGCCGTTAAGCAACTGTAGCACCTGGCATGTGGTTTTCCATTCTCTCATCCATTTCTCCCTTCGGCACGTATTTCATCCTACTTTTGGTGATGAAGTCTCCATTTTGGTTGCTGAGTTTAAATGTTTTGGTTCACATTGGAAAAAATTTTTGGCTACTGAGGTGCATTGAAAAACGTTTTGGTTGTTGAGGTCATTGAAAAATGTTTAACTGGTTGCACTAAAAATGTTTTTGGATTATGTACCCTTTGAGTGCACTATTTGATTGTTCACCTTTTGACCCTTGAGTACACCGTTTAAAAGCAAAAAACAATTTGTTGTGTTTGATTGCACTGGGTTATTAGTCCTTTTCCAACATTCAAACTTTTGGCCTATAGCACCTCCAGCATCTCTCCTCCATCTTGAGCTCTTCTCCTTCCACCTGCCACCTATAACCTAGCACAGACCTTTCAGGACAGGTAGTTTTCCTTCTCCTTTAGACAACCTGCTCCTTATGTGGCATTGACTTGTCCATAACGTGGCACACTTCCCTTTTAGACATTGTTGCTCCTCAGAGGTTAAAACGTGGGCCCACCTCCATTTTTTGATGTTTTAGAGTGTTAATAAAAATATTTATTCATGGCATTGTAATAAATTTTTAGGCTATTTTTTGCTTGTAATCTTACCTTCCTACGAGCGTCGAAGACGGAGGGCAAGGTCTTAGGTTGGCAGGAAGCTAACCCCCCTCGCAAGCAAAACAAACCTATGCCTAAAATTTGATGTCATTTCCAACAGGTACCCACACGACACCCTTTGAAGTCATTACGAGCACTTTTTTAACGTGTTTGCAACGTTTATTGCATTTTTCCATCAGTTACGGGAATCATTTTAATGATATAACTTTTGACTCGCTGCTCATTTTTTGACAACTTCTTTAGTCAAAGTTGCATGATTTCTCACACCTTACGTGATGACATTTTAAATTTTATAAATGCACTACTTTATAAAGTGCCACATTCTGGGGGGTTGATTAGTACTCTTGGATTTACACACGCAGATGCATTATCGGCTGAGTCCAACGTCTTGCTTTTGTGCACCTTGCAATTCATCATGGAGAGTGCTCTTTGACTTGATCATAGGATCACCTTATAGCCTCCGCCACTTCTCACCAAGACCTATTCAGCTTGGTGTGCTTCAATGGAACGTTACTTCACCCATGAGGGTCTTTTACCCTTCTTGCTTGGGCCAGTTCCTGCACCCGCTGATCATCGTCATCTAGAGGACTTTCTAGACACTTGTGACCATGTCTTTGGTCACATGATGATTCATGTCTCTCAATCTCTCTGGTTTCACGTGGCAGACTCAAATCCACCTCACTGTGTCTGGAGCATTCTTCATTCCCTCTATGGAGACCCTTCACACATTCAACCGCCGTTGCTATTGCTGATTCAGTTGTCTCCTTCCATTTCTTCGTGTGATGATAGTTCCACTGACACAGAATCGTTTGGTTCTACTTCTGATGATGAGTATTGTGCACCCAATTCTGATGTCGAGAGTACTACAAAGGACTCTTCTCCTCTTTCTCTCACTATTCCAGAGAGTGTTACCACATCCCACATCTCATTAGATATCGAGCAGTCTCCTTCTCAGTCTCATATAGTCATCACACCCGCCTCCTTTCCACTTCTAGTGTGTGAGGCCCCTTCCACTCCTCTACCTTCATTGCATGACTTATACCAGTCTGACATTGTTCTTCTATTTATTGATCCCCCTCATTGGGACGAGTATCTGCCTGACCTTAGTTGTCTTTTTGTAGAGTCTACTTATGATGCACTACAGGTCCCTCATCCATCTACTTGTGTTTTAGAGGAGTTCATCATCTCTGTTGTTGGGAGTGCCCCTTCTAGGAATCATGTCACTTCCACTTTTCTAGAGACCTTAATTGATCCACTCCTCACTTATGGATCCCTTTTCTCTTGTGGAGGATGTTTTTGTTTCCTTCACATCAGTTGGACATCCTTTCTATGGGTGTTCCTCTTCACTCTGATATTTCTACACACGTGGCATTACCTTCGGTTCCTGGTGCTCACTTGCTAGACCTATGTCACACTTTCATGGACCAGACTCAGAGTTCTTCATGCTACTGCCTTCAGTTTCCTTCATGGAGTGGGTAGAATTTCAGCACGTCATTTATGTCCTTCCTAAGGGAAGGCACACTGTTCGGTGTAGGTGGCTCTTCTTCAGTCCAGAGGTAGAGGATCTTTTCATTTACATTCTTTTGGATACATCCTAGAGCTGTAGAGTTCAAATCCGTCCATGGCATCTTCTGCATTCCTCTCGTCTCCCTCTTCTTCTCTCTTCTTCTTCTTTTTGAGAGATTGCCACTCTTTGTACATGGGTACCTTTTCAGGCTCGTCTATGGTCGGGACCCATATTTGGAATCTTTATTAGATTAGAGAGTGTTTTGTTCTCTTGTGGTGGATGTTTTTCCCACTGGGTTTTCCTTCACTGCTTGGGACTTTTTCTTGTACAGTGGGTACCTCATCAGGCTTTGTGCTAGGACCCATTTCTCATTTCTGACTTGCCACCTCATCCTAAGTTACGATGAAGGGGGGGTGTTGGTGTGTGTTATTTTTCACATCATTGGTGAGTCATCTCACTTAGGTGAGATCGTAGGTCCATGTGTCATTTAGGGG
Organism: Taxus chinensis; assembly: GCA_019776745.2. Lineage (NCBI taxonomy): Eukaryota > Viridiplantae > Streptophyta > Pinopsida > Cupressales > Taxaceae > Taxus > Taxus chinensis. Next base: position 701,772,181 of record CM034148.1, read on the forward strand.
TCATTATGAGATTCCCTTACGTCGTCAGTGCGTCAGTTACGTCAGTGCGTCATATGCGTCATTGGGAGTTACACTTCTATTCTGGGAATGTAACTCCCCCTCTCTACTCGAGTTGTCATGATTAGAACACTGGGGGTTACTCAGCACCTCCTATATGTACACGTCCGATTTGATCTATGAGATAGAGGAGAGTTTTATGGCTTAACCAGGTTCTGCCCATTTTTCGAATCTTTGCATGCACATTTGGTTGATGCTCACTCCTCCCGAGATCTCTTCACGCTGTCATTTACACATCCGTTGATGTGCTATTCGTGCTTTGGCTCGTGTTGAATGCTCTTACTCATGCATTTTTTTTGCCTTGGTGTGGACCCATGGTTCCTTTTGGGTTTGTGTGTTCGAGTTATTTAGGTGTTTTGGCCTTGTATGAGCTAGTTTCGGTCTATTAAAATTTGAGGCTGCATTTCAAAGGTTGTAGATCCATTTTTCATGCATGGTTTGGAAGTTTTTTGTGTGGCTCATTTACATTGCCTTTGTGTTCAACGTTGCATTGGATCGTGTTGTCATTGGCCTTGTATTATTCCCTTTTCTATGCATGCACTCAGTATGTTTTTTTCCCTCTCTCATCCTCTCAGTGCTTGTTTCTCACATCTGCAGACTGGGGATTGTTTCCTCATGCATTGAATATGGTTCACATCTGCATTTTCTTTTTGCCATTCCACTGCTTCATCATTGCTTCTTCAGGCTCGGCTCAGTGTTTCACACAAAATGTTTCCATTCCTAGAATAGAGTTTCTTCTATCCTTTCATTCTCTTGAGAAACAGATAAGGGTTAGGGCTAGGAGGAATACCTGTTGAATGTTGAGAGGGTGCGCGCGTACCGTAGAGAGAGATCAAATCGATTGCAAAGAACTCCTTTTTGTCTAGGAAGGACTACCTGTAAGTAAGAATACAAGACCACTGGATTTTAGTTAGACAATAAATGAGGGAACTGCCTTGGGCCCAGGAAATATTGGACTTCCTTTCGAAGGTGGTCAGTTCCCCTCTTAATACGAATTAACACAAATTCTAACAAAGAAATTATTGCAAAATTACAATTTAGTTACCTTGTTAAAAAGCACTAGAGGAAAGGCTGGTTTTGGTTTGAGTCACAGTGACCGATGCCGGTCACTGTATAACCGGTACCGGTTGCTGATAACCGATATCGGTAGGGGCAGTGATTTAGGGGCTTTTAATAAAGGTTGGCTATAAGGCAGCTATGGTGTTTATAAGGCTGGCAAATGATTAGGGATAGGCAATGGGGTGATGGATAAGACTCAGAGAGTGTGGGGGCTGTTCTTGGGGCAATGTAAGGGTAGAGGAATGACAGTTAGATGCAGGGGCTACCGGGTAGTAGATCTATGAGTGAACTTGTAATTACTGTGATTCAGAAGTTCAAGAAATGTTATTTAAAAAATGTACAAGACACTACTTACTAGTTCCTGATGAAGATACATGTCCAAGGACTGTGATGACGAAGGCAGGGCTCAGGTGGGATGATCCGACAATCAAAAGTGAGCTATCTTCTCTCCCAATGCTTGGATGAGTGTCACTGGGCTCTGGTTACTCAGTTGCAGTCCTGGGCTCGATGTCCTTCTCTGCAAACTCTTCTCTTTTCTTCACTTGTCTCTGCTCTGCCAAGTGAATTTCGGATCCTTCAAATGAATTCCAGATCCCTTGTTTTTGGTTGGGGAAGGTCATTTACAGGGAACTGATGGCGGTTACGTAACCGACGGCGGTCGAGTAGGAACCGATGTCGGTTAAGTCAAAGTGGGCTATTTTTAGTAAAATAGCCAACTTTCCCTCCTTTTCTCCCGAGGGATTAGTTGTGGGCTTGGTCAAGTCATTATTAGGTTGGTTTTGGTGCGGGTGAGGAGTAATTAGTCATGGGTGTGGATGTAGACCAAGTTATAGGTCTTAATTAGGTTAGTTTAGGGTTAGGGCTAGGTCATGATGAGGTGGCGAAATGAGGTGGCAGGTTTGGAGATGTGGATTTATTAATTATAAGGTAATTAATAAATAATTGTGCAAGGTTTAGGTGGTGAGGTTAGGTTACGAAATGAGATGCGGGGCACAGGGTGTCGTAAGACACAAATTTGGTGTCTACATTAGCCCCTTGTTGTCGTGTAGCTTGTCTTGTAAAGCTGCACTGACAATAATAAGAAGTGGTTACTCCCGTTAAGGGTATAGGTAATCCCCCTCAAATCTATCACAGATTGAGGTGACGTGAAATCAGGGATAGGGTTGATAAAGGGTGAATGGTGTTGAGATGATGGTAAGATGGTGGGGTAAGTTCAAGGAAGCAGACACACGTTGAAATGCAGTAGTGCGACCAGGGTACATGATTTGAAGAGCAAACAAGCAATTCATAGGCAAAGGTCGATAGTTTATCCAAACAAGGGTGATATAATCCTGGTATCCAAGGCATAGGAAGTAGCTCCAGGGGATATAACGGGTAAGGTACAGGAATGTTTAGGCATGTTCGGCAGTACCAAATGGTTGGTTTGGTTGAGATAAACGTCACGGTCTCGGTCTAGGCAAAGTTGGTCGGCTGATCAATTCAAGTATCCTAATCATGCTAAAAACATGAACAGGTGAGCTGATTGAACAAAAAGCTACATGATGGGTGGATAAAATTGTAATTTGCGGGTCTTGGTCGAGGTACTTAATTGGTGCGGCCTTGGGTCGGGCCCTGATTGGTGAGGGCCTTGGTTCGGGCCTGATTGGTTGGGTGCGGCCTTGGGTTGGGCCGATTGATTAGTTGTGGCCGTGGGTCTGGCCTGATTGGTTGGGTGCAGCCTTGGGTCAGGCCTGGTTGGTTGGTTGCGGCCTTGGGTCGGGCCAATTGGTTGGTTGCGGCCGTGGGTCGGGCCTGATTGGGTGGTTGCGGCCTTGGGTCGGGCCTAATGGTTGGTTGCGGCCTTGGGTCAGGCCAAATGGTTGGTTGCGGCCTTGGGTCGGGCCAACGGCCTTGGGTTGGGCCAAATGGTTGGTTGCGGCCTTGGGTCGGGCCTGAATGGTTGGTTGCGGCCGTGGGTCGGGCCAAATGGTTGGTTGCGGCCGTGGGTCGGGCCGATTGAAGTCAAAATAAGGCTAGTCAGCAAAGCCAGGGGTAGGTGATGCGGGAAAAAGTGGAGATTGGTGGATAAGGGCGGGAGTTAGGGGAAGGAAGTTGGTAACCGATATCGGTTATGTGTGACCGATATCGGTTAGAAGACCGATACCGGTATTCTAGGGCGCGAAATAACCGGTATCGGTTATAGGTCAAAACCTATAAAAAGAAAAATACGGCATGTCATTGTCACTTTGTGAATTTGAGCACCCAATTTTAGCTGTCTGAGGTGTGAAGTGAGTTTGTTGAGTTTGTGGGCTGAGTTGGCACCAGTTAAGTGGAGGAGTGAGTGATTGGTAGACCCCAGCGAGCAGGAGGCAGAGTTTGATTGGTTGAGGACCCAGCTGAGGAGATTTGGAGCCATGGCACAGCCAGGAGGAGCAGGAGGTGCTGGACCAGCTGGACCACCACCACCTATCCCACCATGATGACGTGTAGTCATACCGGTAGGCTCTGAACTCCTACCTATGTGAATTTAATGAGTTTAACTTAGATGTGGGTTTTGGGTAGGAATCTTAATTTTAATAAAATAATGAATGAATGGAAGTAATTTGTAAAATGGAGTGGGTAGGTAGGCTAGTTAGGTCAAAACGGCAGGGTGGGTAGGTTTTTAGGGTTTTCTTGTGGGTAAATAGGGAGAAATAGGTAAAAAGGTGTTTTGCGGGCCGTTTTGGGTTCGGCCCCGCAATTGGACAGTGACCGATGTCGGTCACTAGGCGACCGACATCGGTCACAGAAAATAGTTTGTATACATTGTTTGGTTACAGACCGGTGTCGGTCATAGGTCGACCGGCGTCGGCACATATAATTTACTTGGGGGGACCGATGGCGGTCGAGGGTGACCGGTACCGGTCAGCATGGGTAGGAGTTGTGGTTTTTGTTTGTTGTTAGAATTTTGTCGTGTTGTTTTGTTTGTTTGTTTGGGGGTGAAGGGGGAGGGGGTAGAGTTGATAGGAAACGTGATTGGGGTGGGGGGAAATGGGGTTGTTGGGGGGCTGGTTCGGGTAGGATAGATTAGGTGTTGGGTATGAAGTAGGAGGTGCTAAATTGGCGGGGGTATAATTAGATGGCTAGAGTAGATCGGGGTGGTTGGTAGGGTGTGAGATAAGTAAAGGGGATATCGTAGATGTATAGGGTAAGATAGGTGGGTGTAGATGTGTGTTGTAGAGTCGGGTTGTGGTTGGGTGGGTAAGTGGGTATAGAGAGTTAAGGTAGTTGTTATTGTAAAGGGTAGGCCTGATGAAGTGGGTTGTTTTTGCAGGCACGCCAGCAGCTCACGATGCGGGATCGGATGCCCCCTCTATTGAGGTGGATGCGGCCACATGTGTCCGCAGCGCAGTGGGCCATCATGTGAGAGGTTGGACTCGGCGGAGTCCAGTGGTATAGGGCTGTGGATAGGGACCACAGCCTGATGGTTGCCCTCATCGAGAGATGGGATCCGGCAACCAATGTCTTCCATCTCCCTACTGGAGAGATGACGATTACATTAGAGGATGTGTATCGCATCCTGAGACTGCCGATCGTAGGTGAGGCAGTGTTCCAGGTGGATGCGGAGACATCGATGGACAACATCCTGCATGTATTCGGGGATGCAGCCCCATTGATTACCTATCACAGCGCGAGCATTGCCTATGGCGACATGTATCGCGCACACCGACAGGAGACATGGCTTGCCGTGTTGATGATGATTGGTATCACCTGCTTCGCCCTCCCTGACTCAGAGGGAGGCCGCTTCCCATGGGCTTTGATGGGAGTTTTGCACGAGATGGTAGAGGAGCATACATGCTATGCCTGGGCACCAGTGTATCTGGTGCAGCTATACAGAGAGCTGTGGGGTTATTGCCGTATGAGGTGATTTGGTATTTGCTCGACATTTTTGTTACACTGCTGGGCGTACGAGCATATCATCTGTATATGACCAGTAGGGCTGCCCCAGCAGCCAGGGCCACAGATAGTATATAGATATGGATTTCAGAGGTGGTTGGGGGTCGTGGGCCAGCCACGAGTGGTGCTCGCAGGATGAGATGTGGCCTACTACCGTCATATGTTAGAGGGCTTGACCGCACTGGACATTATATGGAGGCCCTACAGAGGCCATCAGCCCCGAGGAGGAGCCCGAGCACAGATGCGCTGGATCCAGTATAGTTTCTGGATAGCTGGACGGAGGCCTGGGGAGTATGAGAGGATACCCCTAGAGAGGGTACGACGGCAGTTGGGCTTGCGACAGGATGAGCCACCTCCCTTCCCACAGTACCGGAGGGATGATGTAGAGGCCCCACTGCCTGCACCGTAGCCCGTTGACCCAGATTGGGTAGCAGAGAGACCGGCTGATGATACAGTGGATGATGCCGGAGTGACAGGTGCCTTTTTGGTTTGGTGGGCAGGTCAGAGAGCAGCTATGAGAGCACAGCCCGCACAGCCAGATTTGGCGACTGTGATAGCGGAGAGGGACCGGCTCTTAGGACAGGTGCAGTTATTACAGGGGTAGCTTACTGCTGCACAGGCACAGATTGGGGTGCTACAGGGGCAGTTAGCCCAGGCACAGGCTCAGGCACAGCCGCAGGCACCGGTACAGCCACAGGCACTGCCACAGGCACAGGCACCGCCGCAGGCACAGGTGCAGGTACAGGTACCGCCACAGGCACAGGGTGTACCGGCAGGGCAGGGGCCACTACTATTAGGAGTCGGGGGACCGGCCCCAGCAGCCATGGTGGCACGGGCCCGCTATATGGAGGCGAGAGCGGAGGCCCGGTACTATCAGGACGTGCTCGATGGTACTGGGGCTGACTATCAGCCATATGCGGCGCACAGAGCCGAGACATCCCGGAGCCAGAGATCCCAGGGGGCCGCAGCCACAGCCGGTGGGTCGGTGACAGGGAGGAGGCGAGAGCCAGCGCAGAGACCAGCAGGGGGAGGGGCCGAGGGTGGTGGAGAGAGCTGAGACATCCTGGGAGCAGAGATGGGTTTTTGATATTGGATATAGACACCGGTCTGCGAACCGGGTATGTATATAGAGGCCTGCGTGCCCACATATGATTTATTTATTCATTTTTGTTGTATATACCGGCCTGCGAGCCGAGTACATTTTGTATAGTTGATACCGGCCTGCGAGCTGAGTATATTTTTGATATGAGAGACCGGCCTGCGAGCCGAGTCGAGATTTTGACAGAGACAGCGGCCTGCGTGCCAGTTTTGTATTTTTTAGATCACAGAGGCCCCATGCAGGGCAAGTTGTATATTTTGACATTGATATATATATATATATATATATATGATGATTTTGATCCACATGGTGTGTATAATGATTTGATGTATATATTAAAATGTCTCATGTGTTTTGTCATGGTTTTTGAAATTTAATGTATATAGATGATGAGTTGGATCCACATGGTGTGATGTTTGATGTATATATTCAAATGTCTCATGTGTTTTGTCAATGGTTTTTGAAATTTAATGTATATAGATGATGAGTTGGATCCACATGGTGTGTATAATAATTGGTTTGATGTATATATTCAAATGTCTCATGTGTTTTGTCAATGGTTTTTGAAATTTAATGTATATAGATGATGTTGATGAAATTTTGATGATATGTATATGTGTTGATGGGATTCTGATGACAAATATTGATAATGATGTCATTATGCAGGGAAAAAGAGGCGGGCGCCACCAAAAATTTGCAAAAAATAAAGAAAATCCTAGGTTTAAGCAAAAGGAGACATATGACCGATATCGGTTAGCTAACCGACGTCGGTAGCTATATGACCGATACCGGTTAGGTAACCGATATCGGTTATGCTAAAACGAGCTTTTCTAAAAATAGAAAAGCATGGGTGGCAACTTAAGTTCTTATTTTTAGAGGCATGCAACAAGTTAAATACGAGAATGCGACGTTGTTTGACGACTGATACAGGTAATTGCATGGGAGAATTGAGTGATAAGGAGGAAAGAGACAGGTAAAGTGATTGTGGGCTGAGATTAAGAAGGCAGAAAGACAAGTTATATTGAAGAGGGTGGTGAACATGGCTGAACAAGGAGAAGCATCCAGTGGGCAGAGACGAGAGGGAAGACAGGTTCCACCTCAAACTGCTGCATCCCCAGAGGTACAATTTTTGGTTGTAATTCAATTCTTGCATGTTTTATGGATAGGATGAGAGAAGGTAAGTGGGTAGAGATAAAAAAAGAAAAGGTGATAGGCAAGGGTTTGGGATGGGGTGAGTGTTATGGGGTAAGTAAGCAGGGATTTCGGGTATGTTTGTAGGTACAGAGAGGGGTAAACGAGCAAATAATTATCATAAGTTGTGTTTGCAAGCAGGCTGTATAGGATTGACAGTGACCGATATCATTTAGAGATAACCGGTATCGGTTAGGTAACCGGTATCGGTTATCTATAACCGATATCGGTTACTGTATGAAATTCCAGAATGTGAGAAAAAACACTTGGGGATTTGATTTATTGAATGGTTGTGTGTTGTTTTGATGTATGCAGGCAGAGGCAGGGCTGAGGATGAATGATAGTGTGCCAGCTTTGTTGTCACGAGTCCGAGCGGATGTAACACCAGCTGAATGGGCATTGATAAACCATGTGGGGTTAAGTGGAATCCGCTATTATTCACGAATCGCACGCAATCATGCTATGTTGCAGGCGTTGATTGAGAGATGGAATCCAGAAAAGAATACCTTCTATCTGCCAACAGGGGAGATGACAGTGACGTTGGAAGATGTGTTTAGAATTTTGAGGCTCCCAATTACAGGAAGACCAGTGTATCAGGCGGGGCCTAGCGCGGCGCGGGGAGTGATAACAACAGTATTTGGTTCAGCTGCACGAGATTTGACACAGCGAGGTTTGACATTCACTTATGGTATAATGTATGCAGCACACCCTGAGGCAACAAGGTTGGCAGTGGTATTAATGATAGCGGTGGGGTATTATGCATTACCGAGGGTGGATGGGGGAAGATTTCCAAAAGCATTGATGTGTATTATTTGGGAAATGATAGAAAGGAGCGTGACTTTCGCATGGGCACCCGCATATCTGGCGGAGCTATACAGGGGTTTATGGGCCTGCAGGTGAAATCACAGGACGACACTGGATTGTGCATACTTATTACATTGTTGGGCCTATGAGCACATTGTGTGTGTGCGACCAATAGGCCGACCAATCCAGGAAAGAGAGACAGGAGTGCAGAGGTTGGGATTCAGACGATGGGTCCAGACCGAACAAGAGGTGAGATCCCAGGCCGTGACAGATGACATCGAGTATTATAGGCAGGTGTGGGAGATGGTGATGATTGCGGATATCCGTTGGAGGCCTTACGGAAACTATATGGTGACAGAAAACATAGCTGAGGATTTGAGGGGTGTAGAGCGATTGAGGTGGATCGCGGGGCACAGGCCAGGTGAGTACGAGAGGATTCCTCTAGATCGCGTGCGGCGACAATTTGGATTTGTTCAGGATATACCCATGGCTTATAGACCATACATGAGGATCGACGCCGAGGCATCATTCTCACCTCCCCGGCCCGACACCTCCAGAAGGACCAGAAGAGATAGCAGCCGATCGCAGGGTAATGGATGCAGGAGCGACAGAGGCTTATAGATTATGGTGGGTAGCAGAGCTACGAGGTTTACGTGAGAGGGCCAATCATCTAGACATAGCTGTGATTACAGCAGAGAGAGATCACCTGCAGGGTTTAGTTTACCAGCTTCAAACGCGGGTGAATGAGACAACGGGATTGTTAGCGGTTGCGCAGTCACGAGTGGAGAGACTAGAGGTGAGATTCTGCCACGCGAGAGGGCGTATTCATATGTTACAGGAGAGATTGGCAGATCAGTGGGAGGAACCAATAGCAGTGGCACCTTTGAGGATGGAGAGGCCAGGTGAGCGGCGATCGACGATCTAGTTCGGGATGAGGCGCAAGGGTCTAAGTGAATTTCATAGGGGTAGAAGAATAAATAAGGATGCTGACCTGCGCGTCGATGATAGAGAAGATGTATTTGTTTAACATCTAAATAAAACTGAATATGTATGTTGATTTGAGTTATGATAATAATAAGAATGGTTGTGTTTTGAATGTTTTGTTTTGAAAAAGGATAAAGATGAATGTGATCAAATAGAAATACACAAAAAATATTTATATTTACAACACATGATAGGTTATGGTAGGGGATGGTCGAGCTAACCTTGGGAGACCCCATGTCTCCTAAGTGCTGCCTACATAGCCCATTGCACAAAGCAAGGAGGGGCCTCAGACCGATGTAGTTCTCCCTTAGGACCAGGGAGAGGTGAATTCAGGCAATTTGGTTGTGGTTAGGCAATTTGTTGGTTGGTAAAAATATTGATATTGGTAGGGTAATGTTGTTGGTGTTGGTAAGGGATTGACGTTGTTGGTGTAGGTATAGGTGAAGCGAAAGTTTGCTTACCCAAGTAGTAGGGAACCGTGTCCTAATTAAGGTCAACACATAATCCTAGATTCGAGTAAAAAGAGGCAAAAGTGTCCCGTAGTTGAGAAGAGCTAAACAAACCACATATTAACGTAGGATGAGCTTGAATCCCTAGGTACCTTGCATATGCGAGAAGTCGATAGGTGAAAAGAGTTGTATAATCACAATATATCGGATATACGTCACGTCCCTTGAGTTTTGTTGCTTTGACGAATGGTGAGGTGAGGTGGCTGGTAGAGCTGGGGCGCAGAGAATTTGTTATAAGGTGATTATGCTGACAAAAGAGAACCAAACCTAAATAGACAAGTCCATGACTCAAAAGTGCTTTTGAATACTGCTTTTATTTTTCTGGATATAGACTGATCGATGCGGGAAGTCTACATGGGATATGTATTTTGTTGTTCTTGAGGTCTTCACGAAGCTGATCAATGCGAGAAGCTTCTGATAAAGGCTGACTTTGTATAGCTGTCCTTCAAGGGAGCAGTCTATTTATAGTAGCAGATGCGGCTTTTGTGTATAGCTGTCCTTCGGGGGAGCAGTCTATTTATAATAGCAGAAGTGGCTTTGCACATAGTTGTCCTTCGAGGGAGCAGTCTATGTATAACTTAGAGGTCTTAGATGTCCGTTTGGCATGAAGCATCTAGTTTTGTAGGAAGTTTGACTCAAGAATATCCCATAAGTGTATAATTGAGAACATGTTATTTTGATACTTTTAAGTCATGGACCAGACTAAAAAGGGGAAGGCATCTGTAAGAAGAGGTGATGACCAAACCACGTGAGCTTGATTCTATTTTGAGATGCATGAAACAAAGTGTATGAGGTGGTAAATGAGCTCAAGGGACGAGCGCAAGGTAGATAAGAAGTGATATAACACTAAATTCAACAGTAGAATGGCCGAAGATGCAAGGCATTAAGGGGTTCAGGCTCAGGTTTACCATTAAGCGAAGCTAAACGATAAGTGCCTGATCCGTAAGTGTGAGTGATAATGTAAGGCCCAATCCAATTTGGAGCAAATTTGCCACGTTTTCTCTTTTCTAGTTTGGTTACATGTTGATTCTCTTTGAGGACAAGATCACCAACCTTAAAGGTACGCTCATGAAGTCGCTTATCATAAGCACGCTTGATGCGCTTTTGATAGATTTGAAGGTGGTCAAGAGCTGTAAGACGACGCTCGTCAAGAAGCTCCAATTGGGCTAACCGCTCTTGGCGGAAATCATCATTGGTGAGAATATCCTGAAGAGATATTCTTAGGGAGGGTATTTGTATTTCGAGAGGCAAGACAGCCTCGGTACCATATACCAAAGAAAATGGGGTGGCATTAGTGGAGGTACGAATGCTGGTACGATAAGCCCAAAGGGCAAAGGGGATGTGATCAGGCCAATTTTTTCCAGAATCGTTAACGACTTTCATGAGAATTTTGGTCAGGGTTTTGTTAGAAGATTCAGCTTGACCATTTGCTTGTGGATAGTAAGGTGATGAGAAGCTAAGTTTGATACCAAAGTTGTCACAAAGGTCTTGTAACAACTTATTTTTGAAAGATTTTCCATTATCTGTTATCAGGCGATGAGGAACACCAAAACGACAGATAATGTGATGGTTAATGAATTCTACAATTTTTTCTTTTTTGGTTGAAATGAGTGGAATGGCCTCCACCCATTTAGTGTAATATTCGGTTGCTGTGATTATCCAATGGTGACGTTGCGAAGAGGGCGGGTGAATCTCACCAATAAGGTCTAAACCCCATTGTGAGAAAGGCCAAAGATCTCGTGCGACCTGTAGCGGATGGCTAGGAGTATGTTGAAGGTTGGCATGTTGTTGACACATAACACAACGCTTAACATATTCGTAGCAGTCGTTATTAAGAGTAGGCCAATAATAGCCTAGGCGAAGGATCCGTTTGGCCATGGCAAGGCCACTAAAATGTCCACCACAAATACCGTCATGGACTTGTTGGATGGTATAGGTAACCTCCGCGCCGGTTAGACATCGAAGGAGGATGCCATCAAAGCCACGTTTATAGAGGAGTCCCCCCATGATGACATAACGAGAAACACTTTTAAGAAAAGCACGTTTGCCGTTACTAGTAAGGTCAGGTGGGAGAACAGAGGTTGTAAGGTAGTCGTGAAATTGGTGATACCAGGTATCCTGCGAATTAGCAGACACATTATTTATCATACAAACATCCGGGGCTGAGTAAGATGGGGCAAAGAGTTGTTGGACCAAGACAAATATGTCAGAGTCGGTTGGTGAGGCAGGAATTTGCGAGGCTAAGCAAGCCATAGTATCCACAAATTTATTAGTAGAGCGGGGAATGGTTTGGATAGAATAATGAGTAAATAAGGTCAAAAGTGAATCCACGTAATGTTTGTACTTTTGAAGTTCCTCATTTTTACATTGGTAGATGCCCATAACTTGATTGACAACCAGTTGAGAGTCCCGAAAATGTTAATAGATTTTACACCTAAGTGTAACGCAACCTGGAGACCCAAAACAAGGGCCTCGTATTCCGCTGTATTATTAGTGCAGGGGAAATCGAGCCAGAATGAAAGAGGCATAGGTTCAGTGTCCAGAGGAATGAGAACAACACCGGCCCCTCCTCACGCTGGCATTTGGATCCATCGAAGAAGAGGGTCATTGGATACGACTCCTCACTGAGTGAAAGAGTGGCAATGAGTTCGTCAGGGAAAGTAAAATTAGTAAACTACTCCCCAGGTAAAGGGGCTTCCGTGAGTTGGTCTGCGATAGTTTGTCCTTTGATTGATTTCTGGTGTACAAACTCAAGGTCGAGATCGGCGAGGAGCATAAGCCATCGGGTGATGCGTTGGTTTAGATGAGGTTTGGCATACATATAATGAATGGGGTCCGCGTTGGTGATGACAAAAGTTTTGTGATTCAGGAGGTAGTGTCGGAGTTTGGTGGCCACGAATGATAGGGCTAGGCACAACTTTTCTGCATGTGTATACCTAGTCTCGTAATCCACCAGAGTACGACTTATGTAATAAACGGCTTGTTCTCGATGCTCGGAGTCACGATGTGCGAGCATGGCTCCTACAGCATGGTCGGTGGCGGAAAGGTAAAGGTAGAAAGGGCGATCGTCCTGAGGTGGGATAAGCACGGGTGGCTGCAAGAGATAGGCTTTAAGAGCCTCAAAGGCTTGGTGGCACTCTTCGCTCCATTGAAAGACAATGTCCTTTTTAAGGAGATGATGGAAAGGTTGACATCGATCCGAGAGTTGTGAGATGAAACGCCAGATAGATTGGAGTTTGCCCTGCAAACTACGCAATTGTTTGAGGTTAGTGGGTGGGGGCATTTCTAGGATAGCTTTGACTTTAGCTGGATCGACCTCGATGCCACGCAAAGAGACAATAAAACCAAGGAGTTTTCCCGAAAGGACACCAAAGACACATTTCTTTGGTTGAAGACGAACACAGTATTGTAACAGGTGATCGAAAATAATGGTTAAAACATCGAGATGTTCACTGCGATGTTTAGATTTGCCAAGAAGATCATCAACATAATCCTCAAGGATAGTGTGCATAATGTCATGAAAAATGTAAGTCATAGCCCGCTGATAGGTCGCACCAGCATTCTTAAGGCCGAACGGCATGACACGATAGCAGAAGGTTCCCCAAGGAGTTATGAAGGTGGTTTTATGTTGATCGGCCGGGGCTACCAAAATTTGATTGTATCCCGAGAAGCCATCCATGAGAGAAAGCATCTCATGGCCCGCAGTGAGATCAACAAGTTGATCAATACTTGGTAGGGGGAAGTCATCCTTTGGGCAAGTGAGGTTAAGGTCCCAGAAATCCGTACATATCTGAAGTCCCCCCGTTGCTTTAGTAACAGGTACGATGTTAGAAATCCATTGAGGATAGTCAATAGGTAAGATGAAGGAAACAGAAAGGAGTCGTTGAAGCTCTTCTTTGACCAAGAGGGCAATGCGTGGATGCATTTTTCTCAGTTTCTGTTTAACTGGTTTGGAATCAGGTTTCAGGGTAATGTTATGGACAGCAATGTCAGGATCAATTCCTGGCATGTCAGCGTAGGACCAAGCGAAAGCTTGGTTGCGGGCACGGAGGAAGGTAGTGAAGGCAGTTTGTTCTGATGCGTTAAGAGATTGTCCGATCTTCACAATGTGAGGATCATCCTCTGTGTGGATGTTGATTTCTATAGTCGACTCATTCAACATGGTTTGAGTTTCAGATGGTAAGGCGCGTTGAATATAAGAGTCGTCCGCACCAAGGTAAGTGAGAATGGAGTCGTCATCCTGGCACTCAACAACATTAATTGAAGGCGAGTCCTCTTCGATCATGTCTGGATACAGAAGGGGAAGAGAAGATGGGTCTTCATTATCACGTTGATAAGTGAGAGGACCCAGGAAGATAGTGTTTATGAAAAAAAAAAGTTAGGAGGGATGGATTCAGGGTCTATCGACTCTGTGGGTGACGATGGCAAAATGGGTGATGATGGTTCGGAAGGAGTGACTTTGTCATCTTCCTGGATACAACGGATATGCGGTGTCTTTGGTGTAGGTGGTTCAGAGAATCCAAGACCACGACGATCTTTGTGTTTGCGTGTAGTTACAGGAATGATCGTATGTCGGCCTTGTTCATAAAGACCGAAACCGAAGCCCTTCCAAGCACAGCGCGTCAAGAAGGTGAGGGCGAAGCGACGATTAGTTAGATATTGAAAATCAGATTGGAAGGGAACCACACCAAGGGGAGGTTCAGGGGTGACAGAGGATGTATCGACACCCCCATATGTTAGGTTGGTGTGGCAATTAGGTGGTCCGTAGGAGATTACTTCCCCCACACGACGGTCATAGGTAGGATGCGCATGTAACTGTCCATACTCCTGTGGGGTATGGAAAGTGCTAACGTTATATAGGCGATACTCCCCCAGCGTAAGGCATTGAAAAACATCTACTAAGGGATCTGAGGTGGGGATGTTGTCCGCGGGAAAGGAAGTGGTATTTGCGGCGGCGGTTTCATTGGTTGAAGGTGTAGGTGTGGTTGAGATGGATGGTTGAGGTGTGGTTGAAGTGGATGGTTGGGTTGGATGAATGGGTGTCTTGACTGGTACAAGCACATCATTAGGGCGATATAACATATTGCAGGTTTTGAAGGGGGGAGCGTCAACTTTTACGGTGTAGGACTTCCCCTCATACTTGAATTTTATGCATCTATGTAAGGTGGAGGGAACGCATCCCATAGCCCGGATCCAAGGGCGGCCTAACAACATGTTGTATTGGAATTCTCCCTCAAGGACATAGAAGAGTTCAGGTAAGGTACGTGGCCCTACACGAATGTTAAGGATCACGGTGCCTAAGGTAGAAGTAATAGCATCATTGAATGAACGCAACATGGTGGGGTTGGCACACATGCAGCTAGAAGGGATATTCATTTGTTGGAAGGCTTTGGAAGAGATGATATTTAGGCTAGCACCCCCGTCAATCATAACACGACGTACTCGGATGTCCCGGACGTAAGCTGAGATGAAAAGAGCGGGGTCAGGATCTTCTGCACCAAATTCAACAATTTCATCTTCGGAGAAACTGACAGCAGCGGCTTGCTGTACAGAGACAGAAGTGGTTGGGGAGATAGGTTGTTTGGTGAGAGAAGCAACGTGATTGGGTGTTAAAATGGAGGCAACGGGAAAGGTTTCGTTAGGTAGGACCTCTATCCCTTGAAGGATTTCAATGAGAGCTTGTCGATGAGATTCAGAGGTTTGAATGAGATCATACAATGTCATTTTTACAGGTGATTGGTGAAGTTGTTTGATCATGGTATGGTGGGCCACTCCATCAGAGACGGGGTAGGCAGGTCCACGAATAACCACTTTAGGTGGTGGTGCGATCGGGATGGCAGACGGAGAAAGAGAGGCCGCAGGTGTGCTTTCTTTAGCTTTCCCATTGGTTTTATGCCCTCGAGTAGCAATGCTAATCATGTTGATCTCGTGAACACGAGAGGAGGAAGATGGTAGGGACTAGTCATTGTCTTCGAGAGGTGGGGTTGCAATAATGATATTTCTTGGTGAGGTGAGGACAGGCGGTATAGGAGAGGGGATTGAAGCTAAAGGTTTCTCCCTTCGTAAGTTGTCTTTCTTAACCTTTCTATCCGAGAGAGGTGACTGACGAAGGATGGCTTTCAAAGCTTTACATCCCTCTACATCATGTCCTGGTGTGCGGTGGTAAGCGCAGATTTTAGACTCATCATAACCTATAGGTCGAGGTTTAGATGGATCATAGGGTCTAAGTGGGGGTAGGGAAATGGTCGCATTCTCCACCAACATATCAAGGATCTTGGCGTAAGATCCTTTGAGTGGGTCAAAGTCAGAGGAAGATGAGGCTATTGATTGGGTGGGTTTTGGTAATGTTTGGGTATGGTTGGTTCATACGGGTGGTGGCTTAGACAAGGGGTTTTGATAATTGGATTTAACTAAACGTGGCTTCTTCGGCACAGAAGTTATGTTTAGCTGGTCAGATGACGTGGTAGCAGAAAACAACCACGGAGAAAGAGGAGTGACAACAAACAAATCCTTTGATGATGGAGTTTGTTTAGGGTTGATAGGTGGACAGGATACTTGGGGTGACGGTGTTGATACACCCATGGATCTCTGTATGGGTGTAGAAGGCGCAGGTCATTTTAAAGAAAACGCAGGAGGTATGATGTATTGAGGCAAGGTGGAGGGGTGAGGTCCCAATATAGAAGGTAGGTGTGACGGTGAGGGTTTTAGTTGTGACAGAGGCATAGATTGGACTTGAGGAGATTGGGTTTGTCTCCTAGGTGGATGGACGACTTTATTTTTGGATAAATCTAAGCATTTAGGTGGGTGTGTTAAGCTGGGTATTGGTGAAGTCCCAAGCATAGGGGGAGGTTTGGTTAGGTTAATAGAGGTGGATGAGGTATCTGGTAGAGATGAGGGGGGTGAGGATGAGGACATAGGTGTTTTGAGCTTTTGTAAACACTTCGGGTATATGGTAGAGGTGTCTGGATCGGTCATCTGCATTTGAGTAGAGCATGGTGTACTCAAACGCTCCCATAGGACTCGTCTATCTTCTGAGGGATGACAATCTTCACGTGTGAATAGGAAATTTTGTATGGAAGAGAGGTGGGTTGTGATTCCGGTCCACTGTGGGTGTGATACAGGGGGTAAATGAGGCACTGTATTAATGGGCGTTAAGAGGTCAACCGGTCGCTGAAAATATTTAGGCGATGAAGAACTAATAGGTAGGAGGGCATGTTTGAGAGGATCCGTCATGATTAAAGAATTTGGTGATGTTGGTTCGAGAGGTGTCTCTTCTAAGGATGACAGAAAAAGTGACGAGCCTTCCTCTTGTACAGCAAGAGTGGTAGAAGGAGATGTTTGGGAAATAGATAAGTTAGATAACATCCGCTCACAGTCTTGCAGGGATGTGGTGTAAGAAGGCTCATCTGTGAGAAGAGAACTCTGGGTGGTTAATTCCTTTATGGGTAAAGGAATGGTAAGGTTATCGTTTTGTCTTGATGGGGGTGGAGGGGGTTCGGATCCCTGCGTTAGTGAAGAGGCTCGATTCAGAATTTCCTCGATAGGAGCTTTTGGTTGGGAGTCGAAGACCGCATGGATTTCATGAACACTCTCCTCGGCTAAGATATCTTGGTTTATGTTACTGTTAGATGAGTGGTTTGGGAATGGTTTGTTGAAGATTTTCAAATTTCGGTTAGCAGGGGCATTAGGATTATCGAGGGTTATATCCCCTGCATCAACCATTTCCTGCACTATGTTTTTCAACATCTTGCAGTTTTCGTGACTGTGTCCCTTCACGTGGTGGAAGTTACAGAAGTCATTTTCTTTGTACCAAGAAGGTATAGCGTGGGTGGAATCAAACCTGGAGTGAGGTTTAACAGGAGGTAAGGTGATAGCTCCTGCTTTGAGCAATTTTTCCAAAATGACACCATAAGTTTCTCCCAAGGGAGTGTAATTGATGGGCTCGGCTTTATACTTATAGGTGGTTTTTGGCGGGGTATTAGATGGTGCTTGGGATTTGACCATCACTGCGTGTACAACTCCTTTTGATTTCGAAGCAGTCGATGCATGAGAATTGGTGGTGTTGGGTTTGTTGGTGGAGTCTTGGGTTTGGAAATTAGGGTTTTTGTTGCGCAACCGCAATTTCTCTTCCTCTAAGGCTCGAATCTCTAGTTTCCGAGCCATAGTAAAGGCCTCATCAAAGGTGCGGAAAGTTTGAATTTGGAGGGTAGGAGAAATGTGCTTAGCGCAGGCCCGCGTAAAGAGTTTGATAAGTTCGGCCTGAGGCAAGGCATAAGTAAGTTGGTTGATAAGGCCCCGCCATCGTCCAACGAAATCTGCGATAGATTCGTCTTCAAATTGTCGGATGGCATAGAGGTCAGTGATAGATACTTTCTTGGCAATGTTAATGGAGAAATGATCCAAGAAAGATTGGGCTAATTGGTTAAAAGAGAAGATTGAGTGCTGGGTTAAAGCACTGTACCACTCCAAGGAGGGTCCTGATAAGGACATGGGAAAGGTGTGGAGTAGTAAGGCATCGTCATGAGCAATCAGATAGCAGGCATGTCTAAATGATCGCAAGTGTTGTTGAGGATCCTCCTTACTATTAAAATGAGTAAATTTTGGTAATTCCCATTGAGGAGGATATGAATGAAGGGGGACAGAAGGATGAATAGGCTCCTGAACAAACTTGCTCGTATGTCAGGGTGCTACAGCTTCCTGAAACAGAAGCCTCCAGATTTTGCATCTTGTCCATCATTTGTTTGATTAAATCAGTGGTTGGATGAGATGATGGTGCGGTTGTTGTAAACGGAGGAGGATTGGGCCAAGGGCCACCACTAGACAATGGTGGGGTTAAATGTTGATAAGGTATTGAGGATGAATATGTTGAGGAAGACCGAATAAGGATGTCCTATATAAGATGTTGAAGCCACCGGATAAGTGTGTGGAAATGAAAAGGTGGGCGGAGCTTGAGAAGGAAAGCTCGTGTGGATAGGTGGCAGAGAGCAAGTTATGAAAGGGGCAGTCTGCGAGAGAGACGAGGTAGGAGGAGTTGGCGGTAATGATATGTGGGGCCCCAGATTAACCAAAGGAAAGCCAATCTGTGCCGTATGAACCTCCTAAAGTCACTGAGTCGGGAGACGGAGCTAAGGATGAAGAGGGTAAGGCGGAGTTATTAGGTGGGGAAGGAGCTAAGTGAGCCGCTATACTAATAGGCATACCAACAAGGAGTTGACCATCGGGTGTACGGTCAGGGGTATGAGACAAATAGTACTGTACAGTGCTAGGATTAGCATCCAAAAATTTCACAAATTCCTTATCTCCTACAGGGATTTTGGGAACCTCACTGGTGTCCGTAGGATTCCCCATAGGATGTGAAGGGGGTGATTCAGGAAAAGGCATGGAACAGGCATGTGAAACCATGGCTGTAGCTTGTTTCTGAGTGATAACAACCATGGAAAAGAGTACACAGTAGGGATTCAATCTATCAGGGATAGAAACAACCACAAAATGTTGGAATTGGTAGGTTGCTGGTTTGTCGGGAACTGTGAAAGACAGTAACCGATATCGGTCAAGTAACCGATGTCGGTCAGACTTTAGCCAGTGTCGGTAAGTTAACTGATGTCGGTAGAATAGGACTGGTGTAAGAAGCTATAAGAAGTTGCTGATTTGGGGTTAACGATGCCTAGTATACCTACCAAACTATTCTGAAGTGATTACTGAAACAGTGTATGACAGAGAAACAGAACTAAAAACAAGCAAGATGCACAGGAAAATCAAGAGACTAACCCTAGGATTAGTTTTAATTATTGTGGGCTTATGCCTTAGACGCAAGATGATGTCAATCCTAAACAAAAGACCTAAGGGAGATGTCAAGTTTGTTTTCTCTTATAAGGTTACCTCAATCGGGCGGAGGAATACCGCAGAAAAAAGGGGGGATGTTTGAGCTGTTGTGTTGATTATGATGTGATTCGGTATGTGTTGTGCAGTGAAAGTAAGATTAATTTCTCATCAATACCATGGATATCACCCCCACGTGTACGACCTGTTACTTAACCTATGTTCACTAGAATTGAAAACAGCAAGCAAGAATGTGATGCACGTGTTTTAAACCCAAATCGAAAATGATATTCGATGAAGCAAAGGAGATGACTTTCACTAATGCAAAGATGTGAAAGAAAGAAAAATTCTTTTACCAAAATGAGAAAAATATTTTGTGAATATTTAGCAGAAACAAATAGCAAGTATGCTCCCTATATGAAAGCAAGCAAGAAAGAAAGAAACCCGAAATGGGTCCCACCGGGCGTGACAAAATGTTTCACACAGAATGTTTCCGTTCCTAGAATAGAGTTGCTTCTATCCTTTCATTCTCTTGAGAAACAGATAAGGGTTAGGGCTAGGAGGAATACCTGTTGAATGTTGAGAGGGTGTGTGTACTGTAGAGAGAGATCAGATCGATTGCGAAGAACTCCTTTTTGTCTAGGAAGGACTACCTGCAAGTAAGAATACAAGACCACCAGATTTTAGTTAGACAATAAATGAGGGAACTGCCTTGGGCCTAGGAAATATTGGACTTCCTTTCGAAGGTGGTCAGTTCCCTCTTAATACGAATTAACACAAATTCTAACAAAGAAATTATTGCAAAATTACAATTTAATTACCTTGTTAAAAAGCACTAGAGGAAAGGCTGGTTTTGGTTTGAGTCACAGTGACCGATGCCGGTCACTGTATAACATCGGTACCGGTTGCTGATAACCGATATCGGTAGGGGCAGTGATTTAGGGGCTTTTAATAAAGGTTGGCTATAAGGCGGCTATGGTGTTTATAAGGTTGGAAAATGATTAGGGATAGGTAATGGGGTGATGGATAAGACTCAGAGAGTGTGGGGGATGTTCTTGGGGCAATGTAAGGGTAGAGGAATGACAATTAGATGCAGGGGCTACCGGGTAGTAGATCTATGAGTGAACTTATAATTACTATGCATTCAGAAGTTCAAGAAATGTTATTTAAAAACGTACAAGACACTACTTACTAGTTCCTGATGAAGATACTGGTCCAAGGACTGTGATGACGAAGGCAGGGCTCAGGTGGGATGATCCGACAATCAAAAGTGAGCTATCTTCTCTCCCAATGCTTGGATGAGTGTCATTGGGCTCTGGTTACTCAGTTGCAGTCTTGGGCTCGATGTCCTTCTCTGCAAACTCTTCTCTTTTCTTCACTTGTCTCTGCTCTGCCAAGTGAATTCCAGATCCTTCAAATGAATTCCAGATCCTTTGTTTTTGGTTGGGGGAGGTCATTTATAGGGAACTGATGGCGGTTACGTAACCTACGGCGGTCGAGTAGGAACCAATGTCGGTTAAGTCAAAGTGGGCTATTTTTAGTAAAATAGCCAACTTTCCCTCCTTTTCTCCCGAGGGATTAGTTGTGGGCTTGGTCAAGTCATGATTAGGTTGGTTTTGGTGTGGGTGAGGAGTAATTAGTCATGGGTGTGGATGTAGACCAAGTTATAGGTCTTAATTAGGTTAGTTTAGGGTTAGGGCTAGGTCATGATGAGGTGGCGAAATGAGGTGACAGGTTTGGAGATGTGGATTTATTAATTATAAGGTAATTAATAAATAATTGTGTAAGGTTTAGGTGGTGAGGTTAGGTTGTGAAATGAGATGTGGGGCACAGGGTGTCGTAAGACACAATGCAAATTGGGTGTTTTTATCCACTATGTATTGTTACACATCATAGAAAGTAACTCGTCTCTACCAAAAAAATTTTTTGTTGTCCTCAACACATGGCTGATCAAGAGTATTTCTACCTTTTGTTCACCTTCTCATGTGGTTTTCTCTATCAAGACACGTGCCCAGGTCAGCCGTTTTTACACTCAACCCACACTCAAGCTCTAGCACGTTCCCAACAGCTCAGCCGTTTTGGCATTTTTGGCATTTTTGGTGTTTTTTGGGGTCTTCAGTTTGATCTTCCAACTCTCCAGCATGTGGATAATGGCCACTTTAGAGACCTACAGCTCTAGGTGGTTTCCTTGCACCACGTAGACACCACGACAATGCTTACAGACTTATGCCCTTCTCTGCGAAAAAAAATGCTTTTTAACTGCAAGTTGGAAAATAGTTTGACTCCTCATTTAGTTTTCTAAACATGGGCCCCACACTCCTTATCACCTTCTTTTTGATGTTTTAGGGTGTTAAAAAAACAAAACATTTATTCCTCATGGCATGTAATTGATTTTTAGGTTGTAATTTTGCTTGATTTATGTCCTTCATTCAAGCGTCGAAGATGGAGGGCGAGGTCCGGGGTTGGCAGGAGGCTAACCCCACACTCGCAATCGATACAAAACCCTATTAAAATTCCATGCCATTTCCAATGAGTACCCACATGATACCCTTTGCACCCATCTCGTGTACTTTTTAATGTGTTTGCAGCATCTAGTGTATTTTTCCATCAGCTGCGGGAATTGTTTTAATGCTATAACTTTTGATTCGCTACTCATTTTTTAGCGCTTCTTTAGTCAAAGTTTCATGATTTTTCACACTTTATGTGATAGAATTTCCAATTTTGTAAAATAACTAATTTTATAAAGTGCCACATTCTGGGGGGGTTGATTGTACTCTTGGGCCTACATACGCAGACGCATTATTGGCCGAGTTTGATGTCTTGCTTTCGTGCACCCTTGCATCCTACATTTTTTTCATCATGGAGAGTGCTCTTTCTAGACGTGAGTGTCATAGGATCACCTTACATCCTCCACCACTTTTCACTAGGAGAGAGACCTATTCAGCTTGGTGTGCTTCCATGGAACATTACTTTGCCCACGAGGGTCTTTTACCCTTCTTGATTGGGCTAGTTCCTGCACCCACTGATCATTGTCATCTAGATGACTTCCTCGACAGTTTTGACCATGTCTTTCGTCACATGATGATGCATGTCTCTCGTTCTCTCTGGTTTCACGTGGTAGACTCATATCTACCTCATCGTGTTTGGAGCATTCTTCAATCCCTCTATGGAGACCCTTCACATATTACCACCGTTGTTATTGCTGCTGATTCAGTTGTCTCCTCCATTTCTTCGTGTGATGATAGTTCCACTGACATAGGCTCGCTTGGTTCTACTTCTGATGATGAAGATTGTGCATCTAGTTTTGATGTCGAGAGTACTACAAAGGACTCTTCTCCTCTTTCTCTCACTATTCCAGACATTGTTATCACCCCCCACATCTCATCAAATATCAAGCAGTCTCATACTCAATCTCACACCATCATTACACCATCCTCCTTTCCACCTCCAGTGTGCGAGGCCCACTTCACTCCTCTACCTTCATTGGATGACTCATACCTATCTGACATCACTCTTTTGTTTGTTGAGCCCCCCTCATTGGGACGAGTATTTGCTTGACCTTAGTCTTCTTTTTGCAGAGTCTACTTGTGATGCACTATAGGTCCCTCATCCATCTACAAGTGTTTCAGAGGAGTTCATCATCTCTGTTGTTGGGAGTGCCCCTTCCGGGAATCATGTCACTTCCACATTTTTAGAGACCTTCATTGATCCACCCTCAGTTTTGGATCCCTTTTTTGTTGTGGAGGTTTTTTTTTTCCCTTCACATCACTTAGACATCCTTTCTGGGGGTTTTCCTCTTCACTCTGATAGTTCTACGCACATGGCATTTACCTTTGGTTTGTTGGCACTCACTCGCTAGACCTATGTCACACTTCTATACACCAGACTTAGAGTTCTTCATGTTGATTCCTTCAGTTTCCTTTGTGGAGTGGGCGTACTTCCAGCACATCATTTATGTCCTTCCTAAGGGCATGCATAGTTCATTGTGGGTGGATCTTCTTCAGCCCAGAGGTAGAGGATCTCATCATCGACATTCTTCTGGGAGACTTCCTAGAGCTGCAGAGTTCAAATTCATCCATGGCATCTTCTGCATTCCTCTCATTTCCCTCTTCTTCTCTCTTATTCTTCTTTCAAAGATATTTCCTCTTTGTACATGGGTACCCTTTCAGGCTCGTCTATGGCCAGGACCCATATTTGGCATATTTCTTAGATTAGAGAGTGTGTTGTTCTCTTGTGGTGGATGTTTTTCCCACTGGGTTTTCCTTCACTACTTGGGACTTCTTTCTTGTACATGGGTACCTCATCAGGCTTTGTGCTGGGACCCATTTCTCATTTCTGACTTGCCACCTCATCCTAAGTTATGATGAAGGGGGGTGTTTGTGTGTGTTCTTTTTCACATCATCAGGTGAGTCATCTCACTTAGGTGAGATCATAGGTCCACGTGTCATTTAGGGGTCATTATGAGATTCCCTTACGTGTCAGTGCGTTAGCACGTCAGGGCGTCAGTGCATCAGTGCGTCAGCATGTCAGTGCGTCATATGCATCATTGGGAGTTACACTTCTATTCTAGGAATGTAACTCCCTCTCTACTCGATTTGTCATGATTGCAGCACTAGGGGTTACTCAGCACCTCCTATATGTACACTTCTTTTGATCTTTTTATGGCTTAACCAGGTTCTGCCCATTTGTTGAATATTTGCATGCACATTCGGTTGATGTTCGCTCCTCCCGAGATCTCTTCACACTACCATTCGCACGTCCGTTGATGTGCATATCATCCCTCGTGATCCTCTCTTTTGGGTTTTCAAACCCTCTTTCACTCTAAATTCATAGCTTATGTTCCCCATACCATGGTTAAGGATATCCTAATAGAGATGGAAATTTCAAGTAAAAGATTTCGATGGGAAAATATATTTCAGGAATATGATATGGACATCCAAACTATAAAATTGGTCAGAGGATTGGACCTAGCAAATATAATGGCAGAAAGCAACCTGACAATAGTTTAGATAAATGAGGTTGAAGAATAAAGATTGAATATTCTTGAGAAAGTGACAAATTTTGAATGGTACAAGGATATTATTTTTTATCTCAAACATCTACAGTGCCCTGAGTATTTAAGCAGCAATCAAAAGAGAGCACTTAAGTTAGCCTTCCAGAAGTACATCATCACTTATTATGGGTTAGCTTGGAAGAACCCTGAGGGAGTTTTTTTGAGATGTATCACTGAGGATGAAGCCCCAAAAATAATTGATGATTTCCATGGAGGAGTTTTTGGAGGGAATTTTTTTGAAAAAGTCACAACTCATAAAATCTTAAGGGCTAGTTACTGGTGACCAACTCTTGTTAAAGATACAACTCTGATGGTAAGAAAGTGTGAGAGTTGTCAACATTTTTTAGGAAGATTAAAAGCTTAAAGCTCCCTCACTTTGCATCCTATATCAATTGAAGCCCCATTTAAATAGTGAAGAATGGACTTCATTGGTGAGATTTTATATTCTTCAAGTGCAAGCCACAAGTGGATATTAGTGGCCACTGATTACTTCACCAAGTGGGTGGAGGAAATCCTTACTAAGAAAGCTACCCACCAAATTGTTATGGACTTCATTTTGAATCATATAATTCACAGGTTTGGAGTGCCTACTAAGATAGTTGCTGACAATGCTATGAGTTTTCGAGCCAAACCTTTGGTAGCCATGTGTCATGAGTATGGGATCAATTTAGCATATGCTTCAAATTATAATCCCCAAGGTAATGGACAAGAAGAATCAAGAAACAAGAATTTGTTGAAGATAATCAGAAGGACCTTGGAATTAAACAAATGGAAGTGGGATGAGCAATTGAAGTTTTTTGTTTGGGCTAATAGAATTACTGTTCAAAGAGCTACCAGAAAGAGCCCATTTGAATTGGTGTATGGAACTCAAGCTCTACTTCTCATGCATATGCAATTATCTTCTTACCAATTTATCCAACAATTGGAGGACTAGGAGGTCAATCCCTATGATGCTCGTATTAATCAAATTTTTGAATTAGATGAAGAGAGAAGAGAATCCCACCAAAGACATGTGAAGTTTAGGGATAAATTGAAGAAATTATTTGATAAAAATGTGGCTACAAGAGCTTTTAGTGTGGGAGATCTGGTGCTACTATGGGATAGAAGACATGAGGATAAGGGAAAACATGGAAAGTTTGACGTATTATGGATGGGCCCTTGTTCCATTGATATTAGGATTGGTGAGCACACTTTTTTCCTAAATGAATTAGATGGGGAATTTCTTGAGTTTCTTGTTAATGGCAGGCACTTGAAACATTTCCTTGACTGATTTCTCATAATCAAGGCATGCATCATTGTACAATGTATATATTTGTTTTATTTTTGTTTTTTTTTGTGTTTTCTCTATTTCAGTTTATCCTAGTCCTTGGTGATCATTTCTTTTTGGTTTCTCAATTCAATCTTGGGAGAGTTGGTTGTTATCTTTTCTACTTTGTAATCTTGTTCTTGACTTTGTTTCCCAAATGGATTTTTTGGCACATGGTATGGCCTGTTGTTCTTGTGGCACTCGTAGGGAGTGTCCCATCCCTGAGTTGGAGCTGATGTGTGGTGCTCAATTTAATCTCACCTTTTTTGTGTAAAATTTCTCAATCTACATGGTTAAGATGTATTTTCTATCTCCATGTATGTATGGATGCATGAAATATTTCTCCCTCATTAAGTTTTTTGTTGTCAGTCCATTTCCTTGGGTCGTGAATCACATTGGGTCTGGGTTATTATTTATAGTCTTCATCTGCGTGGGAAAAAAAATTGTTGTTAGGTGTCTTCCACGATTGTGCTCTCCTCTGTAAATCACTATCCCAACATTCCATGGAAATGTGGTGTTTTCTAATTGGATACAGCCCAGTGGCAAGTCCATTTGGTGAACTTGTCAGTATGGTGAAGGGCATGAAGGTATAAGGTAAATGCCTAAGACCAATAAGAGGACACATGCAGGGCCTAGCACACATTTGAGGATCCACCTCTCGGTCCTACCTTTGGAGTATTCAACCATAGGAAGCATGTGGAGGATTCCACTAGCTCCTCTTTATACTGAGACTTCTCATCGGCCGAAGAAAATTTCTTAAGCTCGGGACATGGTCAGGACATGCCCCCAAATTTTACTTCTGAAAGAGAGGCGGATCGTCAGAGGATTTTGAAGATTTTTACCTTTTTGTGAAAGGGAGAAAAGTTATCTAAATGATCTGTGACTTCGTGGGGGATAAATTAATGTCACATGTTTGAGTCAGCATTGAAAATTCAAAGTGGGGAGGCAGTTCACCAAAGCACTTTAGATTTTAAGCCCTGTTTTGAAATGAAGAAAGAGTATAAAACGTTAGCCACGACTTCGTCAGGGCCCACATCAAAAGATAGAAGCGGAGCGGTGGGTCACTAGGCCCATTTTGAGATTTTCAGGCCTACTTCAACTCAAATATTTTCCACATGGAGGGCCTGCGCTCATTTGAGGATTTTTCTCTAGTCTTACCTTTGGAGTGGCGCCAAGGAGACATGTGGAGGTTTCCTCTTTCTACTTATACTTTTCAAGCACCTGATGCATCTTTCTCAGACCATGGGCAAGTGGCACATTCCGCTAGTTCTTAAACTTTTTCAATAAATTATCTGTGCTGAGACATGTGGAGAGCCCGTGCTTGTTTGGGGTCTCCACTTTTAGGCACCATCCACTGGCCCTCAAAATTGCGCCGAAGAGACACGTGGAGGCTTCCGCTGGCTCCTTTTTATACAGAGACTTTTTCAATGGCCGAGGAAACTTTCTTAGGCCCGAGGCATATAGAGAGCCTGCGCTCGTTTGAAGTCCCGCCTCTAGACTTCATCTTTGAAGTTTCATTGAATAGACATGTGGAAGCTTCCACTAGACCTTCCCATACTCTGAATTTTCAAAAACTGATGCAACTCTCTAGGGTTCTGAACACATGGAGAGCCCGCACTTGTTTGGGAACCTACCTCTGGACTTCAGCTTTGCAGTTGTGCCAAGGAGACACATGGAGGTTTCCGTTGGCTCCTCTTTACACTTGGTCAATTCATACTCGCAGCGTAGCTATGTGTTATAATCCATGTGAGGACATTCATTTTTGAGAGGCATGAATGTAGGTTTCCATACGAGGGCACTCATTTCTCAATGTGTATTCTCGAGGGTGAAAAGGATTTCTTGTCAGATCCAGCCATATGGAGCCACCTAAAAATTATTAAAAGGGGGATTTATTGCATGAAAAAATAAAAAATGATTAAGAAGACTATAAAAAATTATGATATGGCATCCCAGTCATAGTTAAGGGTTTGAGAAATGTGATCAGTTCGTGATTTATCCACCTGGAAGCTTTTGGGTGTAAATTTCTTAAACATCACTTTCTGGAACAAACTTGTAACAAACAAAGGATTCCTCTAATATTCTTCTTTTGGAGGCAATTTTGGGATGAGTGAGCGAGTGAAATTGTATAAATGCAATGAGAATACTCTTGCATAGATGGGGGTTAACTTTTCTAAGAAATTTTGAGAGAAACCATTTTTTCCCGAGAGGCCATTTGAGAGACTAGTTCATTTTCTTGTGTTTTTGGATTCAATCACATCAAGGTGGTTGTAAGTGTATAGCCATTGACAAGCTTTGAGATTGTTGAGGAAAATTTCCCTTGCTGATGAATGTAATGAACCTTGAATGACTATGTGTTGATCATGAGCATAATTGTGTCTGATTTTATTTTAGAATGTTTTCAGATAGTTTTTCTTGTTCATGTTGCAATCTTATGTTAAAATCTCTCTGATTCACACACGATCTCATCCATGTGTTAGTATTGTGGAATTTTTAATTTCATTATGATAATATCCTTCATCTGGTAATGAAATAAACAATTTAAAATCACTTTACTTTCACTATGTTGATAAATATTGTTTGTAAGCCTATGAGTGTATCTTAGGCGTGACGAACCAAGTATTTCTAACATTTAATTGTGTCTTTAACATGAGCCTTTTTGTTGAATTCTTGAAGAATGTGTGAAACCACGCATCTCTGGGCCTCCATTGATACACACCTTCTAGGTTAAGGAATATTTTGGTTGTTTTGAAGCATTATGTCTGTGAGTTTCCCAATTTTTGTAAAGGCTCTCAAAGATCTGGTATAATCAACTCTATCTTTCTTAACTTCCCACCAAAAACTTCTCAAAATGATGAAACCTACATGAACTACCCCTTTTTGTATTGTGTATCCACAAATGAACAAATTCCATTGCCAAAGTATGGAGGGACAATTAGGATTCATTTATTGTCTTTAGTAACCCGAACCTTTATCCAAAAACATCATCCACTCTCTAGTGTGACAACTGATGAGAGTTATGTTGTGTTGTATTGATTATATTTCCTCAAGGTTCTCATTAATATTGTGAAAAGAAGGATCTCTTGATGTCCTTCACCAATACGGGTTACAGAATGGGTCCTCTCACCCTGGTTGAAGGCAGAACCTAAAGTAGTGAGAGTAGATCAAACCCTCCATTGTTTGACTATCCAGGTGAACAAGTGCCCGAGTGATCAAAATAGTCAGTTGAATCCCCTCCCTGGAGAAGACCAAAAATTTTCTCACATCATGGTTCATATGTCTCAAAATAGCATCCTTCAAGATTTTGTGATACTACTCGGATATCGTAGGTCACAAGATACACTTTTTGGGATACCATAACCAGTTGCACCATCGTGTTGTGCTCTTTATGATATTTCCGATGGTGCATATTATAAGTGTGATATTGGAGTGAGACATTGATTAAATATTGTATGATCATTCAAATAGTGTTCAGTGTAAATAAAACATGGATCCCAAACCATCACATGGGGGTGTTAAGGGTTTTATGGCTCTTTATCTCCAACTATATTCCATCATGTCACAACTTTGTATCGGTTGTATGATTCTCAAAATATTTCCCTAACTTAGTAAATAAATTGATATGAAATTATTGAGAACCCTAAGAACCTTGTGATAAAAGAACTAATATATAAGGATAATTGAGCTAATAGAGGGACGATGTGAATTTGGATGTAACACCACCCGTATGATCCCCAGAAACATGAATCAAGCTATGACGTTATATTATTTCCCTAGAATGATATAACTATGTGATCCTAATAGATGATCACTAATAGAGGAATAAATTTGGTACATGTAACGCTAGTAAGAGTGCCCATATGAGTCTTGAACATGTTACATCAATTAAGATACATTATCCATCAATATGTTCATCAATCGACCCATAGAACTGAATCTGAGAAGCATAATAGTGTGATCTCATTTTGGTCAACAGTCACTATCAAGAATAATCTTACACTCAAATTTATTCACATAGAAATTCCAACATATCATGCTAGTATATTAAAAAACAATACGAAGGTTATGTATAACCATTATACACCTCATAAGATATTATACTTGGAGTTATATCCATGGGATATCTCTTTGGAGATACTACATGGGACTCTATGGTACTAATCACAATGTAGACATTAGCATATATACAACTTTATCAATTGATAGGTAGCATGATTCAACTCAATATTCCATTAACTACATGAGTATGAGGTAGTATCCTACGAACAATGAAAGTATTTTGCATTATTTGTCTCAGATTGTGGTAAATGAAAGAGCTAAATTAACTATTTTTTTTGTTTTTGGAATGCCATGAAGAATAGTACACTAACACCAGTGTGCAAACACTTAATAAGAAAATTAAGTACACGATATAATATAATGACACATATGTGAACAAGCACAGGAAAGTTTAATTAGACAATCACATGTGTAATATAGTCTACATAATTAGAGTGGGGCATCTCATTATTCAATGACACTATAAATTTTTATAAAGGATCTAGTATATATATGCTTTCCATTTTTGGCGTCCACGTTTATGTTTTAAGTTGACGTAGTTGTATTCAATTTAAGAT
Organism: Taxus chinensis; assembly: GCA_019776745.2. Lineage (NCBI taxonomy): Eukaryota > Viridiplantae > Streptophyta > Pinopsida > Cupressales > Taxaceae > Taxus > Taxus chinensis. Next base: position 701,802,590 of record CM034148.1, read on the forward strand.
CTATATGATGGTGTTTTTTTCTTATACCTTTTATTTTTTTTTACATTATCCCCTTATACCATGCATGATTTTTGACCACTTGCTACATTGTACTATCCCTTTCGACTCTAAATCATTTTCTTTTCACAGTTTATACTGTTAATCTATGTTTGGAATGTTGTATACTTCAATTGTCACCATGTCATTCTCGCTTCTATGCTATGATAACTAGTACTTGAAACTTATTTTATACTTATCCTTCTTTCCATTAAAAAAAATAACTTATCAACTCAAAACACATAAAAACCTACAAAATTACAATTGATTTTCTCTTATGTAGACACATGAAGGCTAAAATAATGAATTTCAAAAGCATTGTTTTCCATGTATTATTGGTCATTTTTCTAGTTTTATAGAGATATTACTAATTTCACACCTACAAATAGTGGTCAACATCTCTAACAAAAGTGATTTGGTTTTATCATTGTATTGATAATCATACATAATTACTTATAAAATTTCCTTGAGCTTATCCTATCATTCTAACAAAATAAGCATGTCCTTCCCTTTGACTGTGTTAGCTTGCATGTTAGTATGGTGCATTAATTTGAGTTCAAGAAGGAAATATTCACAACACAAGTACATTACTTGTTGCATGTTAGGACAGAAGAGACTCAATCATAGATAAACAAGTTGACAATGTGATATTGAAGCTGAATGAGGATATAAATATATTTGTACTTTCTGAAAATTATCATTGTACCAAAAATTAAATTACGGCAAGTGATTTAGAGATTCATTCTAAGCTTAGGGTTCATTTTTTTGCACATTCACAAGCTGGATAAACAGCTGGTATATCATGTACACCCAAAATATGAATTAGTTGTAGGGTTACGATTGCATCAAATGATTACTTGCACATGAACGTCAAATAACAAGGTGACTTTAAAATTATAGAAGGGATAACATCAGGGATGAATTAAGGATTTTGACATGCCATAAGAAGTAATTAGAGTGTACGCCCCCTCTCCCTGGTCCACTTTTTTAAAATGTATAGTGTAATTTAAAAACACATGTGAACTGTAAAGATAGAAAGGCTTCTATCCTTGTCTTTTCCATATAAAAACTATTGATGACATCATCAATATTCTCTACCTATGTCGTAAGATGTCATATTCAATTGTCGAAATGGAAAGGCTATTTATTCTACTTTGTATGGAATATTTTTGACCTTAAATGGTGTTTTTAGATTTCTTGTTAGAGTGAGAAATTTTCTCTTAGGACTGTAGTTTTGAACAGGAATACAAAAACCATTAGTATGGCAACATCTACAAATTGTAGGGAACATTAGTGTCTAGGCCACTTTTTCTCAAATACCTTTGACATTAACAATATGTATTGTCAAGGTTTTACATCTTGCTAATGCCAGGGAGGCCTCCAGGTCTGTGTTATAAAGATTTTTACTAATGAATATAGAGTAAAATTGATTATCTGTATACGATTATCTAATGGATCTGTCTTAAATTTTCATGCAAAAAAACTTTGATGCTGCTCATTATTTAAAAGGAGAACAATATATGCTTGGATTTCTTCTTGATAATTCCCTTATTAAGTGTATCTAAAATAGCATAGAAGTGACTCAACCTTCAGGACTATCCCTTAAGCGTACCTCATGAGTGATTAAATAATTCTACCCCTGAAACAAACAAACATAATCTTTTAAAATGAATAAAAAACAATATTAGGATTTTCAAATTCTCTTCTATAGGTGATTGATAACATATTAATAATTTAGTTTTTTTGATATCTCTCTAAGACCATACGAGTACTCCTACTCACTTTACACATACCAAAATCCCTCTATTACAAAAATGTATTAGGATAAATAAATATATCATTCCACACAAATATGTCCTTATAGCTTGATTCATTTTCTCAATTGTAGGATATTTTTATATAAAAGAAAACTAGTTCAATGACTTGTCTTTGTATTTTATCTCTTTTATAAAATGTCATGCTAATAAAATTAAATAATTTATTTAGGGTTATTGACGTACTTTGGTTTCATAACTGCAAGTTGGTGATGTGCCAAAATTAGTAGGAAGTTGAAACGGTGATAGCTTGAGCTCCAGGTGTCCGTTTGAGTCTGTTTTTTTTAAACCACGTGTTTCGATGAGACGAACACACTAATCAACCAGCCCTACAAGTTAGAGAAATTTTTGGCACATTTTTTAGCCCAAAATCCGCATTCTTGAGGGCCAAAAATTAGGATTTAATTTGTAGTTAAGGTTTTTCCTATTTTAGGGCATTAGTTAATTTTAGTCTCTTAGTTGCATTATGAGTTGGAAAGTTTGCCAATTCCTCTAATTTAGGCATGTAGAAGATGCATGGAAATTTCGGTGCCCATACGAATAACACATGCAAACTTACTAAGAATAGCAGGTTCTAGTAAACTGCTAAAAATAGTAATTTCTGCCACCTAGAGTAGATTTAGTCAAAGTTAGTTAGAGATTTCTTCGAAACTCAAGTTGGGAGTTGTTTTCCTATTTAGGAAACATTGTAATTCATGATTCAATAATGAATAAGGAGATCTATTTTCTTTTGGAGTTCATATTATTTGTAGTATATTGAGTTTGGTTAGAATTTGGCTATATTAGTTGGATATACGATATAGTTGGAGATAAAATCCATAAAACCCTTATGCTTTATATGTTGGTTTGGGATGGATGTTTTATTTACCTCAACATTATTAGATCATACAATATTTCTCATTGCCTCAATAATATATTTCTTATAATATGACCACTGGTTTATTAAAAAACAAAATCAAGTGCAACTGTTTAACCTAAAGAACCTTAGCTTCAATATCAGAATATTGACAATGTCTAAGTACTAAATACAATTAAATCAGAAAATACATTTCATAAATGGAAGCTTGTAAATATTGGATACTAATTATAAAATATGTTTTATGGGTTTAATTTATTTGTGAGGTCCGAGAATTTAATCATTAATTAATTATTACACATTGCACAATAAACTATAACATAAAACATAATGCAAAATATATAAATAAGATGAGACACAATGCTTTAACGTGAAATACCCTAAGGGGTAAAAGAACCACGAACAAAGGTAAGATTTCCATTATAGAGACAAAGTTACAGTCCAGTAAAACACCCCATTCACCTCAGTGCTCTTCATATCAATTTTAATTCGACCCAAAATGAATTTTTTTTCACCCGACCCCTGTGGGTCATTATAAATGGTTCAAATGGGTGTGAATTCTCATGAAGCTTATAAAAATCAATTTAACTATAAACCTAAAGTTTATGTTAAATAAATTAACTATATATATATATATATATATATATATATATATATATATATATATATATATATATATATATACTATATATATTCTAATTTATTTAATTATTAACTATAGTTTATATATATAACATTTAATATTAATGTTCTAACATTACTAAATTTAGTAAGATAAATTCAATGTACAAGAATATAAAATAGCATTATAATTTTTCATTTTCTTATACTTTAAATATATTTATTAATAAATATAGCATGTCTCTTTTACATATTTTTGTATTTAACACATCACAGAAAATGTAACATGTGCACATTATAGTGTACACCCATATTTTAGTTTTAAAAATGCCTAGATTAGAGATGAGGGAGAACACATACTATATATGTGTAACTATCTAGATCATAGATCAGATATCACACACATGGAGCACATACGAGATTTCTAGCATTCTATTTTTATTGAGAATTGACAAACATTAGTAGTTTTTTATTCTTTCATTAATCCTAATGGAAACTACACATGTAATTTTAACCATATTAATCATAATAAATTATATTCTTAGTCTTAATAATTCTTGTACACCTTTATACAATTCTTGATTCAACATATTGTAGAGAAATTGCATCATTTTTCATACCATATTTTTGTATTCAAATTTGTTATTGTTTTTTATATTAAAATAATATGCACATTCTAAAATCTTCAACTTACTACCAAGTGTGACATTTTCGACCACATTAACATCATAATACATATATCAATATAATATAAATTTTATTTTACAACTATAGTCATTTTTTATATACAATTGTTATCTTTTTAACTAATTAATATTTTATTTAATTTTTACACTAGTTCATATCCATCTTCATCTCTTCATCTAGTACGGTTTTTTATCATGAAGATTCAACATTTGAAAACAGTTTAGAATAATTATAATTGTTGACACTTAATGTTTTAACCGAGCCCCCAATAAAATTTGTTTAGTGAAATTAGTTAGATGTAAAAGGTCAAATATTTTACACTATAAACATGAAAAACTATAGGATATTTAGGTACAACCATTTAGAATACATCTCAATGCAATTGTTTACATAGGTTATAGATTTGAGACCAAAGGACTAGATATGTAATTATTTTATCTATATGGTGCTAAAGAATTTTTTATTGTAAAGATTACAAGTATTCAACTTGAAAAAGTAAATTATTTATATACGTTTAGTATTTTTCAAGTGAAGTTATTTAAAAAGTAAATAAAAACGCATAATAAAAAAATTAATGTGAACCTTTTTTCATGTGTGTTAAGGAATATGTGATCAAAGTTCCAATGTGTAATGTTGTTAGGTGTTTCACTTAAATTGGAATGTTATTTAGTATGCAAAATTTGGTCCTTATTATCATTGATATTTTATAATAAAATGTAAGTATTTTATTCACCCATCATTGAAAACATATATATTGGAAAAGGAAATATATTTGAATGAACATGAAAAATGATTGAATGTTTCTTATTTCTTAATTTTCACATTTCATGCTTATAGCTCTATTATTGTAAAATGGAGATGAAAAAATGTACTTATTCAAGTTTTATGTTTTACATTGTAGATTAAATGTGCTTTATAATGATAATGGTTATTGATATCTAAATTTATCATTAAACTAATTGTTAAGAATAGAATAATTAAGGTAATTATTTCAAACTATTATATATTTACCTCAATTTCTTTAATGTGGGTGTTAGTTTGAGTTTTAATGCTAGATATAAAGATAAAGTCAACATATATCAACAAAATACATGTGAAATAAACAATGTTTAAACATAAAATATCAATAAATCATATATACATAATCATTGTCTATGTACAAATAATGTCCAAAAAACATATAGACATGTCTGAGTCATGTAAAAACTATATACATGTACATGAAAATGAATGTATACATCTATATTCTCTTTCATGGTGAGTATCAGATCCCTCACTATGCTCTAGTATACCCTGTATTTATAAAAAATATACACATAAAATACTATATATAATATGATGTTATGAGCACAATACATATTGCAATAATTTTGGTTGATATGGATACTTTTGTAGACTTTCCATCCACTATTGAACTCAAAGTTGAGGATAGAATTTGGACAAAAAAATATGGACTATGAAGGGTTTCCCTTAAGGTGTTAAACCTAGTTTTCTCTTGGTCATTTATCTTCTGATTGTCATTTGGGGAGAAAACATGTTAAAAGTAGAAGCTCTTGGCTGAAGAATTAAAATCTTAGCCACATGGTTGTAAATGACCCATCAAATAGTGATTCAGATTGTGAGTCTAAGAAAGATCTTGATTTAGATTCCGAGGATGAGGAAATGCTTCCTCCTACTCAGACGGATCCATAACAAGATCTTCAGAGTTCTATGGATTTGATGGATGAGGAAAGGGGAACATGTACCCTTTCTTTGGATTTTTTAGGGACTCAAAATTCTAATAAGAATTTAGAAGTGATGATTCCAATTCATAATAATGAAAATGAAAATCCAAATAAGGAAAAGGATTGGATGGTTGTGAACAAAAAAAAGAACAGGAATAATACACACCTTAAGATGCACTTACAATCCCAAGGGAAGGGGTCTCAGGGTTGATGTTTGGTCTTTTGTGTTGTTGTTTTAGTTGGGTTGTTGGTTTGGACTTGTTTTTTTTTGTTGTTTCTTTGTGCCACTGGTAGATGATGCTTCATTTGATCCTCATTGTAATATATTTATTTCCACTTATTATACGGGGTAGGGCCCCCTTAACCCTATTTTACCGTTAATAAAAAAATTATGTTACAAAGTGAGTGAAATTTTGAAACATTTTCAAATAATCAAATATATTGTAGAGCTAAATTGATTACCTTTGTATTTGTTTGTGGGTGGAATGTGGGAATATCTACACTATGTGCAGATCTCTTCACAGTAGATCCCTACGATAAGTAAATTTAAATGAAAGAAGTTGATAAAAATTTTTTTTGAATAAAACATTAATTAAAAATTACAATTTAGATTTTATTATATAAAACAAAATATATACCTTGACATCTATACCTCTGTTGATCGCGATCTATTTGGTCACCACCAACAAATTTCTCTCTATCCACAACTCAACACCACCAAATAAAAATGGTGCCAATGAACCAAGAGTCATGGCATCAAGATCAATTGATGTACTATGACGTGGCTCATTCATAAGTTATGTATATGTCATATAAGGATATGTTTTGGGATGTAAAATGCCACAATGCTCACCAGCATACCCTGGAGTTGAATCCTAAACACACAGGTACATGTTAAATATTTCATGGACCAGCCCTTGATTATATATCTATTTAAAAACTTTTATTATACATTAATAATGAAACAAAATATTAATTAAAATTAAGTTTTAATTTTCACACACTAGAACAAAATATTTTTGAAACTGTGGTGTCATAACAACATCATTAGGTGGTTTAATTGTAGCATCTCTTTTACTATGCTCCCAAGCATAAATAGAATATATGCTACCTTGAGAAGTCCTTTACTCCAAATAGCCTAATACCCCTGATAGTGGAATGTTTTGGTCCTCTAAAATCACCTCATATAGTTGCAATATATTAGAAAACATGATGCATGCTAGATGATGTAAATACGTAACATCCACAATTGTGTCGACCTTAGTAGGTGATATCAAATGTTTACCAACATAGAACTTGCTCCCTGCATAACTTTTGTTGTTATCAAGATCATGGGTACCTCATCTCTAAAGGAATTTTCCCACACAGTCAAAATATATAAATTCAAACTTGTGATAAATTCTCCCAATACCCTATATCATCCCTGTTATCACCAAATTACAACACCATCTGATTTTTCATGTGTGTTTGCATGAGAAACCAATGTAATTGGGTAACATTGGACCATCTCTCAAGCTATGGGAATTGCATACTTGAGATGGCCCTCCAGAGAAGGTTGGTTCCTCTACCTAATCCTAGCACTAAAATACTCTTAAGGAAGGAAATGCAACTAAATAATCCTAATCTATCAATTCTAAGGGACTGGGGAGAGAGAGAGAAGGGTTAAAAATATGCATGAAAATAAAATCCTAGGATAAAGAAGTGATAGCACCATGAAAAGGGAATGAGACATCTTGTTTAGGGAGAATAGAGAAGGAAAATGGAGTTGAGATATGCCAAACCAATGTGACACAAACCCAAATCTTCATTCACCATCTATACTCCATGAAACACAACAAAAAGAAGCATGCACATAATATAATAATAATAATGGAGAGGAAATGGAATGCAAGAAAAAATATAAAGGGTTGAAATAACACCACAATACACATTTTTTATTGCTCCATAATATACAAAGTCCATTACATATGTGGAATAGAGGTTTAAATACATTTTTAGATTCCATGTGAAGGCTTACAGCTCAATATAATTGAGATAAAAATTTGGCATAGTTTCCCCATGTCCCAGAATATCGTATACTTCTCAAATGACAAGTGGTTACAAAATATATAGAAGTGAATGAGAGAAAAAAGGAAGAGAATCCTGAAATGTTTCTCCCACCCACTAATAATTCTCATTAAATGATATTGAAAAGGAATGGGTACCTCTGAAAATCCATTCCCAAAGGTACTTTAGCTTGGTGGAGAAGAAATGGAACCATATCATATCAAATCTGGCGGTTGAGCAACCTTGAGTTACATCTATTAATGATGAGTAAATTTCCCTAAATTTTTCCCAATTATGATTATTAAAAATAATAAATAATATTTACATGGTGTAGAGGATGTCAAGACCTTTCCAATGATATAAATTTCATGGAAAACAAAACAACGGGTCAAAATTAATGGTCATTTTAAATTCACGTGAAAAATTTGCCTTTTTTCCTAGTTTTGCGTGGCTTTTCCAGTTTTGCGTGGTTTTTCTAGTTTTACATGGATTTTCTAGTTTTATGTGGCTTCTCCATTTTTGCACAATTTTTCTAGGTGTCGGCAGTTTTTCCAGTTTTGTGCAGCTTTTCCAGTTTTGCACGGATTTTCTAGTTTTTAACATTTTTACCAAGTATGGATTCCTTTGAGCCTAAAGAAAAGGAGATCAATGATTTGAACCATTTCAAGTTCTCAAAACATGTGAAATTCCTAAGAATTAATATTATTTACCAATATCTCATGAAATTTCCCAAGTCCATATATCTAAAGTTAGCCAATTTACAAGGGGTACAAAATTGGATAACAGTTTGGAAAATCATGGGGTAATATGCCTGATATATTAAAGAGATCAATGGCCTTGAAGCATCCATTGGGCATGGAGTCATCCTAGTAAACACAGATCTGATCTAAAACTCTGAAATCTTGTCTGTGAGCCACTTAAAAAACTGTTAAACCTGGAGTTGATCCCTGTGTTTTGAATTTTCCAACTTTTTATAAGAAAAGCTTAAAGTTTTAATTGAGTGGAAAATTATTTTAAATCTAGAATTATCTTTTCCATTTCATCTAATATGATGGGATGAATGATTAACCTTTGAATCTCTCCCAAAATTTGATTTCTTGCCAAGTATGAAGGACTAAAACTGATGATTTCTTGGCAAGTATGAAACACGTAGAAGTTTGTGGAACACATGCTGATCTAGAATGCACTTGGGACTGGTGTTAAAATTTTATTTCCCCAAAAAAAAATCCACCTCATAAAATGTGCAAGAGAAATAATGAAGAAAAAACTATGTACAAAAAGGAAGGTAATACATGTCTCAAGTGAAACATGCAGAGTGTGCACAAACACTTCTTCTATTGAAAACAAACCTACATACTCTACTCTAACTTGAGAAATGGAAAGCTCAAACAAATCCCACAATTGGAAGAGAGAAGTAGTTTCCCTTTCTCACAAATTTGGACCATGTGACTAATTTGGCAATGGGCATGGTCGTGTGCATGAGTGAAAAACTGACATGAATCCAATCTCCAACCCAATTCATCAAGGTATCAACTAGAAACACAAGACATACCTATTTTAGTTGCTCTTAATTTGGGTTGAAGAGGCATTGCAGGTAATTCTTGGCACATTGAAGATATTATTCATGCTCATAAGTAAGCATGACTGGTGGGAACTCTGATTTTGGCTCTAAACTAGCCAGATACTTGATTGGGAAAGGTTTGACTCACTAAATTTTCTCATTTCTCTGAATCTCAACTCCAAGAATGAAGTCCTCTTACTTGTAGAAATTCCTAGAAAAGGTAACTATTTACATGTTGATTTGGTCATTTTTCTTCATCTACAAACATCTGATCATCTTCCTTGATGACTAGTTCGGAATGGTTGTCATAAATGTTCTCCTTCACAAGAAACTCCTCTACAACATGCAGCTCCTTATGACTGATTGCAGCATATAATGGAATCCCTGGTAAATCATTGTAACTTCTTCAAGCTTTTAGATCACTTGGGAGCTTCTCCTTCTCTTAAACTTATTCTGTACTTGGTAATGGATCAACAACCTCTAAAAATATAGTGCCAATGTGAACACTGTACTTGGAAAACAAGGACTATTGATCATCTACTTCTTGTGCTTGAAATTATTCATTTGTAAAATCATCCTTCACCATTTATTCTTGAACCTCAATCCTAGATGAAGGCTCAGTAATCAATGGAATTTTCTGGATTTTAAACTTGGCATCCCAACTCCTCAAATTTTGTGCTAATTTTTCTCTGTTATCCTCCTCATTTTTCTTCCCTCCTTGACTGGTTTTCTTATTTTCTTATTCCCAAAATGGGTTTGGGAATGCAAAAGGAGGGGTGGGTTGGGATTTGTCTAATTTTTGCATTGTTTGTGGTCAAAGGGAATGTTTAAGTTATTATTTCTATGGAGGGGATGGATTTTTTGAAGGGAAAAGGGAAGAGAATTCAATATGGGATGGAAGAGAAGAATATGGAGAAAAAGAAATCATAATAGGGGCAACAAATGGGAAGCAAGGGGATCAAAACTTAGGCTGAGATGTGATGTAGCCTAGAATTAACTAGTTAAAACCTACGTGCATTGTCACATCACTTAGCCTAAACTAAGTGCTCATCTGAGGTGCACAAAGGTACCAAACCCCTCTTTAGGGTTGATGTTGCAGGATGTTAGCATGATGAAAACTTAATACATTCAAATCCATAATTAACATAACATTCTACAGAGCATGTCCATATCTAGATCTAGGGAACATCAGGTTTAAATAATATCCATAATTAAATCAACCATGCAAGAACCAATTATACTCAGGGTTAATAATTTGATTCATCTAATACATTCCATTATATTAAACACAATAAATACACAGAAGCTCATTACAATAGGTAATATTTTAAGCTTATGTGCGCATAATATCTAGCAGCATAACTTCATAGTAATTAAGTTCTCACACAATACTCTTCTACTACGCAGATCACTACATATTTACAAGGGTGGGGACTTTCCCTTCACCACTTGCATAATTCCAAAAATAGGTCACATGCTGAAAATAGCCATCCTCCTTTACAATCATAGCCACACATGGAAGTGCGCTAATAATAGACCTCTTCTAGTTAACTAGCAGTTTTAATTCTATTCTTAGCTCGCACCCATTCCAAGCGCTTAGTAGCCACTCTTCCAAAAATAGTTGATGTGTGTCATGTAATTCTTTATCCGGTTTGTGTGCATTCCACGCTATCTCCAAAAATAGCCCATACATGTGAAAATAGCTAAGTCTTGAATCTACCCTTGTCTTTCATGTGTGTGTTCTTCCCTATTCTTCCACGCCTTTGATTGTGCCTTTTTTTCACTCTCAAACCTCCTATGTTCCTTCTGCTAAGTATCACACTTTGTCTTCTAGCATTACCCCACACTAAATTGCATTTCTACCCCGAAAATGGTTTCCTTGTGATATGAAATGAATAAATAATAAGGAATGGATGAATGTAAAGAATTACTATATAACTAGAAGAATTAGTTCTAGATATTCTTCTTTTATTTCTGCCTCTAATGTTTTCCACTCATTTAGCATGACCTCTGCCTTCTTTGGAATATTTACTGCAATAGACTCTAACTCATCCTTGGCAATTTCTCCCATTTCATTCTTTTATTTATGCCTCTAATGTTTTCCACTCATTTAGTATTAGGAATAGAATGTTGTTAAGTGTAATTAGTAGTAGCGTCCGATAGAAGATAACGGCGCTGCCAGTACGACGCCACAAATAATGTGGAGTACGGTAATAGTCAAAGTACAATAGGAATGTTGTAAAAAGTAAATATTTGTCGTAAGTGGTCCGGTAATATTAAAATGTCAAAGTTTGGGTAATTAGAGAAGTAGGGTCTACATGATTAGGAATTAGAAATATTATATTGGTAATAAGGACAAGGAGTGAGGTCATAAATATTTTGTGTATTTTATTTGTAAAAATTCTAAAAATGTGGAACCCATGTAAAATGATAAGGTTTATCTTATCTTAAGAGATAAGCTTACATGTACAGATAAGAGTTAAGGTATGGAATATGATTCGTCAGAGTGGATTTCTTATCCTATCTTAGAGATAAGATGGATAAGCCTGTAAGTTCTATAAATAGAGAGGCTACCCCCCTCATTTAGCATAGAAAGAAGTAGTGAGAAATATTGTAGGAAGTGTGCAAAGGAAGCCATCAGTTAAAGGTGTGTTGAAGAAGCCATCTGTAATACTAACATAATGTTAGAAATTGTAGACATTATCCCTTCTAGAAGATCCATCTTCTGTGCTATAATTTTTCCAAGTTCATCCAACATGTTCTTATGAGGATCCTGGGCCACTGCAAGGGCCTCATGCTTTTTCTTTACCAATGCCAGTCTCTCTGCACACCCCAATGTTTCATCCTTCATTTCCTTTAGGGCATCATTTTCCTCTACCATGGTTCTTATTCTGATGACTACCTTTGGAGCTGCACAACTATTCAATGCTTAATTTGCTTTCTTCAAATCCTCCCACAGGTTTTGTAGCAAAGGCTCGTATGATGAAATATTTTACACTACTATACACTTTTCCCTCTACCTCTTGCTCAGGGTCCTTTAGTGCTGGCATACAAACTGGTCCCTCCTCAAGAACCAGATCAACTAAGGTATGGACATAGTGCATAGCTGTAGGGAACCTTTTGGGTACTTTGGGCTTTAAGTGTGGCCTTGCTTGGAGGATAGGATCCCCGATCTCCTCTGCCATGCCAATAAGGACCCCATTCTTCTTCTACTCTAGGTCCTTCTCTCCTTTTAAGTGCGTGATCTCTGTATCTTTGGCCTTGATCTCTTCCCTTAGCACTTTGATAGTGGAAGATTTATCTATGTTCCTCCGTGCCACCTCTATAGATACTTTTACCAAGGCATTACTTACCTACTGATCAGACATAATAGTGGGTTTTACAGTTATATGTCTAGCTTGAGGTGCCTTTTTCAACCTTCTTGACACACAGGATTCGTCACATACGTCAAATTCTAGCTCATCCATGTGTGTGTATAGACCAAAATAGTTTCTTCCTGGTGCACGTGGTGGTGATGTCTTCATCCATCAAATCCCATCTATATAACTCCTTAGGGCTCACCATGTTTTGAAAACAAACATGGACAATTTTACTTGTGTCCTCAGCATAGCCCAAAGATGGAACAATAAACTCTTAACTTGTTCTTTTCCTTCTTGGCCCCTTAGGAACTGGAGCACAAAGATTTGGAGTTAGATCCTCAGTGTCTTGCACAGTATCTTGCCCTGTCTCTTCTATTTTCTATATCCCTTCTTCCTCAACCCTCATTTCTATGTCCTTTGGCTATTCCACATCCTTTGGTTTTATAGTAAATCTAGGTGCGCTCTCTTCAGACTCTTCCACCTCCTTGTTCAGCTTCAATTTTCTCCTTCTTTTCTCAATTGTCTCTTTCTATGGAGAGAGTTGTGGTGATCTCTAAATGGATTGGATTAGCACCTAGTTCTCATCCATGTTGAACACCTCTTAAAGAGGCATCATATCGTGTACTAATTTTTTCCCAAAGAAACCTGGCTATTGTAGCCAATGTATAATCCTTTGTAAGCACTACTTCTACCCACCTTATCAGATAGTCTATGCAAGTAATGATATAGCGTGATCTAATCCTGTGCACGGTTGGTGAAATAGGACCCAAAAAATCTATATCCCATTTCTCCAAATGGTTCTACACTAGTAATAGGTCTTAGAGGCATTTCATCACATTGACTTGGTTTCCTAAGGTGCTAACAGTGATCAAAAGCCTTGCAATATGCCTTACAATATTTATAAAGGTTCTCCCACCATAATCCAATCAGTAGAATATTGCACATAATGGTGTCACCTACATAGTGCCCACCTGTAATACCCCCATGAGCCTCCTCAATTATATCTATGCGCTCATGTTCTAGTACATAGCGGTGCAATACTTCATCCTAGCCTAACTTGTACATGTCACTACTAATCAACATAAATGGTGCTGTGTGAATAGAAATTTCTTTCTTCTTTAAGGATTTCATTCCTTCTGGAGCCATACCTATACGTAGAAAGACAACAATGTCCTCTAATTCCAATGGCACACGTTGTAACCCTATATAACTGTGCATAGGGCATGGTATCTTCAATTTCCTACACTTTTTCTTGTGACTGTATTCTGGATAGATGATCTGATCTAGAATTACTTTTCCCTGGTTTTACCACAATTGTGAAATCAAATTCTTGGAATAAGAGTACCCATCTACATATGCACCACTATAAAATAGGCTTGTTTATCAAATACTTCAATGTCATGTCATCAGTATAAAATAAAAATGGTGTTGCTAGTAGGTACTATCTAAATTTATGTAGCGCATAGATCATAAGACAAAGCTTCACACTCTATAGTTGTATAATTCTACTTTGTAGGAGTCAACTTTCTACTAGCAAAATAGATAGGATGATCTATAATACCTTCTCCAAGATGAGCCAACACCACGCCAATGGTCATGCTAGAGGCATCCACATGTACATGAAATGGTTGGTCCCACGAAGGAAAGCACATAATAGGCAATGTAGTAAGTTTCTCCTTTAATGTCTCAAATGTGCTTTGTTGCAGTTCTCCCTAGTAGAATGTCTCTTTTCCTTTTAGTAACTCCTCCAAAGGTAACGGAAACCTTAGCATACCCCCTTTATGAATTTTCTATAATACCCAGTGTGACCCAAGAATCCATGCACCTCAATTTGATTGGTAGGTTCCTTCAGGCTGATAATGACTGAACCTTAGATGGATCAACTGACAAACCTTCCTTACAGATGATGTGCCCTAATAGTATTCCAAATGGTGTAGCAAATACACATGTTCTTGATGTTCAAGGAAATACTCAACTATCTACATCTTTCAAACACTAAGCACAGATTGTCACAATGATCCTTAACAAGTCAATACACTGTCCAATCTTATAAAAAAAACCTATAAGAAGTTGTGAATAAAATATTTGAACACTTGAAAAATTATGTGCAAAAATACACCAGGCACATTTTTCAGACCAAATGGTATCACAGTATAGGTAAATCTGCCCCATTTCGTAGTAAAAGTAGTATTTTAATGATCCTCTTGTACAATCCTATCCTGATGATACCTGAAGAATCCATATGTAAATGAATATATCACACCCCTGCAACGCCTTCTATTATTTCCTTGGTGAAAGGCCTAGGAAAGGGATCAGTTACACATGCAACATTCAACTCCCTGTAGTCCACACAGATCCTAATCTGACCATCCATCTTCATGTTGATCACCATTGGGCTAACCCATTCTAACTCGTTTAGGGGCTTGATGATTCTAGACTTCAACATTTTTTCAATTTCTTCCTTGAACTTTTCACACAAGTTGGGGTTCATCCTGTAGGGTCTCTTTCTAACGGGGCACACACCTTCCTTAAGCTTTATCTTCATCTCACCTAATGATTCATGCACACCTTTGAGTTAATGGTATCCCCGAGGGAATAAGTCTTGATAATCCTGTAGTAACTCAAATGATTTTTTCCACTTCAGAGTCAGGACCAATAGTCCCCAATTATGGCCTTAGGCTCAGCATCTGATCCAATATTCACTTTCTTTGTCTTCATAGGTTCATGATACATGCGTGTGGTATTATCTACACTATCCAAAACCTCACTCCTACCTGTTGAATGGTCTACATCTAGATTTTATACTTCTTCATCATCCACTAAGTAGACCATATTTCCTTTTTTCCTTCTCAAGGAAAGCGCACCTAAGTAGTGTGGAATTTGTCTATGTTTCTTCAGCAAAATGCACTCCTGAGTCTTCTTCCATCAAATAAATCCTAAATGATTTCTTCCACCTTGGCACTATCTCCCATAATTAATAACTTTATAACCTTTAATGCCTCTTCTACCAAAGGTTTAGTAGTGAAAAACTCAAATGTCTTGATCATTCATGCAATCAAATCTTTCCAATTTCCAGTCTCTCTATGGAGTTCCACATATACATACCAAGCACACGTGCAACCTTATAAAGGGAAATAAAATTTTTGCACCCAGAGAAAAGGTGGTAAAGCTTCCTACCCCTATGTCCAAAGTCTCTCACACTACTAAACGTGGTGCTGAACAGGTTGATTACCATGATAAGTGCATATTTGAGTATGTGCATTGCTCTGGAAGAACCTAGTAGAAATAGCAATCCTAATTTCATTCCATCCTACAAGATTATCCTTGTGAACTACCCACCAGCACGCTGATGTCCCACACAGGGTATATGCTAGCATATTCCATCTCTACATTTGGTCTTTCTATGGAGCGTAGAAACACCATAGGATCTCCTTCTCCAATGTAACGAGGTACTGAGTTGTTACCTATTCTCCTGATACAACAAGGTTTGTTTTCCCTAGCAAATATACTCTTTACTTCACGCCCAACCAACTCATAAGTAGTATGATCCCAATTATCACAAGTAATACTTGTAGTATTTCTAATAGACTATGTATCTTCCCACTGAAGGATTCCTTCTTTAGATGGCTCAAGTACCTCTAGGTCCCGGATGGTGCATATATAAATCCTATTCAGGTCTTCCTCACTCAAAGGCTCAACATAGGGTACAGATTTTCCATCATTTAAAGGGATAATAACTCTTTCTTCCTTCTTTTCAAAACTGATATAACCCTTATTGAACTAAAGATCAACATTAATTACATAGCACCAAGGACTCCCAAGTAGATCTGGGAAGCTATCTGCATCTGCAAGTGCTAAAACCCTCAAAATCCCCAATGAACTTGGCTCCTTGTATGGTAATGGATGCATCTTTCAAAACTCTGATGGGATTGGCCTTAGTCCAGTTAGCCATGAACAATACATTTAAAGATGGCTGTAATGGAGGTATCCCCATTTGTACCCATGCATCTAAAGTAAAAACATTGAATTTCACACATGTTTCAATCAATATATTACTCAAAATCCATCTCCATCCACAACAACATTCAGAGTGATCTCCTTATCATAATCTAAGCTATGAGGGGGAAGATTTGCATGCAAGATCTGTTGTCCATTCGCAATACTTACATGTGGAGTGTTTCCATTTAACCAATTCCCTAGCAATGGGATGATATTCTCTTGGCACAACATCTTGCACACTTCTTTCAGGTCATCCATATTAGATTGGACCATTTCTGATGATTTCTTTTGCTCCATCTTCCATGTTTTCTCCTTTAAATATTATTATTTCACCCTGAAGATTTCTGATTACTTACATGATTTCCTGATAAACCCTCCTTCTGATGGACAAGATATGGGTACCGTGTATATATAACCTCCTCCTTAGTGATGGTAGACTTATGCTGCAATGCTTCTTTGGTGCATGTTAATTTAGCATGGGTAGTGATCTTTACTGGCAATGCCTCGGATTCTGGTTTCAACTTTGGCATCCACTGATTTTCCACAACGCATTGTATCCTAACTATCAATGTTCCTTTGTTCTCTTGTTTATGCTTCTTACTAAGATGCTCATACAAGTCTGTGCATTCCTCATAACTATGATTCTTTCCACAAAAATAACATGTAATATTATGAGGACACTTGCACCTGTAGTGGTTAGGAGATCCACATATATAACCTGTTCCATGAGGAAACTCACCTCATCCACTACCATGACCTCGTCCTCCAAATCCACCATGGTATCCTTAACCTCTGCCCATGACCTCCTTCAAAAATCCCTTCATTTTGATCATAGCGTGCTTGATTGTGATCCTAATCACGATGTTCATTCTTTCCTTTAGAATTATTTAAGACTCCTGTTTATCACACACCAATATATATACTCATCATGGATCTGACTAATCAACCAGTAGTCTTCCATGTCGTTAGTCGTGGACTTGAAAATTTTACAGTAACAAGAGACGTTCTTCCTTATTGTACATTGTAATAATGGGCAGTAGCTAACATCATGGTTTAAATGGCATATCTCACAGTCTAGCAACAATGAGTGTAAGGATCTACGGGGGATAACTATCCTTGGTGTGACCTTCCACCTCATAATTTGTACACTAAATCCCCGTTCATATCTCATGTGATTAATTTTCCGATAGCTTCTCCAACTTCTTCTCCATGGCTACAATCTGTGCTTCAAAAAATGGGCTCACCCTAGTGTCTATACTTCCAACTGCCTTAGCGCGTAAAGCTAATTCAAGTTCCTTGCATGGATCAATGTATGTCTCATGTGATAGTGTCCTTCTAAAATGTGTAATCATACCTCTAATGAACCATTGCATATGTTGGCTTGCATGAATACCATAAGAAAGCTTAGATAAAAGAGTTTTGAAATGGGCATCATACTCTCTAACAGTCTCAGTAGTGCCTTGCTTAATATCCTTGAGCACACTTATACTCTTCTGCTTGAACGTAGGGATGTGAAACTCTTTAAGGAAAGAATATTTTAAAGTTGCATAGTCTATGCAGGTTTGATTAGGGTCAAACTTTATGTACCAGTTATGTGCATGCCCTTGTAACGTAGTGGTGAATTAACTTTCCCTGTGCTCAGAAGCCATGATTCTTTTTATGCGCCACACACGATTTCACACATGTGCACGTGTTCAGTAGCATCTTCTATGCCCCTATACTCTGGAAGATGAAGAGACATTTCCATGTAAATATTCTGGTGTAGACCTTTCCCACTTGATCCAAAACCTCCCGTGTTCCCTCTGCCTCTAGATCAACTAGAACTAGAACTACCTATACCTCCTGATCCTCCACCTATAGCTGGAGATGGACCTAAAGATGTAATTCCCTATGTCCCAACAGTAGTACTAAGCTACACCCCTATAGTCTGCAAAGTGTTACCACTCCTAGAAGTAAGTCCAAAATTATACATGCTTGAATTCTGTGTAGATGATACACTTGAAATGGTACCACTCCAAACAACAACAAAGATGTTTGCGCTGCCATTGATGTACTTTTTATATGACTTACTCCTACTCTCCCACTACCTAAATTAGCTTGTTGAATATTTATCGTACTATATGTTGGAAGATCAAGCGCAAGGGCAAGGTTACCAGGTAGATTCAGATGTGCGCCCGTGGCCCAGGTCATCTCTACTGGTGCACTTCTACGTGAGGCCGAGGGGTGTTCCCTGTCATGTTTTCCCAAATGGGGGAGTTCTTGATGCTCTTGTTCCACATCTTCTATGTGAACTTAAAATCCTTTGCGAGTCATCTCTATCCAAAACACCATTTATATTTGTAACATCCTACTACTCCTCTATCTCCCTCTCATGCACCCTCATTATACTTAATCTTCCTTTCCTCTCTCTTCCTTTATGTCACTAGGTCTACCATCTATCACCAAACCTGCTCCTTCCCTCATGCCTGGTGGGGTTTATCTAGCCATCGGTTTGCTTTCCAAGTTCAAGGTTATCATCAAGATTTTGATCACTAATGGAATGCCTTGCAGGTTAGTTCCCCTAGGATATCATAAAAATTGGAATTCTACTACCTTTGGGCAAGAATAAGTGGGAATTGAGTACTCTAGAATATAGATGTTCAGAACACCATGAAACCAAGTATCCACAACAAGTGTCCAAATTAGATCAATATCATAGAGGGCTTGAAATTCTTCCTGCATCTAGACAAGTGTGTGATACCTCCAATCCATTTTAGACACATAAGCAACCAACTACTCATACAGTTCTACTGGAAAAATAGCGAAGAAGCTCTCATACAGACTGTCATAAAAATTATATTCCACCCATCGCATGTGTGTTAAACTCAAATCTGGTGTTGAACCTCCATGTTTATTCTTCTTCTAGATTGTGTATCCACTTCTCAACACTTTCTAGGGTCAACTATTATGTCTTCATTATGAACCATCCTAAAAAAAACTAAAAAAGAGGTCTTGGCAACAGAACCAATGATGCAACCAATAATTTACAAGTAAAAAACCTAGGTGCACTAGAAAATCACTCAACCTAGACTGAGCGCTCACCCGAAGCACACAAAGGTACTAGACCCCTCTTTAGGGTTGTTGTTATAGGATGTTAGCATGATGAAAACTTAATACATTCAGATCCATAATTAACATAACATTCTATAGAGCATGTCCAGATCTAGATCTAAGGAACAACATGTTTGAATAATATCCAAAATGAAATCAACCATGCAATAACCATTTATAACTCAAGGTTAATACTCTGATTCAGCCAATACACTCCATTATATTAAACACACATTAAATACATAGAAGCTCATTACAATAGGTAATACCAAAGATTATGCACGCATCAGATATGGAATCATAACTTCATAGTAATTTAGTTCTCACACAATCCTCCTATACTACACAGATCACTACATATTTATAAGGGTGGGGAATTTCCCTTCACCACTTGCATAATTCTAAAAATAGGTCGCATGCTAAAAAATAGCCATGTGCCTTTACAATCATAGCTACACATGCAAGTGTTCTAATAAATAGACCTCTTCTAGTTAACTGGTAGTACCAATTCTATTCATAGCCCCTACCCATGCCAAGCACTTACTAGCCACTCCAAAAATAGTTGATGGGTGTCATGCAAGTATTTATCTAGTTTTTGTGTTTTGCACACTATCTCTAAAAATAACCCGTACATGTGAAAATGGATAAGTCCTGAATCTACCCTTATCTTTCACCGCATGTGTCCCTTCCTTATCCTTCCGCACCTTTGACTGTGTCATGTTATCACGTGCGAACCTCATGTGTGCCTTCTGCTAAGTCTCACACTTTTTCTTCTCAACAATATGGAATAGGTTAGTGAATGAGAATAGGACAATGAGATGGTAATGCAGGGGTTTCCCATTTATAGGAATCTATAGCATTAGATTCATAAGCATATATATTCTCAATTCACTTTGCAAGTTGTGGTAGCATCTCAACCATGAAATCAAGCTTCTGTTAAGGACTAAAGTGTTTTGGCATAGGGCCATCCCATGGATAAGGGATGCTAAAACCAATTATGAATGCTTTCAATTGATATGTATCCGTAGTCCTGCTCCATATTTACCTCCATTATTTGAATCTTTCTTTGAAAACTAGCATCCTCCATAAAATTTCAATCATCACCTACATAATCTTGTTCTTGGTAGACATTTTGGTAAGGGAAATAACCCACATTTCTCAATTGGAGTTGGATATGAAAAATATTGTTCATGATGAGGCTCATAAAACTGATCTGGGATAGGATTTTGAAATGATGGAGGTGAATGGAACTGATTATGTTGTTGTAAGTGAGAATTCCCATGATGGGAATGAATTCATGATTGCACAACTTCAATGATGGAATAAAATTGAAAGGTATGGAAAGAAAAAAATGGAGGGAAATAGGTGCAAAGAAAGGTCTGTAACTTATAAAATGGGTTGTTTTAGATCAATGGAGTCGTTATTGTGCTTAGAATATATCTCTAAAGGCTGGATTTTATCAAAAGCACAACAAAATTGATTAAATTAATATGTAAATCTCTTTAATATTGTCCCACTGGGAATGCCAAAACTATTATCAATGAAGGCACTGAGGTTGTTATGATGTTGCAATGGATCACCTGTGAATAATAACCTCTTGTTGTCCCACCAAGCATGCCAAAAATTTTATCGCCAAATTACAACACCCTCTAATTTTTCATGTGTGTGTACATGAGATACCAGTGTAATTGGATAACATTGGACCATATCTCAAGTTGTGGTACTTGCATACTTGAGATGGCCCTCCAAAGAAGGCTATTTCATCTACCTAATCCTAGCACTAAACTACTCCTAAGGAAGGAAATGCAACTAACTACTCCTAATCTATCAATTCCAAAATACCAGGGAAAGAGATAAGGGTTAGAGAGATGCAAGAAAATAAAATCCTAGGCTAAAGAGGTGAAAACACCAAGAAAATGGAATGAGACATCCTGCTGATGGAGAATAGAGAGGGAAAATGGAGTTGAGAGAGGCTAGACCAATGTGACACAAACCTAGATCTTCATTCACCATATGAACTCCATGAAACACAACAAGAAGAACCTCCAAATGAAATAAGCATGCAAAAAATATAACAATAATAATGGAGAGGAAAGGGAATGCAAGAAAGATTAGAAAGGGTTGAAAGAACACCACAATACACAATTTTTATTGCTCCATAATATACATCATCCATTACAGATGTGGAATAAATGCTCAAATACATTTTTAGAGTCCGTGTGAAAGCTTGCAGCTCAATGGAACTGAGAAAAAAATTTGGTAGAGTTTCCCCATGTCCCAGAGTATCTCATCCTTCTCAAATGATAACTGGTTACAAAATATATAGAAGTAAATGAGAGAAAAAAGGAAGAGAATTCTGAAATTTTTCTCCCACCCACCAACAATTCTCATTAAATGATCTGAAAAAGGCATGGGCACCTCTAAAAATCCATTCCCCAAGGTACTTTAGCTTTTTGGAGAAGAAATAGAACCATATCATATCAAATCTGGTGGTTCAGCAACCTAGAGTTGAATCCATTAATGTTGAGTGCATTTCCATATTTTTCTCCCACTTAAAATTATTAAAAATAAAAAATACCATTTGATGGCGTATAGGATGTCGAGACATTTCCAATGATATAAAGTTCATGAAAAATAGAGCAATGGGTCAAAAGTTATGGCTATTTTAAGTTCATGTAAAAAGTACCTTTTTCCCAGTTTTGTGTGACTTTTCCAGTTTTGCGCAACTTACCTAGTTTTTCACCACTTTTCTAGTTTTGCATGGATTTTCTAGTTTTTCATGGTTTTTTCCATTTTTGTGTGGCTTTTCTAGTTTTTTATGTTTTTCCAAGCATGGATTCCTGTGAGCCTAAAGAAAAGGAGATCAATGCCTTTAACCATTTCAACTACCCAAAACATGAGAAATACCTGAAAATGTAGATTCTTCACCAAGATATCATGAAATTTCCCAAGTCTAGATTTCTAAAGTTAGACAATTTGCAAGGGGTAAAAAATTGGATAACATTCCCCTCATGGTAACTTTGAATAATAGGCATAAGAACATCTTGAAAGCTAGCTAGGAAAGGTCGTGGCCTCTCTACAAGTTGTCTCATGTCAACAATAGGAGAATCTCCTTCCAGTTGATATAGATGCTTGTTACTAATGTGCTCACATTCTTGCATGAAATAATTTGGGATATCTAAATAGTTCATCTTTAGGTTTAGGTGAACATAAACATACAACATTATAATGAAGCATAACAGTTACTGATCATTGTTAGGAAATTAGTCTCGGGAGGCCATAAATTTAGGAAAAATCAAAGGTAAAAAAATGTGACATATACATTTTTTATGTAATATCCCTTGATTTTCCATTTTCCTACATATCTCTTCCAACACAATCTCTTAAATACTTCCTTATCTTGAAGTGTAGTTACCACTTCATTATACGCCACATCGCCTATCACACTAGATTTTAATTCATCCACAATTTTTTATAGTGACTTAGGTTGGAAGGGATTGAATGATTTTAAGTTTAATTGTATCTTTTGAAGGTATTTTAATATGTTTTCACAATGTACTTTGTAGTGGCCAATTATAGTTACTTGTTGAAGAATATATTAAAGTTTGGAAATCTCTAATTTAGTTCTCTCATGAAAATTTATAGAAGAAGCATCCATAACTGTGAAAAATTAAATTAAAACTAAATTTAGAATAACATTTTAGCTAACATACACCCATTACTACGATAATTTCATGTTTTTCACTTTATTATGATTTTTTTTTGAAAACCTCCCCCCTTTATTTTCGATTTTGTGACAAAAATTAAAAGAAATAAAATAGTAATACATGTTATAGAGTCGTTTGGTAGTGGTTTGGGAGAAATGTAGTTTAGGTGAAGGCATTAGAGACGGTGAAAGAAGCAGATTTGGTGCTGCCACTAGTATATATAGAGGGGTCTAACCTGAAGGGGGTTCATTTGATCCCCCTTTGAGCAAAGAGGGTGTTTAGGTGAACACCTTTTGATTGCACACATAGAAGTTCACATGAATGGGGTTTGTGTGAAGGGGTTGTTCACCTGAACCCCCCTATATTCACAAATGGACCCACAATTTATGAGTCATGTTTTGGGCACAACAAGTGGGACACACAATTTTGCTTCCACCTAGTAACTAGGGCTCTCCAATCTATTTTCTCCTTTTTTATTCTTTCTCTTTCTCTTTCTAGTTTCGATTGTTATTGTCATTTGAGTATTTATGGGTTGATGAATATGGTTTGATAAAATTTGGGAAACCTAGGTTATTCTTCCCAATAAGACTCGTTATGTGTTCAATCTAATTCTTCATAAATTTTCTTTCACCATGATTTCATGTGCAATACCCACATTTGATCTTCTCTTTCCTAGAATTAACACTAGAAGAAGAAATTTCGAGGTTTGATTTAGAGGTGGGATCATTTTTTATACTTCTTGTTCTCATGATCATTGTTATTTCATTTCTTCTCTTTCTTTGAAGCCTTCTATTTCTCATGTCTAGTAAGTAGAGAATGGGTTCTAAAGGATTTCAATAAACTCATTTGAATAACCTTATCTTGCTCTTAAGTTAAGTTAACAGTAATTATTCCAAGGACGGCATGGCCCATATAGCTCCCTTAAAACTCCTAGTGGCCATGGAATGAAAGGTAGAAACAAATACAAAAATAGTTGGAACCCAATTTGGAAAGGATGAAAAAAATCAATTGTTCATCATCTTTTTCTATACCACACAGTTTCAACTGCAACCTAAGTGATTTTAATTTGGTGAAGAAGTATTATATCATGTCAAAATTTTCTTGGGTTCAAATTTAATAGATCATTCTCCAAATCATGACCTCTCATTATGTCCTACTTCCCAAAAATCCCTTCCAATATGGTCCATATTTCATTAAGAGTAGTGGAAGATTTAATATGAAGGAGCAAGTCTGGAGACATTGATCGACATAATAGACCATAGGCTTTGTCACTTTTTTTGTACCACTTTTCCTTCTATGTATTTAGTTACAGTTCTATTTATATACCCATAGATATCTGGTGTAATACTTTACTCCTGGAGATGATGTTTATTTTTAATTTCCACTCATGACAGTTGCATGGTGTAAGAAGTGGAACATGAGATGGTTCCATTGTAGAAAGTGTTTGTATGTTGATCTAAGTGTGCTATAAATACTTGGATATGTAACCCCCTAAAACTATAGAGGTTAAAATTTATAGGGAAAAATAATATTACCAATCCATAGAGATTAAAATAACTTGTACTTTCAAAAAAATGGCGTCTAGAATGGAGTTGTCACCTAAAAGTTACATAAGTTTTCAATATTATTTCTCACAAAAATAATCTCCACTTTTCATCAAAAATCATGTGTAAAACTTTTCCCAAAATTAATGAAGAAAAGTTAAGTGCCTTCGGTAGGGCACAACTGAGGGATTAACTCCCATGTGACCATGGGATAGGCTATAGGAAGACTACCTCTCCCATTTCATGATGTCACCTTACATTATAATGTAACCAAGCAAGTGATGTTAATCCCAAAAATGACCCTCTTTGCCAATAAAAAGTGATGCAACCCCATCCTTTAAACTATATGTGTGCACAAATACCAGAAAATGTTTTCCCTTACTAGATACCTTGGAAAACCTGAAAATTTCCTGTCAAGATTTTCATCTTATCAAACACCTTCACAATCCTGATATAGAAAGTCAAATTTTTGCACCTATAAAGTACCTTTGAAATCTCAACAAAGGCTATCGAGGTTATGGACTTGTCTAACACCTTCACAAATCTGAAATATGATGTCATGATTTTGTCATTTCTCAACACCTTTGAAAAATAGAAAACAATGTGTCAGAGTTTAGGGCATGTCAAACACATCCCAAAATATAACAAACTATGTCATAGATTATACCTTTAAAAACAAGGTAAGGGGACCAAAACATGTTCAACACGGGTTGAAACTCAAAATATGTTAGATAGGGGGTGTAAACTGAAATATGTCAAGTAGGTGTTAGAACCTGACACTTGACAAATAGATTCAAAATCCTGAAACACTCAACATTAACCGGGGGTCAAGGGTTTGACCTATGTTGTAAGTTATGTTGAAATTCTTAGATGTTCTGAAGTCCTAAAAACTCAAAACATTGGGCATTGACCATGGTTTGGAGGTTTGACCATAAATTGTAAGTTCATGTCGAATTGCAAAGATGTTCTAAAGTCTAAAAAATTCCAAACATTGGACATTGACTAGGGTTCAGATGTTTGACCATAGAATGTAAATTTCATGTCAAAATGTTAAGATGTCTCAAAGTCCGAAAAAGCTAAAACACTATGTTAGAATTGTTGACATGTCAAACACCTTAAAAAAATTGAAATGCACTGAGGAGGATTTCATTTTACTTGATGAACAACCTATAAATCCTAAAATGCTCTAGGGAAGAATTTTTGACTTGTTAAGTTGTTGGTGTTAGCACAAGGTTGTACATATAATATATCATATCTAACCATACATGCAACAAAAGCGGATATTCTACCAGAAGAAATATAAAAAACAAGAGATATAAATCAACTCCATATTTAACGTGGTTCACATAGTGTGGGCTACATCCACCAAGAAACAAGCCACTCTATTATCCAAAGCTTTCAAAAGATATACAATTGCATATTTACAATCTTCCATACCTCTTAGATGTACAATAATTTTTTTCTCTCAAGATTCTGCTTTTTCTCCAAGAATTCTATCTCTCACAATTATTCTCACAATAATCAACAATTCTTACAATCCTTCTACTTCTAAACCCTAGATATTATGCTTATATAGGCATATATAAACTTAGGTCACTTAGCCATGCAATTAAAATCAATAGATCTGCTTTAATTCGAAAATTAGATCTAATTCACGTGAGTTAAATAAAACATTCACGCACAAATAACTGACGTTGGTTAGCCCTAACTGATGTCGGTTCCTACTTTCCTGACCGATGTCAATCCCTCTATAACCGATGCCAGTTATTGTGCTTTCCTGTAATTTTAATATAGCATTGTAATCTGAAGTAATTGAGCTCCACAACTCAACAATCTCCCACTTGGAGATAGATTACTGATCTGTACCTATACAACATCATTCTTGGATCCTTTTCTTAGATTTTTTTCTTCCTCTTCAAGTCTTAAAATTGAATACCAACAAAAGTGGAGTGTATCTCCATCTTCTATTTTGATAATAATTTTGTTAGCACATCCATAGGGTTTTCACTCGTATGAATCTTCTCCAGTTTCTGCTGCCCATCCTCCAATACTTGTCGTATGAAGTGATATCTCAACTGAATGTGTTTCATTATAGGATTGAAATGTTGAGTCTCTTTGCCAAATGAAGTGCACTGTGACTTTCACTGAATGATTTGTAATCATCTTGTCTCCTTTCCCAACTCTTCCATGAACCTATCTCATGGATATCATGCTCTTTGCTAGCCTCTGTAGCTACAACATAATCTTCCTCTATAGTATAAAGAGCCACAACCTTTTGTAATCTTGAAATATCCAGCTAACTATCATCCCACCTACTGTGAAAATATTTTAAGTAGTTCTCCTTCTACCATCCAGATCTCTAGCCACATCCGAATCAACATAGCACACATAAATAAATATCTAAACCTCCATAAGCATAATTGCATGCTAGATTTCCCTCTTAAATACCTGAGAATCCATTGGACTTCTTTCCAACTGCTTCTTTATCTTAGATTAACCATAAATCTACTCAAAACTCTCATTTACTGTATCCAATGTCCAGTCTGGTGCAAACCATTTATCATACATGTGAGACTCCTGACTACTAAAGCTGAAGCATATGGTACTTGTGTCATGTATATGACCTCCTCGTGTGATGAAGGAAATTAATATTTGTCTTAATTTTAAGTGTCCAACCATAGGTGTAATGACACGGTTTTGAATCTTATATGTAAAACCTCTCCAATACCTTATTGATATAAGCCTCCTAAGACAAATACAATTTTTTGTTATTGTTCATGTCTCCATATATTTTCATGTCATGGATTATTTTTGTTGCTTCCTAAATTCTTCATAGAAAATGTGTGAGCTAGCTTTCCCTTAAGCTCACTAATGTCATCCATACTAGATCCTACAATAAGCATATCATCTAGATACAATTAACAAAATAATATAACTCCTATTTTCAAGCTTCTTGAAATAAACACAATGGTCAGATTCACATCTCAAATAAATATACTCATGGATGAAACTATCAAACCTAATGTACCATTTCCTTGGATCTTGTCTTGAGCCCATATAGGACTCCTTTTCAACCTGCACACTAATTTGTTCTTACCCTTGACTTTATACCCAAGCTGATATGATGCATATAAATCTCCTCATCCAAATCACCATGAAAGAAATTTGTCTTCACATCTAGTTTATCTAAATTCAAATCATGGACTGCAACTATACTCAATATAGTACGATATGATAAGTCATTTTAACAACAGGAGATAATATTTCACAAAATTCAATACCTACTTTCTGTGTAAATACCATTTACTACAAGCCTTGTGTTATAGCTTTTTTGTCCACCCCATTTTTCCTTGATCCTAGAAAACCCATTTGTTTTGTAATGTCCTCTTACCGTGTTAGTAACTTAACAAAATACCGAGTTTGGTTTTGTTCTAAGGAGACCCATCTCCTCATCCATGTGACATGCTCCGACTTAACATGTGGGTCTTATCCTACATTTCTTCTACAAAACGTTTTGGTTCACCATTATTAATCAATAATAAATAAGATAGATAAGGTGTAAATATTTCTTGAGGTTTACTTACCCTTTGTGACCTAGTCTCACAAAATTTTGGGGTACTAGAAGGCTTATTCTGAACCTCCTTGAAATTTGTCACCAATTCTGACAGTGACTGATGCCAGTCACCTATAATTGACATCAATTCTGCTAACCAAGTCTGGTTTTGATAATCGATGCCAGTTTTGATCTTCTGTAATCTGATACCTTGGTTCATCTGACCAATGTCAGTCAAATTTTAACTGACACCAGTTACTGTGTAACCCTGTCGATATTATTTTTATATTCTAAGAGTTCATTTTCATTCACAAACTTCTCAACCAGATTCATCCTTGGGTACAAAAAATTTGATCCCTATACATTCTCTTTTCATTCCATTCAATTTCACGACTCCTAATAATTTTATAATTCTTTAAATCTGAAAAAATAGAATCTAAAATTACCATATCCATAACCAATGAAAGTGCATCTCTTACCTTTTGCATCCAACTGTTTTTTTATTTTCCTTATCAATATGCACAAAATATTTTGAACCAAAAACTTTAAGAAAAGAAATATCTACCTCTTTTCGGGTCTAATATTTCTCTAGGAATTCCTCCATCTAGTGAACTTGAAGGCCCATGATTTATCAAATAAATCATTGTATCAATTGCTTCTTCCCAAAAATGTAAGGGTAATGTAGCATGATATCTTTATACTTCTAGCACATGTTCCATGATTGTCCTGTTCACTTCTTTTTACAACACCATTCTCTAGTGGTGTTCTCAAAACCGTCCTTTCTCTTTGTAATTCCACTCATTGAACAATAATCATTGAAAGCCTTGCTACATCATTCACCACCATTGTAAGATTTAAGACACTTTAAATTTGAATTTAATTCATTCTCAAAAATAGATTTCCATCTTATAAAAGTCTCAAAAACATCACATTTATGTTTAATATAATAAACCCAGAACTTTTTTGTAGCATCATCAATGAAAGTAACATAATACTAGGATCCTCCATAAGAAGAAACCTGAGCTAGTCCCAACAAATCTGAGTGTACAAGATATAATATTTTTCCTTCTTAGTTTCCCCAACTTTGAGAAATCTCAACTCTCTTTTTCTTTCCAAAGATATAATGCTCACAGAAATTAATATCTAAATCTTTAAAATCTAGATAACTTACCCTTAGCCTTAAAGATCTGCATTCTCATTTTGACTCATATGGCCCAACCAGATTATGCCACATGCATGCATCTAAATATGAAGTAGATAACACATAAAAGGATTCAATATCACAAGTAGATAAATATAATGTTTCTACCTTCTTACCTATTGCCACAAAAAAAGTCACCCTTGGTGACTTTCCAAGAGTTTTTTATGAATGTAACCATGTAACCAGACTTCACCTAATTGCCCTATAGAAATAAGATTCCACTTGAGGCTTGGCACATGCCTCACATCTTTTAATACACATGTATTTCCATTATTATGCAATTTTAGATGAACATCCCCTTAACTAGTAATATTGAAAGGTTCATCATCACCCAAATAAACATGTCCAAAATTTCCCTCGACATAATTTCTGAAATAACCCTTATTAGTGGTTGCATGGAAAGAAGATCTCTTAAATATAAAACCCATGATGTTATTCTATTATCCAAATAAATAATAAGAGCATCTTGTGTTATCTCTACTACAATAATTTGTCTCTTTATTTGACTCTTTACCTTTGTCTGGGTGTTGGTTCTCTTTATTCTTTGACCAACAATAATTCTTTACATGTCCTTTCTTTCCACGCTTCCAACACATATTTCCCTTACCTTTGGATTGATATCTTTCATCCCTTAAACTTGATTTCCCACTATTATTATTATTGGTTCTCTCCTTCCTTCTACATGTGTTTACTTTCTTCATTCAAAGAATTCCCATAGATGATGATTCCTTTGTAATTTTCTTGCGAATTTCTTCATTCAAGATTATACTGACCACATCATTTAAACTTAAAAATATTATTAGTAATATGTTTTATTAATAACATCCATTACCAAGTTATCCAAATTATCAGGCAAAAGAACATAAAAATAAAAGTTCTTTCCCTTCATCATCAAACAAAATATCAACATGATTTTAACTTGATTTACACTAGAATCAGAAATCATTCAAATGACTAGCTGATAGATCCACCTTCATGCATCTTAAAAATAAATAATTTCTTCATCAAATAAACTTTATTTGAAGCACTAGGTTTTTCATATAAATTAGCAAGAGATTTCATTAACTCTACCATAGAAGTCAGCTTCCATAATATTAGAAGTCCACCGATGCTACTAGGACTCAATGTTATAGATCCTAAAGAATTTCTCGTCAAGAATATTCCATTATTCATCAGTCATCTTCATAAGTCTAGAATTTTCATCCAACATTAATTACAAATCTCTTTGATACAGATGATCCTCAAGTTGCATCTTCCATAATTGATAATTTCAGTCGTAAAAATTATCTACCTTGTATTTATTTTCTTCTTCCATTGTTGTAGCTCCCACGTCAATCAGAAAATCCCTCTATAAGTAATTTTTTCACCACACAAAACCCTCATAACAAATATCTGATACTAGTTGTTGGGGTTAGCACAATGTTGTACAAATAATATATCAAATCTAAGCATACATGCAATAATAATCAGATATTCTACCATATGAAATATTCAAAAACAAGAGATATAAATCAACACCAGAATTTAACGTGGTTCACCCAGTGTAGGCTACATCCACCAAGAAACAAGAAAATATATTATCCAAATCTTTTCAAAAGATATACACTTGAAGATATATAATATCCCACACCTCTTAGATGCACAGTTATATCTTAGTCTCTCAAATTAATACATTGTTGTCCCCATGAATGGACAGCTCTCACAGTTATAATCAATGTCCTCTACTCTCCTTCTACTCCTAAACCGCTAACTTTCATGCTTATATAGGCATCTGCACTCTTCTTTGTAACTTAGACATGCACATTACAATGAATATCATTCTATCTTTAATGCTAAAATTAGATCTAATTCCTGTGAGTTAAATAAAACACTCACGCATTGGTAATCAGATCCAATAGTTGGTCCTAAGGCAATGTCAGTAGTCCTAATTGCGTGACCGATGCCGGTCATAGGTGACTGATGTCAGTCCCTCCATAATCGATGTTGGTTACTATGCTTTCCTACAAGTTTAATATAACATGCTAATCTAAAGTAATTGAGCTCCACAACTCAACATAAGCAACGTGTAAAATTTGAAACATGTAGATGGCAAGAAAAATGTAAGGAAAAACCCCATATTTTGAAAAAAAATTGTACATCTTCCACAAAAAACATTAAGTACCCATCAAATGTTTTGAGAAACCCAAAAAAACTCCATAAATATTTTTGTGTTTATTTTTAAGCCTAAGATGGTGTGATGTCTGCAAATTTCAAAAAATCCCTTCAAACCCTCCAAAAAATGGTTGAAAATGTATGGATCATAGAACTAGGTCATGTGCATACCTGAGTCTAAGGTTTGGGAAACTTTTAAATTCAAGAGTGGCATATGTTTTTCGTGTAGAAACTCTGGAGGATCATATTTTCATAAATTTCCTTAAAACCCCCATGAAACCCTTGAAAATTCAAATCTATGAAAAAAGAAACAATGAATGAGATAGAATGCTAGATTTTACAATAGACGTAATAGAATTCAACTACCAAATTATCTTTGATACCATGTCAAAGTGGTCCACAATTGAGGATTGTGATTGGATAAGATGAAATGCACAAAGTAGAAATATGTGCGGAGTAGTGATATTCAAAACACTCACTGGAATAAAAAAATCTTCATTCATTCATGCATAATCTCATTAGCCAAAATATGCATATGAGGTTACATTATAAAATAACAAATTAGGTCACCCAAAAAGGTAACCCAAATCAACTCACAATTATAAAATGAGTTAAATTACATTCCTCTAATAACCTATTATTAACCTAGACAAGATAATGAGACCAATTAGGTAAAACCACATAGTGGGAAAAATCCTACAACAACAACATCTAATTTCATGTTGACATGCACTTTTTTCACCTTAAGTTCCTTATGAGATTCTGAAAATGCACTTTTGGGGAACTCACTTGTTCCAATTTTATGTTGGTAGGTACTGTCTTATTTTCATGTCGAATTGCACTTTTTTCACCTTAAAATCCTTATGAATTTCAAAAGTGTACTTTTGGGAGCCTCTAGCTCCTTCCTCCATAAATAAATGCACTTTTAGAAGCTTTTAGTTACTCCTCTAAAAAAAGTTCTCTTTTGGGAACCTTTAGTTCCTCATAACCTTAAAAAATGTGCTTTCCCCCCAAATGTGAGTTTGAAATCAATTAAAGTCTTCCATAAAGCTTCTAAAATTCATTTTGGAACAAAAAAGCACTCTCTCTTGCTCCATGAAATCCATGGAAAACTAGCTTCATGACCTAGCCCTCCAAGAACACATTTTTTGCTTATTGTCAATGACTCCATGAATGAAAACCCTTGGGATTTTTTCAAGATTATCTCCTCTAAAATTCCTTCAATCTGATCTATCATGCATAGATATGGTGAAATAATTTATTTATTTTACCTCCATTATAATTTTCTACTGGAAGTGCCAAATTTTTCCTAGATTTTCTCAAACCATTTTTTTCATTGTTAGAGACTTCGCATTGCGAATCCTCTAAAAATTTTATTATAGATTTTCCTTAATAATTCCCTTATTTTAAGTCCTTAATTAAGTGATGAGGTGAATGATTCTATCTGTATGATAAAACTCATTTTTAATCCCAAGGTTCATTAAAACAACCACGTTGTGTCCAAAATCTATTTTACACTTTCATGTTTATTCCCATGGAAGAATTGTCTCAAATATAGATGTGATTTAACCTTCCTAATACCTTTCATTAAAATCGATTCATACTTTGTTTCATTTATTATTTATCTTGGATTGATTGAATTCATGTTTCGACTAACCTAATTAAAATCCCTTTGAAACCTTCAAACAAATAAAAAATTTCCTTATGAAATCCTAGTTTTCCATTGTCAATTCTACCATGCTACTTACTCCCAACATGAATTTCAATTACTCTAGCTTCAACTCAGTAGTAAAAGGTCAAAGGAATTCTCCATTGCATTACATTTAAATCCCTCCTTCTTTACATGTTCCATCCGCATGAAGAAATCAATTTTTTAACATAAAAATAACCAAAGTGATTTCTAAATCTTTGTAGGGGGTGCACTTTTTCAATTTCACTTAAGTGAATTTATATTTCAATTTTGTAAAAGTAATTTAAGTCACTTATAGTTTATATTTATTTTTGGGGATTGCACTTTAAGTTGAAAATTCACCCAGAATTTGAAGAGTCATTTGTAAATTCCTATAAAAGGCTTGACCTCAATTATAAAAAGAATAGTCTTTTTCTCTCTTATCTATGAAAAGAGTTGCTACAACTTCATGTGTACAACATACTCAAGGTCTTGGTCTATTGGTGAGTTACAAGTAGTTTGTAATCATCAACCCAAGTTCCATTCCCATTGAGATCATTGGACACTTTCAATAAGTAGCCATGGAGATACCTTGAGGTAGGGGTCAAACTTCTCCATGTGAACCAAGTAGAATACAACGGGGTGATCCAAATGTGGATTTCTTTGTGGGCATTAAGGATCCAAGCCCACCTCTATGTCCCACTTAGAGAAATTTCTCGTCCACAAACCACCACTCCAGTTCATAGCTCTAGTATAATAAAATCATTTACCATCCAAAATTTATGAGCTCAAGGTCTTGGGCTATTGGTGAGTTACAAGTAGTTTGTAATCATCAACCCAAGTTCCATTCCCATTGAGTTCGTCATGGATGATTTTAATAATTGTTTTTCACTATTTTATTTACATTTTTGAAATGTGACGAAACAAATAATGTTATGGGCTGAGGAGGAATACCTGTTGCGATAGTTGGTTTGAAGGTTGTGCGCGTGTTCTGACTTCTCAATAAAATGTTGACTGTCAGAGCTTCCTTTTGGCTAGGAGTAACTACCTGAAATAGAAAACAAGACCACAAAAGAAGAGTTAAATAATATATAACAGTGGACTTCCTAGTGAGTGCTAGATCTGGGAAGTGTGATACTTCTTATATGGTTGTCAATCCACTATTTAATACAACTTAATGCGAGAAATAGTGTAAATAAACAAAGTCATACTATAATTGATATGATTTAGGTATCTCATTCAGATACAATAATTAAATATAATATAACAAGCTAGGTTATGATCAGATCTGGAGGTAGAGTAAGGGGTAAAAGTGCTAGAATAGATCAGTTTTAGGTTCTGGGTCACTTAGGATACTTGGATAAATATTCTTAGATTCTGTTACTGATAGGATGGACAAATATAGAGACCAGCGTCAGTCATTTATGATCGATCATGGTTTAGGAAGAACCGACGACGGTTATAGGTAACCAACATCGGTAGAGGCGGGTTGATAAAAACTCAATAAAATTTGGTTATGGGGTTTGAGCTGAGGTCAGACAGAGATGACAGAGGGATTGATGAGGTACGTGGGGATATTAGGGGACACTAAGAGATATGTAGAAATTAGGCATAGGTGGTTTTTATGGTGTGGGAGGAGGAATGGTTAAGTTTACAGAAAGTGGAATAGTGGGGGAATGGGAATGCAAGTTGTAAATAACAACAAAGATGGAAAAAATTTATAAAAAAAATAAAGATGGAATGACATAAGTGATAAATGCACTTACCGATATAGCAGGTCCAATGGTTGGGTGGTGATGGTGGTTGATTGGTGGAATCAATCAACGGCAGTTCTTCTTGGAATGATACCGTGAGAGTGATAGCTCTAGATCTGTCTTAATGTTGGCTATGGATGCTTGGATGTGAAAAATATTGTTGGTTCTTGCTTGCATGCATATCTCCTTTTTTCTCCCAAATTTAAGAATGTGGCCCACCTCTCCAAAAAGGTTTCCAAAGTGAATAAATGGTAACCGATGACTAGATTTATGGTGGACCGGGGTCTACTTACAAATCAGGATGTCACTAACTTTGCAATATCAAATATTTGAATAAACCAAATGCAAATGAAGAGAAGAATGGAGGAATCTTTCCCCCTCTTGAAAACTCGGGGATACAAATAATTTTCATCCATGGTTTCACTTCTTGCTTCCATGTGCTTCCACTCCTTCAACTAGGCACTGATTCAAAATGTTGAACTAAGTCTGAATGAGTTTATGGTGAGTAAATAAATAATAAAGAAGACCTCAGGTAAAGATAATTCAGGTGTCTTTTGAGTCAACATAAATTGAAGGGTTGAGGTATCCATTTAATCTAAGGGTTGAAATTGGATTAACCCTACAGATATTTAAAGTTTTTGCAATTTAGTGAGGATTGAGTATTAATTCAATTAAAGTGATTAAATTAATATCAATGTGTGATGTAAGGGTCATGGTTAGGTAATAGTGTTAAAGTTAGTTGTTCGAAAGGGGACCAAGGGGAGTGTGATCCAATTTTGGTGTCTACATTTTTCCCCTTTTTGTCATGTGGCTTATATTGGTAAGCAATGCTAACAAAAATAGGAAATGGTTGTGTCGAGTGTAAGTGAGGGTGGTGTTTCCCCAAGCATGGGTGAAGGTAACCCCCATCAAACTAGGAACCAGTGACGTGAAAGATGGAAGCTATGAGTGGTTTGATAAAATGAGGAGGTGGTAAAATGAAGGTCATGGGGTGCATTAGGTAAAGGTTAAAGGTCAAATCGGGTAAACAAGTAAATGGGCCAGGGTCGAAGGTAGTGGCAGTTGAACACATGCACATGTTAGAAACTGTTGCACGGTACCAGGTTGAAAATATTTCAAACTCTACGTCATCTAAGATCGATAGGTCTATCCAAATAGGGTTAAAGTGATTCTGGTATCCAAGGTATAGGATATGGTGTGGAAACACAACAAAGGTCAAGTGCAACAACGTTTAGGTATGTTCTAGTACACCAAAGTCTAGGTCAAGATAAATAACACGACAGTAGGCAAGGTAAGGTCAGTAGGTAAAACAACACAAGTAACAATGTCGCAAGGTACAATGAGCACAAAGGGTCAAAGGTCACAAAAAGTGGTTCAGGTCAAGGTATATAGGTAATAGCACAAGTAAGGCCAAGGTGTGGGTAAATTAACAAGTCCCTAAACTTAGTTAAGGACAAGTATAGGGTATGTGGGCTTGTAGGTAGGTGGTTATAAGTGGAGGTAAGGGGAAAAGGTGCCTAGAAATGGGGAGTGAGGGTCAAAAATGGGTAAAATGAGGTAAAAATGAGAATGATAGGTAATGCCGGCTGAAGGATGACTAATGTTGGTATAGTAGGACATGACTTGACCGACGTTGGTCAAGTCGATTTGGGGCTAAAAAAGGAAAATTATGTTTTTTATGAAATCATTTATCATTTTCCATTTGTAGAAAAAGTCTAAAGAGCACATGAGAGCTGCCAAAATGACAAATTGATACTGAGAGCTGAGTAAGTAGACATCGTAGTGGATGATTGGTGTGTGGTTGGTAGGTCCATGAGATTGGGTTGGTGGATTTGATTGGGTGGAGGTGAGGAGGTGATTTGGGTCATAGCAGAGGTAGGAGAAGGTTCGGGTGGGCCACCAGTACAGTGACAAGACATAACACTACGTCATTGGTAGTGACATGAGGTAGGATATGATTTGAGTTTAATTTTGTGGATTAAAAGAAAATGTAGAAATTGAGGTGGGTAAAAACGGTTTTGGATAGGAATTAAATTGTCATTTGGAACATAAAATGAATGAAATGGGAGGGGGGGAAGGTCCTGGGTAATTGAAATGAGAGTGGGGATGAGGGTAGGTGAGGGTTGGGTAGGGTAAGGTAGGTTATTAGGTTATGTTTTGGTCAATTCTTGAGAAAAAAAAAATGGGGGGTTTTGGGTTTGGGCTGCACAAAAGAGACCGACGCCAGTCAATGGTTGGCTGACGCCGGTTGGTCCTAGCCGGCATCGGTCAAGTAGTAGGTGATTGATGTTGGTCAAGGGGTAACTGATACCGGTCAGTAGTATCTAATGCCAGTCAACCATGATCGATCACAGTCAGGTGGAAAATGAAATGGGTCCATAAGATAGATAGGGTGGTAGGAAAGGGTAGGCCATGAAGGGTAAGGGTGGGTCTATGGACAATAGGTAGGCGTAAAAAGGTATGTAGGTGAGAGGTTTGATTGGTGCAAAGACTAGTATAGGGGAAAAGGGGTAATCTTTAGAGTGTGGGTTGTAGATGGGATATTGGGTACAAGGTTTTGTGAGAGGTGTGGTCAAGGTTTTAATAAGTTTGTGGTTTATTGGATGCAGGATGTTGACTAGCTGCATATGCACAATAGCGTGCCACCCACTACTACTAGAGGTATGATGGAGCATGACAAAGATGGAGTGGCATCACATGATAGAGGTGGGTTTGATTAGGATCTGTCGCTATAGGCGTATATCCTGAGATCATAGTCTGATGGTTACACTCATCGATAGATGGGATTCTGCAACCAACACCTTCCATTTACCAATGGGTGAGATCACGGTCACCCTGGAGGATGTTTACAAGATCTTGTGCTTGCCGATAGTGGGGATGTTGCATGGGATCAAAGGAGGAGGAGACAAGTGAGACAAGCATGGAGGATATCCAACAGGGGGATGCCTGATAGTTACACATATTTCCATTTTTTTGTGTATTTTTGGTATATACCGGCCTGTGTGCCAAAGAGAGTGAGGTTGTATATACTAGCCTTTGTGCCGAAGAGAGTGAGGTAATAGGCATGATTTGAGTCATTTAAAATTTAGGTGTCAATGATCTAGTCCTTTAGAGGATAATCAATAAGTAATGAGGAAGGTGAATGACAAGAGGTGTTAAAATATCCGCTTAATTGATAAGAACCCTAATGAGTCTACCATACCCAAGATGGGCTTATGAACATAAGACCCTAAAAACATTGTATAATGGACTATTCTAAGGGTGAAGAAAGTCACATGATCATGAAATGTCGCATTTGCAGAAATTCCCTTGAGTAGAGAGAAAACAAGGGTGCAAAAGGCAATGAGGTGAAAGTGGATGGTTAAGTGTAACCTAGTGTATGAAAACATGTTTTTCTTTGCAAGAAACCCAGGATCAAAAATAGGCAATTCCATGACAAAAATTTCATCATTTTCTTCATTTTTTTGTTTTTAATAGACTGGTCGATGCGGGAAGTCTATATGGGATGAGTATATTATCCCCTTGAGGTCTTCGTGAAGTTGATCGATGTGGGAAGCTTGTAGATATTTTAATTGTATTTTTGCAATGACTTTATATAGTTGTCCTTTAAGGGAGAAGTCTATTTGTAGCGGCGAAAGATGTCCCTTTTTTAGGGAGTCATATTTTTTTGGAAGTTTGACTTAAGGAGTTGAATATCAGTTTGTTTTGTTTAATTCATGGACAAGACTATAGAGGAAGATTAGGCTCTTGTTAGAAGATAAAACCATAGTACACAGGGGTTAACTATGAAAGGGGTGGTTTTGAGTGATGAACGACCTTGAGATTCCATATTTTTAAAAGATGAAAAGTATCCATGAGAATCCTACCATGTGTAGAGATGTGGTACTCATATTGAAGATAGGGCTGAAAGGTGACGAGTAATCACATGATTCTTGTCTATTCATGGATCCTCAAAAATGATAATATGGAAGGTGAACAATGCTCAAGGGATGAGCAGGCGAGAGATAGAAGGTAATATAGGACTTGATTTCAACAGTAAAATGGTCAAAGATGCAAGGCATTAAGGGGCTTAGGTTTAGGTTTACCTTCGAGTGAAGAAAAACGATAAGCACCTAATCCATAGGCATGGGTAACAATATAGGGTCCAAGCCAATCAGGAGCAAATTTTCCTTGTTTACTTTTCTCCTCCTTAGTTACATGTTGATTTTCCTTCAGGATGAGGTCTTTGATCTGAAAGATTCATTCATGAACACATTTGTCGTAGGCATGTTTGATATGTTTTTGGTAAATTTGGAGATGATCAAGAGTGTTAAGATGAAACTCATCTAATAACTCAAGTTGTACCAAAAGATCCTAGCAAAAGCCATTGTCGTTGAGCATGTCTTGTAGGGAGATGCAAAGAGATGGAATCTAGACTTCTAGTGGAAAGATAGCCTCGGTACCATAGACCAAAGAGAAAGGTGTGGCTGCATTCGAAGTTTGAATACTAGTGCGGTAAGCTCACATGGAAAAAGGAATGTGCATATGTCAATCCTTCCCAGTATCGTTAACTACTTTCATAAGAATTTTGTTCAAGGTTTTATTGGTTGATTCTTCTTGGCCATTTTTTTTTTGGGTAATAAGGTGACAAGAAACTGAGTTGAATGCCAAAAGCATCACAAAGATTTTGTAGGGTTTTATTTTTGAATTACTTTCCGTTATCAGTGATGAGACGATGAGGAACACCAAAGTGACTAATGATGTGATGGTTGATAAATTCACATATTTTCTTATCTTTTGTAGAAATGAGGGGAATGGATTCTACCCATTTAGTGTAATATTCAGTAGCAGTTATGATCCATTGATGGTATTGTGAAGAATGGGGATTGATCTCACTAACAAGATCCAAGCCCCATTGAGAAAAGGTTCAAAGGTCTCATGCTACCTGTAAGGCATGACTAGGTGTGTGTTGAATATTAGCATGTTGCTAGCATTTTACACAACATTTGACATAATCGTAACAGTCGTAGTTTAGGGTTGGAAAAAAAATAACCAAGGAGAAGAATGCATTTTGTGACAGCTAAACCACTAAAGTGGCCTCAACAAATTCCATCGTGATATTCCTTGATGGTGTAGGGAATTTCAAAACTTGTAAGGCATCGTAAGAGAATACTTTCAAAGCCACGCTTATAAAGGAGACCACCCATGATGACATAGTGAGAGACACTTTAAGAAAGTGTAAGGTTGTGGAGCCTATTTTCATGTGAGAAAGTGTTGAAGACTAGAAACTAAGAGAATTGTACACTTTCCATAGTTGTCTCGCCGGTTTTGGCCTTAAAACATGCCTGATATATCGGGAAACATGCTTTTCTCATATGGGCGGGATTTTTTACCCATAGGTTTATGGGACGGTTTTGGCCCATGGTTTTAATACCCACAATTTTGTAAAACTACTTAAGTAGTTGTCTACTTATATGTTTTTATGCATATGGTAGGTATAATGTAACATTGCAGATGTGTTTTGAATTCGGGTGTGAATTATGTAGAGTTTGTTGAGCATGGATCCAAATAGATCTGCGTATTATATTGAGAGAGTGGTGGATTATAATAAAATTTGAGCAAGTGATTCTTGGTGGATGTAGCCCAAATTGGGTGAACCACGTTAAATATTGTCTCTTTTTGTTGTGTTATTTTATCCTACAATTTTATTTGAGATCTGTAATATATTCTGCATATTAGTTTCTACTATTGTGATTTTGTGAGGGATTATTCCACATATTTTATCCCTTATTTCCTAACAAAAATTCACATTTTCCATTACGAGTGAGATTAGTGGGTAGAATGGAAAGGGAAAGATAGTCTACAAGTTGCTTATACCAAAGGTTAGGTGGGTCAGGTGCAACGGTTCCGATGGAGTAGACCTCATGAGGTAAATAAGAGGGTGATTGCAGCCTTTGTATTATGACAAATATTTTAGATTTGGCAAGCAAAGTGGGTATCTGAGAAGCCAAGTAGGCCATGGTATCCACAAACTTGCTGTAGAACTTGGGGTGATTTGAAGTTCGTGATGGTCAAAAGTGGTCAAAAGTATGTCTATGTGATTCTTATACTTTTTAAGTATCTCATTATGACACTAGTATACACCATTGACTTGGTTTACAACCAGCTGGGAATCACCAAAGATATTGATTGAATTAAAATATAAGGCATAAGAAACCTGGAGACCCAATATGAGTGCTTTGTATTTGGAAATATTATTTTTACAATTAAAATTGAGTTTGAAAGACAAAGGCATAGGTTTACCATCAAGAGAAATGAGGATAACACCAGCCCCACCTCCACACTGACACTTGGAGCCATCGAAGAAGAGTTTCATTTGGTAAGTGGGTTTTTCTAAGGAGAGGGTAGCTATGGATTCATCTGAGAAGTCAAAGTTAGAGTATTGTTTCCTGAGAAGAGGTGTATCTGTTATTTGGTCAGAAATATCTTGGCCCTTGATGGACTTTTGATGAATGAATTTGAGGTTGAGTTTGCAAAAAGCATAAGCCAATGTGCAACACATTAAGGTTGATAGGGTTTGGCATACATATAGTGTAAAGGGTCACTATTGGTAACAACAAAGGTTTTGTGGTTGAGGAGGTAATGGGGGAGTTTTGTGGTGACAAAAAATAAGGCTAATTAGAGTTTTTCTACGTGGGTATATCTAGTTTTGTAGTCTAGAAGGGTACGACTTATGTAATAAACCACTTTCTCTCTGTGTTGCTCATCGCGATGAGTGAGCATAGCACCTAAAGAATGGTCAGTGGCAGAAATATATAGGTAAAAGGGTTGGTCATCCTTAGGAGGAATGAGCATTGGTGGTTGAAGAAGGTATTTTTTTAAGGCTTCAAAGGATTTATGGCATTCATCATCCCATTTGAATGAAACATCTTTCTTGAGAAGATGATGAAATGGCTAACAACGGTTGAAAAGTTATGAGATAAAACGATGAATGGATTACAACTTACGTTGTAGGCTTCGAAGTTGACAGAGATTATTAGGTGGAGGCATTTCTAGAATAGCCTTTACTTTAGCAGGGTCGACTTCTATGCCACGCAAAGAAACAATGAAACCAAGGATTTTTCCTAAAATTACGGCAAATATGCACTTTTTTGGTTGAAGATGAACACAATACTTGATGAGGT
Source organism: Taxus chinensis (assembly GCA_019776745.2). Taxonomy (NCBI): domain Eukaryota; kingdom Viridiplantae; phylum Streptophyta; class Pinopsida; order Cupressales; family Taxaceae; genus Taxus; species Taxus chinensis. The sequence continues at coordinate 701,845,125 of CM034148.1, forward strand.
GATCAAAGATGACCTTAAGGACGGTCGGGTGTTTGGATTTGGCAAGAAGATCGTCTACATAATCTTCCAATATGTGATGTATGATGTCATGGAAGATGTAAGTCATGGCTCATTGGTAAGTAGCAACGGCATTTTTTAAGGCCAAAAGGGATGACTCAATAGCAGAAGGTCCCCCAAGGGGTGATGAAGGTATTCTTGTGTTGATCTTTTGGAGCAAGTAATATTTGATTGTAACCCAAGAAACCATCCATGAGTTATATCATTCCATGGCCAATGGTGAGATCAACTAGTTGGTTAATGCCTGGTAAGGGAAAATCATCTTTGGGACAAGCTAGGTTGAGGTCACAAAAGTTCCGTGCAAATGTGGAGTCCCTCTATTTCCTTTGTGACAGGAACGATGTTAGAAATCCATTAGGGATAGCTAATGGGTAGGATGAAGGAAACTAAGAGAAGGCGTTGAAGCTCTTCTTTGACCAGAAGAGTAATGTGAGGATGCATTTTCCGCATCTTTTGTTTGATGGGTTTGGCATCAAGAAATGGTTACAATATTGTGGACCATGATTTTTGGGTCAATACTGGGAATATCAACATAGGACCAGGAAAAAGTCATTTCTATGGTCTCAAAGGAAAGAGGAAAAAGCTTCCTACTCAGTAGCATCTAAAGATTGGCCTATCTTTAGAATGTGCATGGGCCATCCTGAGTGTTAATGTTGATTTCAATGGTCGATTCGTTCAACATGGTTTGTGTCTCAGAAGGTAATGACCAGTGAATATAAGAATCTTCTGCACCAAGGTAGGTGAGGATGGTCTCATCATCCTGACATTGAATGACATTAATATAAGGTGTATCATCATCAATCATGTCAAGATATAGGAATGGGAGAGAAGAGGGAGCCTCATCATCATGTTGATAGGTTAGATGTCCCAGGGAAATTGTGTTTATGAAAAAAAAAATTTAGGAGGAATAGATTCGGGATCTATGGACTCCGTGGGTGAAGATGGTGACGTGGGTGAATGAGGTGGAGAAGGTTTGTCTTCCTGAATGAGGTTCGACGTGAGCCTTCTTGGGAGGTGGTACATCAAATCCAATTCCACTATGTTCATTGTGTTTATGGGTGGTATAGGAGATGATAGTATGGCAGCCCTATTCATAAAAACTGAAGAGCCAAAGCCTTTCCATGTGCAACGGTGAAGGAAAGTGTGAGTGAAGCGGCGGTTAGTAAGGGAGTGTAAGTCAGATGAAAATGGTCATGTTTGGGATGGAGGTTTGGGTGAATAAGTGGAAATATCAAGTCCCCCATATGTTAGATTAGTGCAAAGGTGGGGAGGACCATAAGGAAAAACCTCACCTACGTGGTAGTCATAACTAGGGTGCTGACGCAGGTTCCCATACTCTTGCAGAGTAAGGAACGTGTCGATATTATATAGGCGGTACTCCCCTTAGAGTGAGGCATTGAAAAACACCTTCAAAGGGATCAGTAGTCGATATGTGGGTAGCGGGGATAGATGACTCGCTAGATGATTAGGAAGTAGGTGAGTCAACTATAGAGGCTACACCGGCAAGTAGGAATAACAGGGTTAGATGTGGGAGAGGCGGTGCACACTTGGTGGATGGGCTTGTGGGTGAAGGTGAAGTGGGGGTAGTGATAGATGCCTTGACTGGTACAAGTAAATTGTTGGGCTGGTACAACATGTTACAGTTCTTGAAAGGAAATGGGTCAGATGTGATGGTGTAGTTATGTCCTTCATGTTCAAATTTGAGGTAGCGGTGTAAAGTTGAAGGGACAAAACCCATGGAGTGGATCCAAGGTCGGCCAAGAAATAGATTATACTAGAACTCCCCTTCTAGGACATAGAATAGTTCCGGGATAGTGCGGGGACCTACGCAGACATGGAGAATGATAGTACCCAAGGTAGAGGTCATGGTGTCATTAAAGGATCACAACATAACTGGGTTACCATGCATGTAATTGGTAGGTATGCGTGTTTGTTTGTACGCATGGGAGGAGATTATGTTAATACTAGCACCACCATCGATCATAAGGCATCGTATGTGTATATTATCAATATAGATGAAGATGAAAAGAGTAGGATTGGGGTCATCATACTGGAAGGGAGTGATCTCTTCATCTAAAAAGCTGAGGGTGGCTACTTGGCTAGTAGGTGGAGGTGTAGAGGAAGGTGAAAAATTAGCGAGAGAGGCTACGTGATGAGGGGTAATGATGGAGGCTATAGGCATGGGGTCATTTGGTAAAACCTCAATAGATTGAAGGACCTCCATGAGGGCTTGACAATGTGACTTAGAGGTTTGGATGAGGTCATATAAAGACATTTTGAGGGAGGATTGGTGTAATTGTTTTAGCATTGTGCAATGTGTGACCCCATCAGAAATAGGATATGTGGGACCATCGGATGGTGACTTTGGGTGTGGGTGTAGATGGTATGTTGGGTATAGGGTTGGTTGATGGGCTAGTTGCCTTTTCCTTTTTCCTTTTACGTGGGTAGCAATGTGAACCATGTTAATCTGAGGGGAGGTGGATGGAGAAGGTGTGTCATGGTAAAACGGCATGAGGGGAAAAATCCTAGATGAATAAGAGCCTTGCAAAATGAGTAGGATCATGTTGAAATTTTGAATTTTTGGGGATTCCCTAATACAAACCATGTGGATAAAATGGTTATGGGGGTGGAGATATTGGTCGCTGAGTAGGTAATGGAAGAATATTTGGGGAGATTGGCGAAGGTGGAATGGGGTCCTCATCAAGAAGATCAGTCATCATCAAAATTTTCTTCGAGAGGACATAATTAGACAAGAGTGGGTTTTAAAGCCTTATAGTTCTCTACATATTTCCTTGACACACGATGGTAGGCATAAATTTTAGTTTTGTCAAACCCTTTTGGTTTGGGTTTGAGCGGGTCATAAGGTCTAAGAGGTAGTAATGTGATGACATAGGTTTAAAGGAGGTTGGCTAGGATAATGGCATATGACCCCGCCAACAGATCACAGTGTGAGGTGAGTGTGGGCTTGCGTGGAGTAACGGTGTGACTGCATTGCATGATAGGTGTCAAAGGTGAGGGGTCTTAAAGAGGGGTAGGTTAGACCATCGGTTTGGGGAGTGGTGCCATCTTAGGCTTGGGTTGCTCCTTCTTGGGTAAAGGAGAAACAAATAAACTAGTAATGGGGGAAACAATAGGTCTAAATACTTTAATGGAGGGATTTGGGATTTTCAATTTGTATTGTACTTTCATTGGGTAGAGGTGAGGAAAGAGTACGTGATATAGATGGAAATGTAGATGGTGGAAGGGAGCGAGTTACCCATTGGGATAATCATGGTGCAGTAGCATGGTCACTGGTAGAGATCACGTGGAAGGTGTGAGTGGAAGAGAGGAGAGTGTCCATGGGTAGTGAAGAAGTTATGGAAGGTAGTGGTGGTATGAGTGGTAAGAAGGTCACGGGTGACGAAGGGGGTTGTGTGGGTCACTTGGGTATATTAGAGGGTCATGATGAGGAGGTGGGCTGTTGCATTCTTGGTTTACCAGTGGAAGAAAGTTACTTGGCCAGGGTTGAGGGGTGAGGTCCTAGGATGGACAGAAGGGGTGAAGGTGACAATGATGTGCTAGGTGAGGTTGGTGTATGAGTCCTAGAAGGTTGGGTCTTCCTTTTAGATGTAGGAATGAGTTTAGTGTTGGTTTGGGAAGATGTGGCTAAATATAATTTGATGGGTGGATGAGTAAGGTTTGATGTTGGCATGACCCCTAAGGTAGTGATTGGTTTAGGTAAGGGAGATGATATAAGCATGGGTAGGTGTTTGGGTATAGGTGTGTGTTGGGTTGTGGGTAGAGGTACATGTTGGGTTATGGGAAATGACATAAATTGTGTTCCAATATGCATGGTTATGTTTGGTTTGGTTGCTTGAAACACTTTTGGATAGATTGTGGAGGTGTTGGTGAGTGAAAACTGCATTTGGGTTGAAGCAGGAAGTAGAAGATGTCCCCAAAGAAAGGCTCTATCAACATAATCCAGGCGATCAGCCAAGCATGAAAATTGCATTGTTGTAAGTGGGGCTAATGTGGATCAAGTAGAAATCCCTGTAAAATATGTTTGAGAAATAGGGAAATGGTTAGCTTCAGACACTTTGGGTAAGAGAGCTAAGAAATTAGGTCAGTAGGATCTTAGAAGGCCGATGAGATATTGGTCACCTAAAGGCAATGGTGTTTCTACAGGATCCTCTATGGGTAAAGGAGATGATGGGAAAGACAAGGTAGACTCTCCTTGCAATGGTGTAGGGAGTGGACATGTGTCCCCTATGAGTAGGAGAGGTGTTACTGATACTTCTTCGGTAATTTGAGTGGCAAGAGGTGGAGTGCTAATTATGGGCTCTTTCACGGGTGAAGGAGAAAATGAAGGGGGTTCCTTTGTGGGTGGAGGAGTAGATGAAATAGGTTGTTGTGTAGGTAGGGGATTTTGGGCTAGGATTTCATCTATGGAAGGAACAGGGAGCAATTGGGAAGTAACTGGTATGTCATCAAAAATAGTGTGGACCTCACGGACATTGCTATCATTGGTTAAGTGTCTTGCCAGTTTGGTTGGAAGATGGGGCATGATTAGGGAATGGTTTTTTGAAGATATGTAGGTTTTTGTTGGCTGGTGCATTTGGGTTATCCAAGACTAGATCTCCGATTTTCTAACATTTATTGGATGATATTCTTGAATGTGATGCAGTTACCATCGTTATGACCTTTGACATGATGATAGTTACAAAATTCATGTTCTTTATACCACGTGGGTGTGAGGTGATCAGGGTCAAAACTAGTGTGTGGTTTTATAGGTGGAAGGGTAATGACACCAGTCCTTAATAATACTTTTCCAAAATAGAAGAATATGGTTCCCTTATTAGGGTGTACTTTCGATTGTTCTCGTCTGAACTAGAAAGTTTGGATGGGAGAGAGATTAGAAGAAGGTTTGGCTTGGTTTGATGGGTGAGAGGGTCCAACCTTGAGAACCATGGTGTTGGAAGATCCTTTGGATTTTGAATAGTTTTTCTGGGGTTTCAAAGATGAAGAAGCATCATTTGATTTGAATGCGGTGTTTTTGTTATGTAGCTGAATTTTCTTCTCTTCGATAGCACGAATCTCCAATTTTCATGCCATGGTGAATGCCTCATCAAAGGTGCAGAAGTTCTATACCTACAGGGTTGGTAGAAATGTGTCTGGTGCAAGCCTGAGTAAACAACTCTATGATCTCAGTTTGAGGTAATTAGAATGTGAGATGGTTAATTAGGTTGCGTCAATGAGCGAAAAAGTCAACAATAGACTCATTGTCATACTGTCGAGTGGAATAGAGATCAGTCATGGTGACTTTCTTGACAATGTTGATTGAGAAGTGGTCTAAGAAGGCTTGGGATACTTGATTAAATGAGTAGATGGAATGTCTAGGTAGCCCACTGTACCAATCTAATGTAGGTCCTGTCAGGGACATCAGGAAGGTCCATAGGAGTAAAGTGTCATCATGGGAAATCAGGTAACACCCATGTTTGAATGACCACAAATGTTGTTGCAGGTCTTCTTTACTATTGAAGCAGTTGAATTTTGAAATTTCCCAATGTACAGGGTATGGGAAGAATAGGAATGGATGGATGAATGGGCTCATTACAGATTTCATCATAGGTGAGGGAATTGTGTGAGACAGAAACTAATGCTTCTAATGTCTGCATCTTTTCCATCATTAACTTGATGAGGTCATTGGTAGGTTGTGATAGAAGGGTGCCTCCTGTGGTGTAAGAGGGTTGGTGTCTGAACATGTGATGTGGGTGGCATTCTAGTGTATGGTGATGCTAAATAGGAAGGTTGAGAATGGGGACTGACATGGAGGGCATATACCCAGAATGAATGACAGGATGAGATAGGGGGTTTTTGATAATATGTATATGTAGGTGGGACAGTCAAAGTGACTCTAGTAGTGATTGGGGGTAGAGACTTTGGGATAGAGAGGAAAAGATTTTGGAATGGGGTAGGGGTCATCGAACACCATGGGTGGTTGTGTTGTAATTGGTATATGTGAGATAATGGGGGTGGATGGGGTTATGCTCTGGGTGGCCGACGAAGGAACAACCGATGGGTGTGACGATGCAGATGTAGTGGTCATAGCGGGTGTGGGGCCTAGCTATGAAACAACTAGGGGAAAAGCAGGTAAGGGTAACACTGAACTAGTAGAGGCTAATGTAGAATTAGGGAAAAGGGTAGGAGAGATGGATACAGGCATGCCATATATCAACTGACCTGAGGAATCCCAAGTGGATGAGTGGGAAAGATAGAATTGTAAGGTTGTGAGATTCTGATTGAGTCGTGTGAACTCCTCATCACCTATAGAAATGGTTGATAAGTGGAGTTGGATCCATGGGTGACTTAGATAGAAGGTGGCAAGGGACTATGTGGGAGTGGTTGACGGCTGGTGTGGAATATAAGAACATTAGTTTGGCTACAATTCAACACCATGTGAATAAGTATTGACCTAGTAAGAATGTATTCTGTAAATGACACAAAAAACAACATGAATAGAGATAAATGAGTCTGGGAGGGTGAATTCGGTCAAGGTTTAGATTTTCAAAACCAAACACTAGACACTGATGATGATCAGGTTGATTGGTGATGGTTAATGGGGAACCGATTTCGGTCATAGAAACTTGATGTCAGTTACTATGGAAAAACACCAGTTTTAGAAAGTGAAACGGGACTAATGAATGTGCAAGGAAGTATTTTTATATGACAGTAATACCAACAGGAGGAAAATACGTTGGTGCTGTAGAGGGCCAAAATCATAATATAATGAGTGAATGAAGAACTATCCCAGGAAAAATACCTAGAAACCCAGAAGCTATCATCAATTATGGTTAACCGACAACGGTCAAATGAAAACTGACGACTGTCACTGGACCGATGTCAGTTACTGTGAAATTTAGAGAGAATGAAGAAAACTAGGTTTTTTGAATTAAATTAGGTAAAGAATCAAACTCAAGAATCTAAGTAATGAGAATGGCACACTGAAGCCATTAAGAATACTCTATGAAAGGAAAAGGAAAAATCTAGAATCGTACCCCTCGTACCTAAAAACACAAGATAAGAAGAAAGATAAGAAAAAACACGATCTTAAGAGTGATTTTTCTTTATGTTTTTTCAGCTTACACTATTTAGAACTGACCATGTGCATTCAAAAACATAATTTTTTATTGAGAAGGCATCCCACAAAGAACAGAGATCTAGAAGGTGAGGTTTCAAGTTATGTTATGGCAGGGGCAGTCCTTCCTCTGACAGGGATACTGGACAGAGATAACCAATTGGGGATTACCTGTCAATCCTCTGATCATGTGATGGAATTGACAATCATTCCCAGGTAAGATGTCATTAAATAAGATGTGTATATTCAAATTTTTGTGTATTGTGAAAAGAGAGAGATAGGGAATGGGATTTCTACGATTCTAATTATGTCAACCATTAGCTGGGCATGACTTCCAGCATATAGGTTGCCCTCAATTTTATTGTGAAATAAATGCACCATACAAGAAATTCAATGTGAATGTTTTAAACGCAAATTGAAATTTGATATTCAATGAAGAAAAATGATGAACATGAGAGAGGGTGCTCTTTCACTAATTACAGAAAGAAAAAAGAATGATTCTTTTTAAATGCACCAAAAGAAATGTTTCATTTAGAGAAATTAGAAAGAAAAAGAGGATTAGTAGAGAAGAAGATTTAGTGAATAACAATTTAGAAAGGAAACACACAAGATGAAACCCTATACGAAAAGAAAAGGAACCCACAAATGAGGGTCCCACCGGGCGTGCCAAAATGTTTCACCTTTTTCTTTATGTTTTGAATGTGAAGAAATAGATAAGGTTATGGGTTGAGGAGGAATACCTGTTGCGATGGTTGGTTTGAAGGTTATGTATGCACATTCTAACTTCTCGATCCAATGTTGATTGTGAGAGCTTCCTTTTGTCTAGGAGGAAATACCTGAAATAGAAAACAAGATCACAAAAGAAGAGTTAAATAGTATATGACAGTGGATTGCCTAGCGAGTTCTAGATTCTGGGAAGTGTGATACTTCCTAGATGGTTATCAATCCATTATTAATAAAACTTAACGTGGGAAGAAATAATGTAAATAATAAAAGGTCCTACTGTAGTTGATATGATTTAGGTATGTCATTCAAATATAATAAGAAAATATAATATAACAGGCTAGGTACCTTATGATCAGATCTGGAGATAGGGGGTCAAAGTGTTGGAATAGGTCATTTTCAGGTTTTGGTTCACATAGGTTGCTTGGATAAAGATTCTTAAGTTCTGTTATTAATAGGATGGCCAAATAGAGAGATCGACATGTCGGTTGGGTATGACCAATCATGGTTTAGGAAGAACCAATGATGATTATGGGTAACCGGCATCGGTAGAGGTAGGCTGATAAAAACTCAATAAGATCTAGTTGTGGGGTTTGAGCTGAGGTCAGACAGAGGTGATGAAGGGAATGCCAAGGTATGTGGGGGTCTTCTAGACACTTAGAGATATGTAGAAGTTGGGTATAGGTGGTTTTATGGTGTGGGTGGAGGAATGGTTGAGTTTAAAGAAAGAGGAATAGTGGGGGAATGGGAATGCAAGTCACAAATAACAACAAAGATGACAAAACCTTATAAACAAAATAAGGATGGAATGACACAAGTGATAAACACACTTACCAATATAACAGGTATAATGGTTGGATGGTGATGGTGGTTGATTGGTGGAATGGTTCTCATTGCCGCGGTAATGCTTCCTGGAATGCTACTGTGAGAGTGATACCTCTAGATCTGTCTTGATGTTGGCTATGGCTACTTTGATGTGCAAAAGAGCTCTGGTTCTTGCTTGCATGTAGATCTCCTTTTTTCTCCCAAATTCAAGAATGTGGCCCACCTCTCCAACAAGGTTACCAAAGTGAATAAATGGTAACTAATGATGGTTTTGGGTTGACCGGTGTCAGTTTCGGGATGATTGGCGTCGGTTAAGGAAAGATTCCTTAGGTTTGCTAAAAATGATAGATATTTCCATCATTTGGGTCAGGTCTTTCCATTTATCGTGGATCAAAATAGATGTTATCTTTTAATGAGCGGGAATGTGGTTAGAGGAATAATAGGCATTGATTTTTAGGGTTGAACTAAGTCTTAGTTAGTTATGATGGGTAGATAGGTACTAAAAATAGGTTTATACTAAGGTGTCTAAGTGAGGTAGTGGGGGTGAGGTGTTTAGGTGAGGTGGAAATTTGTTTAATTAAGATAATTAAATAATGAATAAAGTGAGGATGAGTATTAATTTAATAAAAGTGATTAAATTAATATTAATGTGTGATGTAAGGGTCATGGTTAGGTAATAGTTTTTAAGTTAGTTATTCGAAAGGGGACCAAGGGGAGTGTGACCCAATGTTGGTGTCTACAAAGTTACCATGGGCACACCTTGAGGTAGGGGTCAAAATTCTCCATATGGACTAAGCAGAACATAGTGGGGCAATCCGAATGTAGATCACTCAGCAGACATTAAGGACCTAAGTCCATCCCCATGTCCCACTTAGAGAAAGTGCTCCTTCACCACTCCAGTTCATAGCTCTGGTATAATAAAAGTGTTTACCATCAAAAGTTTGAACTCAAGATCTTGGGCTAGTGGTGAGTTACAAGTAGTTTGTAATGATCAACCCAGGTTCAATTCCCATTGAGTTCATTGGATGCTTTCAATAAGTGGCCATGGGGACACCTTGAGGTAGGGGTCAAACTTCTGCATATGGACCAATCAAAACATAACAGGGAGATCCAAATGTGGATCGCTCGGCAGACATTAAGGACACAAGCCCATCCCCATGTCCCACTTAGATAAAGTGCTCTTCCACCACTCCAGTTCATATCTTTGGTATAATAAAAGCATTTACCATCCAAATTTAGAACTCAAGGTCTTGGGCTATTGGCAAGTTATAAGTAGTTTATAATCATCAACCCAAGTTTTATTCCCATTGAGTTCATTGGATGCTTTCAATAAGTGGCCATGGGGACACCTTGAGGTAGGGGTCTAACTTCCCCATATGGACCAAGTGCAACATAGTGAGGTGCTTCAAATGCAGATCGCTCGGCAGACATTAAGGACCCAAGCCCACCCCCCGTGTCCCACTTAGAGAAAGTTCTCCTCCACCACTGCATTTCATAGCTCTAGTATAATAAAAGTGTTTACCATCCAATTGTTTCTAATGAGGTTTGGGTGGATTGGTTAAGATGGACGGTTGGGTCCGAATCGACCCAGGTTCAAACCTCACTGGGCTCGATCCCCTTTGGGGGTGGTTATCAGTGGTGGATTTTTGACACAACCACCAGTGGTTACGACCGATGCTCTTCTCTGGTGGTGGCGGACCTAGCTAGCAGATGTTAGGATAGGATGGTGGCTTGGTAGTTGGTTGTGGTTCTTTTTACATTAGTGAGATGGCTTGGTGGTATTTCTTCACGGCGGTGGTGGTATTAGCATCATTGGCAAAGGAATATGGTTTCTCTTCTCTTGGCGGTGGTAGTCTTATCATGGCACGGCTAGTGGCTAAGATGGCAGTTTAGTGGCTTGTCTTAGTTTGGTTTGTAACGTTGGGATTATGTTGATTGTTACATCTAGTCATTTGATATTGTTAAAGGAGGGGACCCAAAAACCCCCCGGTTCGAAGCTCCAATCAAAAGTGTTAAACAATCCAAAAAAACAACTTCATGTGTACAATTTATTTTTATACTTCATCAATAAATGATATGAGTACTGGGAGAAGAATAACCTTATGGTTTGGATGTTTTCCAATCATTAAATTATGCTTATATATTTTTGGTTGAATGTTGTTCACCTTTCCATTCATTCCTATTACAATTGATGTTAAGATTTACAGGATTTGTATTACATGTCTGTGTAGGTTTAATTTATGACATACATTAGAAATCCATGAATGGTGAATACTTTTTTCTTCCATTTGTTACTTTTTCTCTCCACATGTGTTACCCATGTTCTTTTCCTGGTGTGAGAGGGAGGGTTTCCCTTATTTTTTGATTATCCTTGAGTTGTACCAACATCCCTTTATTTTTAGCATGTTTTGGAATTCTCCCTTCCATCTTATGACCTCTCTATTTTCTCCATTCTTCTCTTTTCCCACCCTTTCAAGTGCTTTCTAGCTAAAAGTATCCAAAAACCTAAAAATATTGATCTAGTGGACATTTTGGGTGGTCATATGTTCTCTAATTCTCCCTAAACCATTACAGCCATGATGATATAATGAGGATTTATTGCAAACTCAACAAAACAATAAATAGGGTGTGGCCTAAGCCACATGATAACTGGAGAACTCTCACTAATTTAAATGCAAGTAGAGATTTCAATGCGAAGAATGTGGTATTATTCCCCACTTAATACAAATGGATACATCTATGAGGGGATTTGAACCCCTACACTCACATTTGCTAAAATATTATCTTTCCAATGTGTCATACCATGTTATCATTTGTATTTATAGGTTAACTTGGTTTTGATTAAAACTTGGTCTATGACTGTGTAAAGTCCCATAAGGGACAATTTTTGCATTTGGTCATTTTTGAGCCACTAAGAGGCATTTTTCATGATTTCTGCATAACTAGAGAAATGTCTATAATTCTCGTATGATCAGCCCAAGCCTTGAATTTTTATAATTGGTGTTCATTTGACATTACTTTGAAGCATTTTTCCTCTGATTTTGACGTAGAGTATGGGGAAATGGCTTTTACAAATGCTACAGGAAGGTGGAGAACATTTTTATTCAAGTTCAGAGTTCTACGAAGGTCTAATAAGCATATTTTTGTATATTTTAATTTGTTATTCATTTGTACTTATAAATTTGATTGTTAATGGATGAGATGGCATCCTAAGCTATCCTAGAGACATAGCCCAATCAACAGGTGAATTTCATCATCAATTTTCGTATTGTGTGTTCAATATGCATATTTTATTTTTGACTATTTACAGATTTAAATTATATATTAATTAATTGGATGTAATTATAAATTTTTTACAACGTTTTAAAAAATCATACTTTGATCCTTTTGATCGTGTAAACAAGAAATAATTTTGAAATCAGATTTTTGATTCATTTTTTGGACACTTTTGAATCAGTTTGTTATCATATTTAATCAATTCCTATTTGATAATTTGGGAAAATGAATGATTTTTTTAAGTATCTATTTTTATAAACTATTAATACAATGGGTCGGTGTTAATTTACAAATCATTTTTTGGTATCAGAGTTGGTAGAATGTTAGATTAGCTTCTGATTGCATTTGTTGATATCATATTTTAACTTTCTTTATTAAGTTTTTGTAAACATTTGGGATTTTTTATCTTCCATTTGGAGTGTGAATTTTTTTGGGATTACAGGTTTTTTGGAGAAAATAAGGAACCATGTGATGAGAGGGAAATATGGATCTCTATTGATCTTGCTTATAGGGCATTAAATATATGGTAATTGAATCCAGTTGATGTTGATGTTGATGTTGATGTTGATGTGGATGTGGATGTGGATGTTGATGTTGATGTCGATGTGGATGTGGATGTTGATGTTGATGTTGTTGTTGATGTCGATGTCGATGTCGATGTCGATGTCGATGTCGATGTCGATGTCGATGTCGATGTCGATGTTGATGTTGATGTTGATGTTGATGTTGATGTTGATGTTGATGTTGATGTTGATGTCTCCCATTATTTTGCACTTTTTGTACCTTCAGCAAAATATGTCCAACAACCAAAACATGACCAAACACATATAAAATGACCAAACATTTACTTTTAAAAGATTAAATATACCAAGGTGCATGGCATCCAGAATTTACCTGGTTTTTTAATTTTTTATAGTATTTTTAAATATTAATTTACTAGTCATTTTTAAAAAAAATTGGCCACCAGGTGGTACACACTTATATGTTTTTTCATAGTGTTTTGGTGAGTGAAAACCTTATTATGAAGCTTTCTTTTCAGGTATAATTTGTATATGTTTTTATTCGTATGTCCTTTAATTAGGAGCAAGTGAAAATACCATTCTATTTTGATATATGAAGATGGCATTTGGACCTTGTTTAAGGAATTGGACATTGTTTTTGCACTTGTTTTAAATTTGGGTGTTGATTGGTTATCAGTTGATTTTAGATTCACAATTGCTCTTAACCATTGTAGGATGCAATCTTAAATTTGTTTAACATATAAAAAAATTAACCTTCTCTTAATAGGGTGTACAGTTCTCATTTTCTAAGAAAAGGTAAAATTATTCCAATGTTTCTTGTCTATGATAAATGGTTATTTTTTACACAGTTTTGGTTTTGATATCCATGTTTGTATTACCTTTGTTTGGCATGTTGCAAAGGACATGCCTTTATTTGAAACTATTCAAAACTATTTAAAAACATAGGGTTTCATCATTAGCTCATTATACAAGAGGTTTGATATGGTGTAGTCTTCTATTCGAGTTGTTGAACTGAGAAGAGGGATCAACCCTTGATTTGGTAAAACTAATTTCCTGGATAGTTTTTATTTGTATAGATAATATTGTTAATTAGCATGCATATTTTTCAAAGCATTTTTTTATTCCTATTGTACATGTTGAAAGGATATTTTCCCATATGATTTTAGCTTTGAATCTGGATTTTGGAGTCACCTATAGGGAAGAGCTGAGTGACAAGTTTAACATGCTCAAATTTATCTTCTCTCATTTATGGTTGGTAGATTCCATTGTGATTTAGATAGAATAATATACAGATTTAGTGGGCATGTTCAATATGTCTAATTTTGGATTTACATTTGTTGTCATTCTTTAGTGTGAAAAATATGGATACTTATAAGACCCATTTGGGCACCGTTTGTATTGTAATTAATTTACAAAATTTTATATCCAAACATGATAATTTCACATATTTTTAAGACCCTCGTAATTGGGAATTTAATTGTAACTATCACATGTGGTTACAATTATGGTGTACATTTATTACACTAACAAAATGGTTTGCAGTTACACCTAGTGATATTTTATAGTATTGGAAGTTTCACCGATTTGGAATGTGACATTTGGCAGGAAATTTAGTTTCTATCCCAAATTTCACATGTGATAGATATTTTTATCTTCACTACCAGTGAATTATATTTATCTTATGTAGTTTCACGGATTCAGTTAACTCTCACCTCTTTATAGGCATTTTACATTTTAATTTCTGAATCATTTCCATGATATTTTGTAGTGATATTTTATAGTCATATTTTGTCATGAATGACAGTTTCACAAGGTTAATGGACACCGCCTATTGTTGGAATTTTGTGGTATATTTCATATTGATCATTTACAGTACTTTCCAGTTTCACGGGATCAATGGACACTCATCTATGTTGGGCATTTAGTTGTCTATTTCATATTGATTGATTTTAGTGATATTTTACATATTTTCTAGTTTTGTAGGGTCAATGGACACTCACCTATTTTTGGAATTTGGTTTTTGTTCCACGCTGATACAATTTTGGCAAGTGCAGTATTGATAAAATCACAGGGATTGAGTTAGACACTTGCTGAGGAAGCATTTAATTGTTATTTCATAATAATCCATTTCTGTGATAATCATTTCAATATTCTGCAATATTTTTAACCACTATATTATATTATAGTTTGTGTATATTTGTGGAATGCAGAGAACCATTTAGAAAATTTAGTGGGTAATTTGGATTTTTGCGACCAAAAGGTTCTTATTAGGGAGGTGTAATCTGGTCACTATTTTGGGCAGTCATATGTTCTCTAATTCTCCCTAAACCATTACAGTCACAACGATCACACGGGGAATTACTTCTAAATCAGAAAAATAGTGGATAGTGTGTGGCCTAAGCCATATGATAAGTGGATACCACCCACTAATTTAAGTTGAAACGGAGATTTCAACGTGAGAAATGTGGGATTATTCCCCACTTAAGACAAATGAATGCAACTATGAGGGTATTTAAACCCCTACACTCACATTTGCTAAAATATTACCTTTCCAATGTGTCATACCATGTTAGTATTTATATGTATATGTTAACTTGGTTTTTATTAAAGTTTGGTCCATGATTGTGTAAAGTCCCATAAGGGACAGTTTTTACATTTGGTCATTTTTGAGCCACTTATAGACATTTTTGGATTTATTTATGACTAGAGGAAAAGTGTATAATTTCTATATGATCAGCCTGAGCCTTAAAATTTTCCGATTGGAGTTTGTTTTATGTTTCTTTGAAGCATTTTTGTGCCATTTTTGATATAGAACATGGGGAAATTGATTTTGCAAATGTTATAGGAAGGTGGAGAACATTCATAATCAAGTCCAGAGTTCTTTGAAGGTTTTATAACCATATTTTTGTAGATTTTAATCCATTTTTCATTTGTAAGATTTCATTTTTACTTGTAAATTTTATTGTTAATGGATCGGATGGCATTCTAAGCTATCCCGAAGACATAGACCAATCAACAGGTGAACTTTGTTATCAATTTTTGTTTTGTGTGTTCAATATGCATATGTTATTTTTTTATTATTTACATATATTTAAATCATATATTAATTAATTGGATGTGATTATAACATTTTCACAACATTTTTTAAAATCATATTTTGATCCTTTTGATTGTGTAAACTAGAAATGAATAATCGTTTTGAAATCAGATTTTTAATTTAGTTTATTAGACACTATGAATCAAATTTGGATTATATTTTAATCAATTCCTATTTTATAATTCTATTAAATGTTTGTTTGTTTAAGTACCCATTTCCATAAATAATTTATACACTAGATAGAAATTTCTAAAACTTGAGGAAAACACAATATACTCTAGGGATTATAGTACAACCTAATAATGAAATAACAATGTTGATTTTTAACTACCTGGATAATAACAATATTGAAATAAAATAACATTAATAATTGGAATATCTCTAATAGAATATACAATTTTTGTTTTTTGTGTCTCTAACATAAACTTTTCTATTTTACAATTAGTTCTTTGATGATTAATTGAGTTCCTCTATGATGAAAACTATAACTACTTCATTTATAATCTTGTAAATAAATCACTGAAATATTCATATTTCATTAAGTGTAAATACATTTGTATTTATAGAAAAATGAATTGAAAATTTAACCAAATAATTCATAAAAGATTTTGGGAAAAACAATGGGTGTACTCTGATTAAAGGGGTCCACAAAAAGCCACGTGTGTGGGGATTTGAAATGTTCCTTAAAAACTCCCTAAAAGCACTTTTAAAAGAGAGAAGGAGAAAGGGGTTGATTAGATCATAGTGATGAGACACAACAATGATCCTTAATCACACCAATAATGCCTCATTTTTGGAATAATAATCAATTGGTGACTGCATAATAGTGTATCCATGGTCCCACATAAATTTTTCTATATGTACCAATATGTATCTAAATGGTTAGAATAAAAGGGTTTTAATTTTATGCTGCAAAAAAATTCAATGTTGTGCTCACACTTGATGTGAAGTCCACCCTAGGAAATTTTGATATGTCCTACGAGATTTATTTATTGAGTAATATTGTTAATATGCATAATTACTTCGGTAGGTATCCTTGAACATGTGTTTGAGAAGAGTTAAGTGAATCTAGGTGTACCTAATTAATACATCTATCTTCTATTCCACTAATAATCAATCTTCCACTCACCCTTACACTTCTTATATAAGGAAATTTTGTGTTCTTCATGAAATAATCTAGCTAACTTGGTATATATGCAATCATTCAGGTGAACTAAGGATCTCTCCTTGATCCATGGCATTATTATATAATAATTTAATGGTTACATATCTATACATTTTACATTTATTTGTTATCCTTGCTACATTCATGTTATGGTGTTCAATCTCTCTTTTGATTACTAATTTTTGGCTGATGTGTTGTCATTTTGGAGTTTCCTTGGGTCATCCTTATTTCTCACACATAATTTAAGATTTCATTTCATATTAATTTAGAGCTAGTATCCCTACATAGAAGTTGTGAATTTTTGTAAGCTTTCAGCATGCTTAAGATTCCCACACAAATTTTTAACTCTAGAACATTTTTTAATCCAATCAGTAATGTCCCTTTTTGGGAGAACTCGGGAAATGGCAAAATTCTCCAAAAATTAGATTCAAGGTAATTTTGTTATGATCTTGCAAAAATAAACTTCAGACCCTTCTCAGGGATGTGAATTCCATAGATTATAAGAGCCCTTCAAAATGGGGTTAAACTTTGCAAAAGACCTTTCAAAATTGTGCCAAAATTAATAGAAAACCATAATGAATTAATTTCATATGTTAGAAATCAGATTTTCATGTGAAATTAATTAATTATGGAATCTAACTAGTGAACCTTACTGAGATTTCTAAAAATAGAAGAACATCATCAACATTCACCAAACTTGGAATCATGGATTTATAAAATATAGAGAACAAGAGGATAATTTTAGATTCTCCAATAAGTCACCACACATACCAATTTACCATATCCATATAGGTCACATCACTTGAAATTAAATATATTTTGCACTCAAACACTTGATAAAATGGAAGATTTCACCTTTACAAATCATCAAGAATCCAACCATGCAAAGAGATCACATAAAAACCATCAATACCCTTGAAAAAAAACCTACAAGAAAGTCACTTAGGGAAGAAATTTTTTATAACAAGAAATACAGAGAAATGCTGCAAAGGTTAGCGTGGGGTTTCATCCAAACCACTTTTCCACAAGGTTTTTTGTCCTTAGTAGTGCCTCAATCAAGGGTTTTTATCCTTGAGAGAGAGGGAAAAGATGCTTGATAGGAAATCCTTTACCAAAAATGAAAAATCTACATAACATAATCCTCTAATGGCCAAATAAACTCCCTTTTATAACCATAAGGGGGCTTATAAAGTAAATGATGGTCAACCTCTTAAGAAAAGTACTTTTTAATTTCTAATTCAGAATTTTGGGAGCCTTTATGCTCCCTAATAGATTTTTAGTTCTAATTTTTTGTTGGGAACTAGGCTCACAAACAATTACAATGCCAACTAATAAATGAACATGAAATCAAGCACATGATGACATTGCTAGTTTCCTCTAGCTTGTTTTCTTGGACCCGTGAGGAAGGAAAATGGGCCAAGGTCTTTAATTGGAATTGGCTGGAAAAAAGGGACATGAAAATCCTCTCCTATTGATATTTCTTCTCCCCAAGAAATGGAAATTTCCCAGATTCCAAATAATTCTTAGTTGTTCATTCTTTGATGTACCTACACATGAAGCAAACTCACTAAATAAAAAGTGTGTCTGGTTCTTCCTCCCTTCTTTCTTTGTGGCTATGATAATCATCTCTTCTTATTTTCTTGCCAAGGCCTCATAATTACCATCCAAACATTGGGTGTTCTCAATTTCCCTCATGTTTTCCCAAACACAATTATAATCATGTATTTTTTTCACTAAAATTATAAGGATACAGGTTGGGATATTTCTTATAACAGCTGGAAACACATCAAAAATTATCATAGACTGTAAACCCTTCATCCTCATGGTTGGGTATGCCTCCTTCATTTTCAAAATAATGGGTAGAGAGATGGAATTAATGAAAATAGCGTATAAAAAAAGATATAAAGTTGTCATGATGATAACCTTGGCTTCCAAAAGATGCTTCAAAGATTCCCCAAACCAATATATTCAAAATTTGACTTGAATCATAAGTCATGAGAACTGGTATGTAAATATAACCACCATACCATGCCTAGTATTTTGTCCCAAATAACACCAAATATGAATGAACCCTTTTACCCATCATTTTTCATTAAAATAATGTTTTCAAATCTGCCCCTCTATTGTTTCCAAAAGAATATATCCACAACCTTAAAAATTTGGAGAAATGCCTCATCTTGGTTGTAACATTGCAAGTTCAAAAGTGAAGTGGCCAAAAAACATCTTATGGGAGCTACCCATACCATGTCCATGTTTTTAGAAGAATAACACCACTTCGGTGTGATCAAAATCCACTTAGTGGAAAGTGTGATGACCTTTGATATGGAATATTACCGAATTACAAGTGCCTTACTTGTTATCTCAATACATCTATCCTTTGTTTTTCCTTCATGCAAACTTCTTCCATGATGTTATTAGAAAGCTGATTTTTGATATATTCAGTTGTAACAACATTTTCCCAATCAACTATTATGATAGAAATAAAACCACAATGTGAGTTCTGAGCATTATCCAATGTACTCCCTTCACCCTTAATATCTTGAACTTTGATTTTTTGTTCTTTGTCATAGAATTTCAGTTCTCTATTGTGACAATTGAGGGTGAATTCCCTCAAATATTGTGGCCATTGAATTCCAAGAACTAATTCATTATCAACTAACTTAATCACAAATAATTCATCACATACCTCATAATTTCGTAGGAGAAGTTATAGTTGTCCCTATTTCTTTTTACAAGGTATGGTAGTTACATTCTCAACAAGCCTAGGGACCCCTTGGTTATAAATAAAACCTTTCACCATTAACGGATGAAAAGTAGGTGTGCCATGCATTAAAGAAAGGGTTTTACTCTTCTACCACATTTTTATAGCTCTTCTATATTCATGGAACCATGGGTTAACCACATATGAAATAGAAAATCACAACTATCATCATGCCCTTGATACCCCACACATGTCATTATAAAATTTCCTTCCATACTTATTTTGAAATCATACATTCTTCTTTTTGTATAACTGATCATAGCACATGTATTTCTTATGTGGAAATAATTTGTAAGTTGAGGCCAATAATCCATACAATAAGAGATTTCTTACCTCATTATTTCATGGAGTATGAGGTGTATAAATATTCCCAATCATTGGTGATATAAGAGAAAATAACAATAATAAAATTTGGTCACCTTCTCTAACCAACTATGTGTGAGGGTAACATATTGGTAGTGTCAAATCAGTAAGCAATAAGATGGAAATTTATCATACAATGGGATACATTTGATTCTTTCTTGAATCATATTTTCTAAGTTAGGAACAACACTCAGAAAATAACCCAATGGATCCCTTATCTCATGCATAGAATTACCCTCGTAGAACCTTATTACATTTGATTCGATTCCATCGTGAGACTTCCTTGTGTAACCATTAAAATCCAATAAATTAGCATAGAATAACAATGGAGTTTTACCTTTATTTTGATGATGAGAAAATGGGGATGATTCCTTGTTGATATCTTCATTGATTGGCTTCTTGGTGGTGTTTTTTTGGCACTAAACAGAAAGCTAAAGATCATTAATTTCACCTTTAAATCTGACTTCAACTCTAAATTTATCCTTTTCATCAAACCCTTATTTTTACTTTGCCTCATGATTCATGGTTTTTCCCCTTTTCATTGTCAATAATGAAGAGCTCTTTGCCTTATAATCTTGTAAGTGTTGTTTCCCTTGAGTAGCTAGTAATCTAGCAGCCCTAGATTTTTTTTCCACTCATCACACTTTCTTTGATTTTTCATTACATCCTCCTTGCTTGCATATATGAATTTATTATCCTATTGAATATCAAAATTTTGTTCCCTCAAAATTATATCTTTTTCTATCAAGGGTTCTTCATTGACAATTATTATTTCATTGTAAAAATTGGTTGTCATCAATTCATCATTAAGCACAAAAGGGTTTTTTCCTTGGATGGCATGCTCCTTAACTTCATCCCGATCGAATAACCTCTCCTCCCTAGGGCTGAAACATTCATCTTCTATGCATAGTTTACTTATTCTTTTAGTGCTATGGTTTTTTCCAATAATGTATTTCTTTCATCCTCAATCTAATGAAATCTATGAGAGACATTTTGTCTAAAAAATCCTCTAGCATTTCTTGATATTCTTCAAGTAATGTGATGTAGCCATGAGCTTGTCTAGGGATCCCATGCAGAGATACTTCCTCTTTGTCCACAAAATGGGGTGTGTAGGACCATGGAAAATGAATTTTCACCATCTTTGATTTAGGGGAATTGTTTGAATATTTTCCCCCTTGGCCGAACCACCTCATTGCATGTTTTGGATAGTTAGGGATAGCCTATCCAATACATCCATTATTCCTTCTTGGTTCTTCATGATCCTCTCTAATTTTTCCATCATTCACAAGATATGAAGAAAGAGCTCTGATACCACTATAATGTCCCTTTTTCGAGGAACTCAGGAAATGGAAAACATCTCCCAAAAATCATATTCAAGGCACTTTTGTTATGATCCTGCAAAACTGAACTTCAAACCCTTCCTAAGGAAGAGAATTCCCTAGATGATAATAGCCCTTAAAATGGGGTTAAACCTTGCAAAACACCTTCCAAAATTGTGCCAAAATTAATAGAAAAGTGTCATCAATTAATTGCAATTGTTAGAAATAAAATTTGCATTTGAATTAATTAACTATGGAACCCTAACCAGTAAACCTTCCTGATCTTTATAAAAATAGAATAACATCATCAAAATTCACCAAAATTATAATCTTGGCTTTATGAAATATAGATAAAAAGAGGGATAATTTCATATTCACCAATAAGTCACCACACATACCAATTTACCATATCCATATAGGTCACGCCATTTGAAATTAAATATATTTTACACGCAGACAATTGATAAAATGGAATATTTGACCTTTATAAATCATAGGGAGTCCAACCATGCAAAGAAATCACATAAAAATGATAAATACCCTTGAAATCACATGTCTAAGCAAGTTTCTTAAGGCATAAATTTGTTATAACCATTAATAGAGAGAAATACACCAAAGGATAGTGTGGGGTTTCATCCACACCACTTCTCTACAAGGCTTTTCTTCATTGGGAGTTCCTCAATCAATGGTTTTTTATCCTTCAGAGAGAGGAAAAATATTCTTAACAAGTAATCCTTTATTGAATATGATAAATCCACATAACATAATCCTCTAATGGCTAAGGGACCTCCCTTTTAAAACCATAAGGGGGCTTATAATATAAATGATTTCCTACCTCTTAATAATTACTTTCTAATTTCTACTTGGTAATTTTGGGAGCCTACATGCTCGCCAATAGATTTTTATTTCTAATTTATTGTTGGGTACTAGGCTCACCAAAAATTACAATGTCAGCTAATAAATGAACATGAAATGAAGCACATGATGACATTGATAGTTTCCTCTAGCTTGTTTGCTTGGACCCATGAGGAAGGAATATATGCCAAGGTCTTCAATTAGAATTGGATCAAAAAGAGGACATGACACGATCTCTTTCTGAAAATGCTACCCCATATTGGGGGACATGAGATGCCAATCAATCATTCACTTAATATGTCATTGAAGTGAAAGAGAGTACATTTTATCAGGAGATAATCTCCTAAAATGGGGATTCAAACCTCATCTCTAACCACCCACATATTTATCTGTTAACCATATCCCTATATGCATTTTTATCTATCCTTATCTCTTACAAACAAGATCCTAAATCTCTAAACGAGTTTCTAACTCACTTACAGTATTCTCATATAATTTTTATTTTCTCACATATTAATCCAATAAACTAATTTGGAGTACTAACCTAGTCACACTAATATTATTTCTCACCACACACACATGTGAGCATTAACATAAGATTTTCCTAACATTCCCCCCTAGTGGGTACATGGGGAGAATAATGTTATTACAAACAATCATGTACATTAAACATTGTTGATCAAACTCTATATTTTACATGATGTTCATATACTAGTATTTTGTTTGCATCAAAAATATTGGGGTTGCATCAAGATTGTTAGAATCTACTAGTGTTGACAAATTAAATTTTTTTATGATCAACACATGTCGATCAGGTAGCAGCATCATCAATGGATTTCAATTTTTATTCATCTAGTCATAATTCCCATATTGTTTATGTCTCCCCCTATAATTTTATCTTCCACCAGAAAATACATCCTTTATTTTTATTACATCGTAATACTTTACAAAAATTTCACAATAATAAATAGAACTACGACTTGACTCTTATGAAAAAAAAACTTACACAAAAATTATATTAATAAATTAATAAGTTGGTATAAGCTGAACTTTGACGGTGCCTCCAAAGGAAATCCTAGTCCAACTGGCATTGGTGGTCTAGTCAAAAACCAAAAGGGTCATCTAATTGTAGTGTATGTTGGTCCCATGGGTAAGCAGACTAACCACTACTCTGAGGCCCTAGCTGCTCTATGGGGAATCAAACTAGCTAGGAACCTCAACATGGGTAATCTCATTGTCGAAGGTGACTCAATGAATATTATCAATAATCTTTCCAAGTCCCTAGCACCTAGTTGGACCATTAGAGACTTCATCAATGAAGCCCATACTTTATGTAATTGTCTAAACATCATTTTCCAACATATTTATAGAGAAGGGAATAAATTAGCGGATTCGCTAGCAAATATAGGGGTTTGTATTAATGATTACAAGGAATGGCATGATTTCAATAACACTCCCGCCGAAGTTAAACTCATCATTACAAATGAAGTGAATACTCTCATCAGTACTTCTTAGTTGGCAGATCATGCACATGTGTAATCCTCTTTCTATATCTCTAAGGTAGATTGGGCACGCCTGAATTTATTCCCCCCTAATTTTGAAATTTGAATTATTTTTTCATATTGAACAAGTGTGGGAGAAGGAAAAAGGTTTTTATCTCTACAACTCATACAAATATGGGTTGTCGAAAGGCTGTTAGAAGGTCTACAAGTTACTTTGTTTAGATTAACCCTTCATATTCACAAGTGGTTTTCAAAATGGGAGGTGCCCCATGTGGAGTATAACCCCTCTTTGATCCGTAATGGCAAGAATAGATCGAGCTATGGGAAACCATCAACATTGGGGGTTTCATATATTTTAATCAACGAATTAAAGGGCATGACCAGTATATCTCTTTACAATTCATAGAGAATTGGAAAGACCGTACCATCTCTATCAAAGGAAAATATTTTTTGTTCATTGGAGAGTTCATCTCGTTTATCACTAGCTTAAGTATGGATGAAAACAAATTCTTCAGGAAAAAAATTGATAAGGAAGATGAGGAAAAGATCTTTCTGGACAAGGGAGAAAAGCTTGATATTAAAAAGAAAGGCATTCTTGTTTCCTCTATCCCGCAGCCATTTGATGAGATTGCCCGAATGATGGTTTGTTTTATCACTCTAGAGGAAAGATTCTTCTCCATTCCACTGCATCACTTGGTCCTACTTAATCATTTCAGATGCAAGGTGAAGGTGAGTCTTTCCCACTATATTCTATAGTCTATGGAAAAATCTATTTTGGAAGTTCAGAGTCACAAGAAGACTGTTCCTCTTCACCAGGGTGTCATTTACTTCATTAATATTTACATTTTTTATGTTGTGGCTGATGACCCCTGCCCCACTATGGTCTCTCCTCTTCCCAAACAGCCTCGCATTCACTCCAAAAACTTCATGTTCTGTGACTGTATCTCTGAACCACCCCCTAAAAGGATCATTCGTAGTAGTAGGAAAGATAAGGAAATTATTGGCATTGGCTAGAAGAATAATGAAATATTTGTGGAGGATAGCCCCACCACTATTCTTCATGCCATGGAAAAAAACCTTTGTTCTGGAAAAGAAATTCAACATACAAGATGAGATTATGAAAACCCTACAGGAAAATGTGGAGTTTCTTATTAAGTTTGTGATTAAGGAATAAGCTCTGGATTCTATCACCGGCCTCAAAGCAAAAAATTTCACTCTAGAATCTAAGCCTAAATCCCTTGAGGAAAAATATAACAACTATTTGGTCATGCATAGTGATATTATGGATCTCATGCAAGTCTACATATGCTAGATTTATGACTCCAACAGCATACTGGCCTTTGTATGGAAGAATGGAAATATTACCAAAAATTTTAAAGCTTCAAACTGGGACCCCACTAATGTCATTTCCCTAAAACTCCATCAGGCCCTCAGGGTTGCTTTAAAAAAAATTAACACATTTTTTGGCTAGTGTTTTTGTCTCTTTGTTATCAGTGTGGTTGTTTTGGTGTTGTTGTTGGTTTATTGTTGGGCTCTATGTTGGTAGATGGCCCCTACATTTGTTTTTTCATGTTTCTTTCCTTTTGGTTGGGGTGTGGCCCCCACAGATCAAAAAACCACATTGATATACTTTGTTTATCTTAGCTTCTAAGCCTCTGGTTGTATTTTAAGGTAAGGTCCATCCAAAACCTTTTACCTTTAATTAAAATATATATATATATATATAGAGAGAGATGCATTAAAATGTATATACCTAAAAAAATAAAACACTAAACAATTTAATTCAAATAACTTAGAACACAAACACAAAAAAGTAAATAAAAAAAGACAAAATAAACACACCTTAAAAAACCATGAACTAAAAACTAAAACCATGGATTTAAAATAAAATCATAAATAAAAACTAAAAACAAAAAGAAAAAATTTAAACATAAACCTAAAAACTAAAAACAAACATTCACAAAACCCTAAAACTATGGATTAAGCACAATATTGTGTTCATGTTTGGTGGTTTGGAAATGAAGGTGATATGAAGATAATGTGCCTTGAGTAGGGTGATAGGATTTGGCCACCGTTTTAAGGCTAAAAAAGGTGTTATGGATGATTTTGGGTGGTGAGTTGTTTTAATGGGGTGGATAGGAGAGGCAATTGTACAAGACATAAATAACAAAGTATCAATCAGAACATAACCACATTATTATTTAGCCTTGAATACAACAAATAATATATAAAAAAAAATTAAAAACATGACCAAAAATTGAATTTTTGACAATCACATTACATATTAATAAATAAATAACAAACCCATATTTTAAAAAAAATTTAATTGTAGAACTAGAACAAATCTTGGGAAAATTTTGTTGTTACTTTAGACACCTATAATTTAACCCAAGCAATTTAGATACTTAAATTGCACTAATTATCCTCTTTCCTGCAAATTGACGACATATCGTCAATATAACACACTTCCTCTTCTATAACTCTTATATCCAACAAATACACTAATTAACGACCTTTCATTAATCATCTCCCATTTCTATCTAGATTAATTAATTATTTATAATTAATTAATCCCCCTATGTATCTAGACTAGTTAATTATTATTAATTAATTAGCTTCCTCTTCCATTAAATCAATAAATCATCATTTATTTGATTAAATCCCTTTCATAGTCTAAATCATGCTAATTATTCCTCTGAAAAGTTTCTATAAGCTTGCACATCTATTAATTAATCCCTTTGATTAATTAATAAATCCCCTCTAATCCCATGGGTCACTAAAGGACAAACTAACCTCTCCTAAGGTTGAATCAACCCTTTTTAAACCTCTCTTATCCACAACTAACCTGACCTCTCCGTTTATCCCACATGAAGGAGGATGTAGAGATTCTTCTATCCACTGGGCTATATAAAGATCCCTCCTCCTACCTTTACACTTCCACCTTTACACACCTAAATGAGCATAGATTCTAAGCTATAGCCATTTTATCATCTTGGAGCATTCTTCATTGGAGAAGCTAGCTACTTTCATTTCTTGTATTCATCCATCCAAGTTTTGAATTCATATGGGGATATGTCAAATGGTCTTATAGCCATGGATTGACAAGACTTTATTCTTAAAAACCTTGGGATTCAAACATAAAATCAAACCTTTGATTGTTAAGGATCTAAATAGGTTCACTTCATTTGGATAATATTCAATAGAGATAGAGATTAATGGGTTAACATGTTAGTTTGAATATTTGTTCATGTTCTAATGTAAGGATGTTGGTAGATTAGTCTTGTTTAAGCTCTAAGCATGATGGTGCATTGATTTTGATTTAGATTTTTTTTAGGACTGATAGGTGTTAGTTATAATTCTCTTTGCATTGCTAACAAATTCATGTACACATTCGGCATGCATGTTAGGATGGGTCCTTACTCCCTTAACATTCTAGCTCAAATTTTATTGTTATTTCAATTTTTTGGCTAACCCTTGATATACACATATGGAAAATAATGTTCAATTTCTTAGGATTTTGATAATATTACATGTGTAGGATCTCATTTAGAGCTTTAATTCTAATGGGTTGTTGTCGATTTCGAGCTAACATACTAAAATTTGGAGTGTTTTGAGATTTTTGGTGTCTTTGGCCATATTTTGACTGTAGGATGGGCATAGGCACACAAACCCTAGCGCTAGCACACTAAACCTGGCATAGCCACACTAAACCTGGTGTAGACACACATATTGGCGCACACACACTCTACTTGTATTGTACCTTCACTGATGCTAGAAACCTGTCAGGTTAGCGCATATGCCCCAACCCTGGTGTACATACCATAATCCTGGTGCAAGCATCTTTCAGGTGGCGCAAGCACACTTTCTGAATTCTTATACCACCTTTTTTCTAACCTTGGAGAACACGCCTATACCTTGGTTCACATGCCCATATCTTGGCACATGCATCTCTCAGGTGGCAGAGACACACTGTCTAAGTTTTTGTACCTCCTTTTTGCTAACCCTGGCGCACATGCTCATATGCTGGCGCATGCATCTCTTGGGTGGCACAGGTGCACTATAGATATAGATTTACAAAGAGGGAGTAGCTGCCCTAAACCATGCACACATGTCCTAACCCACGTGAATGTGCTTCGGTCTGAGTTGGCGTATTACTTTTAGATTTGTGGAAATTTGTTTCTTAACATAATAACATCATAATAGGTTTTATTTTTTTGCATGGTTATGTTATACCAAACATGGAATGAACTTTGTATGTTAATTATAAGAGTAAGATTGTGTATGCTCTTCCCTCGCATCTTTTGGGGAAATATTAGGAATCAGAAATGATACTTATGTCTTTTTTTACTTTAAGAATATGTTGAATGTTTAAATTGAGCAAAAATATATTTCACATTTGAATTAGGTGTTTCCATTTGTTGAATTCTTGGATTTTGCGTCACGTATGCTCTTCTCTTGCATCTTAGGGTGATCTTGACAATTAGAAATGATGTTTATTCTTTTTATGGAAAACTACTAATCCATTGTGCAGAACCACAAACACTTGTCGAAGAAGGGTGGAGTTGAAACAAAACTAAACTAATAATAGAATTTCCGTGCAGGTTGCCAAAAGGTGTTCAAGAAAACCACATCCAAATAAAAAAGATAAAAAAAATAGACCACAATCAACACACTATATTTACAGGTTCGGATAAGGGTACATCCCATCTGCTTGAAACTAGGACATAACTCCTTTGGCATAAGCCTTAAGCTACAACAATGGGGGTGGTCCTAGGAACCCAAAAATAGTCCACGTAAGAGGGAACCTTATGGATGAAACAGGAAGTGCTCCGCACAACCTACTTGACTAGTACTACCATTTGTGAGATTTAGCGTCACAAATTGTCTACATAGAAACCCCAGTGAGAGTACATGATGGACACATTTATTGCTCATTGTGCTTGAAGGGGGTAAAGTAAAGTTGAGATAATCCCAAATTAGTCAGTGTGACTTTTTGGGTAAATCGAGCTCGCTTAAGACGGTCTTGATGACACCTAGTTGAGTGAACCACCCAGGAAGCTATCTTTAATGAGGAGCCCACTTGGACCACATCAAAGCCATTTTGAGTTGATATCTATTGTTCATCACGAAATGTGTGAAGCGTTACTTTTTCACTTGCTCTAAGGCAAGGTGAAACTCTGCCGAAGTGAGGCAAGCATTTTTCAACCCCAATTGATCTACTTCCTTCACTTTATTTTGACACTTTGTTGATCAAAAGAAAAGTGGTTGCCTTTACGTTATCGATTGATTGTTTCGCCACTTTCTATTTGTTTACGCCCATCCATGTTTGCGGCTGGGTTATTAAACGTCTAAAGTGTGTGGAGACATTTTCATATTATTGGTAGCCTTTTTTATCTTGATACCCAAGTCAAGATCATCATCGTAGTTAGGCTTGGTTCATCACTTTGATTCTCCTTTGAATGGTTATCGTTTTTATATCATGACACTACAATTTTGGTATTTACATCTTGTTTCTTGTAAACTTGGCATAAATATCTATATTGTAAGGTTACGTTGTATACACTTTAACCATTCCTAAGTATATTATCACTTTAGTTTGATTTCAATTATTACCTTGATTCTGAAGAGTGTTAAGCATTACCACTTTTGCGTGTTATATCAATATCATCTTGATATTAATACCTTACTTTCTCATAAAGTTTGGTTAGCATATCTTGGTGAAATTGTTGTGTCACCCATAATCGTAACTGACACCCTTTGGAATATAGGTCTTTATTGAATTTGGGCTTTCTCCTAGTATACTTTGTTTTGAGGTCATGTTAACTTCTTGTTATTACTTATGCCTTGTTCATTTATTTGAACTCGACATAAGTAGAAAAAAAATTTAATCATCATACGACACCAACCACATTTTCAAAGACAAATTTAGGAAGTGATTCATTCGATCATTTGGTTTAAAACTTAGCATTGTGTGACTAATTCTTATTTGCAAATCATTGTGTCACATTGTTTCTTTAACATTCATAATACTCTTGACGTTCCTTATTTTCACTTAGGTTTGATAAAAAATATTTGAACACATTCACAGATACCTTAGTGAACCTATTACACATTATGGCTCCTAAAACATGATTAGGAATCAAAAAGAAGGCTTTGGGAACTAGACAAGCGCAAACTTGGGAAGCCTCAAACAAACAAGGTTCAAACCCTTTTATTGGCCATGATCTGGGGCCTTTATTTTCCGTGGAAAAAGAATTAGAAGAAATGATAGATCGTAGTAGTGACGAGTTAGAATCCCCACATGCAGAGTTTGACTTCTACCCCACCTTATTAGATGAATTCCTTTTTAGAAATAAGGATCGGGTACTGGCACGAGTTGTAGAATTGGGAGCCAAAATGCCCTATTGAACAAGAAGCAATCCCACCTACAAATGATGATAATGAAGAGGAACAACCCCTTATTAACATGGATGATATCTTAACACATGGACATGCTTCTACTTCTAACGTGGGAAACAATAATTCAACGGGATATAGAATACCTTTCCTTAAAGTACCACGGTAAAGTCAGAATAGAACACGAAAATTTTGAACAACTTCTGCAACATGAAGAAGAAGAGGAACCTCTCAAAGAATAAGTCACTATTCAACAACAAATTAGCAACCTTATTCGACAATTGGCTTTGTTAACATCTCATGTACAAAAAGAAATGAAACAAGAATGTACAAAAGACAAAAACCTAAGGCCAAAATTAGTGATCTTCAATTGGATAATCAAGGAGAAGAAAATATGGAACACCATCGTGTATATATCCCTGCTTCTCCTACCAAAGAACAATTACTCACTCAAGAAATGCAGTCTATGAAAGCGACACTTAGAAGCCTCCAAGAGAGAACTGTGGGGAATAGCATAAAATATCAATATGAAGAGCTATATGTCCCTATCCATTTGACAAAACTATGACACTTCAACCCTTCCCTAAAAAAATTAACATGCCAAAATTTGAAAAATACAGAGGGAAATGTGACCCACGAGACCATGTAAAAGATGATTATATGAAATGTCAAGAAGTGGCCTACAGTGACAATTACCTCATACGACTCTTTCTAAAGAGTCTAGGGGGTCAAACCTTAGAATGGTTTACTCACTTACCTCGGGGGTCTATTTTTACATGGCCCAAATTGGCAGAAAGATTTATATGACACTTCTCATACAATATAGAAAGTGATGTCACCATGACAGACTTGTGTGGCACTAAACTATGTCCCAATGAAACATTCGCTAGCTTCCTACAAAGATGGAGAGGGATAGCCAGTCACTTCCCTTATACATTCCCTAAAAAATAGCTGGTGAGTATCTTTGTGCCCAATCTCAACCCAGAACATCACTTTTCATATGCAAATGCATTGTGTTCGCACCTTTGAAGATGTTATTGAGAAGGGAATTCAAATAGAGAAAGCCCTTGTTGCCAAAGGAGCCATTAAACCTCATTCTAAGGATAACCAAAATGTAAAACCTACAAAAAAGCCGAAAATATTCAATAAAAACAAGAACGTGGTGGGAGACAGAATCAAAGATTCCAAACGTGTGTAAATGGTTCAGACTAGTCAACCTTTTAAATTGACTAAAGGACCTATTCAACCCCCCGCCTAAACGTAGAATGTTCACTCCTCTCAATGAGACTTTTTTGGTCATATTGAAACAATTGGATGTAGCTCACATGGTGACTTATCCCATGACACAACCCTTTGATGATAATGCTCCAAAAACCATCATGGTACAAAGAGCATGACTATTGTGAATTACATCGTGTCAAAGGACACAAAACAAAACAAATGTCTATGACTTCGTCACTACATCCAAGACCTCATCGAACAATGGGGAGATAGAAGTGGAAAACCCAGAGAAAACTCAAATGCCAAACGAAAATATGGGAATATACAAAGAACCATTTCCTAAACATGGTAAGTCAGATGAGCCAAAGCCGGATCAAGGAGATTCATCCCAGAGTTACAAAGTGGTGGATTATCTATATACCAAGAAAGACAATTATCATTACAGATTCACTCATTGGATGTATCTACTCCGCATAGTGACCATGTGAACACCATTCGGATCAAAGGAAAGGATTTCACTGTGGTAACAAGGCGCACCCACCTCATGATTCCTGAACCCTCTCCATCGACCCCACAAAATGGTAGGTATAACCTCTTAAAACAACTTGAGAAGACATCTACCAAGATTTCAATCTTGGATATCCTCAAAATATCGAATGTACATAAGGACATTTTGTACAAAACTCTTTAGGGGTCAGAAGTGCCACTAGAAGTAGATCCTATGCATTTTCAGGCTGTGGTAGCCAACATTGTACCAATTGAGCACATTTCCTTTAATCATAGGGAGATCCCTATTGAATATCCAACACATAATCTCCCCTTGTATATTGAGGTATTCGTCACCTGCTGAAAGATAAAACGGGTGCTTGTGGACAACGGATCAAGGTTGAATATATGCACATTGAAATTAGTTAAGTAATTGGGACATATAGAAGAAGACCTTAAGTCCCACATCATTACCATAACGTCTTATGACAACACGGAAAGGGAGTCCGCTGGCACAATCACATTACCCATGGAAGTCGAGACCCACTTATCATCACACAAAGTTTCATGTCTTGGGCTTGGAACTCCCATACAATATTCTTCTTGGCCAACCATGGATTCATGCCATGCAGGCCGTGCCATCGACATTCCATCAATGCATCAAACTTAAATACAAGAGGGACACATTTTCACGATACGAGGAGATCTAGAGCCCTTCACTCATTATAGAGCTCTCAATAGTTTTGCACGTAAGGGTGCCTATATGTGTCCCCTCTGCTGATATAGTTGTTCCTCTTCAATTCGAAGCCATGGAGTCATGAGTAGATTCAGATTCCCTAAGTTCTTGCAACCCGTGATGCTTCTACATCAACTTCCCCTTTTGATTCATGGGAGATGAAGGTTCTGGAATATGGTTGTGGGGAGTATAATGTGTAACAAGCTCTTTTGGTTTCAAATCTCTCATTGTCACCTAAAACTAGAGGCCAACCCAACTATCATTTCAGACGGCCTAGAGATGAGCGAACTATTGGGTCATTTTTACATGGAGGGTTGTCTGCATTGAAGAGAAATTGTTGGACCCACCTATGATTTGGGTCCTGGAAGATACTCACCCAACTTGCTACCAAATCCCTGAGTATGAGAAGTATAGGCAGAATGATGTATTCCATGGGCTACAAAGGTTCTAGGATGTGAACAGAATGAGCAAGGATCTATGAGAACCAAGTTCCTCTCCCACATTTCAAGATGAAAAGGTACAACATCGATCATTCAACCCTATGGATCGCAACCCAACAATCAAGATTCCATCTTATTCTGAGCATGAAGATAGCTCTGATTATTTAGATAGCGATACAAATTCCCACTGTAGCAAATATGAGGATCTTACCTCCACGAACCTATTGATGAATACCATTGTCCTCACCATAACCCCTACTAAACCTAAAAATGACCTTGTTTATCCTTGCCTTGTCGAATTGGACCAATAACATCATGTGCCACTGGATCTCTTTGAAAACGATGAAGTGATTGCAAAATTCATGGGAATTCGAGATACAATTCCAATTGGAGACCATAAGACAGGGTTTCTGACATTGACTTAGATGCCTATGCACGTACTTTGGTGAGGAAGCTGAGCTTCATGGTCAACAAAACTTAAGAAAAAGTGAGGGCAAAAGTTCCAACGAAAAGCCTCAACAAAGAACAAAAGTCCAAGTCACACAGTGAAAACCTCTTTGAGGCGCTAGCTGAAAAACAAGTAAAAAAATCAATGGACAAGAAAAGTGACCATGGAAAGGGTGAATATCTCATAGAGATTCTCTTGGAAGAAGATCTCAACCTTCCTCCTAATCCTTCACGCATATGGAGGATTTGTCAACAATGCTAGTAGAAGAAACCATTGATGTGAATATTGGAATAGAAGAGGATCCAAATGATAGTTAAACTAGGAGCTTCACTCTCGGCACGAGAACAAAAAACATTCACCATGCTTCTGTAGGAATTTGTAGATGTATTCACATGTTCCTATATGGATATGTCGGGCTTGGATCCAACTTTGGTAGTGCATAACCTAGTAGTGCACGCAGATGCCAAGCCCATCTAACAAAAGCTCAGAAAAATGCATATCGTGGGTGGCCCTTCTAGTTAAAGAAGAGTTAGAAAGATTGTTAGCAGCAGTGCTTTATTCAACCTATTGATTACTCAGAATAGATATCAAACATGGTCCCCATACAAAAGAAACCTGCCGGGATAAGAATTTGTACGGATTTTAGAGACATTAATAAGGCATGTCTAAAGGATGATTTCCCATTACCCAATATTGATATGATTTTTGATTCAACTATAGGATATGAAATGTTATCACTTATGGATGGCTTTTTAGGCTACAATCAGATCAAAATCGCAAATGAGGATCAACATAAGACAACCTTCAACAACCCCTTGGGGAACTTTTTGTTATCAGGTAATGCCCTTCGGCCTTAAAAACGCAGGAGTAACTTATCAAAGGGAAATGATTTTGATTTTCCATGATATGATTCATGACATCATGGAAGACTATGTGGATGATATCCTTAGGAAATCCAAGACAAGATCGAATCACCTTGAGATCTTGTGATGTATCTTTGAACACCTGTGAGAATACAAAGTCAGATTAAATCCTTAAGGATGTGTGTGTTTGGCATATTGTCAGGAAAGTTTTTAGTATTCATTTTATCTTGAAGAGGGATTGAGGTAGACCCCGCTAAAGTTACTACCATTACTAAAATAAATCCTCCTAAAGACATCAAACAACTGTTCATAGCTTGCAAGGAAAGATACAGGCCATCCATCGCTTCATTTCCCAACTTGCCAATAAGTGCCATTTGTTCACTCACCTACTTAAAAAGGATGTTACCTTTATTTGGGGACCAGCGCAACAACATGCTTTCACCTTTCTTAAGTAATACTTAGCCAATCCACCTGTCCTCATGCCTCCAACTCCTGGTGAGACCACTTCTACTATATATTTCTTCCACACAATTCGCTATTGGTGCGTTGCTAGCCCAATATGACCTCGACCATAAAGAAAAAGTATGTGTACTATCTCAGTCATACTCTCATTTCTTATGAGCTCAACTACCCCTCAGATTGAAAAATATTTTTTGGTTGTAGTTTTCACCTTCCAAAAACTTCGCCATTACCTGTTGAACACTAAAACCAAGATTATATCCAAAGTTGACCCGCTTAAGTACCTGTTGTCAAAACCCACCCCTTACAGGTAGAATGGCTAATTGGATCATTCTACTAAGTGAATTTGACATTGATTATGTGCACCAAAATTTTGTAAAATGGAAAGTACTCGTTGACCAGTTAGCAAAAGCGCCATTCCCAGGAACAGAGCCTATAAGTCTAGAGCTATGTCAGATGCTTCATTATTGTATATCGAGAGAATATGTCATGTGGCAGGTGCACTTCGATGGATCTTTTACTTTTCATGGTTCGGGGGTAGTTTTGGTTTTAATTAATCCTTTAGGTGAGCCTATACCTCAAGATTTTTTCCTTAGTTTTTCCCTATACAAATAACATTGTAGAATATGAAGCACTCATCACAGGGATGAAACTCGCAATCAAATGGGATATCCATCATGTTAAGATCGTTGGTGATTCATAGTTGATCATCAAGCAAGTCAACAATGAGTATAAAGTCAAGGATGAGAAACTCATTCCCTACAAAACAACTGGTGGAAAACCTTGAAAGAGTATTTTGTGCGTATCACATTTGAGCAAGATTCCAAGAGCACAAAACAGATCCACAGATGCATTATGGCCACTATATGTTCTATGCTATGAATTCCACCAGAGAGCAATGACATGCCATTTTTTGTTGAGAATCTATGCCAACATGCATATGATATGCTCTAAATCATGTTTGTCTTGTGAATTTGTTGGTCCCTATTCCCCATGGTATGTGCACATTTATACTTATCTTAAACACAACACCTTCCCTCATGACATCTCCCATCCTGAAAAACAAAGCCTTATTTGCCAGATATCCCGTTATACTCTCTTATGAGATATGTTCTATTGTTGTGGCTACGATGGGAATCTTTTGCGTTGTCTATATGTAGCAGAGTCATTCCAAGTGATTAAAGAGGTACATGAAGGGGTGTGTGGCACCCATACAAATGGAATGGTTCTAGCTAAGAAATTTTTGAGAGTAGGCTACTATTGGCCTAATATGGAAATAGATTGCTGCAACTATGTAAGGAAATGTGTATTATGTCAAAAGTATGTAAATTTCATCCATGCACCATCATAGTTGTTTCATCCAATCACAACCCCATGGCCATTCTCCAAATAGGGACTAGATTTAATAGGAAATCTCACCCCTACCTCATCTAATGGTTATACTCACAACATCACTACTACAGAATATTTCACTAATTGGGTGGAGGATGTTCTTTTGACTTATGTTATAGGAGCTCATATTTCAAAGTTTATCATGAATCACCTTATCTTCTGGTATGGCATTCTTATGGCCATAGTTACTGATAATGGAAAATCATTCAATAAAAATATAGTGAAGGACCTTTGTCATCGATTTTAGATAAAATTGAAATGGTCTATGCCATATTATCCACAAGGTAATGGGCAGGCTAAAGCCACTAACAAAACATTGGTTAGAATCATGTAAAAGATGGTGAGTAAGATAGGTCACAATTGGCATTTACAAATTAACCCAACCCTTTGGGCTTATAGGACCTCCATTCACACTCCTACTGGTGTGACACCCTATTCCCTAGTATTTGAAACTAAATCCATAATCCCATTTGAAATCAAGCTTCCTTTCCTAAGAATATCTCTTAGGGATTACCTGGATAAGGATGAGGATTAAAAAGTGGCCAGGCTGGCAGAATTAGAACTCCTAGATGAAAAGTGTGTCCACGCCCTTAACCATATCAAAGTGTATCAGAACATAGAATCTCCAAAAATTACAAAAAAAGGATCATACCTCGTCATTTTGAGGTTGGATATTTGGTCATGAAATAAAATCATTTCAACACAAGTGTGGAAAGAGAGAGGAAAGGCAAGTTTGAACCACATTGGTTAGGACCTTACATCATTGTAGCCAAATATGGTACGGGAGGATACAAGCTTGCCCATACCAAATGGTGATTAGCTATGTGAACCTATGAATGACATGCACCTTAAGCGATTCTATGCTTAAACATGGTGCAAAAATCAGAAAATAAAACCAAAAAAAAAATAGTAAAAATGATCAAAATACAAAAAAAAAAAAAAGAGAGAAAAAGAAAAAGAGAAAACAGGTCATCCATATGTGAAAACCATGTGATTATGGCATGTTGGATATGTCCCTTGGTGAAAACTGATTTCCGATGGCTTAGGAGGATTCGTTGTTCACAAGCATCTTACATCTGGAGGGTACTTGTACTTAGCCTAAGGCTAGTTCTACGTCTGCATCTAAAATTCCCTATGAACCTATCTTGTCAAGCCTTGATCCATCTTTTTCTCCTCTTATTAATATGTGAAGGGATGGTCTTTGCATATTCCCCATCCAATGCTAGGGGCACTTTTGCAACTTCACCTTCTTGTTTATAAACATGTGGTGCCTTCCCTTGTATATTCTCTATCTAACGCTGAGGGCATCCACAGTTACCTTTCTCGGTTACATGTACGTAACTTTAGGAAAACCTTAGAAAAACATAAAAAACAATAGAATTTTTTTTCACAAAAACACAAAAAAAAGTAGAAAAGTGCTTCACAAAACATTCTTGCAAAAACATAACTTTAGTTTACTTACTTTATCTTGTTTCTTGCTTTGTTTGTGTACATTGTTTGCTTGTATAGTTGTTTCTTGTTTGTACATTAGAGTAGTTTATTGCTTAGACATACTTTGGTAAGTTTTGTCTTTTCTTGCTTAGATTAGATTCATTCTTACTTGTACATATGCAGTGTGTTTTTGCATGCTTGTAAATAATCGTACATAGTTGTGTTAATTCATGATTGGTTGGCACTGTGTATTTTGTTAACATTTGATTGTGTTTGCTTGTTGCATGTACATTGTTTTGTTATAACATCATCATATCTCCATCAATATCATCACATATAACATCATCTATACATCATATAAATAAAAATCTAAGTATACATCACACATGAATGCTAAGCTAATCATCACATATTGTATCATCACATGGGGGTAAGAGGGATCAAAAATATCAAAATCTATCCCCCCGCACCAATATCATCATGTCATCCTGTCCACTAATCTAGAGCATCACATGTATAATAAATTGATATCATTTATGGATCTATCATATCAAAATAAAACACATGTGATACAAACATCTCAACTATCATCATGATACATACACCATATGAAATCAAATCATATAACATCATGACACATTCATAATCCATGCATCAATCATCAAAACAATAAAAGTCCATCATCTCATAACAACGGTGCCACATAAAATTATCCATATATACAAGTATAACAGGTATGTCTCACAAAATACATACATCATCAATACAAAATTGGCCATCAAAGGTCACAACTCATAAAAATGCCTTCATTAGAGATGTGCATCAAAAATTCTATACAGCATTCAAAAGAATAAATCCTTCATCAGAGGTGTGCATCAAAAAAACTAGTACATCATATACATCGTTTAAATTATAACACCTTCATAAGAGGTTTATATCACATAATACAAATATAATCAAAGAATACAATGAACATCAAGGTTGACTAGAACCCTCATAGGGAGTGGCTGGTCTGCGCAATGGAGGACCCATAACTTGTGTCCCATGCGGTCCTGTAGGCTACTTTTGTGGCTGCTCCACTGATATTTACGGCCTCTCTAATCTCATCGATCCACTTAACTGCTGACTATAGGTAGGTGCCCGATGGCCAGCTAGAACTACCTCAAAGTAGAATGACTAGTAATATAAGGCTCTACCCTCTGTTGTAACTAAGTCTCGATGAGTACGAGTTGCCACTACCATCTCGTTTGTGTGTCGAAATGATGCTACCTCTGCTGCTAGCTATGCAACCTCGGCCTGACCCACTACTTTATCTATGCAAAACTGATCTCTCTCGACTATCATTGGCTGTAGCTAGGTCTGAGATTGCTGTAGTAGGCTCATCACCTAAGCCATTTGAGAGGCCATCTGGTGTATCTGTTAGAAATTTGCATACCATCTCCCCCTACCTGGCTTAGGCTATGGCCTAGTCCTGCTCTGCTTTCATGGCTAGAATGTGAGAGTGGTCCTGATCTCTCTCCATTGTCAACTATTGCACCTGTTGCCATAGGGTAGCTAGTTGTGCCTTGGCATCTCCATCTTGGGCTCAAGATAACCTGAGAGGCATCACTAGAGCTTGGCCCTGGCCCTGGCCCTATCCCTGTACCTATCCCTAATCCTATAATCTAGGCCTCAGACCCTCTACATGAAATTGTCCATGTGCCTCACCCTATCCGAGTGCCTCGCCTTGTGCCTATCCTTGTAAGTGAACATACTGCCTCTGTCCAAGATCTTGTACTCGACCTTGCCCATCATGTTGTTTCCCATCAAATGGATCATTAGCCTGACCTATAGCTACAGCCTTGTCACTACTTTATGTGACCTCGGATGGTGTTCACACACCTGCTCCCCATGACTCATGTGATATGGTCAGGCACCGCAGAAAAATGGTCGCATACCAGACTGTGTAATCTAGTGTGGTGCCTAGGTCTCTAACCTATAGAGTAGGATCCCAAACCTGTGGCACCACCTATAGGAAGCTATCCCTGGCTCAGGCTACATGTATGCATGGCCCCATAGTTTGCCTCTCTGCATCCCAGTGGGCATACCACATATCAGGCTGAGGGATGCCCTGAACTCTTCCCAGTTTTCATTGACATTAGTCCACCTTGCATATCTCAGTAATATAACTACAACTGTAAAAAAGGAATTTCTCTACCATATAGACGCTAATCTCCACTCTGTCCTTGGGCCACTGTATATGTCTGTAGGGCCTCCAAATGATGTCTCTATCTAGCAGCTCATCAAACTCTCAATGGTAGTAGTAAATGATGCCTAAGTTCCCTCGTACATCGTCCCCCGTGGAGACCCATGCCATGAATATTGGCTCCTCTGGTGCTCGGGTGTGCAATGCACCTACGGGGCACCCGATCACTATATGGTCCTAGGACTAGAACTACAGTAAGGAGGCCAGCCCCATAATCTTCTGATGGTGGTAAGTAATTAGGTGCAAATCCCAATATAGATGTGTCACTATGCACTGGTCCCATCAGTATTACTTGCCGCTAAACACTCCATGTACTAATGTCATCAGCCCCATAAGAAATGATGTCCCACTCTTATCAGTGAGTAGGAACCCACTAATAAGATCCATCAAGTAAAGTGGCCCCCAATGCAGGTTTGGATCAGCTATACAGTCATGAAAGGGCATTGTCATACCCTCATGGGGTATCTCCTTGCAGCCAACTAGGTCACTAATCACCGTGGTAATTTGACTAAAAATGCTCATAAACTAGATCATCGAGCCTATAATAGGAACACACAAAATATGTCACATGTCCTCTAGTGTGACGATCATCTCTCCTGTAGGGAGTCTAAAACACTGGCTCTCACTATGCCACTGCTCAATCAAAGTGGTCAATAGGCCATGGTCTAAGGTAATAGATGGCATCTGCACTACATAGCCCAGGCCAACCGCCTCCAATAGAATCACCATTGTGTGATGGTCATGTCGGCGCATGCTCCCCTCCATCTCGGTAATGCGAGTGTGTTACTCTCACATCTGCAATGCTAGAAACTGTCTTTGTAAAAACATGACATGTGTTTGACACTATTCTTCTAAGTTCTACTATTCTTCTATCCTCTGCAGATATTTCTCTTTCCTCTAAGTGTCATTTTTTTGACAATTTTCCCTCTTATTTCTTCTAGGTTCTTGCACGCCCTTTTTGGGCATGTGCACATGTGCATACACATGTATTCACATGTGTACATTCATGTACACATGTGTGTGTGTGCACATACGTGTATACATGTCCCTTTTGGCGTGTACACGTGCGCACATATGCCTAAGGGCTGTTGCACTTTTTTTTCAACCCTTGCATGTATGCGCCAAGGTTTTGATGCATGCACATGTGCCATGTGCATGTGTGCAGATGCACATACACCTTTTTGGGGCATATGTGCATGCACACACACATGTGTAGTACATGCGTGTGCACACATGCGCTTCAGGGGTACCTATGCCACCATAGGGGCACATGCGCCTCGCACATGCGTGCCTACACCATATTGTACCTCTAACCTACTACTAAATGCATTAACTATGGATTTAATTGTAAAAATTCATGAAGTAGGTCAAGATACTCACGAAGAAGCCATCATCTGTGTGTCGGGCATATTCCCGAACTCAGTCGATGCATCTCCTGCAGGCTCGTCCTCTCACCATAGTCCTCGTCACTATCGAGGGTGTCGCGATAAAATTTTGGTAGCAGTCAGTAACAAATGAATTGGTCGCGATGATTTACCCCCCCTTGGTGGGGTATATTAAACTATTTTCACCCGTCGTGGTGACTGGAATATTGTTTGATCATCGTGGTGGCTCTAACTCTTCTTCTACTCACCATGAGTAATTATTTTATTTAAATAATTATTTTTCTTTCATTTTCCATCATTTTGGGGCATTCTTTTCCACCTGATACCCCTTTCTTCTCACCAAGACAATTTTATTACTCCTAGGTGATATCCTTTCTTCTACACACTCCATTGAATAATTATATTTTAATAAATAATTATTTTGTTGATTTATTCGTTATGCTGGGGCATTATTTTCTATCTATTTCTTCTTTCTTCTCCCTGAGGCATTTCTTTTGCATCTAGGAGATTCTTGCTGCTTCTTCTAATTTCTTCTATGCCTTCCACAAATTTAAAAATTGTTAATATATATTTAACCTTCCCAAATCCAAAAAAAATCAAAAATTCTCCAAAAAAAAATCTTTAAAATTGTAAAACTCACAAAACTAGGTACACCATCTCATAGCAACTGAAACTTGTGTCTTGAGCATGGTATTCTTTCCATATCTTGCTAAAAATTTCACATCTTCACCAATCAAATGACTCGTGGATCATTAGACTTAAAATCATCTATAAAGCTATCATGTTTTCTTCGTTAGTACTCTGGGGCACATATAGTTACCTAGTACTATTTTGTAGTGCACTACGCTTTCTCATTCGATGTGGTGTCCTTTTTCATCTTCCCTTTCATGTATCCTTTCTGGGGACATCATTTTTAACCCTTGTCACTAATCATGAACATTTAGGGATCTTCAGCTTGATAAAAAAACATTTGTACAACCATTTGGACCATTGTTGGTTGGAATATGTGTGTTTGTACCTGTTTTCCTTGTTAAATGAGCTTGTTTCCTTCTCATATTGCATTACTTTTTGTATGTTTCATTAAGTGGGTGTTTCAGTAATGGACAACTGTTCTTAGTATGGATTTTCATGTCATCCTACTTTTTTCATATTCTTACATTTTTAATAAGGACCAATGACATAGGTCTTTGGCAATATGATGACAATAAAGTTGTTTCAATACACTGGATGAAAGCTTGCTCTTTTCATCTTCATTCCTCTTCTATATCTTTCTCCTATCAACACTATTCATTTTATTCACCTGGGCCATCTTACTCCTACCCATTCTTCTATCCTTTCTCTCACCTTTTTTGATCGTCGATTGCCTTCTTTCATCACCCCATCGACACTCGAGGGGGCATCTCTCACTTCCACTAATTTTTCTTCTACACTTTTAAAATTTATCTATCTACTATCTTTGAAGTGGCATCATTTATGCCACCCCAAAGAGGGGAAAATGTAGACACCTATAATTTAACCCAAGTAATTTAAATATTTAAATTACGCTAATTATCCTCTTTCCTGCGAATTGACGACATATCATCAATATAGCACACTTCCTCTTCTATCACTGTTAATTAGCTACATTA
Organism: Taxus chinensis; assembly: GCA_019776745.2. Taxonomy (NCBI): domain Eukaryota; kingdom Viridiplantae; phylum Streptophyta; class Pinopsida; order Cupressales; family Taxaceae; genus Taxus; species Taxus chinensis. The sequence continues at coordinate 701,887,833 of CM034148.1, forward strand.
CACTAGTTAACTAACTCTTCTATCCAAAAAATACACCAATTAACTACCTTTCGTTAATCAAATCCCCTTTCTATCCAAATTAATTAATTATTTCTAATTAATTAACCCCCCTCTGTATCTACACTAATTAATTATTATTAATTAACTGGCTTTCTCTTTCATTAAATCAATAAATCATCATTTATTTGATTAAATCCCTCTCATAGTTTAAATCTTGCTAATTATTCCTCTAAAAATCTTCTATAAGCTTACACATCTATTAATTAATCCCTTTGATTAATTAATAAATCCCCTCAAATCCCATGGGTACCTAAAGGACAAACTAAACTCTCCTAAGGTTGAATTAACCCTTTCTAAACCTCTTTTATCCACAACTAACCCAACCTCTCCATTTATCCCACATGAAGCAGGATGTAGATATTCTTCTATCCATTGGGCTATATAAATAGCCCTCCTCCTAACTTTACAATTACACCTTTACATTCCTAAATGAGCATAGAGCATACACTATAGCCATTTATCATCTTAGAGGATTCTTCATTATAGGAGCTAACTACTTTCATTTCTTGTTTTCAACCATTCAAGTTTTGAAGTCATATGGGGATATGTAAAATGGTCTTGTAGCCATGGATTGACAAGACTCCATTCCTGAAAACCTTGGGATTCAAACATAAAATAAAAACCTTTGATTTCTAAGGATCTAAATAGGTTCAGTTCATTTGGATAGCATTCAATAGAGATAGAGATTAACATGTTATTTTTAATATTTGATCATGTTCTAATGGAAGGATGTTAGTAGATTAGTCTTGCTTAAGCTGTAAACATGATGGTGTACATGAATTTGTTAGCAGTGCAAAAAGAATTAGAACTAACACATATTAGTCGTAAAACAAAGCTAAATGTAAACACCTATAATTTAACCCAAGAAATTTAAATACTTAAATTGTGCTAATTATTCTCTTCCTAAAAATTGATGACATATCGTCAATATAACACACTTCCTCTTATATCACCATTAATTAGCTACATTACGCTAGTTAATTAACTCTTCTATCCAACAAATACACCAATTAATGACATTCCATTAATCAGCTCTCCTTTTTATCTAGATTAATTAATTATTTCTAATTAATTAATCCCCCTATGTATCTAGACTAATTAATTATTTTTAATTAATTAGCTTCCTCTTCCATTAAATCAATAAATCATCATTTATTTGATTAAATCCCTCTCATAGTCTAAATCATGCTAATTATTCCTCTAAAAAGATTCTATAAGCTTGCACATCTATTAATTAATCCCTTTGATTAATTAATAAAGCCCCTCCAATCCCATGGGTCACTAAAGGACAAACTAACATCTCCTAATGTTGACTCAACCCTTTCTAAAGCACTCTTATCCACAACTAACCCAACCTCTCCATTTATCCCACATGAAGGAGGATGTAGAGATTCTTCTATCCATTGGGCTATATAAATAGCCATCCTCCTACCTTTACACTTACACCTTTACATTCTTAAATAAGCATAGAGCATACACTATAGCCATTTATCATCTTAGAGGATTCTTCATTGTAGGAGCTAGATACTTTCATCTCTTGTATTCATCCATTCAAGTTTTGAATTCATATGGGGATATGTCAAAAGGTCTTTTAGCCATGGATTGACAAGACTCCATTCTTTAAAACCTTGGGATTCAAACATAAAATCACAATTTGATTTCTAAGGATCTAAATAGGTTCAATTCATTTGGATAACATTCAATAGAGATAGAGATTAATGGATTAACATGTTAGTCTGAATATTTGTTCATGTTCTAATGTAAGGATGTTAATAGATTAGTCTTCCTTAAGCTCTAAGTATGATGGTTCATTGATTTTGATTTAGCTTTGTTTTAGGACTACTAGGTGTTATTTATAATTCTTTTTGCATTGCTAACAAATTCATGTACACATTTGGCATGCCCAGTGGGACTTGAACCTAGGTCTCCTACCCGTTCTCACATGTATGGCTCTGTTGGCCAGTACATCATGTGTCTCTATGAAATTTGTAGGATACATGTAAGGGAAGATGATGGACACCGGGTCCGATGAGAAATCGTAGTGAGCTACAAAAATAATACCAGGAAATTATATGTGCCCCAGAGTACTAACAAAGCAAGCAGGCTAGCTTTATAGATGATCGTAAGTCTGATGATTTGTGATGCGTTTGATCGACAAATATGTGAAATTTCTAGCAAGATACGGAAAGAATACCATGTGCAAGACACGAGTTTCAGCTGCTATGAGTTGGTTTACCTAGTTTTGTGAGTTTTACAATTTGTAGGATTTTTTGGAGAATTTTTTTTAAAAAATGGATTTTGGAATATTACATATATTTTATTTTATTTTGTTTTTAACAATTTTTGGATGGGTGGAAGGCATAGAAGAAAGTATACGAAGCAGCAAGAATCTCCCATATGTAAAATAAATTCCTCAGGGAGAAGAAAGAAGTAGCAAGCTACAAATAATGCCCCAACATAATGGACAAATTAACTATTTATTAAAAAATAATTATTTGATGGAGTGTGTAGAAGAAATGATATCGCCTAGGAGCAATAAAATTTTCCTAGTTAGAAAAAAAGGGGGTACCAGGTGGCAAAGAATGCCCTAGCATGACAGAAAATGAAAGAAAAATAATTATTCATGGTGAGTAGAAGAAGAGTTAGAGCCACAACGGCGGTGAAAACAAGCTTCGAGGCACCATGGCGGGTGAAAATGATTTAATATACCCCACCTCGGGGGGGGGTAAATCATTGTGACTAACTCATTTGTTAACGACCATGGTCAAAATTTTACCACAAGACCCCTGATAGTGACAAGGATGATGGTGAGAGGATGAGAAAGCAAGAGACACATCAACCAAGTTTGGGAGTACGCCCCGACATGTAGATGATGGCTTCTTCATTAGTAGTTTGACCTACTTCATCAAATTTTACAATTAATGTCACATTTAATGCATTTAGTAGTAGGTTAGAGGTAGGGTATGACATAGGCACACATGCGCAGGGGCGCAGGTGCCCCTATGGTGGCACTGGTACCCCTGAAGTGCATGCACACACATATACGCCCCAATAAGGCATATGCATGTCCACACACATACACATAGCACATACGTGAACGCACAAGCATCAAAACCCTGGCACACACACACAAGGGTTTAAAAAACATGGCACAAGCACCCTTAGGCATATGTGCACATAGGCGTGTGCCAAAAGGGATGTGTATACACATATGCACGCACACATGTGTATGCACACATGCATATGCCCAAAAGGGTATATAGGCACATAGAAGAAATAAGAGGGAAAAATGTCAAAAAAAATGACACTTAGAGGAAAGAGAAAATCAGTGAAGGATAGAAGAATAGTATAACTTAGAACAAATTTTTAGTGTCTAACACATCATGTTTTTGCAAGGATAGTTTCCAATGTTACAGACACAAGAGTGACACACTTGCATTACTGAGATGGAGGGGAGCATGCACCGACGTGACCGTCATGCGATGGTGATTCTATTGGAGGTGGTTGGTCTAGGCTATGTAGCGCGGATGTCGTCTATTACCTTAGACCATGGCCTATTTACCACTTTGCTTGAGTGGTGGCATAGTGAGAGCCCATGTTTCGGGCTCCCTAGAGGAGAGATGACCATCACACTAGAGGACATGTGGTAGATTTTGCGTGTTCCTATTATAGGCTCGATGATCAAGTATATGAGAGTTTTTGGTCGGATTACCATGGTGATTAGTGACCTATTTGGCTGTGAGGAGATACCCCACGAGGGTATGACAGTGTCCTTTCACGACTGCATAGCTGATCCAATCCTACACCGGGGACCACTTTAATTGATGTCTCTTATCAGTGGGTTCCTACGCACTGATAATATTGGGACATCATTTCCGATGGGGCTGATGACATTAGTACATGGAGTGTTTAGCGGCAAGTGATACTGATGGGGCCAGTGCATACTGGCACATCTATACTAGGATCTACACCTGATTACTTACCACCATCAGAAGATAGTGGGGCCAGCCTCCTTACTTTAGATCTAGTCCTGGGGACCATATAGTGATCAGGTGCCCCATAGGTGCATTGCACACCTAAACACTAGAGGAGCTGACATTTATGGCAAGGGTCTCTATAGGGGATGACGTACGAGGTCACTTAGGAAGAATTTACTACTACTGTCAAGAGTTTGATGAGATGCTGGATAGAGACATAATTTAGAGGCCCTATAGATATATACAGTGGCCCAAGGATGGAGTGGATCTTAACTTTTTTGTGGTAGAGTACTTCCTTCTTGGCAGTCACAGTTATATTACCGAGATATACATGGTAGACCAATGTCAGCAACAGTTGGGAAAAGTTCAGGGCATCCCTCAGCCTAATATGGGGTATGTCCATTGGGATACAGAGAGGCTGACTATAGGGTCATGCATACATGTAGCTTGAGCCAAGGCTAGCTTCCTACATGTGGTACCATAGGTTTGGGATCATGATCGACATGTTAGAGACCCAAGGACCACACCAGATTACACGGCCTAGTATGCAATCATTTTTCCACGACACCTGACCATATCAAATGAGGCATCGGGAGAAGGTGTGTGAGCACTAGCCGAGGTCGCATACAGTAGTGAAGACGTTATAGCTGTAGGTCAAGCTGATGATTCATTTGATGGGTAGTGACATGATGGGAATGGTCTAGTATAGGATCCTGGATAGAGGCAGCAGGTGCCCTTACAGGGATAGGTACAAGGTGAGGCACCAAGACATGGCAAGGCATAGGGAAAGGGTCATGTAGAGGGTCTAAGGCCTAGATTACAAGATCAAGGATAGGTACATGGCCAGGGATAGGGATAGGCTCTAGTGATGCCTCTGAGGTTAGCCCAAGCCCAAGGTGGAGATGTTGAGGCATAGCTAGCTTCCCTACGGTAGTAGGTACAGAAGTTGACAGTGGTGGGAGATCATGCCTACTCTCACATTCTAGCTATGATAGTAGAGCGGGACTTGGCCAAAGCCCAGGTTGGGTAGGGGGGAGATGGTTCGACACATTTCCATCAAATACACAAGATGGCCTCTCAAATGGCTCAGGTGACGAGCCTACTACAACAGGCTCAGACCCATCTATAGCCATTGATAGTCGAGAGAGATCAGCTTAGCGCAAAGCGAGCAGTGGGTCAGGATGAGGTTACACGGCTAGTAGCATAGGTAACGTTGTTTTGACACAAAGATGAGATAGTATTGATAACTCATACTCATTGAGACTAAGCTATAGTAGAGGGTAGAACCTCTTATTACTAGTCACTCTACTATGAGGTAGTTCCAGTTGGCCAGTGGGCACCTACCTATAGTCATTAGTGGAGTGGATCCATGAGATTAGAGAGGCCATAGGTATCAGTGGAGGAGCCATTAGGGCAGCCTATAGGACCACATGGGACATAGGTTATGGGTCCTCCATTACACAGACCAGCCAAGCTATGTTTGAAACCTATTGTCTGTGTGTCGGGTGTACTCCCGAACTGGGTCGATGCGGTCTCCTGCGGGCTCGTCCTCTCACCATCATCCTCGTCACTATTGGGGGTCTCGCGATAAAATTTTGGCAGTGGTTAGTAACAAATGAATTGGTCACGATGATTTACCCCCCCCCCCCCCAAGTGGGGTATATTAAACCATTTTTACCTGCCGTGGTGCCTGGAATCTTGTTTTGACCGCCGTGGTGCCTCTAAATCTTCTTCTACTCACCATGAATAATTATTTTATTTAAATAATTATTTTTCTTTCATTTTCTGTCATGTTGGGGCATTCTTTGCCACCTCGGTACCCCTTTCTTCTCACTAGGATAATTTTATTGCTCCTAGGTGGTATCCTTTCTTCTACACACTCCATCGAATAATTATTTTTTAATAAATAATTATTTTGTTAATTTGTCTATTTTGTTGGGGCATTATTTGTCACCTGCTGCTTCTTTCTTCTCCTTGGGGCACTTCTTCCGCATCTGGGAGATTTTTTTTGCTTCTTCTACTTTCTTCTATGCCTCCACCCATCAAAAAATTGTTAAAAACAAAAATTATATATATATATAAACTTACAAAATCCAAAAAAAAAAAATTCTCCAAAAAAAATCTTTAAAATTCTAAAACTCACAAAACTAGGTACACCAGCTCATAGCAGTTGAAACTTGTGTCTTGTGCATGGTATTCTTTCCGTATATTTCAAGAAATTTCACATCTTTTCCAATCAAATGACTCTCATCAGACTTACGATCATCTATAAAGCTAGCCTGTTTGCTTCGTTAGTACTCTAGGGCACATATAGTTGCCTGGTAATATTTAGTAGCGAACTACACTTTCTCATTGGACCAGGTGTCCTTTGTCATCTTCCCTTGCATTTATCCTTGTTCAGGATATCAATTTTAACCCTTGTCATTAATCACAAACATTTAGGGATCTTCTTGATAACAAAACATTTGTATAACCGTCTTAACCGTTGTTGGTTGGAATATGTGTGTTTGTACTTGTTTTCCCTATTAAATGAGCTTATTTCCTTCTCATATTGCATTTCTTTTTGTATGTTACATTGAGTGGGTGTTTCAGCAATGGACAACTATTCGTAGTATGGATTTTCATGTCATCCTAATTTTTCGATAATCTTACATTTTTAATAAGGACCAATGACATGGATCTTTGGCAATATGATGACAATAAAGTTGTTTCAATACACTGAATGTAAGCTTTCTCTTTCTGTATCCATTCCGCTTCTCCATCATTCTCATATCAACACTATTCTTCTTATTCACTTGGGGCATCTTTCTCCTGCCCATTCTTCTATCCTTTCTCTCACCTTTTTCGATCATTGATTGCCTTCTTTCATCACCCCATCGACACTCAAGGGGGCATCTCTCACTTCTACTTATTTTTCTTCTACGATTTTAAAATTTATCTATCTACTATCTTTGAAGTGGCATCATTTACGCCACCCCAAAGAGGGGCAAATGTAGACACCTATAATTTAACCCAAAAAATTTAAATACTTAAATTGCGTTAATTATCCTCTTTCTTGCAAATTGATGACATATCATCAATATAGCACACTTCCTCTTATATCACCGTTAATTAGCTACAATACACTATTTAATTAACTCTTCTATCCAACAAATAAAACAATTAACAACCTTCCATTAATCAACTCCCATTTCTATCTATATTAATTAATTATTTCTAATTAATTAATCCCCTTCTGTATCTAAACTAATTAATTATTATTAATTAATTAGTTTCCTCTTCCATTAAATCAATAAATCATCATTTATTTGATTAAATCCCTCTCATAGTCTAAATCATACTAATTATTCTCTGAAAAGCTTCTATAAGCTTGCACATCTATTAATTAATCCCTTTGATTAATTAATAAAGCCCTTCAAATCCCATGGGTCACTAAAGGAAAAACTAAACTCTCATAAGGTTGACTAAGCCCTTTCTAAACCTCTCTTATCCACAACTAACCCAACCTCTCCATTTATCACACATGAAGGAGGATGTAGAGATTCTTCTATCCATTGTGCTATATAAAAATCCCTCCTCCTACCTTTACACTTACACCTTTACATTCCTAAATGAGCATAGAGCGTACACTATAGCCATTTATGATCTTAGAGGATTATTCATTGTAGGAGCTAACTACTTTTATTTCTTGTGTTCATCCATTCAAGTTTTGAATTCATATGGGGATATGTCAAATGGTCTTGTAGCCATGGATTAACAAGACTCCATTCTTGAAAACCTCGGGATTCAAACATAAAATCAAACCTTTGATTGCTAAGGATATAAATAGGCTCACTTCATTTGGATAGCATTCAATAGAGATAGATATTAACGGATTAACATGTTAGTTTGAATATTTTTTCATGTTCTAATGTAAGGATGTTAGTAGATTAGTCTTACTTAAGCTCTAAGCATGATAGTGTGTTGATTAAGATTTAGCTTTGTTTTAGGACTACTAGGTGTTAGTTCTAATTCTTTTTTCATTGCTAACAAATTCATGTACATAGTTGCACTCCAAAGATAATTTTTCTTCGCTGGTTCTTCTTCTATGTGCAAATCTACTCTAATTAGATGCGTAAAACTAACACACAGTGATCTAAAACTATATATATATATATTCTAATTTTTGAAGTGTAAATTGTGAACAACATGAAATGAATAACTACGAAGAGAATGAACACAATGTAGATAGTCGAAAGAGTAGGTGAGTGATGAATATCACTAAGAATGCACATGGTATGCACTACAAATTGTTGACAACATGCAACTAATATTTGGACGAATATAGCAATGGTTGTTTCACGTGGTCCGCACCGCAATACTATTGTGTGATTGTTTTGACAAAAGAAAAAAACAAACAGAAGGAAAAAAAGAGGTCTAGAGAACTTTCTCTAATACCAAATTAAAATGATACCTCATATTAGGAGAGATCCAAAGTCTCATACACACAAATCATTCATTCACTCAACATATTATTCAAGTGAAAGAGAGTAAATTTTATAGAGAGATAATCTCCTAAATCAAGGAGTCAAATCTCACCTCTAACCTCCCACATGTTTCTTTCTTAACCATATTCATATATCTCTCTATACTTATCTCCTATAAATAAGATCCTAAATCTCTACATGATTTGTTAACTCACTTACATTATTCTCATATAATTATTATTTTCTCATGAATTAATCTAATAAACTAATTTGGAGTACTAGCCTAGTCACACTAACATTATTTCTCACCACACACATGTGAGCATTAACACAAGATTTTCCCAACACTTTCTAAGTTTAAAAAAATACCAACTAGGTATTATTCATTTGAGCCAAAATTATAATTTTATAGTATTTTTTTCGTGGTAAAAAAAAATATTTAGAAAAAAACCTTTTTTGGGAACAGATTTAGTATCTTTCTTATAAAGTTGAGAAAAAATATAAATTCAAAGAATTCAAATTTTTGGGTCAATAATTTTTGGAATTTTTTCTAGAAAATACCTTTTTTGGGGACAAATTTAGTATCTTTCTCAAAAAGTTGAGGAAAAATAGAAATTAAAAGGAATTCAGATTTTTGGGCCAACAATTTTTGATATTTTTTTTGAAGTTGGAAGCTTCAAGGAAGAGTTATGACAAAGATGTTCTTTAGCAAAAAATTTGCATGTTTTGTGTAGGTTGTAGACTCATATATTATATTTCTTGATTTTATGTTCTAAAATATTTTTAAAAAGATTAAATTTATGAAAATTAGATTTTTATAACTCTTATAGAGTCTGTTTGAATTTGTAATTATGTAATGGAAGAATTTATACCAAACCATAACCCTAACCACACATGTTAGTGTTAACTGCCTATAAAAAACTAACACATGTAACTAGCACTAACCATGCTAGTGGTATGACTACAAATGATTATTCTCTACCTATAGTTCTTAGACTTCCCATGTCAGTGGAAGGTCATTGGTTTTAGCCTAAGGGATAACCTTACATCATTAGGCCCATTTTTTGAATATTTTATTTCTAGGGCTCATAAATATTTTTTCGATAAATGTGAGAAAGTGATTGTTTTTTCATTTTTCCTTTTTTCTATTAAGATCCATGTAGTGGTGGGATCACTTCAACAATATATATATATATATATATATATATTTGGGGTATAGTTTTCTATTTTTGAAACTTTAACTAGTTATAATTTTTTATCCATACCTAAGATTGAATCGAAATATTTTTTTTACAGTGTGTGATTTTTCTCTCTATTATTGTTGCTTAATTTTTATTCTATTATTTTTTTGGATTAGGGGTACATAAGGATTTAGGGGACCCTACCCCGTATAAAAAAAACCATTCAAAAACACCAAGATACATGGCCCATGGTATACCCATTGAAGCCAGCTAAGACATAAACAACAAGCCATAACTATAATAACAAAAATAGAAGTAACAACAACCATACTAAGAACATTACAATAAAAGGCACAAAAGGAACAAATACCAGCAATATAGGATCATTCCTTGATCATTTCTTTCACAAATTGCATGCACTCATTCCATTCCTTGACCAGTACATCTATGGTGATCCTCATTTTCTCGCATTTTGGCTCGATCATCTCCCTTCTAGGGAAGACACCATATTTCTCTAGTTGTTTGGCTCTCTGGATGGCCTGAACTAGTCCTCCTAGCATCTTAAGGTGCTAGATAGTACTCTTCATATTCAGTAGGTGTAATTATTTAATGTGCATCAAGGTTTCTTTCATTTTTAGTATGTCCTTCTCCATAGCCATACATCTTTCATTCACATTTTTCAAATTATCATTCACCACTATTGTTGTGAGCTTTTCCATCTTCTTTTGAAGCTCCCTAAGTTCAATGGCCATCATAATATTTTTTTGTATTTTAATGTCAGTGTCAAGTTTACAATTTTTAAAATCCTTCAAAAATCCACTTGCCTTAACCGCCAAGTCCTGAGCAAAGAACAAGTCTTTCTAAGAAACCTTAAGCACCTGGAGATTGGCATTCTTCTATGTTCTGGGTGTCAATCTCTGAGATTTCTTCCTTTTCAACCATTTTGGGGGGATTTTCGATCTTCCTCTCCTCCTCTTTAATAGTTTCATCCCTAATCTCATTTTGAACCTCTCTACCACTAACCTCCTGGTCAAGTTCATCAACATCCTTTTCCCTATATCTATATCTTACATCAATATTCTCCTTCTTACCTTGTTTTCCCTCTCCTCTCATTTTCTTCCTAGGATTTTGCTTGGCCATACAAGACCTTGTCCTTTTGTCCACCGTGTTTCCCTCATCTTCCAACTTAGGTTTCTCAGTATTTGTAACAAAATTAACACTTCTACCAATTTTGGGGTTGCCTGTTTTGACTAAGGCCTTAAGAAGTCCTTGGTTGAGAGGAACATTTAAGGTTCTTTTCCTAGCCATCTCTATGGATTTTACTAGTGATTTATACATAAAATTAGAAAAAATATATTATCTCCCATTTCTAATGTGATTGAGCATTGCAAAATGGTAACCATACACCACTCTATAATGTCTTTCAATAGTAATATAAGACATTAGCAGCAAGGATATTTCATCACAAGGAGGAGGTAAGTCTTCTCTACCATATCCATTGAATTTTTTTTAGAGAACATTTACCTTACATGAAGTTATCCACCTCTAGGATGTAGTCAGTTTTAGTTTTAAAAACACATCTTCCCTCCAAAGGTGATCTATTCACTTTAGCAATCAGCTTAGGAAATATGGTGAAAGAGGCATTCTGCAAGAAAAAGAGGCCTTCATTCCAAGTATTGGAAATCTTGATTCTCAATTTTTTATCATGGCCATTGAAAATTTTAAATAAATTAAGGAGTCCTACATTCTCTAACAACGATCAGGCTTCCTCAGTTATATCCGACAAGGTGGTAAGCTCCGTTCTCACTAAGTCTCCCCCCATCTTACTTCTACAAAGCTTCCTTATGTAGAGACTCTTATGCCCCAAAATTAGAGTCCAAAATAGAGGTTTCTCAAAAACCAGGCTCATTTTTTTCAATAAATGAATGCACCCAATAATTAAAAGCACACCCCCTCTCTTCAAATCCTTGAAGTAATGTGAGGAAATATTTGGAAAAATTCTAACATTTATTTCCATAATAATACCTATCACCATCTTATCAACATCATAAACAATTAAAACATATGGTTCCTTTTTTTCATTTTCTATCCATGGTATAATTATACTAGAAAATATTCCACCTGTGAAGGCATAGGTTAGGGAAGTGAGTCCCCCTCAATAATTCTAATGGTTTATACATCCAAACTATATAAGTTCTCCACCACATTAAATTCTCTTGCTAACACTCCCATGCTATCAAATTTATCATCTAATCCATTTCCTTCACGAAAGACGTGTTGGAAAGTTATAGAGGTGAAGGAATGAATTCGACTCTTCATAATCTTAATAAAATCTTCAATTTTCATTGATATAGTGTTCCTACCCATCATGTTGGATATTATATTTAAAGAATCACCTTCGACAATCAAGGATTTGAAGCCTTTCTCCTCAGATAACTTCACCCCTAGAACATAGCAACATCCATCCTCTTCCACATGATTAGTTTGGGTTCCCAAATTGAAGAAGTAAGCCAAAAAAAAGTTACCTTTGAAGTCACGGAATATGCCTCCACCTCCCACTTTCCCAAGATTCCCTTTCGCAGCTCCGTCAAAGTTTATCCTGACAAAACCTTCTGGAGGTATTCTCCATCTGAATCCTTCTCTTGGATTGATTTTTCTTGTCGTATCAACATTGATCATGTTCCAATTACTGAAAAATATGAATTTCTCCCTCCAAAATTTCCACTTCCTTGTTTTTTAGGATAGAGAAATTATTTTTAACAGCCTATATGCATCTTTTAGTAATATGATAAAAAGGTAATCTCTTCCCCTTGAATATCCTTTTATTCTGTTCTTTCCAAACATCCCACCATAATTTCCCAATACTCAATATCCACATATTTTTAATGCCTAGGTTGTGGAAGGTACAATATCATTAAACCCAAGATGTTTTAACCTTTTGCGGGCTAACCCAATTTACCAAAAATAAATCAAGGATAAATGATATGACTTGAAAATAAAAAGTGTAATCCACAAAAAAGTGATTGACAATATTAATTACATTTTCACATAAGACACATCTATTTACCATATGGAACCTCTTTTTGAATGGTTGTCAACTGTCAAAATATTGTTGATCACAGTTAGCCAACTAAACATATTAACTTTAGGGATAACATTTTTATTCCATATTTTTCCAACTAATAAATATTCAGTGTTCACTTCTTCTTTGAAAAATTGATCATAAGAAGATTTAACAAAAAAAAAAAATCCAATTTCTTCTTTGTCCCATACAAGTTTGTCTTGTTCATTTTTGTTATAGGCCAAATAGTTATGAAGAAAATCATTACGACTTTTCACTTGCATTTTTAAATCCTGCCTATCCATCTCCAAGTGTTTCCAAATCAGAAAAATCACCTCCTCTCTCATGTAGTTTCTTACCAATACCTCGTATTTACCTTCCATCAGCTATGATATTTCTACAAATTTATTCTCCAACTTGAAATCACCTTCCCACTTATCTTTCCAAAACAAAGTTTTTGTGCGACTTCTAATTTTCCATCTACGCCCTTGTCCCAAAATTTCCTTTGCCCAATTTATAGCCTTCTATATACTTGAGCCACTAAAAGTAAGAGGTTTGAAAATCCATCTCTCATCATTAGCATCCTCCCAATATTTTTTTTTTAGGATTTTTGTCCATACATTTTCTTCCTTAATTATTCTCCAGCCAATTTTTACTAATAGCAATTTTTTCATTTTCATTCAATCCCTAAGACCCAACCATCTAATTTTATTAGGTTTACACACCCTTTCCCAAGATACCAAGGGAATACATTCTTTTATTTCCGTCCCACTCCATGTAATTTTTTTTGAATAATTTCTATTTTATCTGCCACTTTCAAAGGGAGTTGAAAGAGATACATAACATAAACAAGAAGGCTTTGAAGATAACTTTTCAAGAGGGTGACTTTACCTACTTCTGAGAGAAGGTTTTCTTTCTATCTGGCCAATTTCCTTTCAAACCTTTCAATTATTACATTCCATTCACATCTTTTGGGCTGGTTTTATCCTAAGGGCGCACCCAAGGAGAAATAAGGGAAATATTTGATATCACATTCCAACACTTTTTCTATTTTTCTTTCTCTACACTCCAGAGTATTAAGAAAAAGAAAGAGATCTTTCTATAATTGACCAGTTGTCCTAAACATTCCGTATAATCATATAACAACTTCTTAAAAGAGTAACCTTCCTACACCGAGTCTTCACCCACAAGGATTGTAGCATCCACAAAATGTTGATGGGATAAATTTTCCACCCCCAATGCTAGAGATAATCCTTAAATATAGTTATGCCATTAAATATAATCCTTAAATATTTGAGTAGGATTCATTTAATTTCCTACTCAAATCTTATGCCATTAAAATTAAAATAAATGGGGACAATAGGTCTCCTTGCCTCAAACCTTGAGAAATCAGAAAGAAACCACAAAGGACCCCGTTTAGAAGAATTGAGAACCAGGCACTAGAAATACAAGCAGTATGGTAATTTTTACATTTTCAAAAATGTAAATCATATTTTATATGCACTAAGCATAGGTATTTCCTCATTTTTTAGAGGGGATCATTTCTTAATGCTTCATATATTTTGGGTGGGTTGGTTAAGATGTATATATTGAGTTCCATGAGGTTTTATTAATCTAATCTTGTTTACCTTCATGTGTGTACACCATGAAGGGTTTGTTGTTCTAATATTTTCTACCTTTAGGTGTATGTGTGTGTGTTATGTCACATATCTTTTTCTCATGAAAATATATGGGTATGTCATGTCGAATATTTAACACTCTCACTTAAATATTTTTGATGTGCTTTTTTATGGCCTTAGTTTTCCTTAAAAGACCTTGTTTATGCGTTTTTCACATACCTACCACATTAACACATTTTTTTCAATTTTTGATTGAATCGGTGATGTTACAATGTTTGTACTCATAAGCCAATATTATGGGGGATATTATATATTTTACTATAGACTATGAGGGTAATGATTCCTTGGCTATTATTTATATCTAGGTTTTTTTCCCGCATACTAGGAAGATGAAAAAAAATGAAACTCATTTTTTGGTGAGGTGGAACAAGTACCATATTGACACTCTTGTTTGAGTATATATTCATATAAGATTATTCTTTTGATCATTATTTGGTTCGATCAATGGGACATTATCATTGTAGACCATCCTTCTGTCATATCAGAGCTTTAATATTTTTCTATTTCATGTGAGAAGTGTTAAATTGGCCATGTATAAGTTTGACTCTACTGAATTGAGTAATAGTGATTGTTCTAACTTATACAGATATTATATTATGAAAATTATGGCTAATCTTATTAATTTGTTGTGATAGTTTACATTGGCTATAATTACTTGAATTTTCAATATTTTCTTCTTTTCTTATGATTTGATTCATTTTACTAGTGTATACTATACACTTGTCTCAGAAGTCTAACTTGTCCAACCTGTTGGATTGAGCTTCCAAATTACATTTAAAGAAGAATTTGAGAGAGAGGAGAGAAGGAATCATAAATTCCCTTCCTAAATTGAAGGTACATGATGTATTTATTATAGTTGGTTAAACCACTTGAGAAGGTTCCATCATGTGCCATTAATTGCCTGTTGACCTAGGCTTCTCAATTAATTAAAAAAATATTTTAATAATAATAATAAATATTATTAATAAAATATTTAAAATAAAAAATATCAATTTAATTAAAAAATAATGGTGGGACCCCTTTAGAATTGATTTGCACTGAATGGGGTTTATGAAAGATGGCCAAAAATACCAACTCAGTGGTTGGCTCGCCGGGTCAACTCATTGAGTTGGTATCGAGCTCCTTCATCTTTCTCCAATGATGAACCCAAAAATCCTCTGCACCGAGCTCACCTCCAAGCTCTATCTCCATAATATTTTTGTGATATGAATTGAACTATCCTTCGTTTGAGTGTATTGACCAAGCTCACCACCCTTGGAATATTAGCTTAATGACCCGGCTTTGATTCGATGCTCCCAAGTTAGGCTTGGCCTTTGTTTCTGATTCCTGGTGATGCCTTCTATCATTCCTGAGCTCTGACCAACTGATCTTTGTGTCTTCAACAAACTCTTTTATCGACTCATCTCCTACTGTTGACGAGCTCCTCAGTAGAACTCCCTACCAAAAACACTAAGCTCCTTCGTTAGGGAAATCAAACTTGTCATCACCAAGCTCTACCACCGTGAGAAAGATCCTTACCTTGACAAGCTCCAAACTCTACATTGAGCTCAATGCCAAATTGATAAATCATCTTCACTGAGCTCTCCATGTCATATTCTTTAGCTCACTACCGACTCGATCATGTTGAATCCACTGCCAACCCATCTGGTCCTTGATGAGCTCCCTTCCCATATGCATTAACTCTCACAAGTTAAGCATTGAGTTACTCCACGAGTTCCTCATTGCTAAGTCAGAGGTGAAGGCCAAGCCATTGTTGAGTTTCTCACCAGTGGAATACCTTAGCATAATGAATTTCATGCTAGACATTCCAACACTCTAACACCCCAAGCTACTTTGACAATGTGTCAAAACTTAGCCTCAACTCGCATACCCAAGTTACGTCCACCAATGAAACCTAAATATACCTCACTTCACTTATTTATCTCGACCAAGCTCAACCACCTGATGCATTTATGACCTTAGAGTCAATCCATGAGATTGAACCATAATACTACCTATGCATCCTTAACCTCCTACGTGACATCAATTTCATGAGATGCATTTGAGATCAAAATTCAAATCTTAGTATCGAGCTCTTCTATTTTCCATTGCATAGATCGAGCTACCAAGCTTCTTCAATATCGAGACCCTTCCGTGCATCAGGACCCTTTGAAAACAAAACTTGCTTCTCCAACATGAGCTTGTTTTTGTCAAGATCCTCTATGATGCCGAGCTCATTACTGAGTTACCCTCCATCATATCACCTCATATCAAGTCGAGTTACTTGGAATCACCCGAATACAGAGCTTCCCTCCATTGTATCACTTGTCTCTTGCTCCATGATTGAGCAGAGCTTCATCTTCACGTGTTGAGCCCCATGTTGAGTCGATACTGAGCGATATTTCTACATTCACTAAGCTCTTTGCCTTGCATTTATTCTCCTCAAACTTGAAGTTAAGACACCTATTATGAGCTTCACCATGGTTTATCCAAGATCTCCTACGCAATGCAAAAATTCATCCACATGAACATCGAGTTCCTCTTAAAATGCTCCTCATTCGACTGACCAACTTACCTTGCATTCTCCAAGCTCCCATTCCCTGGAATGTCTAGCTCTTTTGCAATGTCGAGATGCCTCCTCTAAATGCATCGTCAATCTATGCCTTGTGCATCAATGTTGGGAAGATCCTTCTATGATATTGTGCATCACTTGATAATTTTTCCAATGTCAACCCATATTTAACCATCTCCATATTGCTCAGTCTCACCATCATCTTCCCCCATCACTTGGAGCATCACTCAGCGCCCAGTTCATAACTGTTACTATAATTCCCCTAGTGACTCACATAATGGCTTGGACCACTCCTTCCTGAGTGAAATTCCCGTGACATATTTCCATTATATCCTCCCCACTTAGTGAATTAGCTATGAATCTCCATGTAGTGGAGGTCTTATGTTGGACTTCCATTGTAAAATCCCCCTTGGTAATAAAGGTCTGAAACTCCCCAACTCACCATTCTTCCATTGAGCTCCCATGAGAAACCTATCGAGCTTCATTTTATACTTACTAAGTTAGGGCTTGATGTATTTCATATTGAATCAGTTTAGTTATCCCAAGCTCTCCCTTCGCTATCAAGCCTCCAATGCGAATCACTCACAAGCTCTTTTCCAAGCTGACCATAGATTGAGCTCCTCATTGAGCTTAGCACCAAGTTGGCACTGGGCTACGCATTGAGATGGCATCGAGTTGATCTTGTGTTGGGCTAGGTGAGATAACTTATCAATTTATTAATTATTTTAATCATTTTATCTCTGTGATGACCAAAAATTGGCCCTTAGGACCAATGTCATGATTTGATCATAGTAGGACCCCATTGTCCAATTTTACCATCTGTGTAAAATTTGATAACATTTTTGGCAATCTCTTAGGGATGATTGCCTGCTAAGCATGATTCCAATATTCTTAAGTCATCCATTGGGCATGGAGTCTATATTGGAATCTCAAAACTGATTTGGTTCTTTGTGATGGATTCTAAAATTCCCTTGAGTGTTGCCGATGTTGGACCTCCCTAGAATGTTAAGCATGTAGTATACGGTATCTGATAAATATTTGGCATTTATGGCATACTGACTGAAGTAGCATTATGAAACTCTTATGGAAAATTTTAACCTTCCTTCTCTTGAGAAACTTCTGAGAATTATACAATGTGTAATAATAACACAAAACACAACAAGAAGGAAAGAAAAAGAATAGAAACACACAACAATGTGCATAAGCACTTGGAGGAAAACACCTACTAAACTGCACAGGGGGTGGAATGATCTCAAAGGAAAACACCTAACTAAACTGCACAGGGGGTGGAATGATCTCAAAAGCAAGATTTGAGATGTATCCCATTCACATGAATGGGAAGTTCTTCTCCATTAAAGCTGGGTAGATGAAATGAATTTGCCTCTGTGTAACTCGTGATGATGTATGGCTCACTCCAAAGAGTGTCAAACTTTGCATGCCTGCCTGGTTTGGCTCTATCTTCGTCCCATTTGAGAACTAAATCTCCCTCTTGAAAATTCCTATCAGACACTTTCTTTTCAAACAATTTCTTAACCTAAGCCCGATGTTGCTCCAAAGTATTCATAGCCTTATTTTGCAATTCCTCTAACTCCGTGAGTTCACCAAACCTCATTGTTAGAGGATTGTTCTCCATAACTTCAAGTTGACAAGCCAACTCAAAAGAAGGTAATTCAAAGGAGAGTAGAATTTTTTCTTCAGTTCCATATACAAGAATGAAAGGATAATTTCTAATGGCCCTTTTAGGTGTGATCCAATCTACCCATAAGGTAGTCTTAAGTTGTGTATGCCAAGTCCTCCTGTTAGTTTCCATTGCCCACTTAATAATCTTTATGACATTTTTGTTGCTAAACTCAGCAAATTTGTTTCCTTGTAGATAATAATTGTATGAATTCTTGAGGTAGAACCTATTTTTAACATTCCATTCACTGAAATTCATACCAATAAAAGCCATTGAGTTGTCTGAAATGACTATAAATGGAACACTGAACGTTGTCATTATACCCTCCAAGAAATCCAGAACTACCTTCTCATTTCTCTCCTTCAATGCTACCGCCTATGTCCATCAAGTAAATTTTTTGTTGTAGTAAGGACCCATTTATGTTTGTCACTGGATGGAGGATTAATCATTCCAATGAATTCTAACCCCCATTGAACAAAGGGTTGATTCACTTGAATTTAATACAGTGGAAGAGCTTTCAACTTCTTCTTGCCTATGAAAAAACAACATTCCTTACATTTCCTTACCTGGAGATGGACATCTTTGAACAAATCAGGCCAATAGTAGTCAGCTCGCATGATCTTAGTAGTAGTTGTTTGTGCAGAATAATGTCCTCCAGATAGGCCATTATGAAACTCTTCTAGTATCTTACTTGTTCTGGTCCCACACACCAAAGGAGAACACCATTCAAATCCTTTCGAAAGAGAACGTTATCTACTAAACATATGGAATAGACTAAAGATGGAAAGTTCGTCTTTTATTTTTATCCATGTTCACAAGATATACTCTTGAGAAAAGGAAATTCTTCATTTTGGATAACCATTCAACTTGATCATCACTCATCTACAACCTTTTGATTCCACATCTACAACAAGTTCTTGACACAAACCTTTACCTCTAACAAGTTTGGTAACTTTGATATGCACGTCATACTCCATCACTTTTTTTATCCATAAGGAATGCTTTTCGTTCAATAAAAAATTCCTTGACACATGAATGAGACACAATCAAATGAATTATATTGTTAGACAACATTTCTTTGAATTTCTTCAAATCTCGAATAACTGCAAAGACTCTTTTTTCAACAAATGAATATTTGAGCTCATAGTCTTTGAGGGATTGACTGAAGAAAGTAATTGGTTCCTCCATCAAGTCATTATTTTTTTGGGTGAGGATACCTGAAATTATCTCTTGACCTGCAAAATCATAAAGGATAAAGTCTTTATCAAACCTGGGATTTACCAGTGTGGGAGCTTAAGAAATGGTTGTTTTGATGGCTTTGAAACTCTCCCTTCCTTTCTTTGTCCATGAGAATGGCATATTTTTCTTCAGCATGGTTTTCAATGGTTTAGCCAATGTCGCAAATGGAGAGATGAATATCTGCACGAAATTTGTGGTTCCTATAAAACTCTGGAGACCCTTCTTGTGACTTGGGAGTGATAACGACTTAATCAAATGAATCTTGGATGGATCAATTGACATTTCTTCCACTTATACAACATTCCCTAACAACTTTCTCTTGTGCACTACAAAAATACATTTCTTGGGGTTAAGTGAAACCCCAAATTCTCTACATCTTCGGAAAACCTTCCTTAAATGTGTGATGTGGTCTTCTGCATGCTTAGAATATACAATTATGTCATAGAGGTAAACCAAGATGATATCTTTGATTAGTCCCTTAAATGCCATATCCATGGCTCTTTGGAAAATAGCCCCAGCATTCTAAAATCCGAATGGAATTTTGTTATAGGCATATGTGCCCCACTTGGTAGTGAAATCCATTTTAAATTGATCAAATTCTTGGACCAAAATTTAATTGTAACCCAAATATCCATCAAGAAAAGAAAATATTTGAGCTCCTACCAACGCTTGAAGGATCTTCTCCATTGATGGAAGAGGATAATGGTCTTTCAATGACGCATGATTCAAATCCCTAAAATCTAAGCATAACTGAATCTCTCTATTCTTCTTCCTTACGGGCATCAGATTGTCTACCCAAGAGCAATGCTTGATGGGAAAAATTATACAGGCCTCGATGAGTTTGGTTGGATCCTTTCTCATTATTGGCTTAATTTTAGAATTAATTGGCCTTTAGTTATGACGAACTGACTTGGCATTAGGATCCAGTTTGTTGGTATCTTTATAGCTCTATGCAAAAATTTCATGATACTCTTGAAAACGTTTGATGAAATATTATTTCTCTTTGGAAGTACACACTTTTTCGATCTTTAGAAACCTTTCATTTGCTACCTTGACTTCCTCAAAATCTTCTTCTTTGACCATTATGTTAGAGCTTTGTCTTTTGGCTTGATCATCTGAATTGAAGATGGATTCCATAGTGACTAAGCCTTTTGGTAGTTTATTTCTTTTCAATTGTATGATTTGATCACCATATGATTCTTGCAACTTATCTTGATTTTTCGTAGCAAAATCTTCCTCTTCTTATAGGAAAAGGATGATTTATTTTTAATTATTGAACACTTTCTAGCTACTCACATTATCAGGGACTATAGGTCAAACCACCATTTCAAAAAATTTCTGCCCTTATTTCATGATATAAATAGGTATGTTGTATTACAAGCCAATTATATCAAGCCTATCAGCATCTTGATTTTGATTTCTAGGAATTGCATGAATCCCAAAAGATTCGAAATCTTCAATCAAGTCCTAGACTCGGTTCTTGTATGATGTTAAAATATTATTCTTAGATGCACTGCATGTTGTCACTTGATGAAAATCTAACTCACTATCTCCAAAAATAGTCAGAGCCTTGATTCCCTTCTTTTGGGCTAGCTGAATTCCTTGCACAAGGGCCTCATATTCAGCAACATTGTTAGTGCAACTGAATTGGAACCAGAAAGATGAGAAGTAATTATCTCCCTCTATAGAAATTAACATAACACCAGCACTAGATCTATTCTTATTTCTTGATCCATCGAAGGACAATTACCACATTCCTTCAAAATTTCTTGGTGTTTTGACCAATTGTAGTATGATTGTATCTTCTTCGTGAATACAGTATGTAACTAATCACATTTCTTCCAAGAGCAGTAACTAGATTATTCTTCTGCCAACACATCAGTGTAGGGATTGTACTGATGATCTCCACTTACTTCATATATCACTGCATCAGGGACTTCCTCTATGAGAGTAGTTGGTTCATAATCAACATCTTCTTCTTTTGGATCCCTGATGGTGTAATTCCCATTTACAGGACTAGCAGTGTAAGTTTCTACATGCTTATAGCAAATAGGCTCCACCCTTATAGTCAATTTGGTTCCGTATCGAGTCCTAAGAATCGTATGTGACCAATTGGCTAATAGATAACCACCCATCTTGGCAATGAGATCTCTTTATAGGCATATGGTGAACGAAAGAAGGGAGATCAATGACTGATATGTCTTGGGTTAATGACAAACTCAGGCATGCATGGATGGTAATTTGAAGTCCTTTGATAACTCCAACAATCTTAACAACTATGCCATCCAGGTGAATAACTCCTCTTGTAGCCAGCACATATTATATGCCTAGTACATCTATAATTTGTTTAGGCATGACTAAGCTACTGGCACCATAATCGATCATGCAATTATGCATCAGGTGGTCGCCAATGATCAAGGAAATATAGAATGGTGGTGGTTTGTTTTCCTTAGAAATACTTTTCCCTTCCAATTGACAAAAACTTGTATAATTTGTTGCTCCATGACCTGACGATCCATCGGTTGTACCAAAACTATTTAGAGCCTCTCGCAACAAGTTTCTTTGAGAAGGGATTGAGAGTGTGTCCCACATAGTAATGCTTAGATTGGTGTTCTTCATTTTTTCTACTATGCTGAAGGGAATTTATCCTACTTTACTAACACTTCTTTGGGCATTAGGATCCTCCTTTAGAAAATTCTTGTTGGGTATCGTGATGCCTGAATAACCTTCTTTCCTCGCACCTTGGCTAACATGTGTTTCTGGTGGTTTCTTTCTTGCATCTTTATCAATCACTACTTGTGACTGAGGTTGTGAAGTGGATGCTTGATCATCTTTGGAAGATTGATATTCCATTTCTCTCTTCTTGGAATGGGTGTTTTCCACCACTGATGAGGAATATGTATTCAACCCACAAAAATCTCCTGCTTGCTAGTTTAGCAAAGTGGTTTCTTCATGTGCCTGTGGTTGATCTATTATTTCTTGTGTAGACTAATTTTTGGTTATCTATGAAGGGGTAGATACACTTTGAACCATAAGGGCCTGGCTAATAACTCCATTGGGACAAATATTTTGATTGTGGGGTTGAGAACAAGG
Organism: Taxus chinensis; assembly: GCA_019776745.2. Lineage (NCBI taxonomy): Eukaryota > Viridiplantae > Streptophyta > Pinopsida > Cupressales > Taxaceae > Taxus > Taxus chinensis. The sequence continues at coordinate 701,910,818 of CM034148.1, forward strand.
ATAGCACCATTTATAGTCTTGAACTAGATTATTCTGAACAGGTATTATGGCTTTAGATGAGATAGCAGCAAGAGGGTTCTGAAAGTTCAAAGGCCTAACATTCACAATTTGATTTGTAGCTTCATTTTGTAGTTTATTGTTCCCTTGATTAGGAGAATGATTAGCTTGATACTGCTGATTTTGTGGCTAATATGGATGATTATAATAAAAAATTTTCCTCTTGAGTGCAACAAGCTCATTCCCAAAAAGTTTTCAACAGTGATTTGAACTGCACCAAATCATTAGAAGGAATAGGTGTAGTCACAGTTGATTGAATTTAATATGTTAGAATAGGCATGATGATTGATATTTTTCCTATGATTTCAGCAAATAAATGCATGGGTGGCCTAGGTGAAATCTTTCCAACTTGAATTAAAGAATTTGCGTCCCTTATAATGATCTCGTAGACATCAGGAACTGTAGTTCCCCCATAGGCTGAATCATAACTGCTATATCACTATTTAAGGCCCATAAATAATACAAGAATGCATTGTTTGGAGATGGCCTTATGAGCATTGGGATTAATTTATAAGTTTTGTCAAACCAAAAATTAAATTCACTTATATATTCTTAAGGGGATCATTTTATGGTAGTGATTTGTTTCATAAGTGATAGGTGATCACTTTTGTCCTCAAACTGCTTGCAAAGATTCGTACTTAACTTGTTCCAAGTAGTAATGGAACCAGCAGTTAATCTTCAGAACCATTGAAGTGCTTTACCTTTAAATGAGATAGCGAGAATTCTGAATACCACGTTATCTTTCGTAATACTATGCACTACACAAATACTAGCCACATCCAAAATGTGCTCCTAGGGAGTAACGTTAGTTTCTCCAGTATAAAATGAAAAACTTTTCAAAGAAGCTACAGGTATAACATCTCTTTGGGCTAATTACAAGGGGTTGCTGGTGTTGAAAGGAGGACAAGCATTGGATGCCATGGCGACCAAGGGTCAATTATTCCTTGGTGGAGGAAACCTTCTGTCATGAGGAGTTGAATGACCTCTACGAGGTAAAGCTGCAACTGGTGATGTTGAAACACTGATTCTTCTTCTCTTCTCAAGAGACAAGGAAAGTTTTATATGCTAATAATTTCCTTGATTTTAATAAGCTCTTGTATGAATTCTTCGCATAAGTTAACGCATTGATATTTGAAGTCCATAGATATAGAGTCACTAGGTACTTTGACTTGTGTAAGTGAGAAGAGAAGTACCAACTCTCTCCCACTGAGTGTGCCAAAAACTATTATCACCAAATCATTGCACCTTCTGAATGACCAGAATGTGAACAAGATGTTCGGTGTGATTGGGAAACATGGGATCACCTCTCAAGCTATGTGACTTGGGCTCAAGGTGAACCTCTGGAGAAGGCCAGCTTCCTCTTCCTAAGCTAAGTGTTGTACTACTCTTAATGCAATAAAATGGTTATCTAGACCTATGCTAACATTTAAATGGGTTTTAGGGAAAGATATTTGCAAGAGGTGAAACTATACTAGGGATGGTGATGCACCAAATAAAGGGTGTTTCCAGACTCAGGAAGGGTTAATTTGAAGAGGGTATGTGCACCACAAGTCAACTTCACCTACTGCAACTTAGAGAGGGTACAAAATACCACAGAGTAGGACACATGTGTTCCCTTCACTAAACTCGATCAGAAAATCAAATTATCAGTCTCCCAATGAAGAAGGATGAACTTGATAACTATGAACAAGCACCAAATCTCAATTGCATGCAATACTCCACCACTTGATAAGCACAGAACTCCAAGAACATGCAATAGAAACTTTAACTTACAAAATATACCTGCAAGCATGAGAAAGGCACAAAGAAGTATAGAAGGATGAACTGACTGATATTAGTCACAAAACACACACTTTTATTACTTCAATAACATGCACAATGCATCATACATCCAAAAGAGGCAATGGTTTCCATTACAGTCTTAGAAAGGAGGCTTGAAAGTTCTCTCAACATACAAGAAAAACTTGCAAAAGAAGGAGGTTTCTTAAAAAATATACACTTGTCTCAGAAGTCTAACTCATCCAACTTATTGAAATGAGCTTCCAACTTACATTTATAGATGAATTTGAGAGAGAGGAGAGAAGTAATCATAAATTCCCTTCCTAAATTGAAGGTACATGATGTATTTACTATAGTTGGTTGAACCACTTGAGAAGGTTCCATCATGTGCCATTAATTGCCTGTTGACCTAGTCTTCTCAATTAATTAAAAGAATATTTAAATTTTTTAATAATAATAAATATTATTATAAAAATATTTAAAATAAAAAAATCAATTTAATTAAAAAATAATGGTGGGACCCCTTTAGGATTGATTTACACTGAATGGAGTTTATGAAAAATGGCCCAAAAAGACCAACTCAGTGGTTGGCTTGCCGATCCAACTCATCAAATTGGTGTCGAGCTCCTCCATCTTTCTCCAACGACGAACCCAAAACTCCTTTGCATGATCTCATCACTGAGATCTATCTCCACGAGGTCTATTTGATAGACATTGAGTTATCCTTTGTTTGAGTGCATTGGCCGAGCTCACAACCCATGGAATATTGGTTGAGTGACTTGGCTTTGATTCGATGCTCCCGAGTTAGGCTTGGCCTCTACTTCTGACTCCTGGTGATGCCTTCTATCATTCTTGAGATCTGACCAACTAATCTTTGTGTCTGCAGTGAGCTCTTTTATCGACTCGGATCATATTGCTGACGATCTCCTTGATAGAACTCCCTACCAAAAATAGTGAGCTCCTTCGTTCGGGGAAATTGAACTTGTCATCACCAATCTCTACCGTTGTGTGATCTCCTTACCTTGATGAGCTCCAAATTCTGCATTAATCTCAATGCTAAATTGATCAATAATCTTCACTGAAATCTCCACGTCATCACCTTAATCTCACTTCTAACTCGATCATGTTGAATCCACCTCTAACCCTCCTTGTCCTTGATGAGCTCCCCTTCCCATATGCATTGAATCTCACAAGTTAAGCATCAAGTTACTCCATGAGTTCCTCATCATTGAGTTTCTCACCAGTGGAATACCTTGGCCTTATGAATTTCATGCTACACATTCCAACATTCAAACACCCCAAGCTACTTTGAAAATGTGCTAAAACTCATCCTCAAATCAGATACCCAAGTTACATCCACCAATACAACCCGAATGTACCTCAATTCACTTATTTAGCTTGACCGAGCTTAACCATCTGATGCATTCATGACCTTAGATCTGATCCATTAGATTAAACCCTAATATTTTCTATGCATTCTTAACCTCCTACGTGAAATCAAGTTCACGAGATGAATTCGAGCTCAAACTTCAACTCAGGGTATCAAGATCTTCTATTTTCTATTGCATAGATAAGCTACCGATATTCTGTAATATCGAGACCCTTATGTGCATTATGCCCCATCGATAACTTAACTTGCTTCTCTAACATGAGCTTTTTTTCTCCGAGGTCCTCTGTGATGCCAATATCACTGCCAAGTTACCCTCCATCGTATCACCTCGCATCGATCTGAATTACTTAGCATCACCTGACTACCAAGCTTCCCTCCATCATATCACTTTTCTCTTGCTCCATGTTTTTACCAAGATCGAGCTAAGCTCTATCTTCACGCATTAAGCCCCAAGTTGAGTCAATATTGAATGAGCTTTCTACATTCACTAAGATTTTTACCTTGCATTGATTCTCATTAAACTTAACGTTGAGACACCTATTCTGAGCTTCACCATGGTTTTTCCAAAATCTCCTATGCACTACGATGAGTTTTTTATCCACAAAAATTTTGAGTTCCTCCCTAAATGATCCTCATTCAACTGACTAATTTACCTTACATTCTCTAAGCTCCCATTCCCTAGAATTTATATCTCTTCTGTAATGTCGACCTCCTTCCTCTGAACGCATCACCAAGGTCTGCCTTGTGCATTAAAGTCGAGAAGCTCCTTCTGTGATATTGTGCATCAATCGATCTGATGATCCTATAACTTGATACTTTTGCCAACATCGACCCATATTCAACCATCACCATATTTCTCGGTCTCGCCATGATCTTCTTCATCACTTGGAGGATGACTCACCGCCCAGTTCACAACCATTACTATAATTCCTTTGGCGACTTACACAATGACTCAGACCACTCCTTGCTACACAGAATTCCCATGAAATATTTCCATCGTATCCTCCCCACTTGGTGAATTACCCATGAATCTCTGTGTAGTGGAGGTCTTATGTTCGACTACCATTGTAAAATCCCCCCTTGGCGATAAAGGTACGAAACTCCCCAACTCACCTTTCTTCCGTCGAGCTCCCATGAGAAACCTGTTGAGCTTTGTTTTACACTTCCCAAGTTAGGGCTTGATGTATTTCATATTGACTCGATTTAGTTAGATCAATATCTCCCTTCATTATCAAGCCTCTAATGTGACTCACTCACGAGCTCTTTTCTGAGTTGACCATAGAATGAGCTCCCCATTGAGCTTAACACCAAATTGGCACTGGGTTACGCATCGAGTTGGCACCGAGTTGAGCTCGAGTTGGGCTAGGTGATATCACTTATCAATTTATTAATTATTTTAATTATTTTATCTCTATGATGACAAGAGATGGGCCCCTATGACCAATTTCGTGATTTGATCTTAATATGACCCCGTTGTCTAATTTTTCCATCTGTGCAAAATTTGATAACAGTTTCAAAGACCCACATTTATGAGATTAATAATTTCTTCCCTTTTATGACATCACATGAGTTTATCTTGAGGGGGTGTTATGTTTCATGTTCACACTTTATGTGAAATTTTCCTTAAGTAATCAAGTTATCTAAGTGAGATGTATTAAGTGCACAATTTTTTTGATATGCACAATAACAGTGGTAGTTATTCCTACACATGTGTAAGAAGATTTGTGTAAAGTTAAGTGTACATTAATAATTCTTCCACCTTCCTTTCCACCAATAGTAAATCTCCCACTCACCCTTGTACTTAATATAAAAGGAACATGTTTTTCCTTTATGAAGAATCTAACTAATTTAGAAGATATGTATTCATTCAAGAGATTGAATTATCACTCCTTAATTCTTGATGTTATTGTGAAATGGTTTTTTGATTGCACATTTATGTTTTGTACATTTTTTATTATTTTTAATGAATTTATGTTATTGGTGAAATATCATCTTAGAAGCCCTAAGGGATTAGAAAAATGGTCTAGTACACATGTTAAGGCATGTTGGTATAAATGTATTAGTGGATAAAATCCACCTGAATTAAATTTTTGTAGGAAGAGAGAATATTTCACATTACCATGTTATAGTGGCATCCTTGATCAGTCCCAAACCCTTCACTTCACATTTTCAAGATGGATTCAATTTCTACTTCCTGATCACAAAAAAAAAATTCTATTTTGAGTGCATGTTTGTGGATGGTGCATTTTAATTGTGAAGTTTCCTTCTATCTACCTTATCTCTCACATGCTTTCAAACCTGTTTTCTCACATATTTCTTAGGGTTTTTATTTGAATCCATTTATTAAAAGGGTTTTGTTCCAAACCATTTTTATATTTTTTTCAGTTATTTCTAACCAACCGCTTCACACCACACCAATTTTAGTATAACCTCATATAAACCACTTTCTAACCAATGTATTACACTAGCCAATGTATTATCCTAAAAAAAATTGTGCCTTCATCAAGTTTTTTTAATCTATTCAAAACTGAGGCAATTCATTTGTTATTTTTTTATTTTAAAATGGGAAAATGGGATTGGGTAATGTTTTTATTAATATTTTCATTAAATTTATGAAAAATGGAAAAATAGGGATAGGATTCCTTTCATGTTTTAATTTTTAAAGAATTTAAGTTTTTTTTATTTATATACAATTACCACAGTTAATCTATATACCATAATTGAAATATTATAAATAAATTCCACAATGGCAAGCTTCCTCTGCCCTAACCCTAGTAGTGGTGGCGTAGTAGATGGACTGGTCATCTAGTTTGTATTCGATGGCATGGTCTAAGGATTGGGTGACCGTAGTGAAGTGGGGTTTCGTGGCTCCCCTGCTACAGAAAATTTTCAATCTGTAAGGAAGGAGATCACGGTGGATCATCTCCCCTTTCCAAATAATGTTGAATTTTCCAATGGTGTCTCTTAGCAGCTCGATGGTCATTCAGGGAAAATGTAAGTGTTGGTCATAACTCTCTCTAGTAATACCCTATGCCTTCAAATTCATCGACTTACTACTAGAATAGATTTGAAATATTTTCTCACCCATAAACTAGGTTCTGAGTTGGGATCTTTTGGCCTATCTTTTGCGAGTAAGATGCTTTTGGACAAATCCCCTCTTATCTCCTACGGGATAACCCAGGACTCCATGATTTCCATGACAGGTTTCTTAAAGGGATGCATCAGAGCTAGTAAAACTACCACCTTTAAGAAGGCTCTATTTAATAATGTTGCATCCACCTCTATTGTCACTAATCCTCCCCCCATATTATCTTGTTCAGCAAGTAGTTGACTCCCCTTCACTAGAAATCACAAGTGCAGAATCTCTAGCTCTCAAAAATAATCTGGAAAAAAAGTCCCTCACCTACAAATTTAATGGTGTTTGGCCTTCAACCAATGCACTAATACAATGGGTTCACTCCAATTGGACTAAAAATTATGACCATTTCTTCTATGTTAGAGGCTTCTTCATCATCTTGTTCTTCACTCAAGAGGATTATTAGAGATCCTTGAATGAGGGCCCATGGTTTTGGGGTTTGGCAAGTTTAATTACTACCCCTTGGTTCCCTCTTTTCGACCAGTGTTCTTATTCCATCTCGCAAGTACCTGTTTGGGTGAGGTTACCCAATCTTCCTCTCAAATTTTACCTTGCTCTAGAGGAGATCAAAAATTATTTAGGGGAATTTATAAAATAGGATGTCACAAGATTTCATAGTGGGATAATCACTTTTTTCAGAATATGTGTTGAATTAGACCTTAGCAAAGGACTACCAAATAAGATGACCCTCAAGATGGGTGATGTCTCCCATGTTTAATCTCGTGACTATGAAAATAAATCTTTCAGATGTAGAAATTATAGGGCACCATGACATCTTCATTCTTCCTACCCTTATAAGAAATATTTTCTTACCAAGAAAAATACTTCCAAGCATTAGAGTCCCTTGACCTTGAGGAGGACTCAGATTCTGATATGGATGTTCAAGAAGAAAAGAGTGTAGATCTAGTGGTGGAGGCTTAACCCACAGCAGTAGTTGTGAGTACTGCGTTGATTCAGCTACTAGTACCTACCCACTCGATAGAGAGATCCAACCCGAGAATCAAGATACCTCACAAATATGATCATTCTGATTTGGATAAATAAGTCCCCTCCTCTCTCAATTAGGAATCACATAATGACACTCCCCCAATTTTATCCATAACTAATGTGTTGGGATCGGAGGAAAAATTACAAAAAAATTGGCAATTTGTGCACTCCAAGAAAGGAAAAGAGGGTAAGCATTGATTTCATATCCTATTTCCCTCATTTTCCTTATTTTTTTACTCTTGTTATTACCATGTGGTGGTCTCCACTGCATCTCTTGGAAACTTCGCTTGGGCTGCATCATCTTTTCTCCTATTTTTTATCCCTTCTTGTTGTCTTCGATCACAACTAAAGGTATTCTTCCTTCTTTTCTTCTCATTTATGTTTTTTTCTAACTTTGTTACCTCAATAGCTTCCCCTCTTCTTGTTAGTGGGTTCTTCTTCTTTTTCCTTATGTTGTGTGGAAATTCTCTTCTTCCTTTGCTCTTACCCCTTCTTCTTTTTACAAGGTTGTGGGCACTTTCAAAACCCTCACTTTACCCTAATCCAAAAATTATATCTCTAGACCATAACTTTGTTGGGGTTAAACACACTCGTTATATAGATATATTATTCAAATGTAAGCATACAAGCAATAAATACATAAATAAACCAGAAGAAATAATACACAAGATATAATGTGGTTCACCCAGTGTGGGCTATGTCCACTAAGAAACAACCAATATATTATTCAAAGCTTCACAGAGGATATACAATTGAAGATATGCAATCTTCCGCACCTCTCTGGATGTACAATACTTTCTTCCTCACAAGCTTCTCTTTTTCTCTCTCTAATAATTCCTTCTTACAATTCTCCCAAATATATGTTCTAACCCTATCTTTCAAGCTTATATATGCACATAAAAACTTAGGGCACTTTAGCTATGCAATTACAACCATTAGATCAAATTTATAACAAAGGTTAGATCTTATTCTCATGAGTTAAATAAAAAATCACACACATGCAACCAATGTCAGTTATCTTAACCGATATTGGTTCTTACTTACTTTAACCGATACCGGTCATTAGGTGACCGACGCCAATCTACTGACCAACGTCGGTTACTATGTATTCCATCAAGTTAATAAAGCATACTAATGTGAAGTAATTAAGCTCCATGACTCAACAATCTCCCACTTAGAGATAAATTGTTGCACTATTCCATACAACTCCATTCTTGGATCCTTTCCTTGGCCTTTTTCTTCCTCTTCAAGTCTCAAACTCAAAGACTAACAGAAGTGGAGTGTAGATCCAACTTCTCCTTTGCCAATAGCTTCATTGGCATATCCACAGGGTTCTTATTTGTATGAATTTTCTCTAGTTTCATTTTCCCATCCTCCAACACCTGTCGTATGAAGTGATATATCAGCTGAATGTGTTTTGTTCTTTTCCAGATGAATCACACTTTGACTATCACTGTACAATCTGTAATTCTCTTGCTCCTTTCCCAACTCTTCCATGAACCTGCTCATCCATATCATCTCTTTTCTAGTCTCTGTAGTTGCAACATATTCATTCTCTATAGTAGACAAGGCCACAACCTTTTGTAATCTAGAATTCCATCTGACTGTCATCCCACGTACTGTGAATACATATCCAGTGGTGCTTCTCCTACCATCCAAATTACCAGCCATATATAAATCAACATATCCTTATAAAGAAATATCTGACCCTCTATAACATAACTGCATATTGGATGTCCCTCTCAAATACCTGAGAATCCATTGGAATGCTTTCCAATGTTCTTTACCTATATTTTCCATAAATCTTCTCACAACACCCACCCTTTGTGTAATGTTTGGTCTGGTATAAACCATATCATACATAAGACTTCCAACTGCTGAAGCATATGGAACTCATGTCATGTACTCGACCTCCTTATGTGATGAAGGATATTGATCTTTACTCAATTTAAAGTGTCCAGCTATAGGTGTACTTACAGGTTTTGAATTATGCATATTAAACCGTTCCAACACCTTATTGATATAATGTTCTAGAGATAAATACAACTTCTTTTTATTCATGTCTCTAATAATTTTCATGCCAAGAATTTTCTTTGCAACTCCCAAATCCTTAATTGTAAATGTATGAGCTAAATTTTATTTAAGCTCACCAATATCCTGCATATTAGATCCTATAATATACATATCATCCACATACAGTAATAAAATAATATAGCTTCCATTTTCAAGCTTCTTGAAATAAACACAATGGTCAAATTCACATCTCATATAGCCATGCTCATGCATGAAACTATCAAACCTCATATACCATTTCCTTAAGGCTTATTTGAGCCCATGCAATATCTTTTTCAACCTACACACAAGTTTCTCCTTACCCTTTAATTCATAACCAAGCAGGTGTTACATATAAATCTCTTCCTCCAAGTCACTATGAAGGAAATCCTTCATGACATCAAGTTTCTCTAAATGCAAATCTTCTACTGCAACTAAACTCAATATTGTACAAATAAAATTCATTTTTACTAGAGGAGAAAATATCTCACCAAACTCAATACCTGCTTTCTTTTAAAATCCTTTTATCACAAGCCTTGCCTTGTATCTTTTTTTTCCACCCTCTTCTTTCGTGATCATGTAAATCCATTTGTTCTACAATGTTCTTTTACCTACTGCCAACTTAACCAAATCCCATGTCTAGTTTTGTTCCAAGGAGTCTATCTCATCATCCATGTCATACTCCCACTGCTTTTGGGTTTCATCTTGCATTGATTCTTCAAAAATTTATGGTTCACCACTATCAGTCAATAATAAATAATATAAGAAAGTTGTAAATATTTATGGAGGTCTACTTACCCTTTGTGACCTTCTCACTGAGATCTGGGGTGCGAGAGGCTCAATATGCTCATTCTATAATTTTTTATATCAATCTCAGATAGTGATAGACGTCGATCATCTCTTTCCCACGTTAGTTTAGCTAATTGATGTTGGTCATGTTCTTCTATAAGTGACATTAATTTAGGAAACCAACACCAGTCAAGGGTCAGCCGACATCGGTTACTGTGTAACCCTGTAGGTGTTAATTTTAAATCTAAGAATGCATTTTCATCCAAAAACTATTCTACCATTTCATCTTTGGGTACCAAAATTTTATCCATGTACATTCTCTTTTAATTCCATTCAATGTCACAACTCCTAATAATATTATAATCTTCTAAATCCTAAAAACGGAGTCCAAAATCACCAAATCCATAACCAATGAAACTACATCTCTTGGATTTAGCATCTAACTTATTTCTATTTTCTTTATCAACATGCAAAAAATATTATAAACCAAATACTCTAAGAAAATAAAGATCTACCTCTTTTCCAGTCCAAGCTTCTTCTAGTATTCCACCATTCAGTACACTTCAAGGCCCACAGTTAATTAAATAAACCATCGTGTCTACTGGTTCTACCCAAAACTACAAGGGTAATCCAACATGTATCCTTATGATTCTTACATGTTCCATGATTGTCCTATTCATTCTTTTAGCATCACAATTCTCTTGTGGTGTTCTAGGAACCATTATTTCTCTGCATATTCCATTCACTTAAAATAATCATTGAAATCCTTACTGCAGTACTCACCACCATTGTCATATCTAAGGCATTTTAAATTTGAATTTGACTCATTTTCCATAAGGGATATCCATATTTTAAAATTATAAAAAACATTAGCTTTACATTTAATACAATAAACCCATACATTTCTTGTAGCATCATCAATGAAAGTCATATAATATCGGGATCCTACATGAGAAGCTACCTGGGCTAGTCCCCACACATCTGAGTGCACGAGATCCAATTTTTTATCCTTATTTGTTAACCCAACTTTGAGAAATATCACTCTCTTTTACTTTCCAAATATACAATTCTCACTAAATTCTAGATCGACATTTTTCAAATCTGATAACTTACCCTTAGCCTTTAATATTTACATTCATTTTTAACTGATATGGACTAGTCGATTATGCCACATGCTTGCACTTGAATCTGAAGTAGATAGCACAGAAAAGGAATCAGTAATACAGGTAGACAAATACAATTCTTCTACCTTCTTACCTCTTTCTACAACAAGAGATACCTTAGTAACCTTCCAAGAGTCAGCTATGAATGTAACCATGTAACCATATTCACCTTGTTTTCCTACAAAAATTAGATTTCTCCTGAGGCTTGGCACATGCCTCACATCTTTCAATATCCATGTATTTCCATTTTGTAAATTTAGATGAACTTCTCTTTTACCAATAATATTACATGGTTCATCATCTCCTAAATAAACATGCCCAAAATTACCCTTGACATAATTTCTAAAATAACCCTTATTAGGGGTAGCATGGAAAGAAGCTCCTAGGTATGTGCAACAAGTTGGGGGACCAAAAAGTGGACATTAAATCCTAAATTTTACATCAAAAATAGAAAAACATCAAATTTTCTCTTTCGCGGACATGTACCATGCCGAAAAATCATAAACATGTCACAAAATGGTACCATCATGTAGGGGAGATTGTTAGATTTTTAGAAATATTGATTTTAAAGTGAATAGAATATTATAAATATCATTTTATAATTTTTTACTAATAGTAGGTATTTAAGTCTTTCATGAATGATGATAAAAAATGGCTCTTGTTTCCCGCCCACTGATTTTTGAATTTTTTGCGACCTCTAGTGTATTCAAATGTTGGACCCCCTCTAATCCGGATCTAGCGCCCCCTATGCAGACACTGGGAAACTTTTTCCTTGACCTCATACCAAGGCATGGAAAAAAGTGGTTACAGGGTCCACCTCTGCCCCACATTTAGAAAAAAATTCACCTGTCCTTCTAGAAAGGAATCTTTCTCTTCAAATCACCCCACACATCACTGCTGCAGTAGCTGCTTCCAGAGATTTATCTCTGGTGGGAAATCTGATGGATCCCAGATCCCATTTGGAAGAGATTAAAAAATGGGCACGCATGAAATGGACCCCTTTTGGTGCTCTGGAGATTGTAGCCATGCCAAATGGATTCATACTCTTTTCCTTCAACTTCAAAGAAGACTTTTTGTGGGCTCTACTTGGTGGTCCATGTTTCTTCGGTAGAAAGGGCTTCTATATATGAAAATGGACTCCTAGTTTTAATCTATTAATAGAAACCATAATGCATGCACCAATCTATGTGCGTCTTCCAGGAATTCCCATGGCGTTCTGGGATCCTACAATTATTTAAGGTATTTCTCTTTCCATGGGCTCTCTTATAGCCATAGATCAAGATGTTAAAGCCAAAACAAGATTTATTCATGCTCGTTTCTATGTCAATGCTGATGTTAGTAGTCCACTCCCAAAATTGATTGATCTTCTCTATGATTTTGGTGTTTGGGTCCAACCCATCCAATTTGAATATATTCCACAAGCATGCTCCATATGCAAGAGCATTGGACATAGGGCTCCTGCTTGTCCCTCTGAGCCACTATGTAAATCAAAAAACTCTCATGTCACCCCTAAAAAGAAAGGGAAATATGTTCCTAAAGGGGCTACTAAAGTTTCCCCCATGGTAACTACATATAACCTCTTTTCTCTTCTTGAAGAAGGTGAAATTAACCTCGAGGAACACATAGAAGAATCTCTTGCCCCACAAATCCTTTCTTCACATGTTGTTTCTCCCTTGGAGGATCCAACAGACTCCCCTCTTCCTTCATCTTCTAGTAATGTCCCCATTATCATCTTCCTTGCTTCCCAGCTTCCCCCCCTTCGATGTCTCTCCTTTTAGTACCCCCTTTCAATTCCTCCCCTTTGCTTTCTCAACCTTCCCCCTCCATTGTGGGTCTCATATACTCTTCCTCCCTGCCGCCCCCATCCTCTATCCCTTTCAATTCCCCCACCCCTTTCCCTCATCCTTTTTTTCGAGCTGATTCTCATCTTTCCCCCTCTCCCCCTACCTCTGATGATAGTATAAAACCTAGGACTACCAGAAGTAGTATTAAGAAACCTAATGTTAGCGCTGAAAAACCTTGAGGGAGAATCTTACTGGATTGTCATTACAATTTATGCTCCAAATATGAAGTCACAGTGTGAACAACTCTGGAAATAAATCTCAAATTTTAAAAGAAACTATAGAAATATTGCATTTATAATCATGGGAGATCTCAATAGCACTCTCTTCCCCTTTGAAAAACAAGGTGATACCCCTGTGTGCCCATCCAACATAGAAGATCTTGCTAAATTCATATTATGCGAAGAGCTCTTTGATATATAATTGCACGGGGCTTCCTACACTTGGTCCAACTGCAAAATTGGTAGGAATCATATTCAAAGTAGGTTGGACAAGGCAATGGGATCTATGGATTGGATCTTACTCTACCCTAACTTCTATCTTAGTGCTTTAGCTAAAGCGTCTTCTGATCATAGCCATCTACTTCCCTGTGCTAACACTAAACTCAAATCCAAAAACCCTCCTTTTAGATTTGAGATGGCTTGGCTAGAAAATAATCAATTAGATCCTCTAATTAAGAGTTGGTGGGATACTAATATTCAAGGATCCGATATGTTTAAGTTCTCTAGAAAACTTAAGGAAATAAAAAAAAAACTCAAACTCTAGAAAGTTAAGGTTTTTGATAACATCAAGCTTTGCAAACAGAAGCTAACTCAGAAAATTGCAATCATATCTGAAGAAATTGAGAAAGAAGGAAGAACATACCAGCTTCATAAACAAGAAATTTCTCTTTTTAGTGACTATCACAATACATTGATAGAATAAGAAGCCTATTGGAGACAAATATCAAGAGCATTGTGGATCGAGTAGGGATATAGAAACACAAAATTCTTTCATATCACAGCTTCTAAGCACAAGAGTTGATATAAAATAAAAGAACTTTTGTCATCTGAAGGCAATCTCTTATCTAATAATTTAGATATTTCTAATGAAATTGTCTCCTTTTACTCTAACCTATTACAAGAAGAGGCTCTGCCGAATGATAATGCCATGAACAGGATGCTACAACATATACCAAAAATGGCCACTGATGAAATGAATGAGAATATAAAGAAATCCTTCTCTGTGGAGGAAATCAACAAGGCGGTGTTTTATATGAAGGGAGATAAATCTCTTAGACCCAATGGATTCCCTACTACCTTCTTCCAAACTTTTGGGGAAATCATCAAGCAAGACCTTTAAAAAGTAATGAATGAATTCCAAAATAGTAAATCTCTTCTGAAAGAATGGAACACTACTTTCATTACTCTTGCTTATAAATCTCTTGGCTCCAAATTGGTTGCCAACTTTAGGCCCATAAGTTTATGCAATACATCCCACAAAATTATGACAAAAACATTGGCTACTAGATTAAAACCATTAATGAACGGTCTCATCTCTGAGCAACATAATGGTTTCATCAGTGGCCGGCTTATTCAAGGAGGTATTATTACTATTCGTGAAGCTATTAATTTTTCTCAACATGCAGATTATCCTGGTATGATCCTTAAATTAGACATGCAAAAATCCTTTGACAGAGTTAGTTGTACTTTCCTCTTGCAAGTGCTTCAATGTTACGGGTTTGACAGCAAATGGTGCAGTTGGATCTTCTCATGTATTTCTACTCCTTGTTTCTCCATTCTCATAAATAGGATTCCAATTGTTTTCTTTAAGAAAAATAGAGGAATAAGAAAAGGGGATCCTTGTATCCCTTCCTCTTCATGCTAATGGTTGACTCCCTTAGTAGAGATTTAGGGGTGGCCAAATAAGCAGCTATTATTTCAATTATAAAAATAACTTCTCACTATCCTAATGCTACACACAGTCAGTTTGTGGATGATACTATTCTATTACATGTTGCATCTATAGTTGAAGCAAGAGCTCTAAAATAAATTATGGAATGCTATCAAGCGACCTCTTCACAATTGATCAACTTTACAAAAAGTAGCATAGCTTTCATAAATACTCCTCCACAAACTCAAATAAGAATAGTGGATATCTTTGGCTGCAGTATTGTTGATTTTTCTTCCTCATATCTTGGCATTCCTATTTTCAAGAGAAAACATATATAAATTATATGGAACCCTGTCATATAAAGATACCAAAATAAGCTTACAACATGGAAATGAGTTTCTTCTCAGTCAAGATGTAAAACTCCAAATGGTGAAAACTACACTTCAAATCCTACCTATATATTTCATGTCACTACTCAAAATGTCCTCTTCTGTTGTTAATATTATCGAATAAATACAAAAAATATTCCTATGGTTGGGTTCTGAGGAAAAGAAGAGGATTCACTTGGTCTCTTGGAATGATGTTCATAAACCAACCAAATTGGGAGGTTTGGGACTCCTACGCATTCTTGACATGAATGAAGAATTGCTTGCTAAGATTGGTTGGGAAGTGGCTTCTGCTAGTTCTGCCAATTGGGTTCAAATCTTGAGATCCAAATATTTGTCACATTCTACTAGTTTCCTTCACTCCTCCCATCCCCACAATTCAGCCATCTGGAACTCGGTGGTTAGTTCTTTGCCTCTCATACATGTTGGCACCAAATGGCAGTTGGGAAATGATAACCAAATTGAATTTTGGTCTGATTGGGGGATTGGAGATAAAAATTTATGTCAAGAACCTTCCTAGGATATAATAAAAATACTTCTCATCATTTGCCATGGAAAGAAATTTTATGGTTACTGGTTTAGCTCCAACTCTATCCCTTCCTGGCATATTCCTGACTGGTAGGGCATTAGTGAAATGCATAATCAACACTTGAGATGTTTGAGATACTTTCTCTCTTCTCAATACATTCCTTTCTCCTCACCTGCTGATGATCATATTTGGCCTCTCTCACCTTCCAAGCCTTCACGGTTAAAGCATCTTATGATTCTCAATCACATGTTAGCTTTGGCCCTCCTCTTAGTAGCATCTGGCCCAAGGAGGTTATCCCTAAAATAGGTTTTTTTTGGCTCTCTTTTAGAAACACCTTCTTATCTGGTGAAAATATTAAAAGAATGGGATTCTCACTACCTTTGTGTTGTGTTCTATGTTGCAAGGATTTGGATTCCTCCTCTCAATTATTACTTCATTGTTATTTTTCTCATTATATAAGGAGCTGGCTTCTGAAACACTTTGGTATAGTCTGGATCTTTCCATAATCTTTTCAAGCTACTTTCCAACAATGGTGTTCTCCTTTCTCACACCCGATCCTCTCACTTGTTTGGAAGCTTATACTCCCCCATGGCGTCTAGGGTATCTGGAAGGAAATAAACATGAGAATATTCAAATAAAATGGCATAGAGCACACACAAGTAGCCAAGAGTATAGCTCTTATCTTCTAAGACAATATCAATAGTTGCCTCTAGAAGAAATATCAGTGAAAAAATCAATTTTGTGGCAATAAAATTGGTGTCAGCAACTTGATATTAAACTTAGAGAAACACCATCGGTTGCAGTATGTGCTGGGGTCTTATGGTATCCTCCCCCTCTTGGTTGGATCAAGATAAACACTAATGGAGTCTCTAAGGGAAATCTCAGAAAATCTGGTGGGGGTGTTATTCTTCACAATAATATGGGTGCCCCTCTTATTGCACCTGCACCTAATATCAATGAGGTTAGTAATCATAGGGCGGAGGCAATGGCTATTCTTAAAGGCCTTGAACTAACTCTTCAAGGAGGGAGTGGACACCTAATTGTGGAGAGTGATTTACTCAACATAATTAAGATCTTTAACTCGGAAGAGTTGGGGCACTGAACGATCAACAATATAATAGTTGACATCTATATTCTTCAAAAATGCTTTCAAGAAGTTGGGTATCAACATGTCTATAGATAAGGGAACAAATTGGTTGACCACCTCGCAGATAAGGGATTCCTTTTGGAAAATCAACAAAATTGGATTTGGAATTTCCTAAATGATCTCTTGCAGATTCTCCATAATGATTTATCTTCTATCAATTAACTTGTGTTTTCTAGTTAATGGTTCCAATGTTGGCAAGTTCAGTAGAGAGATGGCATTTAATATTGGGGTTAGTTGTCATAATTTCCCCATTATGATGAGGTGGCATTGGAACATGCAGAAAATGTAATACCACATGAGAAGATTTTTTTTAAGATGTGCCTTTTCTAATCATCATCATTTCGAGTGCAGGTGTACTCATGAATCTATAGCCTCACAAAAAGCAAAGGTGGTGTTTAAATTCAATGCTCCCTATATTTTTTCTACATGTATGAACTAGTTGAGCATCATGGGTGGGTAGCTCAAGCGTATCAAACCAGTTTCTTACGTCAAGTATAAGGATGATGAAGAATTTTGGGATGTTATTAAGGAAAATGGTTTGACCACTTCTGTAGAGAGGATTTTGGGCTACTCTGCCACTGTGTCATACAGGGTCTTAGTGACTTGATCGAGAGGCAAAGTCTAGATTGGCAACACTTACTTCACAATCTTGACCAATGTTATTTCCTCAATTACTAGTTTACCAGATTTTGGGGCTATCTACTTAAAACACTTGTTGAATGTGGAGCTGGAGGATTTTATTCGTCTAGGAGAATGTCTGACAAAGTACCTATCCAGCTATGTGAGAGAGTCTCTTCGACCTCCTTGGAATAGAGTGGATGAGGTTATAATGATATATTTTACTATAGATAGTTGCTATAAATTAGTCTACAGTCCTCATTTCTTCATTCTCTCACATATCTGAAGGGGTAAGAAAATCAACATGTCTGCATTCTTGTTTCAATCCTTAGAACATTCCATAAATTTAGCTAGGGAAGGTGATGGCCATATTCTACATCAATGCCTTATGTATCTCCTTTTTCAGTATGTCACTTCCCCTGTTGAGCTCATCCATTTTCCTCCCAAAATAGGTAGGAAACATTTCACTCCCACCACCTCCTTGTTTCCTTCCCGTGCTTCCTGCCCCTATTCTAGCAATAAGCTTTATCTGCAAGTCATCTCTGATTCTGATTCAGATGTCACCATTGTTGGTTTCTATTTTGAAGAATTTGGTTCCACTGTGGGTACCATATCTCCTCCCCACTCCTTTGGTCAACCCTGTCTTAAATCCCCTACTAGTGCTACCCCCTCAGCTCTTGTTATTTACATTTCCCCTGTTGCCAACTCAAATCAACTCCTCTCTGAAGCTCTGCTTGGGCTAGCTGAGTTGTATCCTAACTCTCCCGAAAACGTTCCTGTTGTTATGGATGTTCATAATTTTTATGAGGATAGGGAAGTACAATTAGATAATGTGGATGTCCAAATGTTGTAAATCAACACAATTAAGTATGATAATGTGGATACCGATAAACAAAAATGAAAGGACACTCAGGTTGGGGGAAATGATGGAGCTAATGAAGAAATTGTTGCTGATAAAAACCCATCAACTGAGGATAGTCAAATTGACCTAATCACCTCCATCCTCACTAAGCTCCAGAGGGCCTTCATTGTCTTGAAGGATTGGAAAATATACACTAACAATACCAAGACTGCCATCAATAAGGATAGCATTGAATTACTCACCTTGGCTGAGTAGTTGGTTAAAAAATGTGGCTCGGTCAATGCCAAGAATACTGTGATTGAGTTAAAAAAAAGCTCTTATGATATATCTTCTATGTTTTTTGTTATGCTTTGTTTTGTTTGCTCTCTCGGTTTTTTTAGAATCTCTAAGGGTAACTCCAATGTAATTTTCAATGATTTTTTTTCCATATGGGATTTTTGTAAAGGTTGTGGGACCTTATAAAACCCTCATTTTACCCTAATTCCAAAAAAATAGTAGGTCTTTAAGACACTTTTTCCTGTCAATGTTCATGTCTACGTTTAAGACTGCAACTTTTGTTTCACTTATCATAATGAGATAAAACATATACCATCACAACCGTGGAAAAATTCTATACACGTTTTTAAAAAAATTATTTGATTTCGATATTTTTTATGAAGTTATGGTAGGAAAATGGAAAGCGCTCCATTTTCTTTACGTTTTCAAACCACTTTCACAGAAAAAATCATAAATAAATAAATATTTCTCAAAAAACTACAAAAGAAAATCTATCCCAAGATAGACATCGACATCTAACTTTTCATCAAAGGAAAAAAAAATATCAAATTTTTGTCATTCAATTCATGGGCAAATGGACTATAATCTTATAAGCTTTAAAAAAAACTAAGTAATTGAATTTTGAGTGTTTAATATGGCTAGACTTGTTCGTTTTTTTTTTAAATAGTAGTTTAGAAACTAGATTTCAGATGCTACAATTCATATTTCTATAATTTTTTCTAATTTTGAGTGCACACATTGCTAATAATCCCTACAATTTGAGTTTTTGTTGTTATTTTCAATATGACTCCACTTATGACCCCTTTTTTGCCCCCAACTTGTTGCTCTTACCCTCTTGAATCTAAAAACCATGATTCAAATTTATTATCCAAGGAGAGAATAAGGGCATCTTGCATTACCTCAAAATATGCAAAATTTACCTATTTACCTTTCTCTAGTGCATTCTCTTTATTTTCCTTGAACCAATAATCCTTCTTTGCATGTCCTTTCTTTCCACAATTCCAACAGGTTATTCCTTTACCTTTGGATTTAGATCTACCATTATTAGACTTTGATTTCCCATTATTCTTGATCTTATATCTCTCCTTCTACCTTCCCCTAATTTACATTCAAAGCATTACCATATGATAATTCTCATGCACTTTTCCTACATATTTCTTCATTCAGGATTATATTAACCACATCATCGAACTTTAAAATATTAGTAGTAGAATTTGTATTACTAATAGCCATTACCAAGTTATCCCAACTATCTGGCAAAGAGCATAAGAATAAAATTTCTTTCACTTCATCATCAAATAGAATATTTATCGATTTTAATTGATTTACAATAGAGCAGAAATCATTCAAATGACTTGATGCAAATTCACCTTCTTGCATATTTGAATTAAATAATTTCTTCATCGAATAAAATTTATTTGAAGCACTAGGTTTTTCGTGTAAATTAGCTAAATATTTCATCAACTCTGCCATGGTTGCTTCATTGGTAATATTCAAAGCCACAGATGTTGCAAGGATCGGTCTTACAGATCTCATAGCCTTTTTGTCAAGAGTTTTCCATTCTTCATCAGTCATCTTTGTAGGTCTTGCCTTCTCATCCAACGGTAAGTATAGATCTTTCTGATACAGATAATATTCCACCTACATCTTCCATAATTAATAATTATGGCTATCAAATTTTTCAACTTTGTATTTTCCATCTTCTATCATTGTTGTATCTCCCACTCAATCAGAAATCCCTCTGTGAGTAATTTTTTAGCACACAAAACCCTCAAACAAAAAAATTTTTGATTTCAGTTGTTGGGGTTAAACACACCAGTTATACAAATATATTATTCATATATAATCATACAAACAATAAATATGGAAATAAACCAAAAGAAATAATACATAAGATATAACTTGGTTCACCCAATATGGGCTACGTCCACCAAGAAATAACCAATTATTCAAATCTTCACATAGGATATACAATTGAAGATCTGTAATATTCCATACATCTCCAGATGTACAGTACTTTCTTCCTCACAGGCTTATCTTTTTCTCTCTCTAAGAATTCCTTCTTACAATTCTCCCAAATATATGTTCTAACTCTAGCTTTCTAGCTTATATATGCATATGCAAAATTAGGGCACTTTAGCTATGTAGTTATAACCATTAGATCAAATTTATAACAAAGGTTAGATCCGATTCCCATGAATCAAATAAAATAATAATGCACAAGAAACCAATTTTGGTTACCCTAACCGATACCAGTTCTTACTTACTTTGACCGATACCGGTTTCCAGGTGACCGACGTCAGTTACTATGTATTCTAGCAAGTTAATAAAGCATGCTAATGTGAAGTAATTAAGCTCCACAATTTAACGAACTTATTTATAAATTTACAATTCAAAAAAAAAAAATGAAATAACTAACTACATACACATATAGATAACATTCTCAAAACATTTTAGTTTACCTCAAGAAGTACAAAACATTCTTGAATCACAAAACCCTTTGATCCCATATAATTTGGGTATATTTATGGATCAGAGAAGAGATAATGTGAGTGTCCCTATTGATTTGAAGTAGGTATATAAGCATGCACCCAAAGAGGTTTTAAAAAGAAATTTTTTTATTATTTATATCAAAAAATACATGGTCATTTATTACTCTATAAATAAATAAATGTGTTTGCCATCTTATGAGACCTCTCCTTTACACTATGTTTTTCATTTCCTTGGGGTTGTACCCAAACAATGATAAATATTCATTATTATTTTTCCAAATGTAATATGGCAAGGTTCACTTAAGAAGTGACCCTAACCATATTTTGAAAGAGTGAAGTAAGATTCTAGATAAGAATGAGCATCAACTTGAGGGAGTAACCCCACTTCCTCAAAATTTTAAAAAAAAATTGTAGATAGGTATCAATCCTTTCTACCATGCCTTCATTTGAAAACATTCCCCTTAATTCATAATGATTATTTGGTGGAAATATAATTTATCATTAACATTAATAACATATGCATGTCATTTCATATCATTGTTTAGGTTTTTGAACTTGTATATACACATGTTACTAAGAGAGAATAAAATATAGTTTTTTCAACTAATGTGAATGATATTGATGGTGTCACTTAGTTATATCGGGTTACAACTAGTCTTTCATATATCTATTTATGATATGTTAAACTGGGTGTTTTATAGGGAGAGAATTACTGAGGGCACTCAGTGTACTCAATAAATTAGTGCATAATTATTATCATCAACATTTATTATTCATGAGTATATTGTGTGTGTTCATGTGTAGGGTACCTGTGTTGATCTTAACATGACAATTAGTGTTGTCAGCCATACTTTCTTGGTATACCATGTAAATTAATTTTATTTTAATGTAGTTTAGAGGTGACATGAATCAAAATGTACTATTTTTATTAAAGTAAAATCACTAATATTTCAAATTAATTTGAAAATGTTTTATGTTTATTTTAAAAATTTCCATCCCCCCTCAAATCCCCACAAATCTTATGTATTTGAAATGTTTTCACCATATTGAGATACATAGCTTAACTCTTAGTGTATTTAATTCCTCTGGGGATAAAATTTTTATGGTTAATGATCTAATGGATTTATCCCTATATTCTCTTAGTTATTTCATATTATTTGGCAAGGATAGAAAGAGGAGAGTAGATAATTTGGTTGAGTCTTACAATTTCATGATGTTTGTCTCATCGCTCATACATTTATCACTTCAATACATGGATTTGAAAAACAAATTTAATAGGTTAATACATTATCTAGAGAGCAATATACTTACATATAAGATAGATTACAACTCATTCAAAACAAAATAATGTAAATAAATTTAAATCCATGTGTTTATGTTCAAGTATGATATCATAACATATGGTTTAACTTTAAATTTACATCGTGGGTTCACTAAAATCCTTTCGTCATGGTTCAAAATAGATTGGTTTTTGTACTTGTACTCATCATGATTTAGAGAAGGATAACAGTGCGCATGTAGGGCCATAAGTGAGATAAATTATGATATATATTGTATTGAATAATTAGCATTTAATATATATACTAATTGTTATTACTCGTGTACCTACATATGAATATATACATATATGTATATATAAATGTGTATACAATTATATGTATATGTATTAACATTCATATATAGAGATACATGTGTGTGTGTGTGTCCATATACACACGTAGACACATAAATTTGGATATTTATCATTTAAAAATGAAAAATTTGTCCTTACACCTTAATCATGATTTGTGCACACATTGCAAACTCAAGTGGCATATCCTTATCTTTCATCCATGACTTATTTATCTTTGCATAATTTTTAGTTTCTCATAGGATCAAACACATCATTCTACAACAATATAATATTTGTGGGTATATCCTCCTAAAAGTTACAAACTCCCACGAGATGCATGTGTGATACCATACATCTAGGACAAAAATATCCTATGATTAATCCCAGGACATATGATCCCATATTCCACCATTCAAAGTTCACTTTTCCAATTTGATATCTTTTCTTGGGTTATTACATTTCTAATAGGTCGGTATTTATCCAACATTCAACCTAAATAAAATTATAATACACTTATTTACTCACCTAGTACTCTCAATAAATCCTATTGTAAATATATCCCAAAATGGATAAGGCTCTCATATACTTTCCTATAACAATAACACATATGTAAGAAATGACACTACGCAATTCTGAAGCAATAAAACTAGGTATAAGATTATAACTTCCCCATATATTAGCCCTCAAACGGCCTAGATAAAACTTACAAAAAAATCAATCCAATACAAAGCAATCCAAAATTTTCTAAGCATTAAGGGAGTCAATCTATTATTTACAAGCACAACACATTATATCACAATCGCAAAGAGTATATTCTACTTTATCTATAGTTATGCTCATTATATTTATGTCAAGATACACAAGGGAAAGGTAGGGTTTGGATTGTATTTTCATGTACATAATTACACATACATTAGGAGAACTACATGGAGTTTCCTCCCACCTTAGAGGGGATGTAGTGTAGTTTATAGACTATATCAATAGTGGTTTACCACCAGGGTCAATCCAAGTCGACCACACATAGATTTATCTTATTTTATTTCTAATCATGTTCATGAATTTTTAATGTATAGATATATGTTTTTCATCAATTTTAAGTGATTATAATAGGTGTATCACATTTGGAAACCTTAACATTAGACAAAAAATTACATATCTAGGCTACTTACAACCATAAAATGTTACACAATGCCATAAAACATCGTCTTAAATTCTATATATCTTAGGGAAAAAATATATCACACTCCAAGACATATCATATAGTTCAATACCAACTTATTTTGTAATCACAATTCCAAACAGGGAAAAATTTAGTGGCAATTCTTTGCTAACTCACAAATATTTCGATTTTAAAAATTTGGATTTGGAAAATGTTAAAAGTCGTATGGAGGAGCATTTCACCTAAAATTTATGGGAGTAAGTTAGTTTGGTGGGTCATCTTGCCTAGTGTTTATAATAAATTTCATATAAATACATATATTCACCCCAATAAACTGGTTACATATGTCATATACCAGCATATACATCTCAAGCATAGATATTTGTTCTTTTGATAACAACATAGGCTAGATTCTAGAAACATGGTTACAGGACCTAGCAGCATATTCCAAATTCATGACCTCTCTAGATGTGGGGTTGCTTATTCTATACACCTAGCCACAGTAGATACCCAAACTCCCATATGACATTCACAGATGCCTGGTTGCATTTTTTACAACCACCTAGTTGATTTTTTTACAAACACCTGGTTATGTTTTGTAGATTCCCGCTTGCTTCTTCTTGTCTCCCGGTTGACTATTGCACCTACCTGGTTGTATTTTTCCCAGCTGCTCACTTACTTTTGTACTGACACCTGGATGCTTTCCCAATCACCTAACTAGTGGCATACCAGAAATCATCTTACTGCACTTATACATTCGGTAATGTATTCCAGATGCCTATTCCTTTTTCTTTATTTCAGATTTGTGATACTTTAGATGGCAATGTGGAAGGCCAATCAAAAAGGGAATCTTTTATCATATTTTAGCCAGCCACAAAAATGGATTAGAAAAAATTAGATGTAATTACAACCCCCATACACACTAAATAAAGGTACTTTATGAACTAAATAATTAAGCATTATTTATTTTCAAATTACAAATTCCAATAATATACTAAAAAATACAAATTTTAAAATCCCCTTTTTTACAAAAGTAGCATATCCCACTAATGATGATATGCCTCCACTTGAGGAAAATCCTCATTATGTTCCTACTTTAGACATACAAGTAGAATATATGCAACAAGCTAAAGATATGCCTCCCCTTGCGGACATTTCTATTTATGAAATGGAACAAAGAGAATACATTACCAGTCATCAAACACTAACTTCAGCTAGAATCCTTGCTCTCAATTATTTAAAAAGGAAGATAATAGACAAAAATCCCATTGATGTTAATGAGATCCAAAAAACTGAATATATTCCTACATAGTGTGATCAAACACCTATTACAGGTGATAATTAAACCCAAAAATTTGTGTGAAGAAAGAGGAGGACATGAACCATTGGAATGACTTTTAAGTTTGACTGGGTAGCTAAGTTTACATTCATTGAACCAGTACAACCAAAAAAAGGTATTGATATTCCAACTGAATATAAATGTATTATTTGTAGTTGGAAACTTGGAAAGGATCAAAAAATGTAACTCAAACTAGACACAATTGAGAAACATTATGGTAAAGTATATGTGTCATTTAAACAAGCAGATGGTCAAATAAAATAAACACACAAATGGAAAATGTAAAATAATGTATGCATGTCAGATATGTACAAGAGTATGAAAATGAAAGGAAATGCCTAGAAAATCTTGTTGAGAAAGGAGGAACAATTACATCTCATCTATGAAAAGTTGTTCAGACTAATCTGTGAGCCAAAAATATACGGTTCACAACTATCTACCATATTCTGAAAAAGGGTAGACCTATTTATGATTTTTAGGATTATAAATTTTTATTTCAACTTAATGGATTTTCTAATCTTCCATAATCCCATTGTTCAAACAACAGTGCTTGGTAAATTTCCAAATGTCTAGCGATGATTGAGAAGGAAGATTTGAAAGAAAATGTAAAATATACAAACTTTTTATCATTTGTCTATTGATGAGGTCACAGTTGTTGACAACACAACATGTGTTTGCATTCATATCTATACTTTTGAGAACCACCAAAGGATACCTCATTTATTAACAGTACATAAAATGACATAAAACTGTAATGCAGAGAAAAATGACAAGATGATTATTTCAAGTTTGAGAACTATAGTGGGAATGGATGATTATAGTATCACCACTAAATTGGTGTGCGTTAGTACAGATGGTGCATCAGTGATGTAGGGTAACAAAAATGGTCGGTGCATTTGAATACAAAACTTTGTTACACCATACATGATTACAATCCACTGCATGGTGCATAGAATGAATCTGTCATAGAGAATAGTTAGCACATTTGGCACTATTGTAAAAGTAAAAGAGCTAATATGTGACCTGCATGTATAAATGTCCAGTAGTCCCAAGAGATTCCTTGAGTTTCAAAAATTTGCAATTAGTGTGAGTGATGGTAATAAGCTTTTTAAAGATGTAGGTACAATGTGGATTTCTATGTATGAACCTGTATGCAAATTTTTTCAATAATATCCATTATTGGCAGGTTTTATGTACAAATATCGTAGAGAAGTTGACAAAGAAAAAGATCTGTTGTACCATTTAACATATTTGGAAACATTACTGACAATAAGTAGAAGTCTCCCAAAGTTAATTGAAATCAACTATTTGAGTAAACATGCTAAAGAGAGGTCAATATATATTTTTGATTTCATATATTTGAGGAAATGTGTTTTTCAAACTCTAAATAAGTTGTACTTGTCTCGAGAGAGTTTTAAAGGGCATGTATTTGAGAACTTACAAATGTTAATAGACATCAAGGATCCTAATTGCTATCTAAAATTCAATGTTAAGGATTATCTTTATATAGTTTTTAATAGGAAGGAAATTCCAATGCATATATTTTAGCAAAGAGTTGATTTGGTTGGAGCAAAAATTGAATAATTTCCTATTACACACATCTTATGTGAGAATGTTATTTCTAATACAAGGATGAAATTAAGAAATATTTCACAAACTGTATCTTCATAAATCTGTGATCATTTTAAAAGGAATGATATTCTAGAGGCTATGGGAGTAGTGAATCCTATATTTTGGAACGTCTTTGATGGTAATAGTGAACAGTTTGTAGGTGATTTATATCAGAAGCATATATTTGTTCTATTAAAGCATTTCAGTAGGACTAAACAAATAAATGGTGTTGAGATTAAAGGTATTTTGTAAAAATATTTAATGATAGTTAATTCATCACATTTTGGACTTACAATTCTTGATCAATATCAGTAATAGATAATCCAACAGAAAATGGAGCTATAAAAAAGCTATGGAAAAAACTGAATCCAAGCAGTGTCCTACAAGAAAGTTTTAGTGAATACTTTTGGCTATATGAGCTTTTCCAAATGATGATTTTGGGATCAATAGAAGATGAATGTGTCTTTAGTCCACTATCTTTTTGTCAAATCAAATCTTTGAAATATGTTGGATAAAAATTTGGAGACATGTTTAAGATTATATGTTTCACATTATCCAGTGGATGCATTGCCTTATGAAAGGGTGATTACGACTTGGACTTCACTTGTTGATAGAAGAGGAGTCACAAACACAACGAGAAACAAACATGATCTTAGTTTTGAACCAATTGAATGTTGTGCTAAGCTTGAAATGGCAGATGTAAATGTCTATAAGGAAATTGATCAATCATTGTTTCAGTTGCCTAATTTTTAAGATCGACACTTGTACCTTGGTAAGAAGTAAGAGGCATGTTTTATAAATATATATATAATCCTATCTATAAACTTCATATGAAATTGCTACATTTTTTTGAATAAATGATTTTAGTATCTGTATTCCTTTTTAATTTTTTTATACAATGCAATTATAAGATACAAAAACATTAGTTATGAATAGAAAACATATATATTGTTCTTTACAAATTACATTGTTTCATCTTGCGTTGTGAAAAATAAAACACCAAGATGCAATGAAAACATTAAGTGTATAATAATAGTGTTGATAACTTGATTCATATTGTTTCAAAATACTTCACAAAAAGTGCAAAACGTCTCAATAGATATTTGATACTTATATTTCAATTCTATGTATTATAATGTCATATAATATGAAAAAATGTTGTCTCCTATGATGTTCCCTCTGGCTCTGGTCTTTTTTCATCTTTAAGAACTCATGATTTAACAAGATCTTCAGTTATGGCATTAATACTAGTAATATTTTCAATATCTTGTTTTTCCGCATCACCTACTGAAATTAAATTGGGATCCGCATTAGATTTCTACTTGAATAATGCCTTTGGATCCATTTGGTGCTCCTTGATAATTTTCTTCAATGTATTGTTGTATTTATTTTGGAGCACATGTTTTTCATACGGTGAAATAGTAGGAATTAAAAAAAATTGTGCAATCTTCAGATGAAGATCTAAGATGTGTGCTTCATTCTGCAAATTTTCATATTTTGACTGCATTTGAAAAAAAATATTAGTTATAAATCTAGATTCTAAATATGTAAAACTAAAATTTCAATGCAAAGAAAGAAAACTTACGACAACTTTATCTTTTTCCACATTTGTGATCACAACCAATTTTTTATCTCTATCCCATTAGTTATAGTAAGCTTGGGATTCACCATTTAAATTTTTTAACTGGTTTAACATTAAATCCATAACATTATCATCATAGTCATTATCTACTATAATAGTACCTGAAAGATCCTTATTCATTAATACATCAATATTTCCTGGATCATTTTTAACTAACAAAAATAATGAATTTCTTTGGGAATGGTTGTGAAAACAGATATTTATTTCCTTTATCAAAAAAAATTCCCACAATTCCCATGTTTTCAATGTTTCTATATCAGGAAAAATAACTTCATTTATGTTAGCATAGCAACTATCTACCAGAAAATTATTCAAAGGAAAATATGTTAATTGATCTTTAGACTGTGGCATTGTATGAGGTGGAGTGGGCATGTCATCTGGAAAAGGAGATGAATGAGCCTCTAAAACAAGAGTTATTTGGTTCTGGCCTTGAATAATATTATGGGGATTAAAGGTAGCCGGATCACCAGTACCACTCTTAATACCCAAGAAATCATCATCAATATCAATTTGATGTAAATTGGTGCTTCCCATTGCACTTGGGAAACCACTAAAGGATAAATTTGGAAACTGAGATCCTGTCAAATGAACTATGCCACCACTATGATCTGAAAAAGATATTATTTCCCCCCTTGTTTGTACCTGTCGTTGCGGCACTAGAGGTGGCATATTTTTGTTTGAGTAGGAGAAGGAACTACAAAATTAAAATTTTAAAACATAGGAATTCAATACTTATTAAATTTAGTAGGAAATTTAAAGTTTGAAGTAATGAATATTAAAAATGTACATTATACTTACCATGTTGGGTATGTTTAGGCCTAGGGGTAGTTGTTTCTTCCACTGTCAGTGATTGAATCCTTGTGGAACCTATTGGTTCAACTTGATGTCGGGAAGTTTCATGAGTACTATCAGATGAATCTATAAGTATGTTGTAATGTTTAAAATTACGCATAATCAATAATCGATTAATAAAAAATTAAATAATATATGTTTCATTATTTCATGAATCATAGCTTGACTCTATAATTACATATTGATATTAATACTTGGAATAATTGATATAGATGCTTATAACACTTGCAATTTAGTGGGTGTAACATAATTTCTCATACATTTTTGTCTTGAAACTAGAGGTGGAGATACTTTTGCATCTAGGTAAGAATCTACATAATCCTCTAGACCTTGATGACCTCTTACTACAAGCTTCTCTTCTTGATTTTGATGCAAGTGTTTTCTTCTAAAATAAAATTGAAAATTAGTTGAGTTTTACAAATAAATTAATGATTTTTTTTGCACATCTTGAAACTTGAAACTTACCTCTTGCTCATCATTAGAAAGGAAATTGACTCTCATTCTTTTATCAAGAGCGATAGGAATATTAGCATCAGATTTTAAATTATGATAGGATTCATAATATAATGCAAGTATATAATTACAACATGACAATGTTGCACCCTCACTAGAAATAGTATGTGTCAAATCATGTTGTGTCATGTTGGATATATTTTTACACCAATCATACTCTTAGTAACTTTGGGAATGTAGGATGTAAACAAGAGCCTAGTATGGTATGTTTGATTGTCTACCCTGCAAGACTATCCTACCCTGAAAAATTCTATCATGGCTTGTAAAAAAGTGTTTTGAATAGCTTGCACAGATAAACCCCATTTTGATTTAAAAGTGTTATCAGTACATGCACATATGTCATTGAGAAAAGGAAAATTCATTATTCATGTTATGAGCTTATTAATATTGTGATAAAATAGACTAAATAGTGAAACGCAGATTGCTACCTTTGACTTGTATGCTGAAGTGGGACTCCAAATAATTTTTATCCTCATCTAAGAGCCTTGATTTTGTTGTCATAAGGATGACATTTGTGTATGGAAGCCCAGTTAAGCAATGGATATCTTCTGGAGATGTCCCAAAAGAAAATTATCATGATGTAAGGTTCACTTTGAAGACATATGTGGACTTGTTAAAATTGGATAAAAGAAACTGTAGTAAATGGGTGTTAGTGTTGTATTGCGGCATGTAAATTATCCCTCGAAAGAAATATTTATCGACCCATTTATTGAATGTTTCCTTTAGGCTCAGCAATGTGAAAATTTGGGGGCACAAAAGGTTTTTAAACTGAGTTATGGGTTTATCCTGTGAGTGGGAATGAGTCTGGGAGGATGTCGAATGGGTAGCCATTTCTAAATTTTGGATTGGAGTGTAGGATTTTGTACCTTGTATCCTGAAACCTAATTTGATATATTGGAGCTACAACGGAGCTTGAAGTTGGAGGCTGGAGCGAGGAGAAGTGAGTCACAAGAGAATGAAACATAGGGCTTGAGGACCCGAGCATATATATAGGCGAGGGAGGGGTAAGGGCACATAGGAGGTAAATGGGGGGTGTAACCAGACAGGTTTGGGCACATGTTTCATGTAAAATACAAGCTGCATATCGAGCAGTTTAGAAAGTGCTTACATACAAAAACTAGGGTGCGTAAAAAACTTCAAATGTGTGACAGTAGACAGCTACCTGCATGCATGTTCAACTGGTACAATTACAAATGTCTGTTGAAGTAGGCACCCAGCCACACATGTAGACCACCATTGACTACATATTTAATCTACCTGATTACATGCATGCACCTAAGTGAGCTGCATATGTAACCAGAACTTTACACATGCAGAAGATTCGTTGTGTATGCAGTCACATGGTTGTCACATGTAGTCAGGCATGGCTATATATGCAGATGCCCATTTGTTACATCTGGTAGTCACTGGGTGAATGCATATGAAACTAGGATGCCTGCATTGCACATATTTGTAACCTGTCTAATTACATTACACGTGTTGTACAGCTGGGTGTATATGTACAATTTTGATGACCTTTTCCCAACTTTTGCTACTGAATCTAGTTTTTGGGATATTCACCATTTTTTCGAAAGCCCATTTTAGATATTTGCTCACTCGTTCTATTATAATTTTTTGGAGGGGGTCTTAATGTGACCCTGATTCCAAATAAGAAGCACTTTTGGGTTATTTTTTCCCTATCATTCAATTTTTATATCAATAACACACTCATGCTTCTGTAATTAGCTAAGTATATTTCCCCTCTTGTGTTCTAATAAATTGTTTATATTGTTAAATTTTATAACTTTATTTAGGATTTATGTTATATTTTGTGCATTAAAATTTATTAATTAATTAGAATATAAAAATTTTACTAACCCTAATCCTATAAATAAATAAGAAACTAATCTACCTAGACCAGATTATTTATTAATTTAAGGTGTAAAAATTTGGTGACCTCGATCATTTCTCAAACGTTAGGTGGTCTTAGGCCTTATCCTCTTTTTTTGGTATATCATCCTTTTACTAGCCCTAGGCTTTCTTATCCTTTGTGTATTCATGAGTTAGCTTGCATTTCCTTTCTCTTATTCATATATCGATGAGCCCAATTCTATGTCACTTACTGATAACAACATGTGTGAGGATAATGTTGATGTTCTTGATGACTTTATTATTTACGAGTTTGATGACACGTATGAGGTTTATTCTAGTATAGTTCATAATTATTATGTAGACACATTCCCTACTACTTTTTTATTTTAAAATACCATCTCTAATATATCTACTAAGTGTTCTCAAGGATAAGGTTACCATAATTATTATGATCATATTTCCCATGCCCTTCTTACGGATGATGAACACACATTTCTAATTTTTTTAGAAAAATATTTAACACATTTATGCACTTATATACATTTATAGAGACAAGAAATTCATAAACACATCTAAGAGCCTTGGATTTACTATCACATCTTCCATTATGGATACGTCTAATATTGCTACATCCATTGTTCTTATATCATTGGGGAAAACATTATCCACCTTCAAAGTGTTGTAATTTTTATTCATATGTCTACTACTATTCCTACATTTTGTTTCCACACTCCCATTACTCTTATAATACACAATATCTTAAGCACATTGTTCATATTTTTCAAGCCCAAATCTTAGAATTACAACAAAGTTCTTCTACCTCTTCTAATTTTGAGGACTCTACTTAGTTACATCATAACCCACTTACACCTGATGTAGCTTCAAATCCTTTTCCTATTGATTTTGTCTCTTTTAAGCTTTCTACCTATAATAACAAATGTGATCCTAAACAACACCTTCATGCTTTCAAGTTTTATTACTTGGATTATGCTTACAAAATTGTACTACTTACTAATATCTATCTAAAAATCCTTAATGATTATACATTGCAATGGTTGTATGACCTTCCTATTCACTTAGTATGGGTTTCTAATCATTTCCTTGCATAATTTTTAATCAGTATTAGGGACAAGATATCCTATGCTCAAATTTAAAAGATGTTACACAACTACAATGATCCCATTAGTTATTGTGTTATGTACTACAATACTATACTTACCAAAATTAATAATATCCTAGCTCAAAATTATCTTTAAGATCTATTCACTCGAATCCTTCTTTTTCCTTTTCAAGATTCAAATATCTTTATAAAATTCGACTCATTTGATCATTTATGTCACAATAAATAGCATAGTGTTAAGCTCCTTGTCATGAATAAGATCAAGTATGTTTATAATTTTATGAATACATCTTATGCTAATTTTGTTAGGGAAAACCTAATTTCAAAACAAAACCTAATGATAACAAGATTAATGCTAAAACTATTACTAATGTTGTATCCCAACCTACTGAGATCCAACTACAATATGTTCCTTGAAGGAAATCCACACAATTTCCTTCTTCATCCCAAGTGGTTCTTTAAAGTTTTCTAGAGTACAACCTTTTATCTCTCTCTCCATATCTAAAGATTGATATAAGAAATCATCATGGTAATTATTTTAACTCTAATGCCTATTGTGATTTTCATATATGTGTTTTCCATTCTAAAAATTGATGTATCAAGCATTTTCTTATTATCTAATATCTTATTGATGTAAATTATATTGAATTTAAATCACCTCCTAAGTAATCTAATCCTAATAGTATGACAAAGTAAATCTTAAGATTTTAAAGGACCTAATTCCTCGTCACAACACTATCAAATATAATTTTTAAGTGCACCATACTTACTAATCTCAACCTCATGAACACCCATTGGAATACTGTGTTGGTATTTTTACTACGATGTCACCTCTTAGGCATGTTGTTACATGCATTATTTATGATGTCACCCATGACCTAGTTTCTAACAAACTTTATATTTGATACTTTTATAGACCTACACCCTAATCATAGTGTTTTGATTAAAACCAGTGTTAGACCTAATATATGAACATTAAAATTACTTTAACCTCTTTGGTAAAATAATAAAAACATGACAGTAATACTAATAAATCTCTTGGTTATATTGTTATACCTTGTGGTTAGATATGCTTCTATGTCTATTCCTTTTTTGGTCACCTCTTCCCTTAGCTCATGTAACATTGTATAGGTTCTCCTCAACTACATACTATTAAGGATATATTATATATTTTACACCAATGTGTCCACTTTATCTATAATCAACAAGTTATTATCGATTTAACTAATATAGGAATTTGTACAAAAACCCTAAGATATTTCAGAGTCATGTATGATAAATAAATGATGAAGAAAAGATATGAAACAAGCAATAAGCTAGATAAAAAGGAGACCCTAGGTGAAAGAGAGGATAAAAGAATTAGTTTATTTTGAAATAAATCCCAAAGTGTTTTAGACTAGAAAAATGATGAACAGGAGGATGATATTGTCACAATCGTGCTCAGAAAATTTTGTAATTTCCAGATGAGTCAGGACTAGGGTGCCTAGAATAGGATAGGGGCACCTAGGTGCTAGAGACCATTGGTAGGTGCATGTCACTGCACAAGAGCTCATAATCTAGTTTTTTGTGTCGTAAAATTTTTGCTAACCTTTGTTATTGTTCACTTATATGTCGCACTATGTCTATAGAGTTCTCTTATAACCTACAAAGAGAAATATAACTTGCAAAACCCCAAAACACATTAAATACTAAAAATAAAATATGTAAATGGGGAGTCATATTGACCCTGGCAGTCACCTGACACAGCGAACTTATAACCAAACATTTCACTACATCTCAAACTCCATGTATTTCTTGTGTGTGTTTGTAGAAATTGTACCCTAGGAAGCTCTTGTGCAAGATGCACTTGGTGGCAAGAAATAACTAGATGTACCAATGTAATTAAATGTGTGGATGGAAAAATGAACTTCCCCTCATATGCATGTATGCATAAAATGCAATCCCTTGTCCCATGAGTGAGTGTTAGATGGATGCCTTAATGCTTGTAGAATGCCTTTATATGCAACCTTAGGTGATGATAATAGATTCTTAGAGTGTAGTCTCTTATTATGGTCACATAGCTTTGTATTTATATGATTCCCTTGGCTGAATTTTGTAATTGACAACTAGAAGGCCAACCCAAAAGAAATAATATGCCCAAAAGATAAAAGAGGCACAAAAGAGGTGAATAAGATGTAAAGAGGTCAGGGATACCTAGAGGGAACGAAGAAACCTAGGCGTTGTCGTCCTAGCTAATTATTAGTGTTTAGATGCAAGAAAAATAAAGTATTAAGATCAAACCAAGTTGTAGGGTGTAAAGGGCCAAATAGAAAATAAGCAACATAAACAAAAGGCCAAAGATAGTTGTCAATTGATAATTTTCTCACTTATGAATCATATGAAAAGTGGTATGTGATTAGGACCGCATAAATTGTTAATTTCACAAACTAATTATTTGAA
This sequence comes from Taxus chinensis, assembly GCA_019776745.2. NCBI lineage: Eukaryota > Viridiplantae > Streptophyta > Pinopsida > Cupressales > Taxaceae > Taxus > Taxus chinensis. The sequence continues at coordinate 701,946,332 of CM034148.1, forward strand.
AAATATAAATAACTTAGTAATGGAAAATGCATCACCAGAATCACTTTGATACCATATTAGAGTTTCTGGGAGGATCTCTAATGAAAAAAAAATGCACTCGTGTTTCACCATTTTCTTTACTTTATTGAGACAAAATAGATAAGGGTAAGGGTTGAGGAGGAATACCTATTTATGTTGGTCAATTGATGGTTGTTACACACGTTCTAACTTCTCAATCCAATGTCGATTGTGAGAGCTTCCTTTTGGATGGGAGGAACTGCCTGAAATAGAAAACAAGACCACAAAAGAATAGTTAAATAACATAAGACATTGGACTATCTAGCGTGTGCTAGATCTAGGAAGTGTGATACTCCCTAGATGGTTTTCATTCCACTGTTTAAAACAAATTAATGTGATAAATAATAAAATTCCTATTGTAGTTGATATGATTTAAGCATCTCATTCAATCACAATAAGAAAATCTAACATAACAAGTTAGGTTACAGTTAGATCTGAAGGGTTGGTAGGTGTCAGGGTACTAGAATTGGTCAGGGTCATGCTCTGGGTTGTTTAGGATATTTGGTAAAAGGTTGTTTGGTTCTGTTTATTGGCACAGGGTGTGAAACACAGAGACCAATGTTAGTTGGGTATAACCGATGATATTTTAAGGGAGACTGACGATGGCTATGGGTAAATGACATCGGTACAATAGGGTGACAGTAGTTCAATGAAAACCTTATTGTAGAGTCTGGGTGGGGTTTAGATGAGGCTAAGGAGATGGAGAGGTTTTTGGTAATGCTAAGAAAACTCAGAGAGGTGGAAGGGCCTGGATAGGTGATCTGATAAATGGGTGGGTGAGGTTTTTCATTTTGTCAGCAAGAAGGCTATGGAGGAATGGGAATGTTAATAGAAGAATAATAAAAAAAATAGTAACAACTTTATGAGCAGAATAAGAATGGAAATGATTAATGATAAAAAACTTACCAATGTTGCAGGTCCAATGGTTGGGTGGTGGTGATGATCAGTTGGTGAAATGGAGCTTGGTGTAATAGTGATGCTTCCCAGAATGTTACTGTGAGTGCCAATGCTTCTATATCTATCCTAGTGTTGGCTATGGATGTCTGGGTGCATGAAAAGACTGGTTATTCTTGCATGTAGCTCTCTTTTCATCCTCTTGCTCTCAGAATGTGCCAACCTCTAAAAAAAGTGCCAACCCCTCAAACAAGGTTGCTAAAGTGAATAAATGGTAACCAAAGACGGTTTTGTCTTGACTAGCATCGGTTTACGTCTGACCGGCATCGGTTAAGGCAGGATTCTCTAGGTTTACTAAAATGGGAAGGTCTTTCTAATTTCTTGGGTCAAGTTGGGTTTTTTGTCACGGATCAAAATGGAAGATTCCCTTCTAATGGGTGGGAATGTGGTTAGATAAATTTTAGGGATTGATTTTAGGGTTAGACCAAATCTTATCTCATTAAGGCAAGTAAGACTTAGTTATTGTTAGTTATGGAAACATGCCAAGAATAAGTCTAGGGTGAGGTGGTTGGATGAGATGTCTAGGTGAGGTGGAAATTAGGTCAATTAAGGTAATAAAATAATGGATATTGTGAGGATGGGAATTTAATTTAAAAATTAATTAAATTAATTATTAATGTGGGGTGAAATGGGGCCATGGTTAGGTGCCCATGTTTAAGTTGGTTATCTGATCAGGGGCTAAGGGGAGTTTAACCAAATTTAGGTGTCTACATTTTCCCATTTTTGTCACATAGCTTGTATTGGTAAGCAATGCTAACAAAAATAAGAAGTGGGTGCCCCATGTGTGGGTGAAGGTGATCCCCCTCAAACCAGGAACCTGTGAGGTGGAAGATGGAAGTGGTGAGTGGTTTGATTAAAGGTGAATGTAGGGAAAAGGAGAATAGATGTGGGTGAATGTGGAAAAGGGTAGAGGTCAAAAATAGGCAAACAAGTACATGGGCTAGGGTCAAAGGTAGTGGCAGTCAAACGCACGCACATGTTATAAACTGCGACACGGTTCTAGGTTGAAGAGCTTGCAAACTCTACATAGTCCAAGGTTGATAGGTTTATCCGTACAAGGTTGAAGTGATTTTGGTATCCAAGGCATAGGATATAGTGCGAAAACACAACATAGGTTAGGTGTAGGAATGTTTAGGTATATCCTGGTACACCAAAGGTTGGCTCAGGATAAACAGCATGAGAATAGTCAAGATAAGGTCATTAGGTCAACAACACAGGTAACATTGTTACAAGGTATAGTAAGCACATGAGTTCACAGGTCACAAACAATGTTCTGGGTCTAGGTAGCTAGGTCATAGCATAGGTAGGGCTGAGGTACAGGTAAAATAACATGTCCCTAAACATAATTAAGGATAGGTATAGGTAATGTAGGCTTCGAGGTAGGTTCCAATAATGGTTGGTAAGGTCAAATGGTGACAGGGAAGGGTAAGGGTTGGTCAAAAATGGGGAAAGGGTATTGACAAGAGTATGACAAGTAACCGATGCTTGTCATACTTAATCGATGATAGTCTAGGTAATCCAATCATGGTTTGTTAGGGCATAAGACCGATGTCGGTTTAGGTACAGCTGACCATGGTTTTCTGGGGCACATGACGAATGTCATTTTAGGTATAACCACTATCGATTATGTCGATGTGGGTATATAAAAAAGAAAAAGCCATATAATACAGATTCATTTGCATGTGTTTGACTTTTATAAAACAACATAGTGCTAAACAAGCTATGCTTTGTCATGAGAGAAGTATGTGGGACCGTACCGAGGTGAGGTGGAGAGATCCAGGTGGGGAGAGGATTCCGGTGGACGGGCCCATAAGATCAGGTAGAGTGAGTGGATTGATGGAGAGGTGGGAGATAGAGGTGTGTCACATGGCGAAGGTAGGAGAGGGGTCAGGTGGACTACCAGTACAGTGGCCAGATGTGCCACTACAGAGGTGATGCTAAGACGAGGTAAGAGCTAAGTGTTTCTATGTATTGTTGCTAAATGTGGAAGGGAATCTAGATCAGGGGGTGTGGGTAGGATATAGAATTTTAAACTTGATGGTTAAAATGGGTGAGAGGAGGGGTAGGAAAAGGCATAAATAGGTTGAATAGGGTTAGTGAGGGATTGAGGGGAAGTTTGGGTAGGTTTCTAGGAGAAATGGGAAAGAAATGGGGGGAAGAAAATTAGGGGTTCAGGTTTGGGCGCAGTAACAGTGACTGACGTTGGTCAAGGTATGGCCGATGTTGGCCTGTATATACCAACATCAGTCATGATTAAAGAACCGATGTCGATTTAGAATGTACCGGTGTCAATCGGGAGTGACCAGCACCAGTTATTGAATTTAGGGTGTATGTTTGTTAGGGTTGAGGGTTTAGGTTGAAGGGTTTTAGGTTCAGGGTGTTTAGGGTTTGGGGTTTAGGTTGAAGGGTTTGGGGTTTAGGGTTTAGGTTGGTGGGTTTATGTTGGAAGGGTTTTAGGTTCAAGGTGGGGTTAGGTTGGGGTTTGAGGTTTAGGGTTTAGGTTTGAAGGATTGAGGTTTGGAGGAAAAGAGGTTTAGGTTGGTAGGGGTGAGGTTTGTAGGAAAAAGGGTTTAGGTTGGTAGGGGTGAGGTTTGTAGGAAAATGGGTTTACGTTGGTAGGGGTGAGGTTTGTTATATGATGGGTTTAGGTTTGTAGGGGTTAGGTGGGGGTGGAGGGAAATGTTGGTTAAAGGAAAGTTGAATAATGTTGTTTTTTTGTTAAATGCAAGCCGGAGAGAAACTACGGATGAGAGACCAAGTATCACCCATGTTCGTGGATGTACGATGGAGTGCGACAGCCGATGAGTGGAGGCATATGACGGACGTTAGCTTAATAGGCATGAGACGTTACAGGCATATAGTAAGGGAGCCTAGCCTTATGGTTACACTCATTGATAGATGGGATATAGTGACCAACACATTCCATTTGCCGACGGGTGAGCTGACAGTCACCCTAGAGGATGTCTATCGGATCCTACGCCTGCCAATAGTGGGACAGTAGGTGTATTTTATCTCCTCAGAGTCCTCTGAGGAGTTGATACTAACATTTTTTGGTGAGGGTATGGTAGAGATGAGGTTCCATAGCACCATTCTGAGCTATGGTGAGATGTATGTAGCCCATCCAGAGGAGATGAGGCTAGTAGTTTTGATTATGGAGGCAGTGTGTTATTTTGCACTGCCAGATGCAGAGGGTGAGAGGTTCCCACAGGTGCTGATGGGGGTCCTTCATGACATGATGGAGGAGAGAACCTCCTTTGCTTGGGCATCAGCATACTTGGTGTAGTTTTATAAAGAGTTGTGGGCATATAGGAGATTACGGCAGTTCAGCTTATGTTACACCTTTCTCCTCCATTGTTGGGCATATGAGCACATTGTATGTGTGAGGACACTAGGTATTCCCTGTGATAATGTATTTGAGCCAGGTTTTTTTGACTGGGTTACAAGCGCTAGGTGCCGGTTACTGGAGTGCGTAGAGCTACCAGGGCTACACGCGATGTCACCTATTACAAGCATTTGCTAGAGGGGTTGTCTGGTGTGGACATTATTTTGAAGCCCTACGTGGGTTTTTCATCATATGGGCAGATGGTCGCAGTGTTAGACCAGTTATAGCTAGTTCGATGGATAGAGGTGCGTCTCATGGGAGAGCATGAGCTGATACCCATAGATAGGGTCAGATAGAATTTTAGGCTATTACAGGATGTACCACCTCCCTTCCCACATCAAAGGAGGGATGATGGGGAGAGGCTGATGTCCCCTCCACAACCTACCATATCAATAGGGCTAGAGGAGGCACCAGTGGATCGACACATTGATGATGTTGGGTGTACTGACAAATATAGACAGTGGTGGGAAGCTCAGCTATGAGTAGCGCCACCTAGACCAGGACAGCCAGATGTGGCCATCCTCATAGTTTAGAGGGACATATAACAGGGACAAGTGATCACCTTACAGGGCCAGGTTATAGGTTTATAGGGACAGCTGACAGGGTCACAGGCAGAGGTGGCCACATTACAGGCACAAGTGATGGCCCTTCAGGCCCAGGTCACAGTAATATAGGGGCATGTACCCAAAAAGGGTGGGGCCGGAGATGGGGAGTAGGTGGCCACCCTAAAGGCATAGGTGATAGGGTTACAGGGTCAATTGGCCACTACACAGGCACAGATTGTAGCCTTACATGCCCAGAGTGCTACACAGGCATCAGCACTGGCAGAGGCAGGAGGACAAGCTTAGGGATAGGGTCCCATGGTATAGGTATATGTACAGGGTTAGAGACCCTTATTGACAGGGAAGAGTACACAAGTTGCGGTGAGACCCATGGAACCTCCTTAGACAGTGCCCATGACGAGATTCAAGGATTCCCTGGGTGAGGCAAGGTATTATCAGGATCATTTTTGTAGTAGTAGGGATAGATGTCCCTTCATATGCAGAGTACCAATAACAGCCCATCTTGAGTGAGAGGACTCAATCCCATACTCATAGTGTGGAGAGCACAGGGGGCCAGCGAGCCTAGAGGTAGGAGTAGGGTGAGGCCACCAATGTACAGAGGCCATATCTAGGTGAGGGGCCATCAAATGCTAGACCAAGGCCCACAAAAGGGAGTGAGGCGGGTGCAGGGCATCACACAGGAGCGGACAAGGAGTCAAGAGAGACTAACATAGAGATCTGAGGAGCAGGTGAGGGATATCACCATTTTGGATAGTATATGGATTATTTTTGATATGGACCAGCCTGTGTGCCGATGAGTTTTTGTATATGATGTCGGCCTGCGTGCTGATGATGTTTTGGTTAGGATACCGGCCTACATGTTGATGATGTTTTGTATATGATACCAGCCTGCACACCAATGATCTTGACACATTTGTATTGGATACATTGTATATTGGAGATATTTGAGCAGACATGTAGAGATGTTGATGATTTATATATATGGCGATTATGATGTTTATGGCATGATATGTATATGTACTTTTGATGATGATGTTGTACATGTGATGGGAACTAGGTAAGTTAGGCATGATAGAGTCAGGTCTTAGGCATGGATGGGGGTAGGTCATAGGCATGGATGGACTCAGGTCATAGGCATGAATTGAGTCAGGTTAGTTTAGGCATGATGGAGTCAGGTTGGTTTAGGCGTGGATCGAGTTAGGTTGATGTAGGCATGGTGGAGTTAGGTCGGTTGGGCATGGTTGAGTCAGGTTTTATGGATGATTAAATCACTAATTCATTAATGTGTGGAATTTGTGATGGTATGGATCGTGTTAAGATGATTTGTAGGAAAATGTATGATTATGGTAGAGAAATGGTAGATGTGATTAAATGAATGTGTAAATTATGATGGTAAAAATGTTTAGTAATTGTTGCTTGTGTGGTTTAATTTCCAGTTATTGATATAGAAAGAAAACTAACTAGGGTAGAATGTGAATAGGAAAAGGAAAGGGAAAAGGGGAATTGGTTAGGGTAGAGAGTGGCAGAGCTAACCTCCAAGGGCCCCATGCCTTCGGAGTGCTACCTACATAGTCCCAGCAAAAAGGAACCTTAGGCTGATGTAGTTCTCCCATAAGCTAGGGAATATTATGATAAAGTAGAGAAATGGGTTGGTAGGTGTGAGGCATGGTCTAATGTAGGTTATAGGCATGATTGAGTTTAGGTCAAAGGCATGGTTGAGTGATTTTTAAATATAGATGTCGAGGATCTGGTCTTGTATAGGATAATCAATAAGTAATGAGGAAGGTGAATGGTAAGAGGTGGTAAAAGAGTTGCTTAATTTGATAAGAACCCTAATGAGTCAATCCATACCTAAGAGGGGTTTATGAATGTAAGACCCTTAAAGGCGTTCCATAATGGACCATTCTAAGGGTGAAGAAAGTCACATGATCATGAAATGTCACGTTTGCAGCAAGTCCCTTGAGTAAAGGGGAAATTAGGCTAAAAAAGGTGAGGAGGTGAGAATGGAAGGTTTAGCGTAACTTAGTGTACGAAGGTGTGTTTTTCAGAACAAGAAACCTGGAATCCAAAATAGGCAAGTCCATGACAAAAATTTCATCTTTTTCCTTCATTTGTTGGTTTTTTTTAATAGATTGATTGATGAGGGAAGTCTATATGGGATGAGTATATTATCTCCTTGAGGTTTTCGTGAAGTTGACCGATGCAGGAAGCTTCTAGATATTTATTACATTTTTGTAATGACCTTATATAGTTTTCCTTCAAGGGAACAGTCTATTTATGGTGGTGGAGTTAGAGTGAAGAGATGTCCCGTTTAAGGGAGTCATATTTTGTTGGAAGTTTGACTCAAGGAGTTGTATACCTTTTTATTTTTGGACGTTTAAGTCATGGACAAGACTATAAAGGAAGATTAGGTTCTTTTTTAGAAGACAAGAACATAGCACACAAAAAATTAACTTTGAATGAGGTGGTTTCGAGTGATGAACGACCATGGGATTCCATCTTAAAGAAGACAAAAAGTATCCATGAGAATCATGCTATGAGTAGAGCCGTGGTAATCATATTGAAGACAAGGCTAAAATGGTGACGGGTAATCACGTGATTCTTGTTTATTCGTGGATCCTTAAAATGGGCAATATGAAGGTGAATAGCACTCCAGGGATGAGTGATCAACTGACAGAAAGTGATATAGGACTTGATATCAACAATAGAATGGTCGAAGATACAAGGCATTAAGCGGTTCAGGTTTGGTTTTACCTTCGAGTGAAGACAAATTATAAGCACCTGATCCATAGATATGGGTAATGATATAGAGTCCAAACCAATTAGGAGCAAATTTGCCTCGTTTACTTTTCTTCTCTTTGGTTACATGTTGATTTTCCTTCAGGAAAAGGTCACTGACCTGAAAGGTTCGTTCATGAACATGTTTTTCATAGGTACGTTTGATACTTTTTTGGTAGATTTGGAGATTGTCAATAGCATTGAGATGGTGCTCATCTTATAACTCAAGTTGTGCCAAACGATCCTGGTGAAAGTCATCATCATTGAGCATGTCTTGTAGTGAGATGCGGAGAGATGGAATCTATACTTCGAGAGGTAAGACAATATCGGTACCATAGACTAGATAAAAGGGTGTGGCAGAAATCGAAGTGTGAATACTAGTACGATAAGCCCACAAGGTGAAAGGAATGTGCATATGCCAATCTTTCCCAATATCATTGAATATCTCCATAAGAATTTTTTTCAAGGTTTTATTGGTTGATTCGGCTTGACCATTGGTTTATGGGTAATAAGGTGATGAGAAACTGAGTTGGATGCCAAAAGTGTCACATAGTTTACATAGGGTTTTATTTTTGAATTATTTTCCATTATCACTAATGAGGTGGTGAGGAACACCAAGCGACAAATAATATGACAGTTGATGAATTCACATATTTTCTCAGCTTTAGTAGAAATGAGGGGAATAGCCTCTACCCATTTAGTGTAATATTCAATAGTGGTTATAATCCATTGGTGACATTGGGAAGAATGGGGGTTGATCTCACCGACAAGATCCAAACCCCATTGAGAGAAAGGCCAAAGGTCTTGTGCGACCTGTAAGCCATGACTAGGTGTGTGATGAAGATTAGCATGTTGTTGGCATTTTACGTAGTGTTTGACATAAGCACAACAGTCGTGGTTTAGGGTTGGTGAATAATAGCCTAGGTGAAGAATGCATTTTGCGATAGCCAAACCACTAAAGTGACCTCCAAAAATTCCATCATGGACTTCCTTAATGGTGTAAGGAATTTTAGAATTTGTAAGGTAGTGTAAGAGAATTTCGTCAAAACTGCACTTGTAAAGAAGACCACCCATGATGACATAACGGGAGACACTTTTAAGAAAGGACATTGTCCATTACGAGTGAGATCAACAGGTAGAATGGAAAGGGAAAGATAGTCTGCATATTACTTATACCAAAGGTCATGTGGGTCAGGGGCAATAGTTCTGACAGAGTAAACTTCCAAAGGTAAATAAGAGGGTGGTTGTAGCCTTTATATGGTGACAAAGATTTTAGAGTCAGCAGGTGAAGCAGGTATTTGAGAATCCAAGCAGGCGATGGTATTCACAAATTTATTGGTAGAATGTGGTGTGGTTTGAAGCGTATAACGGTCAAAGGTGGTCAAAATCATATCTACATGATTCTTATACTTTTGAAGGATCTCATTACAACACTGGTAAATACTATTGACTTGGTCTATGACCAACTGAGAATCACCGAAGATATTGATTGTCTTAACATTTAAGGCATATGCAGCCTAGAGACCCAATAAAAGTGCTTCGTATTCCACAATGTTGTTTATAAAATAAAAATTGAGTTTCAAAGAAAAAGGCATAGGTTCACCCTCAAGGGGGATGAGGATAACATGAGCCCCTCCCCCATGCTAACACTTGGAGCCAATGAAGCAGAGTGTCATTTCGTAAGCGGGCTCGTCTAGGGAAAGGGTAGCTATAGACTCGTCTAGGAAATAAAAGTTACATTGTTGATTCCCGGAAATAGGTGCATCGACCAGTTTGTTAGCAATAGTCTAGCCCTTAATGGACTTTTGATTGATGAATTTGAGGTCAAGTTCAACCAGAAGCATAAGCCAATGTGCAACACGTTGATGTTGATAGGGTTTGGCATAGATATAATGTAATGGGTCAGTATTAGTAATGATGAAGGTTTTGTGGTTGAGTAGGTAATGGCGAAGTTTGGTGGCAACAAAAACTAAGGCTAAGAAAAAAATTTCTGCATGGGTATTGTTGATCAAAGAATACTTGGCAAAGATCACACAAGGAGTCTACGTGGGATAGAAGGCCAGGATCAAGGGCAGAAAGATAGGAAGGACCTGCGTGCATGGAAGGAAAGTTTAGATTTCAGGACTTAGCTGATTTTGAGTATGAAGATCTATATTTAGGATATGGCATGTGGAACACACCAATGAAGCAGGGACACGTGCGCCATGCATTATCTATATTTGGAGAAGCGGTTCAAAGCATCTATGCATGAAGACAAGCTAGGAATAGAATGAACACTTCAGTTATCTGTAAGAAAACTATAGATAGCGCACTTGCATGTGTGGCTATAATTGTAAACGACATGTGGCTATCAGTAGCATGCGACCTATTTTGGAAGTAGTTAAGTGGTGAAGGGAAAGTCCCCACCCTATATATATATGAGGTTAGATGTATATATAGATATACATAGAGTAAGGGAGAATGTCATGTACATGTATGATTCTGATATATGCGTGTATCAGATCCATATGCACCTTAAGATGTAAATTGACAGTACTGTAAGGAGCTTCTATACTTATTAATAGATGGAAGATATTGGCTGAATCTAAGTGTTATTCTATGTAATTGTGTAGTGCATGTTAGTATTTCAATCATGGTTACCGTTCAAGCTTATTCTTTCATAAATTTGTGAGTAGCATGCACTATAGAATGATGGATTAGTTGTGAATCTATATGTTTCCATCTTCATCATGCTAACATCCTATTACAGTAACCCTAAAGAGGAATCTGGTACCTTTGTGTGCTTCGGGTGAGCACTCAGTCTAGGCTGAGTGATATGCCAGTGCGACTAGGATTGTTATCTTGCAAATTCTAGGCTACATCATTAGTTCTGTTGCCATGGGACCTCTCTTTTTCAGTTGTTTTCAGGATGGTTCGTGATGAAGATGTACTGACTAACTCTAGCAAGTATTGAGGAATGGATACATGATCTGGAGGAAGAGTATGCACATTCAGTTCAGCACTGGATCTGAGTTTAACACATGAACTTGGGTAGAACAGAACCTGTATGATAGCTTATATGAGATATTTTTCACTATCTTTCTAGTAGAACTTTACGAGTGGCTTACGACTTATGCATCCCAGCGGAATTGGAGATATCACGCACTTGTTTTGACACAAGAAGAATTTCAGGCCCTTTATGATGCTGATCTAATCTGGACTCATGCGGTGGATACGTGGTTCCGTGGTGTTCTAAACAGTTATATTCTAGAATATTCAATTTCGACGTACTCTTGCCCAAAGGTAGCTGAATTCCAGTTTTTGAGGTATCCAAGAGGGACATATTTGCACGGTATTCCGCTGGTAATCAAGATCTTAATGGTAACTTTGAACCTAGAAAGTAAAGTTGATGGCTAGCTAAATTTCACCATGCGCATGAAAGCAGGAGAATAGGTTTGGTATTAAGATGGCAGACCTAGTGGAAGAAAAGTAGAGAGAGGAAAGGTGGCTTAAGTATAATGAGGCATGCGAGAGGGAAATAGAGAAGCAGTGTTCCATTGCAGAAAGTATGGCATTGAGGAGAGAGCTGGCTTGTGAAGGATTTACAGCTCACGTGGAAGATGTGGAGCCAGAGAAGCAGGAACTCCCCCATCTTGGAAAGCATGATAGAGATCCCTTCTCGGCCTCGCATGGAAGTACACCAATAGAGACTACTTGGGCCACAGGTGTGCATCTTAATCCACCTGGTGACCTAGCTTTTGTGCTTGGTTTTCTAGTATCTAGTATGATAAGTAATCAGCAAGCTAATTTGGGAAGTAGGAGGACAGGAGTAAGTCAGGGATCGAGTACATCAATGGTAGGACAAGATGGCTTCAATGTTATTTGGAGGAACCTTTTTAGGTGCATCATCTGCACAACGAAACGAGCATGCAAAATGTTGGATTCACCTCTGGAAGTGGGACTTCCTCACAGACTGTAGGGGTTTTGTATAGTACTACCATGTCAGAGCATAGGGGAGTACATCCATAGACCCTATTCCAACTACAAGTGGCAGAATAGGAGGTATAGGTGGTTCTAGTTCTGGTGGATCTGGTGGTTCTATGGAGGCAGAGGGAACACAGGAGGTTCTGGGTCAGGTGGTCAAGGTCCATAACAACCACAAAATATCTATATGGAGATGTCTCTTCATCTTTCAAAATATAGAGGTATAGAGGATGTTGCCGATCATGTGCATATGTGTGAAATTCTATGGCACGCTAAAGGGATTACAGCTACTGAGTGAAAGGCAAGTCAATTCACTACTACATTACAGGGGCACGTGCACACACTGGTATAGGAAGTTTGACCCTGATCAAACTTGTGTGGATTATGTAGCACTAAAAGATGAATTCTTAAAAGAGTTCCATATCCCTAAGTTTGAGCAGAAGAGTATAAGTGCACTCAAGGATATCAAGCAAGGCACTACTGAGAGCGTACGTGAGTATGATGCTCATTTTAAGACACTTTTATCTAAGTTATCTTATGATATCCATGCTAGCCAGCATGCACAATGGTTCGTTGGAGGATTGATTACACCTTTTAGGAGGGCTAGTTGTCACATAAGACCTACACAGACCCATGTGAAGCACTGGAAGTCAGCTTTGCACACTGAGGAAGTTGGGAGCATTGACACTGGAGTCAATCCATTCCTAGAGGCACAGATCACAAATATGGCTAAGCAGTTAGAAAAGCTGTCAGACAAATTCAGCCCATGAAATGCTCTTGGGAATTTGGTGTATAGATTGTGAAGTGGAAGGTCACACCAAGGATAGTTTGCCCTCACAGATTTGTATGCTCGTTACTGTTGGACTGTGAAATTTTCCATTTGAATCATGATGCTAGCCACTGTCCTTTGTTACAGTGCGCATGTGATAAGGAAGAATGTAATCCTACTTTTGCAAGATTTGCATAGGTCCACGACCCATGATACTGAGGATTGTTAGTTGATTGGTCAGATCTAGGATGCCATAGACATTGGAGTATGACAAGATAGGTATAACAGATAATTCCAAGGGTAGGAATGAGCACCAAGATCGGGATCATACTCAAACACACTATGAAAGGAATGAGGGGCATTTTGAAGGGGGTCGTGGAAGGGGATGTGGATATCGTGGTGGATATGGAGGATGCGGCCATGGTGGAGGAAGAGGGGAGTTTCCTCATGGAACATGTTATATGTGTGGATATCCTGACCACTACAGGTGCGAATGTCCTCAGAATCATGCATGTTCTTTCTACTGGGAAGAACCATAGCTATGAAGAGTGCCCAGACCTATATGAGCATTTGAGCAAGCAGTATAAGCAAGAAAACAAAGGCACCATAATGGTTAGAATCCAAGCATGTGGTAGGAGACCAATGGATGCCCAAGATAACCAAAGGACCTGAGGCATTAATAGTAAAGATCACTACATGTGCACTGAAGTAGCACGTGCATGAGAGGCATTGCATCAGAAGCCTACGATTACCAAGGAGGAAGTTTTGCATGCAAGGTACCCAGATCCTACTCATCAGAAGGAAGTTTACTAGGATACCATGGAAGTGCTAAGGAATCTTCAGGGAGAGATACAGTACCTAAAGGAACAGAAGAGAGCCTCAGAGATAGTTCAAACTGATATCGATGATCTACGGGAGGTATGCAAGATGTTGTGCCAGGAGAACATTATTCCACTATTGGGGAGTTGGCTGAAAGGGAACACTCCACACGCGTAAGTCTTGAGACCGGAAGGTAGATTCTTCATGCTAATCTTCCCCCTGATAGCATTTATTATGACAAATGAAATTACTCTAAATGTTGTTGTGGATGGGTGGCTATTGAGTAATATATTGATTGATACAGGGCACAGAAGTAAATGTGTTGACATTAGATGCTTGGGTAAAAATGGGGAGGCCCCCATTGCAGCCATCATCTAATGTGTTGTTTATGGAAAACCGGACTAAGGCCACTCCCATAGGAGTGTTGAAGAATTGCATCTATAACTATACAAGGAGCCAAGTTTACTAGGGATTTTGAGGTGTTAGCACTTGTAGAAGTAGATAATTTTCCAGCCTTGCTTGGATGCCCTTGGTGTTATGTGAATAATGTTGACTTGAGATTCAATAAGGGATACATCAACTTTGAAAACAAGGAGGAAAGGGTTGTGATACCCTTGACAGATGGGAATTCTACACCCTATGTAGAGCCTCTAAGTGAGGAGGATTTGAATAGAGTCTATGTACGTGCTATTCAGGATCCAGAGGTCAACGAGCCATCAAAAGAAGGCATTCTACAATGGGAAGATTCTCATTCTATTAGTGATACTATGAGTATTTCTTGTGACAATTGGGATTATGGTACATATGAACTAGTAGGGTGTGAGGTGAAAAGCATGTAGTTGTGTGCACGAATAGATCTCGCTCAATTTGACGGATCGGTGGAACAAGTATCTTGGTATACAGGGACAAAAGATCTTTCTGCCTTTCTGAAGGCTATGGAAACACAGTGGGAAGATCCAATTAAACAGAGGGATATGTTAGTATATACGCTGCGCGGGACAGTAGTGTGTTGGTGGGTAGTCCATAGAGATAATCTTATAAACTGGGAAGAGATTGGAATAGCTTTATCTACTGGGTTTATAAGGCACAATGCACCTACGCAAATCTTGTACTTATCATGGTAATCAACTTGTTCAGCATCACATTCAGCAGTGTGAGAGACTCTAGACAGCAAGACAGGAAGCATTACCACCATCACTCTGGGTACATAAATTATATTCCACACTCCAAGGATGCACACGCGCTTGGTATGTATATGTAGAACTACATAGAGAAACCAGGAACTGGAAAATTTTGACTACAAGTATGACCCAGACCTTTGATTATTTCTCAGCTCAACCTCTGGTAGCAGAGGCATTAAAACTTTGTCAATCGCTTAACTATGGGAGATAGTGCAAAAGCAGAAGGGCATATTCAGGAATTGTTCGGCGAGGTTGAATTTGGAGCATGTTTTGCAAAAGAAGAAGAAATAGACTCCTTACTACTTGAGTGTGCTTGCCTTGAGAAAGAGAAAGGGAAGATGGTCTACCTCGTGGACAACGAGGAGGTTGAGAACTTAGATATTGAACATTCACATGGGGTGCGCGAGGTCTTGGACAGTGCAGACAAGAATACACGTGCCTACCATGAACCCATGAAGACAAAGAAGGTGAATATAGGTTCGGAGGCTGAGCTTAAGGAGGCCATCATTGGAGACTACTGTTCAGACTTAGAGGTAGCAAAGATCATCAAGTTACTCCGAGATTATCAGGACTTATTCCCTAGAGGATATCATGAACTAAAAGGCATGCATGAATCACTTGGGGAAATGAAGATCAAACTTAAGGACAGTGTGTGGCCAGTTAGGAAGAGGCCTTATAGGATGAATCCTAATTTGCGTGAAAAGGTAAAGGAAGAAATTGATAAAATGTTGAAATATGGAATTATCAAGCCCCTTGATGAGTCAGAATGGGTGATCCCAATGGTGATCAGTATCAAGAAGGATGGGTGGATTAGGATATGTGTGGACTACAGGGAGCTGAATGCTGCATGCGTTACAGATCCTTTCCCTACACCATTCACTAAGGAAATACTAGGAGTTACAGGGTGTGAAATCTATTCTTTCACAGATCTATTTTTTTGGGTATCATCAGGTTAGGATCACACAAGAGGATCAAGAAAAGACAACATTTACAACTGAATGGGGTAGTTTTTCCTATACTGTGATGCCCTTTGGATTGAAAAATGCACCTGTTGTATTCTCACGCATAGTTGTTCAGGCGTTCAGAGATTTTATTCATAACTTCTTACAAGTATATCTAGATGATTGGATAGTATATGGGCTTGTGAAAGATCATTGTGACAATCTGTGCTTAATGTTTGAATGATGCAGAAAATTGAGTATCTCTTTGAATATTAAGAAGTGCATATTTGTTATGCCATTCAGGATACTGTTAGGGCATATAATCTACAAGGAAGGTTTTCTAGTTGATCCAGCCAAGGTTGCAGTCATATTAGGCCTGGAAGCACCTACCAGTCAAAGTGAGGTGCACACATTTTTGGGTCATACATGATATTATAGAAAGTTTATAAAAGGATATGCCAGAATTACAGCACCCTTGGAAGAATTGTTGAAAGGAAAAGGTACATTTTATTGGGGAGAACTACAGCATTGTGTGTTTGAGGTATTAAAAGAGAGACTTACTACCACGACAATTTTACGCTTTCCCTCATGGGATAAACCATTTCATGTGCATGTGGATGCTTCTTGTATGGCCATTGGCACTGTGCTAGCTCAACCTGGTGAAGGTATTGTTGATCATCCAATCTATTTTGCTAGTAGGAAGCTGACTCCTGCTGAAAGGAATTATACAACTACAGAGTGCAAAGCTTTGTCAATGATTTATGCACTATAAAAGTTTTGATAGTACCTGTTAGCAAAACCATTTGTGTTTTATACAGATCACGTGGCCTTGAAGTACTTGGTAAATAAGCCAGTTTTACAAGGGTACATATGTAGGTGGGTGCTCCTATTTCAAGAATTTGATTTCACAGTTGTGGTGAAACCAGGGAAAAGAAACTCTAGACCAGATCATTTATCTAGGATCAATACAAGAGAGGAAGCATAGACAATTGAAGAAACAGTTTCGGATGCATAACTATATAGGTTGCAATGCGAGCCCATGAATTAGAAGACATTATTGTCTTTCTACGAATAGGTATGGCCCCAGAGGGAATGACATCATTGGAAAAAAAAGTAGCTTGTTATACACGCAGCCCCATTTATGTTGATCAGTGGTGACCTTTACAAGTTAGGCAGAGATGAGGTATTATGTCATTGTGTGTTGGAGCATGAGCGCAAGGATATCATGGAAGAAGCTCATGGTGGTATTGCAGGAGGCCATTATGCAGGTGATGTGACTGCCTGAAAGATCTTAATTGTTGGATTATGGTGGGAGACACTATATAAAGACTATAAAGACTACTGTAAGGTGTGTAACCATTGTCAGCACCTGGGAAAACTAGGGCAAGAGAGATGAGATTCCTTTAAGACCAATTACTAGTGTCGAACCATTTGAGAAATGGGAAATTGACTTTGTAGGACCTATTTTTCCAAGCACGCGTAGGACTAGATCACGCTATATCATTACTTGCACATATTATCTCACACAGTGGGAAGAAGAAGCCCCTACTAAAGATTGTACAGTAGCTACAGCAACTAGGTTTCTATGGGAGAATGTTCTTACATGATATGGGTGTCCTTTGAGCTTAACAAGTGATAGAGGTACACATTTTTTGAATGAGACCATCAGGATAATATTAGATGAGTTTATGGTGGCCCACCATAAAACTACACCATATCATCCTCAGGAAAATGGAACTGTTGAGGCCTTCAACAAGATTTTGAGCCAGACTTTGACCAAAATATGTGATGTTGCGAGAAAGGATTGGGATGACAAGGTATCAGGTGTGCTTTGGACATATAGAACAACTTACAAGAGATTGAACAAAGCCACACCATTTCAGTTAGTCTTTGGCATGGAATTTGTTCTTCCTATAGAATTTATGTTACCTTCTTTGTGCATTGCGTGCGTTGGAGGTCTGGCTGATGAACAGGCTTTAGAAGAATAGATTGAAAAGATGATTCAACTGGATGAGCGCTAAGCCATAGCACGGTGGAGTCAGAAGCAGGAAAAGGCCAGGTAGAAAGCATGGCATGACAGAAACATAAGAGATAAGAAGTTTGACATTGGACAAATGGTTCTTCTTTATGACTCAAAGTTCTTGTGCCATCCAGGCAAGCTCAAAGTACATTGGTTGGGGCTGTATGTTATAACTTCTATACTTGACTCAGGTGCATGCCAATTAGACAAACTTGATGGAACATGGCTACTGGTTACTTTAACGAGAGTAGGTTGAAGCCCTACTATAAATAAGTCTTCTTGGTGTTTGTAATAAGGTAGTGTTGTCATTTAGTCTAGGTTTTTCAATTCAGTATTTCCTTAATGTATTTCTTTTATTCTCACTATGCTTTGTCAATTTCGTTGTTGTTTGGGTAATAAGCGCGCTTGCGCACATGAAGCTAATTACTATATGAAGAATGTTTATGCGCAGAGGACTGCACATAATTTTAGTGTGGGGTGGTTGTTGTTATTCAAGAAAAGGACTGAGGGACTTGGAAGGTAAAAGAAATAAGCTGCTACAAGTGTACTTTAAAAAGGATTACATATCAAAAGGTGACCAAGGATGAAGATGGATGAAGGAATAATATAACATGAGGTAAGTGTAGGCCATGTTAGCTACCAGGAGAAGGTGCAGTGATGAGGTACTCAGGAGCAGGAGCACGCACTGAAGAGAAGTTAGTGACTAGAAGGTAGGAAGGCATGCTAGAAGGTTATAGCTGGGCTGCGAAGATGTACCACATGGAACGAGTGGATTTGGTCAAATAATGAAGGAATATTTGGTAGGTGAGGAGTAATAAATGCATCAAAATTTGAAAACTTTATATAAGGGATGCAGATTCATTTTTACCGTTGTAACTAAGAGTATTCGCGAGAAGAGCCAAGTACAGAAGAGCCGAGTGATTGATTTAAGGTGCAAAGGGTGTGAAGTCGAGCGTGGTAACCAGATCTGTGTTGTAAGAAGCTTGTGTCCCCAGTGGTGAAGGGTTTGAGTGAAGCAAGGAGATAGAAGAGAGTTAGGTTACAAGATTTCCACCTAGGGTAGAGTTGGATCAAGTTAGGGTTTGATTCGCGGAGTTACAGGGTTGAAGAAGAAATATTTGTAAGGTAAAAATGGCACCAAAGAAAGCATCTGTAGCAGCAGTAAAAGGAAAGAAAAAGGTAGTTGTTGAGGAAGAAGAAATGGCACCTAAAATCCATTTCTCAGAAATGCAATACCCAGAAGGGGTTATTATCGGACAAGAATGGGATTCACCCATTAGAAAAATCAAAGTGAGTGAATACAACCATAGGACGTCGGAAAACAAGAAGGAGCTTGATTCTTTACTGATGACTAGAACAAACAAGCGCATGGCAGATGACATGCCAGTATATGATGATGCAGGTGAGAAAATTTTGAAGAGAATTGGGGTATATCACTTGTATGAGCTACCATATTTTGGGAAGTATGAACCCTTATACCAGTGGCTTATGAGCAGGGTACATGAAAACTTCTTCTACTTTTTTAGGACGCAGAGTTAGAGTTTCATCTGCACTCATTTCATCAGTAACAGGTCTGAAGGCCACGGGAGAAGATATAAAAAGTGACCTTGTAGATAAAGCCGTGATTTTGAAGACCAAACAGGGATTAGGATACCTGAAGGGTCTGCGTGGAATGGACATAGATAAGTTGAAGAACTACCCAGTTGTACAAGATGCAGCCCACTTAGTTACCAAGTTGAATGTTCAGGAGCGGTGGTCACAAGTAAACACTATGTGGCTGTACGTGGCATGAAGGATGTTAGAAGGGATGATCTAAAACATTGCAGGCTATATTACAAAGTAGATAGTCGAAGAAGCGTGCACTGGAGGAAATATTAGATTTGGGGCTGACTTACTGTCACTGGTCTTCATGGAAATTGGAGTACCAGATGGACCAAAAGAGAAGATATGGGAATACCCCATGGACAATAAGCCCCAGCTGAAAGGTTCAACAAGTACTTATGTAGGGGGGCCATGACAGATGAAGTAAGAAAAAGGGTGGAGAAGTGGTATGACAAGCTCTGCGTGGCATTTGGGGAGGAATGGAACATTCCAAAGGACCTACCAGCAATGGTAGGAAAACAAGTTCAGTTTTTTGTATACCAACACTTTTGCATCGTGCACTTTCCAATGAAAGATGGAACCTAGAGCCCTTGGTGAAAGTTTCCTTACACATTCACCACAAGGTATTTTCAAGCTTCCATGCATAGGTTTACAAACATGCGAAGACTAAATTAAAATGTAGAAAAGGTAGATTGTGACTACCATACATTGCAAAAGAAGTATGTGTATCCTGACAGAAGTGCCTACATAGAAATAATTATTTCAGAGGTGTTGAACATCAAGCCAATAAGCTTGGCTGTGGCAAATGTGGGTATAGTGTTAGTATATCTCCAATTAAATCCCAAGATGGAAAAAATTGAGATATACTAACGTTGTACCCACATTGTATGTCCCAACACCCTAGCCTACAGAAAAAAATTGAGATACAGGATGAGGAGGAAGAGCGCGAAGATAATGGTGGTTTAGACCATCGGGGTAGGAGACATCCTACAAGTTAGAAAGATGCTAAGTGCACTATTACACCACCTCATCCACAAGAAGGGGATGAAGAGGACTTTAGTACAATCCAAAGGGAGCATAGATTTAAAAGGGTATTCAAGAGAACAAGGACCCAAGGTGCTACCCCAACTACTGTGCGTAAATCACCTCGGCTCTCCCCGCAGAAGGAAGAAACCACATAGAGGAGGAAGTTGAAGTTGAGTGAGGAGGTGGAATAATCTGAGGAGAGTGCACCTACATCTCCTATACCCCTATAGCACATAGAAGAAAAGGGTGAGGTATCAAAGGAGAAGGATGGACAAGAGAGAAGGCTAGAGGAAACAGCTACAGGAGAAACATAGGACATGGAGACACAAGCTCCAAATTTGGAGGCTAGGGTTCCTAAGCAGCAGAGGTCTAGAAGGGTGAGTGGAGAGCACATTCCACTAGCCATGGGGTATACAGAAGACATAGGAAAGATTGTCTGCACCCACTTCTAGAGCACAATCACGTAGGAGGATCTATTTGGCTAGGAGTTGATGGATGAAGATATGACGACCATGTAAACATGAAAGCAATTATCCTGGTCAATGCACACCCACATGGACGAGCCTGATTTTGATGTATGTGAAGAATCATGCATTTCAAGTCGATTGAAGAAGGTGCCTTAGGCTATACACATGACGGTAAATCCTACTGTCATGTCATACAAGTAGGTTAGCAATGCACTAGTAAAAATTTCTACTGAAGTGGCTAAAAGGAACATGGATAAAGCTGCCACAATTAGAGCATTGTGTGAAGAGGTAAAGAAAAAAAAATGAGGAGATAGCTCGCTTAACCCAAGAAAAGGAATTCGCATAGAGGAAGAATGACGTCTTTATAAGCATTGCATAGGATATTGGGGACACTGTAATCAAAGCAAGGCCACACTTAGAACCCAAGGTACCACAGACATTTCCTTTAGTGATACACTATATGGGAAAGTTAGTGGACCTAGTGCTCGAAGATGAAACTCTACGTATGCAAGTGCTAGAATAATTAGAGAAGGATGCAGAGTGGGAGAAATCATCTGTGATGTGGAAAATTACATCCTATAATGGGTTGTTGCAGGCATTACAAGAAGACTTGAAAAAGGAAGATCAAGCTTTGAATATATGCACAGCTCCAGAGGTGCTCATCAACACTAAGACCTTGGAAGAGAATAATGAGGTCCAGAAGGCCATGAAGGATGAGACATTGGGCCATGTAGAAAGGTTGGAAATAGTTAAACAAAAGCGTGAGGCCCTAATAGCAGCATAAGAGCTGCATAAGACTAGGCTAGAAGAGCTTGGAAAGTTGATTGCACAGAAGATGGACCTTTTGGAAGGAAGGATGACATCTATGTCCAGTGTTGTGTTGATTCTGCAAAATGAGAAAGGGGAAATTAAGTAGGATGAGTTAGAATCCATTGCTGTGGACATTCTAGAGAAAGTAGAAGAGGCACTCACTAAATGGCAAGATTTAGAGGCAACAATAAAAGAGGAGTATCTAGAGCTGATGCTAACAACTGATACAGAGGAGGTTGCTTGAATAACCTCATATAAATTTTTTATTCTTCCACATTCTTCATTCTTATTCTCTTATTGATATTCTTTACTTCAAAATTTTGGAAATTTCCATTGTCGGGACAACAATGAGACTAGTGTGGGGTAATTTTGATCAAAGAATACTTGGCAAAGATCACACAAGGAGTCCGCGCATGATAAAAGGCTAGGATCGAAGGTGCAGAAGGCAAGTTTAGATTTCAGGACTTAGCCTATTTTGAGTTGAAGATCTATATTTAGGAGATGGCATGCAGAACACACCAACGAAGTAGGGACACACGTGCCATGCATTATCTATATTTAGAGAAGTGGTTCAAAGCGTCTATGCATGAAGACAAGCTAGGAATATAATGAACACTTCAGTTATCTGTAAGAAAACTATAGATAGCACACTTGCATGTGTGGCTATAATTTTAAATTGCGTGTGGCTATTAATATCATGCAACCTATTTCTGGAGTAGTTAAGTGGTGAAGGGAAAGTCCCCACCCTATATATATGATGATTAGGTGCATAGTAAGGGAGAGATATATACGTGTGATTCTAACTACATGTATTAGATCCATATGTGCCTAGATGAATTGATAGTACTTTAAGGATCTTTTATACTTATTAATAGATGGAAGATATTAGCTGAATCTAAGTATTATTCTATGTAATTGTGTAGTGCATGTTAGTATTGCAATCATGGTTACCATTCAAGCTTATACTTTCATAAATCTATGATTAGCATGCACTATAGAATGATGGATTAGTTGTGAATCTATATGTTTCCATCTTCATCATGCTAACATCCTATTATAGCAACCCTAAAGAGGAATGTGGTACCTTTATGTGCTTTGGGTGAGCACTCAGTCTAGGCTGAGTGTTAGGCCAGCGTGACTAGGATGTTATCTTAAAAAATTCTAGGCTACATTAGGTATATCTAGTTTCATAGTCCAAAATGGTACGGATTATGTAATAAACAGCTTGCTCTCAGTGTTGGTCATTGTGATGAGCAACCATTACACCAAAAGAATGGTCAATGGCAGAAATATATAGGTAAAAGGGTTGGTCATCTTTAATAGGAATGAGTACTGGTGGTTGAAGAAGGTATTGTTTCAAGGCCTCAAATGCTTTATGGCATTCATCATCCCATTTGAGTGAAACATATTTCTTGAGAAGATGATGAAATGGTTGACAATGGTCGAAAAGCTGAGAGATAAAGTGATGAATAGATTGCATCTTACCTTATAGGCTTCGAAGTTGGTGAAAATTAGTGGGCGGAGGCATTTCCAGAATAGCCTTGACTTTAGCAGGATTGACTTCTATGCCACATAAAGAAACGATGAAACCTAGGAGTTTTCCGGAATGTACCGCGAAGATGCACTTCTTTGGTTGAAGATGAACACAATACTTGATGAGGCAATCAAAGATGAATTTGAGAACAGGAAGGTGTTCGGTTCGATGTTTAGATTTGGCAAGTAGATCATCTACATAATCTTCCAATATGTGATGCATGATTTCATGGAAGATGTAATTCATGGCTCGTTGATATGTAGCACCAGTTTTTTTGAGGCCAAAAGGCATGACTTGATATCAGAAGGTCCCCCAAGGGGTTGACACTATCTTTATAGGATTCGTTATCTCTATATAATGTAATCACTACTCTATGTAATACATCCCGTATGTTTTGAATTAGATTATTATTTACGATGCTTTTTTAATTTGTGTGTAATAGCTCTACCAAAAATAATATTTGGTATCAGAGTGAGAGGATCATGTGATGAATCATAGTTTTTTGTTTTTGGAATGGGCAACCATGATGTAGTAGTTATTATATTTTGTTTGCAAAGGATAATTGTCTACGAAATCATCTTTCTGGTTTAAGAAGTCTACAGCCTAACGTGTAGACTGGTGTATTGACTGCATCTAAAAAATTAGATACATATTTTCTTGGATCTTCCCGCACATTTTATAGATGCCTCTCGCAATCCTCATTTGTCCACGGCATTTTATCTTTCCACACAAGATCTCCATTTTGTGGCATGACATTGTGTAGTTTTTTTCTCTCTTCTGCGAGTTATTACATTAAAATCATCTGAAATCAGGTTTGTGGATATGGTCGTCCCACAACTCACCTCTGAATTGCGGTAATTTGCCTATTTTTAATTTTTTCCATTTATGGACGTAGCTAAAAAAACACAAGGATAGAAAAAAAAATCAGAAATATTTTGAGATTTGAACTTGTAAGTTCCATAACTTTGAGCTGGTAACTCAGATCTAGGTGTCATTTTTTTTTAAAACGCGTATTTTTTTGAGCTCTGATACCAATCTTATTTTTGGTAGAGCTATTACACAAAACTTAAAAAAACATTGCAAATAATAATTTGATTCTAAACATATGGGATGTATTATATAGAGTAGTGATTACATTATATAGAGATAATGACTCCTATAAATATGGTGTCAACACCAATCCCTCAGTTCTCTCTTGTCTATCTCCTAGAATCGCTCCTTATCTCTTTATTCTCTCACTCAACTCTATCAAACTACTCGTGAGTTGTTTATTACAACTTCACATTCACTCACACTATATTATTATTAAATGAGTTTCACATTTCATTTAAATAATAATACACACAATAAAATTTATTAATAATGTTACAAATTATATTCACAACAGAAGGTAGACTTGTGTTGATCCTCTAGAGCTAGTAATATTTTATTATAGCCTGAAAAACCGTCCATGAGCGATAACATTTCATGGCCAGCGGGGAGGTCAACTAGTTGGTCAATGTCTGGTAGTCGGAAATCATCTTTGGGATAGGCGAGGTTGAGGTAGTGGAAATCGGTGTAAATGTGGAGTCCCCCTATTGCCTTTGTGACAAGAATGATGTTAGAAATCCATTGGAGATAATCAATGGGTAGAATGAAGGAAATTGAGAGAAGGCATTGAAGCTCTTCCTTGACGAGAAGAGCAATGCAAGGATGCATTTTCTGCAGCTTTTGTTTGATGGGTTTGGCATCAGGAATAGTTACTATATTGTGAACCACGATTTTAGGGTTGATACTGGGCATATCAGCATAGGACCAGGAAAAATCATTGTCATGGTCTCAAAGGAAAGAGGTGAAGGCTTCATGTTCAGTAGCATCTAAGTATTGGCCGATCTTTAGAATTTACGGGTTGTCCTGAGTGTTAATGTTGATTTTGATGGTCGATTCATTCAACATGGTTTGCGTCTTAGAGGGTAACAACTGATGAATATAAGAGTATTTTGCACCAAGGTAGGTGAGGATGGACTCATCGTCCTGACATTGAATGACGTTAATAGAATTCGTATCGTCATCGATCATGTCAATATACCGGAATGGGAGAGAAGAGAGAGCCTCACCATCACATTGATAGGTCAACGGTTCTAGGGAAATGGTGTTTACGAAAAAAAAATTATGAGGAATAGATTCAGGATCTATGGACTCCATGGGTGAAGATGGTAATGTGCGTGAATGAAAGGGGGAAGATTTCCCATCCTGGATAAAGTTGACGCAAAACTTCTTGGAGGGTGGAGTGTGAAAACCAATTCCACTACGGTCATTTTATTTATGAGATGTAAAGGAAATGATAGTATGGTGACCTTGTTCATAAAATCCGAAGCCAAATCCTTTCCACATGCACTGGTGGAGGAAAGTGTGAGTGAAGCGGTGGTTAGTGAGGGAGTGTAGGTCAGACAAAAATGGCTGGGCTTAGGATGGAGGTTCAGGTTTATAGGTGGCAATATCAAGTCCCCCATACATTAGGTTGGTGCGAAGGTGGGGAGAGACATAAGGAAAAACATCACTGATGTGGATTTCGTTGCTAAAGTGTTGACACAGATTCCCATACTCTTATGGGGTAAGGAAGGTGTCGATATTGTATAGGCGGTATTCCCCTAGAGTGAGGCATCGAAAAACACCTTCTAAGGGATCAATAGTCAGTATGTGGGTAGCACAGATAGATTTCTCGCTAGATAATGGGGAAACAAGTGCATCAGTGGTAGAGGCTACAGCTGCAGTGGGGATAGAAAGGTTAGATGCAGCAGAGGTAGTGGTAGTTTTGGTGGATGGGCTCGTGGGTGAAGGTGAAGTGGTGACATTGGTAGATTCCTTGACCAGTACAAGCACATCATTGGGCTGATATAGTATGTTACAAGTCTTGAAAGGTGATGGGTCAGGAGGGATGGTGTAATTATGTCCCTCATGTTCAAATTTGAGGCATTGATGTAAAGTCGAAGGGACACAACCTATAGCATGGATCCAAGGTTGGCTGAGCAAAAAATTATACTAGAACTCCCCTTGTAGGACATAGAAAATTTCTGGGATAGTGCGGGGACCCACGCGGACATGGAGAACAATTGTACCCAAGGTAGAGGTCATGGCATCATTGAAGGAGAAATGCATAATTGGGTTACCATGCATGCAATTGGTAGGTATCCACATTTGGTCATATGCATGGGAGGAGATGATGTTAATGCTAGCACCACCATCGATCATAATGTGTTGTATGCATATATTATTGATAAAGAAAAAGATGAAAAGAGTGAGGTCGGGGTCATCGAATTGGAAGGGAGCGATCTCTTCATCTAAAAAGATTGAGGGTGGCCACTTGGTGAGTAGGTAGAGGCATAGAGGAAGGTGATGATATAGTGAGAGAGGCTACGTGGTGAGGGGTAATAATGGAGGCTACAGGTGTGGGGTCATTTGGCAAGACTTCAATAATAAAGAACCTCCATAAGAGCTTGACGATGTGAATCTGAGGTTTGGATGAGGTAATATAAAGACATTTTGAGGGGGGATTGGTGTAGTTGTTTTAGCATTGTGTGATGTGTAACCCCATCGGAAATAGGATATGCACGACCTCGAATGGTGACTTTGGGTATGGGTGGAGCTGGTATGTTGGGTATGGAGTTGGTTGATAGGCCAGTTGCTTTTTCCTTACCCTTGTCTTTCTGAGCATGGGTGGTAATGTTGATCATGTTAATATGAGGGGAGGTGGATGAAGAGGGTGTGCCATGGAAGGTATAGAGGCATGAGGGACAAAACCCTAGTTGGGGATACGATCCTCGTGAAATGAGTAAGGCGCATTGGCATTTTGGTGGTGGTTTGGCCAACTCTCTTATACGAACCATGTTGATCTCGAATCTTAGGGGTGGATAAAAGAGTTGTATGGGTGGATATTTTGGTTGCTAAGTAGGTAATAGGAAAAGGTCTATGGAAATTGGTGAAGGTGAAATGGGGTCCTCATCAAGAATATCGTCATCATCAAAATTTTCTTTGGGAGGACAAAATTGGACAATGGAACTTTTTAAGTCCTTATAATTCTCTACATTGTGTCTGGGCACACAATGGTAGGCGTAAATTTTGGTTTCGTCAAACCCTTTTGGTTTGGGTTTGAGTGGGTCATAAGGTCTAAGAGGTGGTAATGTGATGACAGAAGTTTCGAGGAGATTGGTTAATAGTTTGGCGTAGGATCCTGCTAGTGGATCACAATGGGAGGTGAATGTGGGTTTGGGTATAAGTGTGGTTGATTGTGGAGGAAAAGGCTTTACAAGAGGGGGATTACGTTGGTCTACTAGTTTTGTGTGTGGTGTGGTCTTAGGTGATGGTCACATCTTCTTGGGTATGGGCATGGTAGAAGAGCTAGCGATGGAAGGTTTGGTTGGTTTAACTACCTTATTGGAGGGTATTGCATTTTTAGCTTTAGGTTACGTATTTTTGGGTAATGATGACATGGGTGTATGAGATGTGGAGGAAAAAGTTGATGGTGGAAGAGGATGGGTTACCCGCGGGGGTAACTAAGATGTTGTGGAGGTGTGTGGTGTAGTTTGGGAAGGAGTCGTGAGTGGAGTTATGGGTGGTAAGAGGGTTACGGGGGTGAGGGTAGAAGTTGTGTGGGTCACTTGGGTATATTAGAGGTCTATGATGGGGAAATGGGTTGCTGCATTCTTGGTTTACCAGTGGATGGGGGTTTTTCAGCCAGGGTTAAGGGGTGAGGTCCTAGGATGGATGGAAGGGGTGAAGGTGATAAGGGCATGGTAGGCGAGGTTGGTGTATGAGATCTAGGAGATTGGATATTCTTTTTAGGGGCCGGGGTAAGTTTAGCGTTAGTTTTGGAAGATGTGGCTAAATCTAATTTAATGGGTGGGTGAGTAAGGCTAGTTGTTGGTATGACCCCCAAGATAGTGATTGGTCTAGGTAAGGGAGACGATATAGGTGAGGGTAGGTGTTTGGGTGTATATGTATGTTGTGTTATGGCTAGAGGTGTGAGTTGGGCCATGGGTGATGACGTGGAAGGTGTTGCAATAGTCATGATTGTGTTTGGTTTGGTCGCTTGAAACACTTTTGGATAGATAGTGAAGGTGTCAATGAGTGACAATTGTATTTGTGTTGAAACAGGAAGTAGAATATGTCCCTAAAGTAAGGCTCTATCGACAAAGTCTAGGTGATTGGCAAAGCATGAAAATGGTGTTGTTGTAAACGGGGCTGACGTGGATCGAGTTGCAATTCCCCTAAAATGTGTTTGAGACATAGAGAAATTGCTAGCCTAAGATTCTGTGGGTAAGAGAGATGAAATCAGATCGACGGGATCCTGAAGGTCCGATGGTGAATGGTCATCCAAAGGAAATGGTATTTCTACAGGATCCTATATAGGTAGAGGAGAGGATGGGCCAGATAAGGTGAAATCTCCTTTTGATCATGTAGGTGGTAGACATGCATCTCCTATGAGTAGGAGAGGTGCCACTAACAATTACTTAGAAATTTGAGGGGTCAAAGGTGGCATGCTAATTGTAGGCTCTTCCATGAGTGATGGAGAAAATGAAAGGGGTTCCCCTGTGGGTGGAGAAGTAGATGAAATTGGCTCTTATATAGGTAGTGGATCTCAGGCTAATATTTCATCTATGGAAGGAACATGAGGCAATTGGGAAGCAACTGGTATGTCATCAAAAATAACATGGACTTCGTGGACATTGTTATCATTGTTTGAAGTGTCACTAGCTTGGTTAGAAGATGGGGCATGATTAGGGAATGGCTTCTTGAAGATGTGTAGGTTTTGGTTAGTGGGTGTATTCGGGCTATCCAAGACTAGATCTCTGTTGTCTAATATATATTGGATGATATTCTTAAAAGTTATGTAGTTATTGTCGTTATGACCTTTGATGCGATGATAGTTGAAAAATTCATGTTCCTTGTACCATGCAGGCATGGGTTGCTTAGGATCAAAACCAATATGTGGTTTTATAGGTGGAAGGGTAATGGCACTAGCCTTAACAAGATTTTCTAAAAGAGAAGAGTAAGATTCTCCTATCGAATCATACTTTTGTTGTTCTTGTCTGAACTGGAAATCTTGGATAGGATAGAAATTAGAAGGAGGTTTGGCTGGGTTTGATTGATGAGAGGGACCAACCTTGAGAACTACGGCATTGGAAAATCCTTTGGGCTTTAAATAGTTATTTTGGGGTTTTGAAGACAAAGAAGTATCATTTGATTTGAATGTGATGTTCTTGTTATGAAGTTGAATTTTCTTCTCTTTGATAGCACAAATTTCCAATTTCCTTGTCATGGTAAATGCCTCATCAAAAGTCTGAAAGGTCTGCACCTGCAGGGTTGGTGAGATGTTTCTTATGCAAACCTGAGTAAATAACTCTATGAGTTCAGTTTGAGGTAATTTAAATGTGAGTTGGTTAATTAGGCTGAGCTAGCAAGTGACAAAGTCAGCGATACACTCATCATGTACTATCATATGGAATAAAGATTAGTCATGGTAACCTTCTTAGCAATGTTGATGGAGAAGTGATCTAGGAAGGCTTAGGATACCTGATTAAATGAGTAGATGGAGTGTTTTGCTAGCCCATTATACCAGTCTAATACAGGTCCTATCAGGGACATTGGGAAGGTCCGTAGGAGTAAAGCGTCATCATGGGCCATCAGGTAACACCCATGTTTGAAAGACCACAAATGATGTTGCAGATCTTATTTACTATTGAAACTGTTGAATTTTGGCATTTCCCAATGTATAGGATATGGGAAAATAGGGATGGATAGATGAATGGGATCGTTACAGATTTCATCATAAGTGAGAGAATTACGTGAGCCAGAAATTGATGCTTCCAGTGTCTGTATCCTTTCCATCATCAATTTGATAAGGTCGTTGGTAGGTTGTGGTGGAGGGACCCCTCCTATGGCATAAGGGGGTTGGTATTGAACCTGTGATGTGGGATGCACTCCATTGTATATAGTGATGTTGAATAGGGATGTTGAGAATAAAGGACCGACATAGTGGGCATGTATCCAGTATGAGTGATAGATGAGATAGGGGGTTGTTGATAGTATGTGTATGTAGGTGGGATGTTCGTAGTGACTCTAGTATAAATTGGGGGCAGTGTTTGTGGGATGGAGAGGACAAGATTCTAGAATGGAGTAGGGGTCAAAGACACCATGGGTGGTTGTGTTGGAATGGGTATTTCTGAGGCAATGGGTGTGAATGAGGTTATGGTCTAGGTGATCGCTGACGGGAAAAGAGATATTATGGGTGCAACTGATACTGCAGACAAAACGGTCATAGCGGGTATGGGTCCTAGTTGTGAAACCACTGGGGGTGAAGTAGGTGAAGATAATGTTGCATTATTAGGGGCTAATGCAGAAGTGGGAATAAGGACAGGAGAGATGGATACAGGCATGCCATATATCAACTGACCTGAGGAGTCCTGAGTGGAAGAGTGGGAAAGGTAGAACTATAAGGCCGTGGGATTCTAATTAAGGAGTCGTGAAAATTCCTCGCCACCTGTAGATATGGTGGTAGGTAAATTTGGGTCCATGGCTAACAAGACCGAGGGTAGTGAAGGACTAGGCGGGAGTGTTTGATAACTCGTGTAAAATATAAGAGTTTCGGCTTGATTATGAGTCAACACCATGTGAATGGGTATATATCAAGTGATTTTGTATCCTGAAGATGACACAAGGGTAGTAAGAATGAATAAAATAGGTTTCTATACATAGATTTGGGTAATGTGTAAATTGATGTTCAATACAGGGTAACTGACGCCGGTTAAGGATGATCGATGTCGGTTAAGGGGTAACCGAGGTCAGTTACTGTGAGACATGAACAGTTTTACCAAATGAAGAAAATATTGTTGATGATTAGATGAAAAATTTATGTGATGACTTTTGACCAAAGCAAAGAGAGCATAGAGACTCATAGGAACTCTGACAGTAAATAAAATGGGATAAGGGTTCTTTAGGCAATTTAACCCAAAAGAATAAAAAACTGATGCCGGTCAGAAGTAATCGATGAAGGTTACTATAAAATATGGAAAATGTAGAAGAATGGATTGTTGTGAATTTCAGTGAGATAAATAATCAACCCAAAGGTTTGGAGATGATGCAATGAAGTCCTGACACACTCAAAAGAAGTTAGAATACACTAACTTTGATTGTAGAGTGTCTAAGGCAACAAAATGGAAAAATGGAGAAGCGTATCCTCACACCTCAAAATGCACGTCAATCAAACACTAAAAACATGTACCTAAGTGGTTTTTAATGTGTTGAGCTTATGCTATTGAGAATACTAGCTCATGAATTTTAAAATAGATTTTTTGGTGAGGAAGGCTTCCTACGAAGAAGGACATCTAAAAGGAGAGGTTTCAAGTATGTTATGGTGGGGGCAGGCCATCCTCTAAGATAATGACTTGACATAGGTAATGAGTTGGGGAGTACCTACCAATATGATCATGTGATCATGGATAGATGTTCCCAGGTAATATGTTGTTTAAGAAATATGTGTATATTTCAATTTTGTGCAAGTTTGGTAAGACACACACACACAGAATGTGATTTCTACAATTCTTTGTGTCAACCATCAGCTAGGCATGACTTCCAGCATATATGTTGCCCTCATTTTAATATGAGTTAAATGCAACAACTCAGAATGTAATTCAACCAATCTTAAGCCCAAATCGAAAAGGTTACGTTCGATGAAGCAAATGATGAATAGGAGAGGGAATGCTCTTTTACTAAATGCAAAAAGGAAGAAAGAAGAGTGATTCCTTTTTAAATTCACTAATAGAAATGTTTCTTTTAGATTAATTAGAAAGAAGAGAAGATTACCAGAAAAAAATATTAATGTGTAAGCCTTTTAAAGGGAAACAAACATACAACTTTTTCCTAGGAATGAAGAAAATGCAATAGAACCCCTAATGGGTCCCACCAGGCATGCCAAAATGTTTCAACATTTTCTTTACTTTATTGAGACGAAACATATAAGGGTAAGGGCTAAGGAGGAATACCTATTTATGTTGGTCGGTTGATGGTTGTTGCATGCATTCTAACTTCTTGATCCCATTTTTATTGTGAGAGCTTCCTTTTGGCTGGGAGGAATTACCTGAAATAGAAAACAAGACCACAAAAGAATAGTTAAATAATATAAGACAGTGGACTGCCTAGCATGTGCTAGATCTGGGAAGTGTGATACTCCCTAGATGACTGTCAATCCACTATTTAAAATAAATTAATGCAAGAAATCAGTGAATTCCTACTGTAGTTGATATGATTTAGGTATCTCATTCAATCACAATAAGAAAATCTAACATAACAGGCTAGGATATAGTTAGAGCTAAAGGGTTGGTAGGTGTCAGGGTACTGGAACTAGTTAGGGTCGGGCTCTAGGCTATTTAGGTTATTAGGTAAAAGGTTGTTTGGTTTTTTTGTTGGCACATGGTATGAAACACAGAGACCGATGTCAGTTAGGAATAACCGACAACGTTTTACAGGAGACCGATGATAGTTATGGGTAACCGGAGTTGGTACAGTATGGTGATAGTAGCCCAATGAAAACCTTATTATATAGTCTGGGTGGGGTTTAGATGAGACTAAGGAAGGAGATGGCAAGGTATGTGGGAATGGTGAGAACACTCAGATAGGTGGAAGGGTCTAGATAGGTGATCTGATAAACAGGTGGGTGAGGTTTTTGAGTTTGTCAAGAAGAAGGCTATGGAGGCATGGGGATGTTCATAGAAGAATGATAATAGAAATGGTAACAACTTTATGAGAAAAATAAGAATAGAAATGATTAATGATAAAAAACACTTACGAATGTTGTAGGTCCAATGGTTGGGTGGTGGTGATGATCGGTTGGTGGAATGGAGTTTGGTACAATAGTGATGCTTCCTGGAATGTTACCGTGAGTGCCAATGCTTCTAAATCTATCCTGATGTTGGCTATAGATTTCAAGGTGTGTGAAAAGACTCTGGTTCTACTTGCATGTAGCTCTCTTTTCATCCTCTTGCTCTCAGAATATGCCAACCTCTCAAAAAATAGTGCTAACCCCTCAAACAAGGTTGCTAAGGTGAATAAATGGTAACTGATGACAATTTTGTCTTGATCGACATCAGTTTAGGTCTGACTGGCATCGGTTAAGGCAGGATTCTCTTGGTTTACTAAAATGGGAAGATCTTTCAAATTTCCTGGGCCAAGTTGGGTTTGTTGTTGTGGATCAGAATAGAAGCTTCCCTTCTAATGGGCAGGAATGTGGTTAGATATATTTTAGGGATTGATTTTAGGGTTAGACCAAATCTTATCTCATTAAGGCAAGTAAGACTTAGTTATTGTTAGTTATGGAAACATGCCAAGAATAAGTCTAGGGTGAGGTGGAAATTAGGTCAATTAAGGTAATAAAATAATGGATATTGTGAGGATGGGTATTTAATTTAACTAAAATAATTAAATTGATTATTAATGTGGGGTGAAAGGGGGCCATGGTTAGGTGCCCATATTTAAGCTAGATATCCGATCAAGGGTTAAGGGGAGTTTAACCAACCTTAGGTGTTTAGATTTTCCCCTTTTGTCACATAGCTTGTATTGGTAATCGATGTTGACAAAAATAAGAAGTGTGTGCCCCATGTGTGGGTGAAGGTGATTGAGGTTTACACATTCTGAGAGTAAGAGGAAGAAAAGAGAGTTGCATGCAAGTAGAACCAAAGCCTTTTCACATACCTAGACATCCATAGCTAGCACCAGGATAGATCTCGAAGCATTGGCACTCACAGTAACATTCCCGGAAGCATCACTATTACACCAAGCTCCATTCCACCAACTGATCATCACCACCACCAAACCATTAGACCTGCAACATTGGTAAGTTTTTTTATCATTGATCATTTCCATTCTTATTATACTCATAAATTTGTTACCATTTTTGTTATCGTTCTTCTATTAACATACCTCATAGCCTTCTTCCTGAAAAACTCAAAAACCTCACCCACCCATTTATCAAATCACCTATCCAGGCCCTTCCACCTCTCTAAGTTTTCTCAACAATCCCACAAACCTTGCCATCTCCTTCCTTAGCCTCATCTAAACCACACCCAAACTCTACAATAAGGTTTTCATTGAACTACTGTCACCCTACTGTATCGATGTTGGTTACCCATAACCGTCATTGGTCTCCCTTAAACCATTATCGCTTATACCCAACTGACATTGGTCTTTGTGTTTCATACCCTGTGCTAATAACAAAACCAAACAACCTTTTACCAAATAACCTAAACAACCCAAAGCCTGACCCTGACCAGTTCCAGTGCCTTGAAACCTACCAACCCTTCAGATCTAACTATAGCCTAGCCTATAATGTTAGATTTTCTTATTGTGATTGAATGAGATACCTAAATCATATCAAATACAGTAGGAATTTTCTTATTTCTCACATTAATTTTTTTAAAACATTAGATTGACAGCCATCTAGGGAGTATCACACTTCCCGGATCTAGCACACGCTAGGCAGTCCACTATCTTATATTATTTAACTATTATTTTGTGGTCTTGTTTTCTATTTCAGGTACTTCCTCCTAGCCAAAAGGAATCTCTCACAATCAGCATTGGATTGACAAGTCAGAACACGTGCAACAACCATCAACCGACCAGCATAAATAGGTATTCCTCCTCAGCCCTTACCTGTATCTATTTCATCTTAATAAAGTAAAGAAAATGGTGAAACAACTTGAGCAATTGTGGAAAATGAAATAACTAATAATAAGATGTAATATGATAAAAAAACTGACAAGGCAATAATATTTCCAAATCAACTCAATCTTCCATATGCTCCACAGGATAAACTGATGCAAATGATGTACATATAAGAGGTGAATGTGTAACCTCCTCCTATATCAATGGTAAATAACTCTCACTAACTGATACTAGAAGTAGAGTTGACTCTGCACAGCTAGTAAACTAACTCAACACAACTGGCAAGCTAACTTAACATAACTGGTACACCTAAGAAAGCATATCCCATGAGTGTAGGGAAACCCTAAGTGAGGTGTAATATCCTTAATAGGATAATACAAATAAAGCAAGTAAAATAAATCCTACACTAACACCCCTCATAAGCATAACTTAGGTGGACAGTGAAAAAGGAAATTGGGTCATGACAACAAGGCCTAATGAGGTACCCATGTATAATGAAAATATCTCATAAAGTGGAGAAAAGGAGAAAACCTAGTGGGAAAAATTCCCCCCGAAAAGAGAGACAAGAAACTCACTCAAGAAAATTGGTGAAGAAAAAGTAGTGCGTCCTGGTAACTTAGCCTAATGAGGTACCTGTGTATAATGATCATCCCTTAGAATAGAGAGAGAAATAAGTGAGGACAATAAGGTCCCCTAAGAATAGTGTCAATGATGTGGTCCTCTGTGTAAAGAATAAAGAGAATCCACCTACATTGAATAATGTTCCTTCACTTGGGAAGGAAAAAAAAGGAGTAGTGAAAGTTGGACCACTCCATAAACGAAGAATAATCCTAAAATACTTATATCTATACTTCTAGTATGTAACTAAAAGGTGGCATAGGTCTGGAAAACATGTGCACAAAAGATAATGGTAATGTCACTACAGTATACATGTCAGAGAGAGAAGATGGTGGTTGGATAATAGACCTCACAAAGAGATCCACAAGAAAAGGTGGATCATGAAACATCTATGAAATAGTGGAAGTGAAAAAATTCCCAAGGCGGGAACTCCCAATAAGAGAGACAAATGGGTCCTCCAGAATGTGTGATGGCTCAATCAGAGCATATTCCTGTAATGAAACACAAGTAGAATCTACAAATAGACAACTCAGGTCGGGAAGATACTCACCCCAATGGATTTTCTCAATGAAATAAATGTCTGACAAGAATGTATTAGCATCACAACATGAAGTAGGAGGAGAATATTGTTGTGAAGATCTAACTGGAAGTCTAAGATGAAGCAACACTGCACTCAAAGGTAGCAACCACTATAAGTGGAGTGTCGTCAACTGATAAATCAAGATGCAATGCTCACGATAGGTAATGGTCAAATATTTCTTAGAGGAATATTATCCAATAGAAAAATATTGTGGTGAGTGAATGGAAGCATGAACATAAGCGATAATGAGCTCTATGGAGGCAATAATAGGGAGAGTGTGCTCAATAGCAAGATCCTATGGTGAATGGTCAACATGTGACTCAGGAGTAGAAAAATGTGCAGAAGAAAAATAAACAATGAAAGGGATGTGAGAAGGGGTAGAATCTATGGAGGCACTAGAGTGGTCAAGGAAAGCATAGCTCTCAGATGGTGAAACAAGGTCGTCATACAGTTGTCGGATAATGGTCCAGATAGTGAAAGGGCACTCATTGTGCTAAAACAAATGCAATGTATCTCTAAAAATAGTAAGACTAAGAATTCCATAGACCTCGTCGGCATTGTGGTTAAACCACTCATTCTTCTATACATGCTCATCATGCTTAGGAATGAGACCATGGAGGTAGGGGTTGGTAAACGGTGCATAGTGCAATGTTTGATAATGCCTTCCTTTCAAAATAAAAATTTCCCAGAGTCTATCATAACAACAAAATGGTGAAACTCCATGATGCCTTCCTTTCAAAATAAAAATTTCCCAGAGATAAAACAGAATGGTGAAACCCATGATGAAGATAAACCCCCAAAATTATCCCAGATGGCAATTTATAACTTAATGCAAAAAGTACAAGTCCCCATAGAGTTTTGCAAGAACCCCCCATAATGTGGCACTTTATAAATTAGTGCATTTAAAAAAAAAATTAATCCATCATGTAGATAACAAAAAACTTTCATTTTTGACCAAAACAGTGCTCAAATCCAAGCCATTGATCAAAAGTTATAGCAAATACAATTTCCCGTAAATAATGGCTTATTTAATTAAAATTTTACAAAATAAAATAAAAAATTTGGAAATAGGGGGAAAGGGGGTCGTGTGTATACTCATTAGAACCAGGGTGGAATTTAGAAGAGATTTGTTTAGTTTTTTAGGGGGAATTGGCCTCTTACCAACTCGGACCTCACCCTTCATCTTTGACCGATGAAAATACAAGGACCAAATGACTATTCCAAAGGGCATAAAAAATATTTTTTTAATACAAAGTTAAAATTGGAGTTTAAACAATGCACTTTTTACCTTGGATGTGGGGTCCACTAAGGAAGGAGAATTTGTTGAGAATATTTTAGGATTGCAAAACCTAAAAACATGTTATACTTTGTTATTTGGAGACTATTTTGTGCTGCCAA
Organism: Taxus chinensis; assembly: GCA_019776745.2. Classification (NCBI taxonomy): domain Eukaryota; kingdom Viridiplantae; phylum Streptophyta; class Pinopsida; order Cupressales; family Taxaceae; genus Taxus; species Taxus chinensis. The sequence goes on from CM034148.1 coordinate 701,983,488, forward strand.
GACTGCAATAGAGTACAACAGAGAGCAATGGAGGCCAAATAAGGGCACAACATGGACATTTCACACTTGTAGAGTGACTTCAAGATCATAATGGTGAGTTTGAAAAATGCACATCATGGAAAAATTGTTAGAACTATAATATTAAGTGCGTCATAATATTTAGTTTATAGTTAAATAATATAGAATATTTAATATTCTTATTATTTAAATATAAACTTTATATTAGGAGTTGTTTAATTTAACTAATCAAATAATTAAATTGAGGAGGTGTGCCCCATCACTTAATATGGTTATAACCCTTCAAGTTATTTAAATATGGCTTTAGGTCGTATTCAAAATCACACGAATCATTTGGATTCCTAGTAAATACATGGAGTAGAAGTGAGGGAGGAGTTACTGGACTGGGTTGTAAAACTTTTCTCTATAGTGGATTATTCTTCCATGGTTTTTTACTCATTTACGGGTTTTCCACGTTATATTTGTGTTTTTTGTTCAATGTGTGTATTTCATTTATTTATGTTATATAAGTTGTTATGTTTGTGGTTTTCAAATTTTCATGGGTGGTTTATTAACCCATGGGTAATGGGTAACTGTTATGGGCTATTTTTGGGCCCATGGTTTTTCAGTACCCATTGTTTTGATACCCATGGTTTTTTTCCCATTGTTTTGATACCCACGGTTTTTGCCCATGGTTTTGATACCCACGGTTTTGTATCAAACTACTTAAGAAATTGTCTATTTATATGGTCTTATGCATATGATAGATAGACAAGCAAATGTATTGCAGATGTGCTTTGAATTCGAGTGTGAATTCTGTAGAGTTTGTTGAGCATAGCTCTAAACGGATCTGGGTATTGTATTGAGAGAGTGGAGGCTTGTAATAAAATCTGAGCAAGTGATTCTTGGTGGACGTAGCCCAAATTGGGTGAACCACGTTAAATCTTGTCTCTCTGTGTTGTGTTATTTATTCTACACTTTTATTTGAGATCTATAATATTTTCTACATATTATTTTCTACTGTTGCGATTCTATAAGGGATTATTCCGCATATTTTATCTCTTATTCCCTAACATAAGATACATTTACATTTATGTTATAATGTTAACTTTACATTAATTAATTGGTGAATGTACTTTTCACCCCTTGTCCTGACATGGTACTAGAGTAGGATAAAGTATTGGTTAAATAATTTAATTTATCCTAAATTCATGTCGGTTGGGAAGTTGGTTGGTTATTTGGTTGGGAACCTATTCAACCCCCCCTTCCCTCTTAAATGTTTTTTGGAGACATGTGTGTGATAATGTTTGTTGATTGATGTGTGTGGGGCTCCAAATTTTTACCTTGAATGAAAATCACATACTAGAAAAGGTAAGGATTTATTGCTATATGAAATAATTTCCATGTTTTTTATAGTTTCAAATTTTTAGGTTAAATATTTGGAAGGTAAATTCAAGTATGAAAGTTAAAAGAGGATACAAGTTTCATAAAAATAGGGATTATAAATTATTTCATTCGACGGGTGAAATTGATTGTCCCATATGTAAAATTTGATGTTACTTGTATTCACATGTGGAATCATGCCCCTAGTAAAAAATTTGTTACTATTTTTACCTTATTGTGTTTTTTCAAAATAATATGTCACATGCACCATAGGCCAAAAGTGAGTCACCTCCAATATGAACCAAATGATATACTTAAAGAACCAAGAGAAAACCTGAGTCTATGATGAAACCTGTAATCCAGTAAACCAAGGCACCACACAAGTTTCTCAAAAACCCCTTAAAAATTGGAATATTTTGGTAACCCCCTAAAATTTTTGGCAACCCTCAACTTGTCAATAAAAAAACACGAAAAAAACACAACCATAAAGAACCAAGACGGAGTCAAATCTATTTGCACATGAATTGTTATTTTCATAAATGAAGTATTCAAAAATTACAAATAACTCAGTAATAGCAAACGTTTCACCATAATCGCTCGGATACCATATCAGAGTTTTTGGGAGGATCTTTGATGAAAAAACATGCACGAATAATTACAGAAATCAAAATAACTAACAATAATATGCAATATTATCAAGAACTCACAAGGAAATAATAGCTCCAAATCAACTCAATGCTCCATATTCTCTATAGGATAGACTGATGTAAATGATATATATATATATAAGAGGTGAATGTGTAACCTCCTCCTAGATCTAGAGGTGAATGGTAAATAACTCTCACTAACTGATACTAGAAGTAGAGTTGACTATACACAACTAGCAAGCTAACTCAACACAGCTGGTACACTAACTTAACATAATCATTACACCTAAGAAAGCATATCCCATGAGGGTATGGAAACCCTAAGTAAGGTGGAATATCCTGAGTAGGATAATACAAATAAAGCAAGGAAAATAAATCCTACACTAACAATCCAGAGTCAAGAAATATAAAGCAATGAAGATCATACTGGGTTGTAGGGTGTAGAATGGAAAATAGAAAATAAGAAACACAAAAAAAGGCCAAAGATAACTATAAATTGTTAGTTTTCTTGCTTATGAATCATATGAATAGTGTTATGTGATTAGGACCTAGAAATGTACCCAAGTGCATGATTTTGTGTCTACATTTTCCCCCACTTTATGTTGTTGAGTGAATAATCAATAACATAAAGTAGATAAGAGATGTGTACCTAATAACCATGTAGATCGATGGAAAAAGTGTGCTGAAGAGAAAAAGAAAATAGTGGAGTGATAAAAAATGAAGCATGGAAGCTAAAGAAGAGGAAGTGACCCTAAGGTTGAAGCGTGCATGTCATACCATGTTATACCTATTGTTGTTTTCTCTTGTGCTTGCTGATGTGGGGTTGTTTATTGTTGTGTATTAATGAAGGACATGTAAAAGAAGAGTGAAAGAGTAGTCAAAGTCATGTGTTATGAAAAGTTTGAAAAAGAATGTAAAAGTATGTAAAAATGTGAGAAAAAAAAGTAGTAAATAGGAATGTGTGCATCTGATCCATGACAAGTGAAAAGGATAGAAAGTGTCCATAATTTTTGTAGAAGAGTGATTTTTTTGGGTGATCTCACACCAAGGATGATTTTTTCGAGTGATCTCATGCCAAGTCCAAGTTTTTTGGGTGATCTCACACCATAGAAAAAGAGTGTTGGGGAGAAAAGTCTAGTGTTATTCTCCATCCCTGACTACTTCCCAAACTTATACACCACTGTAGATGGTGTGATCCTTCTTTGTTCTATGTTCGATCCAGTTTGATCTAAGTAAAAAAAGAACATAGAATGCATTCTGCTTGCTGGAGGACTATGCATGTACTATGAAAACCGCTATGTGAATTGTTGATAATTATGCAAGACAAAGAAATTAAGTGTAACTTCTTCTAGTCATAAGTGCCTAGGAAAGGTCAGGAGTTCCCAGGTGATAATATGTGTACTTGGGCACAAGTGTCTATGTTGAATTGATGACCCAAGTTAGAATTTTGGCCGCTTTGTGACTATAACTCTATTTTGTTCCTATACTATACATGTTTGTACTGAAGCTCCAATTTGGTGTATGGGGTGACTGATTCACCCAATGTGTGCCCCCTTACTTATGGTGCATGCAATTTTTCTAGGAGGATGCATCATAAAGGAGAGGACTGAATACGTATTTGAAACTAATACCCTACAGGGGAGGGAATGTGCATGGTAGAAACCAAGGCACATCCAAACAAAGTGGATAGAAACATGTGTGTTAGTAGAAAAAGTGACAAGTGTACTATAGAATAAATTGTAAACAAGCAATAATGTAAGAAAAGTAGACCAAAAAAAGTGGGTTTCAAACATGGGACATTGATCACAATGTTGCAATACAATCAGGGCCGAAGTGGCCAAAAGCATATAGTGTGTAAACAAGACATAGGGTACATCCCACAAATAATGGTATAGAATAGAAGACAAGAGAATGCAAAGTGTAACAAACAACCATGGTGGAAAATAGTTCCTACAAGGTAAATAATACACATGAAGCACCCATTATCATGTTAGAAAGATTAAAAAAATGTGTCAAAGTGTGTATGTTCCAATATAAAGTAGTGTGCTAATAAGTATAGGAAGTAGTATAAAACAAAACAATAACACCTCCAGTGTGTAAGAAAGTAAATGCCCCCATGAGCCTCGATGGGACTGGTAAGAGGTACATTGCCAAACATCTATGTTGCATGTAAAGATTTTTGTAAAATCTGAATTCACAACTAAAGAACAAGTGAACGTGCATGTGTATTAGAAAATATAATGACATACAAAGTATCTATCTAGCATGGTGTATTCTTGTTTTATATACTTAATTGCCTAGGCGTGTTGGCACTTCATTCAAATAGATTCTGACACTCACTTGAAGCATGTAAATCCTACTAGGTCCCTCCTTTGTGTTGTCTTGTAAAGATGTTAGCATGCATGTTCATAATAATCATTATCAAAACATATGTTCTAGCACAAACATCAAATCCATGAGCTCAAATAAGACACACACATAATAAGGAAACATAATAGTTCAAACCATTATTAAGATCTGATTCACCATGAAAATACCATGATCAAAAACATCAATTACCATAATCCATCCACAATTATCCATTGCATTAATTCATCGAGTAAGAGAAGTTGATTACATAACAATTTTAGTTTCTAAACAGCCATGTGCGCACAACAATAGAGCAACATGACAGTACAATATATAAGTTCTAATACATGGTCCATAGTCACCAAAACTATATAGATCAACAAACATATATATGGGTGGGGACTTTCCCTTCACCATCCATGTATCTCAAAATAGAGTGCTTTCTTAAAATAGGCATGCACCAACAGTTGCATGCTTTTATAAGAAGGATAATAATAGATTAATATATAAATAAACTCTTCTTTAATCCTATTATTATCACGGTCCATGCATGACCTTTGATCTTCACTTTGGTCCCAAAATAGCTCTTGTTTTTCCATGAAGTCTTCTTGCTTATCTTTTCTTGGGCCATACTCCAACCGTTTTTCCTATTTTTAGCCCGTGCCAGGCAGAATCTACTAAGTCCAAAACTGATTTTCTTGATCACACGCCACTTTAACCTACTCTTGTGCATGCTTTTGTGCCCTGCTCATATGCCCTCCCAATACTTAGGTGATTTTATTAACCCAAAATTACCCCAAAATAATTTCATTTCCACCCTCAATAATGGGGTTGTACAACTTATCTCTCCAAAGAATAAATAATAAATAATAAATAATGAATAAGAAAGAAAGAATGAATGAAGAAAGACATGAATAGAAGAATAACCAGTATGCTCACTCAGCTGGTAGCAGAATTTTAGGGTAATCCTTATTGATATTAGCCTCTAAATCATTCCATTCACCTAGACCCTTCTTTTCCTTCTCAAGAACATCACCAAGAACCTTTTCGATCTCCTCGAGGGCCATGTCTTCACCATTGTGCTTCAGTTCCCTTATCACTCCAGCCAACCCTGAAATCATGCCCTCCATGAAATCCATATTCCATATGAATAACTTCCATAGCTCTTTTATTCTTTCTTCATGGTGGTCCCTAAAACATTTAAGCCCATCACACTTCTTTCTACTATAGCTAATTTCTCCTCCTTACCCTGGTGTTTTTTCCTTCTTCGCTACAAGGACTTCATTATCTTCCTGTAGTGTCCTTGTATTGAGGATTTGTTTAGGATCCTCACAATTTCCTAACACCCATCTTGCCTTCTTTAATTCATCCTTCAAAGTGTGAAGTATGGCATCATACTCTAAAATCCAACACACAATAAACTTCTTGGCTACAGCATATTTTTGAGTCTCCTCTCGCTAAGATGGCCTTGCCTTGATCAAAAGGTGGATGTAATCCTGTAGAAAGTGCAATGTTGATGGATATGTATTATTTTTCTGGGCATCAAATTTTGGATGCGCCTCTAGAATCTCACCTCCAATATTTGTAGCAAAGCCTAGAATCTGTTGTTTTCATTCCTTATCCTTCTTTTGTGCCTCAGTTAACTACTCAATCTGTTCCTTCATATTTTCATTGTCTTCGATCAATGTCCTAAGTATTACTGCTTTATCTAGGTTATTATGCACTACTTCTTCTGTCATCTTAGTCAAGGCATTACTTGCCTACTCATCAGTGAATTCTATTTGTTTTATTATCATGTGTGTTGTTTGGGATCCCTTCTTCATCTTCCTCTGGATGCATGCTTCTTCCTTAACATAAAACTCAGGTTCATCCATGTAATGATATTTTCTCACTCAACAACCTTAGAAGTGTTAGCACATCACTCAAAAATATTTGAGTGCTCACCCGAAGCGTGCAAAGGTACAGGTATCTCTTTGTTACTGTCTTACCAGGGTATTAACATACATATTCATAATAACCACATCTCAAAGTGTATATCCCATTCTAACAATCAGATCCATGAACTCAATTTGGAAACACATAATAAGTAAACATACAGATCACACAAGGATTAATACCAGATTCACTATATAATAACCATGATAAGAATCATCAATAATCAATATCCAACCATAATGATCCATTGTCTCAAATCATGACAAACCAGTAGCTAAATACATACATAACATTGTCATAAGTCATGTGCACTCATAAATCAACAACATAACTTTCTTACATACATTCATACATTCACCACCTAGAACTATGTAAATCAATACATATATATAGGGGTGGGTACTTTCCCTTCACCGTCCATTCACTCTCAAAATAGGTTGCATGCTCAAAATAACAATGTGTTGCTACAAGGATAACTAAGGAAGCATGCAAGCTCCGCCTAATAATAGATCATCTATAGTTAACTCTAGATCTAATCCTATTATTATCTTCTATGCTTCAGCTCGAACTATAAGTTCCTTCCTCCAAAAATAGACTCTTCTTTATTACAAAATTCCCTTGTGTTTCGCATACTCCATGTCTATATTTAGCCCAACACCCAAAAAGTGACTAAGTCATTTGTCTTCCTACAATGATCCGTACATGCCCTTCATTCCATCTCCCGCACATAAACTCTATCATCTAGTGTGCTCATCTTGTTCACTCTTACACATGTTTCCTTTATAGCCCTTCCCGTTCTGGAACCCAACATTACTCCACACTATGTATGTTGTCCATCCATGGAAAAACTATGCTTGATCGCGCAAATAATGATAAAGAATTTTTCGATATTTAAAGAATGAAATAATTTCTGCATAGCTTGCACCAAATAATGAAAGAATATAAGTTTTACTGGGAAAAAAGGAGGGGGAATCCCCTATTCACCAATGCTTCCAATGTTTTTTACCCCTCTAATTCCTTACTTGTTTGAGTAAATTCATCACCCACAATGACAGGAACCTAGGTAACACTCAAGTCCTCACCCCTTCCTTGCCTTCATCATTTCGACTAGAGTCTCTAGTTGTTTCCCTCCATCAACTAACACATCCATCCTACATGTAACCTGGGGGTAGAGTGTTTTTAACTTATTCTTAATTGAGGCTCTTAATAAATTAGTTGCTTCCCTCTTTTTCTCAACCTCATCCAATATTCTTTCCCGTTCCTCCCTATTTCCTTTGTTCTTAACCTAGAATTCTTTTAGATCTACTTCATCCTTTGCAACAAGCAGTCCCACTACATGATCCCGATCTTCACAATTTTCATAAACAACTTCTTCCATATAAGTAGCTACCTTTACTCCTTTAATTAACTTGTTGTATTTTGTTATGGTGGTTTTAATTTGTTCTTTCTCCTCTTGTTTTTGCCACACCAATACTTCTTCTACAGATTCTAATGAAAATTTTGGTTGTTGAGAGGTAATTATGTGTGTTAAATCCTCCAAAATATGAAAAGTAGTTTTATACTTGGTTTCATCATGAGGGGCTTGATCCAGGCATGCTAGTACTATTACGTCAGCTATACATTCTACCTTCTTATATGTCACGTGCATTCACCCTTTTTCTTCCCTCAACTCCTTTTTCAACTGTGCAATAATTTTATCTTTCTATTTCATCTCATTGTCTCTTTCTCTTTGGTGACACGGTGCCACTTTAGTTCTGTAACCTCAAAACTCTTATATGTGCATTTCTCTACCCTTATTTCTCTATAATTCTTGCCATAGACCTTCACCGTAACAATGATACACTTCCCAGCTCAAATTCATTATTTTGTGTGCTAATATTCAAAACCCTAGCTAGAAAATTTGTGATTGCTTTCAAATCCACACCACGTTATTTCAACCTGCAAGATTCTCTCCAATGGAAATCATGCTTCACGCAATCATGTTTTCTTTCACACTTTGGTTAAAGATTCTTTAACTTTGCACTCAATCACTCAAATTTTCCCTAGGTCGCATAAAATAACTCACGAATTTAATGCAAGGTAAAGTAAAAATGATTTTACCCCGATGCTCTATTTATAGGTTTTCAAATTTTACCCACATTAATTACTTATCAGTTACCACCATACACTACATTTAATTCGGTATTTCCACTTTTTCCTACTTTTTCCATAGTTTTCATCGTGCTTCCATCGTGTGTTCATTGCATGTACTAGTTGTAACCTTCAGGAACGCAAACAACTTCTTCAACTGCAAACCTCATTACACGCACTCCATGCGCCGAAGTACATAAACCTTTGCTTCTTATATCAATTATTTCTCTATGTCACTACCTACCTCATGTAACACTGCGTGCTTATTAATCATACGTGGATTTTCATCTAGGCATTTTCCTTATTATCACCATTCCTCTTATGACACCTTAACATTATACTTCAATAACCAACATCATTATCAATGTGTGTGCTCCTTAGTCCTTAGGCCACTGTAAACAACAACTCTCCTATGCACGTTTTTTCTTATAATCCACCCCACACTAAATGTATGCTCGGTCTTTATGCATAAACTTAATAGATAGTAATCAGCAACTGGCGTGCAAGCGTGCTTATTACAATAAGACACTAATTTAAATTGAAAAATCATAACAACGATGAAAGGAAACACATATAAAGAAAATTCATTAAAGGGAAATCTAATCTAAGTGGCAACATTGCCTTATTACAAACACCATGAAGACTTATTTATTGTAGGGCTTCAACCTACTCCCATTGAAGTAACCAGGAAATAAAGTACCATCCAGCACCTATAACTGGCAAATTCTTGATTCCAATATCTTTGTTATAACAAAGGGTCCCAACCAATGAACTTTCAACTTCCCATGGTGGTGCACAAACTTTCAATCATAGAGAAGAACCATATTTCCAATCTTAAATTCCTTATTCTGAATATATCTATCATGTCATGGCTTTTGTCTTGTTTTTTCTTTCTTTTAGCTCCACTGAGCAATAGCACATCGTTCATCCAACTACATCAATTTGTCTATGTTCTCTTCAATATCTTGATCATCATTCAATCTTGATGTACACACAATATGTAAGGATGGCAACATGAATTCCACATGCAATACAACCTCCGCACAAAACACCAACTGAAAGGATGTGGATTTATTCAATCTTTTGTAAGTGGTCCTACATGCCAAAAGTACAACATATACCTTATCATCCCAGTATTTCCTTCTAACATCACATATTTTTTTCAACGTATTTTCCAATATCTTGTTGAAAACCTCGGCATTATTGTTTTCTTATGAATGATAGGGGTTTTTCTTGTGGTGTGCCACCATATACTCAACCAATAATATTCTGATAGTCTCATTAAGAAAATGAGTGCCCCTATCACTTGTCAATCTCAATGGACATCCATACCTACGAATAATGTTTTCCCATAGAAATCTTATTGTTATAGTTTTCATGTAACCCTTTGTAGGAATTGCTTCTACCCACCTTGTTAGATAATCTTTACAAGTTATAATATAGTGTGTGTCAGTCATACGTGTGGGTGGGGAAATAGGACACACAAAGTCAATCGCCCATTTCTCAAAAGGTTCAGCACTTGAAATAAGCCTTAGAGGCATCTCATCTCTAGATCCAATCTTTCCAAGGTGCTAATAATGATCACAATCCTTGACATATTCTTTAATATCCATGTATAAGGTTTCCCACCAAAGGCTAGCCATCATAATCTTGCATGTGGTGGCATCTCCTACATAATGACCTCCTGCAATTCCATTATGGGCTTCTTCCATTATTTCATCATGCTCATTCCCCAATACAAATCGGCACAAAATTTCATCATGGTCTAACTTATATAAACTTCCACAAATCAACTGGTAAGGTGTCATGTGTATTGCAAGTTACATCTTCTCTAATGCCTTCATTCCCTTAGGTGCTTAGCCAGTGCGCAAAAATACTGCAATATCTTCCAACTTGGTGGGCACCTAATTCAATCTAAAAAGTTGTGCATTCGGAATTATTTCCTCCATTCTCTATGTGTCCTCACCAAAATTGATCCTTGATAAATGATCAAGCCCTAAGTTACTTCTTCCTGGTTTCACAACCACTATAAACTGAAACTCCTGAAATAGTAGTATCCACCTGCAAATGTGCCCTTGTCACATGAGCTTGTTGACTAAATACTTAAGTATCATATGATCTATAAAGAAGATAAATGGTGTAGCCAATAAGTATTTTCTGAACTTTTGTTGTGCGTAAATCATGGACAAAGCTTCACGTTCATTATTTGTATAGTTATGTGCAACTGGTGTCAACTTATTGCTTACAAATCAAATAGGGTGGTCTATAATTCCTTCACCTAGTTGTGTAACATGGTTCCAATCACCATCCTAGAAGCATCGACATGAACATGAAATGGTTTTTCCTAAGAAGGAAAGCGAAAAATACGTGTAGTGTTCAACCTTTCCTTCAATGTTTCAAGCACTTATTGTTGCACCTCATCCCAATATAATTTTCCCTTAGCTTTCAAAAGTTCCTTCAGTGGCACAGAAATATTTGCATAACCCTTAATGAATTTCTTGGAATACCCTATATGACCAAGAAATATATGCACTTCACGTTGATTGTTAGGTTCTTCTAATCCTAAGATCACAATGACCTTGGCTAGATCTACCAACAAGAATTCCTTAAAAATAATATGCCCAAGAAAAGTTCCAAAAGGTGTTGCAAAGATACATTTCTTAATATTCAAAGAGATGCTAAATTACCTATTCCACTCAAACATAAGACTCAAATTGTATCAATGGTCCTTAGCCAAACCATACACGGTCCAATCATCGAGATACACCTGTAAACCCTTATGAATAAATTCCTGAAATTCTTGCACAACAATGTGCAAAAATAATGCAGGTGTATTCTTCAGTCCAAAGGGCATAATTGTGTATGTAAAAAGTCCCCACTCAGTGATGAAAGTTGTCTTTTCCTGATCTTCCTTTGCTATGCGCACTTGATGATATCCTGAAAATCCATTAGTAAATGAGTAGATCTCACACTGTACAACTCCTTCCAAGATCTCCTCAGTAACTGGGGTAGGAAAAGGATCCTTATCCATATCCTTATCCTCCCATCCTTTTTAATACTAATGACCATGGGACTCACCCACTTAGATTCCTTAATGGGCTCAATTATTTCAGACTTCAACATCTTATCAATTTCTTCTTTCATCTTAACATGTAGATTAGGATTCATCATGTAAGGTCTCTTCTTAATTGGGCACGTGAATTCTCTAAGTTTAATTCTCATCTCACCAAAATACTAGTGTATGCATTTTAAATCGTGATATCCTCATGGAAATAAGTCCCAAAAGTCACACAGGAGCTCAATAATATAATCCACCTCCTACTCTAACCAGTAATCACTAATAATTACTTCTTTAGGCTCTACATGTGTCCCAATGTTAACCTTATTTATTTACATAGGATCATGTAATGCACGTGCCTTCTCATTTATTATGTCCATCACCACATGCGTACCTTTAGTGTGGTTAACATCCAGGTTATTATCCTCATCATCATCATCATCATCATCATATATTGTGTATACAAGTTTACCCTTTTCCTTTTCTTCCCAGGCGTGGACCATTTCTTCTTCTTCAATCTCTTCAAGGTCAAGGCATGCCTCTAAATCCAACTCAACAAACATATCTAACAGACACACTATCTCCCAGAGTAAGGTGCTTCATAATCTTTAGTGCTTCATTAACTAGTGGTTTATTAAAAAATTAATCAAAAGTATGGATCATACCTAAGGTCATCTCCTATCAATTGACTAGCTCTCATGTCAAATCTGCATGGACATACCACACGTGCACAGCTACTTAGGGTGGTGTAGAACTTATGTACCTAGAGTGATGGTGGTAATGCCTCCTACCCCTTCGTCTAGAGTCTATCACACTTCTGAATGTGATGTGAAGCAAGGGACTTCCCTTGGAATTCACATATCTATGAAGGTGCATTGCTCCGTAGAAACCTAGTAGAAAAGGTGATTCTCACCTCTCGCCATTCCAATAGGTTGTCTCTGTGTGTATTCCACCAATTTTTTGTTGTCCCGCATAGGGTATAAACCAGCATATTTCTTCTTTTAGCCTCATCCTTCCATTGGGATTTTATAGCACACAAAAATACATCATAATTCCCTTCACCAGTGTAACAAGGTACTTGGTTATGACTCAAGTCCCAAACAGTGCATGGACCAATCACATAAGTAACAATATTCTTGATCTCCCACTCAAATACTTCATACATTCCATGCACCCAATTGTCACAAGCAATACTTGTAGTATCACTAACTGAACGAGAATCATCCCACTATATCACTCCTTCCTTAGATGTCTCAACTACCATAGGGTCTCTAATTGTACACGTGTCTATCATGTTCAAGTCTTCTTCACTCAAAGGCTCAGCATATGGGATAGCCTTTGCATCTATGAAAGGTATAATGACGTGTTGTTTTTTTTTTATCAAATCTAATGTATCCCTTGTTGAAGCACAAATCTTCATTATTCGCATAACACTAGAGGCACCTAGGTAATTTTAGGAAACTATCAGCCTCCGCAAGCTCTGATACTTCAAAGTCCCCATTAAACTTGGCTCCTTGAATCAAAATAGTCACATATTTTAATACCCTAATAGGATTAGCCCTAGTTCTGTTTTCCATATACAACACAATCGAAGAAGGCTACAATGGTGGTATGTGCATATGATTCCAAGAATCCAACATGGGTACATTAACTTCTACACTTGTATCTATCATAATTTTTCTTAGAAGCCACCCATTAATGACCTCATTCAATGTAATCTCTTTATCATACTTGTGATTATGGGGAGGCATATTTGTAGGGAGCATCCACCTCTCATGCTCATTACCTATGCATGGTAAATTATCTCTCAACCACTCTCCTAACAAAGGGATTATGTTCTCTTGAAGTAACCTTGTGTAGACTTCCTTTAAATCATCTACATCCTTCTGTGGGATTTCAACCTTCTTTACGTGTTCCATCGCGTGTGCATTTTCCTTCAAACTCTAAATTTCTCCTTGTAGATTCCTAATAATGTCCATAGTCTCTAGGTACACTTCTTTCTGATGTTAAGCATCAATGTACTTTGCATTGATCACTTCTTGCTTTGTTATAGCCAGTTTATACTTCGAAGGTTCATGGGCGCATGCAGCCTCAACACATGTGGTAATTAACACTGGTTACAATTCATAATTAAGTCCAACTTTTGACATCCATTGATCTCTATCCGTGTGTTGTATCTTAATCATAGTTTCTCCCCTTTTCTTGTTTATGGTACTTGCTCATATGCTCATACAAGTTAGGGAATTATTAAAATTTATTTTATTTTCCACACCATGAGTAAACCACGTTTTGAGGGAACTCATGCTGATAATGATCAGGAGATCCACAAGTAACATAAGTTCCTCTAGGAAATCCTCCTCTTCAACCGCTGTGACCTCGGCCTCTATTTCTATTATCCCCATTAATGTGCTCTTCATTTTGTTAGTCTCCTTGTTCTTTATATCCACCTGCTACACTAGTCTAGTGCACACCAGTTTTAATGGGTTCATGAATATGATCAATCACTCTGTAATTAACAATATCATGAGTATGAATTTTAAAAAATTTACAATACATAAATACATTCTTCTAGATCGTGTAATACAAAAGAAGAAATATACTCCCATCATGGTCTAGATGAAAAATCTCACAATCCAATAGCATGGCGCACACCATTTTCGAGGACAACTATATTTGGTATGTCCTTCAACCTCACAATTTGTACACCATATCCCACTGTGCATCTCATGAGCTCAATTAGTAAAGATATTTTCCAACTGTTTCGCCATATCTGTAATCTACGCTTCAAGAAAAGGGTTTACTCTAGTGTCCACACTCTTAACTACCTCATCTCGTAGATCAGCTTTCAAAGCATCATGTGGATCCACAAAATTCTAATGAGGTAGTTCCCTTTTGAAAGGAGTTATCAGCCCTCCACCAAACCATTGTGTATGTTGACTAGGGTGTATGTCATAAGATAACTTTGAAAACAAAGTTTTAAAACACATGTCATACTCTCCAATGCTTTATGATAAGCCTTGCCTAATGTCCTTAAGTGCAATGATACTCTTCTATTCAAACTCAGGGATACATAACTCATCTAAAAATGAAGAGCACAAGGCATCATAATCCACCGCAGTCTAGTGTGGGTCGTACTTTCTATACCAAACTATGCACGTGCCCTTAAAGAGTAGTAGAAACTAGCTCACCTTTCTATCTAGAGTAGTGATTCCTTTTAGTGCGCCATAATAACTCACATTTTTGTACATACTCTGTGACATCTTCAATACCCCTATATTCTATAATGTGAATAGACATCTCATAATTACCTATTGTGGTTGATGAGGGTACGAACCTTATCCACCAGATTGAGAACTAAAACCCCCACTAGTATTTCATCCACCACCTGATCCACTTGATCCCAAGCCTCTTGAACCACCTCTAGTAGTGGGGGTCAGACCAGTGGATGTATCTCCTTTGCATCCCAATAGTAGTACTAAACTAAAATCCCATAAACTATGAAGTTGTATTACTTCTAGATGTGTTTCCAATGTTCTGCATGCTCACACTTTGTCCTGATGGCATGCTAGAAAATATTCCTCCAATCGGTCCTTCAAACAACAAAGATGTTGTCACCTGTGATGCCATAGAGGTATATGCTTCTTAATTTACTTATGTATTCAAAGGAAAATGATATCTACCTGAATCCATTGGATTACTTACACTTGCATGTTTATCAATAGTTACTTCTAGAACTCAAACACTAAGAGCAATGGCTAGGTCACCAGGTGCGATCAAATGCATGCCCATGGTCCTTAGTATTTCGTCTTCAGAAGCGCTCTCATTAGAATCTAGAGGGGATTCTCTATTACATTTACCGAAGTGGGGAGAGCCTGATTCTCCATCTCCACATCTTCCATGTGAGCTTCAGATCCTTCATGATACATCATCCTCCACAACTCCACAGACTCCTCAATATCATGCTTCTTTATCAATTCCCTCTCCCGCACTTCATTATACTTAAGTCATCTTTCTTCTCTTTGCATTTATACCACAAGGTCTACCATATTTCACCACAATTGCTCCTGCCCTTGCACATGGTGGGATGTTTAGCTAGCCATAGGGAGGAACTCTAAACTTAGCACCACCATTAAGATCTTAATGGATAAAGGAATAGTACAGATGTATGATCCTCTGAGCTCACACAAGAATTCAAACTCAACAACTTCCAAACAAAAATATGTGGACATAGCATACTCCAAAGTATAATTGTGCACAACACCAGCCCACCAATGATCTATAACATGCATCCAAGGTTCATCTGCATCAAATAAAGCATGTTATCTTTCTGCATCCAAGTCCTTGGTCTGTAATACCGTATTTTCTTTGATGCATATGAAGACAACCACTCGTACAAATCTATTGGAAAACAACAAAAGAACGACTCGTAAAGCTCATGATAAAGATGTTCCCCAACCCACTTGCGTGTATTGAAATTAGGACTAGAACCATATCTTCAAGAAAACTATTAGTTTCCATCAATCACCCAATCTTCAATGGCCGCAATAGTCAATCAATATGCCATTATTGAGCAACATCATGGCAAACCATTTGAAAATAGGTTTCGGCAATGAAACCAAAATGTAGTCTTATTTTCTCACTCAACAACCCTAGACACGTTGGCACATCACTCAGACATATCTGAGCACTCACACGAAGTGTGTAAAGGTACCAGGTCCCTCTTTGTTACTGTCTTACTATGGTGTTAGTATGCATATTCATAATAACCTGATCTCAAAGGATCATATCCCATTCTAACAATCAGTTCCATGAACTCAATTTGTAAACACATAATAACTAAACATATATATCACACAAGGATTAATACCAGATTCACCATATAATAACCATGAGAAGAAACATCAACAATAAATATCCAACCATAATGATCCATTATATTAAATCATGATAAATTAGTAACTGAATACATACATAACATTGTCATAAATCATACGCGCTCATAAATTAGTAGCATAACTCTATTACATACAATCATGTATCCACCACCTAGAACCGTGCAAATAAATACATATATATAGGGGGTGGGGAATTTCCCTTCACCACCCATGCACTCTAAAAATAGGTTCCATGCTAAAAATATCCATGTGCCACTACAAGGATAACTAAGGAATCTTGCAAGATTTGCCTTATAATAGATCATCTATAGTTAACTCTAGATCTAATGCTATTATTATCTCCCATGCTTTAGTTCGAACTACAAATTCCTTCCTCCAAAAATAGACTCTTCTTGAGTACAAAATTCCCTTGCATGTCGTACACTCTAAGTTTATATTCATCCCAACACCCAAAAACTGACTAAGTCCTCTACCTTCCTACAGTGATCCTTATGCACCCTTCGTTCCATCCCCTGTGCACAAACTTTTTCATCCATCACGCTCATATTTTTCACTCCTTCATGTGTTTCCTCTATAGCCCTTCCCATGCACACATTTCCAACACTTAGTCATTTTCTGGTACCCAACAGTCCATATGCGTCTGCATGCTCCAAGATAGTTATTTCCTTGTGCACTTATTCGCACCCTGCGGATCCATTAACTCCCATCCATATAACTTCTTAAGTGTAAGGGTGTTCTAAAACCATGCATGGATGATCTTCAAAGTATCATTGGCATATCCTAAGTCAAGCATCTTCAAAATTTATTCTCCCTTATTCATACCAGACTACCTTCCCTTGGGAATATGCACCTCTACACCTGAGACTTGTCCTTCACCTATTATACCCCCATGCTTTCTAGAAGGATCACCAATACTCTTCTCTTTCTCCTCCTCTTCTCATGTGTGCAATGTTGGGTTTCTTCATCACTCATATCCTCATATCCTTCCACATTAATAACCAGTGTCACCCCCACGATGTGTGTTCTCTCCTCCAAAATCTCTTCTTCACTTTCCAAACACGATAGACAGAAGGATAGCACCCCAACTAATTTTTTCCCCTTTATGTGCCTCCTCAATGATGCTCTCTACTATAAATTTTGCGAGATTGTAAACAGTACCTAGATCCATCTTCTTTGCAATATATAACCACTTCTTATTTACCATGCCCCATCTCTCCTGGCCATTAAATTTTGTTAACAAATTGGAAGAAATTTTCACAACAAGGTTGGTTACCTTAGATATTGGCATCACATGCTCTTCTTTCTAGTATTCCAGCTCCTCAACAGTGGCCTCTACACCCACGTCATCCTCCACTGTCAATCTCTATGCCTGAGATTCTAAATCCATTAAACCTTCCAATGAAATGTGTGGTGAGTCGCACTCATTTACCAATGAAGTAAAAGAATTCCTCATTAACCTTTTACATTAACCATTGGTAAATCCCCTCTGGTTTTCTAAAATAAGGAAATCATAAATTTTTAAAGCACCGACTTTCTCCAAGATCTTGCGCCTGACATCATCATAGATTGGTTTGTTGTCCTTTGTGTGCAGATCAGCTTTCTCCACCAACTCCTTCTCAATTTCATCTTTTTTTCCCTGGGTACGATGATTGTAGTCACTTACTTTAATTTTTCAAACATGAGACTCCCATTCGCACCCCATAATAACTCCTTCAGGTAATTATATTTCTGAAAATATTTGTTCTCGTGCTTCTTCAACTTCCTCCTCCACTTCATTCTTCTTTTTTCCTTAAGTAAATGCTCTAGGTTCTCTCTTGGGTGTCATTGTGATTTTTACCATGCTTCCTTGCGCTCATTCGACCTCTAAAACTCAAAATTCGTGTGCCCTAGCATTCCCTAGTTGTAATTTTTTTCTCTTCAAACCCTAGCTCTGTGAAATTTCCTTCCATATGCCTTCTATTATCTCAAACACCTTTCTAATGGAACTCTATTAAGGTCGTGTCCAAATATCAACTAATTCACTGCTTTATACAATCACTCTCGTACTTTGTGCTTCGTTGCACTTTAGATCGCTCTTCTCAGCTTGAAAACTTAAAATATGCAAGGGTAAGAATGAACTCGTATGGACCCCTTTTATAGGATTTTCTAAATTTTTCATAGTAATTACTCCTCAACTACCCTTGTACTTAGTTTTAATTACACTTTTGTAATTTTTTCCATGGTTATCACTACTTTTTCTTGTGCCCTATTCGTAACCTTCTGGAACACCCACTACTTATCAGCCATAGACCTCGTTACGTGTGCCTGCATGCGTCAAAGTACATAAACCCATGTGCCTCATACTAAGTAGTTTCCCATGTTAATGCCTACCTCACGTTACACTGTGCAAACCCTTCTCTTATGCGTGGTCTTCAATCTAGTCAATTTTCTTCATTACTTACTATCACCATCCTTCTCATTATTTGTATCACCTTTCTCTCCAACATCCAACACTTTCATCCAAAAGTGCACTCCTTTAGTTCATAGTTAACCTTCAGCACCAACCAGTTTACTCTTATGTGCGTCTTTGTAATCCACCCCACACTAAAAGTATGTGTGGTCCTCTACACATGAACTCAAAATATAGTAGTCATCTTCATGTGTGTAAGCATGATTATTACAACAAAACACAGAACTAAAATCGATAAATCATAACAATGATTTAAGGAAACACATGGAAGGGAAATCTAATCTAAGTGGAAATATTGCCTTATTACAAACACCAAAAATCCTTATTTATAGTAGGGCTTCAGCCTACTCCCATTGAAGTAATAAGGTGTCATTCGATGCCTACAATTGACAAGTGCTTGACTCAAGTATATTCATTACTACAAAAGGACCCAACAAATACACTTTCAATTTCCCTGGTAGGCATGCAAACTTTGAATCATACAAAATAACCATCTTCCCGATCTCAAACGTCTTGTTCCTGATGTGTCTATCATGTCATGTTTTATATATGTCCTTCTTAGTCTTCTAACTCCAACGTGTAATGGCATGTCACTCATCTAATTATGTTAGTTTATCAATGCGCTCTTCAATGGCTTGCTCATCAGCTAGTCCTCCTGCGTGCACAATATGGAAGGATGGTAACATAAAATCAACAAGTAATACAACCTCCGCTCCAAACACCAACTGAAAGGGTGTGACTTTATTCAACCTCTTGTAGGTGGTCTGATATGCCAAAAATATATAAAATAATTTATCATATCATTCTTTCCTTCCAACATCATAGATTTTTTTCAATGCCTATCCCTGAATCTTATTGAGAGCTTCAGTAGTACCATTGTCCTATGGGTGATAAGGAGTGATCTTATGGTGTGCCACCATAAACTCAACCAAAGGGATTTTGTTGAGAATACATAATATTGTTCTAAGGAGAAGACACATAAAGGATTCGTGTGCATGAACAAGGCACAAAATGATAGGAAAGGAAACGCGTGCCAGAACAGTTTGGTTCAGACTTAGTCATTTTTATGGATACAAACTATTTTTGGAGATAGCATGTGAAGCACACATTAGGATGGAGACTTGCGTGACACACAAATGGTATTTTGGGAACAATCATTTGATAAGTGCCATGCATGGTTGTAGTTAATAATAGGATTACTTCTTCTAGTTAACTACAGGACATCTATTATTAGCACATTTGCATGTATGCATGTTATTGTAAAGGTGCATGGCTATTATCAGCATGCGACCTATTTTGATAAGTGCATAGGTAGTGAAGGGAAAGTCTCCACCTCTTAAACTATGTATTGAACTATGTAGTTAGAGAGATGTTAAGTAAGAGACTAGAGACTGATTTATTGTAGAGTTATTTTGATGGGTCTAATGCACACATAACTTATGGTGATACTTTATAAGGTAATAAACTTCTGTGTTTTATAGTGTTTAATGTAATGGAGTATATTGGTTGGATAATGGTGTTAGAAATAAATGATACTGGTTCATGTATGGTTGATCTTATTATAGTTATTGTTTAATTCATGATTCTCTCATATTTAGATCTATATTATGCACTATGGAATGTTTATGTTTATTTATGGATCTGAATATGTCTTATCTTCATCAGACTAACATCTTACACAAGAACCTCTAAAGATGGGCTTGGTACCTTTGCGTGCTTTGGGTGAGCACTTAGCTCAAGTCAGGTGATGTGTCAGTGCATTTGGGTTATTCATAGTAGATTCTAGGTTGCGTGATTGGTTTCATTGCCGGGAATTCTTTTTCAGTTGTTTTCAGGATGTTTCGTGATGAATATGTATTGATCTTAGCAAGTGTTGAGGAGTGGATAAAATATATGGAAGAAGAGTACGCTCGGAGGTTCAAAATCGGATCTAAGTTTGATGCACGCACGTAGGTGGAGTAGAATTTGTATGAATGTTTGTATGAGATATTCTTTGTTATCTTTCCTAAAGAGTTGTACAAGTGGCTGGTTGTTAATGTGTCTAAAGGAATTGGAGGTATCGCACACTGGTCTGGACATGCCCTCTATGATGCTGATATGATTTGGACACGTGTTGTGGATACTTGGTTCTGTGGTGTTTTGAACAACTATATTTTAGAGTACTCAATTTCCACTTATTCTTTCCCAAAGGTAGCTGAGTTCCAATGTTTACATTATCCCAAGGGAACTTATTTGCAAGGAATTCCACTCACTATCAAGATCTTGATGGTAACCCTAAACTTGGAAGAAAATATGATAGCTAGTTAAACCCCACCATGCATGGGGGTAGGAGAGGGTTTGGTGAAGAAAGGAATACCTAGTGGTAGAGAGGCAAAGAGAAGAAAGGCGGATTAAGTACAATGAGGTGCGTGAGAGGGAGATAAAGAATCAGTGTGATATTACTGAATGGATGGCATTGAGGAAAGAGATGGCTCGTGAAGGATTTGGATCTCACGTAGAAGGCATGGAGACGGGGCATTTGGAACTCCCCCATTTGGCCAAGCATGATAGGGAACCCTCTTTGGCCTCAAATAGGAGTGCGCCAATAGAGAGGACATGGGCCATGGGTGTGCATCTAAATCTACCTAGCAACCTAGCCCTTGTGTTTGGTTTTCCAGTATCTTGTACAAACAGTAGTCAACAAGCTAGTTTGGGTAGTAGAAGAGCATGAGTAATTCAGATATAAAGTACATATATGGTCAAGAAAATGTACTGTTTATTATTTGGAGGTACCTTTTTAGATGCATCTTCGGCAAAGAACATAAGCACGCATAATTTTGGACTTACTTCTGGGAGTAGTACCACTTCACAGATTGTAGGAGTTCAGTTTAGTAAAAATGTTGGGACACGGGGCAGTACATCCACTGGTCTGCTTCCGGATATAGGTGGAGGATTAGGGGGAATAGGTGGCTCTAGTTCTAGTGGATCTTGTGGTTCTAGAATTAGAGGTAACACAGGAGGTTTTGGATCAGGTGGGAAGGCTCCGCACCAACCCCAAAATATTTACATGGAGATATCACTTTGTCTTCCAGAGTATAGGGTCATATAATATGTTCCAAAGCATGTGCACATGTGTGAGATATTGTGGCATGCAAAAGGAATCATGAATTTTGAGTGTAAGGAAAGT
This sequence comes from Taxus chinensis, assembly GCA_019776745.2. Classification (NCBI taxonomy): domain Eukaryota; kingdom Viridiplantae; phylum Streptophyta; class Pinopsida; order Cupressales; family Taxaceae; genus Taxus; species Taxus chinensis. The sequence goes on from CM034148.1 coordinate 702,005,497, forward strand.
CATTTTGTAACTATGTTGCAAGGATGCGCACACAGTTGGTACAGGAAGTTTGACTCTGATCAGACTTGTGTAGATTATGCAACATTAAACGATGCTTTCCTTAAGGATTTTTAGATCCCTGAGTTTTAGTAGAAGAGTATAAGTGCACTCAAGGATATTAAACAAGGCACTACTGAGAGTGTTTGGGAATATGATGCCCATTTTAAAACACTTTTACCTAAACTTTCATATGATATTCATGCAAACCAACATGCACAGTGGTTCATTGGGGGCTTGATCACACCATGTAGGAGATCACTATCACATAAGACATGCAAATCCATGCAAAGCACTTAAATCAATGTTGTTATCTGAGGTATTCGAAAGTATAGACACTAGAGTGAGCCCATTATTGGAAGTATAGATTATAGCTATGGAAAATTATTTGGAGAAACTATCAGCAAATTCAACTCATGAGACACGCACTAAGGTTTGGTGTATAGATTGTGAAGTGGAAGGGCACACTAAGGATAGTTTTCCTCACATGTCATTGCATTCATTATTTCTAGACTACGAGATATGTCATTTAGACCATGATTTCAACCACTACCTATTATTACAACGCTTGATAAGAAAGAATGTATCTTGCTATTGTAAGATTTTTCATTCCACAACTCACAATACAGAAGAGTGTAGGTTGATTAGTCAGATCCATGATGCCATAAACATTGGTGTGTGACAGACAGGAGTATCAGATAACTCTAAAGGTAAAAGTGACCACCATGACCATGATCACACTCAAGCGTGTTATGATCGGAACAAGGGGCGCTTTGAAGCAGGTCATGGCAGAGGTTGAGAATACCATGGTGGATTCGAGGGCCGAGGCCGTGGTCTTAGATGAGGTGAGTTTCCTCATGGAACATGTTTTACATGCGGATCTCCTGACCACTACAGGCTCGAATGTCCTCATAATATTACTTATTCTTTTTGTGGGAAGAATAATAACTATGAGGAATGCCTAGACTTATATGAGCTTCTTATCAAGTAGCATACACAAGAGAACAAGGGCACATTGATGGTTAGAATACAATGCACCAAAGAGAATCAGTGGATGCCAAAGTTGGCATCGGAACCTAAGGTATTACCTATGAATATTACTACACATGTTAAAGCTACACACACCAGAGAGATGTTACAACAAAATCCTACCATCACTAAGGAGGAATTTTTACATGCAAGGTACCCAAATCTTGCACATCAGAAGGAGGTTTATCAGGAAACCATTAAGGTACTCAAAAATATTCATGGTGAAATACAATGTTTAAAGTAACAGTCACGGAAGTTGGAACAAAATAAGGTAGGAAAGACGGTCCAGTCTGATATTGATAATTTAACAGAGGTATGCAAGATGTTGTGCCAAGAGAATATCATTCCATTACTAGGGAATTGGCTAAAGGGAAATACTACGCGCTCAAGTATTGAGAATAAATGGCAGATCCTACATGCTAATCTTCCCCCTCATATCTTGGATTATGACAAGGAGATCACTCTAAATGTCATTGTGGATGGGTGGCTTTTGAGTAATATATTGATTGATACAGGTGTGGAAGTGAATGTGCTTACTTTATATGCATGGGTATAGATGGGCATACCTCTATTGCAACCATCCTCTAATGTATTGTTTATGTTTAATAAAACTAGGGCCATTCCCATTGGAATTTTAAAAGATGCATCCATTACTATACAAGGGGCCAAGTTCAATGGGGAATTTGACGTTTTAGCACTTACAAAAGTGGGCAGATTCCCAGCTCTACTTGGGTGCCCATGGTGTTATGTAAATAATGTTGATTTTTAGTTACAAAAGGGGTATATAAATTTTGAGATCAAAGAAGAAAGAGTTATTATTCCTTTAACAGATGGGAAATCTACACCTTATGTTGAACCGTTGAGTGAGGAAGACCTCAACAGAATTTATTTACATGTCATTCAAGATCCAGAAGTACTTGAACTATCTAAGGAAATAATCCTCTGGTGGGAAGATGCACAGTCTATTATTGATACTACAATCCTCTAGTGGGAAGATGTACAGTCTATTATTGATACTACAAGTATTGCTTGTAATAATTGGGCACATGGCACCTATGAGATGGTTGGGCGTGAAGTAAGAAGCATATTTGTATGGAGAAGAAAACCTCTTTGTATTAGGGGGATAGGTAACAACTATGTACCCCAGTACACTAGAGAAGCAAACCCTATGGTATTCTTGTGTGCCATGGAGGAGCGGTGGATGGATCAAGTGGAACGAAGAAATATGTTAGTGTATACATTGCACGGGATAACAACACGCTAGTGGATGGTTCACAGGGATAATATCATAGAATGGAATGAAGTTAGAATTTCTCTAACAACTTGGTTTTTCAGAAGAAATGAGCCTACTCAAATCTACATGTATCATGGTAATAACCTTGTTCAGCACCACATTCAACAGTGTGAGAGACACTGGACAAAGGGGTAGTAAGCTTTACCACCTTCACTATGGGTGCACAAACTTTTTTCCAATTTGCAAGGATGCACACTCGCTTGGTATGTTTATGTGGAACTACATAGGGAGCCTTGAAATTAATAGGATTTGATTGTAGGAATGACCCAAACTTTTGACTACTTCTCTACTAAACCTCTGGTGAGAGAGGCATTACGGGTTATGGAGTGCTTAAATATGGGAGATACTGCAAAGACTGAAGAACTTGTTGACGATTTATCTATTCAGGCAGGCTCTGGAGTGAATTTTGATGAAATAGATGAGATAGATGCCACACTACTTAGGCACACTTGCTTTGAGAAGGAAAAAGTAAAGATGGTCTACATAGTGGATGATGAAGAATTAGAAAATCTGGATATATATCATTCAGTTGGTATGCATGAAGTGTTAGAAAATGTGGATAAAAACACGCGCACTTATCATGAACCTATGAATACCAAGAAGGTGAACATTAACACAGATGTTGAACCTAAGGGTGCAATAATTGGGGAGTATTGGTCTAATTCTGAAGTGACAAAGATAATTGAGTTACTACAAGATTTTTAGGACTTATTCCCTAGGGGCTACCATGAGTTAAAAGGAGTGGATGAGTCATTAGGAGAGATGAAGATTAAGCTAAAGGAAGGTGTGCACCTGGTAAAGAAGAGACCTTACAGGATGAACCCTAACCTGCATGTAAAATTTAAAGAAGAAATTAACAAAATGTTGAAGTATGGCATCATTAAACCCCTAGTGGAATCAGGGTGGGTTAGCCCCATGGTAATTAGTATAAATAAAGATGGTCAGATTAGGATTTGTGTCAATTACAAGAACTTGAATGTTGCATGTGTGATTGATCCTTTTCCTACACCTTTCACATAGGAAATATTAGAAGGCGTTACATGGCGCAAAATTTATTCTTTTACAAATGGATTCGCTGGGTATCATCAAGTAAGAATTTCATAGGAGGGTCAAGAGAAAATGACTTTCACCACTAAATGGGGAAGTTTTGCATATATTGTGATGCTCTTTGGTTTGAAAAACACGCCTGTTGTTTTTCTTGCATAGTCATTATAGCATTCCAAGATTTTATTCACAAATTCTTGCAGGTTTACTTGGATGATTGGACATTGTATGGGCTTGTTAAGGATCATTTTCACAACTTGCTCCTAATGTTTGAAAGATGTAGAAATTTAAGCATCTCTTTAAACATCAATAAGTGCATATTTGTTACACCTTTTGGAGCTCTGTTAGGGCACATCATCTACAAGGAAGGTTTGTAATTAGATCTAGCTAAGGTTGTAGTTATTGTGGGCCTGGAGGATCCTACTAGTCAGAGTGAGGTACGTGGATTCTTGGGCCACACAGGGTATTACGGAAAATTTATCAAAGGGTATGTGAAGATTGTCACACCCATGGAAAAGTTACTAAAAGGAAAAGGAACATTTTATCAGGGAGAACTGCAGTAGTGCACATTTGAGGCATTGAAGGAGACACTTACTACAATGCCTATTTTATGTTTTCCCTCATGGAACCAGCCATTTCACGTACATGTGGACACCTCTCACATGACCATAGGTGCAGTATTAGCTCAACCTGGAGAATGTATTATAGATCATCCTATCTGCTTTGCTAGTAGAAAGTTGACTCCTATAGAACAGAATCATACAACTACAGAGCATGAATCCTTGTCAATGATCTATATGTTGCATACATTTAGACATTACTTTCTAGCAACACCCTTTATATTTTATACATATCACATGGCATTAAAATATTTGGTAAATAATCCTATTTTACAATGGTGCATATGTCGATGGGTTCTTTTATTCCAGGAATTTGACTTTATACTCATGGTAAAAGTAATTCTGGCCCGAACCACTTATCAAGGATTCAATTAGGGGAGGATGTGCAGACAATTGAAGATACCATGTCAGACGCATAGTTATGTAAATTACATTTCCTACCTTCAGAATTGGAGGATATTGTTGTCTTTTTATGCACAGGTATGATGCTAGAAAGAATGAAAGCCTTAGAGAAAAATAGTTTACAATTTGTGTGACACCTCTCATGTTGATCAGTGGTGACTTATACAAACTAGGCTGAGATGAAGTATAAGTATCAGTGCTAAGATTCTACTTGTTGAATTATGGTGGGAGACCCTGTACAAGGATTGTAAAGAGTATTATAAGGCATGTGATCACTTTCAGTGCCTTGGCAAACCTGATCAACAAGATGAAATGACTTTGAGACATATTCCTAGTGCAGAGCTGTTTGAGAAATGGGCTATAGACTTTTTAGGTCCTATTTCCCTAGCCGCGCATAGAACCAGATCGGGCTACATCATCACTTGCACAGATTATCTTACAAGGTGGGAAAAAGTATCACCTACAAAGCATTGTACATCAACTATGACAACAAGGTTCTTATGGGAAAATATTCTCACTAGGTATGGATGTCCGCTAAGCTTCACAAGTGATAGGGGAACAAACTTCTTGAATGAGAAAATCGAGATGTTATTAGATGAATTTATGGTTGCGCACTACAACATTACACCTTATCACCCTCAATCAAATGGGACTATTGAGGCCTTTAACAAGATATTCAGCCAGACTTTAACAAAAATTTGTGATGTTGGAAGGAAAGATTGGGATGATAACGTTTATGATGTACTTTGGGCGTATAGGAAAACCTACAAAAGGTTGAATAAGGCCACACCCTTTTAATTGGTGTTTGGTGTAGAAGCAGTTCTTCCAATGGAACTCATGTTACCATCTTTGCGTATGCGTGCACTAGAGGTCTAGCTGATGAATAGGCATTATAAGAAATAATTGACAAGTCAATACAGTTGGATGAGAGGCGCGCCATAGCACATTGGAGTCAGAAGTAGGAAAATGCCATGTAAAAGGCATGGCATGACATACACATTAGGGAAAAGAAGCTTAAGGTTGGATAGATGGTACTCCTTTTACTTTATGATTCCAATTTTCTGCACCATCTAAGAAAACTTAAGGTGCATTGGTTGGGACCATATGTTATCACTCACATACTTGAATCAGACACTTGTCAATTAGAGACGCTTGATGGAATACAATTACCCAGTTACTTCAATGGGAGTAGGTCGAAGCCCTACTATATATAATTCTTCTTGGTGTTTGTAATAAGGTAGTATTTCTATTTAGTGTATATTTCCCTTTCTACATTTCCTTTAATGTATTTCCTTCTTTGTCGTTATGATTTGTTAATTAATTTTGGTGTTTTGTGTAATAAACACATTTCCACATTGGAAGCTAATTACAATCTGAAGTATTTTTATGCATAGAAGACTACACATACAATTGGTGTGGGGTGGCTGTTATTAATTATTCAAAAATGGGTACACATGAGAATGAAATGTTACAGGTGCTATTAAAGTATGGAAAGGAGCTACTAGAAAGGAAATTGCTTCTGGAAAAGACTATATATGGAAATAAATGAATTGAAATAATAACGCAAGGTAAGCAGCAGCCATGAAAACTACTAGGGGAAGGTGCAGTGGTGAGGTACTTTGGTGCATGGAAGTGTGCAAAAGGGGGTTTGTAGCTAGAAGGTAGGAAGGCACGCTAGAATTTTATAGCTAGGGCACGAAGGTGTACCACGTGGAAATTAGGAAAATGATCAATTAATGAGAGGATTGGTGGTAGATGAAGGAGCAATAAATGTAATAACTTTTTGAAAATCTATATAAGGACGTGATGCGGGTTCATTTTTACCTTTACGATCACAAGTATTCAAGCGAGCTAAGTGCGACCAAGCCAAGTGAAACGTGTAGAGGTGTAGAGAGCTACAAAAATGGATGTGGAGAGCATATTTGTGCATGGAAGTAGCTTGTGTCTCCATTGGTGAAGGGTTTGGGCACAACAAAAGCATTGAGAAGGAGCTAGGGCATGTAGTTTCAAGCTAGGGCATGTGATTTTGAGCTAGGGTTTGAGCTTACTCGACATAGAAGATAAAATGTGATATTTTTATAATGGTACTGAAGAAAGCACATACAGCAGGTGTGAAGGGAAATAAAAAGGTGGAATTTGATGTTGAAGTTCTCCCGAGAGAAATTTTTTAGAGATGCAGTATCCAGAAGGAGTGATAGTCAGATGGGATTGAGATTCCCGCATCCACAAATGAAAAGTAAGTGATTATCACCACCGCACCATTGACAACAAGGGATATTTGGATGCGTTGTTGAATAAGAAGACCAACAAACACATGGTGGATGATATGTCAGTATATGATGATGTTGGGGAGAAGCTTCTCAAGAAGGTAGGGGTTTATCAAATGTATGTACTCTCATATTTTGGAAAATTAGAAGCTTTATACCAATGGCTTATGAGCAGAGTCCATGAGGACTTTTTCTATTTTTTTAGACGAAGGGTTAGGATCATGAAAGCCCTGATTTTTACATTGATAGGATTGAAGGGCACAGGGACAGATATTATTACTGATTTGATTGATAAAGAAGTTTTTGTAGCCACCAGCAAGGAGTTAGGATTCTCTAAGGGTCTACGTGGAATTTATATATACAAATTAAGGAAGTATCAGGTGGTGTAGGCAGCTGCACACCTGCTCACTAAGTTGAATGATCAAGAGAGATGGTCACAGGTAAATACCATGTGGCTACATATCGTGAAGAAAATGTTGAAAGGAGAGGTATACAACCTAGCTAGATACATAACAGAAATAATTACTAAGGAAGCTCGCACATGTGAGAAGATAAGTTTTGGCACTATTCTATTATCTCTTGTCTTTGTAGAAATTGGAGTGCCCAATGGGACAAAGAACAAAATTTGGGAATACCCCATAGAGAAAAAGTTCCTCGCGAAGAGGTTTGATAAGTACTTATGTGAAGGAATAATGAGTGGCCCGTTCAAGAAAATGGAAGAACCATGGTGTGACTAACCTCATGTGTCATTTGAGGAGGAATGGCGCATTCCAAAGGAGCTACCCTCGATAGTGGGCAAGGCAGTACAGTTAGCGGTGTATTGGAATTTTTACATCATGCAGTTTGTAATAAAGGATGGGACATGGATCCATGGTGGAAACTTCCCTATGCCTTCATATTGCACTACTTACATGCCTCATTACATAGGTTTATTGATGCGTGCCAATTGAGTTTTAACACAGACAACATGGATTGTGACTATCATACTCTCAAAAAAAAATATGTTTATCCAGGTCGGTCTGCCTACATTAAGAGGCTCATTTCAAATGTTATAAATATAAAGCTAGTAAGTTTGGCTATTGGGGACAGTGGAACCATGCTCATCTATCTTTAGCTCAAGCCTAGGCTGGAGAATAACAATTATGTGGAGAATGTGTTCATGTTCTCAGGGCCGCCTAAGGGCAAACACACACTTGAAAATGTCACAGCTCCAAAGCCTGTCTTGACCATAGAGATAGAGGAAGAATAAGAAAATGAGGATAGTGCAGGCTTGGACCATATAGGATAGAGGTAGCCCACAGATAGAGTGGAGAGTGAGCACGCAGATACTCCACCATAGTCTCAAGAAGGAGAGGAGGACTTGGACGTGGATGCAGTCCTTGACGAGTGCCATTTTAAGAAGGTATTCAGAAGAACCAGGACTCAAGGCGTGGGAACATAACAACCTGTATGAAGATCACCTCAACTCTCCCCTTAGAAGAAGAATTGGAGAAAAAGAGAAGAAGAAAATTGAAGCTTAGTGAGGAGGTGGAGGAGTCCGAAGAGAGAGTTCCTGGAACCCCAGTTCAACTGGAAGATGTGGAGGAGTTGTCGAGACAAAGAAATGAGAGATGAAGAAGAAACGGTGAAATAAATAGAAGAAATTATGTGCGAGAAGACCAGTGCACTAGTTATGACTCAGGTAGGAGAAGGGCTAACTCTAGACCTTGGTGATCATGTTCATAAGGGGCCAAGAATAAAGAGAACTGAAGAGTATGTTGCACCTAGTTTGGGCTATGGTAAGGACATAAGAAAAATCATCCGCACCCATTTTTAAATCACTATGGACCTTAAGTAATTATATGGATGGGAGCTTATGGATATAGATATGGTCACTACGCGTGCAAGGCAACTGCTATCCTGGTCCATGCAGGCCCATATGGATGAACCAGATTTTGATGTGTGCAAGGAGTCTTGTGTCTCAAGAAGAGTGACATGACAATAAAGTTGACTCTAATGTCTAATGATCAGGTCAGCAATGCCTTGGTCAAGGTATCTTTTGAGCTAGCGCATAGAAATATTGATAAGTCCACCACCATTAGAGCACTGATGGAGAATAACAAGGACAAAATTGTAGAGATAGAGCAGTTAAAGGCAGAGAAGGAATGAGAATGCACAAAGAATGAGGCCTTTGTTGGCATGGTAGAAGAAATTGGTGATTACATTCTAAAGTCAAGGCCTCGTCATGAACCAAAGGTACCTAAAAAGTTTCCTTCTACTATACATTATGTGCACACTTTGGTTTATTTGGTGTTAGAAGATGAACCACTAAGAATTCCCACACCAAAATATGTTGAACAAGAAGCAAAGAGAGCAAGGGCCTCTATGGTCAGGAAAATTTAAAATTACAAGGAATCACTCCAAACTTTTAAGGATGAACTGAATAAAGTTGACTAAGCTCTAAATTTATGTGCAGCACCAGAAGTAGTGATAAGAACCAGAACTCTAGTTGAAGATAATAAAGTTCTGGCAGCAATGAAATATGAGACATTAGGGCACGTAAAAAGATTAGAACTGGTGAAACAAAAGTGTGAAGCCCTTATAGCAGCTTAGGATCTGCATAAGGAGAGGATAGATGAGCTTGGGAAGCTCATAGCGTAGAAAATGGATCTCCTAGATGGTATAATGTCAAGTATGGCTAATTTTGTTTGAGTACTACAGAATGAGAAGGACAAGATCACTCAAGACGAACTAGATGCCATAGCAACACACATTCCAAAGAAGACAAGGACCATGCTAGATGAATGGCAGACATTGGAGGTTGGGATTAAGAATGAATATCTAGAGTTAATCCTCCCAATTGAAGAAGGACTTGCAGAGTGAACATTCATTCTTTTGTACAGTGATTCTTTAGATCTTTCAATTCTTATTCTTTATTGTTGGGGACACCGGAAATAATTCCCATTGCTGAGATGACAATGTACTTTAGTATGGGGTAATGTTGAGAAGACATAATATTGTTGTAAGGAGAGGACACACAAAGGATTCATGCGTGAGAACAAGGTGCATTTTAAGGTGCATACTGATAGGAAAGGAAACACGTGCCATAATAGTTTGGTTCGGACTTAGCTATTTTTATGGATACAGGCTATTTTTGGAGATAGATTGCGAAACACACATTGGGATGGAGACTTGCGTGACACAAAAATGGTATTTTGGGAATGAGTGGCTAATAAGTGTCATGCATGGTTATAGTTAATAATAAGATTACTTCTTGTAGTTAACTACATGACATCTATTATTAGCACACTTACATGTATACATGTTATTGTAAAGGCGCATGGTTATTATCAACATGCGACCTATTTTGAGAAGTGCATAGGCGGTGAAGGGAAATTCCCCACCTCTATAAATATGTATTGAACTATGCAGTTGGAGAGATGTTGAGTGAGAGACTAGACACTGAGTTATTATAGAGTTATGTTGTTGGATATGATGCGCGGGTAACTTATGGTGATACTTTATCATGTAATAATAGTTTATGTTTTACATTGTTTAATGTAATGGAGTATATTTGTTGGATAATGGTGTTAGACATAACTAAAACTAGTTCATCTATGATTAATCTTATTATAGTTATTGTTTAATTCATGGTTCTATGAGATTTAGATCAGGATTATACATTATGGAATGTTTATGTTTATTTATGAATCTAAATATGTCTTATCTTCATCACACTAACATCCTACACAAGTAACTCTAAAGAGGGGCCTGGTACCTTTTCATGCTTCGGGTGAGTGCTCATCTCAGGTTGGGTGATGTGTCAGCATGCCTGGGTTATTCAAAGTAGACTCTAGGCTGCATTAGATTCTAATTTTCTCATTCAATAAATGAGTGCCTCTATCACTAGTTAAAATCAATGGACATCCATATTTGTTCATAATGTTTTCCCATAAAAATATTGTTGTTGTAGCTATTGTGCAATCCTTAGTAGGTTTTGTTACGCCCATCTTATCAGATAGTTTGTACAAGTTATAATATAGCGTGCGCTAGTACTACGTGCAAGTGGGGAAATAGGACCTACAAAGTCAATAACCCATTTCTCAAAAGGTTCAGCACTTGTAATAGGCCTCAAAGGAATCTCATCTCTTTTCCAGGCTTTCCAAGTCATTGACAATGGTCACATAACTTGACATACTCCTTGGTATCCTTATACAAGGTTTCCCACTAAACTCTAGTTATTAGAATCATGCGCCCAGTAGCATCACTTGCATAATGACATCTTACAATTCCACCATGATCTTCTTGCATAATACCCTCCCACTCATATTCCATAACACATCAGTGAAAAAATTCATCACAACCTATCTTATACAATTTTTTTCCTATCAACTGGTAGGGTGTCACATGTATTGCAAGTTGCTTCTTTTCTAATGTCTTCATTCCCTCATGGGCATGTCCAGTATGCAAGAATATCATAATATCCTCCAATTATGTGGGCATGTGATTTAATCTAAATAGTTGTGCATTTGGCATTGTATCATTAATGCTTTGCACGTCCTCTTCAGAACTAATCCTTGATAAATGATCAGGCCCTAGATTACTTTTTCCTAGTTTTACAACAACTAGTAAACTAAAATTCCTGAAAAAGTATTATCCACCTACATATGTTCCCTTGCAAAACAATATTGTTGACCAAATACTTAAGTTTCATATGATCTGTAAGGAAGATAAATGGTGTTGGCAATAAGTATTGTATTAATTTGTGTAGCCCGTAGATCATGGACAAAGCCTCGTTTTCAGTAGTTGTATAATTTTGATATGTTGGTTTTAGCTTCCTGCTTGTAAAGTAAATGGGATGATCCATTATTCCTTCTCCTAGTTACACCAACAATGTGCCAATTTCCATATTAGAAGCATCAACGTTAACATGAAAAGTTTTTCCTCACGAAGAAAAGCACAAAATAGGGGCAGTAGTAAACCTTTCCTTTAATGTTTCAAGCACATGTTGTTGTGTGTCATACCAATAGAATTTTCCTTTAGCCTTCAATAATTCCTCCAAGGGTGTGGAAATATTTTTGTAACCTTTAATTAACTTCCTTTAATAACGTGTATGTCCTAAGAATCCATGCACCTCACTCTGATTGTTAGGTTCTTCTAATCCCAAGATCACAGCTACCTTGGTTGGGTCTACCAACAATCCTTCCTTGCAAATTATATGCCCAAGTAGAGTGTCAAATGGTGTTGCAAATATGCATTTTTTGATGTTTAGGGAGATGCTCAGTTTTTTTCACCTCTCAAACATAAGCCTCAGATTGTCACAATGGTCCTTAACTAAGTCATACACTATCCATTCATCCAAATAGACCTCTAAGAACTTATGAATAAGTCCTGAAAATCCTGCACCACAATGCACGAGAACACTCTTGGCACATTCTTCAATCTAAAGGGCATCACTATATACACAAAACTTCCCCACTTAGTGGTGAAAGTTGTATTTTCCTAATCTTCCTTCGCTATGTGCACCTGGTGATAACTGAAAAACCCATCTGTAAAGGAATATATCTCACGTCCAGTAACTCCTTCAAGGATCTCCTCTGTGAAAAGGGTGGGGAAAGGGTCGATAAAACATGAAGAATTAATCTCCATATAGCCAACACAAATCCTTGTCCTCCCATCCTTCTTAATGCATATTACCATGGGGCTAACCCATTCAGATTTCTTGATGGGCTCAATTATACCATATCTAAGTATCTTGTTAATTTCGTCATTTACCTTCACGCGTAGATGAGGATTCATCCTGTAAGGCCTCTTCTTAACCATACACGTTCCTTCTTTAAATTTTATTCTCACCTCCCCTAAAGAAGGGTGTACTCCCTTTAATTCATGATAGCCCCGCAGAAATAAGTCCTGAAATTCACGCAATAATTCAACAATCTTTGCCACTTCTTTCTCCGACCAGTAGTGACCAATAATGGCCTCCTTAGGTTATGTATATGTACTAATGATAACCTTCTTTTTCTACATAGGGGTATGATACGCGCACACCTTTTCACATGTAATGTCCATAACTTATCATGTATCTTCAGTTTGGTTAACATCTAGTGTATCCACTTCCTCATCATCATTCATGTACACCAGTTTTCCCTTTTATTTTTCCTTTCAAGAGTGTACCATCTCTTCTTCATTTGTTTCCGTAAGATCTAGGTGTGCCTCAAGATTAGGTTCTCTAAATAGTTCCAACATTATCTCTTCAGCCTTTGTGTTATCTCCCAATGTAAGGCACTTTATAATATGCAGTGCTTCATTGACCGGAGGTTTAGTAGAAAAAAAATCAAAAGTATGAATCACACCTGAGGTCATCTCTTACCAATTAGAAGCCTCCCTTTTAAATTATGCATGGACATACCATGTGCATGGTCATTTGCGTAAGGTGGAGTAGAAATTATGTACCCAGAGCGATGGTGGTAAAGCCTCCCTACCCTACGACCAAGATCTCTCACACTCATGGATGTGATGAGAGGCAGAGTACCTCTCATGAAATTCACATATTTGAGAAGGTACATTACTCCTTAGGAACCTAGTATAAAATGAAATTCTCACTTCTCTCCATTCCAATAAGTTACCTCTATGTGAATCCCACCAGCACGTTGTTATCCTGCATAAAGAATAAAACAACATATTTCTTCTATCCCCCTCATTCGTCCAATGGGCCTCCATGGCACACAGAAATACATCAAGGTTTCCTTCACCAATATACCTAGGTACCCCCATTAAATCCCAACTGCCTCATCATGTGTGGTCTAATCATCATGGTGACTTGTCCTTTCACTTCGCACCCAACCATTTCATACATTCCATGAGCCTAGTTATTGCAAGCAACACTTGTAATGTCACTTACAAATTATGTGTCTTCCTAATGAAGTACACCTTCTTTAGATGGTTCTAAATGTTCTAGATCGTGCACTGAGTGTGCATATATTCTGTTAAGATCTTCCAAGCTCAGTGGTTTAACATAGGGCTCATTCTTATTTTCATAGAGAGGGAGAATCATGTGCTCCTTTTCATTCTCAAAGCTGATGTACCTTTTATTAAAGTATAAATCCACCTTATTCACATAGCACCAAGGTCACCCAAGTAATGCCGAGAAGTTTTCTGCTTCAGCAAGTTCCAATACCTCAAAGTCTCCACTAAACTTGGCTCCCTGAATAGTAATATTTGTGTCCTTAAGTAACCCATTAGGCATGGCCCTAGTTTTATCTGCCATGTAAATCACATCCGTGGATGGCTTCAATGTTGGTCTACCCATCTGATTCCAAGCATCCATAGTTAGCACATTCACTTCCGTGCCAGTATCAATCAGAATGTTGCACAATAACCAACCATGAAATAATGCATCAAGTTTAATTTCTTTTTCAAATTCATTATTTTGAGGTGGTATAATTACATGAAGTATATGTCTCTCACTCTCAGTCCCAATGCATGGTACCTTTTCTCACAACCACTCCCCCAACAATGGAATGATGTTCTCTAATGTTAACATCTTACACACATCTTTCAAGTCATCCACATCCTTCTATGGTATTTTAACCTTCCTTGCATCACCCCTATCATGCGTTTATTCCTTTAAACATTGTATTCCCCCTATAGCACCCTGATAACTTCTATGGTATCCTAATAAACTTCCTTCTTGTGCACAACATCTAGATACTTGGCATGTATCACTTATTCCCTTGTAATAAGTGGCTTGGTGTTCAACCTCTTGCAGTTTCATGTGGCTTCAGTGTGCATAGTCACCATCATATTCTGTAACTTAGGATCAAGGGTCTTCTTTGGCATCCATTCATCAAAAGCGGCACACTCCACTTTAATCATTTTTGCACCCTTTTCCTTCTTCTGAGTCTTGCACATGTGTTCATACATCCCTGTACAATCTTCTAACTTGTGTGGCTTTCCGCACCATGAGAAATTTATATTCTAAGGTCACTCACGTTGATAATGATCATGAGATCCACAAGTATAACAAGTTCCTCACAGAAACCTGCCTCTACCACCACCATGACCTCAGCCTCTATATCCACCTCTGAAGCCACCATTCTTGTTATTTCCATCATCATGCTCTTCATGTTTATGGCCTTCATGCTCCTTAGATCCACTAGTCATACTCATATGGCGCACTCATATCTCAATGGCTTCGTGAATGTGATCAATAACGATGTAGTCAGTGGTGTCATGAGTGTGGGATTTACAAATATTGCAATACATAAATACCTTCTTGGTAAGTGTGCACTATAACAAAGGGAAATCTCAAACATCATGATTCAAGTGACAGAATTTGCAATCCGATAGCAGTGCGTGCACTAACCTGTGTGGCCAATTATCTTTATTATGTCCTTCCACTTCACAATTTTTACACCAGACTGCACATCTCATGAGTTGAATTAGCATAAATATTTTCTAGCTACTTCATCATGGCTGTAATCTATGCCTCCAAAAATGGGCTTACTCCAGTATCAATGCTTCCAACAACCTCAATGCGCAAAGAAACTTCCAAATCTTCACACGGATCCACAAAAATTTTATGAGATATTGTTTGTCTGAAAGGATTCAGCAACCCACCAACAAACCATTACACATGCTGACTAGGATGGATGTCATAAGAGAACTTTGATAGTAACATTTTAAAATGTGCATCATATTCCCTTATGCTCTTGGATAATCCTTTATGAATTTCCTTGAGTGCACTAATACTCTTCTACTCAAACTCTTGAACATGGAACTCAGCTAGGAATGCAGAATGTAAAGCATCATAATCCACAGTAGTTATGATGTGGGTCATACTTTCTATACCAGCTATGCACGCGCCCTTGAAGATTAGTGGTAAAATAACTTGTTTTTCTATCTGAGGTTATAATTAATTTAGTGTGTCATAGTAGCTCACACTTGTGCACATACTATGTTGCATCTTCAATTCCTTAATATTCTCGTAACTGGAGAGTCATCTCATAATACACTTATTGAGCTTGATGTGGGGGTTGTTGGGGATTTGGACCTTATCCTCCAAATCCAGAACTAGAACCACCACCAGTATTTCCTCCACCTCTAGAACCACCTGATCCATTTGATCTCGATCCTCCTGATACCGATCCACCTAACCCTCCTGTAGCAAGCACCAAACTAATGTATGTCCTTCCTTGCATCCCAACTATAGTGCTAAACTTCCAACACTATGTGAAGTTGTAGTACTTCTAGACATATTCCCAATGTTTTGCACGTCCACACTCTATCTTGATGACACACCAAAAAATATTCCTCCAGTCAGACCTCCAAACAACAATGTTGACTACGTTTCCATGGGCACACTATTAACTCTATCTCTTGAATTTAACACAAACTAATACCTACTTTTCTCTGCTTCCTTACTCACACTAGCCTACTTCTCAATGACTACTTCTGGAACTAGAACACCATGCATAAGGACTGGGTTATCAAGTGGGATCAGATGTATGCCTTCAGTCCTCAATCTTTCTTCCTCTAGCATGCTCTCATTCAAAGCCAAAGGGGATTCTCTATTGTGCTTACCCAATGTCGGAAGAACCAGATGTTTCAGCTCCCCGTCTTCCATGAGAGCTTCAAATCCTTCATGATTCATCTCTCTCTTAAACTTAAAGGACTCCTCAATCTCCCTGTGTTTCATAATTTCCCTCTCTTGCACTTCATTATATCTTAGCCATCTTTCCTCTCTTTCCATTGCTAACATCAGGTTTGTCATCTTCACCACACCTGCTCCTGGCCCTACACGCGATGGGGGTTTAGATAGCCATAGGAGTGTTCTCTAAATCCATCTCTATCACCAATATATTGATTGATAAGCGTATAGTGCACAAGTAAGAACCCCTGGGTTCACGCAAGAACTAGAATTCAGCTTCTTTAAGACACAGATACGTGAAAATAGCGTACTCTAAAATATAATTGTGCAATACTCTATCACACCAATGATCTATAGCTCTTTTCCACTCGACATTAGCATCAACAAGATTTTTGTAATCTTTCTGCATCCAAAGCTTCAGCCTATGACTCCAGCACTTCCTGGCTGCATATGTTAACACTCAATCATATAATTATACTAGAAAGATACAAAATAAAGTCTCATAGAGCACGTCATAGAAATTTTCTTCTACCCATCTGCATACATTGAAGTCATATCTAGTGTTATATCTTTGTGTAAAATTTTCTTTTACATATTCTACCCACCTTTCAATGCTCTCCAAATTCAATCGATTCGCCATCTGCAAGAAACATCCTAAAAAATAGCTTGAAAAGAGGTTCTAGCAATGGAACTAAAATGTAGTCTTGTTTTTTATGCTTAGTTACCTAAGTTGTCTGGTACTTCATTTAGACATATCTGAATCCTAACTTGAAGCACGTGAAGCCTACCAAGTCTCTTCTTCATGTCGTCTTGTCAATTTGTTAGAATGTGTGTTCATATTAACCATTATCAAAGCATATGTTCTGGTACAAACATGAGATCCATGAGATCAAATAAGAAACACACATAATAAGGAAACATAACAATTCAAACCATTATTAAGATCATATTCACCATGAAAATACCATGATTAAATACATCAATTACCATAATCCATCCACAATTATCCATTGCATTAATTCATCAAGTAACAGAAGCTGATAACATAACAATACCAGTCTCTAAACATCCGTGTGTGCATAACAACAAAGTAACATGAAATTACAATACATACAGTCTAATACATGGTCCACGGTCACCAAAAATATACAAATCAACTAACATATATAGGGGCGGGGACTTTCCCTTCACTACCTACATGCACTTTCCTAATAATAGGTGTGCTTACTTATAATAGACATGGGCCAAAAACTACATGTTTTTACAACTTGTGCTAATAATAGAATAATATATAAATATACATCTATGTTCTAATCCTATTATCATACATTCTCCATGCATGTTATTTTTCTTTTTCTCTGCATGTGCTTTGGTCCCAAATTATATCCCTTGCTTAGTCGCTAAGTCATCTCACTTTTATGCTATTTTTTATCTTTTCTTGAGTGGCACTTTACTCCAACTGCTTTTCCTATTTTTAGCCTGTATCATGGAAAATCGGCCAAGTCCCAATTCTTGATCTTCCTATGCTTGCACTCCTCTTTAACGCACTGATCTGTGTTCACTGTTTATGTGCGCCCTGCATCGTGCACTACTCTATTTTCCTAAGGTGCACGCTTACAACATAATCACTTTTTGCTCTATTGTGTACTTAGTCAACTAGTCTCTCCAACCAACATTATTTGCACACTAGAGATACTTTCCATCCTGTTGTAAATGATGTCCAGATGGAATGGTATGCAATGTGAATAAAATAGGAGAAGCATTCCCCCAAAGTGGATGTGTATGAGTACCCAATGAGATCAGATTAATTTAGAAATGCCCCATCAACAGTCAAGAATGAACCAAAAATAAGAGTGCATCATCAGGAAGTGGTTTGAAATGTGTGTCTAGAAGATAGTCTTGAGATAGTGTCCAATGTGGTGGGGTTCATTTTACATTGAGATCCCTAGTAGTGCAAATCTGAACCAATGGAACTAGATGTTTGACACCTCATCAGGGTAGTATATTATCTGATAATTGAATCCTAGAATGATTATCATGTAGCATGAAGCGTGAATATGTTATGTGATGTGAGGTTCCTGAATGAAGTAAGCCCTCCAGTCTTAAGTGTAACCAATAGAACAAGAGTGTGTCATGAGGTCTAATGGTTTCAAATAGTATTCTATCAAAGATAGATCAATAGAATCTCTTTTCCGTGCTAGTGTGAAAGAGGTGAGATCTCATCGTTAAGATCTTGCTATCCTCTTGAATTCCTGTACTTATTTTGGTAGCTAGAGTCCATCTAGGGTAATGATGTTCCCAAGAATGTGATCTATGAAAAATGGAAAGATTGGATCATGAAGTGCACAACCATAATAGTAGAAAGCTTCTGAGACACCTGAGAATTCTAAGAGGGGGATACTTCAGCATGATGCCCCCAAGTGTTCTAATCCTGGAGATCTATTTGGTGGCTGTGCAGAGATACTCATGTCCGATTCCTTGGGAGATAACTTTCTTTTCATGAGAATAGAATATTCACACACAATATTTCAGGATTGCAATTCATATGGAGGACCATGTCATGGTGCAGAGTTCATGAAATAGTGTCAGGCCATCAGTAATTGTAAGGAGTAGTTTGTTTGACAAAAATCGAGTGGTTATTGAAGTAGGCATACTGAGGAGGGGCCTTGATTTGATGGTGCCATTATTTGGTAATGATGTAGCCACTTAGAATGAGGAGGTCCTTAAACTTCTTGTCCTCCATAGTAAGTTATTGTAGGCTCGAATTTTGACTAGATTACAACGTAAGGAAATTGAGTAACGATGCCATGATGTTCAGAGACATAGTTGCCTTCAAATCTAATAACCCATTCGTGGATGTTGAATTATAGGTGAGGATTGTAGCATGGTATCCTTCTCATTGTGGCACTTGGTATACAGACTCATAATGATCATAAAGTCAAGCCAATCCATGGAGTTGTCATGAGCATAAAAGCATTCTTATTTGGGATTAATTTTTTCGATCCCTTGGGGTAAAATTATCGGATGACCATAGATATTATTTAGCTTCGATACAAGACTCTGGATAGGCATGACGCAGATGGCTTTGTTGATCATCAATGATAACTCATCTGTGGTGGTCATAGATCTCATAATTTATTCCTCTTTCTGGCATATGAGATCCCCTTGGGGACCTCATCTCAGATTTCCAACCACTGCGTATGAGCGCATTAGAAGACATTGAATGAGGATGAGAATAAGAACTAGCATTTGAGTCGTTTCTAAGAATTTCCTTAAGATGTTCTCTTTTCAAATTTTAGAGCCTCCCTCATGCATGGATGTTCATCTCCTCAAACATTTCACACTCTTGTAAAGAATGTCTCTTGAATTGATTTGCCTTTAATTTATTAGAATTAGGACCAAGAGATCTTCATTATGATGATTGACCTCTTCCTCAGACTTGAGCATTCTTATTATCTAGTAGGGACATAGACCAATCTATGTACTCATATTTAGAGATCATCTTACAATGTTGGTGATTAAAGTTTGATATAAGGGTGACCTTGATCATCTTTAGAAGACCATGAAAGCCAAAAATTAAGATCTTGTGTGGTGCTTTTGTAATGTGGGTTCATGTAGTTATGATCTAACGATATATCCTCCTTTCTTAAAAACTCCTAAGATATTGTGAAGTTTCCTATGATAAATAAACTTCTTCCCAAGCAGGGGTATTCCTGACACAATCAATAAGCTAGAGAAAATTAAACCCTATGTGCAAGCTCGGAGAGGATGAAAGACTTACTGATTTCAAAATGAATCCCATCCTGTCATCTGGCCTGGAAAATTGATAAAATAGGTTGAGTCCTATCGCAACCACTATTAAGTTACAGGAGAGATGGGACATATTGTGGCTCCATTGGAGCACCTGGATTTATTTAGGGTATACAGGGGTGCCTAGTGTGGCAATCAGAAATCTACCTATTAAGTGAAATGTGATCTGTCCAAGCATCCTTAATCTAGTTTACCAATGCTTGGTGTCTTGGAAGGTGAATCGCAAATTCATTATTGGTCACCTATATGTCACACTATGTCCATAGAGTTTACTCATGTAACCTACCCAAATTAGAAGTATACCCTGAAAACCACACAACACATCAAATGCCTTAAAAAATTCAAGATATAAATGGGGATTCAGACTAACCTCGGCATGTCATCCGACTCTGAACTTGAACTGATTCACACACTACATCTATACAACTCCACCTGAAGCTTCTATGCGTGTGTGTGTGTGTGTGTGTGTAAAAACCGTTCCCTCGGAAGCTCTAGTGAAAGATACACTTGATAGCAAGTAATAGCTAGATGTATGCCAATGTAAATAGATTTGTGGATGGAAAAATTAACTTCCCCTCCTATGTGTAAATTTGCACCCCTATCTCCCAAAACACTATTAAATGAGTGCTATATGGATGCCTTGTGATCTTCTCAAATTTTTTACTTGGATGTGCACCTCCTCTATTATGCCCTCAGAAATAGAATCTTGTAGTGTTGTAAATCATCTATTATGGCCACATAGCTTTGCACTATTTGCATTCCACTTCTGAATTATTACAATTGACAATTGGAAGGACAACCTTTTTTGAATTTTCCTAGACTGCCCAAAAGATAAACTAAGCCAAAGACAGACTTCAATAAGATGTAAAGCCAGGGGCACCAAAAGGGGAATGACGCTTGACATCCATTTATCTTGGAATCCCACATTGGTAATCTAGAGTCACTATTTAGCTATAAATCAATACATCATCAAATAGGATTTAGACTTGTAATCTCAAGGCCAAATCCGCAAACCTGCCAATTAATAAATTGCACAAGCACAAAGGCCTTGTGGACACACAAAATAGCTGTCAATTTCAAGGGTACTTCATTTTCTTGCTCTAGAAAAGTAGAAGTCCTTGTGGACACACAAAATTACTGGTAAAGTCACTCAATCAAAGAAGGGTCCATGAATCTTTGGTAACAGTGTGATTAGGACACTAAATTGACCCAATTACATGATTTTATGATCTACAATTATAGTCAACAACATTCATATGATATCATCCATGTGCCTCTAGTGATGATTAATAAAATAGTGAAAATTGATCTCACATTGTTATCAAATGTCTACATGGCTTTCTCTACTGAGTCACATCACCAGGGTACTGGATCCTTCTAAAAATCCATATCTTCTGATGCATATGAATTTTAAGGTATTCTTGTTCTTGTCCATTTCCCTTGGCTTGATTTATAGGTGGGTGCCTAATCATTTGACACATTTAAAGTCTCACACCTTCTTTAATTTTGTAGCTTCGAAAATTACATGAAATCATTGTTCATGCCACTAGGTGCTGACATAAACTTATTTAAATGATTGTGCTACTCTTTTGCATGGAATCCCCCCCTCTCTTGAATTGCTATTACATAGGTTAAATATTGTGTTTTCCTTACTACACTAATATTCTAAAATATAACAAATATTTGAATTATTCCCTAAATTCAAAAACTTGGATTTCTACAAATACAATCTCCTTCAAAACCTAGCATATAACTGTGATTTTCATCTTGCCATGTAACCCCATATGTTGTTTGAAATGTAGTTTGGTAGATCCACGCCTTCCACTATATAACTCTTACATTGATTTCTCAAAGGTGTCTCCAAACTGTAATGAAATTACTTGTATAATTCAGATTATGAGCAGCAATAGAACACCAAATAACACAATATTTCAGAATAATGATCTCAATATGTAATTAGAATAGCTTCGCCACTTCAAGGGGGCAACCTCCAAACCATATAATAAGACTCAAATGCTCAAATGATGATGAAATACTACCTATAATCCCCTATATATACTATTCATATATTATGGCCATCACCAAGGCCGACCTATTAAGCATGAGAAAGTATAAATGATATAATAAAATGATATGGTAAGCCACAAGTCAGCTACTCATATCCTAATACAAGCAATAGGTTAAGGGTGTAGCATGCCCTTCCCCTTCAAACCAACATTGTCCTCAACATTGAATAATCTTGGATGTTGCTGCAGAAAACCTTCATCCTCCCAGGTTGCATCTTCTATGTTCAGATTCTTCCACTTGATCAGATATTCCTTAATGTCTCTGGTTCTTAGCCTCTTAGTACATGTTTGCAGAATCTTCTCTGGCTCCAAAATGATTCTTCCTTCCTCGTCAAGTTCTGGTAACTCTGTCTGGGCTTCAAATTTCTGTCCAATAACCTTCTTCAGGCATGAAACATGGAATACTGGGTGTATGTGTGAAGATGGAGGCAACTCAAGTTTATAAGCAACACTACCAATTTTCTGTAGAACCTGATAAGGGCCATAATATTTAGGAGCAAGTTTGTTTTCCTTTTTCTGTTGCTTTAGGGACATCTATTTGTAAGGCTGGAGATGTACAAAAACCTAGTCACCAATTTCAAAATGTCTTTCACTACGGTGTTGATCTACTGTTGTTTCATCATGTTTTGTGCTAATGCTAAATTCTCCTTCAAACTAGCCAAAACCTGTTGTTGATGTTGAATGTGTTCCTCAACATCTTTGACCTTAGTTTGCACCCTCAAAGAGGAAGTGATAGAAGGTGGATGGTAACCATATAATGCTAAAAATGGGGTCATTTGAGAAGAGGTATGAAAAGATGTGTTATACCACCATTTTGCAAGTGGTAGCCATTTAATCCATCTTTCCTACTTATCTGATACAAAACAACGTAGATACCCCTCTAAGCATTTGTTGACCACTTCTGTTTGCCCATCAGTTTGAGGATGATAAGATGAACTGTGAGCTAGCTGAGTCCCCAAACATGAAAATAATTTCGTCCAAAAATTACTTGTGAAAATAGGATCACGATCACTTACAATTATCTTTGGGGTTCCATGTAGCCTTTGAACTGTCTCCAAAAAAATAGTTGTGACTGTACTGGCTACAAATGGATGTGATAGGGCACAAAAATGGGCATATTTTGTAAGCCTATCCACAATCACAAAAATAACATTCTTACCCTCTGAACAAGGCAATCTGGTGATGAAATCCATGGAGACCTCCTCCCATCTTTGGCTAGGAATTGGTAAGGGTTGCAACAGACCTGGTGTCTTAATTGTTTCCCCTTTGTTCTGTTGGCACACTAAACACTCTGATACAAAATTTTGTACATCCCCCTTGAGTCCTTCCCAAAATAATTATCTTTTTATTCTATGATATGTCTTCAAAATCCCAGAGTGTCCTCCAATAGGTGAGGCATGTAGCTCTGCAAGAATCTTATGCTTCAACTAATAATCTTTACTCAAGTATAACTTGTCCTTGTACCATAGGGCATTACCTTTCCACTCAAATTTGTTAGATGTTATAGATCCTTGCTTGATATTCTATATTAGAGATTGTGTATCCTTATCTTGATCCCATTCCAATCTTGCTTCATCCACCCAATCGGCCGTCAACATGGACATTCCACATAGTAAGGCATCTGCGGATGTATCCCTTCTGGACAATGCATCAGCTACTACATTTTCTTTACCCTTTTTGTATATGATTTCAAAATCATAACCCAACATTTTTGTTACCCACTTTTGTTGTTCTTTAGATGATAACCTTTGCTCCAAAAAGTATTTGAGACTATCATGATCAGTTTTTACCTTGAAGTGTCTACCCATGAGATAGGGCCTCCATTGCTTGACTGCATGAAGAATAGCCATCATTTCTTTCTCATAGACAGGTTTGAGTAGATATTTTCCTTTGAATTGGTCGACTCTTAAATGAAATTGGTCTTCCTTATTGCATTAGAACTGCTCCCAATCCTGATCCTGAAGTGTCACATTCAATAATGAAGGTTTTTGAGAAGTTGGGAGTAGCCAAAACTGGGGTGCTACACATGGCTTCCTTCAGCTGCTCAAAGGATTTAGTGGCTACGTCTGTCCAATGGAAGGCATCCTTCTTTAGCAATGCAATGAGTGGGGTTGCTATTCTACCATATCCCCACACAAATCTTCTGTAGTAACCTGTTAATCCTAGGAACCCACGAAGATTTTGAGATTTTTGGGCCTTGGCCATTCCACCATAGCTTTGATCTTCTGAGGATCAACTTTGATGCCTTCATGGGATACAATATGACCTAAGTACTCTACCTCTTGTACACCAAAATAAAATTTGGATGGCTTTGCATACAGAGTATGTTTCTCCAAAACTTCTAACACATTATTTACATGTTGTAAGTGTTCTTCCCATGTCTTACTGTAAATCAATATGTCATCAAAGAAAACTAATACAAATTTCCTTAAAAACCGGCCTAAAAATTGTGTTCATCAAGCTTTGAAAGGTTGAGGGCGCATTTGTAAGACCAAAAGGCATTACCAAAAACTCATAATGGCCCTCATGAGTCCTAAAATCTGTTTTATGAACATCTTCCTCTTTTATCCTAATTTGATGGTAACCCGAACGAAGATCTAATTTTGTGAAATAAACCAGCACCATGCAATTCATCAAGTAAATCATAAATTACTTGAATAGGAAACTTATCTTTGATGGTGTACTTGTTGAGTTCTTGGTAATCTGGACACATCCTTCATGTTTCATCCTTGTTATGTACCATGACCACTGAGTGAAGAATATGCACTCTGGTTATGCCTGATGATACCTGCCTTCAACATTTCCTCCACCATTTTCTCGATCTCACTTTTCTGGGAATATGGGTATCTGTATGGTCTGATGTTAGGTGTTTGGCTCCCTGGAATCAACTGAATGGCATGATCATGATCCCTAACTAGTGGTAGTCCCTTTGGAATTGCATCAAAAATAGATGAGTGAGCATCCACAATCTTCTGAAGATTGGGTGGCATTGAAAACTCTGTATTTTGTACTTCTATGGAAAATAGCTTTGCTATAAAGCCATCCACTCCTTTTCTGAGAACCTTCTGCATCTGATGATAGCTAATAATCCATGGAGACTTAGCTACCATCCCATTCAATTATATTGTCCTTCCATCTGAATGAAATCACATGAACAATTCTTGGAAATTCATCTCTATAGTACCTAAGGTTGTGAGCCATTGGACCCCCAAAACAATATATGCCCCTCCCATAGAAATAGCAAACATAGGTGAGTCTAACATGTAGTCTCCCATGGAAATCTTGGTACTATGGCACTTTCCTGTGCACTTGACTATCCCACCATCCGCAATCATAACTTGCATTTCTGGAGCTGGGTAAATAAAACAATTGAGGCGGGAACTAACTTACTCTTTATGAAGTTATGAGTACTCCTCGAGTCAATCAACACCGTCACCTTCTATTTTTTGAGATAGCCAATAACCTTGAGTGTTTGAGGAGTACTAATACCTGACAATGCATGGCAAGAAATTGTAGGTTGGTGATCCTCTACTTCATCTTCTATTGGTTCCTCAACCTCTCCTATAATTTCAACTTCCTCATCATCCTCATTACCTCCGTCAATATAGAAAAACTTCTTCTCAACACATTTATGTCCCGGTCCATATTTTCTATCACAGTTAAAACATAATCCTTTTGCTCTCTTTTCTTCCATTTGTTGAGGAGGCACTCTAATTGGCCTAGCAAATGAAGGGGAAGAGATACTACGGTCTCTGGTGTTAATGAAACGTGGCCTCCTACTACAAAGAATTTTTTCCTCTGCACGATGAGCCATGATAATAGAATCAAAAAGGTTTATTGGATTAAACATACGTACCTCATGCTCGATGTGGTCCTTAAGACCCCAAAGAAACAGGTCATTCAGATTCACTTCAGGAATATTCTCCACCCTTAAGGATATTTTTTAGAATTGATGCACATAATCTTTGACTGATCCTGTTTTCCGTAACTTTGCTAATTGACTAAAGTAGTTCTCTGAAACATTGGAACTATAGTGTAGTTGTAACTCCTCGGTAAAAACTGTCCAAGTGACACCTAAGACCATTCTTCTGCCTCTGAGCACATAACCAACAATACCAAACTAATTGGTTAGGTTCAAGATATAGGGATGCCAATGTCACCTTTTATCCTGATGGTGTTTGATGTAACTCAAAGAATTTCTCCATTTGATTTATCCAATTCAGGGGATCCTTACCATCAAATTTGCGCATATCCACTTTCGGCATCATGTTCCGTGGTTGTGAATAAGTTTGATTCTGATGGGACTGAAAAAGTGATCCAATATGGTTAGTTTGTCCATAATTTTGAACTGAAGGTCCTCCTTGGTTGATATGGGCTGGATTTGGGCCATACTGGTTACCCTTTACATGTTTCATTATATCATCCAACCGATGATTGATTTGGGCTATGTCTCCTTTAGAGGCCATCTCAGATTGTACATTTCGCAACTCATACTCAAGTTGGCTCACCTTATGATCAACTGAGGTAAACCCTAGTGTTGAGGAATCTATATTTACCCCTTCTGACTCCATCTCTTCAATCACTACCCCATCTTTATCTGGGGTTTTACCCGGAGTAACCGGATTCTTTTTTGTTCTTGTGGAAGGCCCCACCATGATGTCAAACCTTAGGGTTTAGGGTTTCAATACAATTTCGGATGAGAAAAAAAAACACAAAGAAGATACTAATACTATTTTTTTCCAAAATTTCTGAAAATGTAAAGAAATTGAAAAAATTCCGCAATTTGCACCCTAGAGAGAGATTTTATGAAAAATCCTAAATTTGTAATTCCGCCATCACCCAGGCTGACCTATTAAGCATGAGAAAGTATAAATTATATAATAAAATGATATGGTAAGCCACAAGTTGGCTACTCATATCCTAATACAAGTAATAGGTTAAGGGCGTAGCAATTTTAATGTAAAACACACATAGGATTATACATGGTGATTGGTGTTTGCCTAACGTTTTCCTAGTGTCCTTGGTAATTTGGGGGAATCTCCTCTAATATTCAAGTGTTTTTGTTTCAATACAATTACTTTCACTTTCTCATAATGATAAGTTCATTTTATTGTGTGTATGATAATTTTCAAATTAATATGGCTAACACGTGTCTTGTTAGTACTAGCTTACCTTGATCTATGTGCATCAAGAGTTATTTTCTATTTTATTCATTTTCTTAATTCTTGGTATGTTTTCTTTTATGTATGTGGACTATGGTATTTAGTATTTATGTCATGAGAAACTCTAATGTCCCTTATTTTTAGCTCTTTAACTTTTATCTAGCTAACGTATGTGACATTGTTTATGTACTTGTATGTTAGATTTTTTTATCTTTGCTTAGGTATGAATGTGGTCTACAACCTTTACTTTTTCTATCTTGTAACACTTATGTGTCCCTTATTTATTTATCCATGACTTTAATGTGAATAATATTTCTTAAATGTTTTGTGTACTTGTATGGTAGGTTACTTTTATTTCTAATTTCCTTTGTGATTTTTTGTTACTATACATGATTTCTTGTATAATTGTCACTTGATTTTTTGTTGTATATATTTGTGTGTCATGGTTTCTACCATACACACCCTTACAGGATTAAAAAAAATCATGAGAACAAATTGTGGAATTTCACTAACACTCTGGGACTACGTCCCTCTGCTTGAATGGGGTAGCTTTGCTTATTAAAAGCAAGGAAATTAAAATAATCTAAACCAATTTATGGGGTGGCCCGAAGACTAGGGATCACACACAAATACTTCCCTAAACCTATGATAATTTCTTTTATAGAATAAAAGGGAGGAAAAATTCTTAGTGATGGAGATAAGAGATGGAAATAGGAGGGGGGCTTAATAAAAAATTAGCATAGCTGAGTTCATTGCATTAAAATCAGAACAGTTCACTTGCATCAATGAGAAGAAACCATTAACAAAGAAAGATAAACAATCGACAATAAACACAAATTTTTATTACATCATGTTGCACAATTTACAATGTTCATGGAGTATAAATTGAGATGGAGATAGAATAGTAATAGACAAGAAATAGAGGAAATGAAGGCACTTGTTTCTTGAAAGAAAATGAGAGATAATAAACAAGAATTAACCCTCTTTACAATGAGGAGATTATCTCATTTTATAGCTTTATAATCATCTCTTCATATACCCCCCCCCCCCATGACTTTTCATATACCCATTACAAGTGACTTTTCAAAATCCATTAGGAAACACAAAATCAGTCCCCTTTTTATAATTGCAAAAGGGACTTTTATATTGCACAAATATTACATAGTCACTTTAATGAATAAGACAAAAAACTCATTATTACACACAATGAAGAATTATAATTAAGGGAGCAAAGAGAAGAGTGAAAATATAAGAAGGAGAAAGAGAATAGAGAAGGATGAATCATCTCCTCCATTTGATGAATACTGCTCCTGTGATGAAGACTCAACCTCCCATGCCTCATGTGGAAATTCAATTGGTTTGAACTCGAGTCCTTTCAACTCTCTGACAAAATGAAAAAAATGCATGTGTGATATGTTTTGACTAAGGAATGTTCACATACTCCAAGGTGTTAATCCAGACCTCTGGAATGTTGCTTAGCTTCTTACACTTAGTGGACTAACTTTTATGATCTCAAGAAATGTTTGAAATAGAACCACAGATTGATACAAGTGACTATAAAGTATCTTTTTTGAAATATAATGGATCTCCTTCCTCTTTCCAAAACATTTTTTGAAAAGGTGTCACAAGCTCCTCCAAATATGTTTTTTCATTGATATGAGGGGACTAATCTCTTCTACACATTTTCTCAAATCTTCAAAAATCCCTTGAGCATAATTCTCACACTCCTCGAGCTCTTTCAAATCATCTTTCAGCACATTGCAACTTACAGCCATGGTATGAAACCAAATAGGGGATAATTTTTCAGTCGCATCCATGAAAAAAAAATTCTTACCAAGAATGAGGAGTCAAGAACCCTTATTTCAGAGGTCAGTGGGAGAAAACTATCCCATATCATCTTTTATTTTTCCATTTCCACCCTGGTTCCTTTGATTCTTGAGAAAGTACCTGAGACGAAGCGGAATAGAGAGAGGACCTCGGGAAAAAGTACATTCCCTTTTTTAATGATTTTCTTCACCCACTTGTCATATTTTTTTCCTTGCATTGTGAATCCTTGGGCTTTCTTGAGGGCTTGCAAGTCAAATCTGTTGATGGATAAGACCACCTCAACTAGAGGCAAGGATGATGATCCTAGCTAAAAGAATGATTGCACATATGAAGACAAGGTCCTCACATGTTCCTCTAATTGAGCTATGGTTCTTTTGTATTCCTCATTCCATTCCAATATCTGAGTCGAAGTCTCTTTGAAAAGATGAGTGTCACCCTCGTGCATAGCTTGAACAAGTGAGACTTTGGTCATCTCATAGTCATTTGGAGTCATTTCTTCCAAAGGCTTGTGATTGAAGCACCTATTTTGGTACTACCATATTTTGATAAAGTGTTCAAGGTTGATTATGATGCCTCACATGTGGGTATTGGTGTTGTCCTAAGTCAAGGCGGGAAGCCAATTTCTTTCTTTAGTGATAAATTAAATGAGGTAAGAAAGAACTATTCTACTTATGATGTGGAATTTTATGCAATTTTACAAGTGTCGGGGCATTGGAGGAATTACCTAGTGCCTAAGGAGTTTGTGTTATTTACAGACCACATAGCCCTAAATTATGTGAATACACAAAAGAAGTTGAATAGTAGGCATGTAAAGTGGGTATCATTTTTGTAGGGTTATACCCTTTCTCTAAAGCATAAATCAGGAAAATAGAACCAAGTTTTGGATCCATTGAGTAGGTGTGTGACTCTATTTACAACTATGGAGAATGAGGTGGTTGGTTTTAAAGCAATAAAGGATTTGTATTTTTGTTACTCTGATTTTAAGGATATTGTTGAAAAATTAAGTAGTCCATTGTCAAGCGATGCAAGTGATGTCCAGGATGAGTACCTTTTGTAGGATACATATCTATTTAAAGGATGAAAACTATGTATTCCACTTGGGTCTATGAGAGACAATATAGTGAAAGAGTTTCATAGTGGAGGATTGACAAGGCATTTTGGTAAGGATAAGACTATAGCTTTGGTAGAAGAGAAATACTATCAGCCAAAGATGAAAAGATATGTGGTAAGATATGTGCAGAGGTGTAGAATTTGTCAAGTCTCGAAAGGCCATGCACAGAATACAAGGTTGTATATGTCACTTTTTGTTCCCAAATGACCATGGGGGTAAGTTCATGGAAATGGGAGGCAAAAAGGGGGGTCAAAAAGGGACACATTTTTCCTTGAATCAGTGAAACCTAAACTTCATCTAACAATTTGGCATGCATATGCTCAAAATTTTACAAAGTGATAAGAATAAGTACCGTAGAGCTCGAAATCTAGTTTCTAAACTACTATTATTTTTTAAATGGTGGAGATTAAGAGGGTCAAATGTGGTGCGCACATAAAGTATGTCTATTTTTGTGTCAAAAATATAATAACCTATTGTGTGTGTGCCCCCCAATTTTTTGAGTTTAACAAATTATTTTTCAAATCCCTTTAGTAGAAAGTTAGCTAATTCCATATACGAGGTCCCACTAATTTTATATGAATATATAAAAAAAAAATTCAAAGTGCACACATCCTGAAAATGAAATATTTGTGTGTATACCCCCATAAATTTGAGGGAAAAAAGTAAAAAAAAATACGTGCATGTAGCATGGAGTTTAGAAGAGGATTTTTTTGGAATTTGGACGAAAAAATCATAAGTTATGTATAAAAACGTATGCATATGTTTTGACAAGAAAAGAGGGCACTAGTAAAAGAAATTAAGGATGAAAGCCTTAAACTAATAAAATTTTAGAAAGAAGAATATCTTCACCAAGGTAAAACCGATCTTAAAGTCGTAGTATAATTTTTTTTGGAATATTATGTTATAACACATAAGATATTGGGGTGTACACGTGAGAGATTGATGGTTTTTTTAAACATAGATTTATTCACGGATTACACAATCCAAGTCTTAGGGTAGGATATCCAAGGTAAATCCAAGCCTATGGATTGGGATTCCCAAACCCATAGAAGATTAAATGTGAGCGCATTATAATGCGCTCGCGTTCCTATTTTTTTATGTGGTATATGTGCTTATGGAAGGGATATATTTACTAAAATAAATGGTTTAAGTATAAGTTTTTCTTTTAGAAAAACTTATACTTTAAATTTATTTTAGTCAATATAAGAAGTTATGGTCCCTCGGCACCTTATGAAACTAGTCTCACAGCTCCATCAGTCATGGTTTAAAAGATGGTTTTTCATATTCTAACCTAGTCAATACTTAGGTATTTTTCAAGATTTCAGCATTCAACCTAAATCTTTTAGGGTTTAAATTATATAATTTTTGTCTATTTAAGGAAAGAATATAGTCATTATTTAGGTTTTGGGGCCTTTTATATTGCTTATTGACATTTGTAGGAGTGTTAAGTGTGTCTAAATTAGAATTTACAAACCTCACAACTTTAAAAGGTAGCAACAACTAATCGAATATATATACTCATGAATTTTCCCATGAGCATGGAGTTGAATCCCTAATTTTGTTTTAGCATATTGCAAAATCATACTATGGATGAGTACCTACTTTACAAGATTAGGGAATGCATCTTTCGCTTCCTGGTCAATTGTGTGTCCTTCCTCTAGTCAACATGCTGTTGATGCAAAATCACAGCACCCCTGGTTGCACATCAGATTTTTAGGTTAATGCTCATGCGTCTAGTGTGATTACATAACATTGAATCCTTTCTCCAAGTGTGGGACTTGAAGAGTGAGAAAGGAATCTCCAGAGAAAGGCTGGTTCCTATTCCTCTATTCAGATGCACCAATGAAACGCAGAGGTTTACCTCAAAAACTAATCTAACTACCAAGGAGACAGGGAGAGAGAAATGCATATAAATAAACCTAAGCTAAGGAGGTGATGCACCGAGGAATGAAGAACATAAGCTTTGCAACATAAACACAGATCATATAGATGCAATACCACACCATGCACAGATAGCAAAAATGCAATGAAAGATCAAAAATGACAGTAATAAATATGTAAGAGGGTTTAGAAGCAACCACAGACACATATATATTGCTTAAGGATCGATTCAATACATTGCAATGGCCAAAAGGAAAAAAACGGTGTTACAATCTATATGGGAGGTTTGAAAACTCCAAAAATCTTCTTATGAACAGGAGAGAAGGGAGGGGTTGCAAAACAAGAATGTCCAACATTAGAAAGAAGCCCCTCCTTACAATTTATAGGAAGAATGAGAGAGAAAAGAGAGAGGAATTCGAAATCTACCCCAACCACCTCCAGAATGCACTTAACTCATCTCATAATGATGGAAGCGGCGGATCTTGGCAAAACGGCGAGCTGCCTAGCAGAGGCGGCGAACTGTCTGCTGCATTAAAGTTGTTAGTTGAGCATCACTTCTGCTTATTATTTCGTGCCAGAGGCGTCTTCTGATTTTCTCTCTTCAAACTGAACCAAAATGCAAGATTGACCCTGGAAACGTGTAGAGAATCTCACAAGCTTTCCGTTGATATAAAGAACGCGCAAATCTGAGCTCTGGATCGAAAGTTATGTCGATCTGAAGTTTTAGGGCACGGAACAGGTGAAAACGGATTTTTGAATTTCTTCCCGCGCTCTGCCACTTGGATGACACGTGGCACGCTCTGATTGGACGAGCAATTCTCTCTCCTCCGTCTTTTCGGCGGGCTGTCCTTTGAAATTTTGACTTTTGATGATTTTGGGACTTTTTTCACCCCTTTCCCGCGCTCCCGCCATTTGGATGACACGTGGCATGATCTTGTTGGAGGACAGGGCGCGGGGCTTCCTTTACTTTTAGCCTTTTTGGGGAACTCAACCAAATTCTCTAACTTCCTCCCGAGCTCTGCACTTTACTACTCTATTGGACACGTGTCCAATTCCTATTGGCTCGGGCCAGCGCTTCAAACCTTGCCCCTTTGACTTTTTAACCTTTCTCCTTGAGACACGTGGCGTCTTTTGGTTGGTTCTCGGGCCTGCCGGGTCTTCCGCGTACTTCGCGTCCATCTGTCCCGGATGTCCCATTTGATTTTGGACCCTTTGTGACAATTTCGGCCGATTCGGCCGGTTCGCGTACCTCTGGCCCGATTGTTCCATTTTCCTTTGGACCGCTTGGGACAATTTCACCCGGTTTGGCCGGTTTGGGCCCATTTGTACCACTTGTCCCACTTTGTTTTTGGGCCCTTTGTGCTTATTTCGCCCGGTTCGGCCGGTTCGGGCCTTTCTGTCCCAAACGTCCTGAGCAACACTTAGCCAATTTCTTCCTCCTCCTTCGGCCGGATCGGCTTTTCGCGCCTTTCGCGTACTTCTGGCCCGATTGTCCCAAATGCAATTTGGGCCGCCTGGAGGCTTTTCGGCCGATCCGCGCCTTGACGTCCCAAATGTCCCAGTTGCTCCCTTTGGCAGGACTTAGCCAATTTTTTCACTTTTTTCTGAATCAACCTATTTGCCTTTCTGCCACCTTTGATGCATGTTATCGAAATTTACCCTGGGGGGGAAATTTTGATAACAGTTTTGACGACTCAGCGGGGTCACCTGCCTGCTAGGTAGAAGATCAGTGGCCTTTTAGCGGTCCATTGGGCATGGAGTTAAGCACTAACCTGAAACAAGCCTGATACTGCAACTTCCTCTCCAGCAACACTCTGAACTGTAGAAAACAACCTGAGAGCAGCAAAACCTGTGCCAAAGCACTTAGGGAAATAGAAACCTAACTACAACAGGACAATGTGCATACGCACTTAGAGGAATTAAGAAAACTCTAAACTAATATTTACAAGGGCAAAACGTTTCTCTTAGTAGCAATGTTTAAGATAGATTCCGTTAACCGGGATCTGAAGTTCCTCTCCATCCAATGCAGACAATTGGAAAGCATTACTATTTTTGCATCCCGTGACCATGTAGGGACCACTCCAGATGGCATCAAACTTGGAATGTCTCCCCGGTTTTGCCCGATCTGCATCCCATTTCAGAACCAGGTCCCCTTCCTGGAAGGTTCTTGCTCTAGCTCTCTTATCAAACCATCTTTTTACTACGGCCTGATCCTTTTCAATCGTCTGAACTGCATGTTCTCTGATTTCTTCTAATTCCATCAATTCCGCATACCTGACCTCCATTGGTTCGAACTCAGATAACTCAAGCTGCTTCATGAGCTCCAAGGCTGGCAATTCTAATGATATAGGCAATACTGCCTCCTTCCCATAGACCAACTTGTAGGGAGAATTACCTGTAGACCTCTTTGGTGTTATTCTGTCAGCCCATAACGCTGATTTTAGCCTTGTATGCCATGTTCTTTGATTTTCATCTAGAGTCCTTCTGATGATTTTTAGCAAATTCTTGTTTGTGGACTCTGCCTGTCCATTACCCTGCGGGTAATAATTTGAAGAGGTGCTCAAATAGATTCCATTCTTGACAGCCCATTCTGTAATTTTTGAACCTATGAATGCTAATGCATTATCTGATATGATGGTGGCCGGCACACCGAACCTAGTTACTATCCCTTCATAAAAGTCTAGTATGCTAGACTCACTTGCCTCTTTGAGCGCTACTGCTTCGGTCCACTTGGTGAAATAGTCTGTCGCTGTAAGAATCCACTTGTGGCCTTGACTCGAATTGGGATTGATGACTCCAATGAAGTCCAATCCCCACTGCATGAATGGATGTTCTACTGAAATTGGACGAAGGGGCAGTGCTGCTAACCTTCCTTTCCCTGTGAAGAATGCACATTTCTTGCATTTCTTAACCCATGAGTAGCAATCATTGAATACAGTAGGCCAATAGTAACCAGCTTTCATGATTTTGAGAGCTGTTACTCGTGGGGTGAAATGGCCTCCTGCCTCTCCGTCATGGAACTCCTGTAAGATCCTCTCGATCTGACCTATCCCGATACATCTCAATAGAACACCGTTGATGTCCCTTTTAAACAAAACATTATCAACAAGCACATAAGGAACTGCTTGTAATCTGAAGTACCTTCTTTTCGCTTTGCTCATTTCTGGAGGGCACATGCCCGTTTGTAGGAAATGTATCATATTCTGAGTCCAACAGGGAGTGGACACATCATCATTTTCCTGTTTTTGATCTTCTTGTAATAGCAGGACAGCGTCTTCTTCATCTTCTGGGCTGTCTGGTTGTTTGGAAGCGAGCTGCTCACACAAACCTTTGCCTCTTACCAGCTTGGTGATCTTGATCTCAATGTCATACTCCATGACACGGGTGATCCATCCTGCCCTTTTCTCATTCAAATCCTTGTTGAGGAGGAAGTCCTTAACCCCAGCATGTGAGACCAATAACTGGACCTTGTTGTTTGAGACTAAATGCTTGAATTTCTTCAAGCTTCTGATTACTGCAAGCACATGCTTTTCAATAAAAGAGTACCTCACCTCGCAGTTATTTAGGCTCTGGCTGAAGAAAGCAATCCGGCTGCTCCTCATTATCTTTGTTCTGTTGTACCAGAATGGCAGAAATAGTGTCATCACCTCCAAATGCATAGAGGATGAAATCCTTGGAAAAGTCCGGGTTGATGAGAGTGGGTGCCTGGGAGATGGCTTCTTTGATTGCTTCAAAACTCTCCTTGCCTTCTGCCGTCCATTTGAAAGCCATGCTTTTCCTTAACATTTTGGTGATGGGCTTGACAAGGGCTGCAAAGTTTGGGACAAACCTCCGAACAAAGTTTATCCTTCCCAGGAAACTCTGAAGGGCTTTCTTGTGACTTGGCAATGGTAGAGCTCTTATGGCTTCAACCCTCTCTGGATCAATTGCTAATCCTTCCTTGGAGACAATATGGCCAAGGAGTTTCCCTTCATGTGCAAGAAAGATGCACTTCTTAGGATTCAAAGACACTCCAAACTTTCTACACCTCTGAAACACTTGCCTGAGGTGAAAGAGATGGTCTGCAGCATTCTTTGAGAAGACAGTGATATCATCTAGGTATATCAGCACTATCTTGTTGATCAAGCCTTTGAATGCCATATCCATGGCTCGCTGGAATGTTGCTCCGGCGTTCGACAGTCCAAATGGCATCTTCTTGTAAGCATATGTCCCCCATTTGGTTGTGAAGGCTGTCTTGAACTGGTCTTCCTCCTTTACCATAATTTGATTGAAGCCTGAGTATCCATCAAGTAGTGAAAACCTTTCTGAACCAGCTACGACCTGAAATATTTGCTCCATGGAGGGGAGTGGATAATGGTCCTTGAGAGAGGCTCTATTCAAATCTCTGAAGTCAACAC
The DNA here is from genome assembly GCA_019776745.2 of Taxus chinensis. NCBI lineage: Eukaryota > Viridiplantae > Streptophyta > Pinopsida > Cupressales > Taxaceae > Taxus > Taxus chinensis. The sequence goes on from CM034148.1 coordinate 702,042,071, forward strand.
ATAGCCTGATCTCTCCACTTTTCTTTCTGACCGGAACCAAGTTCGCAACCCAGCTTGAATGCTTGATAGGGAATATAATTGCTGACTCAATCAGCTTGTCCAGCTCCTTCCTCATGAGAGGCTCCATGTGTGGATTGACTGGTCTCTGTTTCTGCCTGACAGGCTTAGTATTTGGATCCAACTCGATTGTATGCTGAGCTAAGTTGGGATTGAACCCTTTCAAGTCTTCATAGCTCCAAGCAAACACATCAGGGAATTCTTGACATAGCTGTATGAACTCATACCTTTCCTGTTCAGTTGTCATCTTTCCAATTTGCAGTGGCTTGTTCTCTTCTACCAAGATGGATGCCGAATCTTCCCTCTTGACCTGAATATTTGCTTTCTCCTTTCTAAACTGATCATTGGGGTTAAAAATTGACTCCAAGGTGACAAGTCCCTTGGGCAGCTTATCAGTTCTCAGCTGTATCACCTGGTCACCATATTGCTGTTCCAACTTCTCTTGATTCTTAGCTGAGAACTCAGCTTCTTCCTGCAAGAAGTGGATGATTTGCTGGTCATTCTCGAATACTTGCCAATTGACATCGTTATCCGGCACTGAAGGCCTCACAATCACATGGATGTTTGGTTGTACCTTGTTTTGTTGAATGTTTTCTATAATGTCAAAGGCTGCCCCTACTGCTGCAAGCCTATCAGCAGCTTGATTCTCTTTCCTGGGAATGGCCTTGATGCCGAAACCCTCAAAATCTTCCATGAGGTCCCATACCCTGTTCTTGTAGCACCTGAGTAGGTCATTTTTGGCGGCATGCTGTCCCTTGACCTGATTTACAATCAGCTCACTTTCCCCAAAAACTTGCAAGTTTATTTATTTTTCTCTTTATTGCCCAATGCATCCCCTACACCAAGGCTTCATATTCAGCAGTGTTATTAGAGCATGCAAATTGAAATCTAAAAGCTGAATAATACTTTATTCTTTGCGTTGAACTAAGCATGGCTCCACCTCCCGCACCTTGTCTACTCCTTGATCCATCAAAAAACAGTTGTCCATACCTCATTGTCATCCTTGTGGTTTGGCTTGGTGATGCCAGGAATAGGTTTACTTTCTTCGTGTATACAATATACCCCTGGCTCAGATTCTTCTACTTCTTGATAAGGATCAAAAGCATGTACCTTGTTTGTCCATTCATTAAGAGTCAAATCTGGGATACTTCCAACCTTAGTGTCGGCTTCATCAGTGCCAAGGTGATCTTCTTGATCAAATGCTGAGCAATTGGTATTAATATGACTTGGAGTATAGGGCTCAATGTGGAAATCTGCAATAGGTTCTGACCTAATTGTAGTTTTAGTTCCATACCTCGTTCTGAACAACATGTGTGACCAATCAGTGGACAAATATCCCCCAATCTTGGTAGTAAAGTCCCTTGACAAACAAAGGGCAAAGAGTGGTGGAAGGTCTATGACTGATATATCTTGTAAGAAAACAACATTTGGACATGCATGCAAGGTAAGGCTCAAATTTCTAATCACTCCAACTGTTGCTATTGCTGTCCCATCCAGCTGCACTACTCCCTTAGATGTTATTTCATACTGGAGCCCTAACTGATCAGCTATCTGTTTAGGCATTACTGAGCTACTTGCCCCGGAATCTATCATGTAATTATGCGCTAGCTGATTTCCAATGATTAACGAAACATAAAAGGGGGGAGGCTTCAACATTCTACCTTGTTGTGCTGCATGTTTTCCTTGAGGCTGGGCAGCGTTTGTGAGTACCTTCTCCTGCATTTGGATCTGCTGATTCGAAGTTGGCCAATCCTTGATAGCAGCTTTCAGCAAATCTCTTTAGCCTGGGATGGATAGGGATTCCCACATAGATATATTGACATTTGTCTTCTTCATCTGGTCAATGATACTAAATGGTGATGAAGGATCTCTCTGTTGTCCCTTGGTCTGCACATTTGCCCCTTGTATGTGGGCAGCAACAGCTGGCATTTGAGTTGGCCTAGGGGTTGTTCTTGGCTTCCCTTGTGCATTTGAAACTGGGTTTTGCTTGCCAATCATTTGTGGAGCTGTGGAAGGTTGTGGATTGGCTGGGGCTAATGGCTGTTCTTCACCCAAATTTCTCCTTTTTGACCTTGTGTTGGCAGCAACACCTTGAGAAACTGCCTGATTCATGCCACAGAAATCCTCTGCTTGCCAATTTACCAATGTGGTGTCATTTGGGGCAGATTGCTGTTGGAATGTTTCTTGTTGTTGGATGTTTTCTTGATTGCTTTCACCCTCCACACCAGTAGTTGTTACCATTAAAGCTTGGGTCAAAGCACCATTGAAGCACATGGATTGATTATGGGGTTCATTACATGGAAAACACCATTCATACTCCTGGGAAATGTTGTTTTGTGCTGGTACCAATGCCTTAGAGGCAGATATGGCATTTGGATTATAGGGCTGGAATGGTCTATTGGCAGGAGGCCTCGTTTGATTCATATTTGCAGCTGGATTAGGTGGCCTTTGAGGCTGATATGGCTGCCTATTAGGTTGAGCTTGAGGCTGATACGAAGGTCTAAAACCTTGAGCTTGCTGTCTTTTTAGAGTGACCAGCTCATTACCTAAATTTTATAGCTGCTTCATGACTTCTTGAAGCTCATTTGGGGCACTTGGAGATGAAGTGGAAGCTTCATTTGAACTCTGATTCCTAGGAGTGGGAATAGGAGCTAAGACAGGTGCTTGACTAGTACTTGGGCTCTCTAAACTTGGATATAATGGCATTGGACGCCTAGGAGCTAGCTTGCCGGCTTGAATCAGACAATTTTCAGCTCTAATGGCAATACTATAAGCAGCAGGGATAGTTGTGCCTCCCATAGATTGAACTAACATAGAAATATCAGAATTTAAAGCTTTAAGGTAGTATAGAAAAGCACCTTCTGCCGTTGGCCTGACTGCCACCGGAATTCTATCCCAAGATCTTTGAAATCTGAAGTTGAAGTCGGTTAGCTACTCATTGGGAGCTCTCTTGATGGTTGTCAGCTGCTCCAAAAGAGACAAGTTGTCTCCCTTCTCCCCAAATTGATCATGAAGTGCAATACACAGCTGATTCTAGTTTGTGATAGAGCCAGCTTCAAGGCTCCTAAACCATTGCAATGCTTTTCCCTTGAATGAAGACGCCAGCAGTTTGACAGCTACTTGCATCTCATTAATCTCATGGATTGCACAAATGTTAGCAATGTCCTTGACATGATCACGAGGAGTGGTCTGATTTTCTCCAGTAAAATATGGAATGTTCTTCAATGCTGCTACTAGGATTGGATTTTGTGCATTGAGAGCAAGTGGGCTGCTGCCTGTGAAGTTGACATAGGGGTTTACTGGTTGCGCCATTCTGATTGGTCTTAAAACCCTTGTATACTGAAAGAAAGGCCACTCAGGTGGAGGATTTGAGAGAGTTCTGTTTGGTGGAGATGGAGACCTTTGAATCCTTCTTCCTCTTTGCCTTCTTCTTGGAGATAATTGCAGGTATTCAAACAGCACTTCCTCTTCTCCAACTTTTGACCTTGTGATTCTTCTCATAAGCTTTTAGGCCTGTACTACTGAAACCAGTTGATTCTTCCCCTTGGAGTCACCAGATATGCAAATAATAGCTCTTTTTAAGCAAGAAAATTGCAACAGATGCATATCAACTTTGCTGCAATAAAAATGAGACCTCTATGTCCCACCGGGCGTGCCAAAACTGTTGATGCAAAATCACAGCACCCCTGGTTACACATCAGATTTTTAGGTTGATGCTCATGTGTCCAGTGTGATTGCATAACATTGAATCCTTTCTCCAAGTGTGGGACTTGAAGAGTGAGAAAGGAATCTCCAGAGAAAGGCTGGTTCCTATTCCTCTGTTCAGATGCACCAATGAAACGCAGAGGTTTACCTCAAAAACTAATCTAACTACCAAGGAGACATGGAGAGAGAAATGCATATAAATAAACCTAAGCTAAGGAGGTGATGCACCGAGGAATAAAGAACATAAGCTTTGCAACATAAACACAGATCGTATAGATGCAATACCACACCATGCATAGATAGCAAAAATGCAATGAAAGATCAAAAATGACAGTAATAAATATGTAAGAGGGTTTAGAAGCAACCACAGACACATATATATTGCTTAAGGATCGATTCAATACATTGCAATGGCCAAAAGGCAAAAAACGGTGTTACAATCTATATGGGAGGTTTGAAAACTCCACAAATCTTCTTATGAACAGGAGAGAAGGGAGGGGTTGCAAAACAAGAATGTCCAACATTAGAAAGAAGCCCCTCCTTACAATTTATAAGAAGAATGAGAGAGAAAAGAGAGGAATTCGAAATTTTCCCCAACCACCTCCAGAATGCACTTAACTCATCTCATAATGATGGAAGCGGCGGATCTTGGCAAAACGGCGAGCTGCCTAGCAGAGGCGGCGAACTGTCTGCTGCATTAAAGTTGTTAGTTGAGCATCACTTATGCTTATTATTTCATGCCAGAGGCGTCTTCTGATTTTCTTTCTTCAAACTGAACCAAAATGCAAGATTGACCCAGGAAACGTGTAGAGAATCTCACAAGCTTTCCGTTGATATAAAGAACGCGCAAATCTGAGCTCTGGATCGAAAGTTATGTCGATCTGAAGTTGTAGGGCACGGAACAAGTGAAAACGGATTTTTGAATTTCTTCCCGCGCTCTGCCACTTGGATGACACGTGGCACGCTCTGATTGGATGAGAAATTCTCTCTCCTCTGTCTTTTCGGCGGGCTATCCTTTGAAATTTTGACTTTTTGATGATTTTGGGACTTTTTTCACCCCTTTCCCGCGCTCCCGCCATTTGGATGACACGTGGCGTGATCTTGTTGGAGGATAGGGTGCGGGGCTTCCTTTACTTTTAGCCTTTTTGGGGAACTCAACCAAATTCTCTAACTTCCTCCCGAGCTCCGCACTTTACTGCTCTATTGGACACATGTCCAATTCCTATTGGCTCGGGCCAGCGCTTCAAACCTTGCCCCTTTGACTTTTTAACCTTTCTCCTTGAGACACGTGGCGTCTTTTGGTTGGTTCTTGGGCCTGCCGGGTCTTCCGCGTACTTCGCGTCCATCTGTCCCAGATGTCCCATTTGATTTTGGACCCTTTGTGACAATTTCGGCTGATTCGACCGGTTCGCGTACCTCTGGCCCGATTGTTCCATTTTCCTTTGGACCGCTTGGGACAATTTCACCCGGTTTGGCCGGTTCGGTCCCATTTGTACCACTTGTCCTACTTTGTTTTTGGGCCCTTTGTGCTTATTTCACCCAGTTCGGCCGGTTCGGGCCTTTCTGTCCCAAACGTCCTGAGCAACACTTAGCCAATTTCTTCCTCCTCCTTCGGCCGGATCGGCTTTTCGCGCCTTTCGCGTACTTCTGGCCCGATTGTCCCAAATGTAATTTGGGCCGCCTGGAGGCTTTTCGGCCGATCCGCGCCTTGACGTCCCAAATGTCCCAGTTGCTCCCTTTAGCAGGACTTAGCCAATTTTTTCACTTTTTTCTGAATCAACCTATTTGCCTTTCTGCCACCTTTGATGCATGTTATCAAAATTTACCCTGGGGGGGGAATTTTGATAACACATGCCTCATTACTACTCTCAACATGTATCGAAAGAAATTATTAACAATGTTTTTTTAAGTTTGTTTCAATGTGCAAGAATGATTAGATACGATGATTGATGAGTTTGGTGTGACTTGATCGAAGATAAATTCCTCCAGAGGCCTAAAAAGGCCATTCTAAGCCAATCAAACACGATCGAGGAGAGTTTAAGAAATATATTAAGTATCTGGAGGTAATGTCAAAGAATATTGGAAGTGTTGGATGTAATTTAGGAATATTTAGAAATATTGTCTAGGGCTTAGATTTTAGGGCTCAGGGCTCAGGGTTTAGGGTTTAGGGCTCATAGTTTAGGGTTTAGGGCTCATGGATTAGGGCTCAATGTTTAGGGTTTAGGATTCAAGGTGGTAAAAATAGGGTTTACGGTTTAGGGCTCAAGGTTTAGGGTTTAGGGTTTAGGGATCACGGTTTAAGTTTTAAGGTTTAGGGTTTATGGTTTAGGGATTAGGGTTTGAGGTTTAAGGGCCATGGTTTATGGTTTAGGGTTTAAGGCTCAGGGTTTATGGTTTAGGGTTTAGGGTTTAGGGCTAACGATTTAAGGCTTAGGGTTTAGGTTTGATGGCTTAGGGTTTAACTTTTGAGGTTTACGATTTATAGTTTATGGTTCAGGGTTTAGGGTTTAGGGTTTATGGCTTAGGATTTAGAGTTTAGGGTTTAGGGTTTAGGTTTTAAGGCTCAGGGTTTAGGGTTTAGGGTATAGGGATCAGGGTTTAGGGTATAGGGCTAAGGGTTTAGGGTTTAGGGTTTAGGATTTAGTGTTTAGCGTTTAGGGTTTAGGGTTTAGGGTTTAGGGCTCAAGGTTTAGGTTTTAAGGCATAGGGCTTAGGGCTTAGGGCTTAGGGTTCAAGGCTTAAGGTTTAGGGTTTAGGGCTCAAGGTTTAGGGTTTAGGGTTTATGGGTCAAGGTTTAGGTTTTTGGGTTTATGCTTTTAAGGTTTATGGTTTAGGATTTAGGGATTAAGGCTTAGGTTTTAGGGTGTAGGGTTTAGGTTTTAGGTTTTAGGGTTTAGGGTTTAAAGCTCATGTTTTAGGGCTTAGGGCTTAGGGTTTTGAGTAGTAAAAATAGGGTTTAGGTTTTAGGGTTTAGAGTTTAGGGTTCAGGGTTAAGGGTTTAGGATTTAGGGTTTATGGTTTAGGGTGTACATGTTGGTTAGAATTTTTGCCACTGAATGTGGCCAATGGTAGTATGCAAAAATTAGCAACAATTAGGGAATTTTACCTTGGGACGGAGTAAAATTTCCTCTACTTTGTGAGAGGGTCATCTCCCTCGTATGACGTGATTTTTTGTATTTTTGGTGCTTTTAATCAAAAAGTACAAAAGGGTGGAAAAATTGAGAAATGTGAAATACAAAGAGAAAGGAATAATGAATAGGTAAAGAACATAACCCCATAGGTGTTAGGCAAGACAGAAAAATATGAGACACAAAATTCTACAAATCTATCTTATCAAGGACACACCAGTCCTTCTTGGTCACACAAGATTGCCTTACAAGGTTTGTTGAATGGGAAGTGGAGGACTTCTCTATCTGGCAGGAAGGAATACAATGAGTGTGAAATTTGGGAAGCACAAAGTCTTCTCCTCCCTCATAATAGGTTGGTATGGCACAAAGTCCGCATGCTTTGATAATCGGTACAAATTTTGATTTACCTGAGCATCCACCATACTATGAAGGATTAGTAGGGTTAATGATTTAATCGCAAGCAGTTTAGCAGATTTTGTAATTAAAAATCATTAACATAGTGGTATAAAAGTATTGTATTCATCTGTGTACACAAAGTTACAACAACAAAATGTGCAGATAAAATAGCCTCTCCAAGAACATAGCATGAAAGAGTGATGAGAGATGATCCCCCCTTTATTACGATTACAATGCAGCCTTATATAGGCATCTAACCCACAAAATTAAAAAAAAAAAAAAAATTTTGCACCATTTTGCAATGGGTAACAACAGTTGGCTCTTTTTAGGGACATGGCTTGGATTGAGCACCACAAAACAAGAAATATCATGAACTCCAGAATCTCTAGTTTTGCAGACCAGTGCCTTATCCATTGGGCCAAAACTCAATACAGGGAGACCTCCTCTCTATACACAACTACACCAATGCACACATACACACAAAGAGGAACATGAAGGGAAACAAAAAGTATGTACAAAGAAGGAAGAGGATATTTAGAAGGAGAAGAAGAAAGACTGTACAAAATCTACATAATTCCAGAGACATGTTGAGAGAAATAGGTGCCTTTGCTAAATAACATGTTGAAAGTATGAGGCACCCGGGGACTAAAAATGATCATTTGAGTATACCAAAATATCAAAGGAGCATTGCGTGGCTTGAATAGGAAAATTGAAACAAGTAGACCATCCACACAGTGATACTCCTTGATAAAATTATCCAATTCCTGTGAAGAGTTGAATGTCTTCCTGAAGCTTCTCTTCTTCTGAAAATGAGAAGGTGATAGAATAGTGTCATACAAAATTTTGTACGACCCTTGGCTTCTTTCATACTAATTTCTGCACGCTATTGAACTCTGATAACTGGATTCCTGAGAAGATACAATCCTTATAATATCAACTTCCTTTATCAATATAGTGTTAATCTCATCTGTGTGAGGATTTTGGAAATTATCATGACATAGATCTTGAAACCTATGCACTTCCATAGAATTTTCCTTTTTAAGAAGGAAATCACTGGATGATTTATCATTTTCTTTTTCTCCAATTTGTGTAATTTATACTTTTCCCATGGAAAATACACTTGTTGTTTTTACAAAATCAATATCCTTGCTTTCTGATTTCGGAAGTTCTTCACTCCTAAGAACAAGCTACATTATTGATTTGTCTTCATGATTGGTAGGGAACTTGAAGGTTGTTATACTAGGTAAAAATTGGTCATCAAGATCATTTTCTTCCTCTTGCCCACATTCCAAGGAATGTGCTGAAACGTGACTGTCATAATCATAGTTGTGAAGAAAAGATTTCAAACATGGATTTCAATTTTCTATATGTTCCGAAGGACTACAAAATTTTTTAAGTATGATTATTTCATTAGCAAATATAATAGAAGGGCTGCTGAGTTCATTAGCTTGCTTTTCTTTAGGTTCAAAAACTTGTTTTTTTTAAAGAACTTAAAATAAGTGGATTATCATCAGTTACTCGGGTTTCACTATCTTCCAATATAGGAGAAAAATTAGCTTTGTCCCTATTGTCATGATGGACCTCAAATTCCACCAGCATAGGATCATTATTTTCAACCCCATTTAACCCCAATGCAAGCACATTCAACCATGATGCAAGACATATCTTCTAAGAATTCAAATTCAGGTTGAAATGGAGCCTCAAGTTGTTTGTCTTCTTCATCATTTGAGGGAATATCAAATTTTCATACACTAGGCAGAGCAATAAGAATACATTCATTAGTGGAATTGAGATAACATTGAGGAATAAATACCTTGTAATGTGGAGAATCATCATGAGAAACTTCTAGAGTTTGAAGGTTCTCCTCTTCGTTATATTCATTGACTAATTGTTCTTGAATTTGCTTTGCCTCCTCGCATGCCTGCAACTACATGTATTATCTTTGTACTTCTCTCATCAACTATATGGAATTTTATCATTTACAGGTGCTAGTTTCATCTTCCTTCCTTTTGCAGCACTTTCTATATATTTAAGCCACAAATATGTGATCATTGGGTCATCACATGCAGGAATTTGTTCCAATCTATTTTTCTTTTCTTGCATTGTTAGTTTATTTTTCAGAGATGACACGAGTGCAATAGTGGCTTTCCTTTTTAAATATGGAATATTATCACAATATGGAAATACCTTTCTTACTTTCTTATCTTCAACAAGTTGTAATAATGTATGTGATATAAGTCTTGGATTTATACCTCCATAGAAGTTTTGTAGAAACTGGACCTGTTCTGGATTGACTAGAGCTTTAAAATTTTGAATGGGGAGATCTCCATCCTCATCCCCATCATTGTCACTCTAAATCATTGGTGTGGGCCAACAAGTGTTTTTTATTTTACCTTCATTCTTGGGAAGTTTCCTAGATCAAGAGAATGAATGTGACAGAAGTTCGATCCCCAGCAAAGTCACTAAAAATTGTTGGTTGGATTTTTTGCCACTGAATGTGCCTGATGGAAGTATGCAAAAATCAGCAACTATTAGGGAATTTTACCTTTAGACGGGGTAAAATTTCCTATTCTTTGTGAGAGGGGTAGTTCCCTAGTATGATGTGATTTTTTGTATTTTTGGTGCTTTCAACTGAAAAGCACAAAAGGGCGGCAAAATTGAGAAATGTGAAATACAAAGAGAAAGGAAGAATGAATGCGTAAAGAACACAACCTTGTAGGTGTTAGGAAAGAAAAAAAAATATGAGACACAAATTCCTACAAATATATCTTATCAAGGACACACCAGTCCTTCTTGGTCGCACAAGATTTCCTTACAAGGTTTGTTGAATGGGAAGTGGAGGACTTCTCTATCTGGTAGAAAGGAATACAATGAGCATGAAATATGGGAAGCATAAAGTATTCTCCTCCCTTAGAATAGGTTGGTATGGCACAAATTTCACATGCTTTGATAATCTGCACAAATTTTGATTTACCTGGGCATCCACCATACTATGAAGGAACACCATGGTTAATGATTTAATCACAAGCAGTTTAGCAGATTTTTCAATTGAAAATCATTAACACAATGGTATAAAAGTATCATATTCATCTGTGTACATAAAGTTATAGTATAAAAATGTGTAGATATAATATCCTCTCTAAGAACTTGGCATAAAAGAGTGAGAGATGATGCCCCCTTATTATGATTACAATGCAGCCTTATATAGGCATCTAACCCAAAAATTAATTTTTTTTGAAAATTTACACCATTCTGGAATGGGTAACAATAGTACAATTTAAGTTTGAGGGTTAAGGGTTGAGGATTTAGGGTTTGTAGTTTAGGTTTTATGGTTTAGAGATAAGGGTTTAGGGTTCAGGGATCAGGGTTTAAGGATTGGGGTTTAAAATTTAGGATTTAGGGTTTAGGGCTTAGGGTTTAGGGTTTAGGGTTTAGAGTTTAGGGATTAGGGTTTAAGTTTTAAGGGTCAGGGTTTGGGGTTTAGGGCACATGGTTTAGAATTTAGAGTTTATGTTTTAAGGCTCAATTTTTATGGTTTAGGGTTTAGGGCTCGGGGTTTGAGGCTTAGGTTTTAGGTTTACCCATTCACTCGATGTAATGTTTTGTGTCTTACCCAATCTTATTAGTATTGATAGAGAGTATTCAACTAAAAAGGGTTCATTTGCTTCATAGGTAGAATATTCAAAGAGAGTCATCACAATTTTATGCCTTTCATCTGTTGATATTTTGAAGGAGGGAAATGTCAGATATCCAAGAACAATTTGATACAAAGAAATGTTATCCAATATAGCTATCTCCTTTTTTCTATTGCTTGTGAAATATTTAGAGCTCCAAGAGTGTAATAAATTGAGAATAACAAGTCATGTGGTATTTCTAGGTCTGACGGATTAGGATACCAAGAATATTTGATCATTTTTTATGCTCTTTTAAATAATTATTTCAGTTGTAAGCTGGCAATTTGAGAGGAAATATGAGGTTCAATTTTATTTTCCAAGATGCATTACTCGAATGTTTGAAAATGTTTCTCTAAATGCAAAGAAATTATGATTCAGACACTCGATGATTCCTGAATGTCCAATCTTGTCACAGACCCCAGTAGTCCTCGATTCTTGGATATAGGGAGACACAGTTACTTGGCTTCCATTTATAATGATAGAGATATTTATAAATTTGTGAAACATTATGACCTCTAAATTTGTATGCATTTCAAGTTGTTTGGAAATCACATTACACCATTCACTAGGCTTGATGACTACCCCTATATTTTTTAAGGAGCTTTTGAAAGCATCCATGGGTTTATCATAGAAGGAATTATCAATGAATGGAAGGTCATTAAATCATAGGCCAGCTGACTCCCATTTCAAACTAAACAAGAAAGATTTACTACGAGATTAATAACCCATGTGTGTTCTTAGTCATTCCCCTATTGTTATGCTTATTTTGAACACTTCAGGAAATTCTATCAAATTTTATATCCATTCTAGTAGCATAAAATCTTTCTCTTTCTCCATAGGAGAGGATACTGCAGGTAATTCAGTTCTAATCCTAAACCTCCGCGTTGGTATATTCTTTATGTTTCTTTCATTTCCTTTGAGATTAATTTTTGTGTTGCGATGGTGGCCATAAAATATGTATATAGGGAGCTCTTGAAGGACCTATTTAATTAGGATGAATCTAACCCGTCAATGATAACTAAAGAGGTTAGTCCATTGGTTGGTTCTTGCATTCATAATAATGTTGTGCCTTAATAGTTTCTAGGATAGCATGATCTTTAAAATTTTAAGCTATGCAATTTATAGTTACAAATTAATCTATTAGTATTTAATATCACCTAAGACTTGATCTCATAAATAACTTGTACGGAGGCTCAAATATATGTCCAAATTTAATTAAATAGCTTCTTTCCTTGGCTAATTATGATGATCCCAAATAATTACCTCAAACGTTCTTGATATCCTTTGAATATTTTCTCTTCAATAAAATACAATGATCATTTTTATAGTTTGGAATCCAATGCTAAACATCTATGTGGCAACGACCATATCTGTCATGATAAATGTGAAGTTTCTGGAGTATGCGTAATCTTTACCGAGTTAGTGAGACAAACCAGGAACTTTCAAGGAAGAAGAGGTTCTTGTGAATATTAACATGTATCAAAGAGAATCATGAATGTGAATATGAGCATGTGGTTATTGTTTTCAGCTTCCAATAGCTCATCCTGGCTTGCATAATACCATACATGGAAATATGAAAAATGTGAAATTTTTTTCAGAGTGTGAAGAAATTGACATTCAAGAGCGCAAGTATATGTGGGGAGAAACAAGTTTGGCAGATATGTGTAATATGCATTGCAAGGTACAAGGTAGATGCCATATCCATTTAGTTATGTTTCCCACCTCTCATAAACAAGGTGATTCAATTGAGAGAGTGGATTTCATAGTGATTCAATTGTGAGAGTGGCTCTCTTCTAATTATAAGGCAAAGGCGAGGATCACTCTCTTATTTTTCAAGGCCTCCACAATTAACCCTGGTGATCACAAATCAACTCCATGATTATCAAACCATTTTTTGATTATCTATCACTTATTGAAATGGGTATTCACCATGTAGATGGAAGTATTTTTCACTGAATGATATTCTTTTCATGTGGCCACCTATTCAACTAAAATGATGTGGTTATAATGTCCTTCCTCCTTTGAAGTGTGATCACACTACAAGGTTCAAATGAGTGTTTAAGAACACTACCAAGTGAGTGAATTTTCCATAGAAGAGAAAATTCAAGAACTCATTCAGTTTAAGAACTCATTCGGGAACTCTTGGAATCTTCCATAGAAGACAACATTCACCATTGAAGCTCTCATTCCCTACACCCTAAATACCCGATTTTGAACAAATGGATCCTGAATCATATTTTCTTTCTTAAAATTTCCTAAATTACTTCAAAAACCTTCAATTCTCTTCAAAATCACCCTCAAATGATTTATAATTTCCCTTAACATTCCCGAAGTGTGTTTACCATCTACATAATGGCCAAAAGATGTTCTTTTTAGGCCTCCGGAGGAAGTTATCTTTCACTGAATCTTACTAAATTAATTTATCACCTTGGGTAATCATTTGTGAAAACTAAAAAAAATAAAACCTTGTTAGGAATTTCCTATAAGCCATGGTGAAGGTTGAATTGAAGGTAAGCTAGTTGTATGATCTATTTTTCCTCCCTATCAGGTTATCTAAAACCCTATTTTAGGGTTTTCAACAAGAAAATATTGATATCTCAGTTGATAAGGATTCTTAGAAGATAAATCTACCTAGAATTGGGTTATAAAAAGTTTAGGAGTGTTCTTGAGTCACACAACTATGGAGAATACTCTAATACCATTTTAGAGAACACCCTTTCGATCAATTTTATCCATGTGGAATTAGAACTTGAAGGTGAATCACATGTTCCCAGCCTCTACAATGTATTGATCTCATTACCAAGCACTAATTAAGTGTTTAAAAACAATCTTGGGAGGTATGTATTGCTTGAGAGTATGAGATGATTTCACATTGTGGCTTGGTTTTCATGGTTTAAGTTTTGCATTTTTAGGGCAGTCAATTCACATGACAACATATCCATATGAATATCATCCTCTTACGCTTCCAGGATTGAAAATACTCCCTGAATGGAATCAAATTTAAGATGCTCATACACTTGTTTCTCATATCCCTCTCATGAGAATATGTGACTTCTTGATCCTTTACACATGATGGTCATGGATGCCTCTGAGTAGCTCATTTTTATTTGTTTCTCGAAGAGATTTGGACACAATGGTAGAGTCAAGATATGATGATCATCAATTCACTCCTGGAGCCTCACTTTTTATATTTGAACATGATGATCTCTTATTCATCTCATAATTCACCTCCTTGGCCAAGATGTCACTTGAGTGGAAGCATGCTTATGTTGTCTGGACACCCTCTTTCTCAATTGCTCCTCATAGAGATAGGTTTAATCCTCCTGATAGAAGGATTGAACCCTGAATGAAATTTGGAGGAATGTCTAAGAATGAATTCCATGTTCTTGACCTCCCCGATGTACTGCAACACTGTGAATTCCACCTCCTTGACTTGCAAGATGTGAGTTCATTACCAAGCATTGATTAAGTGTTTAGAAACACTCTCATTAAATATGCCATGTTTGTGAGCTTGAGATGATTTCCACCATCACTGAAGATAGGGTACAACTAGGGCTTAGGTTTTTAAAAACCCAAATCAAGGAATTTATACCCCAAATTTGCAAGAATAAAAAAACAATGTCTTTGAAAGGAGTATGATGGAATTTTAAGTTTTCTTTGTCCAAAATCAAATATATCATTGACAGTTAGTATGCACAATTACATTCACGATTTGAAGATCTAAAATGAAACTGAGACAATAGGTTTTGAGGGATGTTTTGCAAAGAAACACGTATTGAAATCTTGTTTAGACAGAGAAGGCATAAATCAGTATCTAGAAAACCCATCAGTATGGTCTAAAACCCCTTAGATTGAAAGGTACACTAGAAAAAGCACTAGACCAGAGCTAGAAGAGAGTTAATACGCTAAAAATTAGAAAAGGTGATAACAAAATAAATTTAAAGAGTTAAAATTTGAATTTTTTCATGCATTACACTGAGCCCAAAGGGTATCGGAGGATGTGTTTGTTTAGTTGTGGATATGACCAAATGTGCATAATCATAGATATTATATGGGAATGGCTCTTGAGAGCTAAAAAAGGGCATGATTGATTAAACTTGAGAGGATTAATGATTTCTTTGATTAATTATCACTTTTGTTGAATGGTTTCATGTTAGTATGAGCATGGTGAAACAATATAAAGAGTTAGAAGGAGAAAATGGAAGCAAGAAATTCCAAATTTGTGATTTATTTGGAATTAGGACACTTAAAGCTAGTGAGAGGAATAGAGTAGAAGTATGAGGAAATGAGGGTTTATAAGAAAATGATTCATTTTAACAGTTGATTGGGCTTATGTACAAAATGTGAGAGCAAGATATGGGGGTTGGAAGGGTAATTTTTAGGTTGATTGTGACAATTTTTCATATTTGAGCCTATAGAGCTTGTTGGAAAGACTTCTAAAAACAAGATACTAATGAGAATGATTGAAATTGGTTGTTATGAGTTGATGAATGCATGCAAATGTATTAGATATTTGCATCACCTCATCATGTTTTAGATCCTTCAGAGACCTCATGATGACCATTCCCTTGATTATTTGAATCGATACAAACTTACATATGCGTTTTGATTTATTGTGTGTTATAAGGAATTGCACGAGTCCATATATTTGATCAGTTATCACTACCTTTAGAAGCTGTGAGGTTTGTAAATTCTACTTTTGACACATTTAACACTCCTACAAATGTCAATAACCAATCCAAAAGGCCCCAAAACCTAAACAAAGACTATATTCTTTAACAAAACATATACTGATCATATAATTTAAACCCTAAAAGCTTGAAGGTTGAATGCTGAAATCCTGAAAAATACCTATGCACTGACCAAATTAGAATATGAAAAACTATCTTCTAAACTGTGACTAATGGAGCTATGAGACAAGTTCCATTAGTGCACAATGACCCTAACTTCTTATATTTACTAAAATAAATTTAAAGTATAAGTTTTTCTTTTATTAATTTTGTACTTTAAATTTATTTTAGTAAATGTATCCCTCCCATAAGCACATATGCCACATAACAAAGAGGAATGTGGGCACGTTATAACATGATTGCATTATGGCTTGAATTTACCGAGCCATAACACAATCACATTATAACGTGACCTTGAATTTTCTTTGTTGCGTTATAACACAACCGAGCCATAATGTGAGCGCGTTATGGCCAAAAAATCTATTTTTGTGCTTTTTGGCTCCCTGTCTTTGTGCACTTACCCATGGACAGATTTGAGTATGGATTTTGGTTTGGGATTACCAAACACACAACAAGGTAATGAATCAAATTTTTTGGTTGTTAATAGGTTCTCTAAGATGGTTCATTTTATTGCCTGTAAGACAACTACTGATGCAACAAAAGTAGCAAATTTCAGAGAAGTTGTTAGGTTGCATGGTGTTTCAAAAACCATTACTTCAAATAGGGATACAAGGTTCTTAAGTCATTTCTAGAGGACTTTATGGAAGAAGTTGAAAACTAAACTACAGTTCAGTAGTGCCTATCATCCTCAGACAGATGGGAAAATAGAGGTGTTAAACAAGAGTTTGGGAAACCTATTAAGGTACATAATTGGGGAAAAGCCAAAACAATGGGACTTAGCATTGCCACAAGCTGAGTTTGCTTATAATAGCTCAGTAAATAGATCCACAAGAAAGTCTACATTTTATATTGTGTATGGGAGTAATCCAAAAGGGGTGTTAGATTTGGTGCAGCTACCAGTTGATGATCGAGTCAGTGATGATGCAAAATCATTTGCAGAACACATACAACAATTGCAAGAATAAGTGCGGAAGAAGTTGCGGCATAGTAATGAAAAGTATAAGGAAATAACATATATGCACAGAAGGAGAAAGGTGTTTACAGTGGGTGGATTGGTTATGGTATACCTTCAGAAGGAAAGGTTTCCATAAAGAACCTATAACAAGATGAAGTACAAGAATATTGGTCCCTGCAAGATCATGAAAATGATAAATGATAATGATTATGAAGTACAATTGCCAGGAAATTTTGATATTTCTCCAGTATTTAATGTTTCAGATTTATATTATTTTCATGGAGATAGTGAAGAAGGGGATTTTATTGAAGAAGAAGTAGATTGGAGATAACAAGTTCCAGTGAAAAAGAAAGAAGAAGAAGATCAAATTTTAGACAAGGAAACTGTGAACACGGGACATGGGCAATACAGTAAATATTTGGTACATTGGAAAGGACTAGAACAAGAGGACAACACATGGGTCACAAAGTGGGAGATTAAAAAGCTAGATAAAGATAAATGGTAGAAATTTGAAGAAGACAACTTGCACAAGTTGCATTTTCTTCAAGCAAGGGAGAATGATGCACTATTTTTAGCAAAAACTTGAAATGGTCATAAATTTTGATACGAGTTTCTATTTGAGTTCGTTTTTCTTAAACCACTTGTTTTGACAAGATGAATACATCGGTTAACTGACCTTTCCGATTGAAGCCATTTTTGGCACATTTTCAAGCCTGAAATCCGCCATCTAGGAGACGGAAAATAGGATTTAAGTTTCAATTCTATTTTTTTCCTATTTTAGGGCATTAGTTAATGTTAGTCTCATATATGCATAGTAGGTTAGAAAGTTGGAAATTCCTCTAATTTAGGCATGTAGAAGATGCATGAAAATTTTCATGCCCATACGAATAAGCATGCGAACTTACTAAAAATACTAAGTTCTACTAAATTGCTAAAAATAGTAAATTTCACCACCTAGAGTAGATTTAGTCAAAGTTAGTTAGAGTTTTCTTGGAAACTCGAGTTGGGAGTTGTTTGCTTATTAAAGAAGCATTGTAATTCAGGATTGAATAATGAAGAAGAAGATTTATTTTCTTTGAGTTCAAGATATTTGCAGTATATTGAGTGTGTGTTTAAAGTTGGCTACATTACTTGGTCTCTTTGTATTCAACCTATAAATAACGGAGGGTTGGATATAATTGATCCTTGAATGCAAGGTAAATGTCTCATTGCCAAATGGATGGTTAGATCTCTAAAATTTAATGAACCACGGAAGATTCTTCTTAGACATCGACTTCAACTATTTGCTTACAGAGACAAGCAACAAGAGATAAATAATTTTGATAAATTACTAAATCTAAATACTTCAAATTAAAAGGTTCTCCTCATGTCAACAAAATTTGGAAAGCATGGCAAGAGGAAGTTGAAATTCTTTTTTGGAAGGATAACTCACTAGAATATGGTTTGAGCTTTCCTCATTCCTCGATATGGTGGAATAGATTAATTTTGGCTAGTGACCAACCTCTAGCTTTTGAAAGGTCACCTTCAAAGTTTTCAAGAAAAAGTTTTAAATTTTTAAATATTTGTGGCATTCACCCTCATTGGAGTGGTTTCCATGGCCTTGAATAAAAAATGTCTTCCAATTAAGGGAAAAAGATAAGCAAGTCACCATCTTCATCATTTCATAAGTTAATGATAATCTAATGACTAAAATATTTGTTACAATTCCTTTTAACTTTATTAAGGATTGGATATGGTGTAATGGATCACGTTTGGAGCAATCTCCTATTAAATATTATTATATTTATTTGTTACCTATCTTGCCTATTCAACAATGATTAAACACCAAGTGGAAATGTAATTTTACTGGTAATAACTAGTTGAGTGTCTGTAGAAACATTTGGCATTCAAAAACGAAGCACAATACACAATTAATGGCTTGGAGGCTTCTTCATTACAATCTCCATACTGTTGATAGGATCATATTTATCCTGAATGTCAAGTTTTCTTGTCTTTTTGCATTAAAATAAAGAGTCTACATACTTTCTAGAGATGTAAATCAACAAGAGTTGTTTGGCTTGAAGTGCGACATAATTCACTTGCGATGTTTTCCTTTCTAAGTCTTTCTTGGAAACATGTTATTTTGAGGATAAAAATATCCAAGAATGTCATATTTGAAACATTCAGGTAGATAATCATTTTGTGCATGTGAAAAAATAGGTTTTATTCATGTTTTTATAACAATACTACCTCTCGTGCAATTTTAATTCACACATTTACGCTGACATTATATCGCATATTGGTGGGAAGATTTGTTGAGTTGCGGGAAAGAAAAACCAACATTTCAGGGGACCACAATCCCTCCTCTTTAATTGGGAGGTTGCCTTACTCAAACCAAAATTGATCCTATAATATTTACAAATATACAACTATTGCAGATCTTGTGTGAGAACACCAACTTCATTGTGTAAGGATGATGAGACCGAATACAAAGGAGAAGTTTTGAACAACAAGAATATTAAGAGGTTATTGAGAGGAAGGAGGAGAAAAAAACTTCAAATGAGGAGGAATCAGAGCTTATTCTACCATTGCATGTTCATGAGATTCAGAATGCAGACATTCACATATTACAAAAATTATCCCTCTTAAACTAGATACTATCAACACAAAGTTTAATTATCTTTGACAAAGAAGGGTGAATGTAAAGTTTCATAATTATATAGTATGTAAATGTCACATAATGAGACCAAAAAAGAGAGAAAAGGTGAGAAAATGAAGGAGAAAGGTAGAAATATTTTGTATTTAATATACTTCATTCTTACATCAATTATGTCGATACCCCCCTTACAATTACAAATCAAGTCTTTAATACGCTCATTAGATCAAGAAGGTAGTTATTTTAACCACCCCTCACCTTAACTCTCTTTAACCTTGGTTTACATGACTTGAGTTATAAATACATTAAATTGGACACAAATACAATATTTTATCATTACATTCCATAAAATCAAGTTCTAAGCCTGCATAATCATCTTTTCTTGGTGAAAATTGAGAGTTATTGTGAAAATTGGTAAAACAGTTGGTCCAAGCGATCATTCAGAGAATAAGAGGAACACTGGAACTCTTCCATGTGGGCCTTTAAATATCGACATAACCTTTTGTTTGTTCAGCGACTGGGACGGTGAATCAGGGAACAATTCCCTTTGTTCTCTCCTGGGCCGACATAACCGAGCCCTTCGTATCTTCCTCCAGGCCTGGAATTTGATGGTCTATAGACCGTTTTTTGGTATTTTAACCGTAAATTACAATTTAATAAAAAACAAACCCGTCAATTTAGCCAGGTAATTTTTTAATAAAACTGTATTTCAACAAGTTTATATTATTTAAAAACCGTAAAATTTCATAATAGTCAAATATAATATATAAGGTATATTACTATATATATATGAAGTCCGATTGGATTTTATTCATTTTACAAATATTCTATAAATCATATTGATAATGATTTTTAATAATTCCCAATTTAAATTTAGAAACTAAAATAAGTTTATGTGAATAATGAATTTATTAAACTCAGAGTTCACATGTTCTCATTGTTTTTTTCTAAAAACAGATAAGTTTCTAATTTCAATGATATTGTGACTGTATTTATTTTCATTTTTTCATTACGAATTACAATCTACAAGTTTCAATTTAACTTTTATGCAAGTTTCAATTCAAATTTTTATTGTTGTAGGAAAATTTAAGGAATCTTGGTACAGACATCCAAGAAGAAGCTTGAGATACAGACATCAATACAGGCACATGATTATTATTTTGAATAACGTAAACTTAAAATTAAGATTTCAATTAAGATTTTTTGACAATTTAAAATTTTATTAAAAACGTAAATTGAAAGGTAACTATATCACGAAACTGTCATGAAATTTCCTTTTGACAGGCAGGGGTGACCATCAAATTCCAGGCCTATCTTCCTCTATTTGCTTGTCGACGTAAGAAGGTTCACGCGACACATGAAAAACAACAGAACATTTCTCTGAGTTCCACCAAATTCTGACATGACCAATGAAACCTCTAGATATGTGCTTGGCCATCAGTTAAGGTGGAGATGCGAGCCACTAGAGGAACAAGAGAACAATTCTGATTGTTCCATAAATGACTGATTCATCTGATTTCATTGTGTTAATTCTTCTTGATTAAGTTGGTGATGTCAAGTTGTTGGGGAACTCGAGACCTATTCCCAAAGTGCCAACAAATGCCGAATATACCGATGCCTTTGTTTGATGCGGTGATGGTGGAGTTCCAAGGAACATGTGGAACAAAGGAACAAGCCACTTGTTCCTCAATTAACTGATTTTTCCCAAATTTTCACAAAAAATGACAAATTCCTTAACAAAAAGGCTTCGCGGGAGGGGGAAAAGGATGACCAAAACATAGAGATCTTGCCCATGACTCCCAAAATTTTGAAATTTCACTGATATTGTGACAATATTACAATTTTTGTTTTTATATCAGGCCATGAAAAATGAATTATTTGATAAAGAAGACTTAGACAAGCCATTGAGAGGTTCATATTCATATAATGTGCCTTCCAACAATTCAAAAAGGATTATTAGAAAAAGTTAAAAGAATTTATAAGATACATGTAAATTTTTGGCTTGATGCTTTTAGTGGGATCAACATGCCTTTATACGCTACTAGCCTTGTTTATGTATTTCCTTGACAATGTCATCTCATTACGCCAAAAGGTGTTCCCCAATGGTAAGGAGCATGCGATCGTTCACGCCACTGGCCTAAATTTAATGAGTGTTTTATCGTTTTTTCCATATGCTTAAATTTGATGGGTGTTTTGACGTTTTAACTTTTTTTTTAGCTATTTTTAGTTGTTCCCTTTTTAGCAGTTGCATGTTGAATGTAGGATTGCAAAATATTTTTAAGATATGATTTATTCGTCATGTTCGGGACTTCAACACTAATTTTCGAACATGAAGTAGAAAACTCCCTAACTATTTTAACCGAATTCGCCTTGAAAGGCTTTTGAATGACCAAATAAGAGGTTTCTTTGCGTTTTTTTGGATTTTTTTGAAAAAATTAATTGGTGAGATTTATTTTTCGCTTAGAAATCCATGGTTCATCGAGGAATTTAGTTGATTTTATGTATTTTACGACATTTTAAATTTTATTTGTCTATCGATTGATTCTAGATAAGAATTTTGGTAAAATTTGACCTATTACACAAGGAATCGGGTATAGATGGCACATTTCATTGTTCAATTTGTGGTTTGTGGGGATATATAGTTGATTCCAATGTTTATGCAGTATTTTAAAAATTGGCGTGTGTAGTGAGTTATTATTCGAAAGATTTTGGTTGAAGTTAACTTCACGTATGGTTAATTTACTGCAGATTGGTAATATGTATATAAATTTGCAGTTTCTAGTTGATTTGTGGCCTTATTCTATTTGACATTTGTATTGAGTATTTTTTGGGAAGCTTTTGGTTGAAAATAACATCATTTACAGTTTATTTATTGCGCATTAATAATTTTCTTTTGAATTTGTGGGTTCGAGGAAATTTTAGTTGAGTATGTATCTTAATTTTTTTGACGTGTGCATTGAGTGATTATTGGGAAGATTTTGGTTGAATTTGACCTCGCATACAATTAGCTTTATGTGGATTGGTAATTTACTTTTGCATTTGTAGTTTCTAGGGGAATTGAGTTGATTTTGCGGCCCTTTTGTATTTGATGTGTGTATTGAAGTAAATTTAGCAAAACTTTTGGGTCACTTTGATCTCATTTATTTAAATTCGGACACGGATTGTAAACTATATCATTAAATTTTTCATTTTTGGGGAGAGTTAGTTGCTTGTAATGGTTTTCTTGACATTCCTTTATTTTGTATGTATATTAAGTAATTCTTGTGAAGATTTTGGTTCAATTTGACCTCATATGTACAATTAATTTGCCGCAGATCGGTAATTTTGTGGTCTTTTGTTGGTTTTTACGGAGAATTAGTTTTTTGGTGGTTTTTGTGGTGTTCTAAAATTTAGTGTGCAAACTACATATTAATGGCTAAAAAGTACATGGTTTAATTTGGCTTCATATACAGTCGATTAGAAGTGAATTGGTAATTTTATCATTGAATTTGTGAGTTTATAGGGACATAATTCTTTTTTCTCAATTATACAATCATTTTATGAAATGTCCCTCTTTCTAAAATAACATTATGGAAGACCCTTGGCCATGTTGTCTACCTGATGGCCAAAGGGGAAACATAAGGGTGAATTAAGTTATTTTTAATTATTATAAGGCATCATTAACAAAGTAACATATGTAAACACTTATAACAATTTAAATGACTTAATATTATATCATGTCTAGGATAGAAAAAAAGGTGCAGTTATATTTTTTATTGGTCCTAGGGATTAAAAGAGTCATTATATCTTTATGTCTCCCTTAAGGGAAATTACGACTTGGTCTAAGAAGGGTAATGGGGGGGGGGAAAGACATTAAAAAATCTTTGTATGCTGATTGGAGGATTCGGAAGGCAACTTTTGGGTCACTTCTTTCCATTTAGGGAGAAGTCTACTTGCTCGGGGGATCATTCTATCACTTCATATTTTCCAAATTTGGTAAAGAGCTAAGGAGTTGTTGTTGCAACTTTCCCAGGATGAAAAACCTCAAAAAAAGGAGAAGGAAGAACGAAATCTCTTCCTTGGATTCATAATTTTTTTTGTGGAAGGTTTAGGGTGAAAATCAGATTTTTGGAATCAGATTTATTCAGCTGGAGCGACCGAGTGGGGGATATTTTTTTAGGGTTTAAGGAAGTCAAAAATATGAGTTTTCATATTTGTTGTTGGGAGTGCATTTCTAGATATTTATCAAACACTTTTTGGTAATTTTTATGGATTTCCAAACCCTTTTTCTATAGTTGTAAACATAGGTTAGATCTGCAACATTTTATTGATAAAAATCAAATTTTGGAGCTTCCATTTTGGTACCCATCTATTCCATTGTCCTCCATAAATAAGTTTTTATTTAAAAATACAAAAAAGGAGTTGTTTTAGCATTGTTCATGATATTTTCCTTTCCTTGTGCAAATCACATTTTCTGGAAAAATTATTTTTATAGTGTGCATTTTAGTTTGGTTCTTTATTTCAGTTGGTTTTATAGCATATTCCACTATATATTCAATCTAGTCCTTTAGGGGACATTACAGTGGTATCAGAGCAAGTTTTCCTCCCAGCTTGTAGAGGTGAGACTCGGATTTCAGATTTTAGATTTGTATGGACAGGGGTGAAGACATTTTAGGAACCACTATCAAAGGAGAACTCTGGGAAGAGGAAGGATAGAAGATGAATAAAAACCACCTCCAAATGATGAGTTAAGTTACATGAATGAAATATTTACCAAGGGAAACAAAGAGCTACAGAACCGTCTCATGGAATCACACATGGATCTTAGAGACTCCTTTATAGGAGCCATTACAGATTTTGGAATATCTCTACAAGGGACATATTTCAGCAAGTAAAACCCTCAAGGGGGTCATGGTAATCAAGGTAAGGGAAGCTCTTCTACGTTACATGTAGATAGAGGTTCAAACAAGAACTCTTATAAGTTCTTTCGTGCAAGTTTCCTTCAAAGAGAGGAACCATAAGAGGAGAGAGAACAACCACTTATTCATGGGTTTACAGATGAAATTAATGTGTATGGGGGTGAGTATGCATCCTTGAACCTCTACACAAGAGAACTTGTTTCATTTAGAGACTTTTTCCAACTAAGAAGGAATGAAGGACTAAAGAAGAGAGTGAATCAACAACCAGAACCGAGGAAAGACATCCAACACCGATTGGGAAAAATCACTCTTCCTACTTATGATGGGATAGATAAATGCCCTGCAAGGGCTTGGCTACAAAAATTGAACACCTACATTTCATTAAATCCTATGTATGAAGAAGAATCTCTCAAGTTTATCACTCTTTACTTAGACAGTATAGCTCTCGAATGGTGGTACCATGACATTGTGACACAAAGACATGGCTCCATCACAACACTTGAGGAGTTTAGTCAAAGGTTAATAAAAAGGTTTGATAGGAAAGATCCAGAAGTGCATTTCAGAGAGTTAGAACAACTGAAACAAGAGACTTCAGTGGAGGAATATGTGGTTGATTTTCAGAAGTTAGCGGTCATGTTTTTTGATGTAAGTGAGTGAAGACTTGTAGTGCTATTCATGGAAGGCTTAACTGAACCTTTTAGGGGGTTGGTGAAGGCTTTTGAACCCTCCTCTCTCTAATATGCAATAAAGATATCATTAAATCTATAATGTACAGTAGTTAGGGGTAAAAATGATCCCATTGGACAATCTAAACAAAACTATTTCAAGCATCCAAGGCACACGTTTCAAGGGCATTCAAGCAAGGAAGCCATTTCAGAAAGGTACAAACCCTCAAAGAGAGCTTCCAAGGAAAAAATATGCTAAGTGTTCAAGAAATGAGTTGAGAAGAAAGAATCTTTGCTTCTCTTGCAAAGATCCATGGACTCTAGGGCACCGTTTTTTAGGCAAGGGCCAACTGCATTACATTGAAGTTATTTTTGATGGAGAGGAAGAAGAAATAGACAAGGAAGAGAACCATGAGAATGTTCAGAGAAAGAAAGAAAATAAGAAGATCATCAATTGGATGGTACTCTTACCACACTATCCGGAGCTCCAAGGTACCACCCTTTTCGTGTTATAGGGGAACTAAAAGGTAAAAAAGTCATTATTTTTATTAATAGTGGTGTAACTCATAACTTTATTGATTCTGATTTAGTTGCAAAAATGGGGCTTCCATTAGAGGATTTCAAGGGATTTAATGTTACAGAGGTGGATGGCTTCACCATTCCTTGTACTAAGAAGATATCATAGCTAAAAATCACACTTGGTAATCACATGGTGACAGATGACTTTTATGTGGTGGGTATTGGTGAAACAGATGTAATCTTGGGTGTGCGATAGATGCATTCTCTTGGGGAATTCACTCAAAGCTACCAAACAATGGAACTGAAATTCAGATCAACATGGCAAGAAATAGTACTACATGACATGGAAAACGGTGCTACTATAGTAGTAACCGCTAAGAGGATGGAAATGGCCTTTTAAAGAGGGAAATTTTCTTGGGCAACAAAGTGTTTAATTACATCTGCAGATCAGATTTTGGAGCAACAAAAATATCATGAGGACATTCAAGCTATCCGTGACAAGCATACCAAGGTATTATGACAACCTTCCTCGTGGGTTACCTCCAGATAGAGTTTTTAGTATATCATTGAATTATAACTAGGTACTAAGATTATTATTACCACTCCTTACTGTCATCCTAGAGCATACAAAGAAGAAATTGAAAAGGCCATTAAGAAGTTGTTGGAAATGGGGCACATAAGGCATAACTCAAGCCCCTTTGCATCTTTAGTGGTTCTTGTGAAAAAGAAAGATGGGACCATGAGAATGTGCATTGTTTATCACTTGTTGAATAAAAGGACCATCAAAAATAGGTATCCCATACCTAGAATTGATGAACTAATTGATAAGCTACATGGAGCTATCTACTTTTCCAAGGTAGACTTGAGATCCGAGTACCATCAAATCTGAGTAAGGAAAGAGGATGTCTATAAAACTACATTTAAGTGTCATTTTGGCCACTTTGAATTTCTTATAATGCCTTTTGGATTGACTAATGCTCATGCTACATTTCAATCCTGCATGAATCAAGTTTTTAAACAACATTTGAGGAAGTTTGTATTGGTTTTCTTTGATGGTATATTAGTATACCATAAATCATGGGATGAACATCTTCAACACTTGGATATTGTGTTCGGTATTTTGGGGGCAGCAGTCACTCTATGCTAAAGATTCAAAATGTGAACTTGGTGTGATTGAAATTCTATACTTGGGACATATAATCAATGCCTAAGGTGTTCATGTGGATCAACAAAAGATCAAGGCCATCTTTGATTGGTCTCTACCCATCACCATGACACATTTGAGGGGATTTTCGGTACTATGTAGCTATTACAGGAGGTTTGTCAAATTTTTCTCTCAACTTGCAGATCTTTTGATTGATTTAACAAAGAAAGGAGCGTTCAGGTGGTCTAGGACAACCCAAGAGACATTTGACAACTGTTGTGCCCACTTCCCTTCGACACTTTTGATATTGATCATGATATTGCTGACTATATTATGGACATTATTATAGTTTTGATTTAGTATGGTGTTAGATGTCAGATCATGGATTATAATTGACTCTGATTCATATATGATGCATGATGATTGTTAGAGACATTTTATATAGATGTTGACATGTTGTTGGACATGGTTATATATATATATATATATATATATATATATATATATATGTTGTTAGGACATGTAATATTTGGATATATTGAGTAGACTGAGAAAATTGAATTTCAAAATTGATGATTATATAGTTGCTCGATGAAATTGTAAGTGATATTGTTGATTGTCTGGATGTTGTTGTGATTCATATATATATTTATGATTTTGAAATTATATTTATATTCATTTTGGATGTTCTGATATGGCCACAAGGCCAAAGGAGGTATTTATATTTGTGCAAGTTAAAAATATCACAACAAACATCGGGGGATTGGAGATCAACCACATTGGAATTCTAGATGAATTCAACAAGGTCACCATGGAAACTAGTTTTGTTTTGTGTGTGTGTGTGTTTGTTAGTGTTAGGGATTCCCATGGGGGGGGATTACCTTTGAAATGTGACCAAGGGGCTTTATGTTATTCTATTATTTGTGGTCCCTTTTTTATTAATGTTTGCATGTGTTTATTTTGTGGTGCTTTTACCCTTTTTCATTAGTTATTAAATGTTGTGTTAATGTTGTGAATAATCATGTTGTTAAAGTAAACAAATCAATATGTCATAAGAAAGTAATTAGTGACGTGGTTGGATTTTGTATTAAATGTTGTAAGTATGTGTAAGTGACCTTGTAAGTGATGTATAAGTTTACTTCTGAGTGTGAAACACTCCACCTTCTTGGAAATTCGAATTTGTCCTTGGAGGCTGGTTTTGGAGGCTTGTGGGACAAGTAAAACTTGTCTCACACCTCTTAAATTTAATTTACCAACCATACCTATAGTTGGAGGGTTGAATTTAGACCTTTCTTTTATGCATTTTGATATGACTAATTGTAAGTTTTAATTGCACTCTTCTTACATTATATTAAATTCAGTCCTTATGGGGTGTGGGCTTTTTGGAGTGTGTAAATTTATTGTCATATTATTC
This sequence comes from Taxus chinensis, assembly GCA_019776745.2. Lineage (NCBI taxonomy): Eukaryota > Viridiplantae > Streptophyta > Pinopsida > Cupressales > Taxaceae > Taxus > Taxus chinensis. The sequence goes on from CM034148.1 coordinate 702,070,111, forward strand.
ACCCACCTCTTTATTGTGCATTGGAGAATGAATTTGACTTTTTGTGTTGGGAGTTGAGGATGTGTGATGTGGCATCCTACATGGATCCACCTCATCCTCTTCTCTTCCCTCTTTTATAAAATTAGAACTCCTTGCTTTGTTTTGGGTTGCTTGAACATTTTGCATACTTCCTTTTGGGTGAAATTTTGCTGTTGTGGAGCTCTTGCTTTTGGAAGGAGATTGGAGAACTTTGCATGCTTGTTGGCTTGGTTGATTTTAGGACTGTATTTTGGCATTGGAAAGCTTGTTGTTTTGGAACTTAGACAACTCCTTCATGGAGAGGTAAGAGCTTGGCTCTTGAAATACTCTTGAAATACTTTTTTTTTTTATGAATTTACATGTTATTGTGTGAATGTTTTAGCATGTTTGTGGGCTATTGGGTAGACTGGCCTAGGAATGGTGTAGGAGAAGGCTATGGGGAATCCATGTGGGGGGGGCATAAAGGAATGCCAGTGGCAGGTAGAATTCTTGTGGAGGGAGTTGGGATTGGGTTTCTACCTTGGAAAAGAAATGGCATTGCATTTCTTACTTTGTGGGGGGCATAAGAAAATTTATGGGGGGCATAAGAAAATTTGTGGAGGGCATAATGAGGGTACTTGTGGGGGCATAAGGATATATGGGAGATATTTTTATATTTGGTGGTTTGTTATTCAGGTGGTGATACCCAATTTCCCATTGGGAGGCATAAGCAACTTCCCCCATAGTTTCTTGCTCCTTTGGCTTGCTTGATGGAGCCTTAGTCTTGTTTTTATGTTTTAATGTAGTTGTAAACTACATTCTATTTTGAACTTGTGTTTAAAATGTGAAAATGTTGCATGTGTGTTGTGGAAGCCTTGTTGCCATGGGTTGAATCACATCTTTTATTGCATTATGGTTGGGGCTCGGGGGCTAATGAAGAAGGATGGCTTCTCCTCTTCATTGGATGTCTTGGTTGGGTGGAGAGCATTATCCTTTCTCCTACTGCCTTTGTTGTGATCCAAAAGGAGAAATTTATGTTGTTGTTCTGGAGCAGAGGAGAAAGACAGTTTGACAGTTCCATGTGAAATGAAATCTCATTGTAGACCTTTCCCACTTTGAAGTGGATAATATGTATATTATTTGTAATGGAAAGATACTTTGTATTAAGCTATGAAAGTTATGTATTCCAAGTTGTGAAAGAGATATACTCTGTTCTGATCATTTTTTGAAAGAAAGAAATTATGAACGTCTGTTATTTGCATTCAAGGAATTGAAAGATGTAAAGTTGTATTATTGTTTTTTGAAATCAATAAAGGATTGCAATGCTTTTCTTCAATTTGCATTGTTGCATTTGAAATTGATCATCAATTTGTGATTTGAAACCTCTGTTTGGAAAATGGAAAAGAGGAATACGTATGAAGGAAATATATGGAACTCTGTTCTTTTTAAATATGTTAAAATTGGAAAATAGAACCTTGCATTTATATGTTTAAATGGTTTGTTTGTATCAACTAAATGTCTTAGGATGGAATGGAAATGAATCTCCATATTTGGAAGATGAAAAAAGATAAATAGCCGTTTTAAATTTGATCTCTATTTTAAATTTTAAAACTGGAAAATACTTCTCTAAAAATGCACAGTTCAAACCTACAAACAATAATCAACATTAAAACATAAAATTAGCATGACTATGTTATCAATGTACTCAATTGGACTAAAACACTTAAGGAAAAATCCTTGAAAATCATTACAAAATAGGGCCCAAACCTTTGCAGTCGTTTTTGCTGTTGAAGAGATGTAAAAACTTTAATTTGAAAATCAATTAAACAAAATTTACATCTTGCCAAATGCATCCTGAAATCACTTTCTAAGAATAATTCCTCCATGTATGTTTGACATGTTGAAAGTGAAGATGAATGATCAAAATTGAAAAAAACTAATTACAAGTTAAAATTTACCAGTTCACACTGTATAAGGCCTGCAGAACATTTTCATTAAAATTGACTCCTTAAATTTTATCAAAAATCAAAATTTAATGATATCTCCGGTGCAAAGAGGACGTCGAGAGCTTTCCAGAAAGTCCTCTTTTTCCCAAACCGAGCTCTCTATCAAAAGTTATGGTCTTCTGAATTTTTTCTTCACTTGGCGTCAAATTTTTTTTTGGGAAAATCTTTCCTTTGTGGGCCTGCGGGCCTGAATTTTTCCCTTGGGGCTTAGGAAAATTTTTGGGAAAATTTTCAAAATTTTCGGGAAAATTTTCCTACTTTTCCCCTCCGCCCCACTAACCCGCAGTCAATCAGAGGCTACCACGTAGCACCACGAGGTGATTGGTGGAGGGGCGTATCCTCTCTTAAACTTAGTGCTTAAAATCGAAAAATTTTGGGAAAATTTTCTAAATTTTCCTTGCTGCCCCGCAGCCAATCAAGGAGATGCGATGTTACATCGTGAGGCATCACCAGAGGAGCGGATTCCTTCTTAAATTTTGTGTTTTTATATTTTTTTTTGAAATTTTTTTATAAAAGTTCCTTCCCCGCTGTTCCGCCGGCTCGCAGCCAATAAGGAGTTTCCACGTGGCATCGCGAGGCGTCAGCGGAGGTGCGGGTGAATTTGTACCCTCTTTTCCTTTTAGGGTGCATTAAAACAATTTTATCCCTGCCACTGCCATTTTCCCCACGTTGGCTTTGGAGGTGCCACATGTCCCTTGCATGGACTTGCGAACTCGCATGAATGAAGGTGTAAAGGTGGCTTTTCACCCTGCATGCGGGAGAATTTTCAAAATGTCTCCAACGGCCTCCGCCTGACTCGACTCCTTCCCCGCGTTGCCTTAGGGAGTGAAATTTCTCCCTTGTGGACCCGCAGACCCATGCCAGTGCGGGGAAGAAATGAAAATTTTCTCCACGCGGTAATTTTTTTTTGCTAAAGGTCTCCCCACAGCTTGCCGACCCACCCTTGGGGCATATTTTGTCCCCTGGGGCCGTAGGCCCACTCTTGGGGAAAATTTTCACCCCAAGGCTCGCCGGCCCATAACTTGAGAAATATGAGGAGTTATGAGGATTTCTTTATATCACTGGAAAGGTGAGGAAATTTCTTATCTAATGGGAATGATTTAGGGAAATTTTGAATGCATTAATTTTGAGAAAAATCAAGTTGAATCTTTAAATCTTATTAGAGAGTAGTGTATGGTGAGGAATTACCCTCTGAACCCTAATTGAAACTTTCTAACCCTAAAAATTTTGGACCTTGTGACCTCTAATAATTGTTAATTACAAAAAAGAATTATACTTTAGTGGATTACAATTGATTCCAAAACTTGTTAATGACAACGTTGTTGTCTTGTAACCTGGTTGTGGACTCTTTTAAACAAAAAAAAATTATTCCATAAATTTTCTTAACTAATCCTAGGTTGTTCTTGGGTCTCAAGTGGGTTGTTTTAGTGGGCATCACACACAATTCTCAACCTTGTTGATTCCTCCATAAAAAAGTAGACATTGTCCTCCGATTTCTCTATAAGCAAAGTGAGAATTAAAATCTGATGCATCCGAAGAAGTTATTGGAGTTGTTCCTAATACGAAAACAACATCCCATGGACATTTGAGAGTACAAAAATATACGAGACCTTGTTAGAGAAAAATCAAACACCTGAATCTATCAAGAGATATATTAAATGAATGGATAACAATCACCCACAAAATCATATGAGCTTACAACAATACATTTTTTTGGCAAGTTACATGGTGAAACCATATCATTATAGCCTAAGGTCTTGTTATGTAGCCAATGTTAAGTTATAATAATAGACAAGAGAAAGGTGGATTAATATTAAATTCAGTCCTAAAATTTTAAAATTGAAGTTCTAATAAGGAAACAAATAATATATGAAATAGATTCATATGTCTAGGAAACCCTATCACTATTGGCTATGTCAGCCTAGGACTGAATGCCCACTTGGTTACGCTTCCGAGGGCTGTCATAGATAAGTTAAATATGTTACAGATTAGAGATGATATATTTTTTATGATTTCTATCCTCGCAGATGGAATTTAAGATGAAAAATACAGAATTGGTGGATGGGTTAATACTATATAAGAAGCCTACGAGTTTTGCCAGTGCCTGACATACCAGCAAGTTTTTAATTTGATTTTTGTACAATTTTACAAGCTATGCATTACATCACCCTGAACCGGTCGATCCATGTTGACCTCGTAGACATACAATATGACCACTGCAGCAATGTTTGTATAGAAAGGTCTCAAAGTGACCTGGATTTGCACGTGTCATGTTGTAAGGGAGTGAATCACATGTTAACATATGCTATTTAATTCGTTACACTAATTGTCCATTGTAAATTTTTGTAAGATGTGGTTCACTTTTTTTTTAATCATACTTATAAGGGGAAATGTGATCTTTAAAAACTAGTCTCTCATCATGATAGAATTCCACCGGTGCAAAAGTAAAAGTATCCTTTATGAAATAGCGGATAGAAAACACTCGCTCATATGCATATATCTTCCCACTAATTCATACTAAAGTGACATATGGACCCTTAAAGACATGTATTTTTTTTAATAGAAGTTAGGCAAAAAGATGTTTTGAAAGGCACCCTCAAACATATTGTGACATGACACCAAAAAATAGAACAATTGTATGAGTCCATTTACATGGCAAGAACTAAAAGATAGATCAAACAAGTACATGATCTAGCACGCACTAATACAGGAATTACCATCTCACGATACGGATTGGCAGTAAACTATCAAACAAAAACACAACTCTGACAGAGGGGTATCTAAAACATTCTTTTGTCCTACAGGGAGTAGCAGATTGGACAACCATAAATTGTGCAATATGTGGGGGATATTTTGGACAATACATACTTATTATATGTCATATTCCAATTTTTCTTCCATTTCAAAGCTTTCTATCCCATAACCATCCATTCTTGCGCCTTCGACATGGATAGTTATGAATATTTCTGAATAGTAGAGTCCCTTGGGAGATAGGGTCACCTTTCAGTCCCATGGTTCTAGCCCTGTCATACCCATATTAATTACGATCTCAAGGACAACCTATTTATTAATGCCCAATATCTACAAAAAATATATGTGAACCAATTTTTTTTTCAGAGTTAAACTGAGTTATGTGACATAGAGGTTTTGTTATTACTAGGTCGTAACACCAAACTCCATTAATAAAGGATAGGATAAATCTAGATCTACTACTTGCACCTAGAACTAAGGTCACTTATGAAGGTTGGGAAAGTTGCCTATGAGCTTGAACTCCTGGCTCAAAGAAAAATCCATAATGTGTTTCACGTCTCATGCCTAAAAAGGGCTTTGGGACAACATATCTCTCCTTCCATGAAGCTACCCCTTCTTGATGGCGAGGGAAAGTTGGTTTTGGAACTGAAAGCTATCTTGAAGTTACGTGAGAAGAGGTTGAGGAATAAAATTATCAGAGAATACTTGATCCAATGGAAAGGGCTACCTCTTGAAGATGCAACATGGGAAGGTGCAAAATTTTTAGAGCACCCAAATTTGAAATTGTTTGTGGGCAAGCAATTTGAGGAAGGGAGGATTGAAATGTCCCTCTTTCTAAAATAACATTATGGAAGACCCTTGGCCTATTTTGTTTACCTGATGGCCAAAGGTGAAACATAAGGGTGAATTAAGTTATTTTTAATTATTATAAGGTGTCATTAGCAAAGTAAAATATGTAAGCACTTATAACAATTTAAACGACTTAATATTATATCATGTCTAGGATAGAAAAAAAAGGTGCAATTATATTTTTTATTGGTCCTAAGGATTAAAAGAGTCATTATATCTTTATGTCTCCCTTAAGGGAAATTACGACTTGGTCTAAGAAGGGTAATGGGGGGGAAAAGACATTAAAAAATCTTTGTATGCTGATTGGAGGATTCAGAAGGCAACTTTTGGGTCACTTCTTTCCATTTAGGGAGAAGTCTACTTGCTCGGGGGATCATTCTATCACTTCATATTTTTCAAATTTGGCAAAGAGCTAAGGAGTTGCTGCTAAAACTTTTCGAGGATGAAAACCCTCAAAAAAGGAGAAGGAAGAATGAAATCTCGTCCTTGGATTCATAATTTTTGTTTGTGGAAGGTTCAGGGTAAAAATCAAATTTTTGGAATCAGATTTATTCAGCTGGAGCGACCGAGTGGGGGCTATTTTTGCAGGGTTTAAGGAAGTCAAAAATATTAGCTTTCATATCTGCTATTGGGAGTGCATTTCTAGATATTTATCAAACACTTCTTGGTCATTTTTGTGGGTTTCCAAACCCTTTTTCTATTGTTGTAAACATAGGTTAGATCTGCAACATTTTATTGATAAAAATCAAATTCAGGAGCTTCCATTTTGGTACCCATCTATTCCATTGTTCTCCATAAATAAGTTTTTATTTAAAAATACAAAAAAAGAGTTGTTTTAACATTTTTCATGGTATTTTCCTTTCCTTATGCAAATCACATTTTCTGGATAAATTATTTATGTAGTGCACATTTCCATTTGGTGCTCTATTTTAGTTAGGTTTATAGCATATTCCACTGTATATTCAATTTGGTCCTTTAGGGGACATTATATTTTATTTTCCATACGTATTAAATGTTTTTTGTGAAGCAATTGAACCTCATATATGGTAGTCACTGCATTTTGTAAACTCTATTGTTGAATTTGTGTTTTCCAGTTGACGTGCTTGGAATTTAAGGTTTTTTAAAGTTTTCCTACATATTGAGTAGTTTTTGCAAAGTCTTTGGCTCAATTTGATTTAAACTACCAGGAATTTGTCAGTAATTTTAAATTATATTGTTGAACTTGTGGTTTCTAGGGGTCTCAAGTAAGAGACGTCTTAGACCATGTAGTTCACAATGCTTAGAAGATCTCACACAAGCAAGATCCTTATGCATCTCATAAGAAGCAATAAAGGATTCTTATATCAACCAACGAGGAAAATATTATAGACTTGGGCATAATACTATCCCATTCTGCTACTATCACTCAACCAAAACAATCCGTTGAAAATACTACCCTCTACTTTGATAGCACCACCACCACTACTTTACTCAACACTTCTTGTATCCAAAGTGGCAGTGCCACTCAAGGGGTATCAAATGTATTCATGTTTAATGCAAATAAAATTGGCCACAAAATGCTACCACTCATGATATAAAATCTGCAAATGTACGAAGGTCTTCATGTATTAATGTTTAGTTCAGATCTCATGATATAAGATTTGCAAATGTATATGTACGAATTTGTAACAAATTTGAAATGTAGACATAAAACCTTTCAATGTAATGTTTCAGCTATATTCCTACACTTCCACTATCAATCACACCCCTTATCAACATGTTATCGACAATACAAAAAAGACTTTTTCAACAAAGAACCACCATCTCAAACACGTTGCAACACTAACACAATTTCCCCCAAATAATTACAAACCACATCAACTACAAAAGTAATTAACTATCCAAACTAGTATCAAATGTATCCATGTTTAGTGCAAAAAAAAAAGGCCACAAATGACTACCACTCATGATATAAAATCTACAAATATACGGAAGTCTTCATGTATTCATGTTTAGTTCAAATAAAATAGTTCGCAAAATGCTACCACTCATGATATAAGATTTGCAAATGTATATGTATGAATTTGTAACAAATTTGAAATGTATTAGGGGAGAGGACCCTATAACCGAGCATGCACCAAAATATGTACGTCTCTTTTCACCATAGGTTGTTGACAAAAGTACCAATAGTTGTTCACTTTTTGGTTAATGACACTTTTTAAGAGTTAATGAGAATGTGAGACATAGGGCTCTCAATCATTGGTCCCTATTTCAAATGCTTTATATTGATTTTCTTCATATTAAATCAATTCACAAACTATTTTTCCCTCCTAAGAAACACGAGAAACGAAAATGTTGATATGACACGATCATATGCTGCACGATAATATAATTTTTTTATGCTACCGACATACCTACATATATCTGCGTGCCCCTAAAGTTAAGTGCACGGTTACAGGGTCATCTCCCCTAAATGATTCATCTATATTCCTACACTTACAAAATCAATCACACCCTCCCTTATCAACATCAACTATAAAAGTAATAACTATCATTTGTGCACATGCAATTGCTAGTGTAATTCTTTTGGATATTCCACTTGCCAAAATGGTTTAGGGAATTTATGCTTTGTAAAATAACAATTACTTCACATTTAAAAAAGGTGAAAAGTTCCGAAAAAAACAAATTTCTGTTCGAGTGCAGAAAAATTAAATACTGCAATTGTGATACGATCCTTTGATTGTAAAAATAAAATACGATAAATTAAAAAGCAAATGTGTTGTTTTGATACTTAACATTTATTTATAAAGCCATTATTGTACCGTTGAACGCGCATGACACTATGGCTGTGGCTCCTGCCTCTTTCACTCTTAAACTTCCTGCTCGTGCTCGGCGCCTCGGATCCTTACATTCCCTATTGCTCCCATTTCAAATGCATTATGCTGCACCAGCATTAACAACAACAGGTATGAGAAATTCAAGCCATTTTTCTCTGCAATTAATCTTCATTTGGCTTTCTTCAATATGCATAATCTTCATTTCGGTTTAATCATTGACTGTTAATTGAAGTAATTTTGGAAGCAAATCTCTATCGATTAAATCTTTTAAAGAAAATGTCAGTTGCTAGTATTAATTTAACAACGATTTGGTGTATGTTGTGGTCGAGTATGACTTGGTGGGGTTTGACACTGTGACCGACCGTGGACATGTTTTTCGATTTTTTTTTGTTTTCCCCCACTCTTCCATTGACGGTCTCTATCTCTATCAATCAATTTTTCTAGTGCTCCCCTCTTTTCCTATTTTTTGGCTACAAAACTTCCATATCCATGGAAGTCAGGTGTTAAGGGCAATTGCCAAAGCATGACTGTTATTTCGTTAATTGATAGATAAATTTAATAAGATATATCTTGACTTGTAAGCATTCAGTACATAAAGAGGGGTGTATCTCAGTTTGATTAGACTTCTCGTGTAAGTTGTGTGGGAGGTTCAATTTACACTCTGCCAAATCCAGAGCATGTGAAGGGCCTCTTGCCACAGTTACATGAAGATTTAAGATATGGGTAAGGGGACTGGGATTCTATTTGAGATCAGGGGACAAGAGTAAATGAATAAGGGTGTGATTGTATTACTATTATATATTAACAGGCGGGGCAGGGGGACTGGGACTGAGGACTGGGATGGGGACGAGGACCTGTATTGCTTTATGTGCTACAAACGTACAACAAGTTGGTGATAAACTAAAGCTCTATTATACGAGATGTGAATTATATAACAGGGTTGTGTGTTTAAAATGTTTCCCTGCATTTGTAGTACACTATTTCTACAATGTTAAGGTGTGGTCCATTGTCTTATCTCACATTGGATTTTCAGTGAAATAATTCATCTCTTGCTGATGTTAAACTTTATATTGAAGCCTTGTTTAGCGGGAATGGTGAATATGAACAGGTTCTGGATGATTTGGTTCTGTGCAGCAGACACTATTCATATTTTTTCCGTTTTGTTTTGTCTAGGTTAATATGACAGGCTTTAAATAATGCCCAGAAAAGGTCTTGTACTCTACTAGCTACTAGGAGCCACATCCAAAGGCTATGGTCTACTGGTATGGTGGAGCAATTCCCTTGACGATGACTGGGTTTGAATTCGTACTGGGCATGTTCTGAATCCTGATCAGTAATTGCTTACTTTATGAATAATCACAATTGACTGAACAGATCTTTTCCTAAATGAAGGAAACTAGAGTATCTTTATGACTCCAAACCTCTGGACTTGTGCAAAAGAAAACAACTGTAGATCACAACAAACAGAAAACCAAGATTCTTAACCTTTTGTGTGTAAGAAAAACCACTACACTATACACTTGAGGAAAAATGCTAGAAAATATACATCCGTACAAAAGAAGCATATTTAACGTGGACAAACCCCCTCGAGGCAGAAAAATTCACAAGGCTAAATAGTGAACTGTTTTTAGTTTGTTGGACCACTGTATGAACAAAGATGTGTTTTCAACATAGTTACCAGGTTCGGCCGGATCTGTATGAAATCCGGTTCGAACCGTACTTTTTGAAGCAACCGAATAAATCCGGTTCGGTTCGGCCTTGTTTTTGCAGGGAAATTTTTTTTTTCCAAGTATGGAAAAAAATTTGCCATTTTTGGAAAGGGTCCGGGAAGATGTAGCAGCAAAAACTTGCATGTGCCATAACTTTCATTCTGTGGCTCCGTTTTAGGTGTCGTCTTCTCTAAAAGTATATATTTTCTCGAGCTCTACGCATTGATGGCAATATTTTTTTTATTTTCATAAAATCCATTTTTGTACCTTTTTGGACCAAGCAACTTCTTGCAATCTTTTGAAAGAATCATTATGATGATGATGATTATGGTAGATGGATGCTTTTTTGTATGATTTGTCTATATATAATGATATAAGTATACAACAATATAAATTTATAATAATATATGTATATATATTCCGAACCGGATTTTTCCGGATTTTTTCGGATTTTTTCGAGAACTCCGTATTTTCGGATTTTTTTGCCCTTCCGAATTTAATCGGATTTCCGAACCTGGTAACTATGGTTTTCAATTTACAACAATTATACCGTAATATATCATTCACAAAATTTTTACAGTGAGTTCATCTGTTTTTTATTTTTTAACTAAACTCCTTTGTTTTTAAAAATAGCCTTCAAGGAGATTCAAGATTCTGTCTTCTTTAACTCCTTAGTCTGTAATGGAAGCTGAATAAATTTTTATCAGTTAGATAACTTCTTACTTTCCCCTACTATTGGGGTGCCGATGCAATGTTCTAATAGGCAATTTCAGTTACTTTCAATTGCTTGGCTCCAGAATAATCATCATCTGTCCAAAAATTGAGTGGACTTGGTTGTTTCTAGACTCTTTCATGCATTTTCCATTGCTTTCCATTGAGACGTGTTCAACCTACATTGAACTATACATCATCAGATTTTCCTAGAAAATATTCAGATTTGGCACTTCTTCATTGTTGGAGTAGGGATGGATTGGTGGGTAGAGTGCTGCCTCCTGACTGAGGAAGGGGTACAGGGAAAAAAGGAGGATGTGGTGGGGGGTTCGGTGTATGTAAAAGAGGCCCCTATGTTGAGCTATGATCTGATTAAAGTTTGCTCCCTATGTTCCCATTGGACACCCTTTATCACGTGATCTGATTTAGATCACATTTCTTGCGTTTAAACAACTGTGATAATGCTGGCCAAAAATTGAGTGAGCCAAAAATTCAAGGGAAATTTTGGCAGAATTGATACCCCCTGCCTGAATGGAAGTGTGCTCCCTAGTGGGACTGAGAATTGACATTTTTACTAAGCAAAAAACTAGAAATCATGTGAGTGAGATATGTTGGAGACAGAATGATCAAAATGGCTAAGCCCACATTTGTCTCAAGCAAAGAAATAATAGGTAGAAACTATCAAAATCAACATTAGTTGTTCAATGACAATCTATAAGAAAATAATGGATATGTTAAAAAAGAATTAAAAGGAAAAAACAAAGGTTGGGCAGATGAGACTGTACTATAACTAATAACAAGGATTATCTTTTTCCTTTTGTATCAAATAAAAATTAATTTGTATTAATGAAGAGAGATCATATGACCTATACATAACAAACTCCAAATGCTTGTGGAAGATTTACCAATCCAAGGAGTAAGGGATATACCAGCCTGGTACAAAACACTTTTAACAACATAACTATGCCCACCATAGGGAACAACTTGATAGGTATTAAAGATTCCGAAATTAACAATTACAGGTAGATAAGATAAGATAAGATGAGATAAATATATTAAATGTCCAACAAGTGACCAAAAAATTAGGTCAATGAGACTACAAACATACATGGAAGTTGGAAAATAATCCATTCATAGGACCCAAACGGTCCCCAAAAATAACAAGAAATAGAATAAGGAAGAGAAAAATGGGTAGGGGGAAGCTTGAAGGAAACCTGTAGATAAACCAGCAAAATCTAGTCATGCAGGGAAGGGAAAGGAATGAAGAGGAAACAAGAGGCATCCTCAGCTAACATCCAAGATTAACTAGAAAAATGCTAGTAGTGTGCTGAAGTCTGGTATCCAGGTGTTGTGGAAGGTATAGAATGTTGATGCTTAGAAGAGGGATGAACTCTCTGTATTTGTCTGGTGGGTCTTGAAGTCCAATGGTGGGAGGGTGGCCTTGACCTTGTAGGTGGCTGAATGTACCTTGATATTTAAAATAACACCTCAAGTCCAAAAAGATATCATCTGGGTAATTAAGTATTTGAATCACTCGGCCACTTAGTGCCCCTCTTTGGGGAGAACATTGTAAAGAAGGAAGTAATTTACGTGAAGTACTCATCTGTGTAGAAGAAGGAAAAAGAGACTAGAGAGAGTCAATGACTCATCCTGAATACCTAAGGGTATTATGCTGATAAAGAGAAAGGAACCTATAGTCATAGTATCTGAAAATTTTTAGTGAAGGTAGGATGCTCTTTGAAGAGGCAATGGAATCTCCCTCTGATCTCGTAATAGATGGGGCATCGAAAGATGAAGTGTTCCTCCGTCTTAACCTCCTAAAGGGAACATAGCTGGTAAATCCGCTCCTAGCAGTCAATCTGATGACACTCAACGCGGATCCTATGAGGGCCAACTCTGAACTAACCCAGGGAGATACGAAGGGCATGCATCCAATGCCGGGAGATATATTGGGGTCAAGAAATAAGCCCATTATTGACTACAAGAAAATGCTCAACATAGAAGGCCATCTTCGGCCGTAACCCACCCTGGGGGTTACTCCAGGTGTACTGAATGAACTGCCTGTAAATATCATCTCTGATGATTTTGTTCAGGCCCTACTTGCTCGGAAGGAGGTGGGGTGGGGGTCTCCAAGGAGTAATTGTATGGTGGGAGGTGGCCTATCTGTAAACCAATAGACCCAAGTAGTTGTGAAACTTCGACATACCAATAGCGGGACCAAACTGACCTGAGTGATTAACGGAGGCAATGGTCTCCGATAAGCAGTAAACAAGGTAGGGATACCCGTCCTGTCTAGAAGGGGAATCTGCTAGCCTCTGAATGCGATGTATGAAGGAAATGATGCTGAAAATTGCTTCCAACCTATAGGGACGAGCGCCAAACTCTGCAAGGACGACATTGTGGGGAACCGTCTCTTTGCATCTGATGATACACCTGAGGAGGATCTGAACTCTCTCCACTGCGGCCCAATTGGACTCCAGGAGGGATGGACCCTAAACCTCTGAGCCATAAAGAACCGTGGGCCTAACAACGGAGTTTGAAGGGGAAAGCTCCGACGGAATGTCTCGGAAGTGATGACGGAAGCACTGTCTTTCCAAGATTGCCAGTGAGCCATAGCCTTTGTTAACCCGAGGTTGGAGTGCTGGTCGTAAATTGAAGCGAGGTCCAAAAAAGAGCACTCCTAAGTAAGTGTATGAGCTGGTGATCTCAAGCTTCTCTCCCTTGTAGAAGAAATGAAAATCAAATGTCTTTAGAGTATTGAATATCATAAATTTGGTCTTACCCAAGTTGACTATCAGTTGTCTGCGGTCGCAAAAGAGGGCTAGAGCATCTAGATGTCTCTGCAAGCTTTCCGCCGAGGAGGCAAGAAGGACTGCATCGTCTGCAAAGAGGAGAATATAGATCAGAAACTGCTGGAGAAGACAACCATCTCCCTCCTGGATGTGATCCCTAAGGAAATCCTCTAACTAATCCATGTAGATGGTAAACAAGGTAGGAGACAGAGGACTACCCTGCTTGACTCCAATGGTGCTCTTAATGAAGTCCGAGAGCCCAGAAACAGTGCGGAGATGACCTAAATACCCTCTTAGAGGCACATGATGGCAGCTAAAAGAGTCTCGGAGATGCCAATCTCTCTGAGCCTCTAGAAGAGAGCTTCCTGCGGAACAGAGTCAAAGGCTTTCCGAAGGTCGACAAAGCAACAAAAGACCTTAGAAGAGCGATGGCGTGCCTCCTCAATGATGGCCCGAAGAGTGAGGATGTGGTCAATGGTTTGGTAGGTTGGTCGAAACCTCGCCTGTCCTCTAGCTCTGCAGTGGTTCTGGTCCAGAAACTCTAAGATTCGCATGTGACGTACAGTAGCACAAAGCTTGGCGAATGTGTGACCCACCATGATTGTTCGGTAATTATTTGAATTAGAGGTAGGCCCCTGATTTGTGAATGGGATGAATAATATGGTGGGACCAAGACCCCAGAAAACCTATGCAAACCACTTGGTTGAAGAGATCCACTAAATAGTTGTTCAGGATGCCAAGTCCCTGCTTGAAGAGTTCTGCCTGGAAGCCCTCCTCATCCGTTTCTCTGTTGCTAATATTCATGGCTGAAATGGCATTTTGGACATTCATGTGGGTGAAAATGTGGCAAGTGGAAGGTGGGGGAACAACACGAATTAGGGCCTAGCCAGAATGTCGTAGAGAGTGGAAGTATGAGCAAACATGGAGCTAGGGTCCAGGTCCTGCGGAGGAAGGGGAATGGTGGGAGAGAATAGTACGCCAGAAATGCTTGGGAGAGTGTAAGAGGGACTTGCGGAGCTCCTGCTTCTGCCGAGAGATGAAGATACGTTTCTTGTGGTGGAGGAGATGGCGATAAGCAGACTTGAGAGAGGGAAAGGATGGGAGAGCATGGACAGAAGCAAAGCGAAGCTTCCGGTGAAGGGCTTTATAGTCCTTGTCATACCACTGGTTCATGGGACAAGATTTCTTGCTATGATGGGTGAGAGGGATACGGGGGGTAGGAATTTGAAGTAGCCTCATGGATAATGGAGAGGAGGTTGTACTTCGTGTTTGTGGGGGTGAACTGATGTTCAGGGGGGAGAAGTTGATGAAGGTGAGATGAAAAGGTTTCAGGGTCACCCTCGCTAAGTTTTAGGATAGTGCGTCGAGGACAGTGAAAGTGAGGCAAGGCTTGGGGGGGTCAATCTGTAAGGAGAAAGAAATGGTAGCATGATCGGCAAGAGGGATGGGGGAGACAAAAAGGTGCTGAATGTGTGGAACTAGGTTGGGGGGTGGTGAGAATGTAGTCCACAATGCTAGCACCGTGAGGTGTACAAGTGAAGAACCCGGAGTCAGGAAAGCACAGAAGACCATTCAGAATCGGCAGCTCATGAGACTCTCCCATCTGTAAGAGATGTTGGCCATATGACGTCAAGGGCCCCACAAAATATTTCGATTCTCTCTAAGTACCAATGGAATCGGGATCCATCTCAAAGGCACAAAGCCCGTCACTAGTTTTGTCATGAAGAGGGACCTGGAGGTTTTTGGTTCACGCATTAAAATCCCCCAAGATGAGGATTTCCCCAACACATTGAGAACCGATGGATACCTGTATAAAGGTTGACGAATGGATCCCCATCGGGGCCATTATGAATGGCATAAGGGGAGGAGGCTGGGGGAAAGTAGCAAACTGCTATATAGAAGTCCCTGAGGTGGGGTGAAGTCCGTCTGATCTTGACCCAGAGGAAGCGGGCAAACTCATCAACAACGACCACTGAGATGCTATTATGGAAGGTATCTCTGACCAAGCAAGCAACTCCGCCTGATTCAAGTAGAGAGATTGGTATAGAAAAGGTTACTTAATTTCTTAACACATAAATTTATTGAAAATGTGATCTCATAGCATTCAAAACATGCAATCTAAAAGAGAAATAATTCCAGACCATAGAGGTTAATGCATGCGATTGGTTTATCAAATTGGTGGCTGCTAGTTTCACTATTAACTATTTATTCTGACAGTCCATAAACTCAAGTTTCTCTACAAAAGGAGGGGTAAAAACAGTTTTCATAAATGTGTTATAGAAGTGTTTGGGTGTGCACAGTGCCCTATAACTGCAACTAACAAAGGGTTGATTTTCCATACACAATTGAAAATATTAAGGAAAAGTAATAAAGTAACACGGAAAATTGTACAATGGACAATGACCATATAGAGAAAGAAACCCAGGATTTTCTTTTCCAACCTATGGTCGTTACTGCACGGCATGTCTTCCTTTTGAGCTTCTATAAAATGATGAGCCAACATCCAATAAATCTTAGGAAAGTCTTTTCTTGGAAACTTTCAAAACTGTTATCATAGATTACATAGCCACGTGGCATTTTTTTCATCACAAGTAGCTGAACTTTCACCACCCTAAGAAGTTCCAAAAAAATCTCATGTTTTAAGGGTTCCCGTAGGAGGGTTGTTACAAATGGCCATAGGAGGATTGAAACCAAAGACAAAAGGGATCATAGAGTTGCATGCATTTTGGAACTCTGCATAAAAAAATCATTGTGTTTGATTGTCCTTGCATTTGGGTGAGAACAATCATGGTCTGAAAACGGCATCTCTCCATCTTTTGAATAGTGGCTTTTCCACTACCGAAAATGATGTCTTTGGTTTGCCCCACTATTGTGTACATTTCTTTCTAGATATGGTGTTCTATGGTTTTGTAGGCAAGGATTGTTAGGTTTCGTTGATATTTAAACTCCATGTTCTCAAAGCCGCTAGCAAGTGGCTTACTTCCAATTCTATCTAATTTTCTAAGAAATTCTTGCTGATGGGCTTGTAGTGCTTCTCATCTTTGGAAATTGCTCATTCAACTTAACTCAGATGTAGCTAGTGAACTGTACATGTGCAAGGACACCTTACTGAGTTTAACTGAGATGCAGTTAATCGATTGTCATGTAAAATAACATTCTCTAGTGTACTAGGCCACCTGTGCAAGGTGGAATTAACAATTTGGAGATATATACGAGGAGAAATGAATTGTAAGATATTATCATCATTCCCTCCCTACATAGTGGAAGTTGACATTTGCTGAGGAAATGTCTCTACAAAAGTTGACTTGAAGAATGACTTGGCGTGTGCCAACAACGTGCCTTTGCTTCCAATCAAGTAGATGCTTTCTTCTTGCAATGGGTGCAAGTCCGAACATCAAACAATGTGTCATCAACCAATGTTTGCTGAGAATGAATCTTCAAGATGAGTGATGAAATCATCATCCAAGAGAGATGGCCTGTACACCTTGATCAGGCTCACATTGACAACATCGTGGATGCCAAGTTGAGCAAAGTGATTCATGCGTAAAGCATTGGGACCAACAACTCGGAGAATATTGAAAGGCTTGTAATAGTTGGGTTTCAACTTGTGAAGTTGTTGTTTGTTGGGACCCATACTTTGAGTGCTTGAACTAAAGCATTGAATTCCTTCTTGTACGTGTTATAAATGAGCGTGGCTTATGAGAAAGGCCCCATAATGATATGTCACTAGATGTCCTCCCTACTTTAGAACCACACATGTGGTATACAGAGAAGCATCAGTTTGTTCAAATGGTTGTAGATGGTCAATTTGAAAGCACATGATTCAAAGAGGTGCTTTCAAACAACTAAATGCTTGGGAAGCTTATGAACTCCAAGTAAGAGTTGATGAAAGGGGTGGGGCAACATGGGAGTTGTTATGAATGATCTTCTGGTAGAAGTTTATATCTCTTGGAAAAAATTTCAAATCTAAAACATTGGATTGAATGGGGCCACTCATGAAGGATCTTGGCTTTTTTTAGATTTCCATGTATGCTATGTTCACTTATAAGGAAGTAGTTGCTGACGAAGAAGATCCAACATTGTCTTCATATGGACCAGGTCATCATCCCAAGTCTTACTCTAGGTCTAGATGTTCGATAGATGACCAAAAATTTGGGCTATTGAGCCTAGATATGGTGTCACTCAGATTTCACCCTGAAATCTGTGACTACCCTATCCGAAATTTTTTCGTACTTTTAAAATAATGGGTCGTTTTGTGTTTTTATTGCCTGAAAGTTCCTGTATTGTGTCAAGATAATCCCAAAGAGCCAAATTAGCCTTTTTCGCCAAATACCCAGATGCCCAAAATTGTTTTATTCTGTCATCGGGATTTGTTTGCGGAAAATTTGTATTTAATTATTTTGAGCCCCGTATGAGGCTATTTGCGCTCTGTTTTAACTCTATTATGAGCGAATATGTTATTATTCCTATGTGCCAGAAGGATTTTAACTTATTTTAAGTTTTTGGGCTTTATTTGTAACTTTTGGCAATTTTTTGTGTTTTTGTGGTGTTGCGTTTCGTTTTCTGTGAAATTTCTCTGGAGCAATTCCTTTGCCGGGTAAGCCCGATTTTTGGCCTGGAGCAGTTGGAAAACATATACGCACATTATGCCCGAAGGAAGTCACCATCGGAGGTCTGGATCACTGGGAAAAAAGCGAAGTCGTGCGCGGAAAAGCCCCTGCGGGGATGAGCGCATTTTTGGAAAACAAAGGATTTAAGCTGCGATGGGAAAAATATAAGCCGCAGGCAGGGTGGGAATTTTATACCTGCCTGGCAGGGTACTTTTTCCCGTGTTATAAAAGTCACTTAAGCTGCAGTGGGAAAAATAGAGGCTGCAGGCATGTGGGAATTTATTGCCTGCCTTGCAGAGTAAAAATTCCCATGATATAATAAAAGGAAAGTGACTTAAGTGAAATCATGGGATTTTAGTGCCTACCTTGCAGGGTGAATAATCCCATTGTCAAAGTCAAATCACTTAAGTGGATCACGGGATTTTGGTGCCTGCCTTGCAGGGTAAAGAATCCCATTATGAAAAAATTCTTAAAAATAGAATTATATGAGCAAAAAAGTGCGCCCCCTTTGGTGAGAGAATAAAAGCCTTAAATTGATTATTTTAATTAATCTATTCTCTCAAAAAGTGCGCCCAAGCTTGGAGGAAGTCAACAAGTCAAAGATGAAATAAAAGAAAGGATTTAAAAGCATTAAAATTAATTTATTTAATGGCTGCCCTCTTCCTCTCAAAAAATGCGCCCCATTTGGGTATTATTTAATGTTTTTTAAAGCATTAAAACATTAAATTAATTTCTATTTTCAGTGGCTATGGTCAAAGCACACTGTGAAGCTTAAGTGAAGTGATGTGTGAAGGATTAAATTGGATTAATTTAATTTATTGGATGGCTGTCCTTAAACATGCTATTTTTAAAAGAGAAAAACATGATTTTTAATTAATTAATCGCCTTTAATTGTTAGGGCAATTATTAATTATAGAATTGTGAAGGTTATATAAGCATGGGCAGCCATATGGGTGAATAATTTAATTCACAGGTAAAGAATTGCAGCTAGGAGGAAAAGTGCGCCCCCATTAGAGGAAGGATTTTGTTCAGACAAAGTGCTAACAAGGCTAAAAGCTTCCAGATTTGGTGCATGCTTTGGAGGAGGTTGATCTTTGTCTGCATAATTGTTTCCACAGGTGTTACAGGAGCTCAGGTGTTGATTGAAAGGATTCATGCTCTCTTTATGTGCAAATTAAACACTAATTTTTGGGGCAGCAGGCTTGAAAAGTGCAGATTTTTATAATTTAAATTCACTATTCATGCTCCGGTGGCCATTTTTGTCTGAATAAATTGTAGGAATTCATTACAGGTGCTTTTCAAAAGAAAAGGAGTTTTTTATCAATGTCCAATACATTGCAAATATCCTCTGAATCTGAAGAATTGTATAGATTTGCACCAGTATTGAAGAAATCCGGCCAAGTAAGGAGAAAAAGAATTATTCAGACGAAGATAGACAAAGCCATGGCGAAGGGAGATAAAAAAGAAAGCACGATGGAGTCATGCATTGCTTCCAAACTTGCAGACATAGGAGACACAGATCTAGGCCCGGAACCTCTTGCCGATTTGATTGATAGATCCAGAGCGGGAAAGACTTCACTCATGCGTGCGGTCAAAAGTAGTGGAATTATCCGAGCTGCAGCTTTTCCATGTACAGTCCAATTGCCAGAGTTCGTGATGGAGTGCGTTAGATCTTATCATCCTTCATCCAAATCAGTGCGTGATGCTTCGGGAAAGACAATAATTCGTTTGGACGCAGAGTTCATCGATTATTGTTTGAAGATTCCGGTGCGAAAGGTGGTGACTTCTATTAGCATGCAGGATGCTGACAGTAGATGGGAGAAGCATAGAGCTGATTGTGTGAGCATCATGAATAGCCGGTACATGAAGAAGCCTAGATCTCCTTCAAAGTTCTCGAGAACTCTTCCACGGTCCAATTTGGTGCAGAAGGTAGATGATGTCGTCAAATTGCTATGCAGAATAAATGGCGAAGCGAATGCCTACACATTCCATACATGGATGTATGCTTTCATCAGGACCATTGAAATCAACAAGGTTGATTCTATAATCAATTGGTCGGAAATTATTAGCAGCAACATCGGTGAGCAACTTCGGAACGTGAAGCGTACTTTCAGCTTCAAGATGACTTCATACTTGGTGTATGCTGCAGCTTCACAAGGTGTCTTTTCCAAGCTGGATAGATGTGGTGTTCTTTCCAAGGACCCCATTTTCGAGTGCTACCCGCAGCTTACTGCACCTACAGGCGAGAAAGACTTCAAAGTGATCAACGATGACTTCTTTTACGATTTCATCTGCAGGCTAGACAGAGACTTGAAGGCCAACAGGGTAAGCAAGGAAGCGTGGGAAGCCGTGTCCAAGATTGGAAGTCTATTCATTCAATTTGCAGATTTCACATACCTCAGGGTTACGGGCTTTTCTAGAGAACCAATAAAGATGCCCAGGTATCCGAATGATAGATTGATCGCCATGGAGCTGAGCAGGCAACTTGTGGAGTTACACGACCTTCAGTCAAAGCGGCACAAGTCTACAGCTGCATTAGCATTCACAGAGCTCAAGGGATGGAAGCGCAAATGTTATCTGAGCATGAGCAAGAGTTCTTCCCTGCACGGCTGAACTTCGATCCATTTGGAGTAGCCAGGAAGACAATCTCCCAGTAGTACGCACATGTGCCTTCATTAGAAGATTTCTGGATGAAGTGCAGAAGTGAGTACGAGGTTAGAAAGAGAGATTTCAGCAGGCTGTCAGCAAAGCAAATGTTCGACTTTGGACTAGCGCAGATACTTGTGGATCTTAAAGATGATGGGAATGTGGTACTTAACACTTACCATCAAATGGGAGGAGATAAAGCCATACTGCAGAATAACATAGGAGGTTGCAACACAATTGAAGAAAGGTCGAGAGCTGTGTTGGTGAATACTTCAAACTGGTTGCTGGCGAAGGGATATTGCCTTGATGAAGCATTGATGAATCAAGTCACGGGCAACTTCGGCACAGGAGATTCCCTCAACCGAAAGCACGGAGGAGAAAGCAGCAGGAAAGTCGAGAAGTTGAAAGTGCATAGAAGATTTCAATCCAAGGAGAGGATCACTTCTACGACCATAACTTTAACTCCGGTTTCTCCAGTACCCAATGCTTCACTAACTATTGCACCGCAGCAGCAGGATGTTTCCATGCCTTCATTGAATCCGGTGACGTTCGTCTTCTCTCCTCAGCCACTTCGTTCATCACCCGTTCCAGAGGAGATGTTGAAGTTGTAGATGGCAGAGTTCGAAAGAGCTTTGTCCTTGGATGATTCAGAGGATGGCAGCCATAACACTGTGGCACTTTCTGACGGAGAGGATGCAGAGCGGGAGATGGTAGTGCACTCAGCGACTTCTCACTCTTCGAGATGTAATTTCTCGGAATGGTTAGCTTTGTAGTTGGTTCCAGAAGCGAGAATGGAGATGAACTTAGAGGAGCACGACTTGCAGCTACTCCAGGATCTGAGCATAAGAGACAGAAGGCCTAAAGTTGCTAAAGCAACTTCTAGGTTGATCATCGAGGATTCGGGAGAGAAGTTTGCTGAGATATCAATTCCGGCAGAAGGAAAGATAGAAGAGGAGCTCACGGCAGAAGATGTGACAGTGACCAAAGTACCACTCGGTCAAGCCACCACTGAAGGATTGAAGCAGGACACGCAAACATTGATAGATGCTTTATTCCTTAGGCTTGACAGTGAGAAGGCGGAGAAAGAAGAGCTGTAGAAGCAAGTATCTCAATTATGTGAGATCATAGCCAAGGTTGCTAAACCTTCCATTCAGCCCATTTCAGAGCAGGTGAGTGATCATCTTATGCAGGAAATGGAAGATGCAAGCAATTAAGTAAAGGCCATTGACGAATGGAAGGATTTGATTATTCGTCAAGCTTTTGTACAACTTGGGGAAGTGCCAGCCCGCCTAAAGGTTATGAACGATGCAGCAAATCAACTAAAGCAACTGATGGAAAACATAGAAGGCATGAATACAGTTGCAGAGAGTAACCTGAGTATTTTGGCCGAGATCAACAAGCTGCCGAGAGATGTATTGATTGCGGAACCGATTGTACCAGACGGATCAGTCGAGAAGGGGAAGTAGCTAGAGTTTGCAGTATCTTTCCGCTTGGAAATCTGCAGAGTTTTGCTGAAGAGGATGCAGGCACTTGAGAGTAGAACATCAGATTTACCAGACAGTATCATTTCTTTCACTGAGGAAAGAGTGGACGGAGGTGTTACTTTATACGTGCGGATTGTTTCGACTAAGGTGTCTAATTCCCTGGAAGATTCTCTTCTGATGGTACAAAAGAGAATTGATAAAGCTACCAAGCCTTTCACGATGAATTCTATCAGTAGACTGGTGGCGCTGCAGGCAGACATTGCGAGGTTTGGGCCAAGTTTGGAAGAGGTGGAAGCGTGCAGCAAAGTGTTGAATGAAGGGTTGCTACAATTCAGGACAAAGAAGGAAGCAGTGGCTAAAATAGATGGAAAGATGCTGAATTACATGTTCGACAAGTATATCCGATATCATAACAAGAAGAAGACATAAATGTTACAGCTGGCATGACTTCTTCTATTCTTTCTTCTTCTATTTTCTATGTTCCCGAATGAAATTGTAAAACTTCTAAGTTATTGGTTTTGTAACCATTACTTGAAGTCATGTGGAACCATTCTGTTAGTTAAATGATACATGTGTCACTTAAGGAGAAGATAGTTGAGGATGATTGCCAAATGTCATCGTTACTTGTTGTTTATGTTTCAGTTCAGTTTAAGTTTTCCATTTGTACTTTCCCTCCTACATTCTATAAGTAGGAGAAGAACCTCTGGGTTAAGGATCGATCAGAATTTGTAAGTAGCAATCCTGAGTTCTAGACTTTGTGCTGAACTCCTGAATGAAATTGTAAAACTTCTAAGTTATTGGTTTTGTAACCATTACTTGAAGTCATGTGGAACCATTCTGTTAGTTAAATGATACATGTGTCACTTAAGGAGAAGATAGTTGATGATGATTGCCAAATGTCATCGTTACTTGTTGTTTATGTTTCAGTTCAGTTTAAGTTTTCCATTTGTACTTTCCCTCCTACATTCTATAAGTAGGAGAAGAACCTCTGGGTTAAGGATCGATCAGAATTTGTAAGTAGCAATCCTGAGTTCTAGACTTTGTGCTGAACTCCTGAATGAAATTGTAAAACTTCTAAGTTATTGGTTTTGTAACCATTACTTGAAGTCATGTGGAACCATTCTGTTAGTTAAATGATACATGTGTCACTTAAGGAGAAGATAGTTGATGATGATTGCCAAATGTCATCGTTACTTGTTGTTTATGTTTCAGTTCAGTTTAAGTTTTCCATTTGTACTTTCCCTCCTACATTCTATAAGTAGGAGAAGAACCTCTGGGTTAAGGATCGATCAGAATTTGTAAGTAGCAATCCTGAGTTCTAGACTTTGTGCTGAACTCCTGAAAGCAACTTGGAGCAAAGGAATACAAAGGAGCAGGTTTCCGGAGAACTTTGTGTCACGGTGTACTGTGTTTCTTGCTTTGAATCGTAGATCTCTTGATAAACTTTGTGTTATTTTAGATCTAGATCTAGAGTTGCCTTTGTTTTATAATTCTGTGTGTTCATATCTATTGAGTTTCTTCTATGTGCATGCAATTAGCTCTGCTATCTACTAATTGGGATGCACATCTTCCCCATTTCTTCTCTGTATTTCCTTTACTTCTTTCTTCTATAACTTTCCTTTCTTAAACAACTGCTTACTTGCTGCAGAACTACTTAGTTATAGTTCATGAACTAAGTGGTTAAAGTAAAACCCCTGATAGATAATAACACATTTTTATTGACAAATCTGACACGGGAGCCTCACCGGTTAAATGAGGGAGATTCATCTCATGACTGCCTAGGTTTGATGCTATGCAGAAAATCTAGCCAACAAGATATCTATTTATATGGGGCGCTTGGACGAGAGACAAATAGATATCAATATATGAACGAAATGCCCACTTCTCCACTGCCCCCTTGGCATAATGTATGGGCCGACGCAACTCCCCTTCTATCAGCCCGGGCAATGAGCGACAACAAACTAGAGTGCCCTGCTAGTTACTTGAAGACTCTCTCGATTCCCAGCTAATAGCTAATACTAGTATAGAGCTGCTGTATGGAGTGCCATTATTCATTTATTGTTTCGGCATGGACTCTGCCAATCCAATACATCTTGGATGCTGCCATATCTATATATAGCCAATCAAGACTCCCATCGTATGATATGACAATACAATGGCATCTTGCAATTGGCGAATACACAAACAAAGATATCTCCCTCTCCCACCTGGCACTAGGACTATCCGAACTATACTCCCATCGGTACTCTGATCCAGCCCCCTCTCTACTCTATCTATATTAGTTGGTTGGTTGTCTATGCTCTCGTCTGCTAGGATGAGAAGGCCGAGGAGACTACTGGTTGAGCGCATGGCTATATAGAGTTCCCGGCCGGCCCAACCCCCTATATGTGAATTCCTTTGTTGATCGAGGGGCTCTCCTTCATCCCCAGCTGCTCCCTATAGATCTCTCTGGGGACCCCTCACCTATATAGAGAGCTGATAGCTGATAGGAATAGTAAGCTACCAGAGTCTTCGAGTCCCTATATATAGATAGTAACCCGATAGGCTTCCATCCAGTCTAGAGAAACCTTTTGTCCAGTCGACCCTATAACCAGAAGTGTATGAGTTGTAGTGACTGGGGGACGCTTCATATGGACCAGGTCATCATCCCAAGTCTTACTATAGGTCTAGATGTTCGATAGATGACCAAAAATTTGTTAAGAATGGAGACTATAAGAATCATTGATGATGCACATGAATTTGGTAGGCACATTGGTGACACCAAAAGGCATGACCAACGACCTGCAGAGCTTGAACTTTGTATTGAAGGTTGTTTTCTAGACATCATGAGGCTCCATGTAGACTCGATGGTATCTAGAAGTCAGGTCAACCTTAGTGAATTGCTCAGCTGTTTGAAGTTGATCTAGAAGATTTTCAATCCTAGGAAGTGGGTAGCAGTTCTTCACGATGATTTTGTCAAGGCCCCCATAATTTGACTAACCACCACTCATTAGACTATTTATTTTGAACAACAAGAGAGAGATCCAATAGGAGAAGTGCTGGGCTGAATCATGCCTTCCCCTAACAATTGCTTGATTTGGCACTCTATTGCAAGACTTTCAATGTATGCAGTGCAATATGGTTGTTATCGACAACTGAGATCCTAGTGCAAGCTCAATTGAATGCTGGATGGGCCTTATTGGAGGAAGCAAACGTCAAAATACACCTCAATGAGGGGTTTGATTGCTGATGGCGGGAGCTTTATGGGCATTATTTGCCTTAGCTTCGTGAATGATACAAAGAGTAGAAAATTTATTTAGAATTGCATGTTTAATTGTAGCCCTACCAAAAAGTAAAGGAATAACAAAAGATGAAGTGAACTTGTACACTGTCCTGTTCTTTTGCAGCAGACAGGTATTGAAAGCCATCAAAGTCAGTCTTGCTGTCATATTGATACAGTGTTCTATGCAGCAAACTGCAACAATCCATTTGGATCTAGAATGAATCAATGGAAAATGTTACATAACATTTGCATGTGACAAGTGCTGGTTTCCCCTTCTTTTTGACCCATATGAATTGGTATGGGTGTGGATGCGTTATAGTTGGAAAACAAGGTTATTTTTGTCTGGGATCAAATCTACCAACTTGTCGTTAATTTGGGAATTATGATTGAATAAAGCTTCATGATTGTTGGAAGAATGGTCATTGACCATGAATTAGAAGTGTTGGGAGTAGTTAACTGAATGTTTAAATCTCTAGGTTGTGATTTCAAGACATGGCATTCTTCTGTAGAATTTCTGGTGTGCTTATGATAAGCAAAATAGGCCTTCCCATTGCTAGAACCCTTGTAGAGCCACTCTGGGAAGAATTTTTTTTCTTGGATGAGTTAGTTGGGTTTGAGAAGTTGGCTGGGTTTGAAATACTCTTCAATAGCCTCGAGACAAATTTGATGCAAAAAACCTCTTCAAGATCAATCTCCTTCAACTTGATAGAGAGTCGATTGAGCTTATCCGTGTACAGTTGGACAGTTTGGCCTGATTTGTTGGCAAAGATGGAACTGAACTGCCATTAGCTCCTTCCCATGTTGAAAGGGTAAATTTGAGTCGTGAGAATTGTTCTGAACCCTCTAAGTCTCAATTTCTACTTATCAGTAGCATCCAAAAGCTGGATGTGAGATTGCCACAAGTGTGGGATTGTCAGCAATCATGAATTTTTGTGGCTCGGTGTGACTAGACTACGTCTTGAAGTACACACCACTAAACTGCAAATCCAAACATCCAGTTTCCCCCCATCGATTATGCTATAACTAAGGGGGAATGAATAGCTTTGTGTCCAACTTGAAAGTCGGCATGGAAACTGAAGGGGCCATATATTTAGCGCCAGAGGTCTGTTGTTGTTGCTCCATCATTTGCTGGAACATGCCTGTAATCCTGTTGCATAATCTCGAGTTGAAACTCATTGTGCTGTTGCTGCTGGTCATGTAGGTCGTGTGAGTAGCTGAATCAAATCAAATCCATGACTCCATTTTTTTAATACCAGAAGCAAAAAACAACACAATCTTTTTTTTAATTTTTTTTTGCCAATTTTTTAATGAAACAAGAAGCTTGAAATACTGAAAGTTGATAGGGATTTGTGCCAATTAAAAGAAAGAAAAAACAATTAGAGATAAATTCTACCTCCTTGCAAAATTTCAGCTTTACCCATATAATTTAATACTTTGGCATGGCCATGAACTATGAGACTGTAGAAAAGATCTATTACAATAGAACTAGAAATTTCTGTTCTAAAGAAATATGATATCCAGTCAAGATATTTCCAGTGGTGAAATTTTGGGCCAGATAGACAATTTTGATGCTGTCATATCTTTCAAAGTTGTATAAAAATGGTATACAGAGGTGGAATCTGATTCCTCTGCACAAGGGAAGAATGATCCACACACTAGATCTGCCTTCTGGTGTGATTTTAGGCTGAACAGAGGGAGTTGATCCTGGTGCACTCCTTGAGGTTGGAAGTTTGAGGAGAATTCAGGTAGGAAAGAATTTTTCTCTGAGACCCAGACCCGCAGAACTCCAACAGACCTGATCGCAGGTTCTAATACCAGTTGACATAACCTCACAAACTGCAGAAAGTGAATGATAACCAAAACAAAAACGGACATACATACGACAACAAAGAAAACAAGTGAAAGCTGCCAAAACTATTGATGTACACTCTTCTTTAATGTAGAATAAATAGATTTACAATGATGAGGTTAGATGGATGCAAACGGTCCTTGAATTGAACAAGCATAGACATGTCAATTAGTATAACTTATTTGTAAATGAACTGCACATGTGCATGGATGCTTCATTCAGTTTAAGTGAGACATAGTTAGTGATCTGTACATGTGTAAGTGCACCTCATTCAGTTTAAGTAAGACACAGTTAGTGAAGTGTACATGTGCAAGGACACCTCATTCAATTTTATTGAGGCACAGTTAGTCCACTGTACATCTGAACTAAGCTTCTCTAGTGTTGGCCCAACTGTATAAGTTGGAATTCACAGTTGGAATTCACAATATATATATATATATATATATATGTCGAGAAAATTAACTATAAGATATTCTCATCATCCTTGGAGTTGGAGGTCCTCTTTACTGCTCTTGATACAAGCCTAGTTCTCTCAAGTTTTGGCCATATTGGCAAGTCTGTTTTCGACACTATTTTCCAATTCAGCACCTGTTAGAAAGAGAGAGAATCAAATCTTTTGGCTAGAGATTCGAGGAATGAATGACGGCCATCTGCTTTAGCTTTGTTGGCCAAGTACATGTGTGTGAACACCTCATTCTGTTTAAGTGAGGCACAGTTAGTGAACTGTATGAAGGGAATATGAGGATCTACAAAAACTGCAGAAACTACAGAATCTACACACAGCAATAGAGAATAAAACGCAGCAGATTTTAATGAAAGATTTGGAACAGGGAAAGAAAGGAAAACTACAGAAATTTATAACAGCAAAATAAATCAACAATCTTGGCTTCAAATAACATAGATTTGGGCTTCAAATTGCTTCAGCAATGCATTTATATTTGCCAAGAATGAACAACAGCTACAGCTGCACACAAAACCTTCATTCATACAACAACTTGCAATGAAGTTTTCTTTCAGCAAAACCAGTCCAGACTTGAGCTGGGACTGCACACTCTTTTCTTCTTCTCCTAAATCTGATATTTCCCTCTTGCTTTCTCTATGTAATTACACAATAAAACATGAGACTATAATAATATTCACCTACACAAAGACTTGCCTTACAAGGCAGGACAAAATCTTTAACAAGAGATAATCAGGGAGAATTTTCAACCAAAAAGTAAATATGCAGCTGTAATAATTAAATACAAATCTGAGAAGTCAAAGAACTAAATCTGGAGGAAGATAGAAATTAGATGCATATTTAATGCTCAATTGATTTTCCAACACCCCCCCTTAATTATGAATAGCTGGAGATCATCATAAGTTTGAATCAAGTATGTTCAAACGCTGTTGTAACATTTCCGGAGCTAACTGACATTTTTTTGGAGCTGCTAACTTGTGCAAAGTCACAAACTCCTAAGCCACTTCATAAATACTCAAATGTTTCTTTTGCCAATGGTTTTGTAAATATGTCAGCCAATTGATCTTTAGACCTGCAAAAATCAAGACATTTTTTTGTTGCTTACAAGCTCTCTGATAAAATGATACCTCGTATAAATATGCTTAGTTCTCTTGTGAAACACGTGATTTTTAGATAATGCTATGACTGAATTGTTATCACGGAATATTGTAGTGGCTTCCTTTTAATCATGCATCAAATCTTTCAACATCCTTCGCATCCAAACAGCTTGACACGCAACACTAGTGGTTGCCACATACTTAGCTTCAGCTGAAGAAAGAGTCACAATGGGTTGTTTCTTCGATGCCCATGATACAACACTTGTACCAAAGAGAAAAGTATACCCAGAAGTATTTTTTCTATCATATATGCTACCCCGACAATCACTATTGGTGTACGCAACAAGACTGAAATCCTCTGAAGTGGAATACAATATACCAAAATCCTTTGTATCTCTCACATACCTCAATATCTTCTTACCGGCCTGCCAATGTGAGTCTTTTGGAGACTCCATAAACCGTGAAATTAGACTTACACCGTACATAATATCCGGCCTTGTGGCTGTTAAGTACATAAGGCTTCCAACCAACCTCTTGAACAATGTAGAATCCACACATGCTCCATCATCTTGCTTGCTTAAATTCATCCCTGTCATAACCGGTGTTGGGGATACCTTGCACTTTGCCATATTAAATCTCTTCAAAACTTCATTTGCATATTTAGATTGAGAAATAAATATACCATCATTGGATTGATGGACTTTAGTCCCCAAGAAATACCTCATAAGACCCAAATCAGTCATTTCAAATTCATTATTCATTATTGATTTGAAAGAGTCTATGTTTAGATCATCGGTAAAGATTAGATCATCCACATACAAACAAACAATTAAAATGTTACCTTGTTTGTTGACTTTGATGTACAATGTTGGTTAACAACTGCTTCTTTGGAACCCATTTTGAATGAGATAGAAGTCAATGCGGCTGTACCAAGCTCTTGGAGCTTACTTTAATCCATAGAGTGCCTTCTTGACCCGGTAGCTCATAGCCTTGTGGCTGTTCCACATACACTTCCTCCTCTAAATAGCCATTTAGAAATGTAGACTTTACATCCATTTGATATGCATGCCACTTGTTGTGGGCAGCAATAGCTAAAACAGTCCTAATTGTATCCAATCGAGCAACAGGAGCAAATGTCTCATTGAAGTCTATATGGTGTCACTCAGATTTCACCCTGAAATCTGTGACTACCCAATCCGAAAAAATTTCGTACTTTTAAAATAGTGGGTCGTTTGTTGTTTTTATTGCCTGAAAGTTCCTGTATTGCGTCAAAATAATCCTAAAGTGCCATATTAGCCTTTTTCGCCAAATACCCAGATGCCCAAAATTGTTTTATTCTGTCGTCGGGATTTGTCTGCGGGAAATTTGTATTTAATTATTTTGAGCCCCGTATGAGGCTATTTGCGCTCTGTTTTAACTCTATTATGAGCAAATATGTTATTATTCCTATGTACCAGAAGGATTTTAACTTATTTTAAGTTTTGGGTTTTATTTGTAACTTTTGGCAATTTTTCGTGTTTTTGTGGTGTCCCGTTCTGTTTTCTGTAAAATTTCTCTAGAACAACTCCTTTGCCGGGTAAGCCCGATTTTTGGCCTGGAGCGGCTAGAAAACATATACGCACATTGTGCCAGGAGGAAGTCGCCATCGGAGGTCTGGATCACTGGAAAAAAGCGAAGTCGTGCACAGAAAAGCCCCTGCGGGGATGGGCGCATTTTTGGAAAACAAAGGATTTAAGCTGCGATGGGAAAAATATAAGCCGCAGGCAGGGTGGGAATTTTATACCTGCGTGGCAAGGTACTTTTTCCCGTGTTATAAAAATCACTTAAGTGGATCACGGGGTTTTGGTGCCTGCCTGGCAGGGTAAAGCATCCCGTTATCAAAAAATTCTTAAAAATAGAATTACATGTGCAAAAAAGTGCGCCCTCTTTGGTGAGATTAAAAGAATTAAAATTGATTATTTTTATTAATCTTTCTTCTCAAAAAGTGCGCCCAAGCTTGGAGGAGGTCAACAAGTCAAAGATGGAATAAAAGAAAGGAGTCAAATGCATTAAATTTAATTTATTTAATGGCTGCCCTCTTCCTATCAAAAAGTGCGCCCCATTTGGGTATTATTTAATGTTTTTTGAGGCATTAAAACATTAAATTAATTTCTATTTTCAGTGGCTATGGTCAAAGCACACTGTGGGGCTTGAGTGAAGTGCTGTGTGAAGGATTAAATTGAATTAATTTAATTTATTGGATGGCTGTCCTTAAACATACTATTTTTAAAAGAGAAAAGCATGATTTTTAATTAATTAATTGCCTTTAATTGTTAGGGCAATTATTAATTATAGAATTGTGAAGGTTATATAAGCATGGGCAGCCATATGGGTGAATAATTTAATTCACAGGTAAAGAATTGCAGCTAGGAGGAAAAGTGCGCCCCCATTAGAGGAAGGATTTTGTTCAGACAAAGTGCTAACAAGGCTAAAAGCTTCCAGATTTTGCGCATGCTTTGGAGGAGGTTGATCTTCGTCTGCATAGTTGTTTTCACAGGTGTTACAGGAGCTCAGGTTTTGATTGAAAGGATTCATGCTCTCTTTATGTGCAAATTTAACACCAATTTTTGGGGCAGCAGGCTTGAAAAGTGCAGATTTTTATAATTTAAATTCACTATTCATGCTCCGGTGGCCATTTTTGTCTGAATAAATTGCAGGAATTCATTACAGGTGCTTTACAAAAGAAAAAGAGTTTTTATCAATGTCCAATACATTGCAAATATCCTCCGAATCTGAAGAATTGTCCAGATCTGCACCAGTATTGAAGAAATCCGGCCAAGTTAGAAGAAAAAGAATTATTCAGTCAAAGATAGACAAAGCCATGGCAAAAGGAGATGAAAAAGAGAGCACGATGGATTCATGCATTGCTTCCAAACTTTCAGACATAGGAGACACAGATTTAGGCCTAGAACCTCTTTCTGATTTGATTGATAGATCCAGAGCGGGAAAGACTTCACTCATGCGTGCGGTCAAAAGTAGTGGAATTATCCGAGCTGCAGTTTTCCCATGTATAGCCCAATTGCCAGAGTTCGTGATGGAGTGTGCTAGATCTTATCATCCTTCATCCAGATCAGTGCGTGATGTTGCGGGAAAGACAATAATTCGTTTGGATGCGGAATTCATCAATTATTGTCTAAAGATTCCAGTGCGAAAGGTGGTGACTTCTATTAGCATTCAGGATGCTGACAGTAGATGGGAGAAACATAGAGCTGATTGCGTGAGCATAATGAACAGCCGGTTCATGAAGAAGCCTAGATCCCCTTCAAAGTTCCCGAGAACTCTTCCATGGTCCAATTTGGTGCAGGAGGCAGATGATGTCGTCAAATTGCTATGCAGGTTGAATGGCGAAGCAAATGTCTACACTTTCCGTACATGGATGTATGCTTTCATCAGGAACATTGAAATCAACATGGTTGATTCTATAATCAATTGGTCGGAAATTATTAGCAGCAACATCGGTGAGCAACTTCGGAACGTGAAGTGTACTTTCAGCTTCAAGATGACTTCATACTTGGTATATGCTGCAGCTTCACAGGGTGTCTTTTCCAAGCTGGATAGATGTGGTGTTCTTTCCAAGGACCCCATTTTCGAGTGCTGCCCACAGCTTACTGTACCTGCATGCGAGAAGGACTTCAAAGTGATCAACGATGACTTCTACGATTTCATCTGCAGGCTAGACAAAGACTTGAAGACTCACACAGGGTAAGCAAGGAAGCGTGGGAAGCAGTGTCCAAGATTGGCAGTTTATTCATCCAGTTTGCAGATTTCACATACCTCAGGGTTACGGGCTTTTTTGGAGAACCTATAAAGATACCCAGGTATCCAAGTGATAGAGTGATCGCCATGGAGCTGAGCAGGCAACTCGTAGAGTTACACGACCTTCAGTTGAAACGGCACAAGTCTACGGGCTTCTTCCCAATCACTGTGGGATATTACAGTTGCATCAGCATTCACAGAGCTCAAGGGATGGAAGCGCAAATGTTATCCGAGTATGAGCAAGAGTTCTTCCCTGCACGGCTTAACTTCGATCCATTTGGAGTAGCCAGGAAGACAATCTCCCAGGAGTACGCACATGTGCCTTCGTTAGAAGATTTCTGGATGAAGTGCAGAAGTGAGTATGAGGTTAGAAAGAAAGATTTCAGCAGGGTATGAGCAAAGCAAGTGTTCGAATTTGGACTAGCGCGGATACCTGCGGATCTTAAAGATGATGCGAACGTGGTACTTGACACTTACCATCGGATGGGAGGAGATAAAGCTATACTGTAGGATAACATTGGAGGCTGCCATTCAATTGAAGAGAGATCTAGAGCTGTGTTGGTGATTACTTCGAGCTGGCTGCTAACGAAGGGATACTGCCTTGATGAAGTATTGATGAATCAAATCACGGGCAACTTCGGCGCAGGAGATTCCCTCAAACGAAAGCATGAAGGAGAAAGCAGCAGAAGGTCCGAGAAGTTGAAAGTACACAGAAGATCTCAAGAGAAAGAGAAGACCACTTCTACGACCATAGCTTTGACTCCGACTTCTCCAGTACCCAGAGGATCACCAACTATTGCACCGCAGCAGCAGGATGCTTCCATGCCTTCATTAAAACCGGCGACGTTCGTTTTCTCTCCGCAGCCACTTCGTTCAGCACCCGTTCCAGAGGAGATGTTGAAGCTGCAGATGACGGAGTTTGAAAGAGCTTTGTCCTTGGATGTTTCAGAAGATGGCAGCCATGACACTGTGGCACTTTCTGACGGAGAGGATGCAGAGCGGGAGATGGTAGTGCACTCAGTGACTTCTTACTCCCCGAGAAATAACTTCTCGGGATGGTTAGCTTTGCAGTTGGTTCCGGAAGCAAGAGTAGAGATGAACTTAGAGGAGCATGACTTGCAGCTACTTCAGGATCTGAACAGAAGAGACAGAAGGCCTAAAGTTGCTAAAGCAACTTCTAGGTTGATCATCAAAGATTCGGGAAAGAAGTTTGCTGAGATATCAATTCCGGCTTTAGAAAAGATAGAAGAGGAGCTCACGGCAGAAGATGTGACGGTGACCAAAATACCACTCGGTCAAGCTACCACTGAAGGATTGAAGCAGGACACGCAAACATTGCTGGATGCTTTGTTCCTTAGGCTTGACAGTGAAAAGGCGGAGAAAGAAGAGTTGTAGAAGCAAATATCTCAATTATGTGAGATCATAGCCAAGGTTGCTAAACCTTCCATTCAGCCCATTTCAGAGCAGGTGAGTGATCATCTTATGCAGGAAATGGAAGATGCAAGCAATCAAGTAAAGGCTATTGACGAATGGAAGGATCTGATTATTCGTCAAGCTTCTGTACAACTTGGGGAAGTGCCAGCCCGCCTAAAGGTTATGAAAGATGCAGCAAATTAACTAAAGCAACTGATGGAAAGCATAGAAGGCATGAATACAGTTGCAGAGAGTAACCTGAGTATTTTGGCCGAGATCAACAAGCTGCCAGGAGATGTATTGGTTGCAGAACAAATTGTACCGGATGGATCAGTCGAGAAGGGGAAGCAGCTAGAGTTTGCAGTATCTTTCCGTTTGGAGATCTGCAGAGTTTTGCTGAAAAGGATGCAGGTGCTTGAGAGTAGAACATCAGATTTACCAGACAGTATCATTTCTTTCACTGAGGGAAGAGTGGATGGAGGTGTTACTTCATACGTGTGGATTGTTTCTAACGAAGTGCATGATTCCCTGGAAGGTTCTCTTCTGATGGTGCAAAAGAGAATTGATAAAGCTACCAAGGCTTTCACGATGAATTCTATCAGTAGATTGGTGGCGCTGTAGGCAGACATTGCGAGATTTGGGCCAAGTTTGGAAGAGGTGGAAGCATGCAGCAAAGTGTTAAATGAAGGGTTGCTGCAGTTCAGGACAGAGAAGGAAGCAATGGCTAAAATAGATAGAAGGATGCTGAATTATATGTTCGACAAGTATATCAGATATCAGAACAAGAAGAAGATGTAAACATTACAGCTGACGTGACTTCTTCTATTCTTTCTTCTTCTATTTTCTATGTTCCCGGATGAAATTGTAAAACTTCTAAGTTATTGGTTTTGCAACCATTACTTGAAGTCATGTGGAACCATTCTATTAGTTAAGTGATACATGTGTCACTTAAGAAGAAGTTAGTTGAGGATGATTGCCAAATGTCATCTTTACTTGTTCATACTTTAGTTCAGTTTGAGTCTTCTATTTGTACTTTCCCTTCTACATTCTATAAGTAGGAGAAGAACCTCCGGGTTAATGATCAATCAGAATTTGTAAGCAGCAATCTTGTGTTCTAGACTTTGTGCTGAACTCCTGAGAGCCACTTGTAGCAGAGGAATACAAAGAAGCAGGTTTCCGGAGAACTTTGTGTCACGGCGTACTGTGTTTCTTGCTTTTAAATCTTAGATCTTTTAAGTAAACTTTGTGTTATTTTAGATCTGGATCTAGAGCTGCCTTTGCTTTATAATTCTGTGTGTTCAAATCTATTAAGTTTCTTCTATGTGCATGCAATTAGCTCTGCTATCTACTAATTGGGATGCACATCTTCCTCATTTCTTCTCTGCAATTCCTTTACTTTCTTCTTCTATAATTTTCCTTTCTTAAACAGCTGCTTACTTGCTGCAGAACTTCTTAGTTATGGTTCATGAATTAAGTAGTTAAAGTAAAACCCCTGATAGATAAAAACACATTTATATTGACAAATCTGACACGGGAGTCTCACCGGTTAAATGAGGGAGATTTATCTCATGACTGCCTAGGTTTGATGCTATGTAGAAAATCTAGCCAACAGTTTTTGGCGACTCCGCTGGGGAACAACTATCTTTGCAGATCAAAGCTTTTCTATTGAAGATCAGAGTGTTTTCCATACAAATCTCAACCTGGCTGAACGTCCATTCACCCGATCCGTGAAGGCGCAAGGAAGGACTGATCATTTCTTCCGACTGCAGGAGCAATTCAATTTCAATCATCCTCCTCAAGTTGGAAGCCGCAGATCTAGTCTCTCACCAAGAAGGAGAGTACACACCCATCCAGATCCGGATCGTACTCAGCATAATCCGGCGGCTGGAATTATCCATCAAGTCTATCAAGTTTACACAAGAAGGAGACGTGCTCAAGTTAACATGGCGCACCAAATTGTACCTGTTCCATGGGGAGCGGCTTTTGGACCTCTCAACTTGGCTCCACCTATGCATGAACTGCCAAAGAGATCCACAGAATTTTCTAAAATTCTTTGGAGATGGAAAGCAAAACCCTGATGATCATTTGGCAGCGTTCTTCATATCTTGTGGTGTGCTTGCAGTGGAGCATGAAGATGTCTCAGTCAGGCTATTCATTGAGACTCTACACGACTTGGCTGGAGAATGGTTCTATCGGCTGGCTCATGGCACCATAACCAACTGGACGACTATGCGTGAGCAATTTCTGAAAAGATTCAAGCCTGTAGAGGACGCTAGCACGTTGATCACCCAACTGACGCAGTTGAAGAAAGAGCCAAATGAGAACATGCGGGACTTTATTGCAAGGTTCCAAAGGATTTTGTATAAAATCCACACTTCTGCCGCATTGAGCGACGAAAATCAAAAGACGTTTTTTATAAACGCTCTGTTGCCTGAAGTTGGATATCAGCTAAGAAGGGCAAGACCTGTAAATCTGCTGGAAGCACAAAATGCTGCCGTGGAGGTTGAAGATGACTTGATCATGGCTAGAAAACTTAAACAACCATCTCACAAAGGTGATGGCGCTTCTGCAAGTACTTCTGATCCTTTGTTGCAGAAATTGGCTAATGACATGCTGCAGATCAAGAAGCAGATCTCTCAAGCAGGGAATGCAACCCCCTCAAGATTAGCTCCTACTAGGACCTTCAATGGTCAAAATCAAAATCAAAATCGAAACAGACTTGCTGCTGTACCACAGCGTTTGGCAATAGAAGCTGCTCCAAGGAATAACTTGGAAACTAATGAAGAGGATCTCGGCATTGATGAATCATTCGATGATGAAGACTTTATAGATCCCGCTGGCGACTCCAATATTGGTTACCTGGACTATGAATCTGATGATGGCTATTATGAATCTTTTGAAGATTCTGATGGTCACACTTTTGCGGTGTTTACAAGGTCTCAGACGCGCCAAAATGCCGAAGCATCCATAAGCGGCCGGAAAGAGAGAGAAGATCCTGGCCCGGATGTTACTATCTTGAAACGAGGTAGCACACTTCGTTCTTCATTAGCGCCCAAGGATAAATATTCAAATTCTTTCAATTCACAGCAAAGAACCAACACACATCCTGCTGAAGCAAGTCAAGCTTTTGACATAATTGATCACATCAAGAGAAACAAGGTCCAAATGTCAGAAGCTGAGTATTTGAGGGCATTTCCTGATCAGCTGAGTAGATTGGTCAAATATGTGCAAAGTAATGGTCCCAGCCCAACAAACAATAATTCACGGGGTATCTTATCAAGTCCCAAGATTACTCCACCTTCAAATAATGCTGCTGCAAGTTCTTCTCCTTCCACCCCTTCTCCTGCTACATCAGAAAGGATTGAGCCATTCTATGTGTCTTTGCTCATCAACGGACATAAGCTAAGCAATTGCATCTTGGATTCTGGAGCTTCCGACAACGCCATGCCTGCCAAAGTTGCTGATGCCTTGGGTCTTACATTGACAAAAACCATTGGAAGATGTTATTCCATGGAAAGGCAAGTCCCTCTTGTGGGGCAAATCAAAGATGCGCAGGCAGTACTTGCTTCCTTCCCAGATAAAAGACTGAAAATGACTATCCTTGTAGCAGACATTCCAGTCTCTTATGGCATGCTATTGAGTAGAAATTTTTGCAAGGAGCTGGGTGGAGAAGTCAAGATGGATTGGTCTTGTGCGCACATACCAATCAAAGGCGTAAATCAGACGCTGGAACCTGAGAAGAAATCCAAGTACACAGTATCAAAATCTGAGGATCCTAGCTCTCAGATCTTGTTTCAGGAATTGGATCACG
Organism: Taxus chinensis; assembly: GCA_019776745.2. Classification (NCBI taxonomy): domain Eukaryota; kingdom Viridiplantae; phylum Streptophyta; class Pinopsida; order Cupressales; family Taxaceae; genus Taxus; species Taxus chinensis. The sequence continues at coordinate 702,108,169 of CM034148.1, forward strand.
GAGTCTATTATCTAGAAATAGATAAAGAAGAAATTCAACCGGTGATTCGAGAATCACATCAAATTGATAACAAGATTTGGACTCTGGAATTTGATGGCAGCTGCTGTTCATTTGGATCCGGCGCAGGTGCTGTTCTTATCTCTCCTGAAGGGAAGGTGCATGCGCACTCCTTCAAATTGATGTTCGAAAATACTAACAATACGGCTGAGTATGAAGCATTGTTGTTAGGCATGGAGTAGGCAAGAACAATGGGGATCAAATTATTACACGCAAAAGGAGATGCTGAGCTGATTGTGAAACAGATAAGAGGCCTCTACCAAGTCAAAAAAGACAAACTGCGGCACTACAGAGATCGGGTCTACTCTGCTATCCTGGATTTTTCAGCTTTCTCGGTATCTTACATTCCGAGAGAACAAAATTCAAGAGCTGATTCGCTTGCAGTTACTGCAGCCTTGTTAAATCCGGATCAGCCCCCTGCATTCTTTAGACAGGGAGACTACAAGGTGGAAATGGTTTTTCGCCCAAAGGTTCCTGACAACGTCCAGCAATGGCAGGTTTTTAACGATGATACACAGATTGCTGCATTTCTCCAACAGAAAGACAACTTTGAAGAAATCTACTATGAGGGAAGCAATTCACCTCCTAGGTAGACCACTGTCGGTGAAATAGATGCGGACGTCTCAGGAGGTCAGGAGATTATCCAGCTAAAGGGAAATAAAATTCCCAAAGGCTTGGTATCTCTTGAGGAAATGTTTGATAAGCATGATCAGATGCTTAAGAAAAATGAAGAAAATGAGGAAGGCTCTTCCTCCGACACACAATTACTAAATTTGGGAGCCGGCAATGATCCCAAATTAGTAAATCTGGGTAAGTGTTGTTCAGAAGCTGAAAAGGAAGCTTTCACTAAACTTCTTAAGAAATACATGGATGTTTTTGCCTGGTCCTACCAGGATTTAAAAACATATCAGCCTGAAGAAGTTCAACACTACATCCCACTTAAACCAGAACAAAAACCTTTCAAGCAGAAGCTGCAGCGGCACAATCCTACCATTTCAGGAACCATCTTTGCAGAAATCCAGAAGTTGTTAGACGCAAAGATCATCTATCCCATACATCATTCGGAGTGGTTGGCCAACATAGTCCCTGTAAGAAAGAAGAGTGGCGAAATTAGGCTGTCCGTGGATTTCCGCAACCTTAATCAAGCTTCATTGAAGGATAACTACCCTATCCCCATCATGGATCACACTCTGCAGGTGGTCACTGGATCTGAGATGCTTTCCATGCTTGACGGCTTCTCAGGATACAATCAAGTCAAGGTGGCCGAGGAAGATCAATACAAAACGGCGTTCATCACACCTTGGGGAACCTTCGCATACCAGAAGATGCCTTTTGGCCTGATTAATGCGGGTGCTACATTTCAAAGAGCTATGGATCTAGCCTTTGCTCATCTCAAAGATATAAGCATAGTTGTGTACCTGGATGATTTGACAGTCTTTTCCAAAGATAGAAGCACGCATATTTCAAACTTGGAAGAGGTCTTCATACAATGCCGCAAGCATGGTATTTCTTTGAATCCTAAGAAATCCATCTTTGCTGTAACCGAAGGAAAGCTGCTTGGGCACATTGTTTCCAAAGAAGGAACAAAGATAGATCCAGAGCGTGTCAAATCCATTCAGACATTGCCTTTGCCCACATCCAAAAAAGGAGTTCACTCTTTCTTTGGAAAAGTGAATTTTCTCAGAAGATTCATTCCTGACTTTGCTGAGCTAACCCGTCATATTTCGAATATGATGAAGAAGACACAAGATTTTAAATGGAGCAGTGAAGGGAAGGAAGCTTTCGAGAAAATCAAAGAAGCCCTGTCGAAAGCTCCAGTCTTGGTTTCACCTGACTTCAGTAGAGAATTTATTTTTTATTGTTATTTTTCCGAACACACCATGTCAGCAATTCTGATGCAGAAAAATCAAGAGGATGCAGAAGCTCCTATTGCTTTCATGAGTATGCCTCTTAAAGCCTATGAGTTGAAATACACTCCGATGGAAAAGCATGCATATGCAGTAGTGAAGGCGTGCAAAGCATTCAGGTATTACAGTCTTTCCTCGCACACTGTGGTTTTGGTTCCAAATACTACAGTTAAATCCATTCTTACTCAGCAAGAGTTAGGATTATTGAGAGGCACATGGGTGACAAAAGTTCAAGAATATGACCTGGACATTAAACCAACAAAGCTAGTCCGAGGAAGAGGTCTGTGTGAACTAATGATAGAGATTAAAGCATCAGTACCTGAAGCAGATCAGGATGGGATAGATGAAGATTTACCTGCAGTACTTTTTATAGATCTGGTAGAGGAGTGGTACAGTAACATTGCTTACTTTCTGACGTATGGAGAATGCCCAGATCAACTTTCCAGAAAAGAGAAACGAACTATCAAACTGAAATCCAAAGATTTTGTTCTTTGGGATAATGGTTTGTACAAGAAAGGAATTGATGGCGTATTTCTCAGATGCGTGGATAAAGCTCAACAGGATCAGCTACTACAACAGTTTCATGACATGGCTTGCGGTGGTCATTTCTCAGCCCGAGTCACTGCACACAAGATCCTTAGAGCAAGGTATTACCGGCCCACCCTTTTTCAAGATACTGCAGAATGGGTAGCTAAGTGTCAAGCATGCCAACATTTTGTTGGGCGTGTGAAATTGCCTGCATTACCTCTAAAACCCATTGTGATTGAAGAACCTTTCCAACAGTGGGGTATGGATTTTATTGGAATGCTTAACCCGGCTTCTAGTGCCGGTCACCATTACATTCTAACAGCTACTGATTATTTCAGTAAGTGGGTAGAAGCTATTCCTGTGAAGACTGCCACTTCCGCCGAAGTGTGCAATTTTATAAAAGAAAATATTATTGTCAGGTTTGGCGTACCCAGCAAAATTGTAGTAGACAACGCTCCGAATCTTTCTTCTGAGGAGTTGGTGGAATTCTGCTACACTTATGGGATTCAACTTGTTCATTCCTCAAACTACTATCCAGAAGGGAATGGTCAAGCTGAATCTAGTAATAAGAACTTGGTAACTATCGTGCGCAAGCTTGTAACAGAAAATCAAAGGACTTGGCATAAAAAGTTGTTTGATGCATAATGGGCCGATAGGATCACACCAAAGAGGGCGATAGGCATGTCACCTTTTCAGCTGCTATATGGTAGAGACACAGAGCTGCCTCTCACCTTGGAATTGCCTGCCCTACGACTTTCTAAGGCCCTGGAGGATTCCACATTCACGGATGCTATTGATAAAAGAATTATGTACCTAACTGAACTGAGGGAAGTACAAACTCAAGTTGCAGATAGGTTGACAGAGCATCAAAGGAAGGTGAAAGTCATCTTCGACAAAAAACCCAGGGAAAGGAAATTTGAAGTCAATGACTGGGTCCTCTTATGGGACAAAAGAAGAGAAACAAAAGGCATGCATAGAAAGTTCGATTCACTATGGAAAGGGCCTTTTGTGATCAAAAAGATCGCCAGAGAAGATAGCTTCATTCTTGCTCATCAGGATGGAGTTGAATTGCCGTTGCCTTTCAATGGGCAACACTTGAAGCTATTCCGGACATAAGAAGCAGGGTAACACCTGTATGTACATAAATAAATCTTTGTTTGTTTTTTCTTGTTTTGTCTTGTTTTGGTGTTGTGTTGTGTTGTGTTTGTTTGCCTGACCCCGTGCCCAAAGGACAAGATACGAAACCAGAGATGCTGGGATCTCATCTTTTCCCTTTGTCATTCTGAAAAGAGAAAAAGATGTCCACAGACGGAGCCAACTGGTGTCACTCAGATTTCACCCTGAAATCTGTAACTACCCAATCCGAAAAAATTTCGTACTTTTAAAATAGTGGGTCGTTTGTTGTTTTTATTGCCTGAAAGTTCCTGTATTGCGTCAAAATAATCCTAAAGTGCCATATTAGCCTTTTTCGCCAAATACCCAGATGCCCAAAATTGTTTTATTCTGTCGTCGGGATTTGTCTGCGGGAAATTTGTATTTAATTATTTTGAGCCACGTATGAGGCTATTTGCGCTCTGTTTTAACTCTATTATGAGCAAATATGTTATTATTCCTATGTACCAGAAGGATTTTAACTTATTTTAAGTTTTGGGCTTTATTTGTAACTTTTGGCAATTTTTTGTGTTTTTGTGGTGTCCCGTTCTGTTTTCTGTAAAATTTCTCTGGAACAACTCCTTTGCCGGGTAAGCCCGATTTTTGGCCTGGAGCGGCTAGAAAACATATACGCACATTGTGCCCGGAGGAAGTCGCCATCGGAGGTCTGGATCACTGGGAAAAAGCGAAGTCGTGCACAGAAAAGCCCCTGCGGGGATGGGCGCATTTTTGGAAAACAAAGGATTTAAGCTGCGATGGGAAAAATATAAGCCGCAGGCAGGGTGGGAATTTTATACCTGCCTGGCAGGGTACTTTTTCTCGTGTTATAAAAATCACTTAAGTGGATCACGGGGTTTTGGTGCCTGCCTGGCAGGGTAAAGAATCCTGTTATCAAAAAATTCTTAAAAATAGAATTACATGTGCAAAAAAGTGCGCCCCCTTTGGTGAGAGATTAAAAGAATTAAAATTGATTATTTTTATTAATCTTTCTTCTCAAAAAGTGCACCCAAGCTTGGAGGAGGTCAACAAGTCAAAGATGGAATAAAAGAAAGGAGTCAAATGCATTAAATTTAATTTATTTAATGGCTGCCCTCTTCCTCTCAAAAAGTGCTCCCCATTTGGGTATTATTTAATGTTTTTTAAGGCATTAAAACATTAAATTAATTTCTATTTTCAGTGGCTATGGTCAAAGCACACTGTGGGGCTTGAGTGAAGTGCTGTGTGAAGGATTAAATTGGATTAATTTAATTTATTGGATGGCTGTCCTTAAACATGCTATTTTTAAAAGAGAAAAACATGATTTTTAATTAATTAATTGCCTTTAATTGTTAGAGCAATTATTAATTATAGAATTGTGAAGGTTATATAAGCATGGGCAGCCATATGGGTGAATAATTTAATTCACAGGTAAAGAATTGCAGCTAGGAGGAAAAGTGCGCCCCCATTAGAGGAAGGATTTTGTTCAGACAAAGTGCTAACAAGGCTAAAAGCTTCCAGATTTGGCGCATGCTTTGGAGGAGGTTGATCTTCGTCTGCATAGTTGTTTTCACAGGTGTTACAGGAGCTCAGGTGTTGATTGAAAGGATTCATGCTCTCTTTATGTGCAAATTTAACACCAATTTTTGGGGCAGCAGGCTTGAAAAGTGCAGATTTTTATAATTTAAATTCACTATTCATGCTCCGGTGGCCATTTTTGTCTGAATAAATTGCAGGAATTCATTACAGGTGCTTTACAAAAGAAAAGGAGTTTTTATCAATGTCCAATACATTGCAAATATCCTCCGAATTTGAAGAATTGTCCAGATCTGCACCAGTATTGAAGAAATCCGGCCAAGTTAGAAGAAAAAGAATTATTCAGACAAAGATAGACAAAGCCATGGCGAAAGGAGATGAAAAAGAGAGCACGATGGATTCATGCATTGCTTCCAAACTTTCAGACATAGGAGACACAGATCTAGGCCTAGAACCTCTTTCTGATTTGATTGATAGATCCAGAGCGGGAAAGACTTCACTCATGCGTGCGGTCAAAAGTAGTGGAATTATCCGAGCTGCAGTTTTCCCATGTATAGCCCAATTGCCAGAGTTCGTGATGGAGTGTGCTAGATCTTATCATCCTTCATCCAGATCAGTGCGTGATGTTGCGGGAAAGACAATAATTCGTTTGGATGCGGAATTCATCAATTATTGTCTAAAGATTCCAGTGCGAAAGGTGGTGACTTCTATTAGCATTCAGGATGCTGACAGTAGATGGGAGAAACATAGAGCTGATTGCGTGAGCATAATGAACAGCCGGTTCATGAAGAAGCCTAGATCCCCTTCAAAGTTCCCGAGAACTCTTCCACGGTCCAATTTGGTGCAGGAGGCAGATGATGTCGTCAAATTGCTATGCAGGTTGAATGGCGAAGCGAATGCCTACACTTTCCGTACATGGATGTATGCTTTCATCAGGACCATTGAAATCAACAAGGTTGATTCTATAATCAATTGGTCGGAAATTATTAGCAGCAACATCGGTGAGCAACTTCGGAACGTGAAGCGTACTTTCAGCTTCAAGATGACTTTCTACTTGGTATATGCTGCAGCTTCACAGGGTGTCTTTTCCAAGCTGGATAGATGTGGTGTTCTTTCCAAGGACCCCATTTTCGAGTGCTACCCACAGCTTACTGTACCTGCATGCGAGAAGGACTTCAAAGTGATCAACGATGACTTCTTCTACGATTTCATCTGCAGGCTAGACAAAGACTTGAAGACTCACAGGGTAAGCAAGGAAGCGTGGGAAGCAGTGTCCAAGATTGGCAGTTTATTCATCCAGTTTGCAGATTTCACATACCTCAGGGTTACGGGCTTTTCTGGAGAACCTATAAAGATGCCCAGGTATCCAAGTGATAGAGTGATCGCCATGGAGCTGAGCAGGCAACTCGTAGAGTTACACGACCTTCAGTTGAAACGGCACAAGTCTACGGGCTTCTTCCCAATCACTGTGGGATATTACAGTTGCATCAGCATTCACAGAGCTCGAGGGATGAAGCGCAAATGTTATCCGAGTATGAGCAAGAGTTCTTCCCTGCTCGGCTTAACTTCGATCCATTTGGAGTAGCCAGGAAGACAATCTCCCAGGAGTACGCACATGTGCCTTCGTTAGAAGATTTCTGGATGAAGTGCAGAAGTGAGTACGAGGTTAGAAAGAAAGATTTCAGCAGGCTATCAGCAAAGCAAGTGTTCGACTTTGGACTAGCGCGGATACCTGCGGATCTTAAAGATGATGGGAACGTGGTACTTGACACTTACCATCAGATGGGAGGAGATAAAGCTATACTGCAGGATAACATTGGAGGCTGCCATTCAATTGAAGAGAGATCTGGAGCTGTGTTGGTGAATACTTCGAGCTGGCTGCTAACGAAGGGATACTGCCTTGATGAAGTATTGATGAATCAAATCACGGGCAACTTCGGTGCAGGAGATTCCCTCAAACGAAAGCATGAAGGAGAAAGCAGCAGAAGGTCCGAGAAGTTGAAAGTACACAGAAGATCTCAAGAGAAAGAGAAGACCACTTCTACGACCATAGCTTTGACTCCGACTTCTCCAGTACCCAGAGGATCACCAACTATTGCACCGCAGCAGCAGGATGCTTCCATGCCTTCATTAAAACCGGCGACGTTCGTTTTCTCTCCGCAGCCACTTCGTTCAGCACCCGTTCCAGAGGAGATGTTGAAGCTGCAGATGACGGAGTTCGAAAGAGCTTTGTCCTTGGATGTTTCAGAAGATGGCAGCCATGACACTGTGGCACTTTCTGACGGAGAGGATGCAGAGCGGGAGATGGTAGTGCACTCAGTGACTTCTTACTCCCCGAGAAATAACTTCTCGGGATGGTTAGCTTTGCAGTTGGTTCCGGAAGCAAGAGTAGAGATGAACTTAGAGGAGCATGACTTGCAGCTACTTCAGGATCTGAACAGAAGAGACAGAAGGCCTAAAGTTGCTAAAGCAACTTCTAGGTTGATCATCAAAGATTCGGGAGAGAAGTTTGCTGAGATATCAATTCCGGCGGAAGGAAAGATAGAAGAGGAGCTCACGGCAGAAGATGTGACGGTGACCAAAATACCACTCGGTCAAGCTACCACTGAAGGATTGAAGCAGGACACGCAAACATTGCTGGATGCTTTGTTCCTTAGGCTTGACAGTGAAAAGGCGGAGAAAGAAGAGTTGCAGAAGCAAATATCTCAATTATGTGAGATCATAGCCAAGGTTGCTAAACCTTCCATTCAGCCCATTTCAGAGCAGGTGAGTGATCATCTTATGCAGGAAATGGAAGATGCAAGCAATCAAGTAAAGGCTATTGACGAATGGAAGGATCTGATTATTCGTCAAGCTTCTGTACAACTTGGGGAAGTGCCAGCCCGCCTAAAGGTTATGAAAGATGCAGCAAATCAACTAAAGCAACTGATGGAAAGCATAGAAGGCATGAATACAGTTGCAGAGAGTAACCTGAGTATTTTGGCCGAGATCAACAAGCTGCCAGGAGATGTATTGGTTGCAGAACAAATTGTACCGGATGGATCAGTCGAGAAGGGGAAGCAGCTAGAGTTTGCAGTATCTTTCCGTTTGGAGATCTGCAGAGTTTTGCTGAAAAGGATGCAGGTGCTTGAGAGTAGAACATCAGATTTACCAGATAGTATCATTTCTTTCACTGAGGAAAGAGTGGATGGAGGTGTTACTTCATACGTGCGGATTGTTTCTAACGAAGTGCATGATTCCCTGGAAGGTTCTCTTCTGATGGTGCAAAAGAGAATTGATAAAGCTACCAAGCCTTTCACGATGAATTCTATCAGTAGATTGGTGGCGCTGCAGGCAGACATTGCGAGGTTCGGGCCGAGTTTGGAAGAGGTGGAAGCATGCAGCAAAGTGTTGAATGAAGGGTTGCTGCAGTTCAGGACAGAGAAGGAAGCAGTGGCTAAAACAGATGGAAGGATGCTGAATTATATGTTCGACAAGTATATCAGATATCAGAACAAGAAGAAGATGTAAACATTACAGCTGACATGACTTCTTCTATTCTTTCTTCTTCTATTTTCTATGTTCCCGGATGAAATTGTAAAACTTCTAAGTTATTGGTTTTGCAACCATTACTTGAAGTCATGTGGAACCATTCTATTAGTTAAGTGATACATGTGTCACTTAAGAAGAAGTTAGTTGAGGATGATTGCCAAATGTCATCTTTACTTGTTGTTCATACTTTAGTTCAGTTTGAGTCTTCTATTTGTACTTTCCCTCCTACATTCTATAAGTAGGAGAAGAACCTCCGGGTTAATGATCAATCAGAATTTGTAAGAAGCAATCTTGTGTTCTAGACTTTGTGCTGAACCCCTGAGAGCCACTTGTTGCAGAGGAATACAAAGAAGCAGGTTTCCGGAGAACTTTGTGTCACAACGTACTGTGTTTCTTGCTTTTAAATCTTTAGATCTTTTAAGTAAACTTTGTGTTATTTTAGATCTGGATCTAGAGCTGCCTTTGCTTTATAATTCTATGTGTTCAAATCTATTAAGTTTCTTCTATGTGCATGCAATTAGCTCTGCTATCTACTAATTGGGATGCACATCTTCCTCATTTCTTCTCTGTAATTCCTTTACTTTCTTCTTCTATAATTTTCCTTTCTTAAACAGCTGCTTACTTGCTGCAGAACTTCTTAGTTATGGTTCATGAACTAAGTGGTTAAAGTAAAACCCCTGATAGATAAAAACACATTTATATTGACAAATCTGATATGGGAGCCTCACCGGTTAAATGAGGGAGATTTATCTCATGACTGCCTAGGTTTGATGCTATGCAGAAAATCTGGCCAACACTATACCAGGTTGTGTAAAACCCCTTGCAACTAGCCTTGCTTTATGCTTTTGCACATTTCCATCAGCATCTTGTTTAGTCTTATAAATCCATTTGACACTAATTACATCTTTTCCTTCAGGAAAATCAACCAATTCCCATGTTTGGTTCTTCTCAATGGATTCAATCTCCTCATCCATGACTTTTGCCCATATATCACTACTCGCAGCCTCTTCAAATGTTAATGGATAATCAATATGAGAAAATAAAGCAAAAGCTGAAAATGAATTTGTTGTGTCAACATTATACAACTCACTCAAACTCCTTGTTTTTCGTGGCACCATGCTTGCTAGAGTTGGATCCGGAGATGAAGAACAACTACTTGGAGTGCTAGATGGTGTTGCTCCAAGGATACCAATTGATGTAGATGCTGATGTAGATGCTTGTGAAGTTTGATGCCCTGTCGGTGTGGACAACAGCCTTGAAGATCTCCTCAGTGTGAATGAAGGTGTAGCTTGAGCTGCAACTTATGGTACCATCCCGAGATTAGGAGTTGTTGTTTGGGTTATATTTGGTGTTGGAAACACTTCATCCGCCATATTGTCATTAGGGACAGCAGCTGCAATTCTGACAGTCCTCTCTATGCTTCCATCCCATGCTTCATCCTCCACAAACTGAACATCACGGCTGATTATAAATTTCCTATTGATAGGATCAAACAAGTTATATGCTTTTGTTTCCTCTGAGTAACCAACAAATATATATTTTTGTCCCTTATCATCTAACTTCTTTCTCAACTCATCTGGAATATGCGCATATGCAACGCATCCAAATACTTTAAAATGAGAGACACTATATTTCCTTCTTGTCCAAGCCTCTTGAGGAACTTTGTTCCTTACACTCTTTGTTGGGCACTTATTCATGATGTAAATAGCAATTGCCACTGTCTCAACCCAATATTCATTAGGTAGATGTTTGGTTGCCATCATGCTTCGAGTCATCTCCATAATTGTTTGGTTCTTCCTCTCCGCCACACCGTTTTGCTGAGGTGTATAGCAGGCTGTAAATTGCTTGTGTATGCCATGAGATCTAAAAAAATTTAGAAACTCATTAGATATAAATTCACCGCTTTTGTCTGTTCTTAAAACCTTGATGTAGTAGCCGCTTTGCTTCTCCACAAGTGCCTTGAACTGCTGGAAATAAACAAATGCATCAGATTTGTGTTTTAAGAAATAAACCCAAGTTTTTCTTGTGAAATCGTCAATAAAAGTAAGAAAATAAGTGCATCCTCCCATAGATGGTATTTGCATTTGCCCACAAATATCTGAATGCACAATCTCAAGTGGTGTTGTAGCTCTATTTGATTGGCCAACTGGAAATGACTCTTTATGTTGTTTGCCCATAATACATCCTTCACAGACTCTTTCCGGTTTTTCAATTAATGGCAAACCTTTCACCGTATTCTTCATATGTAGTAATTTCAGCGCTCCAAAATATAAATGCACAAATCTAAAATGCCATAGCCAAGACTCATCCTTCACTACTGATTTAAACGCTGCTTGAGTATCTACAGAACCATTCTCTTTTTTAGAGTTTCCGGAGTTGTCAATCTTTGGCTATTGCTGATTTTGTATCTTGAACATTTCCGTAAGTGTCTTGAACTTTTCCGTAGCTATCTTCTACCTTAAAAGCTACTCCCGAATTTACATTATTTGTCTCATGAACAGATTGAGTTGTTTTTTCTTTCATATCCGGCCTTATTTTTAAATGAAACATGCGGTTTACAATCATTTGTACCTTGGCAATAATCATATTGCTTGGAAGCTTGTCCAAAATAACACATTTATTGTTTTCCATGTACACTCTATAGCCCTTTTGTATCAACTGTCAAATACTCATCAAGTTGTGTTTTAGACCAGCAACATAATATACATCAAGCATAAATTTCAGCTCCCCCTTTTTAGTTAGAATATTAACTATACCTTTACCCAAGACAGTGACTTTGTTGTTGTTACCAAGTGTAACATCAGTTTGAACTAATTCATCCAAGCTAGAAAACAAATCTTTATTACCTGTCATGTGATTACTGCAGCCCGAATCTAAATACCATATGTCACATGGGCTTTCTTGAACAACATTACACTCAATTGGAGAGTTTGTAGGGATTGCTTCAGCAATCTTAGTGCATGCAATGAACATGCTGCCTGAGGGAGTGCTGCTTGGCTGATTTTGACCTTGCTTCTGCTGATCATATTGTTTTTTCTTGCATTCATGAGCATAATGCCCAAACTTCTTACAATAGTGACACTGAATGTGTGACTTGTCAAATGGGTGACTGAAATTTTGATTTTGACCTCTACCACCAACATTTGCAGGACTGCTACCATGTCCACTTCTAGGAGAACTTCTCCCTATATCTCTAGGACTGAAACTCCTCCTTCCTCTTCCACGAATTATAGATATCTGAGATGAAAATGCATTTTCAACTGAAGTATTTGATCTATTCAGTCTATATGCATGATTGATAAGAGAGGCATGAAGTTCATCAACACTAAACTGACTCAAATCTTTGGTTTCCTCTAGAGCCACAACTACAGGATCAAATTTAGAAGGGAGACTCCTAAGCACCTTCTCAACAACCTTCCTATCCTCTATGACCTCTCCATGGGACTTGATTTGATTAATCAGACCAACAACATGAGTAAAGAAAGACTCTACTGAATCTGAGTTTCTCATTGACAAATTTCAAATTCTCTTCTAAGGAGCTGTACCTTAGCAATTTTAACCTTGTCCATACCTTGATAAGCAATCTGGAGTGTGTTCCATGCTTCCTTGGCTTGCTTTGCTGCTGCAACTCTTGGGAGTATGCTCTCATGCATTGTTTGATGGATATAAAATAGTGCTTTCCCATCCTTCTTCCTCTGTTCCTTCAAGGTGTCCTTTTGAGCTTGTGTAAGAGCATTATATGCTGCCTGGTCTGCTGGTTCCTGGTAACCATTTTCAACCATTTCCCAAATGTCTTGAGACCGAAACAAAGCTTTCATGGTCAAAGACCAATATTCATAATTTTTTCCTGTGAAGATAGGAGTTTGCACACTAACCAGTGATGCGCCGGACGTAGAAGCCATTAATGGTTGCCAAATGAAAAATTAAAAACCCAGAAAAGAAATAGAAGCAGGGTTTGGCCTGGCTCTGATACCAGATGAAGGGAATATGAGGATCTACAGAAACTATAGAAACTACAGAATCTACGACAACAATAGAGAATAAAACGCAACAAATTTTAATGAAAGATTTGGAACAGGGAAAGAAAGGAAAACTACAGAAATTTATAACAGCAAAATAAATCAACAATCTTGGCTTCAAATAACACAGATCTGGGCTTCAAATTGCTTCAGCAATGCATTTATATTTGCCAAGAATGAACGGCAACTACAGCTGCACTCAAAACCTTCATTCATACAACAACTTGCAATGAAGTTTTCTTTCAGCAAAACCAGTCCAGACTTGAGCTGGGACTGTGCAGTCTTTTCTTCTTCTCCTAAATCTGAGTTTTCCCTCTTGCTTTCTCTATGTAATTACACAATAAAACATGAGACTATAATAATATTCACCTACACAAAGACTTGCCTTACAAGGTAGGACAAAATCTATGACAAGAGATAATCAAGGAGAATTTTCAACCAAAAAGTAAATATGCAACTGTCATAATTAAATACAAATCTGAGAAGTTAGAGAACTAAATATGGAGGAAGACAGAAATTAGATGCACATTTAATGCCTAGTTGATTTTCCAACACTGTACAGGACACCTCATTACCAAGTTGTGGTTAGTGAATTGTACATGTGAACTAAAATTCTCTAGTGTTGGCCCAAATCAACAAATTGAAATTCACAATGTGGATATACATACGAGAAGAAAATTCACTGTAAGATGTACTCATCATTCGTGGAGTTCCTCTTTACTGCCCATGATATAAGCCTCATTCTCTCAAGTTTTGGCCTTATTGGCAAGTCTGTTTTCGATACCATTTACCAATTTGGCACATGTTAGAAAGACATAGAATCAAATCTTTTGGCTAGAGCTTTGAGATGACAGCCCTTTGCATTAGCTTTGTTGGCTAAGTTATGCATCATAAGTTTGGAATCCACTTCAACAATAATTTTCTCTATGGAATATTTCAAAGCACACCATGAATCACAATAGGCATACTTAGTGGTTGTGCTTAAAAGTTAAAAAGACAAACTAATCTTTTTATCCTTGAGAATCATGTATCACTTCTCCCTTCTGGCTTTTCTTGTTTTAAATTTTACTGATCCAACCATATTCAATTTGAAACAGTTGGAGATTTGGGGAGGCAAATAGGATAATCACTGTCCACCTTCCTTTGCAATAAACTCGCACTTGGATTTGCGAGTCGCTACAAAAAGGGCACGAATAAATTAGACCTATCAAAGATGATGAAAACAGAGCAACACTAATTCTAGCTGCCATGTTTGGCGTGGAAAGCTTACTGTCTCAGTGTTTGCTATCCTTTCAAAGGCCTTGATGACTGTAAGCGCTTCATTTTGCAAGCCCAAGTAATTTTGACCTCATGCATCAAGGTTTGTTGGGGATTTGTATTATGATGGCATGCCACATCTTCACACTTTAAAATATATTTTTAATTTTATTCATTACTATTCGGAAACCTTTTCAAAGCTGATGTAGGTAGTCAAATACACACACAAACAGAGTTTACTCTTTGGATGTGTCTTTATTTTGTATTCAACTATCATATCTTTACCTCAATTATGATATTTCGTTAACATCTTGTCTTCACCTTTGTTAGTGCTGTCATGCAGCATTACCATTGGAATCGATTTCTTTTACTGCCCTTATCGTGTGACTGATGTCTGCAGCTTTCTGCGAGTCAAAAATTCTGTAATGTTTATTAATTTTTCAAATCCACAATGTTTGCAGTTCTAAACCTTCAGTTTTATTTACTAGTTAAATGCAGAAAATGATCTAACGGACTAATGATTGGGTAAAAAAGTTGAGATCTTATTCTCAGCTTCACTTTATTTAACACAGTTGAAAACCTGTCAGACCATGATGTTATGAACGTGGGCTAAAAAAATCAATTTAAACACTTATTTCTTTGACAATTCTTCACCAAACAATTATTTTAGTTTTTTATATGTGATAATGCCATTGCTTATAATGCTAGACTTTGTTTACTCAATGTTAAATTTTAAAACTTTATAAATCAAATGGAAAAAGCACCAAATGATGGTACTTTCTTTGTAAACAATTACAAAAATTTGAACTGTATTGAAGAAGCCATTCCATTTACAGCTGTTTTTGTTGGCCATACATATATTGTACAATTTTGATGATGGATTATTCAACATTGCCCTTGAAATATCAATATAGCTCATTGTAGAAGAATAAAAAATAAAAGACTATATATATGGGTTACAATCCTTTACTACATTTTATCGGTCTACACATGATTTCATCTTGCACCTGATACAGTTAACAAAAAATCTGCCTATATTTCATGGAAAAAAACACATAAATACAGTCATATGCCTGTCAAATTTAGCCCCTGGTTGTGAATTACTTACTATTAATAATAGCCTGACAAATATGATAGATATTTATTTTGATGGTCCAATGGGAAGTTCACAATTATGCTATTGTGGTCAAATGGGATGTTGAATCCCCTCGTTTAAGACTTGACATTTCATCCTACTTGTCATGCAAAATTTTGATGATGGTTATCTATTCGACATTGCCATTCAAATGCCCTTACAATTCATAATATAAGAATAAAACATTAAGCAAAATATGTGTATATATTGTAATCCTTTACAAATTTTTTCAGTCTGGTCAAAATTTTGCCTTGCATTTCATAAATGTCTTCAACATGCCAATGTGACTGTATAAACAAACAATAGTGAATTTACCATTTAACATGCAAATGCCAACGTGACCGTATAGACAAACAATTGTGAATTACCATTTAACATGCAAATGCCAGCTACAAACAACAAATTTCGTGGTTATAACAAAGACAATTCTAACACATTTAAACATGAATATATAACAAAATGTTCTCAGTTTTTTGGCCTTATACACACAATGCAAAAACACAAAGCAAGCTTCTATCATCATAACATGTTTTAGAGCACTTTAATTATTTCAACGATTTGAAGCACATTTGTGCCACAACTGATCATTTACAAATCAAATACTCAACGGAAGTACTAGTTAACTACTGATCATTGACAGGTTAGTTCCCCTAGGCATTGGGCAAGGTGGCTAGTATAAGCTTGTTGAATTTGCTACAATCAACTTAAAAGTATGCATGGAGGGAGACTCCACCATAGAGGATGTGTTAAGAGGATGAAATTCCTCATAGGTATGTTGACCTTGTTCCAGTCAAATCACATGCACTACTTGTGGAGGGAATAGTACTGGCGGATGAAATGCCCCAATTATAGGATGTGTGGGAGGCACATGTTGAGCTGGCAGGAAAACCCACTCAAAGAATGTGGAGGGTGACTCTACCAGAATGTGCAGGAGGTGCATGGTGAGATGGCAGGAAAATCCATGCAAACAAAGGTATTGGTTTAAAGGGCATTGTTTCAGCAGAGCATGGTCATTTTTTTTCGCTTCCAATCTTTTTATGGTACTTGAATCACCAGCTATACAACCCATTTGATGCAAATGGGTGGAAAAAGTCACAACAACGCTGTTGGTATTTTGGATGAGTACAAGGTTCATCTTGCTGCAAAAGGCATTTCACAACAAGAGGGAATAGATAAGGAGATGGTTGTTTCTCCTACTACTGTGAAGATGGTGATTTCTCCTATTGTGGAGTCAGTTTTTACTCCTCCTGAAAAAATGGTGAAATTTTAGTTGCTTCTCTCTGAAGGTTTGGACAAGGAGGTTTAATTCATCCAACCTAAAGGTTTTTAGGTACGTGGTTGTGATTGTTTGGTTTATAGATGATTGAGTCCCTGTATGGACTCAACTAGGCTTCATGTGTCTGGTATATTCTAATTAATCAAGATTTTGGTTCAGAATTATGGAGGTTGGGCTGAAGTTATCAACCAATGATGATTCATCGCCAGTCAATGAATCATTCTACGAACAATTGGTGAATAGCCTATTATATTTTATGTTCACACAATCGGGTCTTTATGTTGCTGCTGGCTATCTTTTTTCAGGTTTTGTCTACACCAAACCTTCTACCTTGGACAGTAGAAAAAATGTCAGAGGACTGCAGATTTAAGGTTGGTCTTTTTGGGGCAGTCTGCAGATTTTATGACTAAATTTCTTGTTTCTGTTTGTGTTTTGTAAAATTGTAGGACAAACTTGTTGTCTCTAGTTTACAAATTAAGGGGGGTATTAAAACACATCATTATCTATTTGTTGCACATTAGTTACTCATTAACTAGTGATCAGTTATAAACTATCCCAACCATATTGTAAGTTCTTTCTAGCGTAATAAAATGATGGACACATGAATCCCAATGTGTGCCTTCCAGTGTCTTTTCATTCTCTCATATTTTCTAACAGTTTTTGGTTGCATTCTCTATGATCTAGCGACTATTTATCTAGACTGCACAACTAAACTCTGTACCAGCCCGTACCAGGTCCAAAACGTACCTGGTGTGGATACTAGTACTGGTACCTTCCTAGGATGCTGTGGGTTTGTACCCACAGGCTTTGGCTCTTTATGTTTCTGCTGGCTATCTTTTTTCAGGTTTTGTCCACACCAGACCTTCTACCTTGGACAGTAGAAAAAATGTCAGAGGACTGCAGATTTGAGGTTGGTCTTTTTGGGGCAGTCTGCAGATTTTATGACTAAATTTCTTGTTTCTGTTTGTGTTTTTTAAAATTGTAGGACAAACTTGTTGTCTCTAGTTTACAAATTAAGGGGGGTATTAAATACATCATTATCTATTTGTTGCACATTAGTTACTCGTTAACTAGTGATCAGTTATAAACTATCCCAACCATATTGTAAGTTCTTTCTAGCATAATAAAATGATGGACACATGAATCCCAATGTGTGCCTTCCAGTGTCTTTTCATTCTCTCATATTTACTAACAGTTTTTGGTTGCATTCTCTATGATCTAGCGACTATTTATCTAGACTGCACAACTACACTCTGTACCAGCCCGTACCAGGTCCAAAACGTACCTGGTGTGGATACTAGTACTGGTACCTTCCTAGTATGCTGTGGGTTTGTACCCACAGGCTTCGGCTATGTCCCGGGTATAGAAAACCGTACCCGGGAGGTACCTAGGGTCTGTGAGTACATACCCACACACTTTTTTTTTTGAAGTGAATTTTTTTTTGTTGAATTTACTATGTGAAAAAGTGAAAAATAAAAAACAAATAAAAGCGAGTTGAGTGTATTATGTTTCTAACTTTCATGAATTAATACAAAGTATTTGAAATCTGTTTTCCATGAATGGTGCAAGTATGAATCCATTTGATTTTATGAGTATTAAATTTTAGTAAGTATGCATTTGAGTTTTAAAATTAAGCATATAGTATATATGCTATATATAATATCATAGTTACGTGGGGACGCGTCCCCCCCAAAAATACACATTGAAGTTCATGTCATCCTAGACATTTTGGGGGACGCCGGGATGGGGGGAAATGTTTCCCTGAACGTTTCCCAAAGGACAAGGAGCAGAGGAACCATCCCTGGGACGTTTGGAGAGGAGGAGAAACATCCCATGGTCATATGGGACGTTTGGGGGACGGTGGGGACGGCTGGATGTCCCTGATAACGTTTCGGGGAAGTCCTTGAAACAATTCAAGGACTTCTGTTTTTTTTTTTTTAAATTAATTTGTTTATTATTGTTTTCTCTTTATAAATGTTTACCCATTAACCATAACCCGAGTGTATTGTATTACAAAGACATATTAAGAAACAAGAGTGATATATGAATACAGAAATTTTCGAGCACAAATGCACATGGACTGTAACAACATGCTATGATCAAATAAGCTGGCATACATATTAATGTTTAAAAGTTATATGGACATATTTGTATAGATTAATTATTTGTATGCTGCGAGTTTTTAATATGGATGTTTGAATGTGGACTGTATGCACATGGTCGGACTGATAAATAACCGTATGAATTGTTATGCAATTTTAAGAAAAAAAATTATTCTCTATATTTTTAATATTTATAATTTTATATATTATTTGAATAACCGTCCCCCTGTCGTCCCCCCACCGTCCCGAAATTTTGGAAACTTTTTGCGAGGATCCCGGAAACTCCATCCCCGCGTCCCGCCGAATCCCGGAGTCTTAGGTAAGAGATGATTTATATTTTGTATATTTTTAACTGCCATTTCAGCGTACCCAACGCCGTACCTGTACCTGTATCCTGGCAGTCTAGGTATTATTACAATTTCCATATGCAACTATAATATAAAAGCAGAAGAAACAAGGCTTCTGGAGGATGTTGTCTTCTAAAGTAACTGATTACAATAAGGGCTGTCAAAGGACTCTGAGTCCATTGTCAGGACCTAGTGCCTATATAGAATTGGCATGTTGTGGAATAACCAAACGTTTGCTGATAAAGATTAGAAGGGCATGAAGATACTTTGATTGTTCAATGCCAGTTTGAAAGGCTGCATATATGAGCCTCCAGGGATTCTTAAAGTGCAGATCATGAAAATTTTTGTCTCCGTACCCAAATTTTTGTTTTTTACTGATGTTCAATATAAATTACAAAGGCAAGGCAAGAGGTCTTAAGATACTTGGCGTGCTAGTTCAGATTCACTTTCACATTTTAAAAATGTTATTGAAGTTTATGATTTTTTGCTTTCCGGGTACATTGTGATAACTGATATAAGGAGGTGTGCAGGTGGTTGGGGTTTACTTGGGTGCGAAGCTGCATTTTCCTCTAAAATTTCTTACACAAAAGTTTTTAGTTGAACAAGTCTTTGCAAGATATAAGGATGAAGGAGGCAATTCTTTCAGATTAAGGCTGGGTCTTCAATGTCTACCATTTGTTCCATTGAATCTGTTGGCCAGCCTATGAGTCCAAAAAGAGTTTGTGACCCTTCTTGGACATAGGTTATATATTGATAACAGGACTTTGATTGTTTGTAATAGTGATCAATTTTACAGGTGTAACGATTAGGATACTAGATGATTGTCGAGGAGAAGATCTTCTCCGTACTTAGTCATTATTAATAAAAGAATCAGGCCTCCTGTGAATATTTATCACTTTCTAAGATAGTTTAGTCGGGATCAATGAGAGAATCCGAATAAAGAAAAAATATTCACTTTAAGGATGGAATGAAAATTAGATGGAAGAAGCAATTACAGCTAGGGTCGACTCTCGTGAAAGATTTGCACCTAAGATAAAGCTGAGAACAGAAATAAAAAAGAGAGTAGAGTGGAGCTGAAAAATTGCAATGAGTGCATTGAACTATAGGAACTTTGGTAAATCAATCATTGCTTTTTATGCTTTGGGACAAGAACTTTGGTAAATCAATTAGGAGAAGTGCTAAAGAATTGAGAGATAAGATTTATGTGCACGATTGATAGAAATGATGTTATCTGCAAGGAAGGTTAATTCTCAATGAAAAAACAGGTAGCAAAATTTGGAACCATATCATTGTCAGTGCTTCCCATCTGCTCGTTGCGTATCATTCTGTTTCTCTTACCAGTGTTTGATCAATTTGCAAGGGAAGAGTGTTCTATCAGGGGATTTTGATTTGGCAAGTTAACTCCATTAGGCCACTGGAATCATTTGTGATAGAATATAACTTATAGATGAAGGCAATTGCAAATTCTTACATGTGTTGGAATAGTACTCTTCCCTAACGATGGCACTAGGTATTTGAGATACACACAGGTAGATGGTTCTTGATTTTGGTTTTAACCATGGATGTCTTGCAAATCATCAAGTGTAATTAATACCCAGTCTTAGCCTTTGCATACTTTGTCCTATTATTTAAATTAAATGTGTCCACTTTGTAGCACCAAATTTAAGTAGAAGAGTCTGCATCACTAAACAGAAAGCATCCCTATAGTCTTCGTTTTGGGGAGAACTTCACAGTTCACCACATGATTATTGTTATAGTGATTGGTCAAATTGTTTTATCTAAATACGTTGTAGTACTTGCAGCTGTCAAAGGTATGATGTTTCGAAACATTTATTTTAAGTCTAAACTTTAGGGCTACAAATTTCGACATATGGATCTGAATTTTTGTAAAACTTTATTCTTTACAGAATCTTTGTGGATCCCATTGAGGATTGTAGCAAGAGAACCGACTAAAACAGGACAGTGCTAAAGTTCATGCAACAGAAGGCTGCTGAAAAAGTGTATAGGATTTGGGGCTTGATCCCTTAATCTTTGAATTTGTAATTATGCTTGCAGAATAAGGTTTGGGAAAATCCTGCTTGAGGTCAATTGATTGTACAATCAGTACCTCTCGAGGACAAAATCAATCTCCAGAAGAGTAGCCCAAGGCTTAGAGAGACAGAGAACCAACAAGGAAAATAACATAGCTAGGTGATATATCATTGGAGGCAGAGTTAGCCGTTACATCACCATCTAGACATTCTAGTGATATGTCGTAGTGAGACAATACATCACTGCATAAGCAAACATAAACTGAACTACATAAGAAATCAGTGACTTGAAACTTCTGATTTTGAAAAGATCATTCATGTGAAATGATGATTAGCAAAACAAACCATGGGATGTGCCAGCTTACTTTGTAGGTTAATCATAGCGTTGGCGGTTTGTCAACTTGTTGATGTGCACGACAAGGACCTCATATTCAGCAGCTTCAGCCATTGTTGGGCTGGAAATGTTGGTTTTGAAGACCTTTCTTCATGTGTACCTCTTGTTCTCGTTGGAATTTTAATTGGAGCTGCTGTGAGCTGGAACATGCAAGTTTCTTTCTTCGAAATGACTGAATTTTCTGTTCGTCCTCTGAATAGTTTGAGAATTATAATAGCTTTCCTCTGCTAGGAACCCAGGGAAGCAAGTCTCCTGTTTCACATTACATTCAGCCAATGAGAGAGTGATATGTCCCTGATCTCCAAGCTTGATACCTAGTAATTCACATGAATCAGGTCCTTTTTTTTGGCTATATAAGAGAAATTAGTTTTGAATGTGGTAGAATCTGCATACTGTTGGGAGGATGAATAAAGTAGGTAAAATTGCTGTTGGAATTGACCTTGCCAGAGTGAGAGCCTCCCTAGACAAGTGACAGACTAGAAGCAATAGCATGGTTAGGGTTCCTAGGAGTGGAAGCATCAAGGTTTTTTTTCGTTTTGTATACAGAATTTGTAGCCAGTTTGAGGATTCATTGGGGACTCACCAGCAGCAAGGAATATTTGTGCAGGAGTAATTTTTACTATAGTTACCTAAGACTCCGGGATGGCTAATAAAAAATATAAAAATATATATAATTTATTAATTTTACAAATATAACATGAATAATTCAATAAACTAAGACTTAAAATTGAAAGTTTGAAGATTGAAACCATTAATGATTAATCCAATTATTCATCACATAAGCCAAGGCCCAAAATGCTACAGCTATATATATTATATTCAATGTTCAAAACTTCAACATGACAATGAAAGACTAAATAGTAAAGCTGAAAATTAAAAACAAGTCTTAGTCTTACTCTTCAATAATCAACATGAGAAGAGTACAACTACACCCACATTACATATGCTATGAAATATTATGTCATGACTCATAACCAAAATGACATTACATAACCAAAATGACAAGTGACAAGTACAACTCAAAAATCGCTATCAGAGCCCTCCGAAGGAACAATTGCGAACCGCTCCTCCTCACTAGAAGTATCTGTATCAACATCATCTGCATCTGCAAAGGAGATATCAACCAGTCCTCGTTGCTCCTGATCTTCATCAATCTGCCTTGCATCCTCAGGATCCACATCCCACCGCAATGCTGGGCTCTCCTTGTACGTAGGTGTCTTGCGATCCATGAGACACAAGGCACTATGTACAACAAGTTTCTCTGCTCTCTTAGAGGTAAGTCTGTTCCTCTTAAGAGAGTGGATCCACCCATATGTTGACCAATTCCTCTCAGAAGCAGAGGAACTAGAAACCTGAGAAAGAAGATGAATAACAAGTGTACGTAGCAATCCTGCATGTCCATACAATCGCCACCAACTAACTGGACTCTCTTGTGCCAATGTGGTCCTGTCTATCTTTGATGATTTTTTGTAGCCATCCAAGTCTGTTCCTCTTAAGTGAACTTGAGAGAAAGAAGATGAATAACAAGTGTATGTATCAGTTTTGACTCATGAAGCATCCTCTGCATTATACATCTTTTTTTGAGGGTTTTCAAGAAACCCTTCCTCACCTCCTCATCATCTACTGGGAGAACTCTGCCAGGCCTCTCAACATACCACTTCGGATTTAGTGCATATGCAACCATGTGTAAAGGAGTGTTCAACTTCTCCCATCTCCGCTCAATGATAGGTTGAATATGGTGATGGTAGAACTCCAAGGTGGGGTCCCTTGCCCGAACAACAACCTTCATCTGGCCAAACATACTATCAATACATTCGTATATCTCACCAAGGTTAGGGCTCTCAGAATCCCCATATTTTATCACACTGAAAAACTGGAGATATTATGGATGTGATATATCTCACATCTATCCAAAATGTTTCATTCACCACAATTGCTTTCACCTTCTTCCCCTGCTCTGTCTTCGACCCATCCCACCTAGACCACTCTGATGTCATGACCATACACTGTAATGATTCCTGCAACTCAGCCATCCTATCCAGCAAAATAAAATATGATGCAAAACGTGTGTCCACTGGCTTGAGGAATTCCTTCCTCGAAAAGCTACGGAAGAGTGCCAATGACGTATGGTGGTTGCAGATAAACATCTGCACATCTCTAGCATCAACCACTACATTTTTGACCCAATCAATTTTTCCAATATCTTTTAGTGCATTGTTCATGGCATGCACACAACATGGGGTCCAAAATATATGTCGGTAATGAGCCTCAACAAGCTTACCTACTGCCCTGCACACATAAGCTGCATCTGTAATAACCTGCACAACGTTGGCAGGGCCAACCTCCTCAATAACATCTCGCAAAATGGTGAATTGGAACTCTGCATCCTTCTTCTTCCCTGAACAATCAACTGCCCTCAAAAAGTAAGGACCCTCTCTGCATGAAACAATGATATTTATGAGTGGGTGGTGTTTGATATCTGTCCACCCATCCATGATGATGCTGCAACCGTGAGAGACCCATGTGCACCTCATTTCCTCCATCAGTAAATTAACCTTGGAATAGTTCCTATCCAAGATTGTGGTTCTCAACTTCGTGTCTCCTGGGGGCACATAACTCACACCTGCTTTGGCTACCTTAGCCATAACCTCCTTGAAATAAGGAGAGCGAGCAACATGAAATGGAATGCTAGTAGAAAAAAAGAATTTTCCAATGGCATCATCAGCCTCTTCTCTAGCCTTTGTATCATACATTTCAACAACTGGATTGGAGGCCACAACCTTCCTCTTCCCCCTACTACTACCAAAAGCATCCAATTCAGACACCTCATAAGATGCACCTGTAGCACTACCAGTATTAATTCTCATAGAACTAGAAGGGGTGCCAGTGCCACTAACATGATGGCCACGAACTTCTGGAACCTTTTCCACCATATCTCCATTATACAGCCTCACCATTTCTGACCTCTCTTCAAGTGATAGCTGTCCACACATGCCTACACCTTTCCCCGCGATGTGCAATAAATGTGCATTTAACCTAGTAATGCTGCCTGACCAAGATAATGAGCATATGTTGCATTTCCATATTTTAGTGCCCCCTGAAATGCTTGATCTAGGACCCTGCATAATTTGACCAAATTGTTTCAAAGGTTTTTTCTTATCAAAAGGCCCCTTAGCATACTTTTTCAACATTTCGGAGGGGCAACTGAACTTGTCCACACTCCCTTGTGAACTAGTAGCAGTATTAGGTGTTTCTGATTGTGTTCCTTCTCCTTGCACACCCATTTCAACCTCATATTCAACTTGATAATCACTATCTGAACTCATTTTGAAGCTGCAATAATTAAAATACAAAACAATATAACTATACAATACAATAAAACAATGAATACAATTTAAAAAAAAACAGCGATGAATACATTTAAAAATTAAAAAAAACAAGCAATAAAAATGCCCTCCCTTTATGCTTTATCTCATTCCCTCACTTGCTAATCCAAATAGGAAAAAAAATACAAGCAAATGCAATGCCTTCACTTTCAACTTTGCATTTGGAAATTAAAAAAAAAAAAACAAAGAATGGTAGTAAATTAGTAATGTATGTACATACCTCTTGCTCTTGCTCTTGCTCTTCCTCCTTGCTCTTGCTCTTTGCACCTTGCTTCTTGCTCTTGCCTTCTCCTTTTTTTACTCTTGCTCTTTCCTTCTCTTTTTTTTGCTCTTGCTTGGTGTGATTAGAATGAGTGTGAAATGCTCTTTTTATAAGTTTTTTTTGTTGCTTTTAGGGTTAGGGCATGTTGCTTTTAATTAGAAAGCATTAAAAGTTAAAAAAAATATAAAAAAAACATTAAAATGATAAAATGCGAGCTGTTTTACCTTTTAGCTGGCGTGAAAGACGTTGGGGACGTCGTGACGTCCCTTGACGTTCCCAATGAAGTCCCGAAAGCTCTCTTGCACCCGGGACGTCCCAGGTGCGTTCTTGGTTTTTTGGGGGACGTCCCCCTTATTTTTTGGAAATTGGGGACGGCAGGGAAACATCTCGTCCCCATTCCCAAGTCCCCGAGACGTCCCGGACGTGATGAAAAGCTCCGGGACGCGTCCCTGCGTAACATTGATTTTTGCTTACATAGTCCCTAAACATGTTGATTAAAGGAATCCTGTTTACCATAGACTCATCACTTCCTTCGTTGAATGCAGTACTGTCATCAATATATAGGATAGCTTTAACTTTGGAAGCCATTTGTTGTTTGCTGGATGCCATCAGAGAGGGAGATAAAATATTCTTTCTTCTCGCATACACTTTCAAAGGCTAGAGTTACATGAGTAGTCTTGTATTATGTTGGTTATTTATGGATATGTGGAGAAATGGGGTTCTTTTTGGATTCGACATTATGTTCAATGCTTAACAAGACACCATATCGAAGTCTTCATTCTGAGTACTTGTACTCTCCCCATGGGTTTTAATGTTGGTGGCTGCAATAATGTATCTACTCGCCCATGTAGTTTATAGTTTGAGGACTTGAAAACCTGGCAGCTGCCTTTTGCAACATATTCCGTCGCTTCTTGGAATCAAGAAACACACAGTGTAGGTTGAGTACAATTAGGACATCCTTTTGCAGCTCATAAGGTACCCAATAGACACAAAATTTTGTATTGGTCAACTTCCATAGCTTCTCTAATGTTATTGCTGCTTATGCGCCCATTCTCATATCTTCTTTTCTACTTGTATCCATGTATTCTTCTGTTTATCCTGATTGCCAAAGACTGCCATGAAAGGGGAAACAAACCAAGTGTGATATCTCAGTGAGAGAGAGCAAATGAGTGGCACCATGTTGTTTTGTGACCTCTCCACTAGGCACGAAAGGAAGCTCAGTTGAACTTAATTCCTTGTTTTTATACACGCTACCAATAGCAAAATGATTATCTGTAGGAAAACGGAAGGCATTGCATGAAAATCTAGGGTGGGAAACGAGACACAAATAGAAAAGAGAGTAGGTTTAGTGTGGACAAGGGTTCCATACGTGGCAGAGTGTAAATATGAAGATCATCAAAGAAAATGTAAATCCAATGAACGTAGATCCTTAAACAAGCAAATGGCTGTAGGAGGTGATAAATATAGTGATAAATATGATGAGTAACCAAGATAGTGTGATAGGATTGGTTTAAAAAGTAGAGTTTGACATGGTATTAAAAAGGAAAAAGTAAATCATGGGACACACTGAGTTGTTGTGGTTGTGCCTAAAGTCCACTGGCTTAAAAGCTTTTCTATGGGAGAATGGGTCCATGGAACTTAAGTTTTTGGTTGACATAAGTTGAGGGGACCTGCTGTCATCAATGTATATCGATCAATGTTATGATGGCTGGCTTGTTCTAAGGCCACCAAACACTTTGTATGAGAAGGAATCATGTTCTCATTCTAGACCACACATTTGTGATGACTAGGTATGGTCACATAGATGTGATTGGCCAAATCATCAGTTACTTTAGTCTGAGGGCGGGGCCAATTGTGAAAAGAAACCTTGTTGAGATGATTTATGTTTTGAACTATATATTCTGAGATTCCGTTATTTGTTTGCATTAACGGTGACTTTATTTTGCCTGACATCCATTGTTCAAATTTTGGTTACATATGAAGTTCATAACTAAATTCAGTTTGAACAAGTCCTCAAGAAGACACTCCAATCTCAATTTAGGTTGAATTATCAGATATCGACCCAAGAAATGGTATGGGATATTCCCTTTTTGGCTAGTTGGCAATCAACCATGTGTGTTGAGAGCAAATTGGTTGTTTGCCTTTGTGGTGAATGAGAGCAATAGAGTTGATATGAATTTGTTGAATATCTTATGATTTCTTTTGCCCTTTGAGATGTACTTGTAATTTCAATTTTTTTTTCCTTATGTTCCATAAAATGAAGTTAGGAGAAAGTTGATCCAAATGAGCTCTCAGAGCCATATTGATCTGTTGGCTAGATTTTCTGCATAACATCAAACCTAGGCAGTCATGAGATAAATCTCCCTCATTTAACCGGTGAGGCTCTCTTTTCAGATTTATCAATTTAATTATGCTAATATCTAAATGGGGTTTTACTTTAACTACTCAATTCATGAACCATAATTGAACAGTTCTGCAGCAAGTAAGCAGCTGTTTAAAAAAGGAAAAGTTATAGAAGAAGATAATTACATAAACATATAGAAGAAATGGAGAAGATGTGCATCCCAATCAGTAGATGGCAGAGCTGATTGCATGCACATAGAAGAATCCAATAGATATAAACACAAAATTCTAAAACAAAGGCAGCTCTAGATCTAGATCTAAAATAACACAGTTTATTAAGAGATCTAAGATTTAAAAGCAAGAAACACAGTACACCGTGACACAAAGTTCTTCGGAAACCCGCTCCTTTGTATTCCTTTGCTCCAAGTGGCTCTCAGGGGTTCAGCACAAAGTCTAGAACACAAGATTGCTGCGTACAAATTCTGATCGATCATTAACCCGGAGGTTCTTCTCCTACTTATAGAATGTAGGAGGGAAAATACAAATGGAAAACTCAAACTGAACTAAAACATAAACAACAAGTAAAGATGACATTTGACAATCATCCTCAACTATCTTCTCCTTAAGTGACATATGTATCACTTAACTAATAGAATGGTTCCACATGACTTTAAGTAATGGTTGCAAAACCAATAACTTAGAAGTTTTACAATTTTCATCCGGGAACATAGAAAATAGAAGAAGTCATGCCAGTTGTAATGTTTATGTCTTTTTCTTGTTCTGATATCGGATATACTTGTCGAACATGTAATTCAGCATCCTTCCATTTGTTTTAGCCACTGCTTCTTTCTCTGTCCTAAACTGCAGCAACCCTTCATTCAACACTTTGATGCATGCTTCCACATCTTCCAAGCTCGGCCCAAACCTTGCAATGTCCGCCTGCAGCGCCACCAGTCTACTGATAGAATTCATCGTGAAAGGTTTGGTAGCTTTAACAATTCTCTTTTGTACTATCAGAAGAGAACCTTCCAGGGAATTAGGCACCTTAGTTGAGACGATCCGCACGTATGAAGTGACATCCCCGTCCACTATCTCCTCAGTGAAAGAAATGACACTGTCTGGTAAATCTGATGTCCTACTCTCAAGTGCCTGCATTCTCTTCAGCAAAACTCTGCAGATTTCCAAACGGAAAGATATTGCAAACTCTAGCTGCTTCCCCTTCTCGATTGATCCGTTCGGTACAATCTGTTCCGCAATCAATACATCTCCCGGCAACTTGTTAATCTCGGCCAAAATACTCAGGTTACTCTCTGCAACTGTATTCATGCCTTCTATGTTTGCCATCAGTTGCTTTAGTTGATTTGCTGCATCATCCATAACCTTTAGGCGGGCTGACACTTCCCCAAGTTGTACAGAAGCTTGATGAATAATCAAATCCTTCCATTCGTCAATAGCCTTTACTTGATTGCTTGCATCCTCCATTTCCTGCATAAGATGATCACTCACTTGCTCTGAAATGGGCTGAATGGAAGGTTTAACAACCTTGGCTATCATCTCACATAATTGAGATACTTGCTTCTGCAGCTCTTCTTTCTCTGCCTTTTCACTGTCAAGCCTAAGGAATAAAGCATCCATCAATGTCTGCATGTCCTGCTTCAATCCTTCAGTGGTGGCTTGACCGAGGGGTACTTTGGTCACTGTCACATCTTCCGCAGTGAGCTCCTCTATCTTTCCTTCTGCCAGAATTGATAACTCAGCAAACTTCTCTCCCGAATCCTTGATGATCAACCTAGAAGTTGCTTTGGCAACTTTGGGCCTTCTGTCTCTTCCGCCCAGATTCTGGAGTAGCTACAAGTCGTGCTTCTCTAAGTTCATCTCCATTCTCACTTCTGGAACCAACTGCGAAGCCAACCATTCCGAGAAGTTACTTCTCGGAGAATGAGAAGTCGCTGAGTGTACTACCATCTTCCGCTCTGCATCCTCTCCGTCAGAAAGAGCCACAGTGTTATGGCTGCCATCTTCTAAGTCATCCAAGGACAAAGCCCTTTCGAATTCCGCCATCTGCAGCTTCAACGTATCATCGTGAACAGGTGTTGAACGAAGTGGCTAAGGGGAGAAGATGAATGTCGCTAGATTCAGTGGAGGCATGGAAGCGTTCTACTACTGCGGTGCAATAGTTGGTGAAATACTGGGTACTGGAGAAACCGGAGTTAAAGTCATGGTCGTAGAAGTGATCCTCTCCTTGGATTGAGATCTTCTATGCACTTTCAACTTCTCCACTTTCCTGCTGCTTTCTCCTCCGTGCTTTCACTTGAGGGAATCTCCTGCACTGAAGTTGCTCGTGACTTGATTCATTAAGCTTCATCAAGACAATATCCCTTCATCAGCAACCAGTTTGAAGTATTCACCAACACAGCTCCCGACCTTTCTTCAATTGTATTGCAGCCTCCTATGTTATTCTGCAGTATGGCTTTATCTCCTCTCATTTGATGGTAAGTGTCAAGTACCACATTCCCATCATCGTTAAGATCCGCAGGTATCCGCGCTAGTCCAAAGTCGAACACTTGCTTTGCTGATACCCTGCTGAAATCTCTTTTTCTAACCTCGTACTCACTTTTGCACTTCATCCAGAAATCTTCTAATCAAGGCACATGTGCGTATTCCTGGGAGATTGTCTTCCTGGCTACTCCAAATGGATCGAAGTTCAGCTGTGCAGGGAAGAACTCTTGCTCATACTCAGATAACATTTGCGCCTCCATCCCCCGAGCTATATGAATGCTAACGCAGCTGTAATATCCCACAGTGATTGGGAAGAAGCCCGTAGACTTGTGCCGCTTTGACTGAAGGTCGTGTAACTCCACAAGTTACCTGTTTAGCTCCATGGCGATCAATTTATCATTCGGATACTTGGGCATCTTTATTAGTTCTCCAGAAAAGCCCGTAACCCTGAGGTATGTGAAATCTGCAAATTGAATGAATAGACTGCCAATCTTGGACACAGCTTCCCACGCCTCCTTGCTTACCCTGTTGGCCTTCAAGTTTTTGTCTAGCCTGCAGATGAAATCGTAGAAGTCATCGTTGATCACTTTGAAGTCTTTTTCGCATGCAGGTGCATTAAGCTGCGCGTAGCACTCAAAAATGGGGGTCCTTAGAAAGAACACATTTATTCAGCTTGGAAAAGACGCCTTGTGAAGCTACAACATACAACAAGTATGAAGTCATCTTGAAGCTGAAAGTACGCTTCACGTTCCGGAGTTGCTCGCCGATGTTGTTGCTAATAATTTCCGACCAATTGATTATAGAATCAACCTTGTTGATTTCAATGGTCCTGATGAAAGTATACATCCATGTACGGGAAGTGTAGGCATTTGCTTCGCCATTCATCCTGCATAGCAATTTGACGACATCATCTACCTCCTGCACCAAATTGGACCGTGGAAGAGTTCTCGGGAACTTTGAAGGAGATCTAGGCTTCTTCATGTATCGGCTATTCATTATGCTCATGCAATCAGCTCTATGCTTCTCCCATCTACTGTCAGCATCCTGAATGCTAATGGAAGTCACCACCTTTCGCACTGGAATCTTCAAACAATAATTGATGAACTTTGCGTCCAAACGAATTATTGTCTTTCCCGAAGCGTCACGCACTAATCTGGATGAAGGATGGTAAGATCTAGCGCACTCCATAACAAACTCTGGCAACTGGGCTGTACATGGAAATGCTGCAGCTCGGATAATTCCACTGCTTTTAACCACACGCATGAGTGAAGTCTTTCCCGCTCTGGATCTATCAATCAAATCGAAAAGAGGTTCCGGGCTTAGATCTGTGTCTCTCATGTCTGCAAGTTTGGAAGCAATGCATGACTCCATCGTGCATTTTTTTTTCATCTCCCTTTGCCATGGCTTTGTCTATCTTCGTCTGAATAATTCTTTTTCTTCTTACTTGGCTGGATTTTTTCAAATTTGGTGTAGATCTGGACAATTCTTCAGATTCGGAGGATATATGCAATGTATTGGACATTGATAAAAGCTCCTTTTCCTTTGTAAAACACCTGTAATGAATTCCTGCAATTTATTCAGACAAAAATGGCCACCGGAGCATGAATAGTGAATTTTAATTGTAAAAATCTGCACTTGTCAAGCCTGCTGCCCCAAAAAATGGTGTTTAATTTGCACATAAAAAGAGCATGAATTCTTTCAACAACACCTGAGCTCCTGTAACGCCTATGCAAACAATTATGCAGACAAAGATCAACCTCCTTCAAAGCATGCGTCAAATCTGGAAGCTTTTAGCCTTGTTGCCACCTTGTCTGAGCAAAAATCCTTTTTCTAATGGGGGGCGCACTTTTCCACTTGGCTGCAATTCTTTACCTGTGAATCAAATAATTCACTCATATGGCTGCCCATGCTTATATAACCTTCACAATTCTATAATTAATAATTGCCCTAACAATTAAAGACAATTAATTAATTAAAAATCATGCTCTTCTCTTTGAAAAATAGCATGTTTAAGGACAGGCATCCAATAAATTAAATTAATCCAATTTAATCCTTCACACATCACTTCACTGAAGTTTCATAGTGTGCTTTGACCATAGCCACTGAAAATAGAAATTAATTTAATGTTTTAATGCATTTAAAAACATTAAATAATACCCAAATGGGGCGCACTTTTTGAGAGGAAGGGGGCAGCCACTAAATAAATTAAATTTAATGCATTTAATTCCTTTCTTTT
Organism: Taxus chinensis; assembly: GCA_019776745.2. NCBI lineage: Eukaryota > Viridiplantae > Streptophyta > Pinopsida > Cupressales > Taxaceae > Taxus > Taxus chinensis. Next base: position 702,140,142 of record CM034148.1, read on the forward strand.
ATTCCCTCTTTGACTTGTTGACTTCCTCCAAGCTTGGGCGCACTTTTTGAAAGGGTAGATTAATTAAAATAATCACTTTAAGTCATCCATCATCTCACCAAAGGGGGTGCACTTTTTTGCACATATAATTCTATTTTTAAGAATTTTTCCACAATAGGATTCTTTACCCTGCAAGACAGGCACCAAAATCCCATGATCCACTTAAGTGATTTGACTTTGACAATGAGATTCACTTAAGTCACTTTCCTTTTATTTTATCATGGGAATTTTTACCCTGCAAGGCAGGCAATAAATTCCCACCTGCCTGCAGCCTCTAACTTTCCCACTGCAGCTTAAGTGAATTTTATAACACGGGAAAAAGTACCTTGCTAGGCAGGTATAAAATTCCCACCCTGCCTGCGGTTTCTATTTTTCCCATTGCAGCTTAAATCCTTTGTTTTCCAAAAATGCGCCCATCCCCGCAGGGGCTTTTCTGTGCACGACTTCGTTTTTTCCCGGTGATCCAGACCTCCGATGGTGACTTCCTTCGGGCATAATGTGCGTATATGTTTTTCCAACTGCTCTAGACCAAAAATCGGGCTTACCCGACAAAGGAATTATTCTAGAGAAATTTCACAGAAAACGAAACGGGACAACACAAAAACACGAAAAAAATGCCAAAAGTCACAAATAAAGCCCAAAACTTATTCCAAGTTCAAAACCCTTCTGGTACATAAGAGTAATGAAAAATTCGATCATAACAGAGTTAAAATGGAGCGCAAATAGCCTCATATGGGGCTCAAAATAATTAAATACAAATTTCCCGCAGACAAATCCCGACAACAGAATATAACAATTTTGGGCATCTGGGTATTTGGCGAAAAAGGCTACTATGGCTATTTGGGATTATCTTGACACAATACAAGAACTTTCAGGCAATAAAAACACAAAACGACCCATTATTTTAAAAGTACGAAAAATTTTTCGGATAGGGTAGTCGCAGATTTTAGGGTGAAATCTGGGTGACACCATGATCCATGTCAGCAATCAGAGAAAGGTTTGTAAAAAGTCTATTTTTAGAAAGTTCTGAAATATATGTTTAGCAGGTTTTGACAGATTTGGCAATTTTGCATTTTTTAAGGGTCTTCAAAGAATTCATGGGATTTAGATTGCATGATGATACTATAGTCTATTTTCATAGATTTTATTTTCAAGTTCACTCCCTTATCTTTCCAACGGATTTGACGGTTCGCAAATCGGGTCAGCGGGATAGAAGATATGACCCCAACAAGGGACACTTAAATAATAATATGATATTCGGATTTTGTCATCTTTTTTCCCATTCAAATTCACTCCAAATGTGGATGGATGACATCTCTGTGAAGGATGACCTTTTGTCTTCCATTTGGAAACCCTTCATTTGATGACCCTTTCGCTTCTATTTCAAACCCTTCATTTGATGACCTTTCGACTTCCATTTGGAACCCTTCATCTTCGACATTGTTTCACTATAAATAAGATGGTTTCAAATGAAGACACAAGTTTGAAAGTGGAAAGATTTTATGTACAAAAGTTGCAAGTTACAGGTTTTTAAGTTTGGAGGCATACATCTCTCATATACAGAGTTTGCCCATTTGTATACATCTTCGTTTGCAGAGAATTGCAAGGCATACATCTCTCCTATAGAGTTTGCCCACTTTGTTTACATTTAATAAAGTTATTTTATAGTTCTAGTTTTATTTTTGCAATACAATTCATTGTTTTTCACAATTTCAGCTATTTTATTATGATTGTAGAGCCATAATACATCAAATGCCACCATTAATGTGTTGTCCACCGAATTCCAAAAAAAATTGGATCACAAGTGTTGAGCCAAAACATTTAAAATTTTCATCTCTAAGTGGTTACGTTGTAGCTAAGAAATAGATTGGAAAGTGATCGAAATTTTGTTTTGGAGAACCCCAAAATGCCAGACACACTGTTGCAAACTGACACTGCCACGGGGAAGAGGAAGGGAAGATGTTCTATGGTTGCCAATTGTTGATTGCAATCTGGGAAAATATTTGGGCCTATCCATCCTTTTTTCTACAGGTTATCATTGTAAGAATTGCTTTATGAAGAAGCAACCACATGAAACTTTTGATTTTTGGCCATGTATGTATTGACCAGTGTTCTCCATTTCCAATTTGATAATCGATCTGATATCAATATAGCTTTATATGCAGTTGACATTGTACATTCTCCTATACGGTGGTGTGGCCAAAGCATCATATTTTGAGAGCTGAAATCGAATATCATTGTTGTCCTAAGGAGATTTAATTATTGGGACGATTAATTTCCTATTCCATAGGAAACTGATTGGAAGAATTTTGAGTGCAAGAATATTAGAGGAAGACGGATTCTTTAATTGCATAGAGCATTGTAGTTGAACAAGGCCTATTGAGGATAAGGGGGGTGACCTTCCCAACCATCCTCCCAAAATCTTACTCTTTCTCATGTACCGACTTTTCAAGTGAGATTTTCATGTAGCAACTGACATTCTAATTGAATTAACTTGTCTGTCATGGACAAAGGTTCCCTCCATATCACATTTCCATAATCTCCAAGCAGGTTTCATGGTGAACGCCTTGCAAAACTGACAATTTCCAAGATTGAGGCCACTTTGGGTCTTCTCTATATAGATTGTGTTCCTAGAAACAAGTAAGTACTTGAATTTATCATCTAGAGAAATTTCATTGCGTTCTCACAAATTCTTCTTCTACATACTTTGGATGCAGTAGAAGCTTAATAAGATGCAATGAAACTGATTGCAAAACTAATTTTATTTGTTGTGTACGGACAAGCTAGGGGAACCATTTGTTATTCATTTTGATAATTTATTTTTCATTCTTTGAATCACTTCTTTCCATGAGTTCATTTTCTTGGAGAGGAAGTGGAGAACCCAAATATTTCATTGGAAGAAAGCCTATTGAAAGTTCAAGATTATGATTATAGCCTACTAACCTGTGGTTGCTTTACATAAATGAATACAACATGCACACAGAAGAGATGAAGAGAAACCAAAATGCACACATGTTCATTGTGTGTCTGTGAGCTTTTATTATGTGAGATGGTTACAAAATGGTTGAAGTGGTTACACCTGTTTATTAGTTAACACTTAACTAATATTAACTCCAAACACTAATTATAAGCCTTACATTAAGCCTTATATTCTAATACCCCCTCTTAAGGCTTATACTATAAAACATATTGACTGAAGATTAAAGTAACAAAACCAAACAAGACCATGCATTCTTCAGAAGCTTTTTCCTTCTGGAAAAATACTGCTTTGACTAGGTAGACTCCATCAAGTTGCCTTTAGGTAAAAAAGTAATTCCCGAGCTGAATTCTCAAATTTTGCCTCTCCGAACTCTCAAATTACAAAATATCCCGAATTGTTGGACAACCATCCATACTGAGGGCTACTCCCACAGTGCTCCATCAAGTTGTCTCACAACTCTCGTAAGCATAAATTCCTGAGATCCACAGACTCTCGAACTATCTGGACCATAGTAGGAAAACTCGCCAAAACCAAAAACTCGCTAGACCCCCAAAAAAAAAACTCGCCAAAAACTCCGCCAATATTCGGCCAATACTCGGGAATACTCGGCAACTTAAAAAATACCCAAATTTCTTTAAAAAACATAAATTTTAAGCAACACATAGCTACAAAATGTATTAAATGAGCCCCATAAAATGTTGGAGAAGTGTTTTTCTATTAGATTTGAATACAAATACAATACAAAAATCGCATCATCATGCGAATACGACAACCGGCTGATACTAGTCGCCCACACTCGGCTGCGTCTCCACGCTCCTCCTAGAAGGCTGCGAATTTGGCTCGATCATGGAACTAAATGATGGTGCTAGTGGCTCCTCTGCTGCATGTTGGAGATCACCGCCAAAGATGTCATCCAGTCCAATATCTCCTCGGAGTCCTGCTAGTGCTTCTCCCTCCATAGCCTCCCTCTCAAAAGAAGCAATCTCATCCGTTGTGAACGCAGGGTTTTCCTCTTCTTGCCCAGTCCACTCACGGTATGGATCTATCTCATCCAAATCAATGAGCTCCACTGATGTGGCCTCAACTTTTTTTTGTGCGAAGCCGGAGATTGTATTGCACAAAAACCAAGTCGTTGAGCCTTTTTTGAGTCAACTTGTTGCGCTTGTTCGTGCGATTAGTCCGAGCACAGGAGAATACTTGTCGAGTTTTGGCGAGTACTCGCCGAGTTTTGGAAAGCTACCCAATATTTTTAATTACTAATTTGTCTACAGGCGATCAAAGCTCATGATTCTTTTAGAAGATTGCAAGAAGTTGCTTGGTCCAAAAAGGTGCAAAAATGGATTTTATGAAAATAAGAAAAATATTGCCATCACTGTGTGGAGCTCGAGAAAATATGCACTTTTAGAGAAAACGGCACCTGAAACGGAGCCACAGAATGAAAGATATGGCACATGCAAGTTTTTGCTGCTACATCTTCCCGGACCCTTTCCAAAAATGGCAAATTTTTTTCTATCCTTGTGTTTTCTTCCCCAAAAATCCAAAAAAGGAAAGAAATGCTGTCTTTGGCGAGTTTTGTGGCGAGTTTTTGGCGAGTTTCTGGCGAGTTTTTGGCAGGAGTTTCTGGCGAGTATTCCAACTATACTCGGCGAGTTTTTTTTTTTTTTGCATTTTTGGCGAGTTTTCCTGCGAGTTACTCGTTTAGCATAATTTGGTGGCGAGTTTTTCTAAACTCGCCGAGTTTTTGGCGAGTATTCTATCTATGATCTGGACAACCATCCATGCCGAGTTTTACCTACATTGGATCCCTTACTGTCTTCAAAGTATGGGGCTTCTTTCAAAATTGGTATTCTCTATTAGTGAGTTCATCACTTTTAGCATCCGGTGGATTTTCAGCAACGACTATAGTAAATTCCTTTGAATTGTTTGTGAGTTTTTCCTTCCTGTATTTAGAAGACAGACTGTTTAATAGCTTTGGCATCTTTGTCATCTACTGTAGTATTGACTTCTATTGGCTTTGTGATGAGAGACCTTAAATTGTATACGAGACTAGAAATAGTGACTTCATAATCCATTTTTCACTATAAATTTAATTTTCCAAACTGCAAATTAATGCAGCAAAATGAAAGTGATATTTTGACTTCAAGTATAGAAATAAAAAGTGATATTCTAACATCAAGTATATAAAAACATTCAACCATTATGTATTCTGATTTTGTTTTAGAATTTAATGCAAGGAATTTTTAATGTCTGAATTTCAAAATGCAACCAGAAAAAATTTGAAGATAAGTACCCTCAACTGCAAACATGGCGACCTTGAACCTTGTGTGTTTTTTTTTAATGGCATTTAGTGGTTAAAAACTCCCTCCCGTGCCCTAGTTCATATGCAGAATTGATGTCATTTTCAGTGTCCTTTTGTGATTGCAAGGACCTTTCGTGTGCCCTTTTGTGACTGCTTTAATGCCCTTTTGAACGTTTGAAACCATTATACGTGCTTTTTGCGACTGTAAATACCGTCACTGACTCTGGTATTAATGGATTCGCAACAAAGTCTTTTTTGGGCTTCCCCGCAAATGGGATTTGTGGTTAGGTTATTGCTTCAAAAACGTGACCAGATATTTCTTCAATTCGTGTCCTAGTGCAAACTAATTGTGACTTTATTCTATTTTTTATTTTGCCCTTCGAAGAAGCCTGAGATGATGTTTGTATTTTGCCAAAACTTGAAACTTCTGTCATCTGCCCTAGATGCATTCTAAAATACATTGAATTGTTCTTCCCTCTATTTCTCCTCAGTTTTGCAGATCCCTTCGAACACGAAGGACTTTGATACCAATCTTAGAAAACGTTGCACGAAGAAGAAATGAAGAGAAACTGGAATGCCCACATGTTCATTGTGTGTCCGTGATTTTTATTATGTGAAAGATGGTTACAAAATGGTTGAAGTGGTTACAACCGTTTATTAGTTAACACTTAACCAATATTAACTAAATGCTAATATAAGCCTTATATTCTAATGAAGATTATGATTATAGCCTACTAACCTGCGGTTGCTCTATATATATGAATAATAAATATGACATGCAACTTGAGATGGTTTGCTTGTTATCTTTAGCCATTTGATAGTCCTGTAGTAATCTTGTCTAGGTTCCTGATCTCTCAAAGAATTGGAGAGTATCATCAACAGAGTGGAAGATAGTGTGCCTCGAACTGTTAATACTTAGCTGCAGCCCATGGATTTTACCTTTTATTTTTCATGCACTTATGCCCATGGACCTAGGGAATCTCCTTGCCTCGATCCCCCGGAAGAAAGAAATTGCTTTCCAATTTCTCCATTCAAAGCGATTGTGTATGAGGAGGTAAAAAATTCAACTGGTAATCCACCTGTTGAATTCTTTTCCAGATCTGAAAGCCGTTAAAGTAGAAGAAACAATGCTCTAGCTGCACCAATCAAAAGCTTTGGAAATGTCATGTCTGCTAAGATTACTAAACTTGTCTTTGATGTCCAGGTAATGAATAATCTCCTGTACAAAGTTGATGTTGTCCTTCATTTCTCTTCTGGGGAAGAAAGCAAATTGTGAGGGGGATATGATCTTCTGAAGCAACAATGATTTTCACAATGATTTTGTAGACCATGTTGTAGAGGGCTATTGCTCTATATTGGTCCAAATGTCGAACTTTTGTTTGCTTTGGAATGACTACTAATTTTGTTACATTAAGATGCTGGAGCATTTTTTTATTGTCTTGTTTCCTCCACCACTACAAGAAGATCGAATTTTAGAGTATCCCAATGTGTACCTGGTACAAAAATGCAGGAAATCCATTTTCTCTTGAATTCTTCCTTACAAATGCGAGTCATCAACTCCTTATTTCCTGTCTGTAATACATTTCAAAATATTTCAAGGTTTTCTGCATTTGGGCATTCCTATCAGTAGTAATCTCTCCTGTCAAAATTTGCATGTTGTGTTGTGTGGCATTCATCAAAATTTCCTTGTGTATTGAGATGAGAGAGTCATTGGGATTTCAAATCTGGGTAGCTGAATTTTGCATCTATCTATTTACTACTGAGTTGTGGAAGATGCTAGTTTTACAATCTCCATATTTTACACATTGCTCATTAGATTTGTGCCACAAAAATGCAGAAAATCCATCTTCCCTTGAATTCTTCATTACAAATGGGAGTCATCAATATTTCAGAATATTTCAAAGAAGCCTTTTCCGCATTTGGGCATTCCTACCAGTAGTAATCTCTCCTGTCAAAATTTGCATGTTGTGTTGCGTGGCATTCATAAAAAATTTCCTTGTGTTTTGAGACGAAAGAGTCATCAGGATTTCAAATCTGGGTAGCTGAATTTTGTATCTATCTATTTACTACTGAGTTGTGGAAGATGCTAGTTCTAGAATCTCCATATTTTACGCATTACTCATTAGATTTCTGCCACCAATATTGTTCCTCTTGTTGGTGCACCTGGACAAGTTAGTGGATCAGTTTCTCTTCATGTCTAGCCATATATTGAGTAAATTCTTGCTGTTGCAGAATATCCGATTGCATCATAACTGAAATTCTGTTTTAAGAATATTCCCAAATACCTCCGTATTCTAGGTTTTCAGATTCTGTTTCAGATATTTCAATTTTCCCATGAATTTGTACATTGCAAAACCTTGTATTCGGCCATCTTTCTCCCACCGCTTGGCTATATTTATGTTCATTTCTGGGCAAGTGGATTGTTCACGGGCTGACTTCATTCGATTAATCAATACATGCAACTGTATGGGACGGTTATCAGAAAGGGCAGTGTTAGCCACCTTTGAGAATATTTGAAATTTGAACATCCACTGGTCTGCCTCCAATATTGTATCAATTTTTTCAGCCATGTTCGTCAATACTTCACATCTGTTGCATCCGGTATACTTGAATTGTGTGAAATTCAGGTCAATCATAGAGTTATCCTCATAAAGATCCATCAGATTGTCTGCTTTTCTTCTATTATATCAAAACCCCCTTTTTCTATTTGTCTATTCGTAATAGTATTGAAAACCCCCTTTTTCTATGTCTGCCATACCTAGGGTTTGTTTCAGATTTCTATTTTGTAAAAAAAATACATTGCTATCCTAATATCTCTATTTTCAATGTGCTGCAATAAATCATAATTCTCAGTTCCCTTTGGGTTAGAAAATCTTCCATTGGGGACATTACAGTGGTATCAAAGTGGTGATCCTTGTAAGCCTGTGAAAAGAAATCAGATCTTGACGCACAAGGAGAAACAAGCTCAGGTTTATCAACGAAGAAATCAGACTCCAAGGAAAGAAACCATGGATGATCTAGAGCAAAAATCTCCTCCTACAGATGACATTAGTTTTTTGCAAAGTAATCACACGGAGTAACAAATATTTGGAACAATCTTTTTCAGCAGGCTTTGAGGGAATCTCAAAGGGGAATGCACGATGCATTGACGGGATCTATCATGGATAAGGCTCTACATGGAGACAATGCAAGAAAATCAGCCAACCAAAGAACAACAAATAATGGTGAAGGAAGCTCTTCCGGTCAAGCAAAGACTTACATTAAACCTCCTCAAATATTCAAAGCCAAATTCCTTCAAAGAGAAGAATCTCCTGTTGAGTTAGATCCACCAAGTGACACAAAGGACCTAGAGGCATGTGGTGAAGAATATACAACCCTCAACTACAGGGTGAGAGATATGTTGTCCTTCAGAGATTTCTGCCAGTTGAAGAATAGTAACGGCACTAGAAAGAATAGAAGATTTCAACAGGAGCAGCCACGAAGAGACATACAAAAAAGTTTGGGAAAGGTAACTTTTCCTTCTTATGATGGATTTAATAAATGTTTAGCAAGATCATGGTTACAAAAGCTAGATACGTACTTATCTTTGAATCCTTTGTATGAGGATGAAGCCCTCAAATTCGCCACTTTCCATTTGGAAGGGTTAGCACATGAATGGTGGTACCATGGGTTGATCACCCAAGGGCACAAATCTATTACAACAATTGAAGAATTCAACCAATGTCTAACAGAGAGGTTTGGTAGAATAGATCCGGAGATCCACTTTAGAGAGTTGGCTCAACTTAAACAAGAGGGATTATTAGATAAGTATATTTCTGAATTTTAGAGGCTTACAGTGATGGTTCTGGATTTGAGTGAACAAAGACTTGTGGTGTTGTTCATTGAAGGCCTAGCGGAACCACTTAGAGGCCTAGTGAAGGCTTTCAACCCTTCCTCTCTACAAGGAGCTATCAAAAATCTTTGGATCTTGAAACTTCAGTCCTGTTGTCATGAGACTTGAAAATGTCGAAAATTTCAAAATTTTTGAGTCTTGGGCAGTTTCTTGCATTTCCTGGTCACACTTACCCTTTGTTAATTCAGTAACAGGAGGAAGAATTTAGGAGTTAAGTTAATTTTTGTGTTGTGGGGGCTCAAATTGGATGAATCGGAGCTTTGAGGAATAGTAGGAACTCTTCCCTTGTTCCTCCTATTCCCCGCTTCACCACCTTAACCGCTTCACAGGCTGAGTTGGTCCCATCGGCCATATCGGGCATCGATGGACCGTCTGCCCCTGTTCCCCGCTTCCCTCCGTTCTCCACTTTTCCGCCATCCCCCGCCACATCGAACATTTCAGGCAAGTCAAGCACACTCGGTACTCTTGACCCTTTTCCCCCTGCCTCCAGTTCTCCAATTCTCTGCTCCTCCCAACTCCTCCACAATCGGATACCTCGGGTGTTTCAGGCACTTGGGGAACCAAAGGAAATGTTCTTGTGTACCCTCAGTTCCCCGCAACGCTGAGTTATCCGCTATAATACAAAAAACAATGCATAGAGAGTGGGGAGTTTTGTGGAGTCCATTCCATCAGGCATTGTTTTGAGAGCTTGAGCGGGAGAATAAGCGAAAAGTGGCTAGTGTTGGCATATTATAAACTCCCCTACTCCATTTTATCCATCACACTCGCAAAAGTTACTCCCATCATTGTCGTTTTGTGCCCTTCCTCCTCTCCCGTGTTGAAATCACTCTTTTGCTCATTTCTCTCTAATCTGGTAACCAAATTCAAAAATTCGAGTTGCACTAGGAATGTTAAGAGGTCACCTATCTTGTCATCTATCAGGTGAGTGGTTTTATCTCTGTTTCACTTACTCTTGCAATTGTGTTGGTTTTTCTTCCTTTTCCCTCAAGTTTTTTCAAAATCCTTTACCAAAACCAATTTTCTCCCAATTCATATCCAATCTGTCAAAATGAAGTTCCAGTATGTCGGATACAAACACATTTCCTCCATGGAGACCTCAGTCCCTGAAATAGTGGACAGTGACATCAAACACATGGATTTTAATGACTTTTGGGCCAGGATGAATGATAATAGCCCAACCATTTTAGCTCGGAGTGTTTTGAATAGTGGTTTAGCTCATACACGGGGTTTTCCTATATCCGTTCAGTGTGTTGACATAGTGCTAGCCTGTGCTTCCTGTTTTGATCCCCATACTAAGGAATTGAAGCACCCTCGGGGACAAGTTATTGCATAATTGGTTGCCCACCATATCAACTTGGCTTTGGGAATTCCTACCTTTGAAGGTTCCAAGATTTTAACTAAGGCTGATGCCAAAAGGAGTATGACCTCACTCCTAACAAGTATCAATCCATGATTGCTAAATCTTGGCTCAAAGTCAAAAAGAAAGGGCCATCAAAATTGCCTAACATCCTCTACAGGATTGAGTTTGTTGAGGAAATGTCAGATATGATAACATTATTGGCAAGAGTAATGGGCTTACCTTTTACTCAAGAGTTCCAGAATTGGATGTGCATTTACATCAATTTGATTTGTGAAGGCTCACAACCACTGAATTGGGGAGAGATTATATGTGAAAATTTGACTCAACAACTCACCTAAGTGCACCAGATTAAAACATTCTACATGACCTCCTATTTGATGTACACTATAGCTGGGTACAGAATATGGATTGGCTTGTCAAGTTAGGAGAGAAGACAAAATCTTGCTATTTATGATTTCTACACACAACTGACCTAGGAGAATAGAAAAAGCCACCACAAGAGAGTAAATGATGTCTTCACAATGTTCTTGATAAAAGGCTACTGGAAGGAAATGTGACAAGTAGAGTTTCTCTAGAGGCTAGGCAGCTGATTTCATCCTAGGGGAGTCTTTTTTTCAGTTCAGGAAGTTCTCCTACATTTAGGCAACAAGGTTTGAGGGATCCCCTTACAAACTTCCAATTTATTGTAGTGACAAGATTATTCTTGTTGAACTTTGTAGACTATTGGACCTCCTTCATAGAACTTGCAGAGACAAGAAGATCTTTGGCATCAAATTTCCCATAACTTTAGGAAATTATACATGTAGCCTTGCTTTGGATGCTCAAAATGTCGAGAGAACCATCTCTCCTTTCAATCTGCATTCGTATCCAAAGAGGCTTTCTTTTGACAGCAAGAACTTTATTGGAAACAATCTTTGACTCTCATATCATCACGTACCAGCATTTGAGAACTATTGAGAGGATTGTGTAGATGATTATGAGGACATAAAGAGAGTCTTTGGCAGATTAACTCTAAAACAAATTCAGGATTCCAAGTTATATGCAGTGCCAAAAGGAATGATTGGTGATGACTCAGATCTTCTCTCCAGAGCTCATTAATTCAATTCAATACACTCCTCTTCCTACCATTGATTGGTCACAAAAGGAAGAATATAATCCTAAGAACAAGACATTGGTTCAACAAGCAATTGAAAGAATTCAATACTTCTCAACAGGAAACATCTTCTCAAGAAGCAACTTCTTCACAGAAGGCCACTCCCCACCCGAATCCTCCCTCTCAACTAGACTCTGAGTCAAAGTTCTATGCTAAAAAAGATAAAACTAAAGAGAAGGAGAAAACGACCGAGTCTCCTAAAAAGGTGATAATGACAAGGATGAAACCCAGGAAGTAGGAGGGGAAGCAGCCCTTGACCAAGCAAATCAAGGTGAGGAAGAGATCATCCAAAAGAAACAGGATGAAGAGGGATAATAAGAAAGTGATGATGAAGAGGTAAAGGTAGTTGAGGTAGCAACTCCTGACTTTGTCAAGGCAAGTGTATCTAGGCCTAAATTCGATGTGAGAAGACCCTCCTCTTCTCTTGTAACTTCCACAGTGACAACCTCACTAATGCAACCTCCTAATTCTTAGCTTGCATTTGCCTTGCCTCCTCTGGGAACATCATTAGGAGATTCATTCACTTGGGTTCAACTTATGATAGATAACATGAAGAGAAAAGCCCAATCTAAGATCGAAGTTCCCAAATTCGATGTAGTAGCTGCTCTCCTTGGTACTTCCCCTCCAAAGAAATCCATGACTGTTTCTCGTCTTATCTCTGATTCTACACGACAACAATTCTTAGAAATTGCCAAACCAAAGGAAGACAAGAGTGAACAAATATTTCAGTATTTGATTTTGAGTTGACTAGAATTTCCTTGGGCAAATCAACCCCCAAAGGTGAAGTGCACAACCTTAGGGAAATTGTCTCCAAGGTTATTGAAAAGGTTGAAAAAGGAAAACAAACCCAGGAGCAGTTGGAGGAACAAGGACAAGTGTTGGCTAATTTCATTAAATCCTTTCTATCATCTGACAATACTCCATTGGATCCAACTCCTCTGTCTGCACTCCCACCAACTCCTGCAACTGTTGGAATATATATGAAGGAAATAACAAAAATTCATTAACATGCCACTCTTGGCAAGGCATCTGAGGCCTGGGTGGAGAAAATTCTAGTCGCGGGATTGGAATTCATAGATGAAGCTTGCAAAACCTATGACAACATTGTTTCAGCTCAGGAGTAGATCAATTTAGAAATTGATAACATTGATAAGGAAATAAAAATTTGGGCCGATGTCATTCAGGATCTTCGCATTATGGCTCTTACAGACGAGAAAATCCTTTTTTCTAAGAATATTTTTTATGACTCTAAAAACAATCTTTCTAGAACTTGGTCTTTCAGCATTGAGTGGAGAATGAAGGCCTTAACTGAGTTGCAGATCGTGATTTATAAAGGAGAATCTTTGAAAGCTGAGATTTTTGCAGATCTACAGGGTCTTCGTTGTGAACTTTGTAAGGAAAATTCCTCTGAAAGGAACTCTGTTGATCATATTTTTATTTTTTTTAACACGCTCATCAAGGAGAATTTGTTTAAGACTGAGTTTGTTAACAAAGAAAAGATGGAAGAATTGTCAGAACTCAATAATATTATTGTAGTAGCTGCAAAGGGACTCTCCCAGTATGGAGGCACAAATTAAGAGATGGAGAATTCCTTAGGAGCATGGATGAGCAATTTAGCTAACACTATTGTGCGAAGGGAGACAAAAATTTCAGCTGTGGTCACAAAGTTTTGGATGCATGTTCTCAAGCTGGAAGTTCCTGCCTCTTTTATCTTTTCACTTCATTCTTCCTTAGGCTCTTAATACTACTAGTTCTATTTTGTCATTGACTTAATTGTGTAAAAATGAAATATGTAATATAAAGTCATTTGAATGTAACTCATTTAATTAAGTGTTTTATCATTTAATTAAAACAACTAGTTAGTTAGGATGGTTACTCCTTTCCCCTTTGCCTATAAAAGGCTTCATTTTCTTTGTAAAAGGGGTTGAATGTTGGTACATTTTTAGATGTAAGAAATATTGATTCTGAATACATAAGAACCCTTCCCTCTCTCCTCCTTGTTCTGTCTATTTTCCTTTCTTGGTTTTGTTACATTTCATGTACTATTTGCATTATCTGGATTTTGAAAATTTGTGTTCTTTTGCATAGATCAAGAGTTATTGAACTGTGATTCAATTTAAATCTTGTTTACTGTGATAATTTCCATTATGTAGACATGTATGTTCTCAAGTTCTTTTGGCATGTACGAGTAGAATATGTAATGTTCCTTTTTTGAGAGATTTAAATAAAATTCCAGAATTCTGATTTTAATTTGAAGCAGATAGGAAATTTATTACAGCGGAATAAAAATATGGAAATAAGTGCCAAATCTTCAACAAGTATCCAAAAAACCCTGAGCAACAATTATTAAACAATTTTGAACTGAATTCAAGCCAGATCGAATTGATTTAGGTAGAAATCGAACTGCTGTATATAACTGTGCAGTCTGGGACATCACAACAGTCATATAATGGTTCGATTTGCATGAAACAGTGCCTTGATTTGCGTGAAAAGATAGATTCAGCCTTAAAAATGTATGGTGACTTGATATAGTGAATTGATTTGATATTTATTGCACTTAACAAATTATATTTCAATCACATGTAAGTCAAATAGGTAGAAATAATTCTAATAAATCTGAATATGCTCAAAAAGATCTTTAATTCAATATGATAATCTGCAAATATAAATGTTTAAAGTCAATTGGAGAGGGTTTTCGTCCTTCCAATGGACCTCATATGGGGTTTCCGTCCCACATGGAGAAATAATGAGAGTTCTCTCTCAAAATCTGAATTTACAAATGAATGTTCCTATCCCAAATGCTGCCCCTAAACCCCTATTTATACATTTTCTAAGGGTGGCACCAAAATTGAAAAGACATGACCTTTCATATGCCTCATGACCTTTCATGTTACTTTTTCTCCACCATGGCCGACCCATACACTTTATAATTATTTATTAAAAGATATATATAAAAATACTAAGAATCCTATTATAGACTTCCTCCTTGCATGTTCTTCTTTCTGTCTTCGCCGACCCATATACTTAAGTTCAACTTCACTAAAAAATATCATAAAATAATAAAAGACTGAGCTTCATAAAGTCATTTTGAAGCTGTAAGTACGCCTCACATTTCGGAGCTGCTCACCAATGTTGTCACTAATGATTTCCGACCAATTGATTATTGAATCTGCTTTGTTGATTTCAATGGTCCTGATGAAAACATACATCCATGTGTGGAAGTTGTGAGCGTTCAGTTCGCCATTTATCCTGCATAACAATTTGACAATATCATCCACCTCTTGTACCAGATTAGATCGTGGAAGAGTTCTCGGGAACTTGGAAGGAGATCTGGGCTTCTTCATGTATCTGCTGTTCATTATACCCACGCAGTCAACTTTATGTTTTTGCCATCTGCTGTCGGCATCCTATATGCTAATAGTAGTCACCACCTTTCGTGCTGGAATCTTCAGACGATAATTGATGAACTGTGCGTCCAGCCGAATTATTGTCTTCCCCGCAACATCTCGAACTGATCTGGATAAAGGATGGTAAGACCTAACACACTCTATGATGAATTCTGACAACTGGGATGTGAATGGAAATGCTGCAACTTGAATGATTCCACTGCTTTTGACTGCACGCATGAGGGAAGTCTTTCCAGCTTTGGATCTGTCAATCAATTCGGAAAGAGGTTCTGGAGCTAGATCTGTATCTCCAATGTCAACAAACTTAGAAGTGATGCATGACTCTGTTGTGCTTTCTTTTTCACCCCGCTTTGCCATGGCCGAATTTGTCTTTGTTTGAGCAATTCTTTTTCTCTTTATTCGTCCGGAATTCTTTATAACTGGTGCAGATCTGGAGATTTCTTCAAATTCGGAGGATATGTTCAATGTATTGGACATTGATTTAAGCTCCCTTTCTCTTATAAAAGCACCTGTAATGAATTCCTGCAATTAATTCAGACAAAGATGGCAACCGGAACATGAACACTTGATTTTTATTATAAAAATATGCATATATCAAGCGTGTTGCCCCAAAATTTGATGTTTGTTTGCATGCAAAACAAACATAAATTTTACCAACTTCACCTGAGCACTTGTACCACTATGTAGACAATTAATCAGACACAAATCAAGCTCCTTCAAACCTAGGCGCCAAACTTTGAAGCTTCCAGCAGTAAATATACACCTTTTGAGCAAAATTCCTCTTCAAATGGGGCGCCAAATTTGCTTGGGCTGTGCTTTTTTGCTAAAGAATTAATTAGTTCATCCTTATGGCAGCCCTTTCTTATATAACATTCACCATTCTATAATTAATAATTGCCTCTCCTATTCCTGGCAATTAATTAATTAATTAACATGCTTTTCTCTTCAACTGGGGCGCCACTTTGTGCATGCTCATGACTGTCATTAAATAAATTAAATTTATTTAATTTTAGCTCACTACTTCCAGTCCGCTTAAGCTTCATAGTGTGCTTTGACCTCATCCACTAAAAATAGGAATTAATTATATCAATTAATACTTTAAAAAGCATTATTCCTCCTCAATATGGGTCGCACTTTTTGACATGAAGGGGCTGCATTAAATAAATTATATTTATTTAATTTTAGAATTCTAATTCTTATTTCCTTTATCCTCGTTACCCTTGTTGACTTTTCTTCATGCTTGGGCTCCAAATTTGGAGAAAGAATTAATTAATTAATGCATTTAAAGCTGTCCTATCCCAAAAGGGGTCGGACTTTTTGACATAAGCCATTTTTATTTTTAAAAGCCAATTTTCAATGGGATTATTCACCCTGCACCGCAACTCCAAAAATCCCATGATCCACTTAAGCTATTTGACTTTTATAATGAGATTATTTACTCTGTAAGGCAGGTAAGAAAATCCCATCAATGCCTTAAGTGATTTTTTTTTATTTCACAATGAGAATTTTCACTCTGCAAGGCAAGTAAGAAATTCCCGCCTGCCTGTTGCCTCTAATTTTCCCATTGTGACTTAAGTGGCGTTGCTTTCATGGGAAAAAGTACCCTGTTAGGCAAGTACAAATTTTCCACTTGCCTACTGCTACCAAAAATCCCATTGTAGCTTAAAACCTTCCTTTCCCCAAAAATGCGACCTGCCCAGAAGAAGCTTTTTCGTGCATGACTTCGTCTTTTCAGAGAGAACCAGACCTCCTGTGACAAATTCCTTCTGGCATAACGTCCATAGGTGATCTCCAGATACTCCAGGCAATAAATCAGATTAAACCGGCAAAGGAATTGACCTAGAGAAATTTCATAGAAAACAAAGCGGGAAAATGCCAAAAACACAAAACATTGTCAGAAGTCACAGATAAAGCCCAAGATTCATTCCTGGTTAAAACCCTACTAGTATATGAGAATATTGATATGTAAGACCACAACAGGGTTAAACCGGAGCACAATTTGCCTCAAACGGGGCTGAGAATAATTAAATACAAATTTCTCGCAGGCAAACCCCAGTGACAAAATATAACGATTTTGGGCATCTGGGTATTTGGCGAAATTGGCTAATATGAATCTCTGGAAATATCTTGACACAATACAAATACTTTTTTGGCAATAAAAACACAAAACGACCCATTATTTTAAAAGTACGAAATATTTTACATGGGGTAGTCTCAGATTTCAGGGTGAAATCTGGGGACACCAGCTACTTTCCACCAACTTCCTCCCCCTATGCCATTCATAATGGTCTTGACGGGGATCCCTTATTTGACCTCTACACAGGTATCTCCTAGTTCTCAGCAGTTGGAGAGGTCCTCATTTTGGGTGATTTTAATGCGTGAACCAAAAACCCCTAGGTCCCTCTTCACGACAAGACTAGTGATGTGCTTTGTACTGTTGAGATTAATCCCAACTCCTTTGGTATTCAGAGAGAGTCAGATGACTATGCGGGACATTTGACATCCTATGGCTGACATCTCTTACATATGGGAGAGTCTCATGAGATGATGATTCTGAATGGGATTTCGTGCTTCCCTAACTCCAAGTCCTTCAGTTGTACTCCCCACGGTGGAGGGGACTAGCATTGTGGACTACATTCTAACCCCCCAACCAAACTCCTCACATCCACCACCTTTCCGTCTCCCCCATCCCCCTTGCTGATCATGCCACCCTTTCCTTTGTTTTATAGATTAATCCCCTAGGTTCTGCATCACTCTCACTACCCTCCACGTACTATTATGAAGTTTGGTGAGGGTGACCCTAAAACCTTCTTTTCCTACCTTCGTCAACTTCTTCCCCCTAGGCCTCTGTTCACCTCACTCCCCACGAACACGAAATATAACCGCCTCTCTTCCATTATCCATGACGCTGCCTAGAATTGCTACCCCCACATCACTCTCACCCATCATAATAGAAAAACTTGCCCCATGAACCAATGGTATGATGGGGACTGTAAAACCCTTCACCAGCAGCTTTGTTTTGCTTTAGTCGATGCTCTCCCATCCTATCCTTCTCTCAAGTCTTCCTATTGCCACCTCCTCTGCCAAAAGAAACGTATCTTCATATCCTAACGAAGGTAGGAGATCCGTGAGTCCCTTTCACACTCTCCCAAGCACTTCTGGCATACCATTCTCCCCCGGCACTCCCCTCCTCTGCAGGACCTAGATCCCAACTCCATGTTTGCTCATACTTCCACTCTTTACGACGTCCCTGGCCAGCCCCAGATCCGAGTGGTATCCCCACCTTCTAATTGCCACATTTTCACCCACACGAATGTCAAAAATGCCATCTCAGCCATGAATAGCAACAAAGCAACGGATGAGGAGGGTTTCCAGGAAGAACTCTTCAAGCAGGGACATAGTAGCCTAAACACCTACTTAGTGGATCTCTTCAACCAGGTGGTTTGCACATGTTTTCTAGAGTCTTGGTCCCACCACAGTATTCACCCCATCCACAAATTGGGTCCTACCTCTGATCCCAACAACTACCGAACGATCATGGTGGGTCACACATTCGCCAAGCTTTATGCTACTGTGCTTCACATGCGACTTTCAGAGTTTCTGGACCAGAATCATTGCAGAGCTAGAGGACAGGCAAGATTTTGACCAACCTATCAGACCATTGACCACATCCTCACTCTTCAGGCCATTATCAAGGAGGAACAACATCACTCTTCCAAAGTCTTTTGTTGCTTTGTCAACCTTCAGAAAGCTTTTGACTTTGTTCCATGGGAAGCTCTCTTCTAGAGGCTCAGAGAGATTGGTATTTCCGAGACTCTTTTAGCTGCCATCATGCACCTTTATGATGAGGTTCTAGGCCGTCTCCGCATTGCTACTGGGTTTTTTGACTTCATCAGGAGTTCCATTGGGGTCAAGTAGGGTTGCCCTTTGTCTCCTACATTGTTTAACATCTACATAAACAAGCTGGAGGATTTTCTCGGGGACCATAACCAGGAAGGTGATGGTTGTTTTCTTCACCAGGTTCTAATCTATATTCTCCTCTTTGTGGACGATGTGGTCCTTCTTGCCTCCTCGGCAGAAGGTTTACAGAGACAACTGGATGCTTTAGCCCTCTTTTGTGACGACAGGCAGTTGACAGTTAACCTGGGTAAGACCAAAGTTATGATATTCAATACCATGAAGACGTCTGATTTTCATCTTTTCTACAAGGTAGAGGAGCTTGAGATCACCAACTCTTACACTTACTTGGGAGTGCTCTTTTCTGGAACACGCTTCAGCTTACAACCGACACTCCAACCTCGGGTTAATAAGGGCTATGGCTCCCTGGAAATCTTGGAGAGACAGTGCTTCTGTCATCACTTCAAGACATCCTATCCAAGTTATCCCTCTCAGAATCTCTTGTTAGGCCCACAATTCTTTATGGCTCGGAGGTTTGGGGGCCTTCCCTCCTCGAGTCCGACTGGGTTGCTGTGGAGAGAGTTCAGATCCTTCTTCTCAGACGTATCATCAGATGCAAGGAGATGGTTCCCCATAATATCGTCCTGGTAGAGTTCGGTGTTCGTCCCTTTAAGTTGGAATCAATTTTTGGCATTGTTTCCCTCATACATCGCATTCTGAGGTTAGCTGATTCCCCTGTTGGAAGGGACAAGTACCCCTACCTTTCTTACCGCTCATCGAAGACCATTGCTTCAGCTGATCACCCTGGTCACTCCCGTTGTTGGTATGCCAGAGTTTCATGTTTGTTTGAGTCTATTGGTATTCAAACAGATCACCTCCCACCATACAATTATTCCTTGGACGCCCTCGCTCATCTCCTTCCGAGCAAGCAGGATCTAAATAGAATCATTAGAGACGATATCTATAGATAGTTCATTCAGTACACTTGGACCAACCCCCAGGGGTGGGTTACTTCCGAAGTTGGCCTTCTATGCTGCACACTTTTTGGAGGTCAATAATGGTTTTATTTCTAGGCCCCAATATATATCCCGACATTGGATGCATCCTCGTTGCATCTCTCTAGGTTAGTTCAGGGTTGGATCTCATAGACTCCAAGTTGAATGTGATCATAAAATTTGTTCAAAGCGAATTTGCCATCTCAGTTCCCTCCAAGAGGTCGAAACAAAGGAACACTTCATCTTTAGGTGCCGCATCTACTATGAGATCAGAGGGAGATTCCACTGCCAATTCAAAAAGCGTCCTACTTTTACTAAATTCTTCAGATACCATGACTAGAGGTGCCTTGCTCTTTATCTGCATGACACTTTTAGACTTCAGCGGGAGACCCTTCAGCCTTCTTCTAGACAGATGACTACATTGCAAATTACTTCCTTTTTTACAGTGCTCTCCCTTGGGAGAGGCACTAAGTGGCAAGGTGGTACCAATCCTAACTACTGGACGAGATCAGTTCGGGATCAGGGTACTATTTCACAGACTAGGGACATCCAGTCACATATGAGGTCGAGGCCACCCTATCGATGGCCCTTGAGATCCACCAAACGAACACAAAGGGCTCATCCTTCCTCCAGGCATCGGCACTTCAAACTCTCCATAGTTTCAAATATTGGGCTTCAACACATTACTATCTTCTTTCAGTCAACTTCGGTTATTATTTGAGGGGTTGTCCCTCACCCCTCTTTTTCCTCTGCTAGTGTGGGTTTTACGAGTTTCTGCAAGCTTTCTCCGGGCTTATCTCTTTTCCCATTCTTCTCCGCTTTCTTTTCTTTTCTGTTTGTTCTCGGGGACCTTTTGGTCCTCTGGCTGGAGTCTTACTTGCCTTCATTGTATGAATGCAGTCTCATTGACCTAATTTTGTGGTCATTCATTGGACATTTAATATATTTATCTTATCTTGTCTTATCTTCTTATTTGAAAGTTGTGTTATCTCTCTCTCTTACTTTCATCTGTTTAGGTGTGGTGATCTTGTATGACCAAGAAGGACCTGTGAGTCCTTGATCAATAAATTTGAAAAGGAACTGTCTCCCAAATTCATTTGTCTTGCCAAGAAGCCTGCACAACTGCATTTATCTTATTATTCTTCTCTAAACCCTTCTTTTGTATTTGGAAATCATACAATTAATCAATGTTACCAACATCCTCACTGAAAAATTATTAGTTTTCAATTTTTTAAATATTTAGAGTTCCAAATTTTGCTCTGAATAAGGGAATATCCCCATTAAAAAGGAGGGATTGTTGTCCCCTGAACTGTTGACTGTGTCTTCAACGACAGATTTTTCACCCAACAAATCCCAAAAAACAAAATTCTTCCTTTTGGACAACCTAGGACTGTACTTTTTGGACAGCATAGGACTGCACCTTTTGGGCAGCAAAAGGGGTCATTTGGGCAACAAAAGACAACTCAAAGTGGTGAGCAAAAGACAACAACTTGTGAACATCAGGGTAAGTCAACTCAAGGAAAATTTGATCCAACAGAGTGGCTGAAAAACAATGAAATAGAGGCAAGAAGTGAGCTGAGAAGAAACAAATTATGCTTCAGCTGCAAGGATCCATGGACACCCAACCATCATTGCCTTGGGAAAGGGGCAACCCATTACATCAAGGTGGTTTTGGATGATGAAGAGGAAGAGGAAGAAGAAAATTTTGATTTGTAGTGACCACTTCCCTCAGATGTTGTTTAATTAGATTTCCTTTCATACTATAGTTTTTATCATATGGCTCATTGTATATATTGTACTGGCACGAAGTGCCTAGACTCTCGGTTTATTTTAGACTATGGTATTTGTCATTTTGAGTTGGCGTGAGGTGTCAACCTTACGATTTGACTCACATGGATATGGCATAACATGATGGTATTTTGTTGCTTTTGATGGATATATCTACTTGTTATAGGTGTTGTTGATTTGTAGATATTTTGACTTGATGGTAATGGATATATTTTGAGAATGTTGTAAATTCTAATGAAAAATAAAATATATGTGCAATTGGTGGGTTTATTTTCCAAATTTAGTAGTAGTGATTTTGGTTAATTAAGTTGAGCAGATATTATACTTGCGTTGAGTGTGCAGATGACAAATAGGTATCCAAATGCTACCGCGAAGAAATAAAAACTAAACACACCAAAGAGGATGGAGGGGGACTAACTCCCGCAAAGCTCCTTAGTCAACACAAGTCACCCAGACTTAGAATTAGAGGGCTGGGATTATGTATATGGTAACAAGTGCTCAATTTAATTATTTCCTTGCCTTGGCTTGTTGTTTGACACTTTCATGAGATCTGTAGCCAAATTAATTGTTTTAATTAATCCCTTTTTAAAGTAAATTTTGGTATTTGAATATGGGGGAAATTTATTTACTATTTTGGGTTGATTTTTGCCTTGTTGGGGTGGGTGAAAGCTTTCTATTTTGAGTAAATTTCGGATTTATCATTTGAGACCACTTTTGATTGGAGTGTAGGACAAGTAAACGTTGTCCACATTCCCAAAACTCTTCCATACACCTACCCATGGGGTAAGTGTACTTTTTGAAGAGTTTTAAGCCATTTTGGGGCTTATAAAGACCCCATAATGAACCTTGAGAAACTTTTCATCTACCTTATATTTATTTTGATGTGAGTTGCTTATGAGAATGACTTGTGATTTGAATCTTATTTATTTTGAGTTGTTTGAAATTTGACTATTTAACTTTTCCCATGTCTTTTCTTGTTGGTGTATTTATGTGAAGTGGTTGATTTTGGATTATAATCTTGATTTGGCTCATGTGGGCATGGGTTTGAATTAATGACTTTTTGGGCATTTGGCTTTGTCTTGGGAACTTAGGATGTTACCACTTGGCACCATTCTAAGGGGGGTACACTTTGGGTCTTTTTCTATTTAAGGGAGCTTGTTTGCTCATTTGAGAAGAAGCCTCAGTCTTAGGTATATGCTGCCGGATTGGTTTAGAGTGCTTGAAGTCTTGGTATTGGAAAAAAAGACAATGAAAAAGAGGTTGGTACCTTTGTTAATTTCTTGTAATTGTTGGTTTATTTTGCTTTTCTTTGATGGAATGTATATGTTTTTGTGCTCATTTGAGTTGTATGAAGTTTTCTCTTGTGTTGTCTACTTGATTTGCACTCATTGCGGGGCTATCAAGTGTATTGTGTGTATGGGGGAAGGTAGCACCATTAAGGAGGTAAAACCGAAATAAACTTGTTAATCTTTTATGGAGGAACCAAAGGGTCTTGGGATTTGTTGTAGTGGAGGGATAAGTGGGTTTTGAATAAACCAGGTGGAGGGATAACAGTGAATGCATTATTATTTTATTACTTGGAAGAACCAATAACTCGTGCTCGATCCCTTAGTGGAGCGATAAGTGGCTTGGAATGTCTCTAGTTCCCCTTTTGCAAGCTAACAAAAGCTTGATAGTGCGTGCTTATGTTTGAATTTTATCTTCTTATTATTTGAGTTCTCTTGTCTGTATGTGTGTTGGGAAGTTTGGAATATTAGTGATCCAAGTTTTGGTGTTGGTTTTGGAGGTTTTTATTGATTTAGGGGATTCGTGGGGCAATGGGAAGGGACTTTCCTCATTGCATTTGTGGGTGTTTTTTACATGATCTAGGGCACTATTGAATCAAATCTGATTTTTTTGTATTATGATCAGATTTTTTAGAGGCCAAGATCAGCTGAGAAAGATCTTTTTTGGGCTGAGGAAACTCTATTTCCATTTAAGTTTTTCATTCTCATTTTGCAGATTTTTATAAATAAACTTCCAGCCCTATTGATCCAAATCTGGTATTATTCTAAAGTTATTGCTTAAATAAAAATAGTTGATCAGTTTTGGTAAAGAATAGAATGATTCTACTTCAGTTTTGAATGCTTCCAATCTTCTAGGCAAGTCACATTTTTCATATAAAATTCAGATCTGCAGAATTTTGTTAGACATGTTCTTTACCTTGCTATTTTTAGATCAGATTTATTGTTGTTCCGTTTAGGGTCAGAATTTGTCCATTTGGGTACATTATAGTGGTATCAGATGTCATGTCCCTTTTTGGAGGCTAATTCTGAAGACCTTAACCCATTCTCTCTCCGAGGGTTTTAAGAAGAAAAGCTAGGGGAAATCCAAGTTATATTTTTATTGTTGTTTAGGTAGTTGTTTTCATTTATTATCATTTATCTTATTGGAAGTCTTTTTGCTCCAATAGAGGAATTCAAATAGTTAAGTATTATTGGTATTGTGAGCATGTAGGCTCCATTAACCTTGTTAATATTTAAAAAATCAATTACTTAAGGAGTTGGCCATGATGTAATATTTTCTTTAAGCACTCCTTAGGCCTATTTAAGGAGGTCGCTTGAGCATTAATGAATTATGTTTTGGTGATTATTCTTATTTTGGTGAAATTTGGCTAGTGTAGCCCTTTTACTCTCTCTCTCTCAAGGACGAAACCCCTTGGATTGAGGATCTTTTCCAAGGAAAAAAACCCTTGGTTGGAAAACTTGTGAAAGACGAAAACTCTTAATGAGGTTTTGATTGTGCAAATTGGTTGGAAAAGTAATAAAGGATCTTTCTTTTGCATTTGTGGTCTTCTTTAATGCAAAAATTATATTTGTTTCAAGTGGAGCGACTTATATTGAAGTGGTGTTTTAGTATGTGTGATACTAATTCGATAAATCTAAAATTACTAGCTTATGCTTCTTAAGTTGAGTTATGAATTTTTTAAAGTAACGCTGCAGACAAGGGTTTGTTGAAATTCATATCTCCATATCTTCAGCATATAAAATTGCATTTCTTGCATTATATGATTGTTGAGGATATATCATATTTTTAGAAATTTGAGTGAAGTTGATTTTAAAGGGGTTTGAACTTTGAAGGCATAAAAGTGGGTGTGAAACCCTAAAATAGGTCGCTGCCCTAGAAGAGTGTTGGTTGGCAGCAGTTAAGGGTTTTTATACATTTATTTCAGTCACTAACAGCTCACTAAAAATCTGAAAAGTGTTGTTTATCTTCAGCTTTGGGTCATTTCCTGAGTTCCCCAAAAAAAATGGACATTACATTGGTATCAGAGCTCTTTTCTCCTAGCGCGTGAAGTATGGCAGATGACAACAATTTTCAATATTATCAAAGGAGGAAAAATAAGAAGACAACAGAGTTTAAAGAAGAAAAATTGGAAACGATTATGAAAACACAAGTAGGAATGGAGGCATTGAGTCAGCTTACCCTAGCCATCCAAAAGTTACAATGTGGTGGTTCGTCCAAAAAGGAATAGTCTTCCTACAACCCTTGTGAATCAAAGAAGGAGAAAATCCCTTTTGTAAGGCCTTACAAACTCCAATTCATGGCTAAGGAGGAAGTCATTCCACAAGGGAGCCCTAGACAAACTCATGGCTACATCACATTACTTGAAGAATACCAAGAGATGCTGGGAGGAGTTTCAGAGAGCAATTTCTCTCATGGATTTTGTCAAATTAAGGATGAAAGAAAAACATTACCGGAAAAGAACCCTAGCACCAAAAGGAGAGGTGCAACATGCACTGGATCTACGTCTGGAAGGAAATGGAGCCATGAAAAAGGAGAATTGGCCCTTACTCGTATTGTTCCGGATAGTCAACATCGTGTGGTAATTATTGATCACTATTTGGTTAATATTGATGATATTTCAACATTTCATGAATCCAGGGTTGAAGAGAAGAATGAGGAACAAGAAGGGGAAGAGAAAAGGATGGTTGGAGATCATTTTCCAATTTAGACATGATGACAATAAGGTTGCTGGTCTGTTTAGAACAACAGGGCCTAAAGAGCATAATGATGATGGATTAGACCTTAGTAAAAGCTACGAAGACATTCCAAACACACATGAACAAGGTAACTAGACATTCAAAACAAATTTAATGGTTGTCTTCACTTACATTATGATCTTACTTTATGTTTTTATGAAGTGTGAGCAAGGATTAGTGACTTTATATGGTGGAGATGAAGAAGGGAGATGCACATGGGAAAGTGGGAGAGTGGAAGAGTGCAAAATGGAGAAATGGAAGCCTCTTTGCACTTTGGCACACTTTTGGGGTGCAATTGCACCTCAAAAGTGCGCTTGAGGTGTAAGGATGGGGGGGAAAGTGCGCCAAGGGTGAGGATGGAGGGGGGAAATGGCAAGCACATGCACATATGTGTTCCTTTCACATGTTTGCACCATGAATTGACTTACATACATCAAAAATCCCCACCAATAATAAGACGTCAAAAGTGCTCCAAGGGTGCAAATGGGGTTTAAAAATTCACTTGGAGGGAAAAAGTGGGGCCCACCTTCAAGTTAAAACTAACACTTAATTCTCCACATGCACCTTTTGCCTTTCCCTTTGTTTTTGACTTGTAAAATTTCCACCAATAGGAAAGGGGTGCACTTTTCGGGTGTAATTGCACCTCAAAAGTGCAGCAAGGGTGCAAAGGGACACCAAAAATGCGCTAGTGTGCCCAAGTGGGGCTTTGGAGCATGCTTTGTACTCCTGTTTTGCTTCCCAGAATCTTTCCTTCACCTTGGAGTCTAAACTTGATGAATTTTGGCCATGTAACATATGAATTTGCATGGAAACAAGCTAATTAATCCAACGAACCTATTCAGGAGGCTTGAAAATGAGTTCTTCAGCAACGTTTGTGTGTACCTTCCTTTTTGTCCAGGGCGGTGCGCCGGTGAGCCGAGTTGCAAGAATAGTTTTCAACAGGCATGAGCCAAACCAACTTGTGGGTCATGAAAAACATTGAATATACCCTCACTTGAGATTTTATTAGGCTCCCAACTCCACTCTAGATACCTGAAACCTTCTGTGCAAAAATCAAGTGCAAAAAGACCATCTTGTATGAGTGTTGGAAGAGTTTCTACTTTCTATGTTCCAATAATTTTATCACACTTAGTCCATCGCGAAGTAGGCTCCATAAGCTTTCCAATGCCTAGGATATGAGATTTCAACACTTCACGAGGCTACTGAAACCCTCCACTAAAGTTGAATCTTCAACCAAGCATACACATTCCTTTTTCTCAAAAAGTGCCTAGGAGGAAATCTTTCCCAAGACCATCTAAAATCTCCCAGAATGCTTGCTACATCATACCATCATGGAGAAGACTCCGACACCTTTCTGTTGACTATAACCAAGACTTCTGAAATGCTCCGAGGCTCCTGAAATCCTTCCCAGGAGGCGATCTTTGAAAATGAGAAATTTTGGCATTTTTTTGACAATTTAGGCTATTTTGACCAGTTTCACCAAAAAGGGTAAAAAGTTTCAATGTAGTTGTCACATAAAATGCAATGACATTTCATATGCCAACAACTGGCTCATGCCCAGGGACTTGACTTGGTTTGACATGAAATGAAAACACGGCAAAAAGGAACCCCAAAATCTCAATTTAGGCCTTAGTAGAATAGTGCCTTATCCATTAGGCAATAGAGTCTTCGCAAGGATATGGAATGAAGACGAGACAAACACACAAACACACAACAGGAAAGGGAAAAACACACAACAAGAAAAGGGGAAACACAACAAACCTAAATCACCTATGGTACATATGGGGGAGAATCCTCTTTCACTGTAATGCTTTGGTTGGAAAGACCAACCTTTACTATTTGAAAAGTTTCAAATACTTCCCACTGTGGGGCAACTCCAAGTGTGTACCATCCAAATAGGCCAAGTAACAGGTATTGTATCCATAAAATTGTTTGACCTTGAATGGACCAAGCCATAGTGAATCAAACTTTCCATGACTATCCTTAGGCTCTTTTTGTTTGTCCCATAAGAGGGCAAGATCTCCAACCTGAAAGTCTCGTGTGTGAGCTTTTTGGTCAAAAATCCTTTTGAATTTCATTTGATGTTGCCGAAGATGATCCACTGTCAAAGTTCTATCTTTGTTCAATTTTTCCAGGCAACAAATCCTTTTGTTGAGAGAGTCACTGTACTTGCCATTCTGTATGGCCTTTACTAATTGTAATGAAGGTATTTCCAATGAAATCAGAATTTGTGCCTTGGTACCGTAAAGAATCTGAAAGGTGACATGCCAATTGCCCTCTTAGGAGTTATTCGATCTTCCCACATGGCATCAAGCAATTTCTTATGCCAATTCCTAAAATTGATGTCTACTAACTTCCTTATAATAGTGACAATATTCTTATTACTAGATTTTGCTAGGCCATTACCTTGGGGATAATAGTCAGATGAGTGTGAGAGTGATATTCCGTACTAATAGCAGAATTTAGTGAGTTCAATAGAGGAAAAATAGGTAGCATTATTGGTCACTATCTTGTTTGGGACTCCAAAACAGATGATTATGTTTTCCTTCAAATAGTTGCACATCGTTTCAAAATTTGCATGCTTCACAAGTATGGCCTCTACCTACTTGGTAAAATTATTTGTTGTAGTAAGCAGTAGCGCATATGAGTGCCTGACACTTGAGTTTGGATTCAACACTCCCACGAAATCAAGTCCCCACTGTTGAAAAGGTTCTTCAATAACCATTGGCCTGAGGGGAAGAGCAGCAAGCTTAGGCCTACCTACAAATTGCTGACAAGGTTCATATTTTGAAACCCATTTATGAGCATGCTTGAACAATGTAGGCCAATAATACTTACCTCTTAGAATTTTTTGAGCTATCACCATGGCCGAGAAATGCCCACCACATGCTTGAGTATGGTAGGCTTCCAAGATTTGCTTCTGTTGTTCTTTATCGACACATCTCAAAAAGCAACCATCTATACTTTTTTTATACAATGAATTATCCCAAATTACATACCTAGAAGACTGCAATTTGAGAGTCCACCTTTACTTGTATTCCATATGGGATGGACAATCTCCATAAGTGAGGTAGTAGGCTATGTCAGAAAACCCCTCATCAATAGTGTTCACAAAGAGGGCCACATGAAAATATCTAGTTAAGCATTCATAACACTGAAAATTATCTTTTTCTTCTTGAGTCATGTGAGATTCATCTTCCGCCATCAACCTACATAGTCCATTTCCTCTTACCAAATTTGAAGGTTTGATTTTTAAATCATATTCTTGGATTTTTGATACCCAATTTCCTCTTTTGGCTCCAAGGTCCTCTTGTGTCAAAATGGACTTGATTGCTGATCCGGGGACCATTACAATAGTATGAGAATTCAAGATGTAGAATCTAAAATTCGTCACTACCTTTACCACTTCATAGGCATGTTTTTTCATCTGTGTATAGTTAAGCTCATAACTCTTTAGTGGTGAGCTCATGAAAGCAATTGGTGATTCACTATCTTCATCATTCTTTTGCACTAGGATAACAAACATCCTTTGCTTAGAGGCATAACAATACATGATGAAGTCTTTGTTAAAATATGGCCTTGCTAAAGTGGGAGTTTTAACATTGGTTTCTTTGATGTTCTCAAAAGCTTGTTTCCCTTCTTGATTCCAATGAAATGAATCCTTTAGCTTCATCGTATCATTGATAGCTTTGGTAAGCTCTGTAAAGTCAGGAACAAATCTTCTGAGAAAATTCACATTTCCAAAGGAGCGAACACTAGTCTTAGTTGAAGGCAAGGCCAATTTCATGATTGCATAAACTCTCTTTGGGTTAATACAAATGCCTTCTTTATTCACATTATGAACCAGAAGCTTGCCTTTTGTTACCCCAAATATACATTTCTTTGGAGTCAAGGATATGTTGTGTTCACGACACCTCAATAACACTTGCACCAAGTTAATTATATGACTACCTCTATGCTTTGAATATGTTGTCAAATCATCTAGATTTACAACAATGCACTTACCTTTCAAATCTTTGAAGGCTAGGTCCATGGCCATTTGGAAAGTGGCTCCAACATTTATCAAGCCAAAGGGCATCTGATTGTAGGCAAAACTGCCCCAAGGGGTGGTGAATGTTGTCTTGAATTGATCTTCTCGTGCCACCTCCACTTGATTGTATCCAGAGAAACCATCATGGACATCATTTCTGAACCTGTGACCTCTTGAAGAATTTTATCCATGACCGACAATGGGTAATTATCTTTGAGAGATGCTTGATTCAGATTTCAAAAATCTACACAGATTCTTATTTCACCATTCTTCTTTTGCACGGGCACAATGTTTGCTACCCTAGTGGAGTGGTGAATTGGAAAGATGATTCTTGCATTAAGCAATTTCTCCACTTCATCCTTGATAGTTCCCGCAATCTTGGGATTATGATGTCTTTGTTTTTACCGAAAAGGCTTAGCATTCATCTTGAGTTGAATATAGTGCTTCATAGTGTCAGGTTTATATGACTTAAGCTCATCATACACATAGGCCAAAACATCTGAATACTTTTTCAACAAGGTTGCAAAGTTTCTTTTCTATTCCAGAGAGCAACACGTGCCAATATTGACAAGTCTAGGCTTCTCGTATGTCTCGATATTAACTTGAATGAACGTAGCCACATTCATGGGCTGACCCTTTGCTTTACTTTGAATGAACCTATCATGCTTATCAAACATATCTTCCAAAGAAACAAGACCTCTTGGAATTTAGTTGCCTTTCAATTCTATGACTCCCTCGTTATCAACCCCTTTGATTCCTTCCTCAGAGGTGCATTCTCTAATACCATTGCAACTTCCCTCGAAATAGAGATTCTGAAAATTATCACTTTGTTGTAGGAAGGATAACAAATGCTTTTCATCATTAAACACTTGCCAATTCTCAGAGTTGTCAAGCATACTAGGCTGTAACACCATTGCAACTGAAAGTTTTTGAGCTTTGAAATCTGGGTGCAGAATCATCAATGAGGAAGACAACTAGGGAATCAGCTCTTTCATTTTGATCTCGAGGAGCTTCTTTGATGGAGAAAGCATCAAAAGCTTCAATATAGTTCCAAGCGCTGTTTTTATAGCTTCTAAGCTTTGATTTCTTTACTTGAAATTGATTACAGACCTATTTGACAATCAACTTTGCATCACCTTGGATGGCCAACGCCTTGATACCCATTTCTTCTATGGCTTGCATGCCTAGACTGAGTGCTTCATACTCAGTTGTGTTGTTGGTGTTGGCAAATTGCAATTTGTGTGACAATGGAAACAGATCACCCTGAGGGGATATGATTAAAATACCTACTCCAGAACCCATGGATGAACAACTTCCATCGAATACCATTTCCCACACCTCGTGGCTTCCTAGCTCGGTTAACCTTTCATCAAGAAAAGGCAGCTCTTCACTCCCTTCAGATGTCATGAAGTAATTTTCATCACCTCTATCTTGATAGAGAATGTTGGTCCGCAAATCAATGGTCTTTTGTACCGTATACTTCATTTTAGGCACTAGGAGTAGCTTCAATTCATTCTTCATTGGAATGATTGCAGATGATCAATCCAATTTGATTTCCCATGACTCTACAAAAGCTTCTACTGAGAAGCATCCCATATGTGGCAGGGATGTCAACAACAAGAATTGTGACGTTGACTCTCTTGTTTGGATAAGTTGCGAATGCAACTTAAGCATCTTTGATTCTTCCTACCAAGGGGACTTTGTTTGTTTCCATGTAGTAACAACGGCCAAAGGCTCGAGTGAGGTTTAGGCCGAGGGCATTAGCAACCTTTGCAGGCATGACATTGTCGGAGGCTCCAGATTCTATTATGTAGTTATTTAATCTAAAATCACCGATCAGTAGAGAGACATAGAAAGGCTCAATTTTGCCAGAGGCGGATGGAGAGGGGGTAAGGAGGTTTCGATTCTTTTGCTCATCAGGAGTAGGTAATAAGCCCTTTGAACTAAGAGTGGTACTGCGATGGGTATGGATCGGCTTCGAAATGTTACGTTTTATGAATTTTATGAGCTTATCAAATTGTTCGGGATGGGTTTGCAAATATTCAGCCGCGGAGATTTGGACTTTGGATTTCTTCACATGCTCAATTATATCAAAATGAGCCTCATATGAGGATGGAGTGGATGTAGTAACAAAAGGCTTGCCATTTTTGGGAATGGCACTGGTACTATTTTTATTCGTAACCTTACATTTGAAAGAAGAAATGGGAGTAGAACTCAGAAAAGAAAAAGTAGACTAACCCATATTAGGAGGTGTAAGATTCAGCGCAGTTACTTCAGGCATCTTCCTTGCAGACTCCATGGAAGGGGGCAACGGGGATCCTCAATCAATTATTGTATTTTGTTGTAGAGTCGCTGCTTGAGGATCCTTTAATTTATCCATCATATATTATTTGAAGACTTCTCCTTCTCTTGGTACTTTGAATGGGTGAACACCACACAAGATTGATTATTCATGTCAGCAATGGTACCATCAAATTCATTCTCATCAGAAGAGGAATATTCACAAAAACCAATGTTTCCAACACAATCAATTTCTTTGATAGCCAATACACTGTCATTTTCATCAAATTCAACTTCATTGATCCCTTCTTCCGGCTTGCATCACATGTGGCATTGACAAGAGGTACTTCAGGGGCTAATCTTCTTTCTCCTCCTGCTATTCTATATGTGTCTAATTTTGATTTTGATTCGGGTATCCTCTCCTTGGAACCTCCTTGTATGCAATGGTGGCATGTGTCAGCTGCTTTTCCAATGAAAGCACATCATTTGCTAACTTTTGAACAAGGGAATCTGTAGCACCTTCTTTAGAGCTTTGACCTTTCTGCTTACCACTTGGATTTTGTACTTTCCCAGACAAAATCAGTTCATCTTCTATTTGAATGGCACACTCTTGTGCATTTTCAAGAGTTTGAGGTTGAGATCTTTGTAAGATCATTTTTTTCAAAATTTAAAATTTCAACATTTTCATCCTTTCAAAATTTCAATCTTTTTCAAATTTCTTATTTTTTGTAATTTTGAATTTTTGCAATTTCAACATTTTTAAAATTTCACTTTTAAATTTTTAATTTTTTTTTTAATGTTTTAAAATTTTGAAATATCAATTTTTTCAATATTTAAACTTTCAATTTTGAAATAATTCAACTTTTTCAACAGTTAATTTTTGTTGAAATTTCAACTTTTTAGAAATTTCCACTGTTTCAAATTACATTTAAACCCAACTTCGGGCAATTGTGCATTTATGAAGAATCTCTTTTGATTATCAGTGGATGTTAGAGCTTCTATAGGTATTATTTTCAATTATCTATTATATCGGACCACAAAGTCTATCATGAACTCATTTGATTCTTTCCTCATCTGAGCCAATTCAACAAAGAGGTCCTGAGAGTCTTCAACTGATTTAAATATTGCTTCAAACCAATGAACATATTTCTGCCCCTAAATGGAATAACCGCAAATCCCAATCCAAATAACAAGTAGTAGTAATTCTACAAAATTAAATAAGTGCAGATCTGAATTTTACTAGTAAATGGTGACTCACATGAAGGAAATCACTCAAAAATTAAGTAATTGAACTAAATTTCTTTCCCAAACTGATCGACAATTTTTATAAGGGAAAGAACATGAGAAAAATACTAGATTGGATCAAAATAGAAGGCTAAATTATTTATTATAAATCTGCAGATGATAGTCCTCGGACACAACTAAAAATACAATTTCCTTGGCCCAAAAATTATGCAAACCATCTGATCTTGGCTTCTAAAATTATGACAAAGCTATTGGTGATGAGATCCAGAACATCCGTGCCCTAGAATGTACCAAACTCTCTCAACCAGGGTGTAGATAACCCTAGATATGGCTGCAAATGGCGGTAAAAATTTGCAAAAAACTTCCACCTTCAAACCCTCTCTGGAAGTAACACAAATCTGCAAATCTAGCCTTCAACTACTGCTGGAAAACAATGGAAAACACAAATAAATCCTTGATCTTCAATGGAGAATCCTCTCAAATAGAAGAAGAGTTTTTGTTCCTCTTCTAGATCTCTTAGTGGGTTTTCATCCTCGAGAGATTAATTCTAAGGGTTTTCATCCTTAGAAAATATTTTGTAAATCTCCAGGGCTCAAACAAAAATCAGATTTGTGTAAAATTGAGCAAAGAGTTATTTGTGCTTATTTTTGTATTTTCTAGCAATATTGAGGGCTGAAGTTGCAGATTTTGACCAAGGGTTTGTGGGAGAAAAGTTGTGTTTATTCTCCATTTCCAGCCATCTCTATGTGGAGTGACCATCTAATAATCAGTCGAAGTCCTTTAGCCCAATACGGTTTCTCGACAGCTAAAGGGTGATAGAAAGGGCAACATAATGAATTAATTATAAAAGTGCAATATAAAATAATATTATAAGGACTTTATATTAATTTATTAATGAGAAAGTCAAATAAAAAATAGAAAAGAAAAA
The DNA here is from genome assembly GCA_019776745.2 of Taxus chinensis. NCBI lineage: Eukaryota > Viridiplantae > Streptophyta > Pinopsida > Cupressales > Taxaceae > Taxus > Taxus chinensis. The sequence goes on from CM034148.1 coordinate 702,174,457, forward strand.
ATATAAAGTGATAAAGTAAAATAAGAAAAAAGAAAATGTCACTTTATATTTATTATTCTCCCCTATGAGAAAATGCGACCCCTTTGGTGGATGAAAGAAGGCGGAAAAAACATTAAATGAGGGAGGTGAAAGATGATTGGAAGTTGAGGGTGGCTATTTGGCCAAGTTCATCTATAAAAGCAAGTCGACTTGCTTGTAGAAGGCGTCCTTTTCTATTTTATACAAATTTGATTTTTGTCTGAGCCCTAGAGCTTTACAAAATATTTTTTAAGGATGAAAACTCTTAGAAATAATCACTTGAGGACAAAAACGCTCTAAGAGATCTAGAAGATGAACAAAAAAGCTTCTTCTAATTGTTAGGATTCTCCATCCAGGGGTTTCCATTGAGGAGAAATGAGTTATCTGTGCTTTTTTTTGTATTTTCCAGCAGTATTGAGGGCTGAAGTTGCAGATTTTGACCAAGGGTTTGCAGAAGGAAAGTTGTTGAGTTTCTTCTCCATTTCCAGCCATCTCTATGTGGAGCAACCATCTAAGGAGCTGATTTATGGTATTTTGGAGCTGTTTTTGGAGTTGATTTAGTTGTTGATCTTAATTTTGATTTTTAGAAATTGTATCAGCTATTTTACATAATTTTTGGAGCTGAAGTTGTATTTTCAACTGTGTTTGAGGATAGTTGTCTAAAGAATTTTAATAAAAAAATTCAGCCTGTTTTGAAGCCCAAATATGGTATCTCTCTTATGATTTCATCTTTATAAAATTTATTGATTTGTTTGGGTTAAAGATTCAGTGGTTATGCCTCTTATTTGGTGGGTTTTCATCTCATATGCAAGTCGTTGTGTATGTATAAAAATCAGATCTGCACTATAAATATTGGATATATTATCTATAATTTGTATTTGGGTGTGGGATTTACCTTAAAAACCGTTTGGGGTTGAAAAGTGTCCATTTGGGAACATTACAATGGTATCAAAACAGTGTTTCTCCCAACCTGTGAAGAGGAATTTAGTTTTGCATGGACAAAGGTGACGGGGATTTTAGATACCAATACTCAAGAATAACTTCAGGAAAGGGAGATATGGATGATAGAGAAAGACCTCCACTATTAGGTTGTGGAGCTTGTTTTCATGTGTGAAAGTGTTGAAGACTGTACACTAAGAGTACTGTACACTTTCCACAATTGTCTCGCCGAGGTTCGGGGGCGCAGCCCCTGAATATTTATTTTTTTGGCCTCGAAACAAAACATGCCCGATATACCAGAAAATGTGTTTTTCTCATATGGGCAGGATTTTTGACCCATATGTTTATGGGATGGTTTTGGCCCATGGTTTTGATATCCACGGTTTTGTAAAATTGCTTAAGCAATTGTCTACTTATGTGGTTTAATGTAACATTGCAGATGTGTATGAATTCAGATGTGAATTTTGTAGAGTTTGTTGAGCATAACTTTAAATAGATCTAGGTATTATATTGAGAGAGCGATGGCTTGTAATAAAATCTGAACAAGTGATTCTTGGTGGATATAAGCCAAATTGGGTGAACCACATTAAATGCTGTCTCTTTATGTTGTGTTATTTTTATTCTGCACTTTTATTTCAGATCTATAATATTTTCTGCATATTAGTTTCTATTGTTGCGATTCTGTGAGGAACTATTCCGCATAATTTATCCTGTATTTCCTAACAATTGGTAATAGAGCCTGGTTTGGTTTGTTGAAGTGTTGAATCACAGGGAAAGTTTTAGCTTAAGTGGGAGTTATGGCAGATGATGGAAGATCTAGGGTCGATAAATTCAACGGGCAGAATTTCAGTCTTTGGAAGATACAGATGGAAGATTATTTTTATTAGAAGGATCTTTATATTCCGTTGTCTGAGAAGGTGAACAAACCCTCGAGCATGATGGATGCGAAATGCAATTTTTTGGACAGGAAGACACTTGGGACAATTCGGCTGTCTTGCATCTTCGGTATTATTTAATGTTTCAAAGGAAAAGACTACAAAAGAACTGATGGATGCATTATGGAATTATGAAAAACCCACTGCCTCTAACAAGATATTTTTAATGAAAAAGTTGTTTAATATGAAGATGTTTGAAAATGGTTTGGTAGCAGATCATTTAAATGATTTTAATACGGTTGTAAATATGTTAGCTTTGGTTACAGTAGAATTTGATGAAGAAGTTAGGGCTTTATTAATTTTGTGCTCTTTACCTGAGAGTTGGAATATTTGTCATCACCAATCCGGCACTATGATAATTCTTCACCGGGAACTCCTCGTGCTATGATTATTTACTAATGCACGGCCTTTAGTTTGGTGGATGTAATCTGGAAACAAAACAACAACCGAACACAAGAATACCATTGACTATGATAAGACAGAATGACGACAAATCTGAAATATCAAAATAAATTATAATATGAAACTGTTACAATCTCACCCATGAGATACTTCATCAAGACTATGGGAGAAACTTTACAATTACACCTCTTGATGGCTTCTTCAACACACCTTTAACTGATGGCTTCCTTCGCACACTTCCTACAATATTTCTCACTACTTCTTTTTATGCTAAATGAGGGGGGTGGCCTCTCTATTTATAGAACTTCCAGGCTTATCCATCCTATCTCTAAGATAGGATAAGAAATCCACTCTGACGAATCATATTCCATACCTTAACTCTTATCTGTACATGTAAGCTTATCTGTTAAGATAAGATAAACCTTATCATTTTACATGGGTTCCACATTTTTAGACTTTTTACAAATAAAATACACAATATTTATGACCTCACTCCTTGTCTTTATTACCAATATAATATTTCTAATTCCTAATCATGTAGACCCTACTTCTCTAATTACCCAAACTTTGACATTTTAACATTACCGGACCACTTACGACAAATATTTACTTTTTACAACATTCCTATTGTACTTTGACTGTTACCGTACTCCACATTATTGGCGACACCGTACTAACGGCGCCGTTATCTTCTATCAGACGCTACTACTAATTATACTTAACAACATCCTATTCCTAATACATACATTAATGAAATAGAAATTATGGAGGAAAATTTTAGTGTCGACATCTTCCCCCTTCCTAGCTTCTACTCCGTCCTCGGAGTAGACTATTCTGGTGCTTGGAAAATCTTCAACTTGTCGTGGTTGACCCATTTCGTAATGGGAGTGCCATCCAATTCCTCCAGTCGGTACGTACCATTTTCATGCACAGCTACTATTTTGTAGGGCCCCATCCATTTTGGAAGAAATTTTCTCTGTCTTCTTTTTTTGTATCTGGAATCATATACTAGAACCAAGTCATTCACTTGAAATGGAGACCACCGGATCTTTTGATCAAAGTACTCCTTCTGCTTCATTTTCTTCTTATGGCTTGTATCCTTCGCTATTTCCCTCATTTCTTCTAGCAAATGAAGATGTACCAACCTTTCTTTTACTGAATCATTTTCATCCATCCTTTCATTTTTCATAACTCTCACAGTGGGAATATCAAACTCAATAGGAAGAACTGGATCAATGCCATAGGCCAATTGAAATGGGGAGTATCCTGTTGCTGACTTTGATGTTGCCCTATATGCCCACAATGCTGCATGAATCCTCTTATCCCATTTATGTACCTGCAAGGCTGCATCTTTTGCTAGAATTTGACACAGCACAAAATTTGTTCGTTCCACCTGTCCATTTGTGTTTGGCTTGTATGTTGTTGCCTTCCTGTGCTTAATAGAAAATTTATTGACTAGGGCTTCTACCACCTCATTAATGAAGTGGCTTCCTTGATCTGTTACAATTTCTAATGGACAACCAAATCTAGTGACAATACGTTCATATATGAACCTTGCCACTTCATCCATAGAAGCTGTCTTCAATGGCCTAGCTTCAACCCACTTGGTTAAATAATCTGTGGCAACTACAATATACTTATTTTGGCGTGATGTAGTTGGAAGTGGACCTACAATGTCTATTCCCCACTTTTCAAAGGGACCAAGGGGAAGAATAGGACATAATGGAGCTGATGAAGTCTTACGGTTACCATGTGTTTGACAAATATCACATGTCTTACAATAATTATAACAATCTTTAAAAAGAGTGGGCCAGTGATAACCTGCATCCAAGATCCTTCTTGCTGTAAGTTGTCCAGAGAAGTGCCCTCCACATGTACCATTGTGGAATTCTTCTAGCAGCTCCTTTCCTTGATCACGTCCAACTGCCCTCTTGTACTGTCCATCAGGTCCTATTCGAAATAATGCTCCATGCAGAATAGAATATGGACGACTGGCTTGAGTAATCTTTCTCTTAGTCTTTGCATTGGCACCATCAGGAAACTTGAATTCATTCAGATAATTCCAAATATCTATGTATTCACTAGGGATTGTGTCAAGGGAGAACAATGCTGCATCGGGAAAATCATCATCATCACAAGATGATCCTAAACCATCATAGGCTCGAGAGAGTGCATCTGCATTGACATGCTTCTTTCCTGGCCTATCTATAATATCAAATTCAAATTCTTGTAGCAAAATTATCCATCTTGCTATCCTCCCTGATGGGTTAGGCTTATTGACAATATATTTCAGAGCCTGATGATCCGTTACAACTATAAATTTCTGCCCTAGCAAGTAATTTCTAAACTTCTTTACAGCAAAAATGATAGCCAGAGCCTCTTTTTCAGTTACAGTATAGTTTACCTCAGCACTGCTCATTTGTCTGCTCCCAAAGTAAATTGGATGTTCATTCCCATTTTCATCCTTTTGGCTCAAAGTACTACCTAGTGCTGCATCTGAGGCATCAGTGTACACAATGAATGGCTTGCTCCAATCTGGATTCTTCAAAACAGGTGAAGACACCAGGGCTTCCTTCAGTTGTCCAAAAGCTTCATGCGCCTTGTTTCCTGGTTCATAAGCAACATCCTTCTTCAAGAACTGGGTTAGTGGCTGTGCAATCTTTGAGAAATTCTTGATGAACCTTCTATAGTAACCCACATGGCCTAAAAATGATCTCAACTTACTTCTATTCATAGGAAATGGTAAATCTTTGATTTTTGAAACTTTATCAGGATCAGTACCAATACCATCTCTGGATACAACATGCCCTAACAAAACGCCTTTAGAACATCCAAAGACACACTTTGTAGGGTTTAGTGAGGCTTGTGCTTCATCTAACCTTTGAAATGCTGTCTCCATCTGGTGCAGGTGGTCCAACTTGCTCCCATAGATGCAAAAATCATCCAGAAATACTCTGATGAAGGTCCCAATGTAGGGTTCGAACACCCTATTCATCAAACGCTGGAATGTTGCTGGAGCATTACACAACCCAAAAGGCATAACTCTATAAGCAAACGTTCCCCAAGGAGTGGTGAACGTGGTCTTCAGCTGATCTTTCTCTGCTATACGAACTTGGTTGTAGCCGCTATATCCATCAGCAAAACTATAGCACTCCTGGCCAGCTACTTCGTCCAAGATCTGATCTGAAAATGGAAGAGGGTAATGATCCTTCTTTGTTGCCTTATTGAGCTTCCTATAATCAACACAAATGCGTAGCTTCCCATTCTTTTTAATTGAGATCACAATGGGAGAAACCCATTCTGAATTCTCCACAGCAAATATGAATCCTGCATCAAGCAACTTATCTATTTCTTCTTTTACAGTCTTGGAAAAATTAGGATTCATTCTATATGGCATTTGCTTTATGGGCTTAGCACCATCTACCAGCTCAATACAATGTTCTACCCAACTTACTTGGCGGAGTTCCTTGTAATCAAAAGTGAATAGGTGTATGTACCTTCGAAAGAGCTGGAGGTAGGATTCCTTCTCACTCTCCATCACAGCATCACCAATCTTTATTTGTTGGAGACGATCATAAACTTCTTCTTCAGATAATTTTATGGGGTCCTGGGTTGGTGTGACTGGAAGAATATCCATGACTGAAACATCAACCTCACTTTCTTCATCTTCAGTGTCCACTTCACTGGTGCTAGAGTAATCAGAGGATGTCCAATCATCAGTTTCATCACTTGAATCCACAGGTTCTGCTTTATGATGTCGAGGGATCACGTTTATCTTCACCCTCTCTCTACCACGTCCAAGTGTCATGAAACCTTCATTCCAGTAGTTTCTTGCATGAACTCTCCTTAGCCATGGTCTTCCCAGCAGCATTGGGTACGCAACAGTACCATTTTTCATCACCTGAAAGTCTACCACACATACAACACCCATAACAGATATTGCCACATTTGAAACTACACCTTCTGGTTTAGTTTTTCCCTTATTTAATGACCTTAACATAAGTGTTGAAGGGCGATCAATTTTTAAACCCAACATATTCATTACAGACTCGGTCATTACATTAACTGCAGCACCTCCATCAACTAAGACATCATGAATTGAAATACCATTACATAATACCTCAGCTTGTGGAGCATAGGGATCTGCCTCTGCCTCCAAAACAGGGACCTCAACCTCCTTCCTTCTTCGAGCATTGAGTCCACCTCGCAACTCCCTCCTCTTCTCAGAAGACATAGCCAAGAGTTGACCATATGTAATATTTGCAGGCCTTTTGGATAGATCTTCCAAGATGGAGTATGGTCCTTGCCCCTGTGAAATCAGAAAATCCTGCACACCCAACTTTCTTCTCCTATGTTTCTTACTAGTTTCTTCTTTCATCTTCTTAGGATCATTTCCATCTTGATTATCTTTTTCTTTCTTTCTTTTTGTTACAAACACATCTACTTCATTATTTTTGCTCTTATCTACTACATCAAAAGAATTCACAGGTGCTTTTCCTTTATCATTATCTCCCTTACCAGATGTAGAAGCTCTATCTGGACAATTATACTTATAATGACCCTTTTTATAACAACCATAACAAACAACTTCAGAAATATTTCTTTTTGGACCTCTATCTCCTCCCTGAGAACTAAATTCCTTTCCTTGAAGAAGATTAATAGTTAACTGACCCATCTTTTTGAGCAGATCTTCATACTCAGTAGATGTATTAGGAGAAATATTTGTGCTCACCGGGAGTGGTTGTGGATTCAGGACCAAAGGTGCTGGTGTAGGCTCTACTTTAGCAACAATTTCTTTGGGCTCCTCTTCCATGCTTTCTTCTTGCCTTCTTGCAATCTCCTTTGCTTGTTCAATGGTAGCTGGGCGGTCATACTTCACTCGTTGTCTGATTTCTGGCTTCATCCCAAGAATGAAGTGCTTACAGAGGAGATTATCCACGCCATTCATCAACCCATCCGCTAGTCCTTCCTTCCGGATCTGGGCATCGAGCTTCCTCCTTAGCTCTAGAACACGAGCATGATAATCCCTTATCTTCTCCTTTCTCTCCTTGGGATAGCTTTGTGATCTCGATCATGAGATCTGCATATTTCTGTTGTTCACCAAATTCTTCAAGAAAACTTTCAGTTAATAAATCCCATGAATTTTTCACATTATCTCCTAGTGTTTCAAACCACCTAAGTGCTGATCCATCCAAAAAGGTAGGAAAAAATTCAGTCCATTGTTCCCTTCTTATAAGGCCATTACAAATACAAGATCGCTTAAATTCTTGAATGAAAGAAGAAGCATCTTCATTAGATTGAGCTGAAAAAACGGGAATCTTTCCCATTTTCAAAAGTAACCACCGTGAAATACCAACTCACAAGTACAATCAACAAGACTTATGTGCACAAATAATTGGAATTACTATAGAAATGACCACGGTAAACTATGGTAAAACTTGACTTACTGCGGTAAAAACTGATTTTACTGTGGTAAACACTATTCACGGTAAAAAGTGAAGTTACTGCGGTAAATACTATTCACGGTAAAAAGTGAAGTTACTGCGGTAAATACTATTCCCAGCAAAAAGGACTTTACCAAGGTAACTACTATTCATGGCAAAAATGACTTTAACATGGTAACTACTATTCACGGTAAAAATGACTTTACCATGGTAACTACTATGCACAGTAAAAACAAGGTTACCCTCCAATTGATTTTTGACTAAGTGGGAATATCTCTCCAGAAAATCCACCAACGAGGAATGGTCCCGGCAACGGAACCAAAATGTCATCACCAATCCGGCACTATGATAATTCTTCACCGGGAACTCCTCGTGCTATGATTATTTACTAATGCACAGCCTTTAGTTTGGTGGATGTAATCTGAAAACAAAACAACAACCGAACACAAGAATACCATTGACTATGATAAGACAGAATGACGACAAATCTGAAATATCAAAATAAATTATAATATGAAACTGTTACAATCTCACCCATGAGATACTTCATCAAGACTATGGGAGAAACTTTACAATTACACCTCTTGATGGCTTCTTCAACACACCTTTAACTGATGGCTTCCTTCGCACACTTCCTACAATATTTCTCACTACTTCTTTTTATGCTAAATGAGGGGGGGTGGCCTCTCTATTTATAGAACTTCCAGGCTTATCCATCCTATCTCTAAGATAGGATAAGAAATCCACTCTGACGAATCATATTTCATACCTTAACTCTTATCTGTACAATGTAAGCTTATCTGTTACAGGTAAGATAAACCTTATCATTTTACATGGGTTCCACATTTTTAGACTTTTTACAAATAAAATACACAAAATATTTATGACCTCACTCCTTGTCCTTATTACCAATATAATATTTCTAATTCCTAATCATGTAGACCCTACTTCTCTAATTACCCCAAACTTTGACATTTTAACATTACCGGACCCACTTACGACAAATATTTACTTTTTACAACATTCCTATTGTACTTTGACTGTTACCGTACTCCACATTATTGGCGACATCGTACTAACGGTGCCGTTATCTTCTATCAGACGCTACTACTAATTATACTTAACATCCTATTCCTAATACATACATTAATGAAATAGAAATTATGGAGGAAAATTTTAGTGTCGACATATCCTAGTAATGACAGTAAGCAACTTGGATTCCAACTAACTCAAAGTTGAAGTTTGAGGATGTTGTAGGGGTGATTCTAAGCGAGGAAATGCGAAGAAAAAACTCTGGGGAATCTTCTACTTCAGAGGAATGCTTTGGACAGTGGAAACTAGAGGGAGACAGAAGAATAGAGGAAGCCATGGAAAATCGAAAGATTGGGCAAGGTCAAAATCTAGAAGCAAGATAGTATGTTGGCACTATGGAAAAGTCCTGGGCATGCAAAGAAGGACTGTTGGGAGCTTTGGAATAAGAAGAAACAACAAAAAGAAAACAAGGAGACAAATGTGGCAACGAGTATAATGTATGTCAGGATGCTTTGATTCTTTCTTTGCACAATATTGTTGAATCTTGGGTTTTAGATTCGGGGGCTTTTTTCCATGTTACTCCACATAGGCATTATTTTGTTGATTATGTTCAAGGGTATTTTGGGCATGTTTTTCTTGGTGATGATGAGCCTTGCAGTATAGTTGAAAAAGGATTTGTTCTAGCTAAGATGCAGAATGGGAATACATGGCTATTGAAAGATGTCAGACATGTGCCTACTTTAAAACCAAAATCTGATATTGGCGGACCAGTTGGGAAGTGATGGTTGTACTGTGATATTTACAACGTACTCTTGGAAGGTTACCAAGGGTACTCTTGTGGTGGCAAGAGGTAAGAAGGTTGGAACCTTATATTTAACCTCTTATAGCACTAATGTTTGTAATCTTGTGGCTTCAAAAGTAGATACAACATTGTGGCAACCATAGTTACCAGGATCGGCCGGATTTGACTGAAATCCGGTTCGAACCGTATTTTTCGAAGCGACCGGATAAATCCGGTTCGATTCAGTGACTTTTTGCACTGACCGGCGACGGCAGTGGCGGTGAAGGTCGGGACCGGTGGTTTGAGCCTACCGTAAACAAAATTCGTCAAACCGTAGCTGAGCTCGTAGCGGTGGTGGCGGAGGTCTGACCGGCGGTTTGAGCCTTGAGGAGCTCGTAGGAGGTCTGCAGCGGCAGCAGGGAGGAGCTGGAGCGGTGGCGGCGACAGGGAGGAGCTGGAGCGGCGGCGGCGACAGGGAGAAGCTGGAGCAGTCACGGCAGGGAGGCGCTGGAGCAGTCGTGGCAGGGAGGAGCTGGAGCGGCGGCGGCGGCAGGGAGAAAAACACAGGTATGTCGGATTATTTCGATTTTAGGTTTTATTTTGTTTATAACTGTATAATATTATTTATGTATTAATATAGTTTGTTTTTAATATATGTATTATAAATTTATATTTACGTATTGTTTATAAATTTTTAACTTTTTAAGTTTTTAATATAATTTATAATATTATTATATTATTTATGTATATATTTTTTAATTATTTATAATAATATTTATGTATTGTTTGTTTTTAAGTTTTTAATATAGTTTGTAATATTATTATATTATTTAATTTTATGTTTTTATGATGACGATGATGGTAGATTGATACTTTTTGTATGATTTGTCTATATATAATAATTTAAATGTACAATAATATAAATATAAAATAATATAAGTATATAACCGGATTTTTTCCGGATTTTTTCGGATTTTTTCGAGAACTCCGTATTTTCGGATTTTTTTGCCCTTCCGAATTTAATCGGATTTCCGAACCTGGTAACTATGGTGGCAACTATAGGCTCGATCATATGAATCATAAGGGCATGGAGATCATAAAGAAGGATTTTCCTGAATATACAGAAACAGGTTTGGAGTTCTATGAGGACTACATATAAGGGAAACAGAAGCGAGTAAGGTTTCTCAAGGTTGGACCTACAAAGAAAGAGATTAAGTTAGAGCTGGTGCATTCTGATGTGTGGGGGCCAACTCAAATAGCATCTCTTGGGGATTCAAGTTATGTTATTTTTATTGATGATGCAACAAAGAAAGTTTGGGTTTATTGTATTAGAAACAAATATGATGTATTTGACACTTTTGTTAAATGGAAAGCCTTGGTAGAGAATGAAACGGGTCTTAAGCTAAAATGTCTCAAGTTAGATAATGGAGGGGAGTATTGCAGCAATGAATTTGATAATTACTGTTCTAAGAATGGAATCTGCAGAAAAAAGACGGTTCCAGGAACTTCGTAGCAGAATGGGGTGTTAGAAAGGATGAACAGAACAATAATGGAACATGCTAGGAGCATGAGGTTCCATGCAGGACTGCCTCTTTCTCTTTGGGCAGAAGCGGTGAGCACAACTGTGTACTTGATAAACAGAGGATCCTCAAGTGCCTTGGATGGAGGCATACCAGAGGAGGCTTGGTATGGTAAGAAAGTTGATTATTCATTTCTTAAAGTTTTTGGATGTGAGGTGTTTGTCCATATAGATAAGGATGATAGAACCAAGCTAGAGGCTAAATGGTGTCCCCAGATTTCACCCTGAAATTTGAGACTACCCCATGTAAAAAATTTCGTACTTTTAAAATAATGGGTCATTTTGTATTTTTATTGCCAGAAAGTGTTTGTATTGTGTCAAGATACTCCCAGAGAGTCATTAGCCAATTTTGCCAAATACCCAGATGCCCAAAATCGTTATATTCTGTCACTGGGGTTTGCTTGCGGGAAATTTGTATTTAATTATTCTAGGCCCCGTTTGAGGCAAATTGTGCTCCGGTTTAACCCTGTTGTGGTCTTACATGTCAATATTCCCATATACCTGTAGGGTTTTAACCAGGAATGAATCCTGGGCTTTATCTGTGACTTCTGGCAACGTTTTGTGTTTTTGGCGTTTTCCCCGTTTTGTTTTCTGTGAAATTTCTCTAGGTCAATTCCTTTAGCGGTTTAATCTGATTTCTTGCCTGGAGTATCTAGAGATCACCTATGGACGTTATGCCAGAAGGAATTTGTCACAGGAGGTTTGGTTCTCTCTGAAAAGACGAAGTCATGCACAAAAAAGCTTCTTCTGGGCAAGTCGCATTTTTGGGGAAAGGAAGGTTTTAAGTTACAATGGGATTTTTGGTAGCAATAGGCAGGTGAGAATTTTGTACTTGCCTAGCAGGGTACTTTTTCCCATGAAAGCAATGCCACTTAAGTCACAATGGGAAAATTAGAGGCAACAGGGAAGTGAAAATTTCTTACCTGCCTTGCAGGGTGAAAACTCTTATTATGAAATAAAAGAAAATCACTTAAGGCATTGATGAGATTTTCTTCCCTACCTTGCAGGGTAAATAATCTCATTATGAAAGTCAAACAACTTAAGTGGATCATGGGATTTTTGGAGCTGTGGTGTAGGGTGAATAATCCCATTGAAAATTGGCTTTTAAAAATAGAAATGGCTTATGTTAAAAAGTGCAACCCCTTTTGGGATATGACAGCTTTAAATGCATTAATTAATTAATTCTTTCTTTAAATTTGGTGCCCAAACATGAGGAAACGTCAACAAGGGTAAAGAGGATAAAAGAAATTAGAATTAGAATTCTAAAATTAAATAAATATAATTCATTTAATGCAGCCCCTTCATTTCAAAAAGTGTGACCCTATTGAGGAGGATTAATACTTTTTAAAGTATTAATTGATATAATTAATTCCTATTTTTAGTGGATGAGGTCAAAGCACACTGTGAAGCTTAAGCGGACTAGAAGTAGTGAGCTAAAATTAAATAAATTTAATTTATTTAATGACAACCATTAGCTTGCACAAAATAGGCGCCCCAGTTGAAGAGAAAAGCATGTTAATTAATTAATTAATTGCCAGGAATAGGAGAGGCAATTATTAATTATAGAATGGTGAATATTATCTAAGCAAAGGGCTGTCATAAGGATGAATTAATTAATTCTTTAGCAAGGAACTGCAGCCCAGGCAAATTTGGCACCCATTTAAGGAGGAATTTTGCACATAAGGTGTTTTTACTGCTGGAAGTCTTCAAAGGTTGGCGCCTAGGTTTGAAGGAGCTTGATTTGTGTCTAATTAATTGTCTGCATAGTGGTATAGGTGCTCAGGTGAATTCGGTAAAATTCATGCTTGCTTTGCATGCAAACAAAACATCAAATTTTGGGGCAGCAGGCTTGATATATGTAGATTTTTATTATTAAAATCAAGTGTTCATGTTCCAGTTGTCATCTTTGTCTTAATTAATTGCAGGAATTCATTACAAGTGCTTTTATAAAAGAAAGGGAGCTTAAATCAATGTCCAATACATTGAACATATCCTTCGAATCTGAAGAAATCTCCAGATCTGCACTGTAAAGAATTCTGACCGAATAAAGAGAAAAATAATTGCTCAGATAAAGACAGATTTGGCCATGGCAAAGCAAGATGAAAAGGAAAGCACAACAGATTCATGCATCACTTCTAAGTTTGTACAGATCTAGGTCCAGAATCTCTTTCCGAATTGATTGACAAATCCAGCACCGGAAAGACTTCCCTCATGCGTGCATTCAAAAGCAGTGGAATCATTCGAACTGCAACATTTCCATTCACAGCCTAGTTGTCAGAATTCGTCATGGAGTGTGCTAGGTCTTACCATCCATTATCCAAATGAGTCCGAGATGCTGCGGGGAAGGCAATAATTCGGCTAGACGCACAGTTCATCAATTTCTGTATGAAGATTCCAGCACGAAAGGTGGTGACTACTTTAGCATACAGAATGCCGACAACAGATGGGAAAAGCATAAAGTTGACTGCGTGGGCATAATGAACAGCAGATACATGAAGAAGCCCAGATCTCCTTCCAAGTTCCCGAGAACTCTTCCACGATCTAATCTGGTACAAGAGGTGGATGATATTGCCAAATTGTTATACAGGATAAATGGCGAAGTGAACGCTCACAACTTCTGCGCATGGATGTATGCTTTCATCAGAACCATTGAAATCAACAAAGCAGATTCAATAATCAATTGGTCAGAAATTATTAGTGACAACATTGGTGAGCAGCTCCAGAATGTGAGGCGTACTTACAGCTTCAAAATGACTTCGTATTTGGTTTATGCAGCAGCTTCACAGGGTGTCTTCTCCAAGCTAGATAGATGTGGTGTTCTTTCCAAGGACCCTATTTTCGAGTGCTACGCACAACTTACTATACCCGCATGCAATAAAGATTACAAAGTGGTCAACGATGGATTCTTCTACGGATTCATTTGCAGGCTGGATGGTGATCTAAAGGCCAACAGGGTAAGCAAGGAAGCGTGTGAAGCTGTGTCCAGGATTGGTAGTATCTTTATCCAGTTTGTGGATTTTACATACCTCAGGGTCATCATCTTTTCAGGAGAACCAGTTAAGTTGCCCAGATACCCGAGTGATAGATTGGTCGTCAGGAAGTTGAGCAGACAACTTGTGGAGATGCATGACCTACTGTCGAAACGGCACAAGTCTACAGGCTTCTTCTCGATCACTGTGGGCCATTATAGTTGTCAGAGCATTTATAAGGCCCGAGGAATTGAATCGGAGATGTTCTCTAAGTACGAGAAAGAGTTCTTCCCAGAACGGCTGAACTTCGATCCATTTGGAGTGACAAGGAAGACAATCTATCAGGAGTACGCTCATGTGCCTTCATTGGAAGATTTCTGGATGAAGTGCAGAAACGAGTACGAGGTTAGAAAGAAAGATTTCAGCAAGTTATCAACACGGCAAGTGTTTGACTTTGGATTAACACGGATACCTGCGGATCTTACAGACGATGGGCCTGTGTTACTTGACACATACCATCGGATGAGAGGAAATAGAGCTGTACTTCAGGAGAGCGCAGGTGGCTACCATACGATCGAGGAAAGGTCTATTGCCGTTCTGGTCAATACTTCAAACTGGTTGCTGACGAAGGGATATTGCCTTGATGAAGCATCGATGAATCAAATCACGGGCAACTTTGGCACAGGAGATTCTCTTAAGAGGAAACACAAAAGAGAGAGCAGCAGAAAGGCCTGAAAAGATTAAAGTGCACAGAAGTTCTCATTCGAAGGAGAAGATCACTTCTACTGCTATGGTGTTAGTTCCGACTTCTCTAGCATCAAGTATTTCACCGACTGTCACACCTCAACAGGATGCTACCATTCCTTAGTTGAATCCGGCAACATTCATCTTTTCTCCTCAGCTACTCCGTTCGGCACCTCTTCCTGAAGAAATGTTGAAGCTGTAGATGGCAGAATTTGAAAGAGCCTTGTCTTTGGATGGTTCAGAGGATGGCATCCATAACACTGTAGCAGTTTCAGATGGAGAGGAATCAGAGCGCGAGGTAGTTGTACACTCGGCAACTTCTCATTCTCCGAGAAGCAATTTCTCAGAATGGTTGGCTTCGCAGTTGGTTCTAGAGGCTAGAGAGGAAATCAACTTGGAGGAACACGACTTGCAGCTGCTCCTGAATCAAGGCGGAAAAAATAAAAGACCTAAAGTTGCTAAGGTAACTTCAAGGTTGATCATTGAAGAGTCGGGGCAGAAGTTTGTCGAGGTGTCAGTTCCAGCAGAAGGAAAGAAGAAGGATGAGCTCACGGCAGAAGATATAACAATAACTAGAGTACCCATAGGTCAAGCCACCACAAAAGGATTGAAGTAGGACACACATACATTGATAGATGCTCTATTCCTTAGGCTTGACAAAGAAAAGGCAGAGAAAGTTGAACTTCAGAAGCAGGTATCTTAGTTGTGCGAGATCATTGCCAAGGTTGTTAAATCTTCCACTCAGCCAATTTTAGGACAAAAGCAGGTGAGTGATCATTTGATGTAGGAAGTAAAAGATGCAAGTAACCAGGTTAAAATTATTGACGAATGGAAAATTCTGATCATTTGTCAAGCTTCTATACAACTCGGAGAGGTGCCAACCTGCCTAAAGGTTACGAAAGATGCATCAGATCAGCTGAAGCAACTGGTAACAAGCACGATAGATATGAACAAAGTTGTTGAGAGTAACCTGAGTACTTTGGCCAAAATAAATAAGCTGCCGAGAGAGGTGTTGATTGCGGAACGGATTGTGCCTGACGGATCAGTTGAGAAGGGGAAGCAACTTGAGTTTGCAGTATCTTTCCGTTTGGAGATCTGCAGAATTATGTCGAAAAGGATGCAAGCACTTGAGAGTATGGCATTATCTTTACCAGACAATGTCATTACTTTCACTAATGAGGAAGTGGTCGGAAACGTTACTTCATACACAAGGACCATTCCTAGCAAAGTGCCTAATTCCCTGGAAGGATCTCTTCTGATGGTGCAAGGGAGAATTGATGGAGCTGTTAGGCCTTTCACGATGAATTCCATCAGTAAACTGGTGGCACTGCAGTCAGATATTGAGAAGTTCGGGCCTAGCTTGGAGGATGTGGAAGCGTGTATCAGGGTATTGAACGAAGACTTGCTGCAATTCAGGACAGAAAAGGAAGCTATGGCTAGGACAGATGGGAAGATGTTGAATTACATGTTCGACAAGTATATTCAGTATCAAAACAAAAAGATGTAGATGTTACAGCTCGACGTGTCTTTCTTCTTCTACTATTTTCTCGTCTATTTTCCACGTTCCCAGATGTTATTGTAAAACTTTAAAGTTATTGGTTTTGAAACCATTAGTTTAAGTTATGTGGAACGATTCTATTAGTTAAATGACAGATGTGTATAAGTTTGAATATGGACCCGGATGCATGTCACTTGAAGAGGAATTAGAGGGGGATGATTGCCAGATGTTATCTTTACTTTTTGTTTATGTTCCAGTTCAGTTGAGTTTCTCATTTGTATTTTCCCTTCTACATTCTATAAGTAGAAGAAGAACCTTCGGGTTGATGATCAGAATTATGTAAGCAGGATTCTTGTATTTCAGACTTTGTGCTGAAATCCCTGATAGCTATTTGAAGCAAAGGAATATGAAAGGAGCGGATTTCTGGAGAACTTTGTGTCACGGTGCATTTTGTTTTTAACTTTTTATCTCAGATCTATTTATAAACTTTGGGTTATTTTAGATCTAGATCTGAAGTTGCCTTTGCTTATAATTCTGTGTGTTAATATCTATTGGTTATGTCTATGTGCATGCAATCAACTCTGTAATCTATTGATTGGGTTGTACATCTTCCCTATTTCTTCCCTGTGTTTATATTATTTCCTTCTTTTTTAGATATTTCCTTTCTTTAACAACTGCTTACTTGCTGCAAAACTATACAACTATGGTTCATGAGCTGCATGGTTAAAGTAAAACCCCAAAATAGATACTAGCATATTTTATTGACAAATCATACACGGGAGCCTCACCGGTAAATGAGGGAGATTTATCTCTTGACTGCCTAAGTTTTCAGCTATCTAGGAAATCTAGCCAACACTAAATCAAAAAAATGTACTTTCATTGGTTATGGTGGTGATGACTTTGGATATAAATGCTGGAGTATTAAGGACAAGTATAAATGCTGGTCGTTTTTCTCCTTCTCTTTATTGTTTATTACTCACTGATAGTGGAGAGCCAGAGAGATTTGATGAAGCAATGCAGGTAGATGTCAGGAAGAAGTGGGAGCAAGCCATGGATATAAATGCTGGAGTATTAAGGACAAGAAAATCATTCGATCTAGGGATGTGGTTTTTAATGAGAAAGTCATGTATAAGCAGCAGTTGCAGGAAAATAGGGAAGAATCCAAGAAAAATTATGCAGCGGTAGAGGATCTTCCGGATGGTAAAGTGACACATGAAGCAGAAGTGATGACTTTGGATATAAATGCTGGAGTATTAAGGACAAGAAAATCATTCGATCTAGGGATGTGGTTTTTAATGAGAAAGTCATGTATAAGCAGCAGTTGCAGGAAAATAGGGAAGAATCCAAGAAAAATTATGCAGCGGTAGAGGATCTTCCGGATGGTAAAGTGACACATGAATCAGTTCAAGAACTTCCTCAACAGGAACCCCAAACTCCTATATTGAAGAGTTCTAGGGTAAGAAGAGAACCTGGTCGTTTTTCTCCTTCTCTTTATTGTTTATTACTCACTGATAGTGGAGAGCCAGAGAGATTTGATGAAGCAATGCAGATAGATGTCAGGAAGAAGTGGGAGCAAGCCATGGATGAGGAGCATAAGGTTCTCATGGAGAACCAGACATGGGATTTGGTGAAGCTACTCGAAGGCAAAAGAGCATTACAGAACAAGTGGGTGTTCAAAGTCAAAGAGGAAGGAGGCAAGAAAAGATACAAGGCCCGGTTGGTAGTCAAGGGGTTTACACAGAAAAAAGGTATAGATTTTGATGAGATTTTTTCTCTTGTATTAAAAATGACTTCTATTAGAACTGTTCTTGGAATAGTTGCAGTAGAAGACTTGCACTTAGAGCAACTCGATGTAAAGACTGCATTTCTCCATGGTGATTTGAAGGAGGATTTATATATGTAGCAGCTAGAGGGCTATGAGGTCAAAGGTAAAGAGGAGATGATGTGCAAACTGAAGAAGAGTTTGTATGGCTTGAAACAAGCTCCACGTCAACAGTATAAGAAATTTGATAGCTTTATGATGGAGCAAGGTTATATTAGATGTCATTCTGACCATTGCGTGTATACAAAGAAATTTGATGATGGCAGTTATATTATCATGTGTCTATATGTGGATGACATGTTGGTTGCAGGTAAAAATATGTAGGAAATAAAAGTACTCAAGAAGTAGCTAAGTGAATCCTTTTTTATGATGGATTTGGGGCCAGCCAAACAAATCCTTGGTATGAGGATATCTCGGGATAGGAAGGAATGGAAGCTGACTTTATCTTAGGAAAAGTACATTAAGAAGGTCTTGGAGAGGTTTAATATGCAGGATGTTAAATCGGTTGGGACTCCTTTGGCAAGCCATTTCAAGTTATCAAAGGAGCAGTTTCCTAAGATAGAGCAGGAGAAACCAGATGTCCAAGGTACCTTACTCATCAGCGATTGACAGTTTGATGTATGCCATGGTGTGCACCAGGCCTAATACTTTGCATGCAGTGGGAGCGCTGAGTAAATTTATGAGTGATCTAGGTAGAGATCACTGGCAGACAGTAAAGTGGATCCTTCGGTATTTGAGAGGGACCATGGGGACAATTTTGTGCTACAGTGGACCGGACACCACTTTGTGTGGTTATGTAGATTCAGATATGGCTGGAGATGTAGACAATAGGAGGAGCACGACAGGTTATGTTTACACTGTAGGTGGGACAACAGTAAGCTGGATTTCACGACTACAAAAGTTGGTGGCTTTGTCAACCACGGAGGCTGAGTATGTTGCTGCCACAAAGGCAAAAAAAGAAATGATTTGGTTACAACAATTGCTTGAGGGGTTGGGGCATAAGCAGGAGGAAGGAAAGCTGCATAGTGATAGTCAGAGTGTTATACACCTAGCTAAGAACTCTACTTTCCACTCTAGGATGAAGCATATACAGTCAAGGTACCATTTCATCAAGACAACTTTGGAGGAAGAGAAGTTGAAGATGGAGAAGATTCATACCAGTCAGAATTTTGCAGACATGATGACCAAGGTGGTCACAAGGGAAAAATTGATGTTGTGTTCAACTTTGGTTGGTCTTCATGGAAACTAGTGAAGGGTTGAGAAGCTTGCTTAGAGGAAAACTAGTCTCCAAGTGGGAGATTGTTAGGTTGTGGAACCTATTTTCATGTGGGAAAGTGTTGAAGACTGTACACTAAGAGTATTGTACACTTTCCACAGTTGTTTCGCCGGGGTGTGAATTTTGTAGAGTTTGTTGAGCATAGCTCCAAAAAAATCTGGGTATTGTATTGAGAGAGCGGTGGCTTGTAATAAAATCTGAGCAAGTGATTCTTGGTGGATGTAATAAAATTGGGTGAACCACGTTAAATACTCTCTTTGTGTTGTGTTATTTTTATTCTGCACTTTTATTTCAGATCAATAATATTTTCTGCATATTAGTTTCTACTATTGCAATTCTGTGAGGGACTGTTCTACATATTTTATCCCTTATTTCCTAACATCCACCATCAGATGAGTTGAGTTATATGAATGAGGTATTCTCTAGGGGTAATAGAGAGCTACAAAACCGTTCGATAGAAGTCCACATAGATCAAATAGACTCCTTTATAGGTGCCATTGCTGATTTGGATAGATCCCTACATGGGTTAAATACTAACAAGTAGAATTCTCAAGGAAACCAAGGTGAAGGAAGCTCCTCTACTCATCATATAGAAAAAGATTCAAACAAGACTTCTAAGTTCTTTCATGCTAATTTCCTTCAAAAAACTAAGCCACAAGAGGAGAGAGAACAATCACAAACACATAGGTTTGCTGAAGAAATTGACCTATATGGAGAAGAGTATGCATCATTGAATCCTAACACAAAGAAGCTGCTTTCATTCAAAGACTTTTGCCAACTAAGGAGAAGTGAAAGACCAAGGAAGAAGGTGAGTCATCCACAAGAGCCAAGGAAAGATATCCAACATAGATTGGGTAAGATTAATCTTCCTACATATAATGGTATGAATAAATGTTCTATTAGGGCTTGGTTGCAAAAATTAGATACTTGTCATTAAATCTTATGTATGAGGAAAAGGCCCTCAAATTTGTCAGCTTGCATTTAGAAGGTGTGGCTCACCAATGGTGGTATCATGGTCTAGTGACATAAGGACATGGTTACATTTCCACTCTTAGTGGGAGAGGTACCAGGTCAAAGGCTTATCTATCAATTGCTGGAATGGGAACGGTTCTCTTTGGTCTTCCCCTGGCCTTATGTTAGATACTCTTGGGGCTATCAATATCCTCTTCAGCACAGAGACACACGAGAGCCTGGTTCGTCCTCTCCCGGGTATAACTGGATTTCTTTGGCTATCAACTTGTAGACAGGAGACTCGAGGTTCAGGTGATGTTAGGCTCTGGTGGGGTTTCCTATCTTTATAGGAACTCCCTCCAGAACAGGATCTCAATGGTCGGTACCGATGAGTCTGCCAGGTATATGTGGATTTGTATTAGTGTGGTCGCTCAATTCTCTAGGGATTTCTATATAGCAGTTTGCTACTTTCCTCCGACATCTTCTCCTTACGCTGTTCATAATGGCCTAGATGGTGATCCTTTCTTTGACTTATACGACAGTATTTTAGTACTCTACCTTAGGGGAGGCTATCATTTTGGGTGATTTTAATGCTTGTGCCAAGCACTTACAACCTTACAGGTTCCTCTCTATGACAGATCAAGGAAACATTTTGCACACACAAGATCGATCCAGAGTCAGTTGGTCTGCATAGGATTTTTGAGGATATATATGGCCCTTTCACAGTTTATGGACGGTTCCTCTACCTCGGGGAATCACAAGGGATGGTGATCCTTAACGGGATCAAGCGCTTCCCGGATTCACGTTTCTTCACTTGTCGTCCCCATGGCGGTGGCACCACTGTGGTAGACTATGTCCTTGCCAACTCGGATATCTCACCTCTTTTCTGCTCCTCTGTTTCCCCCATTCCCTTTGCCGACCATGCAATCCTATCTTTCTCTCTAGTCACCAGTCCTCCCACCACCACTCTTCCTCCCCACTACCCCCCTCGCATTTCCTTCCAGTTTGATAATGGGGATTACGAAATTTACTCATCTCACATTCGTGACCTTCTCCCCTCTGAGCCACACTTCTCCAACCTACCTAGTGTGGAGGCCAAGTATACATCCCTATCCTCTGCCATGTGGGAGGCCGCCCTAAGATCCTTTCCCTGGTCCATCACCCATCTCTCGGCCACTAGTACTACTAAATATTGCCCTATGAACCAATGGTATGATGTAGAGTGCAAATCCCTCCACCGTCGCCTCTATCGGGCCTTTACCCATGCCCTCCCCTCCTTCCCCACTCTTAAGGCAACCTACTGGTGCCTTCTTTGCCATAAGAAGTGATCCTTCATTTCCCATTGCAGATATATTCTTTCCACTTCCCTTAGGACTAATCCTTGGTCTTTCTTGCATACTGCCTTTCCCCGCCACTCCCCCTCCTTCGTGGTGATCAATCTTATCTCCATTTTTCCCTACAACTCTACCCTTTACGATATTCCGAGGCAGCAGTCTATCCAGATTGGCATTCTACCACCTGGTAATCCCTTCACTTACAGTAATATCAAAGAGGCAATAAGGTTCTTAAACTGTAGCAAGGCAACTGATGTGGAAGGTTTCTAGGACAAGTTCTTCAAGCAAGGTTTTGAGGCCTTTGGTAACTATTTGATAGATCTTTTCAATCAGGTGGTTCGCGTGGGTTTCCCTCCTACTTGGTCTCATCATATCATTCACCCGATCCACAAAGTTGGGTCCATTTCTGATCCGAACAATTACAAGACTATCATGGTGGGTCACTCTTTCTC
Organism: Taxus chinensis; assembly: GCA_019776745.2. Classification (NCBI taxonomy): domain Eukaryota; kingdom Viridiplantae; phylum Streptophyta; class Pinopsida; order Cupressales; family Taxaceae; genus Taxus; species Taxus chinensis. The sequence continues at coordinate 702,196,633 of CM034148.1, forward strand.
CAAATCTATGCATACTACCTTTCCCCGCCACTCCCCCTCCTTCGTGGTGATCGATCCTATCTCCATTTTTTCCCACACCTCTACCCTGTATGATATTCCGGGGCAGTAGTCTATCCAGATTGGCATTCCGCCACCTGGTAATCCCTTCACTTACAGTAATATCAAAGAGGCAATAAGTTTCTTAAATAGTAGCAAGGAAGCTAATGTGGAAGGCTTCCAGGGTTCTTCAAGCAGGGTTTTGAGGCCTTTGGTAACTATTTGACAGATCTTTTCAATCAAGTGGTTCACATGGGTTTCCCTCCTACTTGGTCTCACCATATCATTCACCCGATCCATAAATCTGGGTCTATTTCTGATCCGAACAATTACAAGACTATCATGGTGGGCCACTCTTTTTCCAAACTCTATGTTATGGTTCTTCACAGGTTGTTGCCTGATGTTTTGGAGCAGTGATAGCTCAGAGCCAGAGGTCAAAATAGTTTTCGCCCTAGTTACCACACCATCGACCACATCTTCACCCTTTGGGCTATTGTTGAGGAGGCCCGCCACCGCTCTGCGAAATTTTATTTTTGTTTTATAGACTTTTGACTCTGTACCTCGCATGGCCCTCTTTCAGAGACTCATAGATGTCGGTATTTCTAAGATTCTTATTATTGCCATCATGCGTCTCTATGAGTCCATCCTTGGTCATCTTCGTACTACGCACGGAATGTCTGATTTCATCAGAAGCACCATTGGGGTCAAACAGGGCTGCCCCTTGTCTCCTACTCTCTTTGGCATTTACATTGATGAGTTGGAATCTTGTCTTCGGGATCACATTCAGGAAGGGGATGGGTGCCTTCTTCACCACATCTTGATTTCTATTCTCCTATTTGCTGATGATAATGTTTTACTCCCCTCTTCTCCTGAGGGGCTTCAGAGACAACTTGATGCACTTGTTTTATTTTGTGATCTTCGGCATTTGACTATCAATCTGGGTAAGACCAAGGTCATGGTCTTCAACGGGTTGAAAACATCACACCTCCATTTCTTTTTCAGGGGGCAAGAGGTTGAAATCACTAATACATACACCTATCTGGGAGTCCAGTTCTCTGGGCCTAGATTCAGTATTTGGCATGCTCTTCAACCGAGGGTGAATAAATGTTATGGATCTCTAGCCATTCTCAAGAGACAATGCTTTAAGCACCATTTTTCAGGACATCTCCAAGATGTCTCTTATGAACTCCCTCATCTAGCCCACTGTTCTTTATGGGTTAGTTGTCTGGGGACCCTCACTCTAAGATACATATTGGGCTTTTGCTGAGAGGACTCATACTCTCCTCCTTCGTCGATTCATTAGATACAAACAGACGGTTCCCCAACATATTATTTTGGTAGAGTTCATGGCCCGACCTTTCCGTCTGGAGACCATACTTGACATATCTCACTCATTGTTCATCTGTGAGTATTGCCCAGGCTATGGGCCGTTGTTGGTTTTTTGGGACTTCTACTTTATTGGACTCGGTTGGTATCCATATTGATCGTATTCCCCCTTTTCAGTATTTCTTGAATGCTCCCAGTCATCTCTTGCGCACCAAACAAGTGCTGAACAGGTCCATCCGGGACGATATCTACAAGTGCTTTATTCAAACTACTTGGGTGAATCCTCATGGGGGTTTGCACCCTAAGATGTCCTTTTATGCAGAGCATTTTCTTGAAATCAGAGATGGACTCGTCATCCGACCTTAGTACACCTTTCGTCTTTGGATGCATGCCCTCCGCATACCTCTGGGACAGTTTTGGGTTGGCTACATACTTCGGTGCAAGACTGATCGCCACATTGATTGGGATGATAGACTTTGTTGGGTCTATAGCCTTCACGAGGTGGAGACCCAGACCCATTTCATCTTTCGTTGCCCCATATACTATGAGATCAGAGGACAATTTCATTGCCTCTTTAGAGGGGTTCAGACCCTCACGGTTTTGTTTAGATATATTGACCAACGGTGTCTTTCCCTCTACATCCGTGAGTCTCTGCTGCTCCGGGACCAGATTCTATATCCCCCTTTGAGATTCATTCCCACGAGACGGATTACAACCTTCTTTGTGGTACTACCCGCAGTTGGAGGAAGCAAACAACAGAGCCATTCTAACCCAGTTACAGTGTATAGATCATTTCGTCCCTGATTGGACCTTCACATCTCCCCCGGTCACCACCAACAGGCTCGACTGCACACTCGTACCAGAGGGTAGCCCAGCTCCACCCGTCTCCTTGGCCGTTGTTTTAGTCTAAGTTCTCAGTAGGGGAGGGGGCCCTCGCCCCCCTCTTCGGATTGCCATTCCATCAGGAGCTTCTTTTCGTCTGCCTCGAATGTTAGGAGGGATGTGGCTACCATTTATGAGTAGACTATTGGTCCTTGTTTGCCCCCTCCTTCATTCCCTTCTCTGCTTCTCCCTTCTTTCTCCCCCGTTTGTTTCATTTCCCCCACCTATGGAGGTTTGACTTCGGAGTTTTTGTTTGTTTTGGTTCTTTTCCTTTCTTCTGTTTCTGGGAACTCATTTTGAGTTTTCCCCGCTCACACTTTGTTTTTTGTTTGGGTTGCAGTCCCATTGGCCTACTTTTGTGGTCATTCGTTGGACATTAATATATTTATCTTGTCTTTATCTTATTTTGAGGAGTTTAGTCAAAGGCTAACAGAAAGGTTTGACAAGAAAGATCTATAAGTGCTTTTCAGGTAGTTGGCACATCTCAAACAATAGGCATCAATGGAAATGTATGTTGCTGATTTTTAGAAATTAGCAGTCATGGTTTTTGATATTAGTTAAAAGAAGGTTAGTTGTTTTGTTCATGGAGGGCTTGACCGAACCTCTTAGAGGCTTGAAGGTTTTCAAGCCTCCATCTCTTCAGGATGCCATCAAGAGGTCATTAAATTTGGAATTTACAACGGGTAAGAGCAAAAATCTATAGTTTGGGCATCAACGAACAACGCCTTTGGGACAGCAAAGGAGTTCATTTGAGCAGCCAAAAACAACCCAACATGATAAGCAAGGGGCAACAACTAGTGGGCAGCATGGAAAGATAAAGGAATGGGAGAGAAACATCCAAGAAATAGAAGCAAAGAACGAGTTAAGAAGAAAGAAATTGTGCTTCCATTATAAAGACCCATGGACAATCATTTTTTGTTCATGGAGGGCTTGACCAAACCTCTTGGAGGCTTGGTGAAGGCTTTCGAGCCTCCATCTCTTCAGGATGCCATCAAGAGGTCATTAAATTTGGAATTTACAACAGGTAAGAGCAAAAATCTGCAGTTTGGGCAGCAGCGAACAACACCTTTGGGACAACAAAGGAGTTCATTTGAGCAGCCAATAACAACCCAACATGAGAAGCAAGGGGCAACAAGTAGTGGGCAACATGGAAAGATAAAGGAATGGGAGAGAAACATCTAAGAAATAGAAGCAAGTAACGAGTTAAGAAGAAAGAAATTGTGCTTCCATTGCAAAGACCCATGGAAAATCATGTTTTGTTCATGGAGGGCTTGACTGAACCTCTTAGAGGATTGATAAAGGCTTTTGAGCCTCTATCTCTTCAGGGTGCCATCAAGAGGTCACTAAATTTGGAATTTACAGCGGGTAAGAGCAAAAATTTGTTGTTTGGGCAGTAGTGAACAACACCTTTGGGACAACAAATGTGTTCATTTGAGCATCCAATAACAACCCAACATGATAAGCAAGTGGCAATAGTTGGTGGGAAGCATGGAAAGACTGGAATGGGATTGAAGCATCCAAGAAATAGAAGCAAGGAACGACTTAAGAGCAAAGAAATTGTGCTTCCATTGTAAATACCCATGGACAATCAATCAAGGTAAGGGATCTATCCACTACATTGAAGTAGTTTCAGATGGTAATGAGAATGAAGATAATGTTGATCCAAAGAAGAATGAGGACCAGGTAAAAGAAAGGGAAGTGGTTATTACAGGTGCCACCCATGCTTCATTAGTTGTACTACATAGTTTCTATGTTTTCCAGGTTAGAGGAAATCTTCATGTGCAAAGGATCACCATATTGATTGATAGTAGAGCAACACACAACTTCATTGATGAAGGTTTGGTTGCCACTATGGGATTGCAAGAAGAAGATTTCCAAGGATTCAATGTGATCATGGTAGATGGACATTCAATCCCATGGCACCAAGAAGAATCAACAACTCAAGTTCACCATGGGAGATCATGTGGTTATTACAGGTGCCACGCTTGCTTCATTAGTTGTACTACCTAGTTTCTATGTTTTCCAGGTTAGAGGATATCTTCATGTGTAAAGGATCACCATATTGATTGATAGTGGAGCAACACACAACTTCATTGATGAAGATTTGGTTGCCAATATGGGATTGCAAGAAGAAGATTTTCAAGGATTCAATGTGATCATGGTAGATGGACATTCAATCCCATGGCACCAAGAAGAATCCACAGCTCAAGTTCACCATGGGAGATCATGAGGTAAGTGACGAATTTTATGTTGTAAGTATTGGTGGAATGGATTTAGTACTTGGTGTACAATGGCTACAATCTTTGGGCGAATTCATCCAAAATTATTAGACTATGGAGTTGATGTTCAAAGTGTAAGACAAGAAAGTTGTTTTATAAGGCATGAGGAATGGTATTCCTCAAGTTATGACATCCAAAAGTATGGTAAGTTATTTCCAAGGAGGGCATATTGCATGGTAAGTTATTCAACTGCTTTCTTTTGAAGTGATTCCACAAACAACCTTACTGAAACATCTTCATGTTCAAATCCAAGGACTCCACATGCGGTGATGAGAGCTGCAATATGTTCTTCAGGAAGTTTGGTTCCATCACCTTTAAATTTAGAATAATTCTTGCCGGATCCCTTCGACAGTTCATGGAGAGGTGCTGTAAGAGCAAGCGGACTAGTATTCCTTTCCCGTGGAATAGGTGTTCGAGGTCTTTCAAGTTCATCTTCCATTTCTTCTTCTACTTCTTTTGCTTCTTTGGGAGGAAGATGTAATGTTCCCTTTTCAAAATTAAATAATTCCGGATACCTGAAACCTATTTTTATTAATTTCCGTAGGCTAAGAGGAAAATAAATTAATTTAAGTGGTCCAAGGCTATTTTTTATATTTAATTGGAAAATGACACTCAAATTATATTTTAATCCAAAAAGCATTAATAGAATAATACAATAATAAAATGTTGACTTCTATTATTGGGCACCTGAGTTAGAATTAATAAATAAATAAATAAAGAGAGTTGCATGAATACCAAAATCCTAATTTTAGGACAGGAGGTGAATAAAGTATTTTTAAATGTATTTAATCCTATTCTTAGGATGGGGTGCGAACATGGAGGAGGAATTTATTATTGTTAATTGTTCAAAGATCATGCATGTAAGTCTAAAAGGAGGGTGCCCACTTTGGAGAGTGTTTGGAAGTTATAAAGGTAGATTTGGGGTTCATTATACAAATATCGTGGAAATTTATGAATTATATTTTGTGTCTACAAGTAGCTTATGCTTTTGCAAACAACAACAGAAGATGAAAACCCTCTTTTGCATACGGAATTGGGGACGAAATCCCCCATTTCACAGCTGAGCAATTCCATTCAGGAGTTGCAAAGGTCTTTAAGGGTGAAATTGTTCGCCATTTTAGCTCCAGACAATTGTATTTAGACACTGGTATTGTTTTATTATATCTGGTTGGAAATAAATAAATAAAAGACTGCTTTTTCCCATATTGATTCGTTGTTTTTTATAAAATTTAGATTCTTGTTCTAAAAGTTCAGTTTTGCAATATTGTTGCTCCTAGGATTTAACAGAAATATCCAGATTTTCTAGAAGTTTCTTTTTCAAGGATATTACAGAAGAATAACTAGTGGTGATGCAACTGGAGATTCGGGAGGATTCTCAATTGGATTTCTAGTTGTCTCGCCCAATGTACCCGATGGAGATGATGCTTGAGAGGAGTAATATTGATTATTTCGGATCTGATATTGTTGCCTTTGAAGATCTTCGAATTTTGGATCAATAATACCTCTCAATCTGTCCAATCTAGTTTATCTCTTTTTAGCCAACTTGCAAGAAAACCCACAAGATTTATGCTCAACTTGAAGAAAGCTTTTTTACACCATTTTTAGTTGATTTCGAACTTTCCTAAGATGTTGTAAAGCTTGGGCACATTCGTCTTTTAAATCCATAATTCTTGCAGGAGTGTGGTAGTGATTAGAATTTTCTCTATTGTTCCAAATGCAACTCCTTAAATCTGTTATGATATCTTCTTGAGTATCTTGGAAGAAAAGAAAGTTAGGTTGCAAAATTGGAGCATTTCCAAAAATAGTCATTACTGACAAAAGATAGGGTAAACATCAAGGCTCTTTTGGGGTTGCAACATCTGATTTTTTTTAGTTTTTCAAATATGTACTTTTTATGATTTTTGTGGATCATTATAGGGTGTAGGACAGCAAAATCTGCCCCAAAGTGGTTGCCAAAAACTGTTTGCAAAATAATTTCTCACAAGGGAAAATTAAGGGTTTCACCAACATTCTGGGACTAGGTCTCTTTGCTTAGGAATGGGGCAGCTCCATTTATTGAAAACAGGGGAATATGTACACTACTCTAACCATCGTGGGTGGCTTTTCAACTGGGGATCACATAGGAACATGTTCGCTAGATTTTATGCACAACGTAAAACCTAGGCAGTCATGAGATAAATTTTCTTCATTTAACGGTGAAGCTCCCGTGTAAGATGTCTATCTATTTACAATGGTGAATCCTAATAACTACTTTTTGGGGGGTTTACTCTAATTTCCTCAGCTCGTGAACCACAACTGGGTAATTTTGCAGCAAGTAAGCAGTTGTGTTGGGAATATTTGTAGAAGGGGAAAAAATGGAAGTAGGGAAAGAAGGAAGGAAGATGTGTTGAATCAACAAATAATTATCAAAGGTTGTCTCTTCCACACAAAGTAAATAAACAGAGAAATCACAACATTCAACAATAAGGGAAAGAAATAACTTCTTACCTAGATCTAAGATAACACAAAGTTTATCTAAAACCTTTGAATAGAGGTACTCAACAAAGAGCTTTAGACGCAAAGTTCTCCAGAAATCCACCTTTTATTCAATCTCAGCTTTTACAGAAATCACATCAAGGGTTCCAACACAAAGTCTGAAATCTTTAAAATGCTCCAGTTACAAAAGCCTTTGTTAAACAAGTTCTGATTATTGATGATTGATTCATCCTCCATTTACAGTGCATAGAGAGAAATTACAAATAGTAAACCCTCAATGAATTCCCGCATGTGGAAGCTATGAAAAAGGAAATAGTTGGGAATCTTTCTTCTAGAATTTCTCTTTACATGACATGCATGATTTTTAAGTGAAGACTAAATCGAAGCTTTGTGTGTCTGCCACCTATTCTTAAATAAATGACTTCTTCAAAAAACTTGAAGAAATGGCTTTTAACCCCAATTACTTCATCTTTACAATTTTTGTCTGAGAAAATAAGAAAAATGAGAAGAAAGAAGCTATTCCAACTGCAACACTTCATACTTCACCTTTGTTTTGATACTGACTATATTTGTCAAGCATGTAGTTCATTGTTTTCCCTTCTGCCTTAGCAATAACTCCACTTTCATTCTTGAACCTTAGTAGTTCCCTGGATAGGATATTAATGCTTGTCTTTACCCTCTCTAAACTAGGTCCAAATTCCTCGACATTTGCATGAAGCATTACTAATTTATCAATTGAAACCAAAAGTGAAAGATATGACGGCTTCATCAATCTTCTTTTGGAGAAATGGAATAAATTCTTTAAGGGAAGCTGGTGGTTTGTCGGGAATGAACCTTGTATAATAATGGAAACCATCAATTACTTCCTTTGTAGTGAAAGCGATTACACTCCCTGACACTTCTTCCATTTTGTCTTTCAACAACTACATTTCACTTAGCATATGTTTGAGAACGTTCATACAAAAATACATTGTCATTTCAAGCTGCTTACCCTTTTGTATCGATCCATCTGGTACAATTTGCTCTTCAATCAATACACTCTTTGGAAGTGAATTTATTTTAGCCAAGATCTCCAAGTGGCTTTTAGAAACTGTATTCTCATCTTTTATACCTGTCATCAATTCTTTCAACTGGGTCAATGCTCTTTGCATATGTTCCAAGCTATCTGGTACTTCTTTGAATTGCTTTGGCCACTTGGTGGATGATTTGTTTTACCCATTCATCAATAGCCTTGACTTTATCACCTGCTTCTTCAACTTCTTTGACCAAATGACAAGTTACCTGCTCCTATACTAGTATTGGCTGAGAAGAAGGTTTAGCAACCTTGGTGATAATTTCACACAGCTGGGACATCTGCTCATGGAGTTTAGCTTTCTTTGCTTTACCCCTTTTCTAGCTTGAGGAACAAAGTATCAATCAACGTCTGGGTATCTTATTTTAATCCCTCAGTGGTAACTTCCCCTAGTGGCACTCTGGTCACTTATATATTTGTTGCCGTTAGTTCTCCCTTTTGCTTTCCCTCTGCTGGAATTGATATTTTTGCAAACTTTTTCCCTGATGACTCATTGACCAGCTTTGAAGTTACTTTGGCAGCTGTTTACTTTTTAACTCTTCCTCCAATGCTTTTGAGCAGCAGTAAATCTTATTCTTCCAAGTTTATTACTTCCGTAGCCTCTGGAACTATTTGCAAAGCCAACCAAGAGGAGAAGTTATTCTCTGGGGAATGAGAAGCATCAATATGTATCACCTTTCCTGCTCGGGCCCTGTAGTATCATAATTTAGCATTGTATCATGGTTCTCTCCTCCTGTGTCATCTAGGGAAAGTGCTCTTTCGAATTCTACCATCTGGGCCCTCAATTCTTTTGTAGGAGGAGGTGGATAACTGGGTGGTGGAGGAGCAAATATGAATGATGTTGGCTTCAATGGTGGAATAACTATGTCTTCATGTGGTGCCGGAACTGCTGAGGTGTTATGAGTTAATGTAGGAGAAGCTTTTTCAGTAAGCGGCACTTGTGTAATAGATGAAGACTTTCCTTTGTCCAATGTCTGAGACCTTTTGAGCACTTTGAACTTCTCTGGTCTTCTGCTGCTTTCACCATCATGCTTCCTTTTGCTGAAATTCCCCCGTTCTCTGGTGCATTAAAGTTTCATCCAAACAATATCCTCTCGTTAACAACCAATTTGAAGTATTTACAAGGACTATCAAAGACCTTTACTCAATTGTCTAGCCACCACCTATACTGGTTTAAAGAGAAGCTTTATCCCCTCCCATTTGATGATATGTATCAAGTATCACATGCCCATCATCAGAAAGGTCTGCAAGTATCCTTGCCGAATCAAAATAAAAAAAAATTCGAGTTGTCAATTTGCTGAAATCTCTTTTTATGACTTCAAATTCATTCTTGCATTTCATCCAGACATCTTCCAATGAAGGAATGTGCATGTATTATAGGGAGATTGTTTTCTTCACTATTCCATTAGGATCAAAATTCATCCTACCTTGGAAAGATTCTTGCTCATAGTAAAGAAACACTTCAACCTGGATGTTTCTGGCTTTGTAAATACTCTGACAACTATAGTGGCCAACTGAGATTAGAAAGCTAATTGTCGACCTATGTTGTTTTGATTGTAAGTCCTGCAATTCCACGAGCTGCCTGTATAACTCCACGATAATCCACTTATCATTGGGGTACCTTGGTAGTTTTGATTGGTTCACCTGAGAAGCCACTAACCTTGAGATACGTGAAGTTAGCAAACTGAATGAAGACACAACCGTACTAAGAGACAACTTCCTAAGCTTCCTTGCTTACTTTGTTTGCTTTCAGATCACTATTTAGTCTGCAAATGACTTCATAAAAGAATCCATCAGTTACCCGCCTTATATTCCTTACGGTACTCAAGTATCACCAGCTGTGGGTAACACTCATAGATAGGATCCTTGGAAAGTATCTATCCCTCTTCTATCCAGCTTGGAGAACACCTCTCCTGAGGCTGCGACATACACAAGATACAAAGTCATTTTGAAGTTGAGTGTTTGCCTAACATTTCTGAGCTGCTCACCGATGTTGTTGCTTATGATTTTTGCCCAATTGATCATTGAATTAGCTCTGTTGATTTCAATTGTCTTGACGAAGTATAACATCCACGAGTAGAAGTTCTTCATGTTACCTTCTCCATTAATTTTGCTTAGCAACTGAACGATGTCATCAACTTCCTGTATCAGAATTGATCTAGGAAGGGTCCTTGGAAATTTAGATGGCTGCCTAGATTTTCTCAAATTTTTCTTGTTCATAATACCTATACAATCCATCGTGGTGTTCTTCCACCAATCAATAGCCTCTTGCATGCTGATTTTAATTACTCTTGATTTGGCGGGAATCTTGAGGCAATAATTGATGTACTGAGTATCCAACCTTATTACTACATTTCCTGCTGTATCTCTGATTGTTTTGGATAGAAGATGGTAGAATTTGGCACACTCTAGAATGAATTCAGGTAAATGGGCAGTAGCCGGAAATGTTGCAGTTTGAATGATTCCACTGTCCCTTATATCCCGCATAAGGGGTGTCTAACAAGTTGCCTCGGATCTGTTAATTAATTCATTGATAGATGCTTGCCCCATGTCTGTATCACTTACTTCAGCAAGCGGGGACATTATGCATGATTATGTTGGATAACCTTTGTCATCACCCTTCATTCTGTCTGAACCTACTTTTGCCTGAGATTTCCCTTTTCCACTTTTACTTGAAGCTTTTGCAGTTGCGAATTCTGGATCTCTGTGCGTAGAAACTGTAACCGCTTCTCCTGATTCTGAAGATATATTTAATGTATTAGACATTGGCCTCAACTTTCTTCTCACGAGTATCTGCACAAGTGAAATATTCCTGTAAACAATTAAGACAAATATGCAACTCACAACCCTCTTATTTATATATGGGCAGCCATAAAATAAGGGAATTACTCTTGATGCAAGCAAAGAGAATTGGGCTCAAGTGGGAGATTGCATGTATTTATAGTGGCCACGTTTGGGATTTTAGAGGGGATGCAAGGATATCCTCATGTTTGGATGCTTTACAATTTAGAAGCCAAGGTAATAAATATCAGCGTAATGCCTTTTAAGAGGTTTTTTAATTCATAGCCAAAAACTGCGTGGATTTGGAAGGTGGAGGCTTTGCAGAACGCGCAATTTTAGAAGCCAAGGTTTTGACCCTCCACGCAAGCATTTAAATGATTTTCCTTTGCTTTTTAAATTTGCATGAATACAAGGGAAGGAGGATGGCGTGAATAGAAGGCTGATTGGATTGTGTGGATGCAAAGGAGAGTGGATAGCTGTGTTGAAGTTCTTTTCTCTTTATTACAAAGGCTGCATGGATTATGAAGGAGGAGGATGATTTCACAAAATAAGACCAAGCCACAGACATCCACTATTTCACTTAAGTGATTTTTTTTTTTTTAAAAAAAATTGTGTACATCTCCAAAAGTTGCATGGATGCTAAGGAGGATGATTTGCAAAAAGAAGACAGTACCTTGTGTTGGCTAGATTTTATGCACAACTTAAAACCTAGGCAGTCATGAGATAAATCTCCTTCATTTAACGGTGAAGCTCTCGTGTAAGATGTTTATCTATTTTGTAGGGGTGAATCCTAATAACTACTTTTAGGGGTTCTACTTTAATTACTATAGCTCGTGAACCACAGCTGAGCAATTTGGCAACAAAGCAGTTGTGATGGAATATATGCAAAAGAGGGAAAAACAAAAGGAAAGATGAAAGGAAGATGTGTTGAATCAACAAATAGTTAACAGAGTTGGTTTCATCCACACAAATTAAATAAACAGATAAATCATAACATTCAGTAGAACGGGAAAGAAATGACTTCTAACCTAGATCTGAGATAACACAAAGTTTATCTAAAACATTAAATAGAAGTGATCAACAAAGCACCGTAGACACAAAGTTCTCCGAAAAATCCACCTTGTATTCAATCCCAAGCCTTTGCAACAATCACACCAAGGGTTCCAGTACAAAGTTTGAAAACTCAAGAATGCTCTAATTACAAAAGCTCTTGCTAAAGCAAGTTCTGATAAAACAAGTTGTCCTACTTTAACACGTAGGCTCTTCCTCTATTTATAGTGCATAAAGGGCAAATACAAATGGGAAACTATCAATGAACTCCCGCATGTGGAAGCTATAAAGGAAACAACTGACAATCTTTCTCCTAGAATTCCTCTCTACACGACATGCATCTGAAGACTAAATCAAAGCGTTGCATGTCTGCCACCTATTCTTAATTAAAGGACCTTTTCAAACAACTTGAAGTAATGGCTTTTAACCGGTTACTTTTAGTTTTACAATTTTGTCCAAGAAAATAAGAAAGAAGAGAAGAAAGAGGAGAAGAAAGAAGATATCTTAGCTGCTACACTTCATGCTTGCCTGAATCTACTTTTGTCTGAGACTTCCCTTTTCCACCTTTTCCTGAAGCTTTTGCTGTTGTGAGAGCTGAATCTATTTGTGTAGAAACTGCAATTGCTTTTGCAGATTTTGAATATATCTCCAATGTATCAGACATTGACTTCTGCTTAAGTTTCACAAGTATGTGCACAAGTGAATTGTCCGGAAAGAATTCAAACAAATATGCAATCCACCACCCTCATATTTATTTTAATAACATGTGAGCAATTCCGACTTCTGGGAACGACTCTGGGTGCAAGAAGATATAAGTAGACTCGGTGTGAGCTCAACTAGGAATTTTTAAACGACATGCATGAGTTCTAGAAGGATATATTGTAGACTTTGCATGCATCTTCTAGGGCTGCGTGGAATATGGAAAAGGTAGCATGAGTAGTGATCCAATTTTGGCGTGGAATTTGTAAAAAGAGGGCAGCTTTGAACTTAAAAGACAAGCCTCCTACGAACCACGACTTGCTTCTAAACATGTTGCTTCTAACCTTTCAAAAATTGCATTTAAAATCCAAGGAGACTCTTTGTTGGAAATCCACGACTTGGTAGAAGACTGGGCTGCCAAGAACCACGATTTCTTTAAGTGAAATTTCCCTCTTAAAATTGTGTAGATGCTAGGGGGGAGGATGCTTTACAAAAGGAAGACAAGACACCAGACATCCACACAATTCACTTAAGTGATTTGCTTTTTTCTTTTAATAATTGCGTGGATTATGGAGGATTGTGTGGATTTAGAGGGGAGAGGATGCTTTGCAAAAGGAAGACAAGACACCAAACATCCACACAATTCACTTAAGTGATTTGTTTTTCTTTTTTCTCTTCTAAAAATTGCATGGATTATTAAGGAGGATTGTTCCAAATTAGTAGACAAGACCCTGGACATCTACGACTTGCATAAAAACAAGAAGACTCTGACATGGAAAACCACGTTTTAGCCCTAGACTTCCATTTTTTGGATTTTCTTTTCAGTGAAGAAAACACAAGCATAGAATAAAATTTTCAATTTTTGGAAAGGGTCTAGGAGAATGTAGCAGCAAAAACTTGCAAGTGCCGTAACTTTCACTCCGTGACTCCGTTTAGGTGTCGTTTTTTTCTAAAAGTGCATATTTTCTCGAGCTCTACGCATTGGTGGCAGTATTTTTCTTATTTTCATACAATCCATTATTGCACCTTTTTGGACCAAACAACCTCTTATAATCTTCTGAAGGAAGCCTAAGAAAATCAGCACAAGTCAAAAAGACTAATATTTTAAAGGGGTATCCCAAGATTTCCAAGTGAAATATTTGGGTACACCACCTTGGACATCCATGATTTGGCTTAAGTGATTTTACTTTTGTGTGGATACCAAGGAGACTAGATTCTTTTCAAAAGGAAGGCAAAGTGCTGCACATCCACGATTTGCACTTAAGTGTTTTGCCTTACAAGTTAGAAATTGCGTGGATAATTGGATGGGGGGCTGCGTGCTCCTACAAATAAGATGACTCTCATAACCACGATTTGCACTAAAAAAAACCTTTGCCTCTTTAAAAAACTGTGACTTGGCTTTGCACATGCCTAAAAAATCACGATTTTGGCCTGAATACTTGCGGGAATACAATTAATTACAGCTGGGACAAGTCGACTTGCAATGAAAAAGAATGGAGAGCTCTTCAAAACCCCAGGCGCAAGAAGAAAGACAAGGCTATGGTGATTGCCAGGTGGAAAATGGAGAAAAAGCAAAACCAGAACACAAGAAATAAAAAAAAAAAATACCTGAAAGAAGTTGTGGGCAATTGCTTGAAAAATCTCTCCAATTAGCTAATCCGTAAAAACGTAACTCTTCCCCGAGTGAATGCTCCACTTTGAGGTGAAAGTAATAATGACCTTGCAAAGTGCTTTATATAACCTAAATCTTCCAATTTTAGCTCAATCTATTTTTAAAAGAACTTTTGTTTATTAAAAAAAATAAGTAAAAGCTTTTATAAAAATATATTAGGTTTCAAGAGGGAATTGAGTGAGCTTTTGGCATATGGGTATTTGGTGAACGTGAGTTTGTAACTTCCTAGAGATACCTTTGAGCAATGCTAGCAACTGAAGGCAAAAAGCAAAAAGCAAAAAAGCAAAAACAAGACCCTTCACTCAAAAAGATCGAAAAATTTAAAAAATGGTAGTTCCCAGATTTCTGGGTGAAATCCTGGGGACACCAGTTGGCTCCGTCTGCGGACATCTTTATTTCTGTCAAACTGAAAGAAGTGAAGATGAGATCCCAACATCTTTGGTTTCACGTCTTGTCTATTGGGTTCGGGGTCAAGCAAAAGAAACAAAAATATTTAAAAGAGAATAATTGAGAGTCTAATTTATGTACACACATGTTTTACCCTGTATCTCAGCTCTTAAAGAGCTTCAAATACTGCCCATTGAAAGGAAATGGTAACTCAATTCCATCCTGGTAGGCAAGGATGAAACTATCCATTCTGGTAGTTCTCTTGATCGTGAAGGGCCCTCTCCATAATGAATCAAATTTTCCATGCATGCCCTTCGGTTCGTGTCTCTTGTCCCACAAGAGTACCCAGTCTCCGATCTCGAACTTCCTGTCTCTGGCCTTCTTGTCGAATACCTTTTTGACCTTCAATTGATGCTCAACCAACCTATCTACCACTTGGGTACGCATTTCTTGTAACTCGAACAGATACATAACTCTTTTATCCAAGGAATCTTGGTATGTAACATCTTCTATGGCCTTGGATAATTGCAAGATAGACAATTCGATAGTAATAGTTATTTCTACATTTTTCCCATACATCAGTTGAAAAAGAGACATACATATTGCTTTCTTTGGTGTAATCATGTCTACCTAGAGTGCATCGAAAAGTATCTTGTGCCAAGTTTTCTGATTTTCTTCCACCAGCTTACGGATGATTGCTATCAGATTCTTGTTGTTGGATTCCGCTTGTCCATTTCCCTGAGGGTAATAGTTGGAATAATGCACTAACTGGACACCGTGAGTGTAGAAAAAGTCAGTTAGCTCGTCAGAGGACATATTTGTAACATTGTCTGTGACTATTTTGTGAGGTACACCAAATCTCACAATTAAGTTTTGTTTGATGAAGTTGCATACCTCCTCAGAAGAAGCTTGCTTAACAGGAATGGCCTCTACCCACTTACTGAAATAGTTAGTTGCCATCAGAATGTAATGTTGACCAGCACTGGAAGGAGGATTTAGCATACCAATGAAATCAATGCCCCATTGCTAAAATGGTTCATCAATCACGATTGGCTTCAAAAGCAATGCTAATGCTAGTAATCCTTACACGCCCAACAAATTGTTGGCATGTTGTTAAGCACAAGATAATACTGAGAGGGGGGGTGAATCAGTATTATGATATTCTTTTAAATTTAACACTTAATCTCATAATTTGTAATCACAATTAATCAGTTTCACAGTGAACATATCAAAGCAATCAATGAATGCAAAGCAAACCAACACACTGCAAATAGACACAAATTTACGTGGAAACCCTTTCGGGAGAAAACCACGGAGAAAATCTTCTTTATTATATTTCTCAAATGTTTGTAGGCACCAACCTATGGGAGACACCAATCCCCAAGTTACAATTTTGTAGGCACCAACCTACAGGAGCACCAACCCCTTTTTGCTAAGCACCAACTCAGCAAGAGACACCGATCTCTTCAAATATGAAGGCACCAACCTTCCTTACGAAAAACAAACTCTTTCCTATCTTTTATGTTGTTGCTGCTTCAACAGATGATAGAACAAAAATGCTGCTAAGAATATTCTTCTGATTTATTTCAGTCCCTTCACATATATAAATCGCTGCAACTCTTCATTAAAAATAAATCTGCCCTTCACTCCTTTTTATATTTCATATTCTGCTCTTCTTCTTCTCTCCCTTAAACTTGAATGAAGCACTCAAATTTCTTACCCTAAACCAAATGATTCCATCTCCTTATATATCCTTCTCACATCCTTTCGAAAAGACACATCGTTCCAACCGACACAACCTTTCCATTAACACAACTTAATTAAGTGCATTAGTCGGCTAAAACCAAAAAATAATTAATGCAACCCATAATTATTAAATGCACATTAAACAATGCAATTAACCACTTGATAGGAGCGCTGCCCCTCCTTAGACAAATCGCTGTTATCATTAAATCACTGTCAGCCATCATTAAATCTTCTTTTTCACCATAAAACATGGCATATGAACACCTTAAAATGTTGATATCTCTCTCTTATGTACAGCTGTGTATATCTCGCTTATACCATGATAATCCTTATGCAAAAATGCTTCTTTTCATGTATTTAAACTTTCGTTTTCTACCCTTCTATACTGTTGGTTATTTCCGTTACTTTCTACCATTTCCGTCAAAATCCGTCAACAAGTTCCATCAGCTTCCGTTACACGATTCCGTTAACCAAATACATCAATGATTAAGCCTTTGACATCAATGACAATATTTCCAACAATCTCCCCCTTTGTCATTGATGGCAACCTTCCAAAAAAAATCTTCTTTTCTGCAACTCCCCTTGTTGTAACTCCCCCTTACTGTCATTCTCCCCCTTTGACATCAATGGCAAAGGGTCAATCTAGGAGCTGAATATTGCAATGTTTAGCTCCCCCTCAACTGATGCTTCTCTTGGTTTTTCAATGGGAAGAAGCAAAGGATATTACTCCCAACTTCTGCCGTAGATATTCAAATGTCTCCTTTGGAAGTGGCTTGGTGAAGATATCTGCTATCTGTTCAGATGTAGCAACAAATTCCAACTTTACCTGCTTTTTCTGCCACCTGCTCTCTTAAGAAGTGGTATCTTATGGGAATATGCTTTGTTCTTGAATGCATAACCGGATTCTTTGAAATACTTATCGCACTGGTATTATCACATAATATGGAGATTGGATGATCATACTCTACTTTGATATCTTTCAAGGTTTGCTTCATCCATAGAATTTGAGTACAACATAACACTGCTGCTATATACTCTGCTTCTGTTGTTGATAAGGATACAGAGTTCTGCTTTTTACTTAACCAAGATACCAGACTGTCTCCAAGGAAGAATGCTCCTCCGCTTGTACTTTTTCTATCATCCACACATCCTGCCCAATCTGAATCTGTATAAGCTACCAATGTGAAGTCTTTACCCCTTGGGTACCATAACCCATAATCCATAGTTCCCTTTAGATATCTGAATATGCGTTTTACAACTTGCACATGTGTTTCTTTCGGACCTGCTTGAAAACGTGCAGCCATACCCACTGCTTGCATGATGTCTGGTCTGGATGTTGTCACATATAGTAAACTCCCAATCATTGATCTATAGAGAGTTTGATCAACATTCGGAGATTCATCATCTTTGCTTAACTTTGTCCCGGTAGCCATAGGTGTGCTAACAGGTGCACACTCCTCCATGCCAAATTTCTTCAACATTTCCTTCACATACTTGGTTTGGGATATAAATATTCCTTTATCAGATTGAGAAATTTGCAATCCAAGGAAAAATGATAACTCTCCCAACATGGACATCTCAAACTCCTTTTGCATGTCTTCGGCAAATTTCTTAGACATTTCCTCATTGTCTCCTCCAAAAATTATGTCATCTACATACACAACAACAATCAGTTGGTGCTCACCTTCAATTTTAATGTAAAGATTGCTATCAGCAAGTCCTCTCTTGAACCCTTGGTCTTGTAGATACTTATCAAGCCTAGAGTACCATGCTCTGGGGGCTTGTTTTAATCCATACAAGGCCTTCTTCAACTTACACACATAATCTTCATTTTTTGATAGGAGGAACCCTTCAGGTTGTTCTATGTATACTTCCTCTTCTAACTTCCCATTTAGAAATGCTGATTTGACATCCATTTGATAGACTTTGAAGTTCTTGAATACCGAAAAAGCAAGAAACATTCTAATTGCTTCTAATCTAGCAACAGGAGCAAAAGTTTCTTCAAAATCAATACCTTCTACTTGAGCATACCCTTTACATACTAACCTTGCCTTGTTTCGAGTGACTTGTCCATCTTCATTCAATTTATTTCGGAATACCCACTTAGTGCCAATCACATTCTGATCCTTTGGCCTAGGTACAAGTTCCCATGTTTCATTCTTCTCAATTTGATCTAACTCTTCCTCCATTGCCTTTATCCAATGTTTATCATGGCTGGCTTCTGCAAAGTTCTTCGGCTCTATTTTGGATAATAAGGAGAAATTTACTGGTTCTGATGCACTTACAATTCTTCTTCTTGTCTGTACTCCATCATCAAGGTTTCCAATGATCTGACTTTCAACATGATTCTTCTTAACAAAATGAGATGGTGTTTTGGTGTCCTGCCTTTCAGATTTACTTAATTTTTCAACATCTTCTTCCTCTTCCTTTTCTTCTACTACCTCGGGTATTTCTAAGGGCTCTTCTGCAGGTTCTTTAGCTTTTTGATTCACGATTTCATCCACTCTCACATTTGCACTTTCTACTATAGTTTGTAGTCTTTTGTTATAGCATCTGTAGGCTTTGCTTTTAATAGAGTAGCCAAGAAAAATTCCTTCATCTGCTCTTGAATCGAATTTTCCCAAGTTCTCTTCATTTCTTTTAATAAAGCATCTACTCCCAAACACTTTGAAATATTTTACAGTAGCTGGTCTTCCTTTCCACAATTCATAAGGAGTTTTGTCATGATTAACTCTGATTTTCCCTCTATTCAAGATATGAACAGCCGTATTTACCGCTTCTCTCCAAAATCTATCTGATAGCTTAGATTCATTTAACATGGTTCTAGCCATCTCTTGGACGGTTCGATTCTTTCTTTCTACCACTCCATTTTGTTGTGGAGTCCTTGCAGCTGAGTATTGTCTTTTGATTCCATGATCTTCACAATATTCAATGAATTCATTTGAGGTGAACTCACCTCCACGATCTGACCTCAGGCACTTTATTTTCAATCCGGTTTCATTTTCTACTAAAGCCTTGAAAGCTTTGAACTTCTCAAATGCTTCTGACTTTTCTTTTAGAAAGGCTACCCATGTCATTCTAGTGTAGTCATCAATGAATAACATGAAATAACTCTCACCTTGTATGCTTTCTGTTCTGGTAGGTCCACATAAATCCGTATGAATCAGCTCTAGTGGTTTGGTGGTCGAATACTCCTTCGTTCTAAACCTTGCTCTGGTTTGCTTTCCATGCTAACATTGCTTGCATAGAGTACTTGTAGGTTTCGTTACCTTAGGCATATCCCGCACAACCTGCTTGTTGCTGATTTTCACAAGATTATCAAAATTTATATGCCCCATCCTTCTATGCCATAGCCAACTCTCTTCAACCTGACTTAGACAACATTTCTCTCCTTTTAATTCTCCGAGCATGTATAGGTTATTTGTGGTTCTATGTGCATCTGCTACTAACTCTCCGTGTCTGCCTTCCTTATCTCACACCCTTCAACATAAAACTTAAGTGTGTGTCCTTGATCACACATTTGGCTTACACTTAAGAGATTATGCTTTAATCCATCAACATATAAAACATTCTCTGTTTTTGTTTTACCATTATCAAGACTCAGCGTACCTTTTCCAGCGATCTTTGCTTTAGTGTTATCACCGAATTTCACCGTACCTTCATTTACTTTCTTTAATGAGATGAACTTACTTTTATCTCCGGTCATATGTCTTGAACATCCGCTATCAATGTACCACAACTGCCCTTCATCCTATGCATGGAATGTTGTTTGAACAAGCATAGATTTCTCTTTATCTTTCCCATCATCCTCTTTCTTCTGTTTCCAAAATTTTGTAGCTTCTTTCTTCTTTATTTCTGGAGCATTTACCTTCTGGTTTGATTTAGATGGTTCTACAAAACCACTTCTACAAAATCTTGCCATATGTCCATAGTTATTGCAGTTATAACAAACAATATCTTCAACATAGTTCGATAAAGGAGCAAAGGAGTTGTAATTTCTATTTGAGAATCCATACACACCTTTGTTCTTTATATTGTTGTCTCTCACCCGTATTCTACAATCTATTGCTTTATGACCAAAATGATTACAATAGAAGCAATAGCCATAGAAAGAATTTTCAAACCTGGACATGTGAGTATATCTTGGAGGATTTGGTCTTCTAAACTTGTTCTCATCTTTGCTTTCCTTGTAAGAAGTGTTGATCTTCATAAAGCTCTTCTCCCTTTTCAACTCTTCATTCTTCATAGGTTCCTTGAGTGTCTCTGCATAGGTCTTTGACTTCTCTTCTCTTGTCCCTTTCGATGACTCTATACCTTTTGTGTTAGCAGTGTCTTGTCTTTCCGTATATCCAAGACCAGTCTTGTCGGATGTTGACTTCTGTCGGTTCAGAATTTCATCTAGTATCTCGGTACTTTTCTCGAATTTTAGATTACTTGTAACTTTAGCATTTGCTTTTTCCAAGTCCTTTCTCAAAGCAACGATCTCTGACTCACGCTTTTCGCAATCTTCTTCCTTAGTCCTTAACTGATTTCTTAATTCTTCTTCAACTCGTTTTGCTTCTTCAATTTGGGTTTTTAGATCCACGATCATCTTTCCTGATTCTTCAAGAGATTGTGATATCTTAGCTTCAAAGTTACGATCTTCTTCTTCATACTTTAGGAGCTGTAACTTTTGTTTCTGATTTTTCTTTTTAAGAGCTTTCAACTCTCCCAAGGCACATATAAGTTCCTCTTCAAGATTCACTTCACCTTTTTCTTCCATGTCTTCATCTCTTTCTAAGTCATCTTTTATAGCCATGAATAATATTTCTTCATTATCGCTATCTGAGTCACTTATCCCACTTTCTTTGGATGATCTACTACTTCCTTTTGAATATAAGCTTTTCTTTTGCTTTCCAAATCTTTTCTTGCCTTTGCTTTGCTTGAATTCCCTTTTGAATTTAGGTTTGCTTTCCTCATCATCGCTATCTTCTTTCTCTGGACACTTAGCCGCAAAATGACCAATTTTACCACAGTTAAAACATTTAAATGGTAACTTACCTTTGTACTTTCCAGATCCTTTCTTTAACTTTCGAATGAACAAGGCTTCTTTCTCATCTTCTTCACTGTTTGAGTTCTCATTCGACTTCAGGTTCTTTGATTTTTTCTTTCTTTGAGACTTTGAATGCAGCTTCCTTCTTTGATGGTTTATTTGACTCAGTCCTCATTTCATACGCAGTCAGTATTCCATGTAGTTCGTCCATGCTCAACTTATCAAGATCCTTCATTTCTTCAATGGCAGACACCTTAGCATCAAATCTTAATGGTAGAGACCTTAGAATCTTTTGAACGATCATGGATTCTTCAATCTTTTCGCCTAACCCTCTTATGGCATTGACAACCTCATCCACACGAAGAAGATAGGCTGCAACATTCTCCTCATCCTTCATTTTCAAGCTCTCAAATTGTCTCCTATGAGTTTGAAGCTTAGCCCTTTTAACCTTGTCATCACCTTCGTAGATAGTTCAAAGTTTGTCCCATATCTCCTTCGCCGTGTCACATTGCATTACTTTAACAAACTCAGATTCTGATAGGCCACATAGGATAGCATTCATCGCCTTGGCATTGTTTTCAAAAGCCTTCTTTCCGGCTTGATCTGTCGGTGGAACTGATGGATTGTATATCCAACTGTTACTGATTGCCAAATATCAAACCCTAGTGCCATTAGATATGTTTTCATTCTTATGCTCCAAAATGCATAATTTGTTCCATCAAACAATGGAGCCTTGTTCGAAGAAAAACCTTCTTGTACTTGATGAGTAGCCATATGTGCTTCTGAGATCTACCTTCCAATTGTTAGATTGTTCCTGAAAGGCACCCGCTCTGATACCAATTGTTAAGCACAAGATAATACTGAGAGGGGGGGTGAATCAGTATTATGATATTCTTTTAAATTTAACACTTAATCTCATATTTGTAATCACAATTAATCAGTTTCACAGTGAATATATCAAAGCAATCAATGAATGCAAAGCAAACCAACACACTGCAAATAGACACAAATTTACGTGGAAACCCTTTCGGGAGAAAACCACGGAAAAAATCTTCTTTATTATATTTCTCAAATGTTTGTAGGCACCAACCTACGGGAGACACCAATCCCCAAGTTACAATTTTGTAGGCACCAACCTACAGGAGCACCAACCCCTTTTTGCTAAGCACCAACTCAGCAAGAGACACCTGATCTCTTCAAATATGAAGGCACCAACCTTCCTTACGAAAAACAAACTCTTTCCTATCTTTTATGTTGTTGTTGCTTCAACAAATGATAGAACAAAAATGCTGCTAAGAATATTCTTCTGATTTATTTCAGTCCCTTCACATATATAAATCGCTGCAACTCTTCATTAAAAATAAATCTGCCCTTCACTCCTTTTTATATTTCATATTCTGCTCTTCTTCTTCTCTCCCTTAAACTTGAATGAAGCACTCAAATTGCTTGCCTAAACCAAATGATTCCATCTCCTTATATATCCTTCTCACATCCTTTCGAAAAGACACATCGTTCCAACCAACACAACCTTTCCATTAACACAACTTAATTAAGTGCATTAGTCGGCTAAAACCAAAAAATAATTAATGCAGCCCATAATTATTAAATGCACATTAAACAATGCAATTAACCACTTGATAGGAGCGCTGCCCCTCCTTAGACAAATCGCTGTTATCATTAAATCGCTGCCTCTTTAGCCATCATTAAATCTTCTTTTTCACCATAAAACATGGCATATGAACACCTTAAAATGCTGATATCTCTCTCTTATGTACAGTTGTGTATATCTCGCTTATACCATGATAATCCTTATGCAAAAACGTTTCTTTTCATGTATTTAAACTTTCGTTTTCTACCCTTCTATATTGTTGGTTATTTCCGTTACTTTCTACCATTTCCGTCAAAAGTCCGTCAATAGTTCCGTCAGCTTCCGTTACACGATTCCGTTAACCAAATACATCAATGATTAAGCCTTTGACATCAATGACAATATTTCCAACACATGCTTGGCATTTAGATACCCAATCTGCAGTATCTTGAAAGAGGGTGGGCTAGTAATACCTTGCTCGGAGGATCTTATGTGCAGTAACTCTGGCTGAGAAGTGACCACCACAAGCCATGTCGTGAAATTGTTTTAGTAGCTGGTCTTGTTGAGCTTTATCCACACATCAAAGAAATACACCATCAACCCCCTTTTTATACAAGCCATTATCCCAAAGAACAAAGTCTTTTGCTTTCAATTTGATGGTACACTTCTCCTTGCGAGTGAGATGATCTGGGCATTCCCCATATGTCATGAAGTAAGCAATTTTGATGTACCATTCATCAATCAGATTTACAAAAAGAACCGTGGGCAAGTCCTCATCTACTTCTTCTTGTGGTGGATCATCATGTCTTCTCTCTGTCATCAATTGGCATAGACCTCTTCCTCTTACTAGCTTTTGTAGGCTTTATGTCGAGGTCGTACTCTTGCACCTTGGTTACCCAAGTGCCTCACAGCAGTCCCAATTCTTATCTGAGTCAGGATGGATTTGACTGCAGTATCAGGTACATAAACAATTGTATGTGTGGATAAAATGTAGTACATGAATGTTTTGCATGCCTTGACAACTACATAGGCATGTTTCTCCATGGGAGTGTATTTCAACTCGTATGCCTTCAAAGGCATGCTCATAAATGTTATGGGAGCTTCAATATTTTCTTCATTCTTCTGCATGAGAATGGCTGACATTGTATGCTCAAAAGAATAACAGTAAAGAATTAATTCTTTACTAAAATTTGGTGACACCAGCACTGGGGCTTTTGCTAAGGCTTCTTTGATTCTTTCAAAGGCTTGTTTCCCTTCCTTGTACCATTTAAAGTCCTGCTTCTTTTTCATCATGTCTGAGATATGTCGAGTTAACTCAGACAAAATCTGGGACAAATCTTCTAAGGAAATTCACTTTACCAAAGAATGAGTGAACTCTTTTCTTGGAAGTTGGAAGAGGTAAGTTTTGAATGGCTTGCACCCTTTCTGGATCAATTTTGGTTCCTCGCTCTGAGACGATGTGTCCTAGAAGCTTTCCCTCAGTAATAGCAAATATTGATTTCTTGGGATTCAAAGAAATCCCATGCCTTTGGCATTGAATAAGGACTTCTTCTAGATCGGTAATGTGATTACCTCTCTTTTTAGAAAAGACTATCAAGTCATCAAGGTAAACCACTATACTTTTGTCCTTCAAGTGAGCAAACGCCAGATCCATTGCTCTTTGGAAGGTTGCTCCAACATTGATCAATCCAAAAGGCATTTTGCGATATGCAAACGTACCCCATGGTGTTGTGAATGCAGTTTTGTATTGATCTTCTCTTAGCCACTCGGATTTGATTGTATCCAGAAAAACTGTCTAGCATAGAGAGCATTTTTGAACCAGTTACTACCTGTAGGGTGTGGTCCATGATGGGAAGTGGGTAGTTGTCCTTTAAGGAAGCTTGATTTAAATTGTGGAAGTCCACACACAGGCGGATTTCACCATTTTTATTTCTTACAGGTACAATATTTGCTAACCACTCAGAGTGATGAATGGGATAGATAATACATGCATCTAAAAGCTTCTGAACCTCAGCAAAAATGGTTCCTGAAATGGTTGGATTATAACGCCTTAGTTTTTGCTTGAAAGGTTTCTGCTCAGGCTGCAAGGGATGTAGTGTTGCAGCTCTTTTGGAAGATATGTCTTTAAGTCTTTATAAGACCATGCAAAGACATCAACATACTTTTTAAGAAGCTTCGTGAATGCTTCTTGCTCTTGTTTAGAGCAACACTTCCCAAGATTCACAATCTTTTGGTTCATCCTCCGTACCTAGATTTAACGGCTGCACTTCAAAGGAAGAACTATCACCATATTCTTTATTTTTCTTTAGGTATTGATCATGCTTGTCGAAAATATCTTCTAAGGAAACTAAACCCTTGGGGATTTTGTTACCTTTCAGTTGGATTATCCCACTACTGTCATCATGATGTGGATCAGTTTCACCTGTGGTTGTCTGTCATGGTGGTGAGTTACTCCCTTCAAAATACAACTCGTCAAAGTTGTCTTATTGCTCTGGAAATGCAACTATTTGTTTGTCGTCATTGAAAATCTGCTATTGTTCAACATTATCAAGGACTTTGGGATGGTAGACCAATCTCCACTTTATAGTTTCCTTGCGTGAATATGGATAGTGGTCTATCCGGATTTAATAGTGCAATTGTGACTGCCAAAGAGTCAGCCCTAGAATTCTGATCTCTTGGAATGAAATTGATAGAGAAAGCTGCAAAATCAAGTGTGGCAGAAAGCACTCTATCCTTGGAGTGCCTCAACTTGTCTCTTTTGACTTGATATTGCCCTCGAACTTGTTTTACTATAAGTTCAACATCTCCTTGGGCTTTGAGGAGCTTTACTCCTTTCTTTCTAGCCTGCTCCATTCCTAGCAACAATGCTTCATACTCCGCCGTATTATTGGTGTTCTCAAACATCAACTTGTAAGAGTATGGGTATATCTCATCATCTGGAGATATTAATAGAACGTCGGCTCCTAATCCAAAAGAGCAACAACTGCCGTCAACCTCTAGAGTCCAAACTTTTTCATCTTCTTCTGAAACTGGTTTTGGTTGAAGTTCCGGTTCTGGAATGCCTTTACTCATTTCCAAATAATAGACGTCATGGTCAGATTCCTGAAAAAGAATCTGAGATCTAGGATCCTCGGATTTCGTAACCGTGTATTTAGACTTCTTTTTCCGCTCCAGCTTCTGGTTTATTCCTTTGATAGGAATATGAGCACATGACCAATCCATCTTTACTTATCCTCCCAGTTCTTTGCAGAAGTTTCTGCTCAACAACATCCCGTAGGAGATAGGAATATCTGCAACTAAGATTGTCATTTTCAATCTTTTATCAGGGAAAGTTGCCAAAACAACTTGTGCATCTTTGATCTGTCCAATTAAAGGGACTTGTCTTTCCATGGAGTAACACCTTCCTATGGTCTTTGTCAAGGTAAGCCCAAGAGCATCTGCAACTTTAGCTGGCATGACATTGTCAGAAGCACCTAAATCTAAAATGTAGTTGCTTAACTTGAAACCATTAAGTAATAAGGAAACATAAAAAGTTCTATTCTTTCAGAAGATGATGGGGGTTTAACAACTGCAGCATTGTTTTGGGAAGGGGTATCTTTGGGTTCAGGAAAAGTCCTTTTTGATGCATTAGATGGTCCTGGTGATTACTACGTATTTGACTAACCTATTTAGCTGGTCAGGAAAAACTCTCAAGTATTCAACTTCTGACATTTGAATTCTAGTTTTCTTGATATGATCAATAATGTCAAAAGAAGGAATAGATGTGTTATTTTCAGATACCTGAGCCGCTTTTTGTGGTTGAGATGAAGAAATTACATACTTATCTCTGGGAGCTAAGGAAGAAGGTAAAGGGCTGCCCCTTCTGAGAATGGTGATATTAGATCTGGAATCTTTTCTTTGTTCATCACCTAATGCCTCAGCTTGGCAAGTTTGTGATCTTGTAAATACTGCATAAGTATGACCATGATCGTCTTCAAGAAGTTCCTCATAGTCATTTTCAGATTCGTAGTCTAGGTAACCAATATTGGAGTCGCCAGTAGGATCTACAAAATCATCATTCTCCAATTGATCGGTAACAACTTCCTGATCTTCTTCGTTCATCTCAACATTGTTTCTGGGGAGAAGCTTCAATTGCTAATCTTTGAGGACCGGCAATGCGGTTTCGGTTGTTGAAATTCCGAGCAGGGGTAATGTTGTTGCCCTGAGCCATTTGTTTCTTCATTTGCAACATATCATTTGCTAACTTTTGCAACAGTGAATAGAAGTAGTAGAAGAAGAGGATGAACTTTCGGCTTTAGAAGTACTGCTCTTTATTTTTCCAGCCATGATAAGGTCATCTTCAATTTCAACCGTCATGTTTTGAGCTGCTAACAAGTCAGCAGGATGTGCTCTTCGCAGTTGATAACCTACTTCAGGAAGTAATGCATTGATGAAGAATACCTTTTGATTCTCGTCACTCAGAGAAGCAGAAGCCAAAATTTTGTAAAGTATTCTTTGGAATTTTGTAATAAAATCCCGCATGTGCTCATGTGGCTCCTTCTTTAGCTGAGTCAGTTGAGTTATCAAGGAACTGGAATCTTCAGCTGGCTTGAATATTTTTAGGAATGCATCTTGCATAGTAGCCTAGTTGGTTATGGTACCAGGAGCTAACCGGTAGAACCATTCTCCAGCCAAGTCATGCAGAGTCTCTATGAAGAGTTTGACAGATACATCTTCATGTTCGACTGCAAGCACTCCATGGGATATAAAAAATGCAGCCAAGTGGTCATCTAGATTCTACTTGCTGTCTCCAAAGAATTTTGGAAAAATTATTTCTTGTCCCTTTAGGTAAATCATGCATAGGAGGAGTCAAGTTCAGAGGTCCAAAAGTTGCACCCCATGGAACAGGTGTTGCAAGGGCAAGCAACTTATTCTGCATTATGAAAGGAGCACGTCTTCTTTGAGAATAGACCCGGTGAATAATTCCAGCTGTTGGATTATGCTGGAAATGATCACGAGGAGTCTGCACTCTTCTATCTGGTGAAATACTTGCTTTGCGGCTCCTAGTTTGAGGAGGATGATTGAAATTAAATTGCTCCTGCAATCTATAAAAATGATCAGTCCTTCCTTGAGCCCTGCTAGACCGGGTGAATGGATGTTCTGTCAAGTTGAGGTTTTAATATAGATGGGAACTGACAAGAAAATCTTTGGTCTGCTAAATTTGTTGTCCCCAGTGGAGTCGCCAAAAATTGTTGGCTAGATTTTATGCACAGCATAAAACCTAGGCAGTCATGAGATAAATCTCCTTCATTTAACAGTGAAGCTCCCGTGTAAGATGTTTATCTATTTTGTAAGGTGAATCCTAATAACTACTTTTTGGGGTTTTACTTTAATTTCCCCAACTTGTGAACCACAAGCGGGTGATTTTGCAGTAAGTAAGCAACTGTGTTGGGAATATTTGCAGAAGGGGAAAAATAGAAGTAGGGAAAGAAGGAAGGAAGATGTGTTGAATAAACAAATAGCTATCAGAGTTGGTCTCATCCACACAAATTAAATAAACAGAAAAATCACAACATTCAACAGTAAGGGAAAGAAACAACTTCTAACCTAGATCTAAGATAACACAAAGTTTATCTAAAACCTTGAATAGAAGTATCAGCAAAGCACTATAGACACAAAGTTCTCTAGAAATCCACCTTTTATTCAATCCCAACTTTCACAGAAATCACATCAAGGGTTCCAGCACAAAGTTTAAAATCTCAAAAATGCTCCAATTACAAAAGCCTTTGCTAAACAAGTTCTAATTATTAATGTAGGCTCTTCCTCTATTTATAGTGCATAGAGGGAAAATACAAATAGGAAACCTTCAATGAATTCCCACATGTGGAAGCTATAAAAAGGAAACAATTGAGAATCTTTCTTCTAGAATTTCTCTTTGCATGACACGCATGATTTTTAAGTGAAGACTAAATCAATGCTTTGCATGTTTGCCACCTATTCTTAATTAAAGGACCTTTTCAAACAACTTGAAGTAATGGCTTTTAACCAATTACTTTAGTTTTACAATTTTTCTCCAAGAAAATAAGAAGAAAGAGGAGAAGAAAGAAGTTATTTCAGTTGCAACACTTCATACTTTCCCTTTGTTCTGATACTGAATGTATTTATCAAGCATGTAGTTCATTGTTTTCCCATCTGCCTATTTTAGCAATAGCTCCGCTTTCAATCTTGAACCTTAGTAGTTCCCTGGATAGAATATTAATGCTTGTCTTTACCCTCTCTAAACTAGGTCCAAATTCCTTGACATTTGCATGAAGTCTTACTAATTTTTCAATTGAACCAAAAGTGAAAGATATGACGCTTCATCAATCTTCTTCTGGAGAAATGGAAGAAATTCTTCAAGGGAAGATGGTGGTTTTTCGGGAATGAACCTTGTATAATAATGGAAACCATCAATTACTTCCTCTGTAGTGAAAGCGATTACACTCCAGACACTTCTTCCATTTTGTCTTCCAGCAACTACATTTCACTCAGCATATGTTTGAGAATGTTCATGTGGAAAGACATTGTCATTTCAAGCTGCTTACCCTTTTGTATCGATCCATCTGGTACAATTTGCTCTTCAATCAATACACTCTCCGGAAGTGAATTTATTTTACCAAAGATCTCCAAGTGGCTTTCAGCAACTGTATTCTCATCCTTTATACATGTCATCAGTTCTTTCAACTAGAGCCAATGCTCTTTGCATACTTTCCAAGCTATTTGGTACTTCTTTGAATTGCTTTGCCACTTGGTGGATGATTTGCCTCTTACCCATTCATCAATAGCTTTGAATTTATCACCTGCATCTTCAACTTCTTTGATCAAATGGACAGCTTACCTGCACCTGTACTAGCACTGGTTGTGAGGAAGGTTTAGCAACCTTAGTGATAATTTCACATAGCTGGGAGATCTGCTCATAAGTTTGGCTTTCGCTGCTTTCTCCTTGTCAAGCTTGAGGAACAAAGTATCTATCAATGTCTAGGTATCCTGCTTCAATCCCTCAGTGGTGACTTCCCCTAGTGGCACTCTGGTCACTTATATATCTTCTACCGTTAGTTCTCCCTTTTGCTTTCCCTCAGCTGGAATTGATATTTCTGCAAACTTTGCCCTGATGACTCAATGACCAGCTTTGAAGTCACTTTGGCAGCTTTAGGCCTTTTAACTTTTCCTCCCAAGCTTTTGAGCAGCTGCAGGTCTTCCTTCTTCCAGGTTAATTACTTCCCTAGCCTCTGGAACTATTTGCAAAGCAACCAAGATGAGAAGTTATTCTCTGGGGAATGAGAAGCATCAATATGCATCACCTTTTCTTGCTCGTGCCTTGTAGTATCAAAATTTAGCATTGTAGCATGGCTCTCTCCTCTTGTGCCATCTAGGGAAAGTGCTCTTTCAAATTCTGCCATTTGTGCCCTCAATTCTTCCATATGATGAGGTGGAGAACTAGATGGTGGAGGAGCAAATATGAATGATGTTGTCTTCAATGGTGGAATAACTACATCTTCATGTGGTGCCGGAACCACTGAAGTGTTATGAGTTAATGCAGGAGAAGCTTTGTCAGTAAGCAATACTTGTGAAATAGCTGAAGACTTTCCTTTATCTGATAATGCCTGAGACTTTTTGAGCACTTTTAACTTCTCTGGTCTTCTACTGCTTTCATCATCATGTTTCCTTTTGTTGAAATTCCCCATTATCTGGTTCATTAAAGCTTCATCCAAACAATGTCCTTTTGTTAACAACCAATTTGAGGTATTAACAAGGACTGTTGAAGACCTTTCCTCAATTGTCTTTCACACCACCTATACTGGTTTGAAGAGCAGCTTTATCTCCTCCCATTTGATGATATGTATCAATTATCACATGCCCATCATCATAAAGGTCTGCAGGCATCCTTTCTGAATCAAAATAAAAAATTTGCCAAGTTGTCAATTTGCTGAAATCTCTTTCTATGACTTCAAATTCATTCTTGCATTTCATCCAGAAATCTTCCAATGAAGGAATGTGCATGTATTCTAGGGAGATTGTTTTCTTCGCTATTCCATTAGGATCAAAATTCATCCTAGCTTGGAAAGATTCCTGCTCATGGTAAAGAAACATTTCAGCTTGGATGTTTCTGGCTTTGTAAATACTCTAGCAAATATAGTGGCCAACTAAGATTGGAAAGCTAACTGTCAGCTTGTGCTGTTTTGATTGTAAGTCCTGCAATTCCACGAGCTGCCTACATAGGTCCATGATAATCCACTTATCATTAGAGTACCTTGGTAGCTTGATTGGTTCACTTGAGAAGCCACTAACCCTGAGATAAGTGAAGTCAACAAACTGAATAAAGACATAGCCGTATTAAGAGATAGCTTCCCAAGCTTCCTTGCTTAATCTATTTGCCTTCACATCACTATTTAGTCTGCAAATGACTTCATAAAAGAAGCCATCATTTACCACCCTGTATTCCTTGTAGTACTCAAGTATCACTAGCTATGGGTAACACTCATAGATAGGATCCTTGGAAAGTATCCCTCTTCTGTCCAGCTTGGAGAACACCCCTTCTGAGGCTGCGACATACACAAGATATGAAGTCATTTTGAAGTTGAGTGTCTGCCTAACATTTATGAGCTGCTCACCTATGTTTTTGCTTATAATTTCTGCCCAATTGATCATTGAATTAGCTCTGTTGATTTCAATTGTCCTGACGAAGTAATACATCCACGAGTAGAAGTTCTTCGTGTTACCTCCTCCATTAATTCTGCATAGCAACTAGACGATGTCATCAACTTCATGTATCAGATTTGATCTAGGAAGGGTCCTTGGAAATTTAGATGGCTGCCTAGATTTTCTCATATAGTTCTTGTTCATAATACCTATACAATCCATTGTGTTGTTCTTTCACCAATCAATAGCCTCTTGCATGTTGATTTTAATTAGTCTGGATTTGGCGGGAATTTTGAGGCAGTAATTGATGTACTGAGTATCTAGCCTTATTACTACATTTCCTGTTGTATCTCTGATTGTTCTGGATAGAGGATGGTAGAATTTGGCACACTCTAGAATGAATTCAGGTAACTGGGCAGTAGCTGGAAATGTTATAGCTTGAATGATTCCAATGTCCCATATAGCCTGCATAAGGGGTGTCCGACAAGTTGCCCTGGATCTGTTAATTAAGTCACACTGATAGATACTTGCCCCATGTCTGTATCACTTACTTCAGCAAGCCTGGACACTATACATGATTCTGCTGGGTAACCTTTTTCATCACCCTTCATTCTGTTTGAACCTGCTTTAGCCTGAGATTTCCCTTTTCCACTTTTACCCGAAGCTTTTGCAGTTGCAAAATTTGGATCTCTATGTGTAGAAACTGCAACTGCTTCTCCTGATTCTGAGGATATATTTAATGTATCCGACATTGGCCTTAGTTTTCTTCTCACAAGTATGTGCACAAGTGAAATATTCCTGTAAACAATTCAGATAAATATGCAACTCATCACCCTCTTATTTATCTATATGGGCAGCCGTAAATTCTGGGAATTACTCCGGATGCAAGCAAAGAGAAGAGGGCTCAAGTGGGAGATTGCATGCATTTATAGTGGCTGCGTTTGGGCTTTTGGAGGGGATGCAAGGATATCTGCATGCTTGGACGCTTTACAATTTAGAAGCCAAGGTAATAAATATCAGCATAATGCCTTTTAAGAGGTTTTTAATTCATAGCCAAAAACTGCATGGATTTGGAAGAAGGGGGATGCTTTGCAGAACACACAATTTTTAGAAGCCAAGGTTTTGATCCTCCACGCAAGCATTTAAATGATTTTCCTTTGCTTTCAAAAATTGCGTGAATACAAGGGAAGGAGGATGGCGTGAATAGAAGGCTGATTGGATTGTGTGGATGCAAAGGAGAGTGGATGGCTGTGTTGAAAATTAGAAGACAAAGACATGAACATTCATGATTTCCACCTAAGTTCTTTTGTCTTTATTACCAAGGCTGCGTGGATTATGAAGGAGGAGGATGATTTCACAAAATAAGACCAAGCCACAGACATCCAGGGTTTCACTTAAGTGATTTTCTTCTTTTTTTTAAAATAATTGCGTACATCTCCGAAAGCTTCATGGATGCTAAGGAAGGAGGATGATTTGTAAAAAGAAGACAATACCTTGGACATCCATGATTTGGCTTAAGTGATTTTGCTTTTGTGTGGATGCCAAGGAGACTGGATTCTTTTCAAAAGGAAGACAACGTACTGCACATCCATGATTTGCACTTAAGTTTTTTGCCTTAAAAGTTAGAAATTGCGTGGATAATTGGATGGGGGGCTGCGTGCTCCTACAAATAAGACAAGGACTCTCATAACCACAATTTGCACTAAGGAAAACATCTGCCTCTTAAAAAAACTGTGACTTGGCTTTGTACATGCCTGAAAAACCACGATTTGGCTTGAATACTTGCGGGAATACAATTAATTACAGCTGGGACAAGTCGACTTGCAATGAAAAACAATGGATAGCTCTTCAAAACTCCAGGCGCAAGAAGAAAGAAAAGGTTATGGTGATTGCTAGGTGGAAAATGAAGAAAAACCAAAACCAGAACACCAGAAATAAATAAAAACAAAATACGTGAAAGAAGTTGCAGGAAATTGCTCGAAAAAATCTCTCCAATTAGGTAATCCGTAAAAACGAACTCTTCCCTAGGTGAATGTTCCACTTTGAGGTGAAAGTAATAATGATGTGGTAATAATGTTCTAATTTTAGTCAATCTATGTTTAAAAGAACTTTAATTTATTAAAAAAAATAAGTAAAAGCTTTTATAAAAATAGATTAGGTTCCAGGAGGGAATTGAGTGAGATTTTAGCATATGGGTATTTGGCGAATGTGACTTTACAACTTCCTGGAGATATGTTTGAGCGACACCAACAACCGAAGGCAAAAAGTAAAAAGCAAAAACAAGACCCTTCGCTCAAAAAGATTGAAAAATTTAAAAAGGGGCAGTTCCCAAATTTCCGAGTGAAATCCTGGGGACACTTGAATACTCCACTAAACCCTTGTGGAAAAAGGAGGTGGAGGAAAGGTGTGTGTATGGAGAGAGGGAAGAAAGTGAGAAGGGGGTTTTACTTAATAAATAGCAAGCTGAGTTTATCGACATAAAACCATAATACTTCCAAGTTAACAATGAGAAGACACCAATATGCAAAGCAAGACAAAATAACACAATCAACACAAAGTTTAACTGCATTATATTTATCAAAAGATGCATTCTTTCCCTAGTTGCGCAGGATTACAAAGCTCTATTGGAGTAGAGTCGAGATGGAGAGGAAAACATAAGACAAGAAGATAGAAGAATTGCAATTGGTTAAAGGGGAGCAAAAACTCCTCTTTTTGGAATAGAGAGAGCATTACAATTTATAGCTAAATCCAGTGGCTCTTCACATTTCCATGTGACTTTTCAACTTTAAGTGCAGTCCCCAACGAAGAAATAGAAGCTTTAAGTG
Organism: Taxus chinensis; assembly: GCA_019776745.2. Taxonomy (NCBI): domain Eukaryota; kingdom Viridiplantae; phylum Streptophyta; class Pinopsida; order Cupressales; family Taxaceae; genus Taxus; species Taxus chinensis. The sequence continues at coordinate 702,231,141 of CM034148.1, forward strand.
ACTTAAGTCACTTTTTATGAAATTTGCTCCTCAACGAAGAAATAAAATTCAATAGAGAGAAAGAGAAAAGAAGAGAGAGAAGGTAGATGTTGCAAAATGAAGTCTCACTCTTCCTTCATGGTGGAGATGAATGTCACATCTGGATAAGATCTTCCTTGACTGCTTATCTGATTGGAACACATCTCTTCTTAGACGTAGAAATGATGTTTCATGCCTTATCTGGAATGGTCGCCTTTTGTTATATCTTGAAATCTCTCATTTCACCTCTATGAGCAATGGTAGGATGAACACATAAACATGATATCCTCTCTTCCATATGAGAAAACACTCCTTTTATGATCATCATGAACAATGCACTTGTACCACACACACCTCGGACTCGACAACCATGAATGTGTTTGGAGCTTCTTCTTATGTTTTTATGATCTCACTAGCCTTACAAAGTGGTAGGAATGTTATGGTGCAACCAAAAATGGATTCCGCAATTATTTCTACAAACCTGTAAATTTGAGTATATTTTGGTGTTACGGGCTGTTGATTCGGTATTTTAGGCAAAATTGGATAAAATCAAATTCAAATTGGACTCGACTCAATCCGTTGGAAAGATAATCCCAAGATGAACAATTGCTCCAAATTTGGTGAGATTCCCTGGTTGGAATCAATGGGAATTTTGAAAAAGAGTTCTAGTTGTGGGAAAAGCTTGAAAATTAGTGAAAATGCGAAAGAGGGAAGAAATTTCGGTGATCATTCTAGGAGAAATTCTTATCCGTTTGATTGATCTTGGCATCGTTTCGAAGCTTTTGGGGAGAGGGATGGATGCTCCAAATTTGAAGAGGTTCTCTCATGGGGCTTGAGAGAACGAGCCGAATCAAATTTTCATGGGTATAGGGTTTTGCAAGGGTTTTGGACCTGCAAGAGAGTTTTTTTCATATCATGAGATTTCTTCCACCTTAGATCATGTGTGATATCTCAAAATAATGCATTTTAGGAGTATAATGACTGCCCAAAGCTTGGTATGATTCCTCCATGTGAATCGGGTGCAATCTCACTTTCAAATTTTGAGTTTTCGGTGTATGAGGGCAATGATTTCTGGAAAAAAAAAAAAGTCCCAAATATCTCTTGAAAGGGTTTATCATGTGCTGTGACTAATACATCTCCTTCAAGGCGCCATCATGAGGTATCTCTAGTCCAAATTTGAGGGAAAACGGAGCTAGGAATCAAGAGATATGGGGAAAACAAGATCTTGACACCTAGGGCACAAAGAACAGTTTTCTTGGTGTTTGGAGAGGATGTACCAGCTTCAAAATAACTTCAATGGCTGCCTTCACTTACTTTATGATCTTGCTTTATGTTTTAATGAAGTGTGAGCAAGGATTAGTGACTTTATATGGTGGAGATGAAGAAGGGGGGTGCACATGGGAAAGTGGGAGAGTGGAAGAGTGCAAGATGGAGAAATGGAAGCCTCTTTGTACTTTGGCGCACTTTTGGAGTGCAATTGCACCTCAGAAGTGCACTTAGGGTGCAAGGAGGAGGGAAAAGTGCACCAAGGGTGAGGATGGAGAGGGGAAATGACATGCACATGCACATATGTGTGCCTTTCACATGTTTGCACCATAACTTGACTTACACACATCAAAAATCCCCACTAATAGGAAGAGGGTGCACTTTTGGGGTGAAATTACACCTAAAAAATGTTCCAAGGATGCAAATGGGGTTTAAAAATGTGCTTGGAGGGAAAAAACAGGGCCCACCTTCAAGTTAAAACTAACACTAAGTCTCCACATGCACTTTTTTACTTTCCCTTATGTTTTTGATTTGTAAAATTTCCACCAATAGGAAAGGGGCGCACTTTAGGGATACAATTACACCTCAAAAGTGTGCCAAGGGTACAAAGGGACACCAAAAGTGCACCAGCGCGCCCAAGTGGCGCTTCGGAGCATAGTTTGCACCCCTATTTTGCTTCTTGGAATGTTTCCTTCACCCCGAAGTCGAAACTTGATGAATTTTGGCCATATAATATATGAATTTGCATGGAAACATACCAATGAATCCAATGAGCCTATTTAGGAGGCTTGAAATGAGTTCTTCAATAAATTTTTCTTATACCTTCCTTTTTCCTAGAGCAGTGTGCCGTGGAGCCGAGTTGTAAGAATAGTCTTCAACGAGCATGAGCCAAACCAATTTGTGGGTCATGAAAAATATTGAATATACCCTCACTTGAGATTTTTTTAGGATTAAAAACTCCACTCGAGGTGCCCAAAACCTTCCATGCAAAAAAACCACCTTGTGTCAGTGTCGGAAGAGTTTTTACTTTCTATGTTCCCAAAATTTTATCACATAGTCCATCATTTAGTAGGCTCCATAAGCTTTCCAATGCCCTGGGAGATGTGCTCCAAACACTTCACAAGGCTCCTAAAACCCTCCCCTGAAGTTGAATATTCAACGAAACATGCACATTCCTTTTTTCTCAAAAATCTCCTTGGAGGAAATCTTTCCCAAGACCTTCTAAAAGCTCCCAGAATGCTTGTTAAGTCATACCATCACGGATAAGACTCCACACCTTTCCGTTGACTGTAACCAAGACTTCTGAAATGCTCTGAGGCTCTCGAAACCCTTCTCAGAAGGTGATCTTTGAAAATGAACAATTTTGGCAATTTTTGACAATTTAGGCTATTTTGACCAGTTTGACTGAAAGGGGAAAAAGTTTCAATAGAGTTGTCATATAAAATGCAATGACATTTCATAATGCCAATAGGTTTCAAATGCACACAGTCATCGCATAGGATACCATGATGGGCGCAAATAAAGGTAAATTAGGAGGACCCACTAAAACACAATTATCAACGAGGGTTAGAACAGAAAGCTACAATTAGGGATTTCTCATCCATGAGCCACAAAATTAACATTAAACAACAATAACCCAAAACTCCAAGTAACAATAGAGTAAACCCTTAGGTTTACCCAACAAGAGGAGGGGGGATACATGGAGCTAAGGTGAAATAGAATGCCAACCATATGATATCGATAATATCCATAAACCTCCATTACCTTTCCAAGGTAGGAGAATGTATCAATGTCACCATAATGTTCAAAAAGCTCCATTTACCTTTCTAAGGTAGGAGAATGTAACCAAGATTTCGTAATGCTATAAAACCACCATTACTTTTCCAGGCTAAAAGCATGCCTCCAAGCCCTAGGCCCACCATGTATCCTTACCCTTCACCACTCTAAACAATCTCAAGCTAGCCAAATTTTTGTGGCATAACATCTTTGCACAATTTGTATCAGCAAAAAAGGCAAGCAAATGATAGTAAAAAAGGGCTTAAACAATCTTTAAGAGTCCATCAAAAAGGCTTAAGAAAGTCATACAAATCCAATGTAATCCCAACAAAATAAGTGCCTAAAGGGAAAAAAATTCCATTTCAAAATACCAAACCAAACATAGTATGGCATTAAAATTCCATGGATCAAGATCTTAGCTCAAGACCTCCACCTGTTAGCTTTTACTTGTGATAAGCTTTGTGCTTTTCCACAAATGGCAAAAAGCCTTTACTAAGCAAATTTTTTCCTTCACATATAAAGGTGTGATTCATCCCCTTTATTTTGCTTTCCTTTCCTTTCCTCATCCTCATCATAAGGGAATATTTTTAGAAATCCTAAAACCATTTTCGAGTCCCTCTAAACTTTACAAGCACACCCACTAATATCCTCCCACCATAACTCATGCGAATAGAGGATTACACAATTTCTACAAAATGTGCCCTCTATTCCTAAATCTGAGTTAATAAAAATAGTAAGTTCTAGAAGTCTCGTCCTTATCCTCTTACATGGGATTTCTATTTTTTTCTTGTAATGCATGGGTCACATGAACAATTAAAGGAAAGGGCTCTTACAAGTCACTTGTTTTACGTCATAACCTCTCATAAGGTTAGCGATGACAAGGTCTAATACATGGTCTTTGATATACCAATGTCCAAGATCAACTTTGAAAGTCACTATGAACATGAAGTGTAGTGGGGTAGCAGTAAGATTTAGTGGACCCTTGTTTCCCTTTATTTTCTTTCCTAAAATTTCACCTGCACACTAATTGCACCACCAATACATCCAATATATATATATGCATAAAGTAATGAATACGATAATTTACAGACAAGTACACCATGCAACTTCATCAACGGCCCTCAATTAGCCCAACAAAAGGCACCATTGTCACAGTAAGTCACGTGTGTACTAATCATGGTTCTCAACATCCAAAATCACAATAGTACACATCATAATCCATCGTGGCTAGATAATCAACATTTCATGTAAACATATACAACAGTATATGAATCACATAATGTATGTATCAACGACATCTGGATAGCATAAGATACTCAATGAACAACAAGATAGCAAGATAGCATGTGAAAGTAATAACTCAAACATAATCCACAATAACACCTGACATATACAAGTATCAAATAGAGATAGTCTGATCATCATAAGCAATGATAAAATAAAAAATGGTCTATCAGATACAAGAGGACAGAAAAAACGGGAGTGACAGTATAAAGTAAAATCAAGCCTCGCACCTTAACAGCTTACAACTTTATATTACCTTTAATTATTTTTGTTTTGAAAATCATACATATCTTTATTTCTCATTGAATGGCATTCAAGCATGTAAAGATCAGCTAGTATCTTTTGAAGTTTGGTGGCATTCTATTGCATGTGAGCAATTATTTTTGTAAGTAAATAGGTACAATGATACTTTCCTTTCAATTATGACATATTTGTTGTTGGTTGTAGTACAATGGAACATCCAAGAAACCAAGGCTTTCTTTTTTTTGTTCCGGCAAGCACCTGTATGCTGAATTGGTTGATGATAGCGAAAAGAAGATCCTTGCTTTTGCATCAACCCTTCAGGAATCTATACGTGGAGATCCACCTTGCAATACCATAGTAAGTGTTATTGTCCGTAGATACCAATATATAACCTGTCTTCTTTCTCATGCTAACATGTTACTAGAGCTTTCAGTGGATTCTTTCCAGAAATGCCAAAAATGTAATAACATTGTATTTTATGGAAGAATTTTAACATCGTGTTTGTAAGATTAAAAAAAGATTATTTTGTTATTGAATTATGAGAAATGCGCCATTTCATTCCCCTTGGTGTGTTTGTCGGGGGAGGGGATTAGGAAGTTGGTGAGTGGGGAGGAGAGACGAGGGTGCAAGGAAATGGGATGTGTACAGGGATGGGGATGGCAGTGGAGATGCAGTCCCGTGGGAGATCATAGGGTGGAGATGCCTTCATGTGGAACACAACTTCTGGGTTGAGTGTGTTGGTATCTTAAGTTGTCAATGTTTAGGGTCCATGAATGGATCAAGGATTTTCACCTTTTTGAGAGATTGCACATAAAATAGCATAAAGGATTGTCGATTTAACTTTCTTGAAAAGATGGTGGGATAGCAATATTCTCCCCATCCTTTCCAAGACCAAACAACAACACTGTTCTAACAAGAGCAACAACATTTTTCTGTATGGCTGCCATGTTGTTACTCAAAGAAATCCACTGATTATGGAGTGTTCTAGATTCCATTAACTATTCACTCTTTATCTCAAACTCATGAACTGTTTAAGGGTTGACATTGGGTTGTAGTTCAAATCTTGTAAAACAATTAAGGCAGAAAATGTGCATCACAAAGCCGTAGGTGGATAAATACAATAAGTTCATGGGGATAGCAGTGGAGATGCAGTCCCTTAGGAGATTGTAGGGTGGGGATGCCTTCATGTGGAACACAACTTCTGGGTAGACCGTGTTGGTATTTAAGCTTTCAATGTTTAGGGTCCCTGGTCGATAAATGGGACAAGGATTTTTACATTTTTGAGAGGCTGCACATAAAATAACATAAAGGATTGTTGATTTAGCTTTCTGGAAGAGATGGTGGGATAGCAATATTCTCTTCATCCTTGCCAGGACCAAATAACAACACTGTACTAACAGGAGCAATAGTACTTTTATGTATGGCTGCCGTGGTGTTACTCAAAGAAATCCACTGATTATGGAGTGTTCTAGCTTCCATTAACTATTCACTCTTCACCTCAAACTTATGATTTGTTTAAGAGTTGACATAGGGTTGTAGATCAAATCCTGTACAGCAACTAAGGCAGACAATGTGCATCACAAAGCCGTAAGTGCATAAATACAATAAGCCCATGGGTAATAAGAGCAGTTCATGATGATCGGAAGAGCACTGATATAAAATTAACCAACCACAGACTAGACATTAACAATTAAGTTATTGTAAAAAGGTTTGAGTGATGCCATCCGTCCGAAATGCAACATTTGAAGATATAAGTAAAATCAAGGATGTTGTTAATGATTCTGTGGCCGGACAGATAGGAGCAAAAATTGTGATTACCCTTAGATGTGCAAAACCACCAAAAATAAACATCACCACATATGAGTGTGTGTTAGGTTAGTGCTCCGAACATTTGATTGAATGCTATTTTATGCATTTGGTGTTTTTCTACCTTGCATAATTTTTAATATCATTTTTTGGGAATCAGCTTTGTGTTAATATTGAGTCACTCTTCATGTGTGGTTGTTAGGAATTAGTTGTTAGTGCTCAGATTTATGAGCCTGTATGTTTGTATGGGTAAGTACATTTGTTAGCATATATGCAGTGTGTGGATTAAATATTGATGTGTGTATGTAATTATATGTGAGTTGTCTAAACAACTCACGTATTAGAATAGGAAGTGTGAGTTAATGAGCTGCTAGAACAACTCATCTATATTGAGTGGAGTGTTTTAGGAGGATAATTAAGGTCATCTTATAAGTAGGAGATCCTCTCCCTATATGAATGCATTATTGGATTGAATAAAATAAGAGATTTTATTGTGCGCTATAATTCTAGAAATCTAAACCAAATTTTCATTTGGTATCAGAGCAGGTTTTCTGTGAATATTTTATTATCAAATTTTTATTCAGTTATTTTTAGAATAGTAGTTGAGGGTATAAAAAGAGGAGTTTTGGTGCAGATTTAAGGAGGTGTCTTCTTACCATCATATCAAGAAGACAAAACATTGCTACATCTGTCATGCATCATCATTGTACGCAATTCTTTTTGGGTCTATCCCGAGTGGAGTTATTCTATCACCATATGCAAGCATCCATATACATGAGCCTGTTATCCATATTTCTTGGCATCGATTAAACCAGTCAAAGATCTGCCTAATTGATCTTCCTTGGCAACATCAGACAAGCCTTACATACATTTCCAGATCAGACTTTACATTTGTGAATGCTTGTTTGTGGATCTCTGTACAAAGCATCAATGCTTTGTGACTACATCCGTCCATGTGTTTTAGCAGCTTCTTGCTATATCCTTGTTATATTCCTTGTCAATGTTTTTGCCTACACATGTATGTAGATCCATTCACAATCTGCTCATTTGGAATTAGATTGAAAAACTGAAATTAAATTCTCAAATGCTAGCAGCAGATTGCAAATATATTTTTATAACAGCAATCAGCCACAAAACTTATAGAAACCCTTCAAAATAGTATTCTTCAAAGCGGGAATTAATTGCAAGGAAAAAGTACCAGAGAATATATCTTTTTTACCAATATAATATCAGTTGGAAATTAATTATCAACAGCAACAAATACCCTTTACAAATATGGTTGGAAATAAAGAATTCCGAGCCCAAATTCAAGTACAAATGAAGATTCCAGCTTCTAAAAATTAGAGGAACATAATGATGATTGAATTTGAAGTTGTCGTGCCCTAAACACCCCAAACTCTACCTTAGGGCAGGTCGCCACCCTTGCGAAGCGCTGGAAATTCCTTCAAAACTGAATTCAGCACAATGCAATCTCCATATGAGGTCACCCTTTGCAAGTTTGAGGGGTTTTGTCCTCAAACCAACTCACTATTGAGAGATTTCGTTCTCAACAGGCCTTCCAATAGGATTTCCGTCCTCAATGGATAAGAGAGAAAGCAAAGCATGCTCCAACTCTAAGAGAATAAATTCCAAAGCATGCATCCCTTCTTGCAAGCCAAGCGAGCCCTTTAAATAGCTAGAGGTGGCGCCAAAAACCAAATAGAATCCTCCTAAAGATGACCGACCTCCTTAGAGACATAATTGTTCCTTTTTCTTTTATTTTTCAATTCATTTTACACCTTTTTCCCAACCAACCTGACTATAGTTAGGAAATCACTTACAAATAATGAAAAGCTCAGCAAAATAACTGAAAATCATGACATTAACTTCCCTTGTTCATTCCGCTTCTAGTCCACATGAAGTGGAATAGGCCTAGAGTCTTCCAAACGAACTATCTTGGAGAAGGGGACATTACAAAGACGAGCCCTCCCAACATTGCTTGTGCTCAAGTGATCCCTATGGCAAGTACCATCATCTATATAACCAAAACATCTAAAGCCATAGTTGTCAAGTGGAACAACTACCACCAACAATTATCAATGGTCATACCTCCATCCATCACTCACATCTATATGCTCTCCCTCAATGAAATCCTTCTACCCAAAGCATGATGAACATCTTTCATAGGATTCCCTTAAGGCCAAAGGCTGCCCCAAGTGCTCACTACCGGTTCCTGAAATTCAAGACCCACCAGGAGGAGAAGATACCTCTTCTCTTGTGATGAAGGATCCCATACACTTGCTTCATGACTATAAGCCTTGAGCTCCAATGGGTCTCCCATAATGTTATGTGGGATCTGATCCCTATAGTATTGTTGATAGTCATGGTGCCTATGGTCACAACACAACTTGCATGTAAGCTAGGAAACAAATCATAACAGCCACAAGTCACTTGGAATTCCATCCAAATCAGCACTAGGATGGCTGGGAGGATTGTCTTCAATAGTGGAGACAAGTCTCTACTAACATTACCATGAAAAGGATGAAACCCTCTAAAATTGCAGAAGTGTATAGGAGTTCATGACTGAAAATATTATGACCAACAATATAGAAATGATATAAATATGACAAACCCATGCAAAATTTAAAAATGTGATTGATGCTAGAAGAGTAGGTAGCCATACAAGGACTTAAAACTCTCCATTAGTCTCACCAACTGGAAAATATTCTTTCCCATGACTGGAAACCCAAGTTGCCAAATCACTTGTGTGAGTGCCCTAGACTAGTGGTCCCGATGGCATGATAATTATGATGACAACACTCATTACTCTGGAAATTAGGTCCATAGCTATCCTGGTATGCTTCCGCTGTCATATGATGATATCATCTCATCATTGTTTCCATATTTGTCACCATGTGCTTCTAATGCTTGGAGAAGCATCTCTTCCATCCCATCATCACCAGCTGCAAATACATCACTCTTCCTCATTTACTTGAGCCGATAACAAACTCAGTTGCTCTATCACATCCTTGTCTTCTTTCTCCTTCATACTCAATTAACTCCCTATAGGAATTTGGGCCTGTTTACACTTTTCTTTTTTCTCCATTCCCTAGACATGCACATAGAACAAATACATTAAAGAAAACAAGAGTTCCCATTATCACTTCATTACTGCCTTATAAACATGATGGTGAAACAACTCTTTCTCATTGCTTGCAACCATCTCATAACCTCCCCTCAATGGATGTTGAAAACCACAATTAATGTCCCAAAAACACCCTGTAACCTTGCATTTGAAACTTCTCCAAAATCAGAGTGATAGTGGCTTGGAAACTCTTCCATTTTTTGTCAACAAAGTGAGAAGGGGGTTGGAAATGTTGCATGCACATTCCAGGTGAAGGATGGTACAACAGCTGTCCACACTGAAAACCCTTCATGAAATTCCACAATGACAGTGTTATTGGGGGCTGGAAACATCCCATTATTGATTGAAAATTCTCCCAATGACTGAAAATTATTCCATTTCATGACTGTCCTGAAACTAAAAACACGGAAAACAACACAAACCCCCATTTGTGTGGCAACAAACAAAGTGTTGGGACTAAACTGAAAATGTTGATAACAACAGTACATTTTTTATGACAAATCATGTCTTAAAACCCAATAGGTGTGGAAGTACTTCTACTACTTACAATCATACCACCATGATTTCCAGCTGGGTTACAATGGGGGCAATCCCAAAAATAACATCCATCTTGCTCACTTTCAAAACATAAAATTCATGAACTCAACATAGGCTTTCATTGGAAGACTTCTTCTAACTGAGCATGAACATGGATTAGGAGCTGAAAACCTCTATGATATAATCTGTTGTTCTAAAAATGAAAATGTGGGATTTACCTTGTCATACCCTCCATTGAAATCCCAGTTGTCTTAATTACAATGCTGAAACAAGGAATGATGAAGCTCCAGTGACTCATCCTTCATTATGTTAGAATACACAAAAACTTTACATGATTCTTGAAACACCCATAACGGTGTTGGAGTATTTGCACTCACTGATCTCTATGAAGTGACCCCTTTCATACATCATGTGTATTGCCAAGAGAACTTCAATCAAAATTTCCTTATAAAAGACCTCTGTTCTGAAAAGGAAATTGTACTATCATTTCAACATATGAAATTAGAAAGAGCATCATACCCTTCTTGTAGAATTGTACTTTCTTTACTGGCAACTTGAGGGCTTATGGTCATGCTTGAAGAAACCATCTTGGCCATCTGATTGAACCTCACTCCATGTTTGTAGACTTGGGTAAATTGCATCTTTCATTGTGACAAAATCTTCTTCTATATCAAAAACATAGAAATCACCACTTAAATGTGGTGGACAGCTTGCCCAAAAGTTTGAGACAACTGGAACCTCCTTAGTGCCAAGGATGAAGCCATCTTATAGCAACATCACAGAAAGGGATCCCATTTTACCGAATGTCTCATCCTTTCTGAATGAAAAGGTCAGCCATAGATCCCAAACTTTCATGGACAAGCAATTTTTTTTGTATCAAAGTATCCATGTGCCCTTTGCCACTCAAAGTGTTCTTCATTCTATCACCATTTTCACTATGTTGTTCATGATGACCACAAATTTCCGTGTTATACCATGAGGCATCAAACTTGACATAAGATCATTCTTTCAACATGCTCCCATGATGACACAACATATGAAATGACATAGTAGGAAGCAACAAATCCACAACACTTTCATACTTGGCTGTCCAACTTGCTCACCTTCCTTTGCCGGATGAAGAATGATTGAGATATCTTCACACCTCCATCCTTGTTCTCAGAATTGCCGGTTAGGATCAACATTCTCCTTCCTCTTAGACTCTTCACATTCAACAAGTGAAGCCCTTTCCTACCTTGACTTCATCCATACTTTGTTGACACATGTATGGAGCATCTTCATAGTTCTTGCTAGATTCATGAACACCATTAACTTGCTCCTTATAGTTTGCTGTTCTGAAAATTCCAGCCAGCTGAAAATCAACATTATCAAATGGTAAAGCTCTTTTCTCATGTGCATGCCCTTCAACATGGTCTTCTTGGGACTCCACCTCAAAACCCTCTTCATAAATCTGATTTTTCTTTTTGGGTTCATGCCCCATGATTTCTTCTTGACCTCTTGAGTGTTGATGTATCCGCTACCTTTGTTGGTTCTTTTTCTTCTTTCAAGAGAAACCCTTTTGGGTTTGGCTCCTTGGCATATTCTTGTGGTCTAGGGTTTAACCCTAGCATCTTCATCCATGCACAACGATTGTCCCTTTGTTGGAACCATCAATTGTGGAGAGTGTCACTTTCCCCAAGGCATGTTGAGCATCCTTCTATGGCATAGCTTGAGATCTAGGCTTGGGCCTTGACCTACCCTTGCTTACTCCTATGAACTCATACAAGTGAAATGGCATCACGAATCTCTTTTGGAAGAGCCCTATACTCCTCATAGCTGGCCACAATGTTGTGACCCACTGAATGTCATGTTTCAACCTCTCAGAATGACTTCTTCGTTCTTTGGTTAGAAGTTAGGTCGCCAATCCATGTTCTCCCTCTTGAGTTCCCTTTCACTCATGTGTCCATTCTAAATTTGTCTCAAATGTTAGCTTTCTACCTTGCAGGTTGGGAAGATAAATGCTCTGATACCATTGCAATGCCCCTTTTGGGCTAAATTTGAACACCAAAGGAACTTGCATAGAACCAAATAGTAAACTGAAACAAGACTGAAATTAAATTCTCAAACCCTAGCAGTAGGTTGTAAATATATTTTATGATAGCAATCAGCCACAAACAAAACTAATATAGAAACCCTTCAAAATATTATTCTTCAAAGTGAGAATTAGTTGTAAGGAAAAAGTACCAGAGAATATATATCTTTTTATCAATTAAATATCAACTGGAAATTAATTATCAACAACAAATAACTGTTACAAATATGGTTGGAAATGAAAATTTTCAAGCCGAAACTCAAGTACAAATGAAGATTCCAGTTGCTCAAAATAGGAAGAACACAATGATGCTTGAATTTGAAGTTGTCATGCCCTAAACCACCCCAAACTCCACCCTAGGGTAGGTCGCCACCCTTGGGAAGGGTTGGAAATGCCTTCAAAACTGAATTCAACGCAATGTAATCTTTGTATCAGATCACCCTTTGAAAATTTGAGGGGTTTCGTTCACTATTGAGAGGTTTCGTTCTCAATAGGTCTTCCAAGAGGGTTTCCATCCTCAATGGATGAGAGAGAAAGCAAAGCGTGCTCCAACTCTAAGAGAATAAATTCCAAAACGTCCATACTCATCTTTCAAGCCAAGCGACCTCTTTAAATAACTAGAGGTGGCGCAAAAACCAAATAGAAGCCTCTTAAGGAGGACTGACCTCCTTGGAGACATAATAGTTCCTTTTTCTTTTATTTTTCCATTGGCTTTTCACCTTTTTCACAGCGACTCTACTTAGAAAATTACTTAAAATTAATGGAAAGCTCACAAAAACAATTTAATTAATAAATAAAGTATGATAAATTAATAATATAACTGAAGTGTCGAAAAACTAACTTCATAAAAGGTAGTTATGTTTTATTATTATAAAGAGTAACTATTTGATAAAGTTTTATTAATATAAAAAATTACTTTCAAAAAAGCAAGTCATAACAAAGGAATAGAAATGGCAAGTTGCTTTTGGAGGCTTTTCCTTGAGAAAAGCGAAAGTAAAGTTATAAAAGAGTGTTAAGGGGTCATTTGGACACATCTTTTTACTCTCATCTATTTGGACATTGAAGGTTTGAGCCGCTGCTACAACTTCTGCATTTGAGGATGAAAACCCTCGTTTGCAATTCACATCTAAGGACAAAAACCCTCCGGTGTATTTAGATTTGTGGACGAAAACCCACTAATCTTTTGGGGTAGTTACAGTTAGGAGCTACATTTGGGATTACAATTAACAAATTTGTAAGATCAAATCAAAATTATCAGTCATCGCACAATTTGGATCAGATTTCAGAGATTGGCAGCAAGTGCATCACCTACAAATCAGATTTTTAGAGTTTCTTGTGTTGGAACAACCACCAATCAGGTGATATTCGTTTGGGATAGTTTTTTGACCATTTTTGCACAATTTTAGGGCTGGGCGAAATTGTAGGGAGGTGGAACAGATCCCTTAGGAGGCTAGTTTAGTTGTGAAGAGGGTTATTTTTGGTGCTAGGGCTTGCACAAGGCCTAAATCTGCCCTATGGCATTTTTCTAGCCTTCCAATCTTCAAATTTTGTATCAAACGGTCAACTGTTTTTATCTTCTATTTTCAGTTACAAAATAAACAAAAATAAATTCAAATCTTTAAAAAAAAAAAAAAATTTAAAAATTATTTTCTTGCATATACATATGCCTTGAGGGTTCCTAGAGGCTTTGGGCCTTCTGGGTATTGTTGCTTTGCGGTTATTAGATGAATAAAGGAAGATTTCCTATTGTTGTATTTGTTTTGGTAAGGATTTTAAATAAAAATCAGTTTGTTGCATATTTGGTATAAGGGTTTGTTGGAAAACCCAAACTATCTTTATTTGTCTAGGAAAGGGACATTACAGTGGTATCCAAGCACAAATCTTCCCATCCTGGAGGGTAAGAGACAACACAATTGTTTTTGCAACTTGTGTATATGACAAAAATCATGGAGTTAATGAGTAAATATGATTTGGGAACAAAGCTTTGCAGAGTAGGAAGAAACTTGAATTGTTTGTCATCTCAATATTTTGAAGGAAGTTGGAAAAATGTTCTACTCAGTATTTTGGAGGAAGTTGCAAATTGTTTGTCCGTGATAAAACAATCAAAATATAAGTCTATGTTTTGGGCAATGAATCCATCAATGACTCATTTGGTTAAGCCTAAGTTGTTGAGGCACTCAAATCCGGTTGAGACTTGTAGTTATTACTTGTATTAGTGAAATTACTAGGATAACAACCCCGGAACAACCATAGAAAGACAATACCATAAGGGAAATATTTCAGCTGATGGTGGAAAGATTTGAGGGTCTAGATGACATAAAAAGTCCTTTTGCTTGGAAGGTCATTATTCTAGAAACTATGGCAAAAACCAAATCTTATGTTCTGTTTTTAGATCTTGAACGTGTTGATCTTATTCTTCAAATGGTTGAACATTTCTTTGCTACTGTTCATATGAATCATGTAGAAAATATTGTTGCATCAATGCAAACAAATATTTTCATTGACTCTGAATGAGAGTGATGATATTTTCTAGCCACTTTTAACAATTTTAGTGGCCAATGTGAGGAGCGGGAGTTTCGTCAGCCACGAGTGCACTGGCTAAAAGTGTGGTTGATCAATGTGAAGAAAATTTGAAACCATACTTAACAAAAATGATAGTTGAGTTGCACAAGAACTCTCATAAAGAGGACAACAAAGAACTTTGGGAGCCAAACCACAGTAGTTTAGGCAAAGGACATGGAGAAGTGTTGTCAAATGAAGAACCAAAAAAAGAGTTAGATACAATAGAACCTCCAACAGTCAAGGGAGAAATTGTGTTAGTAGAGCATGAGAAAGAAGAAAATTCAAAGTTGCAAGAAATTGAGAGGAAGCAAACCACGAAGGAACATGCCCCATCCTTCAAATTTCCAAAAAGTGAGCTCCTTGGCAGTCTAAAGGTATGGAAATGATGATCATAATTCATATTTGTTGCTTCATCCTATGTCACTACAAAATTCTTGTTCGCGTGAAAAACATGCTTAAATGGGTGATAGTGTAAGGGATACAATGTGCAATATGGGACATGGACTTTTTGATTCAAGATTGTTTTTGTATATGGGATCCGGATGATCTTTTGAAGGGTACAAATTGAAAAGACGATATTTTCTCTCAATTCCAAGTTGCTTGGACAACAAGTTGCTTTGTGGTGGAGAGCATGCAAACTATTTCATCTTTTGGAAAGCAACATAGCATTTATATTGATATTCACAGGCTTCCAATACAACATAGTTTGGTGTTCAATAATATGTCCCCGGGATCGCTATTAGATAGAGGTTTCCAATATGCCATAGAGTTGAACATTGGCTGCAAGCATGCCATTATTACTCCCTATTTCTCAAAGATTTGAGATCTAGCCACCATCATATTTCTGTTTGCAAGGATTATGTGCACAAGACAAATTTTAGATGTCTTATTGGACACATTGAGTTTGACTTATATGCCAACTACTATCCAATCTATGGTAAATCATGTATTCAAGATTCAGTTGTGAAAATTTGTTTTGATATCTGTTGAGAATATTTTTATATGTAGCCAAATAGGGAAAGGATCAATTAAGGTACCTAAAATTGATCATGGGAATTCTAGAGCAATAGGCTCTGGTTGTAAAAGAATTTCAGTGTGAGTTTGTGGTCACAAAGATTCCATCTTTGGGCCAAGTCATTAATGACCAAGGTATGCAGGTGGATGATAAGAGGATTCAAGTTTGTCTAGTTTGGGCATCCTCTATCACACTAACTCTATTGAGGAGATTCTTTAGCTTATGCAACTATGATAGAAAGGTTGTTAAGGGATGTTCACATATAGAAGCGCCCTTAACCAAAATGACAAATAATGGAGCTCATGTATGGAGAGGTAGAACTCAAGAAGCTTTTGATAAGTTGAAAAAGGTTTTTGGCTCATGTCTTGTATTTTCCATTTCAAATTTCTCACAACTCTTTGTGGCAGAAGATGGTGTTTCAAGAGGAGGTAATTTAATGCAAAATGGGGACTCCATTAAAATTAAGGGCATAAAGTTAAAAGATTCAAAAAATAGTTTCTCTATATATGACAAGGAGATCCTTGCCATCATGCATGTTTTGACAAATTTCAAAAAACATCTAGTTTGTGGTGGATGTGTAGTTGAGATAGACTACCATGGATTGAAGTTCTTCTTGGGACAACTTGACTTGCATGATCAACAATAGAAATGGGTAAGGAAAGTCTCAAATTATGATTTTGATATAGAGGGGGAAAGGAATGTAGTTGATGTTTTTTCTAGAATGCCCATTCTTTATTTTGTCATTTATGATGATTGGGAGGTCTCTATCATGGTAGAATGTGTCAAGAAAACATTTGTTAACATCTTGGGTGTCCCCAGATTTCATCCTGAAATTTGTGACTACCCTATCCGAAAAAATTTCATACTTCTAAAATAATGGGTCGTTTTGTGTTTTTATTGCCTGAAAGTTCTTGTATTGCGTTAAGATATTACCAAAGAGCCATATTAGCCTTTTCGCCAAATACCCAGATGCCCAAAATTGTTATATTCTGTCGTCAGGATTTGTCTGCGGAAAATTTGTATGTAATTATTTTGAGCCCCGTTTGAGGCAATCTGCACTCCATTTTAACCCTGTTGTGATCGAACATATCATTATTCCTATATACCAGAAGGGTTTTAACTAGGAATAAGTTTTGGGCTTTATTTGTGACTTTTGACAATTTTTCATGTTTTTATGTTTTTCCGTTTCATTTTCTGTGAAATTTCTCTAGATCAATTCTTTTTCCGGGTTAGCCCGATTCTTGGCATGTAGTATTCGGAGATCACATACGCACATTGTACCAGAAGGAAGTCGCTATCGGAGGTCCAGTTCACTGGGAAAAGGCAAAATCGTGCGCTAAAAAGCCCCTGTAGGGTTAGGCGCATTTTTGGAAAACAAAGGATTTAAGTGGATCATGGGAAAAATAGAAGTAACAGGTAGGTGGGATTTTATTGTCTGCCTGTGCAGGGTACTTTTTCCCATGATAGAAAAGTCATTTAAGTTGCAGTGGGAAAATTAGAGGCAGCAGGCAGGCGGGAATTTATTGCCTGCCTTGTAGGGTAAAAATTCCCATGGTGAAATAAAAGAAAAGTGACTTAAGTGAAATCATGGGATTTTATTGCTTGCCATGCAGGGTAAGTAATCCCATTGTCAAAGTCAAATCACTTAAGTGGATCATGGGATTTCCGAGGCTGCCTTGCAGGGTAAAGAATCGCATTGTCATAAATTCTTAAAAATAGAATTCTATTATGCTAAAAAGTGCGACCCCTTTAGGGAGAACATGACAGCCTTTAAGGTGATTAAATTAATTATTTCTTCTAATTTTGGCGCCTAAACATGGAGAAAAGTCAACAAAGCAAAGGGGAGTAAAAGAGATGAAAATAAATTGATTAAATCAATTAAATCTAATTTATTTAAAGGCTGCCCCCTTCATGAAGAAAAGTGTGCCCCTTTTGTGAAGGATTTAATGTTTTTTGAAGATTAAATGACTAAATAAATTCCTATTTTCAGTGGCTATGGTCAAAGCACATTGTGAAGCTTAAGTGAAGTGAAGAGTGGATGATTAAATTGAATTAATTTAATTTATTGGATGGTTGTCCTTAAACATGCTATTTTAGCACTCCAGTTAAAGACAAGAGCATGATTTTTAATTAATTAATTGTTAGGAATAGGAAGGCCAATTATTAATTATAGAATTATGAGGGTTATATAAGCATGGGCTGCCATAAGGATGAATTAATTAATTCACAGGTGAGGAAGTGCAGCCCAGAGGAAAAGTGTGCCCCATATTGAAGAGGATTTTGCTCAGAAGGTGGATTCAAGGCTAAAAGCTTCCAAATTTGGCGCATGCATCGAAGGAGGTTGATTTGTGTTTGCATAATTCAAAGATATTATACAAACCAAAGAGAAGGGCCCCAAGGAAAACTTTTACAATGAAGCTAAAAGTGTGGTCATGAAAAGGTGGAACAAAATGACCACCTCATTGCATATCCTTGCTTATACCTTAAATCCCAAATATTACTTGTATTAGTGAAATTACTAGGATAACAACCCCGGAACAACCATAGAAAGACAATACCATAAGGGAAATATTTCAGCTGATGGTGGAAAGATTTGAGGGTCTAGATGACATAAAAAGTCCTTTTGCTTGGAAGGTCATTATTCTAGAAACTATGGCAAAAACCAAATCTTATGTTCTGTTTTTAGATCTTGAACGTGTTGATCTTATTCTTCAAATGGTTGAACATTTCTTTGCTACTGTTCATATGAATCATGTAGAAAATATTGTTGCATCAATGCAAACAAATATTTTCATTGACTCTGAATGAGAGTGATGATATTTTCTAGCCACTTTTAACAATTTTAGTGGCCAATGTGAGGAGCGGGAGTTTCGTCAGCAACGAGTGCACTGGCTAAAAGTGTGGTTGATCAATGTGAAGAAAATTTGAAACCATACTTAACAAAAATGATAGTTGAGTTGCACAAGAACTCTCATAAAGAGGACAACAAAGAACTTTGGGAGCCAAACCACAGTAGTTTAGGCAAAGGACATGGAGAAGTGTTGTCAAATGAAGAACCAAAAAAAGAGTTAGATACAATAGAACCTCCAACAGTCAAGGGAGAAATTGTGTTAGTAGAGCATGAGAAAGAAGAAAATTCAAAGTTGCAAGAAATTGAGAGGAAGCAAACCACGAAGGAACATGCCCCATCCTTCAAATTTCCAAAAAGTGAGCTCCTTGGCAGTCTAAAGGTATGGAAATGATGATCATAATTCATATTTGTTGCTTCATCCTATGTCACTACAAAATTCTTGTTCGCGTGAAAAACATGCTTAAATGGGTGATAGTGTAAGGGATACAATGTGCAATATGGGACGTGGACTTTTTGATTCAAGATTGTTTTTGTATATGGGATCCGGATGATCTTTTGAAGGGTACAAATTGAAAAGACGATATTTTCTCTCAATTCCAAGTTGCTTTGGACAACAAGTTGCTTTGTGGTGGAGAGCATGCAAAACTATTTCATCTTTTGGAAAGCAACATAGCATTTATATTGATATTCACAGGCTTCCAATACAACATAGTTTGGTGTTCAATAATATGTCCCCGGGATCGCTATTAGATAGAGGTTTCCAATATGCCATAGAGTTGAACATTGGCTGCAAGCATGCCATTATTACTCCCTATTTCTCAAAGATTTGAGATCTAGCCACCATCATATTTCTGTTTGCAAGGATTATGTGCACAAGACAAATTTTAGATGTCTTATTGGACACATTGAGTTTGACTTATATGCCAACTACTATCCAATCTATGGTAAATCATGTATTCAAGATTCAGTTGTGAAAATTTGTTTTGATATCTGTTGAGAATATTTTTATATGTAGCCAAATAGGGAAAGGATCAATTAAGGTACCTAAAATTGATCATGGGAATTCTAGAGCAATAGGCTCTGGTTGTAAAAGAATTTCAGTGTGAGTTTGTGGTCACAAAGATTCCATCTTTGGGCCAAGTCATTAATGACCAAGGTATGCAGGTGGATGATAAGAGGATTCAAGTTTGTCTAGTTTGGGCATCCTCTATCACACTAACTCTATTGAGGAGATTCTTTAGCTTATGCAACTATGATAGAAAGGTTGTTAAGGGATGTTCACATATAGAAGCGCCCTTAACCAAAATGACAAATAATGGAGCTCATGTATGGAGAGGTAGAACTCAAGAAGCTTTTGATAAGTTGAAAAAGGTTTTTGGCTCATGTCTTGTATTTTCCATTTCAAATTTCTCACAACTCTTTGTGGCAGAAGATGGTGTTTCAAGAGGAGGTAATTTAATGCAAAATGGGGACTCCATTAAAATTAAGGGCATAAAGTTAAAAGATTCAAAAAATAGTTTCTCTATATATGACAAGGAGATCCTTGCCATCATGCATGTTTTGACAAATTTCAAAAAACATCTAGTTTGTGGTGGATGTGTAGTTGAGATAGACTACCATGGATTGAAGTTCTTCTTGGGACAACTTGACTTGCATGATCAACAATAGAAATGGGTAAGGAAAGTCTCAAATTATGATTTTGATATAGAGGGGGAAAGGAATGTAGTTGATGTTTTTTCTAGAATGCCCATTCTTTATTTTGTCATTTATGATGATTGGGAGGTATCTATCATGGTAGAATGTGTCAAGAAAACATTTGTTAACATCTTGGTGTCCCCAGATTTCATCCTGAAATTTGTGACTACCCTATCCGAAAAAATTTCATACTTCTAAAATAATGGGTCGTTTTGTGTTTTTATTGCCTGAAAGTTCTTGTATTGCGTTAAGATATTACCAAAGAGCCATATTAGCCTTTTCGCCAAATACCCAGATGCCCAAAATTGTTATATTCTGTCGTCAGGATTTGTCTGCGGAAAATTTGTATGTAATTATTTTGAGCCCCGTTTGAGGCAATCTGCACTCCATTTTAACCCTGTTGTGATCGAACATATCATTATTCCTATATACCAGAAAGGTTTTAACTAGGAATAAGTTTTGGGCTTTATTTGTGACTTTTGACAATTTTTCATGTTTTTATGTTTTCCCGTTTCATTTTCTGTGAAATTTCTCTAGATCAATTCTTTTTCCGGGTTAGCCCGATTCTTGGCATGTAGTATTCGGAGATCACATACGCACATTGTACCAGAAGGAAGTCGCTATCGGAGGTCCAGTTCACTGGGAAAAGGCAAAATCGTGCGCTAAAAAGCCCCTGTAGGGTTAGGCGCATTTTTGGAAAACAAAGGATTTAAGTGGATCATGGGAAAAATAGAAGTAACAGGTAGGTGGGATTTTATTGTCTGCCTTGCAGGGTACTTTTTCCCATGATAGAAAAGTCAATTTAAGTTGCAGTGGGAAAATTAGAGGCAGCAGGCAGGCGGGAATTTATTGCCTGCCTTGTAGGGTAAAAATTCCCATGGTGAAATAAAAGAAAAGTGACTTAAGTGAAATCATGGGATTTTATTGCTTGCCATGCAGGGTAAGTAATCCCATTGTCAAAGTCAAATCACTTAAGTGGATCATGGGATTTCCGAGGCTGCCTTGCAGGGTAAAGAATCGCATTGTCATAAATTCTTAAAAATAGAATTCTATTATGCTAAAAAGTGCGACCCCTTTAGGGAGAACATGACAGCCTTTAAGGTGATTAAATTAATTATTTCTTCTAATTTTGGCACCTAAACATGGAGAAAAGTCAACAAAGCAAAGGGGAGTAAAAGAGATGAAAATAAATTGATTAAATCAATTAAATCTAATTTATTTAAAGGCTGCCCCCTTCATGAAGAAAAGTGTGCCCCTTTTGTGAAGGATTTAATGTTTTTTGAAGATTAAATGACTAAATAAATTCCTATTTTCAGTGGCTATGGTCAAAGCACATTGTGAAGCTTAAGTGAAGTGAAGAGTGGATGATTAAATTGAATTAATTTAATTTATTGGATGGTTGTCCTTAAACATGCTATTTTAGCACTCCAGTTAAAGACAAGAGCATGATTTTTAATTAATTAATTGTTAGGAATAGGAAGGCCAATTATTAATTATAGAATTATGAGGGTTATATAAGCATGGGCTGCCATAAGGATGAATTAATTAATTCACAGGTGAGGAAGTGCAGCCCAGAGGAAAAGTGTGCCCCATATTGAAGAGGATTTTGCTCAGAAGGTGGATTCAAGGCTAAAAGCTTCCAAATTTGGCGCATGCATCGAATGAGGTTGATTTGTGTTTGCATAATTGTTTGCATAAGTAATACAGGTGCTCAGGTGAAGTTGGAAAAATTCATGCTCACTTTGCAGGCAAATAAAACATCATTTTTTGGGGCAGTAGGCTTGAATAGTGCAAATTTTTATTATTAAAATTCACTGTTCATGTTCCAGTTGCCATCTTTGTTTGAATTACTTGCAGGAATTCATTATAGGTGCTTTACAAAAGAAAAGGAGCTTTAATCAATGTCCAATACATTGCATATATCCTTCGAATCTGAAGAATTATCTAGATCTGCACCAATTTTGAAGAAATCCAGCTAAATAAGAAGAAAGAGAATTATTCAGACAAAGATAGACAAAGCCATGGCAAAGAGGGATGAAAAAGAAAGCACAACGGAGTCATGCATCACTTCCAAATTTGCAGACATAGGAGACAAATCTAGGTCCGGAACCTCTTTCCAAATTGATTGATAGATCCAGAGTAGGAAAGACTTCACTCATGCGTGCGGTTAAAAGTAGTGGAATTATTCGAGCTGCAACCTTTCCATACACAACCCAGTTACCAGAGTTTGTTATGGAGTGTACTAAATCTTACCATCCTTAATCCAGATCAGTGCGAGATGCTACGGGGAAAACAATAATTCGACTGGACGCAGAGTTCATCAATTATTGTTTGAAGATTCCGGTGCGAAAAGTGGTGACTTCCATTAGCATTCAGGATGCCAGCAGCAGGTGGGATAAACATAGAGTTGACTGCGTAAACATAATGAACAACAGATACATGAAGAAGCCCAAATCTCTTTCTAAGTTCCCAAGAACTCTTCCGCGGTCTAATTTGGTCAATGGCGAGGCAAATGCTCACACTTTCCGTACATGGATGTATGCTTTCATCAGGACCATTGAAGTCAACAAGGTTGATTTCATAATCAATTGGTCGGAAATCATTAGCGACGACATTGGTGAGCAACTCTGGAACATGAAGCGTACTTTCAGCTTCAAAATGACTTCCTACTTGGTGTATGCTGCAGCTTCACAAGGCGTCTTCTCCAAGCTGGATAGATGTGGTGTTCTTTCTAAGGACCCCATTTTCGAGTGCTACCCACAGCTTACTGTACCTGCATGCGAGAAAGATTTCAAAGTGGTCAATGATGAATTCTTCTACGAATTCATTTGCAAGCTAGACAAGGACCTAAAGGCCAACAGGGTGAGCAGGGAAGCGTGGGAGGCCATATCCAAGATTGGCAGTCTATTCATTCAGTTTGCAGATTTCACATACCTTAGGGTTACCGGCTTTTCTGGAGAACCGGTTAAGTTGCCCAGATATCCGAATGATAGATTGATCACCATGGAGCTGAGCAGACAACTTGTGGAGTTACACGACCTTCAGTCGAAGCGACACAAGTCTACGGGCTTCTTCCCAATCACTGTGGGACATTATAGCTGCTAGAGCATTCATAGAGCTCGAGGGATGGAGACGCAGATGTTATCCGAGTACGAGCAAGAATTCTTCCCGGCACGGTTGAACTTCGATCCATATGGAGTAACCAAGAAGACGATCTCCTAGGAGTACGCACATGTGCTTTCATTAGAATATTTTTGGATGAAATGCAAAAGTGAGTATGAGGTTAGAAAGAAAGATTTCAGCAGGCTATCAGCAAAGCAAGTGTTCGACTTTGGACTAGTGCGGATACCTGTGGATCTTAAAGATGATGGGAATGTGTTACTTGACACTTACCATCAAATGGGAGGAGATAGAGCCGTACTTCAAGATAACATAAGAGGCTGCCATACAATTGAAGAAAAGTCTGGCGCTATTTTGGTGAATACTTCAAACTGGTTGCTGACAAAAGGATATTGCCTTGATGAAGCATTGATGAATCAAGTCACGGGCAACTTTGGCGCAGGGGATTCCCTCAAAAGGAAGCACGGAGGAGAAAGCAGCAAAAGGACCGAGAAGTTGAAAGTACACAGAAGATCTCAATCAAAGGAGAAGATCACTTCCACGGCCACGACTTTAGTTCCAGGTTCTCCAGCATCCAGTATTTCACCGACTGTTGCACCTCAGCTGGATACTTCCATGCCTCCACTGAATCCGGCGACATTCATCTTCTCTCCTTAGCCACTCCGTTTAACACCTGTTCTAGAAGAGACGTTGAAGCTGCAGATGGCGAAGTTCAAAAGAGCTTTGTCCTTGGATGTTTCAGAAGATGGCAGCCATAACACTGTAGCACTTTCTGATGGAGAGGAAACGGAGCAGGAGATAGTAGTGCTCTCAGCAACTTCTCATTCTCCGAGAAGTAACTTCTCAGAATGGTTGGCTTCGCAGTTGGTTCCAGAAGCTAGTGTGGAGATGAACTTAGAAGAACATGACTTGCAACTACTCCGAAGCCTAGGCGGAAAAGACAGAAGACCTAAAGTTGCTAAGGTAACTTCAAGGTTGATCATCGAGGAGTCGGGGCAGAAGTTTGCGGAGATGTCAATTCCGGCGGAAGGAAAGGAGGATGAGCTCACGGCAGAATATGTAACAGTAACCAAAGTACCCCTCGGTCAAGCCACCACAGATGGATTGAAGCAGGATACGCAGACATTGATAGATGCTCTATTCCTTAGGCTTGACAGTGAAAAGGCGGAGAAAGACGAGCTTCAGAAGAAAGTATCTCAATTGTGCGAGATCATAGCCAACGTTGCTAAACTTTCCATTCAGCCCATTTTAAAGCAGGTGAGTGATCATCTTATGCAGGAGATGGAAGATGCAAGCAATTAGGTGAAAGCTATTGACGAATGGAAGAACCTGATTATTCGTCAAGCTTCTGTACAACTTGGAGAGGTGCCAGCCCGCCTGAAGGTTATGAATGATGCAGCAAATCAGCTGAAGCAACTGGTGATGAGCATAGTAGATATGAACACAGTTGTTGAGAGTAACCTGAGTACTTTGGCTGAAATCAACAAGCTGTCGAGAAATGTATTGGTTGCAGAGCAGATCGCACCGGATGGAAGCAGCTGGAGTTTGCAGTATCTTTCCGTTTGGAGATCTGCAGAATTTTGCTAAAGAGGATGCAGGCACTTGAGAGTAGGACATCATCCTTACCAGAGAGTATCATTTCTTTCACTGAGGAGAAAGTGGTCGGGAATGTTACTTCATACGTGCGGATCATTCCTACCAAAGTGCCTAATTCCCTGGGAGGGTCTCTTCTGATGCTACAAAAGAGAATTGATAAAGCTACTAAACCTTTCACGATGAATTCTATTAGTAGACTAGTGGCACTGCAGGCAGATATTGTGAGGTTCAAGCCGAGCTTGGAAGATGTGGAAGCGTGCATCAAGGTTTTGAATGAAGGATTGCTACAGTTCAAGAAAAAGAAGGAAGCAGTGGCTAAAACAGATGAGAAAATGTTGAATCACATGTTCGACAAGTATATCCAATATCAGAACAAAAAGAAGACATAAATGTTACAGCTGGCTTGACTTCTTCTATTCTTTCTTCTTCTATTTTCCACGTTCCCGGATGAAATTGTAAGACTTCAAAGTTCTTGGTTTTGAAACCATTACTTAAAGTCATGTGGAACAATTATATTAGTTAAGTGATACATGTGTCACTTAAGGAGAAGTTAGTGGAGGATGATTGCTAAATGTCATCTTTACTTGTTGTTTGTGTTTCAGTTCAGTTAGATTTCCCATTTGTACTTTCCCTCCTACATTCTATAAGTAGGAGAAGAACCTTCGGGTTAAGGATCGGAATTTGTAAGCAGCAACCTTGTGTTCTAGACTTTGTGCTGAAACCCTTGAGAGCTACTTGAAGCAAAGGAATATACAGGAGCAGAGTTCCGGAGAACTTTGTGTCATGGTGTATTGTGTTTCTTGCTTTTTATCTTAGATCTTTTAATAGACTGTGTTATTTCTGATCTAGATCTAGAGCTACCTTTTCTTAGAATTATGTGTTTATATCTATTGGTTTCTTCTATGTGCAGGCAATCAACTCTGCTATTTATTGATTGGGATGCACATCTTCCCCATTTCTTCTCTGTGTTTATATAATTCCTTTCTTCCATAAATATTTCCTTTCTTTAAACAGCTGCTTACTTGCTACAGAACTGTTCAGTTATGATTCATGAACTGAGTAGTTAAATTAAAACCCCATATAGATATTAGCATACTTTAATTGACAAATCTGACACGGGAGCCTCACCGGTAAATGAGGGAGATTTATCTCATGACTGCCTAGGTTTTGTGCTATGCAGAAAATCTAGCCAACACATCTTAAAAGGAAATGTGAAGGATGACAAGTATATGTTAGCAGTTCGACCTATTTTGTACAAGGATAGAATCTTTCCATCGCTTGAATCAAAGATGAAACAGAAAATGTGGAAGATCTTGCATGATACACCCATGGTGGGACACTCTAGAACCTACAATATTGGCAGATATATAAGAGAGAGATTCTTGTAGAGGAGCTTTGAGGAGGAGGATCTCCAATGCGTCAGGGAGTGCATCAACCACCAATAAAATGAGGTAAAGCATATCCTTTTGGGAAAATTGTTTCAGCCTTTGCTTATTCCCAATTACAATTGTAAAAGTGTGTCCATGGACTTCAATATTCCCAAGGTACATGATAAAGTTTGCATTCATGTTGAGGATAGGCTAAGTGAGTATGCATACTTATTTGCTATTTATGTGGAATTCAAAGCACATCAAGTGGTAGAGTTAATTTTTAGAGAGGAGTTTAAGCTAGATGGTTTACGTGAAAATATTATCAGTAATAAGGATGGTAGATTTCTCAACTTTTTTTTGGAAGTTGTTTTGCTTATCAATACCAAGCTCACTTTTAGAATTAGTTATTACACACAGAGGTGGACAAGTAGAGATAGTGAATTTGAGGATTGAAGGACATTTTAGGGAGCATTTGATATGAACCAACACAGAGATCATATTGCCCAAAGGTGTTTACAGATTTTAATATGGGATCCAAGAGATACTTCAAGACATCAACAAGGTCAAAACTATGGTAAGTGCCAAATTATTATTGCTGAATATAAGGAGCTTGTAAATACTAATAGGGTTCAGTGGTTGCAGCTCATGGGTTATTTTTTTGGAGCTGAAATTTGAACTTAATAAAAAAAATTCAGCCATAGGCCAACATGAAAAGTTGGAATTTTCCAACAATTTTCAGGATGCAATTAAGGTGGGAAGTGTTGAACTTGAGAAACCAAGAGGAGCAAAATCTCCAATATAAAGCATTTGAAGGCCAAGTTAACGTACAGACATCTATTGATCATATTTTTCAATTTTTGCTGAAATTTCAGAATAAAATTATAAGAAATGATAAAGGTTTCAAAGAAAAAACTAGATGATCCTAATACTGTTGCACAAGGAAATTTGGCAAAAATGATTTCTGGTCTAGAATCTTCAGTTTTCAATTATACTAGAGTGGCGCAGTAGAAGCATTTCTTGATATTGAATTGGGATCCTGGAATTTGCAGAGTAGTTCAGTCAAAAGGAATTGAAGAGTTGGATCAGTCATTGCTTGAGGGAAAGCAACTTTTGGGATGGGCGGATTGTCATGTCCCCTTTTAAAATAAAGTATGATAAATTAATAATAATAACTAAAGTGTCAAAAAAATAACTTTATAAAAGGCACTTATGTTTTATTATTATAAAAAGTAACTTTTTGATGAATTTTTATTATTACAAAAAGTTACTTTTTAAAAAAAAAGTCATAACGAAGGAATTGAAATGGAAAGTTGCTTTTGGAGGCTTTTCCTTGGGAAAAACGAAAGTAATGTTATAAAAGAGTGTTAAGGGGTCATTTGGACGCATCTTTTATTATCTTCTATTTGGACATTGAAGGGTTTGAGTTGTTGCTACAACTTTTGTATTTGAGGACAAAAACCCCTTTGCAATCCACATTTGAGGACGAAAAACCTTCTAGTGTATTCAGATTTGTGGACAAAAACCCATTTATATTTTGAGGTAGTTCCAATCAGGAGCTACATTTGGGCTTACAATCAACAAATTTGCTAGATCAAATCAGAATTATTAGCCAAGGAACCATTTGGATCAGATTTCAAAGATTGGCGGCAAACGCATCATCTACATATCAAATTTTTAGAGTGTTCTTGTGTTGCAAGCAAACACCAATCAGGTAATATTCGCTTGGGACCGTTTTTTGACATTTTTTGCACAATTTTAGGGCTGGGCGAAATTGTAGGGAGGTGGAACAAAATCCCTTAGGAAGTTAGTTTAGTTGTGAAAAGGGTTATTTTTGGTGCTAGGGCTTACACAAGGCCTAAATCTGCCCTAGGGCATCATTTCGAGCCTTCTGATCCTCAAATTTTGTATCAAACGGTCTTTTGTTTTTATCTTCTATTTTCAGTTACAAATAAATTCAAATCTTTGTTAAAAAAATTATTTTCTTGCATATACATGTGGCTTAAGGGTTCCAAAAGGCTTTGGGCCTTCTAGGTATTGTTGTTTTGTGGTTATTAGATGAATAGTTGCATAGTGGGAGCAATAAGAAAGAGTAAAACAAATTGGCCATCAAAATTTGGACCAACTACTATCTCTCGTAGCTTGACTTGTTGAAAACTTGAAACATCCAACTCCGAACTAATTTGTTTTTATCTTCTTCTCATCTCCTATTTGAATGATGTGCCAATTTTGTTTCCTGTCATTATGAGAAATTCTGCAACTGCCTGATCTAACACAATATGAACATTTCGTGTGATTGGAGAAGGATTTATAGGCTTCTATACTGTAAACTCTCAAAGAAACATTGACTTTATGCTGTCACATAAATTCTGCTAAACAATTTTGCTATTCATAAATACCTAAGAATGATTATCTTATTCACAGTCAAAAGTACATAGCCAAAAAAGTTAGTACTTCCTTAGTGTGACGATCCTTTATATGTATGGGGTACCTACATTGATCAATTATTAGGGATTTTGTATTATCAGTCCTAAACTTCGTATCTATATATTAAGAGCAAGCTAGAAGAGTTCATTCTAGCTCTTTCAAAATTCCTGATAGGGCTTTGAGAATTCCCATGGGGCATGGGACCTATACCTAATCCAAGGGGGCAAGTGGGATTGGTCGTACTTGTACAGCCAGATCCGCTTCTATTCTATATGTTTCAATTGTGCCAAGCCAATAAGAAAGTATATCTTACTTACTGTGCTTCCCGCCTTTCTCCTCTTATACGGTATGGTCATGCCTAGGAGTGTGCATCTGCCCCTCTTGAACCCATATAGTAGGCGAACCTATACCGATCAGGAAAGGGAGAACGATCTAGACTGTTCTTGGCAGGGGGGGCGGATTTATGTGTGATTGATCTTATAGTAAGTAAAATTGATTGAAGAAGCCACCCCTCCCCTCTATTCTCTATCTAGGGCCTCTATCTATATAGATCTAGGGTCCGTCGCTGGGTTGTAGCCTTATAAGCTTTCGGGATTGGAAGGAATGGAATGCTTGTTTTTTTCTTGTATACTGATCTTGGCAGTAGCTCGGCTCGGTTTTTCGGACTGTCCCCTTGAGTGTTGAGCCAAGACAACAAACCAACTTATGTTTGTTTTTTCCTCCCTAGCAAAATGAATGGGGAGTACCGAATTTAGTGTCCTGCACAGTGTTACTTCCCAGTGCAAACTGCTAGCATTAGTGCCAAGTTGGAACCGACTTAGCACCACCATCCTGATTGTGATGCCAATTTCTTATAAGGAGATGAACCACTTCATATTTCTCACCACTTATTCTTCTCTAATTCAATATCTGTTTTATATTTATGGGTATATGCCTGAATCAAGATTATTGGTTTTTTAATTTTTCCCTACATATAAAACTTTTGGTTTAGTGTGATTTTGTTTTAGGTTCTGTTGTGTGCAACAAGCCTCTTCTTCCTTCATAGAAATTGGGGACCCTCTTGAGAAATTGAAATTAGAACAAAAGAAGAAAAATAAGAGACAGCTTAAACACTTGTGGAATTTTGGTTCCCTTTGGTATTAGTTTGGCTTCCAATGACGTTGGTTTATATTAACTTGGGCACCTCCCTTATGCACTTAACATTGAAAAAACCCAACCCCAATACTTAGCCAATGACGTGGTCTCGGCTTTCACGAGTCACATTTCTTAATGTTTAACTCGGTCGAAAACCCGTGAAACTCGAGGCCTGTGATTGGTTAACACTTGGCATTTTTTGGGCTTTGTTTTATTTAATTTAAAAGTTCTTTCACAGGTTGGTTTTATTTGTGTTTGTGGTTGACAACTATGGCAGGGACACATGGCAGAAAGCTTGAAACTTAGGGAGCTCAGGAGTTGAAAGAGTTAAGGAGATTTGAAGTCCCAAGAACAGCAAGGGCACATGAAAGCAACCACATGGTCCAACCATGGATGGTCATTTTCAAGCCAATCACAAGTTGGCAGGGAGCTCGGGAGTTTTAAGGCTGGAGGTTTGAAGGCCTGAGAACCACGACAAGTAGGAAAAATGACAAGTGGCCATATCACGACCTAAGGGTGAACACACTTTATTGGTCCATGTGGATCCACAACAGTTAATAGGTTCTCAGATACATAAGAAATAGAGGTCAGCAATCAAAGAGTTTGGGATAGCCGAGGGACCGTAAGGGGCAACACGTGGTCCAAACACAGTGAGGAAGGGAAGCACGTGATAGAGACACGTGTAGATAAGGTCAACAAGTTAAATCTGAGGCTTAAAATGAGAGTAGACATGGCAGCACAACCATGAAAATTTCAGGAGGCCATATCTTCCATGAATGAGCTCAGAATAATGCGAGATTATACTCATTGGAAAGCTCTTGGAGAACACTTACAGTTGGTGTGGTCCCATTAGATTTGGTGGCATGTGCAAGGAGCAGTTCACATTTGAAGCTTTTGGGAGTCATTTCTCATGTGGTCTTAGTTGTGAAATCAAGTTGGGGAATTCAAAGGCACGTTTTGGGTCTCAATTGAGT
The DNA here is from genome assembly GCA_019776745.2 of Taxus chinensis. Lineage (NCBI taxonomy): Eukaryota > Viridiplantae > Streptophyta > Pinopsida > Cupressales > Taxaceae > Taxus > Taxus chinensis. The sequence continues at coordinate 702,262,007 of CM034148.1, forward strand.
TTGAAGGAGTGTACGCAGTCCCCGATTGCACTTTATAATCATGGAGAAGGACAAACAAAGAGAGAATTCTAAGACTTAATTGCAGAGAACTCCCGCCCGTTTCTTGTTACAGCTCTTAAATACCAGATTTGATATTCATTCACTCAATTTTTGTGGGGGATCCATGCAACGTGGCCAAAGGGCAATTTGTCTCCCTTCAATCTGGTGTTGGGCTCCAAAATAGGATTTCATCAAGCCCAGTGTAATTTGTCCTATGCATTAAAAAGGGAAATCTAAAATACAGTTGGAGACCACAAGGAGATTTGAATTTTGAGTTTATCAGTTGAATTCTAGGTTTAAGCACACAATAAACTCAAAACTGGCACTAAATTCGGGATTTGGCACTTGCAACAAGTGTTTTTCACAAGCTATAATCTCGCGTATCTCTGTTGGGATGAAATTAATACTCTATGGGTGGTCTATGGGTTGTAAACAGTCTTGCAGTTTGTAATTAGTTTTGTAGGTTTGGTGAAGGGGTGTCCCACCTTGGTTTTTGCTATAAATACTGTGCGAGGCCTCTTTTACCATTTGATAAGATTTGATTTTGCAAAAGCCAAGCAAGGTGCTTCACCATATCAACGTGTTCACTTGTGTAACTCTGTAATTTCCCTTCTCCTCCACATTCAGACAACTGTAATAATTTGGTTTTGACTGAGAAGTAGACTACTGTAAACTTGTTTTCCTAATTAATGAATGCAGATTGAGCATGTGCTGGTCTATGTAGTTTAAGAAAGCATTTTACCTCAGTTCATGTATGTTTCATTAGATGTGCACAAGCAATTTGTGTAGTTTTGGTATGGATTGAGTGTTATTATGTGTTGGTATGGATTGAGTGTTATTATGTGATGAAGTAAATTCATTATTATTCAGTGGATTTGGTTGAATGAATTGAACAGACATTATTTCAATCATTCTTGTAGTTTTATAAATTGTGAAGGATGAACTTATGTTATTTTCATAGTTTGATCTCATGCATGCAAGAATAATATCCACTTTCCCTCATACTCTTGCACAAGGTTTGTGAGGATTTGAACTGTGCTAGGTTCTTTGAAACATTTCCCATACAGGATAGAAGTCTGGTTCTCTTTTTTGCCCCACCCTTCCTGCTCTTTTATTTTTTATTTTAATGATGCAAACCCTCTTGAATAATCAGTGTGAATACCCATCTTGTATAACCTCTCCACCTAGATTAGAATCATTTTAAATATTCAACTTGTTCCCCAAGTTAGATCAGAGGGTCATATGATTCTTGTTGGTTACCCAATTGGATGATTGACCCCTCCGCAGGTTACAGAGGCCACATAATTCGTGAGTTATATGCCCCGAGTATTTCGTACCTTGAATCCTATTTCCAGCAGGGATTCTAACACAAGTGAGATTAAATTCTCGTCCCTTGTTGGAGCCTGTGTAAGAAACTTGCATCAACACGTTCTTATTTTCCATTTTGCTTTCTATGTGTGTATGTTGTGTTATAGTTGCATTCTTCTTGTTGTTTACATTTAACATCATAAATTATTAAACTCGCTTCTAGTCAACACAAATTTTATATTTATTCTTACATAATGCATGCATGGCTATACATGATTAAGCTATTCGGTGCTTTCTCTTTCTTTAAAGGTTTATTTGACAGCTTGACCCCTTTTAAATCAGAAGTATGGTAACAGTCTTGTCATAGGTGAAAACGGATGTAACTAGAGAAACAAAGAGTTATATAAGTGTATTGTTTGTGGTTTGTATCCTCATCATTTTAGCTGTTTGCATTTTGGTTTGTATAGAAGATGTTTATAGAATTGAATTTAGTGTTTTTGGATTTTCTACTCTCATATCAGTGGGGTCTGGAGTTCCATCTTTTGTATCTTCAATCCTTCATCTGAAATGATCTTAACATGCTATTAGGCAGCATTAATTTATCTGAAATTGGAAATGGGATTTTTTGCAAGTATTTTAGAGTCATTTAATGATTGAATGTAACACGCTTATTGTAATGACCTTGTTTAAATATTTGAAGGCAAAAACTTTAATTATGGTTGTAGCATGTGTTTTACCCCAATATATTGAAGTTTCTTAATATGATAAACAATCCCAATAAATTTCAGGAAGCTGCACGGCGTGTTGGAGAAGAAATAGTTAAAGCTTGTGTGGAGCAAGATGTCACTCAAGTATTTATTGACCGTAATGGATTTGCTCGAGGGGAAAAAATGGAAGCCTTTGAAATAGCTATCCGCGAACATGGATTTCTACCTTAGCTTTTAATTTTATGTTTTTTTTTCATGTAAGGATGAGAATTCAGAGGACGCAATTGTTAATTAAAAAACATTTATTGTTATTAAATTTCCTTTTTACACTCTTTTTCCTACAAGAATGAAATCATTTTTTTGGCACATGTAATTTACATTATCTGCATGGGTATTAGAGATGCCTTGCAATCAAAAGGTAATTTTAAATCTATTTGCATTAAAACTATTATTCTTTACTTGAGTAGGCAACATTATTATCTACAACCACACACTAAGGGGATTCCTCATACTTCCAAAGTCACATGGTGTAAGAGTTGGAAATTCATTGAACGCACCCACACATTGACACGTGTATTTGTGATTAGTTGAACCTCAACTTCAAATATGAACAACACCTTGCAAGAAACATCCATTCTCAAAAAATACAATGCAGAGGAAAGAAGCAATCCCAGAAACTAATCGTTTTTGGAAGGCAAATCAAAGTCTAGAAAAAATTAAAAAGCCATTGTGTTCGCTAAATGGGAGGCTCATTTTTATGGGTATATGATTGGAGTCGAGAAGAATGTTGTTGATGGTCCAACTTCAAAGCTTGGAGAGAACATCCCTATATGCATCAAAGACCTCGACTTATAATTGAATTACTTTCTTTGTGTTATTGTTCTTGATCTCTCATGTTACAATTTTAAACACACTGTATAAATGTTTAGGTTTGGGAGATTCAATTTTCAACTAAATTGTACGGTGTCCTTAGGTTGTATCAACATTGGATTGCTGGTATTGGAAGTTATAGAAAGCTCAAAATGAATTTAATCTGGCATAAATATCAATTTGAAACACTTAGGAATTCCTCAATGTTGTTAGGGAATAGTAGGATTGGTCGACCAATGAAAATAGTAATAATCAAATAGTAAGTTTGCATGTGTACAAGATGTATGTTGCAAATCCATGATGTTTACCACCTTACGTTAGTGTAAGTTCTTGGTGTCCTAAATAAGTACATAATAACTAATGATTTTACCAAACGTAAAATGCTTTGATAAAATTATCGTATTGAGTTCGTATTTGTTGTTTTGTGTTATGTTGGTGACAATGTTCTTTTCAAAGAATAGATTAGTAAATGCTTCATGTATAGTTTTTGAATTGCTAATACTTTTTGCTCGCCTTTTTTAGGCGCTTAAACTAATATATGAAGGTGGCTTTTTTCTCTTATAGGCATTTGAGAGTTTTAATATTCTACAAGAGAAAGGTTGGAAGTAATTGCAATTGATGGTTCAATGATTTGTTGCTAAAACATGTACATAAAGCATTGTTACATACCTCCAATAAAAATTCAAAATTGATATATTAAAAAATAAAAGGTAAAATACAATTCAACAATGTCTTGCAAAATAAAATGCAAAAAAACAAAAAAGACAAAACTATCAAAGAAAGAAAGAGACAATAGCCCATCAAAAGAGCTCTCTCAAAAACTATTCCAATAGATCCAATTTTAAGGAATTTTCCCGTATCTAAAACATAGTCTAAAGAAAACTACAATTTACAACTTTCTTGAATGATCAAGCATGTTAATCATAATTGAAGTTGTAGTAGAATTATTTTCATCAATAACCTCAAAAAGAATTGCCCATCATGTCTTTGACGTAGAAAATAAAGATATTGTTTGTAAACCATGACAAGCTCCAAGAGCCATCAAAGAGCCATTCCACAAGAACAAAACACCAAAGATTTTTCAATTAGGGTTCTTGGAGGAGGCACCACACACCCTTTGTAGCACCACTTTAATAAGGATTTAGGACTTCATTAGCACCTTCGAGAGTGCTCTCAGCGGTGCCACCATATACATAATGAGCCATAGATTGAGTTGGCCTATTTGAAGAACAACCAAATTGAAATCCAAATTTGTGTCATTCTCACGGACCACTTGTTTTTTGGTTGTATAGTGAGCCATGGTATTCAAATGCATGCCCTCAAAAGTTTCTTTTACAAGGAAGCTTTAAGAAAACCAGGGTTTATAGATTCACCTTTTTGTTCATGGTCTTTGTTGATTATTATTATTTTGATTTTTTTTGTTGGTATTCACTATTGACCACCAATTGTTTGTTTATTTAAACCAAGCATTTTTGTTGATTATTATTGTTTGGTTATTATTGGCAAGATTAACTATTCAATCTCCCAAAACCCATGAGAGCATAAAGTGGGGGAGGAGGGGGAGTGCCCAACTATTTTTTTTGCTCCTCATTGTTGTATCTATTGATGGGAGTATAGCCAAAATGATGTCCGCTTTTTTTCCGTCAGAATTGCATTTTGAGGTAGCAAAATCCCCTATAAACCCCACAATTGGTTTTTCATGACTATGCAGTGCCTTCTTAATTCCTTGAATTAAGGGAAGAGTTTTAGTATGAAAATCCTCGTGTTCAAAAGGAGTAGATAAGTTGTAAGAAATGTGTGGTTTTTTAGTGCCTTCATTGTTGCATCTATTGATGGGAGGAATATAACCAAGATGGTGTCCTCTTTTATGCCTTTTGAATTGCATTGCGAGGTAGCAAAATCCCCCCTAGAGCCCACATTTGAATTTTCATGAATATGCAATGGCTCCTAAAGCCCTTGAATGGGGGCGGCGGAGGCGCTGTTGGGAGTGGGGAGTGGGGAGTTTCAACCCAAATATGATCTGGTTCAAAAGGAGTACATAAGCCCTTAAATTAGGGGAAGATTTTTGGTCTGAATATGGTTCAAAAGGAGTCACAAATACAACACTAGAAAGAAACATGTTATGAAAAGCAAGTGTATTAGCATCAGTGTTTTGAGGAGACAATGTCTTCATGTTGTAACTTCCAATACCCAAAATGTTAGTGTTTTGAACACGTGTGTGGGTTTTGGGAGTAAAAGAGGGAAGATGAGCCTTGTATGGCTTGTTTCTGTCTGAATACTTGTAGAAAATTGGGGATTTGAGTCATAGAGACCCACGTCATTCATTGTTGAAAACTTTTGGGTTGTTGGATATGTCCAAATTGACATAATTGTGAGTAGCAAGCCGCTACTCTATATGTAAGTGTTGGAGGAATTCCTCCCTCTTCTAGTTCAATCTTATCAATTTCCTTAACATTATAAACACTCTACTTAGATTGGATCCTTTGTTGAAAGTTTTGCATTTTCTTTCTTCTCTTAAAAATTGGCATCGTACATTTTGGAACAATTTGATAAATTACATTTTGAAAAATTATAACATTCATCTCTATAAATTCCTTGGAGGTGAATGCTTATTTTAAGAGCCATGAAAGGGGGAGGTAAATTAATTTATATTTGGTATGTTGTATTGCAGAAATCTTAAAGCTGATTTGAAAAATTGTGTGTGGGGAATAAGTCAATATTGTTTTGTCTAAGGTTGTGGGAAGCTATTAAGGTGCACGAGATAATAAGAAAAGATAAGGGGAACTTTGGAAAGAGGTTAAGTGAAGGGGAGATAGTGACGATGGACCTATTGGGACTTTTAGGCAAGTGTTGACAATGTAAGTGAGAAGAGGAGGAAAAAAGAGGTGAAGGGGTTTAAAATTAAGGTTACACATATTGAGACTATGACAGGGATGCTTAATTGAGACCATCTTTGTATCCTTAATCATTTTTGAACCATTTGAAGAAGATTCATTTTGAAGTCAATCATTGTTTTATATTATGTGGGAGAATATATGTTCCTTTAACAATATGGAGAGGATAATGATGTTTCTTAACTCTCGTTTTATCTTAATAATCTTCTTTGTAGTTGTGATGTTTTCTTCAAGTGAAGAATATGAATTTCATTTATTTCTTGCTCCTTATTTGTTGAAGGATGTTGATCATTTTCTAGTTGACTTGTGACTCCATATCATTTTGAAGATGATAACTTTGGGTCCTTACATTGATTGTGTGGCTAAGTATAATCTTATAATACCCCCTCAATGTCAAGATTAACAATTATCATTTCTTGAGTCATTCGATACATTTGTATGTTGCCATTAGCCCTAAAATGTTGTTGGTTTGATTGCTAATTCCTTGAGAGTAGCTTATACTAATGAAGATCTTCAACATCCCTAATAATTCCACAAAATCTTGCTTGTCCAACACTAAATTTTGATGCACCATCAAAGTTAGAATTATATAAATTTTGAGGTGATGTGGTCCACTCTTGGCTAGGATTGATTTGAAGTTTGCAAGTTTATCAAAACAACTAGAGTATTTCACTCTTATCTTTTTTTGAGGTTTGACATGCATGTAGAAGCAAACTTGTGTGAAAGGGAGGATGATTGGACCACGATAGTACTTTTGTGTGATTTTTGATGAATTTTGCAATATTCTCAACTCGTTCTTGTGTTCTTAAATAAATTAGAATTTCTTTATTTTTAGATGCACAACATTGTAACCATTGAATTGAGATTAATGGAGATGTGTTTAGGGATACCAATGAAGGGCGTCGTAGACCATACAACCTTTATCAAAGTTAGACCTTGCAGAAGCAAGATCATGCACCCACAACTCTTAACACGAAACAAAAAAAAAGGCATCTTCTATTAATGTAAGGAAAGATTACAAACCTAACATAATGGCATTACACTTCAATGATAGTCTTATGACAAGACTACAAGAATTCTTCTGAGAATCCAATATGATGAACTATCTTAAGCTTGCAGCCTCTGCAAAGCTTCTACAAGACCACTCTTGACTCAATTTGGAAACTTCAATAAAAGCTAAGATCACATTCCTCAAATGGATGCATAGATTTCTCACATGGTCATTGTCCCCTTCTATTTGTATGATTCATATTGGCCTTGGTAGGAGAACAAAGGTATCATTTGCAGCAAGTGATACATGATTGACAAGATATGGTATTTTCTAGATATGAGCCACGATAAAAAAAAAAGATAGAATCATCCTTTTTCCTTATGGAAATTCTAAAAAAAATACTCATATGCTCCCAAGGTTTCTCAGGTATCGACAATGGTTAATATTACTTTATATTATGACTCTTTCTATTTTACAACTAACGTACTCTACATATCTTGACATATATTTGCACATCTATAACCATCTACAACCAGGAATATCTCTCATGTAACTACACCAAGGCCTTGTCTATCCCAAAGTATCCTAATAATACTCAACAATGTTTTTCTTAGATCAAATTCTCTCTCATTGATCATCTTGGCACACACAAGTGTGTGCCTTTTAACAATCATTCTTGCAAGAAGTATTATAACCATGGTGTGTGGTCAACGCTCACTAGTTTTGTGTATTCTCTCAATGCGTCTTTGAAATCCTCGTCGTTTGTGTAGAGCTCCTTCATCACCTTGAACCCTATTTCTCCCAAAGGCATCTTGCTTGATAAGATGCATCTTTATCTCAACACATATGTAACTCTATTTGATATCCCACTTTCATGATTAAAGGAAAATGAGTAACTCTACAAGAGTCAATCCATTTCATTTGTCTTTGATTCAACTTTCCATGGCTATCATTGAATTGCAATGCTTTATGGTCCCTATACAAAAAACATCTTGGACACTTCAGAGCTTACACAATGACATAAAAAACTCTTGATAATGACATTGCGTGTGAAGACAAAAGCTAACATCTTCCACAACCATCACCCACTAATGTTGATCTTAAGCATACCCACATGTGTTATGTGACATGTGTGGGCACTTTTTCTATTTCTAATATAGGAAAATATAATATTAGTTAATCTAAGAAATTTTACCAAGTACTAATATGCAATTAGGGGATTACACCAATAAATTTTACATATAATATTTTACTACATTATTGTCTCAACCTAAGTTCCCCACCCAACACTAGTCTGGTACGTATTTTGTGCATGTCCAAGTGTGAATCGCCTATGAATTTTTTCCAGATACATTTGGGACTATAATAAAATTACTTAGACTCAACAATAGGTTGAATGACCAAATACAAAAATATAACATTAGCAGTAATATGTAACTATAGGAGAAAAATAGAACATATCTATGTAATTTGATAGAGAAAAAAGTAGAATACTGAATATATATGGCTAAGCCACTTCAAGAGGAAAACCTCCACAACCTTAGAATAATAATAGAACACACAATATTAAGATCAAGTACTAACCATTTCCTCTTATATATACCCTCCTTAGGCTATGGTTACTCCATAGGCCGACATTACTAATAATATGAAATCATAGAAAAGTGTGATATGACAAAGCAAGAGATTATGTTAGCCATAAGTTGTCCATACAGATCCTAATACACATTATAAGTTAAAGGCATAGCATTTCCCTTCCTTCAAATTGAGGTTGTCATTGATATTGACTAGCTCTTGCACTACTAAATATAATGTAAATAACATCATGAATTGTGTCAAATTTGCAGGTCAGTTTTTTTAATTTTTATTCTCGACTTGTGACGCAAAAATGACACTAATACATTACACAAATGGTGCAAAATTTGCGCCATAGACGCGTTTAAAAAAGGTAACTCGTTTCCCATTTACATTTAATAATAAATTATGGCACATCCCTTTTTTCATTATTGTAAAATTCCCCAATAGGAAATTAGGGCATCTTTAAGCACATAATAAAAAATTAAGGTTTGTGGCAAACCATTTTGTTCTTGCTATCACACTTTGCATTTTTTGGAAAAATATATATTGTTGAAATTCAATTAAAAAGTGGAGGATAATTTTTTGGACAATAAGGTGAGGAATTTATTGTTTTGACATGATTTCTTAAAAGAAGGTATTTTTCCAAAGATTACAAATTTGAATGACAAAATAGAAATATTATTTTTTGTGTAAGACAATATTTTACTTTCACCTTGAAGTGCTAATGAGCATAGAAAGAAATCTCTTACATATGTCTTGCATGCAATTTTAATGGCATTGTAGATAAATATCTAACAACATAGCTTTGACATTGTGAAGGCCTCATTCTTTGTTACTTTGAGCAAATTTGTTCTTCCAAGCTCTTTTTCTAGAGTGTGCCTAAAATTTTAAGGTTATTGGATTCTTTTTTATACAAAATGACTCCTTTTGGTTCATTAATATGAAATTGGTGTTCTTTTAGAAAAATATGCAAACAATAAAAAATGTTAGTCACTTAGACTTGCATGCATACCCATTGTAACCAAACAATACTTGCAAATCATGAAGATAGAGTTTGGTGCTCTCCCCGATTCTTGAAAACTATCTTTAGAATTTTCTCTTATTTTCACATTTGCATTTAATATTAAATTATGGTGCATCCCATTTTTTTATTATTGTAAAATCCCACAATACAAAATTAAGGCATCTTTAACTACATAATTATAAATACTAGGGTTTGTAACAAACTCATTTTTCTCTTGTTATCACACTTTACATTTTTGTGTAAACCTACAATTGTTTAAACAAGTGGTTTACTATTTTATAGATATTATGTCATCATCTAGTAGGTATACATCATCCCCTTATACAGAGGTCTACTTCGGTAGATCTAAGTTCTTCATCTGTATTGAGATTTACTTCCCCATAACACAACTCTTCATTAAGCAATTATAGATGTTGCGTATGAGTTGGTAAGTAATCATAATTTTGCATAAAAATTTTAATTTTGTGTTAATATAAGTTATTTTCATTTCTAGTTATTTTAATTTTATGTTAATATAAGTTATTTTATTTTAATTTTATGGATAGGGAGAGTCATCACAATCTCATGGTTGAGGTAGGGGTTCAAAATAGAAGAAGTAAAGAGGAGGGGGGCAGTATTGACAAGAGTGATTATGGAGCCACAAATTATTTCTTTGAGGTAAATTTAATTTTTAATATGTTGCATTCAAATGAAACCATCATAATATTGATGCAGTCTATATGGATATTGCACTAATATTAACTTAATATGCGTATACATCTGAGACTGAAAATTCAAATAGTGACTTTGATGTTGAACGAGTTTGACCAAATAAAAATCAAAGTACATCTTCCCATTGTGTCATCCCAATGATGAAATGCATCCTAACAACATCACAAGGGATCATAAATTTATCTAAAAATACTTTACTCAAAGGAAATGATGGGGTGTTGGGCGAAACAAACACCTTTTCCTGGGACTTCTGATGAAGATGTTCTAATGGAAGAGGGCAATGGGCTTCAAAACATGGTTCACCATTTTATTTGATCATGATCATACCTGTCATGATCATGAGGATGATGATGATGAATGAGAAGATAAATAGGATCGGGAACAAGAGAGGATGATTTTGAAATTTTCTCAAACTCCTTTTTTTACAGCGAGGGAGAGTCCAGAACATCATTGTTGAGTATTATATTGGCATTGATGGACTTGAAAGTAAGGTTTGGTTGGTCAAACATCAATGTGAATGCTTTATTGAGGTTAGATAATAGTTTCATAACTATATTTTACATTTGATATGTATTTCATTATGTTTTTACATTATTTTTTATTTTTCATGTCTTTTGTTCGTTTTTTATTGCAGCCTACAAAGTAGTTTGTTGCCTCAAAATAAAACACTTCCCTCATCATATAGAGGCACAAAAAATATCATCAAATTTAGGGGTTGTCTATGTGAAACTATGATGCATGCACAAATGATTTCATTCTATTTAGGAAGGAATATGAGAATGAGGTCAATTGTCCCAATTGTGGGGGCACCACAATTTCAATAAGGAGTGAGAGGGCTCACCATTCCAAATAAGGAATTGAGACATTTTCCAATAATTCCTAGGCTCAAGTGCACCTTTTCCGTTGCAAGTCACTTGCAGATTTAATGTCATGGCATCACAAGAATAGAAAAATGATGGAGTTTGGCATGTTCCTTCCAATTCAAATGCAATGAGGCACATTGAGCAGTTGTGGCCTGAAAAATTCAAAGAGAGGTCAGGCAGTGTACAGTTTAGTTTGGAAATGGATGGTGTTAACCCCTTTTCTAGTATGTCAACTAGCTACTGATATTTGGCCAATATTTTTGATAAACTATAATATTCCTCCATGGTTGATGATTCGTAAGGAGCATTTAATGATTTCATTATTGGTGCCTAGTAAGCCAAGTAAAAATATGGATGTCTACCTTGAACCTTTAATTGATGAGTTGCAAGCATTATGGGATGGCATTATAATGTATGACCTTTCAAAACCCATTGGTCAAAGGAAATTCACCTATTTGGTATCTTATGTTGGACTATTCATGATTTTCTTGGGATGGTTGTTTGTTTAGGTATTTCTCATATGTTAAAATTTCAAAATAAATGATCATGTGTGTGTGCGTGTGTGTATGTTTGCATTATACAATTGAGTTTGTTGATTACTTCTATATGTAGCATCTCAACAAAAGAAAGTATGTTTGTCCAAGGTGTGGTGATCAACTATGTGGAAGGTTGTCCAAAGATCTCAAAAAGGTTGTATACGAAAGGCCATCAAAGGTTCTTGTTGATGGAGCATGAGTATTGTGTTAAAAAGAAAAATAAGTTTGATGGAAAACTTATATTATAGAGAACCTCCTAAACTTATGTCACCTGGGGATTGGTATAAATCCTTCACACAAGCATGCATAATATCAAATGTGGATATTCCTCCATATTGGTGGAGAGATTAGGTATGGTTGTTTAAAATTAGCCACATAGTTGAAATGCCTTTAATGAATGAAGAAACTATCTATATATTATACAATCTCTCATATTGGGAGAATTTATTAGTTGGGCATATTTTGGATCCAATGCATATATTTAAAAATGTAGCAATTTCTATATGGAATCACATCTCTAGAAAAGAGAAAGACACTCCAAGTTCTAGAGTTGATCTGAAAGTCAATGGGACAAGAAATGTCTTAAAAATGAAGAAGGGGCTCCATGGATATTATGTAAAGAGCAAGTCAATTTGGTGAATCAAACAATGTGAGAGATTCACACACCAAATGACTATGGGTCCTCCATGAAACATGCATTTATCACTGATGGGTGCATCACAGGCCTCAAAACACATGATTGGCATAACATTTTGAAGGTAATTCACATGTTTTTTTGTCTTAAATTATGCAACATATTGTTCTCTTCATATTTCCCTTTTTAAATTTATTTATGCAACATATATTTCCCTTGGCATTAAGGGAGGTCATTTTGTAATCTTCCACCTTGACCTACTAAATGCAATATATGAACTTTCAAAAAATTTGAGGTAATAATTTTTATTTTCAACTACAACTCATCCATTTGTATGAAAAACATTATTATATTGACTTGCATGACTACCATTATTGTAAAATAGGTGGTTTGTCTTCAAAAGAGATATCAAAAGCAAGGATTGAGAAGGAGAAAGAAAATATTTTAGATATTGTTTACAAATTGGAAAAGGAACTTCCTACCTCTTTTCATGGATTCTCAAACTCATTATTAGTGCATTTGGTTGATGATCTTTAAATGGCAGGTGTAGTTAACAGGGTGTGCAATGGATGTTTTGGCCAGAGAGGTACATGAAAACCCTAAAGGGATTTGTAAAATAGTTAGCATGTCCAGAGGGATCTATGGTGGAAGGATACATTATTCAGGAAACATTTTTCTACATGTTAGAATATCTTGGGGAGGAATTTCCACAAATACCACACATTTGGGATGTTGAACATGGAAATGAAAAATTGGAGGAGAACCTTCTTTGAAGAGTAAAAATTTGTGAAACTTGGTATGTATTGAAATTCATATCAAACATATATGATGTATTTTCAGTGTGTGTAGCCATTAATTATTTATTTACATGTTTGATTTTTAGGCCTGTTGAAAAAGATGTCCATTGAGAATTTCATGTTATTCAATACTTCAGAGATGGTTGTGTGGCTTCAAAAATATGAAGAAGAAACTAGCCATGAGAGTCAAAGGATTGATTGGAGACAAAAACATCCACACAAACCACTCCCACTTGATCTACAAATACCATTGCCAAACCAACCTACTCTTGAATGGATGAGTTCATATTTAGAGAATCTTCATGCCATCAATTGAAGGGTAATGACACAAGAAGCATTGGACATAGTGCAAGGATGTGAAGAATTGGTTAGTTGTTGCAACACTTTTTTCATACATAAGTGTTTTATATTTTTTTGGAAATCTATTAATACTATCTTAAATGATTTGACATAATGAAGGTGAGTAAACATTCAACAATGTGGTTCGAAGGAAAATATTTCTGTGTGGAAAATATTGACAAGAGAAGGGTCACTTGTTGTGGAGTTGTTGTTCCTTTTGAGTAGGCCAACTGAGCTAGTGCCAATGACAGGAATTTGGTCCAAGGGAAATTGGATTATGTTGGAAAGATAGAAGAAATAATAAATCTTGATTATATAAGTTTTGAAGTTGTCATATTTAGGTGTACTTGGTACCCTTCTATTGATAACAAATTTTTCAGAGTGGACAATGAAAGTGGCTTCTACTCAGTTGACTTTTCTAGAGCATTACATGAGGGGAAAGATCCATATGTGTTACCTCAACATTGTGATCAAATATTAATTTGTGTAATTTTTCATATGTACATCTTCTCCTTTTTCATGCACACAATTTCTATATGTAGGTCTCCTTTTTCATGAATTAATTTTTTAACTATGTTTATATAGGTCTTCTTCTATCTAATATAGAGAGAAGGTAATTGGTAGTTTGTATTGCATTGTGAGCCAAGGATGAGACATGTTGTTGATGACAACAATGTTGTGACACAAGCATTATCACAGGGAACAAGTAATGTTGTTAATAGAGATGATGAATATGAACTCTAGTGATGAAGATGACCTTACCAATAATGAAGAAGATCATCATATTGATCAAGTCGATGATCAAGGTGAAGATGATTTTGAAGAAGATGATGTTGATGAAAGTGTGACAATGATGAACTTCATGAAACTGCAGATAATGAAGACAATGATGAAATGAATATTCCCAATAGGTAGGATATTTGGACAATGAATGGAATATTCCCATAGCTACATATATAGATTTCCAAAAATGGGAGAATTGGAATATTATTTTTCCAAGGGTACAAATACAAGTCATGTGACACACACACAAACAATGCAGTCAAAAGATAGGCCATTTTTTTTTTTTTTTTTTGAGCAAAACTTCCACACATAACATGACGCAACATGTCGTCACTAAGGGTACATACTAACACTGTGAGCAACTTGATACAAGGATGGCCAAAAAGGCAGCACAGAAACATTCACAATCTTTCAGGGACTAATTTAGCTTTTTTTTTTCAGACATGGACAACATTAAGATAGTCCAATGTGGTGTACACACACAGTGGTCAGGTTTTAGGGCCAACCACATAAGAGATATGTCATGTGAGTGACCCCATTTATTTGAGTTTTATAAAGGACATCTTGCAAATTCTTAGCTTACGTTTTCAAGTTAGGCTCAAGATTATGTATTAGGTCCCACTATTTTTTCTTTTTTTGCTAAAGCCAAATTTATTCATTTTTACACTGAGTCATCATCTTTGAGGATCTTCTCCAATTAAGACATTCATTTGCTTAATGTGTATAGAATTTAGAGTAAATCGGGTAGTTTAATTTTCAGAAATTGGATAAGAGAATATTAACACTTACGCTAGATAGAACAATAACGACCCAAAAATTTCACACACAAAACAACACAGAAAACTACAGGATAACTTTTTTTTTTTTTTTTTTTGACTTGCTTTGACTCAACATGTCATCACCAAGGTTACCTCTAACTCTGAGAACCACTAGATACAAAGATGACCACAAGGGTAGCACAAAAACATTCACACTCAACAAGGATAATATGCTTTTCTTTTGACAGGACAAAAATAACATTCCAACCACATGATACTCTTACAGCTAGGGCAAGCCACAACAAGAATTATTAAAGGGTTATATTTCGATAAAACACTCTTTTACTCTTAACTTATGTTTCAGAGAGGTTCAAGTTATGATTCGCATAATTCGTCTTACCATCATGAATTCATTTTATTAAACATTGCAGAGTCGTTCACTAAGGTCTTCCCTTTACAACAATTTAATCTTTATTATTATCATTTTTATTTCTATTATCTTTATTTAACAAAGGAGATAATTTAACACCACAAAGTCATCCATCCCTACTTACGTTACTAAAATTTGCCCATTACTTTGCTACAACAAGAATTCGTGTTCAACAAGTTAAGAGGAGAATTACAGAGCACCCAGGGAAAGAGTTAAGAGAATGAGGTCAAATTGGATTTCCTCCTTAAGACGTCATCAGTTATTACCAAGGTTAGATTGGTGCTTAACGTTTTTACACGCAAAAATTAACGATTTTACTTAGGCCTCACCGAAAGATCTTAACAGAAGGGAAACTATTTTTTTTTTTTTTTAAATAGGCTGAGAGATAAATTGAGGGTTTTCTAAATTTTCTTCTCTTACTTGTTAACTCATATTAGAAACTAACCATTGTTTTCCTTTAAGCTTGTTTTAAGAGTTCACCCAAAAGGGATAGTGTTCGCTAGTTTAGCTAGGGGTATCAATTTATAAATGTTTACTTCACAAAGGATGTTTTCATTTTGATCACTCATGGAAGTATTTGATTTCAAATAGATCACCTTTACGTTTATTTGTTGAATATAAAATTATTATTTTTGTTTAGCTTCTTTAAGGGTTAACCGACTCATTTTACTTTACTTATAAAATATTGTCGCTAAGTCTTAGAAAGATTTAACTTAACAATTTATTCTCATGATCAAAGTTTTACAATACTCATATCAATGTAAAGATTGAATGCCATTTCTCACAAGGATAATTTCAAACTTAACTACACCAGAACAAGACACTTTATTTCACCATTACCAAACAATACAAAGCAAGAGGTCATATCAACTCTCTTTACAAGCAATGTTACGCAATTTTCATCACATTGGACATTTTTACAAGGAACTTCATAATGGTACTGGTGAAAACTTTTACACTCTTTTCTTCTAGTCTACTCGCATAATCCATCTGCACAAATATTAACTAGAGTCAGTTCGCTAGAACTGAGCATGTTAAGTCTATGCATTGAAATAATAAGCTAACATTTAACAATTGTCATGAAAGGAATGTTCTACTTCATGAAAGGATCAAAGCACAAACCACTAATCTACTTTTCTCACGAGGTAAGGATCTACACCAGCCAACAATGAGGAAGTCAAACATTCCAACAAGCAGTATATCACAAAACAAAGAAACCATCCAAGAACTCGTGGGATAGGAACGAAAGGTCAATAGTATAGAGAATTTTGATCATGCAACCGTATGGATTACGTGATTTAAATCTAATATCCAAACCATCCATCTTAAAAGGGAGAGAAAAACTTGAGAGTCAAAGACATACTAGTTACGATCAAGACGCGAAACAAAACATAGTTACCCAGTCCTTCCAGGAGGATGTTTCATAGCAATAAAAGGGATACGTGACCCCGAAGGAAAACATTCCATCGTTACAATCTAAACAAGAGGTCTACCGCCTCTTCCTTACAAGGTCTTTTAAAAGTAATAAACGTTAACAACTAGGATTCTCTCTAATTTCTTTTGTTTGCAACTAGGATTCTCTCTACCTAGAACTTTCTATTGCTAAAGGTTGTATCCTGAATCCCATTGATCTACTTTCGGGCATTGAGGACAATCATGAAATTTCCTTCTTCCTTCCTAATGTCTGATCCCAGAATATATTAATGAAGAAACCACAAGCCGCAAGCCTTATTAGGAAACGAGTAATAAACAAAATAGCTCACAAGTAAGCTACACTCTAGGTAGGCAAGCATGACAACTTTTAAATGGAAATCCTAAACAAACTTCATTCGTAATCTTCATAAATAGCATACATACTACTATCCAAGACAATATAGCACTTATGTGTAAAGTGTTGTACAACATCAATTCATTCCGGTAGGACTCTCACTTACGCAACAAATTACATTCAATAGAAAGGTAATCAAGGAGGAGTGTTACAACTAATAAAACAAGAGCCACTCTAGCTAAGGACCCAGATTTCTATATTTTGATATTCCTTATCAATGATGATAAAACACCGCAAAAGAAATATACATGCATTTGTGTTTTATCCAGCGGTAAGTCTACATTCAGTAGATCTGAAAGGTGATAACTATCTTGTCAGCACCAGTAAGGGAACAAGCCAAAGAGGACATAAGCATTCGAGTGGGGCAGCAGTACTAATGAAGGCAACCCCCCCCTAAGGAAAAAAAAAACAAGAAGTATCTACTATCGAGCAGAAATCAGACCCAAGCATTTATGAGCCTTTATTGATTTGATATCGCTTAGGGTAGCCATAACCAAGCATTTTGAAAGGTAACATTTTTTTTTTTTTTTTTTTTTTTTTTTAAGCTTCCATGTTTCATAAGAATGTCTCTTTCCATTTCAGATGATTTGATCCAAAAGAAACAAGCAAGTACAACATTGTTCTCAGCCATATAATAATAACAAAGTAAAGATAACAACAATTTTCCCCTATGCAAACCAATCATGAAAGGAACAACGGAACAGGAAAAATAAAGAAACCAATGCAATCAAGGACAATCGATAGAATCAAACACAACATTCCATCTTAAAGTGTCATTTCAGGTAGTAGATCATTTATTTCATGAAGTTGAAAAAGGAAAGCAAAATATTTCAGGGGCTAGTCTTAACATGCCTGGTTTAGAACGCCATCTCCAAATGTAAAAGATTTGTCTCAAAGCCGCTGCCTGCCCTTAACCCAAAGTGCTCTGCGAGCTCGTGCTAGCGCCACATTCACGCAGTGAAAAACAGCTACAAACCAACCCCATGATTTGAAGCTCGGACACGAGACATTGATTACACCACGCTCCTGGCTCGGGTAGGCATCTACCGTGATGATACATAACCTTTTCCTTCATCAGATTTGGGGACAGCATCAAAATCTCGGTGCAAACATTGCAGCTGAAGCTTGTAAGGTGTGATAATTCCAACAACACCCTTTATGCCTGCCAACATATTGACTCGTAGAAGATGCTCATATAGTTGCAAGGCAAATTGTGCTTCATGAATATTTCTGATATGAAACAGATCCTCCTCTATGAGATTCTCTTCCATGAGTTGCATCGAAAAACTAGCAAGGTCCCAATAGATAATCTTTGTAATAAATTTCATCAGGTCTCCTGGTAACACTCTTACTGTCACTAATGGATTTGGATAACAAAAATAAATAAAAACTTGAAGGAGAATCCCAAATTTGAGGATGCATTCAATACTGAACAGGTAACAACAATCTTGGACAGCCTGCTTGTTGGAAGCGCTCAAAGAGGCGCCTACGAAACTACACACGCCTGCTGCCTTGTTAAAAAATGTTGCAGACTGTTGCTGTGGATCCCCAACAAGAACACACCCCGTAGCATCCATTGAAAGGGAGGGTAACACGCCTACTGCAACAGCTGTGCGCTGTGCGCGGCCAGCAAAAGAAACCCGCGCGGCCAGCAGGGAAGGCGCCCAACAGTCCTCCATGCTCCGAAAAAAGACCTTCCTCCACGTTTCTACACGCCCCCCCCCCGAGTTCCAGGCGAGAACAAGATCCAAAGCGGCCATGGAAGGCAAATAAAAACAAGGGAACGAGGGCCAGGCGCGCAGCAAAAAAGGAGGCAACTTTTCTGACGTTTTTTCCCCCAATCCACACGCAGTTCGCCCTCCCAAGGTCTCACGCTGCCAGAGCCGAAATTTGCAGGAAAAACAGCAAGAACGAGGAAAGATACAAGACAAGAAATGTTAAAAAAAAGAAGTGCGACCAGTAGGAGGGAAAAGGCGCCCCAATCCAGCAAAGGTCAATTTCATCATTAATTTTACAGCCGACTAGGGCAGAAAACAGGCGGCCCAATGAAAATCTCCCACTTCTCACCAACTTGACAGGCAAAAAAATTACTTATCCACAAAATGAAATAAATCTAATTAATCAAAATTTCCTTTTTTTTTTTTTTTTTTTAAAAATAATTTCGTTAGGTCGACAAACTGACGACAGTACCCAACTGCGAAGATAACTGACGTCCATTCTTTTATTATTCATTTTTATTATGTTTTAAAATGCTGCGACCCCCCCCCCCCCCGACGGGGTTCGAAAAGTCGCTTAGGACTTAGCACAAAAGTGACAACAATTAAAAATAATAATAATAATAATAATAATAACACTAATTATTTAATCGGGGGGTCGAGCATGAGCGTGACCAAAACTACGACAAGAAAATCTGGCAGGCAACAAACAACAATCAACAGGAGGTTCGATACAGCAAGAACAAGGTCTTCCTTTAATAGGATAAATCGCGAGGGATGTTGCGGGCCAGCAACCAAAACATCGACACGACGCGCGGAGACAAGACGGAGTGGGAGAACTCCAGTCATTTTCTAAGGCAAGGGCGAAGCCAACAAGAGGTCAACACAAGCACTACAACGTTAAAAGCTTAGCGACATGGTCGTCGGAGAACGGGGCATTACATTCTCCTCCCCTTAAGAAAGCATCGTCCCCGATGCTACAAGGCATAGAGGAAAAGAAATGATAAACTACAAGGAACGGAAAAAGACAAAAGTGCACTTTATGGTTAAATCTTAGTTGATTAAAACACGGCCACGAGGTGGCCTTAGGGACATTTGGCAGAGATTTTAACTTCCAAGGTTCTGTGAAGATTGGCAGTTCCCTCTTATTCATTATTTCATTAGTCTCTTTCTGTTAACATTATTTTTAGTTTAATTTCTGTAAAATTTTCATTGTCGAAGAGTTTTAGTTTATTCCTTATTGTGGGTGCCCCAACATGAACTGCTATACAATCACCCTATCGGGGTCAGACAAGACACTATAGATTAATAAACACATAAGTATATACTTCATGACTGAATTACATCACAAAAAAAAATTACTCAAATACGGAAGGGAATATGTACGGTCCTCATAACCTAGTCCTTGTCACACAATCATGACTGAAAAATAGAATACTTGAGCAAGGTGTACAACGACAACAATACATTTCCTTAATCTCATAAAAAAAATTCACATAACTCCGAACCAAAAGCTACAAGTACATAGGTTACACTAGGGAGCCACAACCATAACCAACTCTCGTGAGCACACACACATCATAACACTACCCGAAGCACCATATACCACCCGAAGCATTAGAAAATAACCACCTACTCCCAAGTATTACAAAGCAACTCCACATAACTCCCAAAGAGAAAGAAACATAGTGCCAAACCAAGTCGGGTCACTCAACCATAGAGTGCCATCAAGAATATCAGGTCACTCACCCATAGAGTGCCATAAGGAATACCAGGTCACTCAACCATAGAGTGTCGTCTCCTTTCTCCTTTTAATGAGGCCGGGTCACACTATGGCCCAGGCACATAGAGCCCCGTCACCCCCAACCCAAGTGACATAATAACTCGTGGTCCAACAACCCGCTAGTTATCTGTAACTCCTTGGGGCGTACCCCCATACAACGAAGCGGGTCCATAGGTCCAACCATTCCATGGTGCATCCTATGACCCTATCCACACATCACGACAATAGAACCAGCATAACAATCTGATCAGAATGCCAAGTGACAAAGTACAAGCCTTGGGCAAGGCGGTACAATCTTAAAATCTAGAAGAAGATTCAAAACCAAGCAAAATAACTGACCAAATGGCCATAGTTAGTGCAAAAATCTGAACGTTAGTACCACAAACCAAGGAAATGCCCAAAATGTAAGCATGACAATCAAGAAAACTGCTGGTCCTTACAAAGTAAAGTAAAAATCTCAATTTACGACTAAAATACACTTTTAATAATGTCACATTACGATAACTGTGTGGCCTTATCTAGCCACCAAAGGGGTACTCAACGAGTTGCTAGCACTCGGAACATCGAGCCTGAGCTCGTAACAAAATATATCAATAATACAACTGTCATCATCTCAATCTGAATCAGCTCGCCACAACTCCAACAAGGCTCAACATAGTCAAAATCACATAGGTTAAATCCATACGACAACCATATCGGGAGAGAGAAAAGAGTACAAGTCACCATCTACTGAGCCTGAGGTGTCCGCGAAACACAATATGCATGACACCTGTTGAGCAAGTGTCTCACATACCAAACAAACAAAAGTGGGTTTTCAGCCTATGTAAGGCTCCACTTCCTATCTCGTACTCGGCTCGAGTGATTGGTCAACGGTACACATTTTCTCACTCCAAACATACACAGTTTACCGATTTCCCTCAGGGTCGGTTAGTGTAAGGCTCACAACATAACATATAACTACATCACTAACACCATGGTGGTACACACATAGCTACCATAACGTCTCACGTATGGTATGTATACGGGGTAGATCACAATCATACATCACAGGGCGCAATACATCACTTTACCACATTCTGCACCCAAAGTGCAATCACAATACGATAGGGTTCATACACTCATTGTATGACCCTAAATCACGACATGAATCATTACATATCACACAACTCATACATATGATGGACATAGTAACAATCACAACATAACATTCATTTGCTACATAACAAGGTGATACACACATTTCTTTAAAACATGGTAAAAACATCATGATACAACTCATTTCATTTTATGTCAATCTAGTCATACAACACATTGATACACCTACATATCACAATATGCCACAATGCTCCAACACTACGTCATCCACATTATAAATCTTGTCACACATCACAAGCAGTAACTTACCCGTGAACTCTTCATAGAATCCACAAGAAGGAGAGAGAATACTCCCATCCCCAGCACATCAACATGATGACAAACACGCACTAAGTGACATACACATCATGTGCATTCATAATATCACAATTACGACATCAATCACATCACGCTTATACCACATTACTCTTCCGATATAAACCACTACCATGCAATACCCTCATCTCCATGTAACACTATCATGTACACCATCCTCATCATGTAATACCATCACATCTCCAATCCATCCCAGAGGTTCGAGAGCATGAACCTCCGCTCTGATACCAAATGTAACGACCCAAAAATTTCACACACAAAACAACACAGAAAACTACAGGATAACTTTTTTTTTTTTTTTTTTTTTTGACTTGCTTTGACTCAACATGTCATCACCAAGGTTACCTCTAACTCTGAGAACCACTAGATACAAAGATGACCACAAGGGTAGCACAAAAACATTCACACTCAACAAGGATAATATGCTTTTCTTTTGACAGGACAAAAATAACATTCCAACCACATGATACTCTTACAGCTAGGGCAAGCCACAACAAGAATTATTAAAGGGTTATATTTCGATAAAACACTCTTTTACTCTTAACTTATGTTTCAGAGAGGTTCAAGTTATGATTCGCATAATTCGTCTTACCATCATGAATTCATTTTATTAAACATTGCAGAGTCGTTCACTAAGGTCTTCCCTTTACAACAATTTAATCTTTATTATTATCATTTTTATTTCTATTATCTTTATTTAACAAAGGAGATAATTTAACACCACAAAGTCATCCATCCCTACTTACGTTACTAAAATTTGCCCATTACTTTGCTACAACAAGAATTCGTGTTCAACAAGTTAAGAGGAGAATTACAGAGCACCCAGGGAAAGAGTTAAGAGAATGAGGTCAAATTGGATTTCCTCCTTAAGACGTCATCAGTTATTACCAAGGTTAGATTGGTGCTTAACGTTTTTACACGCAAAAATTAACGATTTTACTTAGGCCTCACCGAAAGATCTTAACAGAAGGGAAACTATTTTTTTTTTTTTTTAAATAGGCTGAGAGATAAATTGAGGGTTTTCTAAATTTTCTTCTCTTACTTGTTAACTCATATTAGAAACTAACCATTGTTTTCCTTTAAGCTTGTTTTAAGAGTTCACCCAAAAGGGATAGTGTTCGCTAGTTTAGCTAGGGGTATCAATTTATAAATGTTTACTTCACAAAGGATGTTTTCATTTTGATCACTCATGGAAGTATTTGATTTCAAATAGATCACCTTTACGTTTATTTGTTGAATATAAAATTATTATTTTTGTTTAGCTTCTTTAAGGGTTAACCGACTCATTTTACTTTACTTATAAAATATTGTCGCTAAGTCTTAGAAAGATTTAACTTAACAATTTATTCTCATGATCAAAGTTTTACAATACTCATATCAATGTAAAGATTGAATGCCATTTCTCACAAGGATAATTTCAAACTTAACTACACCAGAACAAGACACTTTATTTCACCATTACCAAACAATACAAAGCAAGAGGTCATATCAACTCTCTTTACAAGCAATGTTACGCAATTTTCATCACATTGGACATTTTTACAAGGAACTTCATAATGGTACTGGTGAAAACTTTTACACTCTTTTCTTCTAGTCTACTCGCATAATCCATCTGCACAAATATTAACTAGAGTCAGTTCGCTAGAACTGAGCATGTTAAGTCTATGCATTGAAATAATAAGCTAACATTTAACAATTGACATGAAAGGAATGTTCTACTTCATGAAAGGATCAAAGCACAAACCACTAATCTACTTTTCACACGAGGTAAGGATCTACACCAGCCAACAATGAGGAAGTCAAACATTCCAACAAGCAGTATATCACAAAACAAAGAAACCATCCAAGAACTCGTGGGATAGGAACGAAAGGTCAATAGTATAGAGAATTTTGATCATGCAACCGTATGGATTACGTGATTTAAATCTAATATTCAAACCATCCATCTTAAAAGGGAGAGAAAAACTTGAGAGTCAAAGACATACTAGTTACGATCAAGACGCGAAACAAAACATAGTTACCCAGTCCTTCCAGGAGGATGTTTCATAGCAATAAAAGGGATACGTGACCCCGAAGGAAAACATTCCATCGTTACAATCTAAACAAGAGGTCTACCGCCTCTTCCTTACAAGGTCTTTTAAAAGTAATAAACGTTAACAACTAGGATTCTCTCTAATTTCTTTTGTTTGCAACTAGGATTCTCTCTACCTAGAACTTTCTATTGCTAAAGGTTGTATCCTGAATCCCATTGATCTACTTTCGGGCATTGAGGACAATCATGAAATTTCCTTCTTCCTTCCTAATGTCTGATCCCAGAATATATTAATGAAGAAACCACAAGCCGCAAGCCTTATTAGGAAACGAGTAATAAACAAAATAGCTCACAAGTAAGCTACACTCTAGGTAGGCAAGCATGACAACTTTTAAATGGAAATCCTAAACAAACTTCATTCGTAATCTTCATAAATAGCATACATACTACTATCCAAGACAATATAGCACTTATGTGTAAAGTGTTGTACAACATCAATTCATTCCGGTAGGACTCTCACTTACGCAACAAATTACATTCAATAGAAAGGTAATCAAGGAGGAGTGTTACAACTAATAAAACAAGAGCCACTCTAGCTAAGGACCCAGATTTCTATATTTTGATATTCCTTATCAATGATGATAAAACACCGCAAAAGAAATATACATGCATTTGTGTTTTATCCAGCGGTAAGTCTACATTCAGTAGATCTGAAAGGTGATAACTATCTTGTCAGCACCAGTAAGGGAACAAGCCAAAGAGGACATAAGCATTCGAGTGGGGCAGCAGTACTAATGAAGGCAACCCCCCTAAGGAAGCAAAAAAAACAAGAAGTATCTACTATCGAGCAGAAATCAGACCCAAGCATTTATGAGCCTTTATTGATTTGATATCGCTTAGGGTAGCCATAACCAAGCATTTTGAAAGGTAACATTTTTTTTTTTTTTTTAAGCTTCCATGTTTCATAAGAATGTCTCTTTCCATTTCAGATGATTTGATCCAAAAGAAACAAGCAAGTACAACATTGTTCTCAGCCATATAATAATAACAAAGTAAAGATAACAACAATTTTCCCCTATGCAAACCAATCATGAAAGGAACAACGGAACAGGAAAAATAAAGAAACCAATGCAATCAAGGACAATCGATAGAATCAAACACAACATTCCATCTTAAAGTGTCATTTCAGGTAGTAGATCATTTATTTCATGAAGTTGAAAAAGGAAAGCAAAATATTTCAGGGGCTAGTCTTAACATGCCTGGTTTAGAACGCCATCTCCAAATGTAAAAGATTTGTCTCAAAGCCGCTGCCTGCCCTTAACCCAAAGTGCTCTGCGAGCTCGTGCTAGCGCCACATTCACGCAGTGAAAAACAGCTACAAACCAACCCCATGATTTGAAGCTCGGACACGAGACATATTGATTACACCACGCTCCTGGCTCGGGTAGGCATCTACCGTGATGATACATAACCTTTTCCTTCATCAGATTTGGGGACAGCATCAAAATCTCGGTGCAAACATTGCAGCTGAAGCTTGTAAGGTGTGATAATTCCAACAGCACCCTTTATGCCTGCCAACATATTGACTCGTAGAAGATGCTCATATAGTTGCAAGGCAAATTGTGCTTCATGAATATTTCTGATATGAAACAGATCCTCCTCTATGAGATTCTCTTCCATGAGTTGCATCGAAAAACTAGCAAGGTCCCAATAGATAATCTTTGTAATAAATTTCATCAGGTCTCCTGGTAACACTCTTACTGTCACTAATTGATTTGGATAACAAAAATAAATAAAAACTTGAAGGAGAATCCCAAATTTGAGGATGCATTCAATACTGAACAGGTAACAACAATCTTGGACAGCCTGCTTGTTGGAAGCGCTCAAAGAGGCGCCTACGAAACTACACACGCCTGCTGCCTTGTTAAAAAATGTTGCAGACTGTTGCTGTGGATCCCCAACAAGAACACACCCCGTAGCATCCATTGAAAGGGAGGGTAACACGCCTACTGCAACAGCTGTGCGCTGTGCGCGGCCAGCAAAAGAAACCCGCGCGGCCAGCAGGGAAGGCGCCCAACAGTCCTCCATGCTCCGAAAAAAGACCTTCCTCCACGTTTCTACACGCCCCCCCCGAGTTCCAGGCGAGAACAAGATCCAAAGCGGCCATGGAAGGCAAATAAAAACAAGGGAACGAGGGCCAGGCGCGCAGCAAAAAAGGAGGCAACTTTTCTGACGTTTTTTCCCCCAATCCACACGCAGTTCGCCCTCCCAAGGTCTCACGCTGCCAGAGCCGAAATTTGCAGGAAAAACAGCAAGAACGAGGAAAGATACAAGACAAGAAATGTTAAAAAAAAGAAGTGCGACCAGTAGGAGGGAAAAGGCGCCCCAATCCAGCAAAGGTCAATTTCATCATTAATTTTACAGCCGACTAGGGCAGAAAACAGGCGGCCCAATGAAAATCTCCCACTTCTCACCAACTTGACAGGCAAAAAAAATTACTTATCCACAAAATGAAATAAATCTAATTAATCAAAATTTCCTTTTTTTTTTTTTTTTTTTTAAAATAATTTCGTTAGGTCGACAAACTGACGACAGTACCCAACTGCGAAGGATAACTGACGTCCATTCTTTTATTATTCATTTTTATTATGTTTTAAAATGTTGCGACCCCCCCCGACGGGGTTCGAAAAGTCGCTTAGGACTTAGCACAAAAGTGACAACAATTAAAAATAATAATAATAATAATAATAATAACACTAATTATTTAATCGGGGGGTCGAGCATGAGCGTGACCAAAACTACGACAAGAATATCTGGCAGGCAACAAACAACAATCAACAGGAGGTTCGATACAGCAAGAACAAGGTCTTCCTTTAATAGGATAAATCGCGAGGGATGTTGCGGGCCAGCAACCAAAACATCGACACGACGCGCGGAGACAAGACGGAGTGGGAGAACTCCAGTCATTTTCTAAGGCAAGGGCGAAGCCAACAAGAGGTCAACACAAGCACTACAACGTTAAAAGCTTAGCGACATGGTCGTCGGAGAACGGGGCATAAGCCAATAAAAACAAAAAGTACTTTTTTTTTTAACATGTTCGCATTATTTTCTCAATGAAAAAGTAGTTTTACATAATAAAAACATGCTCATGTTATAACGTGAGTGCATTATATCTTGGTAATTACCGAGTCATAACGTACTCGCATTATGGCTAAATCATGTTATAACACAACTGTGGCATAACATGATCACATTATGTTCAAAATGTCTATCAAACATGTTTTTGGCTAATTTTCATTCCCCCATTTATGTGCACATGCCCGAGGAGTTGGTGGAAATATAAGATGATAAAAATGAATAGTTGAAAGATTCATAAGCCTATTTTTTGTTATGCTAATTCATTAATTCCAAATTTTGTCTTGGGTTATCAACATCCTATTACATGTTTATAAAATTAGTTTTGATTTTATTTGTAAATTTTCAATTGACATAATTAAACTACAAATGTAAGTCCATACCGAAGCAAAATTTATCGCAACCTCTCTTATTCTTTGTTGAGATAAAATATATTTGTCCATTTATAGAATACGAATTCAACTCAATTAACTTGTAAATGTAATTTATTTTTTAAGGTCTACACATATTTGGCATATCACTAATTTGGTATATATGAAATGAGATGTGAGTGATTTTTTTATTTTGATCAACCTCAAATAAGTATTAATTTGGTGTATGAGACTTGCCATATTAGCCTTGAATCAGTTAATTCATAAGTGTAAATATTTTTTTTATGTAAACATGAAACAAACACTAATTTGTTGCATATAAAGTGAAATGTGGGTTATTTTTTTAAATCAAGGTCAAATACATACAAATTTTTATGTATGAAACTAACCCTCTAGCCTCAAATCAATTAACTTATAAATCAATTTTAAGGTCAATGTAAAATAAGTGATAAACATGAAATTAATGTATTAAACTACATTTTTTCATATTCTAAACTGAATTTGTAAATAAAAGTAGACAAACTAAGTTAATATTTAGCACCAAGTAAATCATTAATCTACTTCTAATGCAAATATATCAAGATAAAGAAATAAAAGGAAGAAAAAAAATTACATAAACATCAAACATAGTAAACACAAACCTCCATTCAATTTATGGGATTTTTTCGATATGTGGGTATCCTTGTGAGTTGAGTGCAAGCCATGAGTGGTTTAGATCCAAGGAGGGGCTTGGTGAATGAAGAGGTCTCCTCAAAATGGCCCAAAAGTCATGTTTGATTCTCCTTTTACTATCTCAACAAGTAAGGTTGTTCTCACTTTTTCTTTAAGCTCTTTTGCAATAGCCTAGCATGAGAAAGTATGATGTATATGTCTTACAAGGAAATGGTGTGTTTTGAGAAGGGGTACTAAGTTGCTTTTATAGCTTTCCTCTTTGGGAAAAGTATAACTCTTAGTAAATGTGAGATAATGGAGAATTAGGATTAGGATTCGATAAGCATGATTAGATGTAATTAATTAAGATTAATGACCCATGGGAATTAGGGGAGGCTTAATTAATCACTTGGAATTAATTAATAGGTTGAGATTAGATTGTAGAAGCTATGTAGATGGATTTATAGGAATATTAGTGGATTTAGAGGGGTTTGAGAGTGTGATTTAATTAATAAAAGGTTATTAATTAAATATAAGATAAGGATTTGAATAATTAATTATTAATGGGTAATTAAATAATTAAAAGGGGGTTTTAATTAACAAAAGGTTATTAATTAAATGGTGAAGATGGAAAGAGAGTAATTAGTGCAATCATAGTATTTAAATTATGTGGAGGAAAGTAGGTATCTACATTTTCCCCTCTTTAATGACATTTTAAAGATTGTAGACAATATTATTTTGTGTGGGAAGAATGAAGAATTAGTAGGATGGACAATGTTCTCTCAAGCGCAGATGGGGTGATAGAAGATGGTGATTAACACTCGAAAAGAGGATAAAATAATCATGGAAGAGAAAGATGCCAACACGACCACTGGTAGGACATCGCAGCAGTCAAAACCACCACATCAAGGGATACATATAGGAAGAGAGATAAAAAAAATCATTTTTACCACCACAAAGAGAAGAAAGTGAGTTATGAATGATCAAGACAAGAGGAGATGGCCATTCAAGTGTTTACACACTGAGAAGATCTAGTCTAGGACCATCCACGGATGCCAAGACATAGGGATCTGGTAGGTAATGTCTTCGAAATTCATTTACTTCTTGAAACTTTTTAACCTTGAGTGCAATAAATTCCCCTAAAATGGCAACACATGAGGCCTCTAAAATTGAAATTTCTCAATTTCAACATCTTCGTGCTACATCGTAATGGCTATATAGAACTTTTAGTTGATTTGCATAACTTTAGCAAATTCGCTATAAGTTGTGGCGGATTCACCTTGGTCGGCAGACTCGTGACAACCTTTAATGACCTCGTCAATGGTAAATTCGAGACAGGTCATAGAGAAGTCACTCAGGATGGTGGATTCGCTTCAAAGTGGAGAAGACTCACCTTATCAGCAAACTCATTGCACCTTGCAGTGGATTTGTCATTGGTATATTTGACACAACTAGTAGAAAACTTTCCAAAGTTAGGGAAAAACTAATTTTAAGTTATCAATTTTTAATTTTTTTGAAATGGATAAGTAGATATTGTTTTTTATGATGCTTGCAAGTGAGTTTGTTTGTCATTCATCTTAGAGAACAATGATCTAGAGCCCTACGGAAAATTCATATGATGTACCCACATGATTAGGCCATCTTGAGATGAGTTGGGCCTATACTACGAAGCATTGATGTCAGTAATACAAGAAGATATGTCATTGTTCACAACAAAATTTGAGAGATGGCATTCGTAGATGACTACATTCCAACTTCTGACAAGAGATATGACCATCACCTTGGAGGATATTCATAGGATTCTAAGATTACTGATCATAGGGGATCCGATTTCTTATGATACTAAAAATATAACATGTAGCATAATATGTGTGATAGGTTAGTTCGATATGCCCTAACAAAGGAGTACCAATATCTTATTGATAGAAATTTTTGGTAGGGATATGATTGAGGATCTACCCCTATTTTTTATGGCTCTTGTCAGTAGCATCCTATTACCGAACAAGTGTGGTCGCTACTTGTCAGCTAGGTATTTCGGAGTGATAGAAAATATGGTAGAACAACATCGAATATTTTTTGGGGGACCTCACATCCTGACCTAACTATACAGAGATTTGCACTTGGTTGTTTGTAGAGGTGTCCATACTATAAGTCACACTACAATGTTGCATATATGGGCTTGGAAGTACATAACATTTGGACAAATAGTGGGGCCCTTTGATCCACTTGAGGATGATGATATGTGATCCTTTAGATGGGTTCAATCAAGAAAAGGAAGACATGGATATAGTGAGTTATTGCTATATAATCAGGCTTTGGATGAGCTCTTAGTAGAAAATATTATATGGAGGTGCTACCTAGTGATGAGGACCTAGCCCAAGACTTATGCAGAGATGCCATCGCATGCCCTGAGTGCTACCTAGTGGGTAGGCGAGAATTCATCAATGAGAGATACATACCTAACAAAGTGTTGCAATAGTTTGGATACATGCAAGGATTTCATACAATGCCACACATATTTACTCATGTGACTAGAGAGATACTAGATTGGGCCTACCATAAATGTGGAGATAGTCACAACAGATTGGGATTTGGGATATGTTCATGGGCATTACAAATGCGAGGATGACTAAAGATTAATGGGATTGCTACAAATGATTTTGGCTAGTTAGATTGACCACTCCATAGTAGAGGTCAATCAGTATTGAGGAGGCATATGCACTAGTATGTCGAAGGAGACATCCCTACATAATGCAGGAAGCCCCGTGGGTATATCCCAGGGTACTAGCAATCCATGCATGAGATGATAGAGGAGGAGATGAGACCCAGAGACACAATATAGGAGGTGGGACCACGAAAGGGGTTGGGACAGCCCCAAATGCAGGATGGTATGGATGAGAGATGATCATAGGTGGAGGTGGAGGTGATGGAGGATATGGATGGGGGATGAACTCAAGTGGACATAGAGGTGATAAAGGAGATGGATGGGGTGTCAAGGGGTCATGGATAGTAGGATCAACCTCAACACGAGTTGGTACCATATATAGGAGGAGACAAAGTAAGACCATTAGGCACCACACAAGCCACCCAGCGAGTAGTGCATGTATTAGCCACTGAGATATATTCTTGAGAGTTAGAGATAGTAGCACTGACAGCCCAGGGTCCTAGTGCAAACACAAATGTCAAGATTTATAGGATCACATCCAAGATAGCACAACTTACAGTTGATTTTGCTAGGTGGACCAAATAAATATAACTATATCTGAGTGAGATGTTGTCTAAACTAATCGGGACAATCATACAAAAGAGAGAGATGTGCTCTAAAAGGAGCATGATATCTTTGTGATTGATCAAGATATAACCCAAGTAAAGTGAGATACCACATAGGTGGTGGAGAAGACACTGCGATGTGAGTAAGATATATATTGTATTGCTTCAGGTACACATTGCATTATAGATATGTTAGATAGGATCAGGTAGTTACAGGGAAAAGTTTTTTACTAGATGACCCTATATGAGATGGTTGTACTTACATATCAATTATCCCTTAGGTACTCACAACAATTGAGAATGATCCAATCATGGAAACCCTCAATGGGGACACCCTCAATGATGGGCCCATCCAACACCTGCAGGAGGTTTGAGAATAGATTCACCACCACCAGGATGTTCCGGCAGTCCATCACGAGTCATGCAAAGATTTGACTCAAGATAGACTTAGGAATTTTGATGTACCACTATAATATGTATAACATTAGTTATGATATTGGTTATATAAACTCTCTCTCTCTCTCTCTCTCTCTCTCTCTCTCTCTCTCTCTCTCTCTCTCTCTCTCTCTCTCTCTATGCGTGTGTGTGTGTAGAATTTTATTTGTAGTATTGTGATTATGATAATGACTAGATGGTTAGATGTATGATTTGATTAGATATCTATATGTTATGAGGATTTATTGTGGATGATGATGTTATGTTTGTATTTGTATCTGATTGATGTGATCTATCTAAGTTGATGTAACATGTGTGTATATACGTAGCCATTTTTGTTTGTTCATGGTTTTTGGTTAACACCTTAGCCGCCATGTTTCAGTAGGGTATAAGAAATGGAAAGGTTAGATAAAAAGTATGAGGATGTAGGATGGTTACATATGATGAGTACGGAGTATGAATCATAAATTGTGTTATAGCTCGAGAATTCATATGGTTCGAGATACCTCTTATTTGATGTAAGCATATAACAATAACTATTATGATATGAAAGACCATAGTACCAATGTTTGTAAGATGTTATAGGACTGACACAAAGAACTACATTTTCTTTACCCTTTTTGTATATGATTTCAAAATCATAACCCAACATTTTTGTTACCCACTTTTGTTGTTCCTCAAATGATAACCTTTGTTGCGCCCTTAACCTATTGCTTGTATTAGGATATGAGTAGCCGACTTGTGGCTTACCATATCATTTTATTATATCATTTATACTTTCTCATGCTTAATAGGTCGGCCTTGGTGATGTCCATAGCATATGAATAGTATATATAGGAGATTATAGGTAGTATTTCATTATCATTTGAGCATTTGAGTCTTGTTATATGGTTTGGAGGTTGCCCCCTTGAAGTGGCGAAGCTATTCTAATTGCATATTGAGATCATTATTCTGAAATATTGTGTTATTTGGTCCTCTCCTATTGCTCTTAATCTGAATTATACAAGTAATTTCATTACAAGTGGTATCAGAGCTGCAATCTGGGCCGAATTTAGGGTAAAAACCCTAATTTTTTTGTTTCCAACACATATTGCGAACCAGAGAGAATTGGTGGGAGATATTTTTACCAGAGTTGTGAAGCATATCAAGTAAGGTTCCCTGAAAATTTCAGATTTTTTTGATTTATTTTACAAAATTTATTACAAATTTAGGGTTTTTCATAAAATCGCTCCCTAGGGTGCAAATTGTGGAAAAAATTTAAGTTCTTTACATTTTCGGAAATATCTCAAAAAAATAGTATTAGTATGTTCTCTGTGTTTTTTCCTGTTCGGCCGAAATTGTATCAAAACCCTAAACCCTAAGATTTGACATCATGGCGGGGCCTTCCACAAGAGCAAAAAAGAATTCGGTAACTCCGGGTAAAACCCCAGATAAAGAGAGGGTAGTGATTGAAGAGATGGAGTCAAAAGGGGTAAATACAGATTCCTCAACACTAGGGTTTACCTCAGTTGATCATAAGGTTTGCCAACTTGAGTATGAGTTACGAATTGTACAATCTGAGATGGCCTCTAAAGGAGACATAGCCCAAATCAATCATCGATTGGATGATATCATGTAACATGTAAAGGGTAACCAGTATGGCCCAAATCCAGCCCATATCAACCAAGGAGGACCTTCAGTTCAAAATCATGGACAAACTAACCTTATGGGATCACTTTTCCAGTCCCATCATAATCAAACTTATCCGCAACCACGGAACATGATGCCGAAAGTGGATATGCGCAAATTTGATGGTAAGGATCCCATGAATTGGATAAATCAAATGGAGAACTTCTTTGAGTTACATCAAACACCATCAGGACAAAAGGTGACATTGGCATCCCTATATCTTGAACCCGACCAATTTGTTTGGTATCGTTGGTTATGTGCTCAGAGGCAAAAGAATGGTCTAGGTGTCACTTGGACAGTTTTTACCGAGGAGTTGCAATTGCACTATAGTTCCAGTGTTTTAGATAACTACTTTAGTCAATTAGCAAAGTTACAGCAAATAGGATCAATCAAAGATTATGTGCATCAATTCCAAAACCTATCCTTAAGGGTGGAGAATATTCCAGAAGAGAATCTGAATGACTTGTTTCTTGGGGGTCTTAAGGACCACATCGAGCATGAGGTACGGATGTTTAATCCAATCAAGTTGTCTGATTATATTATCATGGCACATCGTGCAGAGGAAAAAATTCTTTGTAGTAGGAGGCCACCTTTCATTAACACCAAAGACCGTAGTATCTCTTCCCCTTCATTTGCTAGGCCAATTAGACTGACTCCTCAACAAATGGAAGAAAAGAGAGCAAAAGGATTATATTTTAACTATGATAGCAAATATGGACCGGGACATAAATGTGCTGAGAAGAAGTTGTTCTATATTGACGGAGGTAATGGGGATGATGAGGAAGCTGAAATTATAGGAGAGGCTGAGGAACCAGTAGAAGATGTAGTAGAGGATCACCAACCTACAATTTCTTGTCATGCATTGTCAGGTATTAGTACTCCTCAAACACTCAAGGTTATTGGCTATCTCAAAAAACAGAAGGTGACGGTGTTGATTGACTCGGGGAGTAGTCATAACTTCATAAATAGTAAGTTAGCTGCCCGCCTCAACTGTTTTATTTACCCAGCTCCAGAAATGCAAGTTATGATTGTGGATGATGGGACAGTCAAGTGCACAGGAAAGTGCCATAGTATCAAGATTTCCATGGGAGACTACCTGTTAGACTCACCTATGTTTGTTATTTCTATGGGAGGGGCAGATATTGTTTTGGGGGTCCAATGGCTCACAACCTTAGGTACTAATGAGATGAATTTCCAAGAATTGTTCATGTGATTTCATTCAGATGGAAGGACAATACAATTGAATGGGATGGTAGCTAAGTCTCCACAGATTATTAGCTCTCATCAGATGCAGAAGGTTCTTAGAAAAGGAGTGGATGGCTTTATAGCAAAGCTATTTTCCATAGAAGTACAAAATATAGAGTCTTCAATGCCACCCAATCTTCAGAAGATTGTGGATGCTCACTCATCTATTTTTGATGCAATTCCAAAGGGACTACCACCAGTTAGGGATCATGATCATGCCATTCAGTTGATTCCAGGGAGCCAAACACCTAACATCAGACCATACAGATACCCATATTCCCAGAAAAGTGAGATTGAGAAAATGGTGGAGGAAATGTTGAAGGCAGGTATCATCAGGCATAGCCAGAGTGCATATTCTTCACCAGTGGTCATGGTATGTAAAAAGGATGAAACATGGAGGATGTGTCCAGATTACCGAGAACTCAACAAGTACACCATCAAAGATAAGTTTCCTATTCCAGTAATTGATGAATTGCATGGTGCTATTTATTTCACGAAATTAGATCTTCGTTCAGGGTACCATCAAATTAGGATAAAAGAGGAAGATGTTCATAAAACGGCTTTTAGGACTCATGAGGGCCATTATGAGTTTTTGGTAATGCCTTTTGGTCTTACAAATGCGCCCTCAACCTTTCAAAGCTTGATGAACACTATTTTTAGGCCTTTTTTAAGGAAATTTGTATTAGTTTTCTTTGATGACATATTGATTTACAGTAAGGCATGGGAAGAACACTTACAACATGTAAATAACTTGTTGGAAGTTTTGGAGAAACATACTCTGTATGCAAAACCATCCAAATGTTCTTTTGGTGTACAAGAGGTAGAGTATTCGGGTCATATTGTATCCCATGAAGGCGTCAAAGTTGATCCTCAAAAGATCAAAGCTATGGTGGAATGGCCAAGGCCCAAAAATCTCAAAAATCTGCATGGGTTCCTAGGACTAACAGGGTACTACAAAAGATTTGTGCAGGGATATGGTAGAATAGCAACCCCACTCACTGCATTGCTAAAGAAGGATGCCTTCCATTAGACAGACGTAGCCACTAAATCCTTTGAGCAGCTGAAGGAAGCCATGTGCAGCACCCCAGTTTTGGCTACTCCCAACTTCTCAAAAACCTTCATTGTTGAATGTGGCGCTTCAGGATCAGGATTGGGAGCAGTTCTAATGCAGGAAGGTAGACCAATTGCATTTGAGAGTCGTTAATTCAAAGGAAAAGATCTACTCAAACTTGTCTATGAGAAATAAATGATGGCTATTCTTCATGCAGTCAAGCAATGGAGGCCTTATCTCATGGGTAGACACTTCAAGGTAAAAACTGATCATGATAGTCTCAAATAATTTTTGGAGCAAAGGTTATCATCTGAGGAACAACAAAAGTGGGTAACAAAAATGTTGGGTTATGATTTTGAAATAATATACAAAAAGGGTAAAGAAAATGTAGTAGCTGATGCGTTGTCTAGAAGGGATACATCCGCAGATGCCTTACTATGTGGAATGTCCATGTTGACGGCCGATTGGGTGGAGGAAGCAAGATTGGAATGGAATCAAGATAAGGATACACAATCTCTAATACAGAATATCAAGCAAGGATCTATGACATCTAACAAATTTGAGTGGAAAGGTAATGTCCTATGGTACAAGGATAGGTTATACTTGAGTAAAGATTCTAAGTTCAAGCATAAGATTCTTGCAGAGCTACATGCCTCACCTGTTAGAGGACACTCTGGGTTTTTGAAGACATATCATAGAATAAAAAGAGAATTCTTTTGGGAAGGACTCAAGGGGGATGTACAAAAGTTTGTATCAGAGTGTTTAGTGTGCCAACAGAACAAAGGGGAAACAATTAAGACACCAGGTCTGTTGCAACCCTTACCAATTCCTAGCCAGAGATGGGAGGAGGTCTCCATGGATTTCATCCCCGGATTGCCTTGTTCAGAGGGTAAGAATGTTATTTTCGTGATTGTGGATAGGCTCACAAAATATGCCCATTTTTGTGCCATATCACATCCATTTGCAGCCAGTACAGTCACAGCGATTTTTTTGGAGACAGTTCAAAGGCTACATGGAACCCCAAAGATAATTGTGAGTGATCGTGATCCTATTTTCACAAGTAATTTTTGGACGGAATTATTTTCATGTTTGGGTACTCAGCTAGCTCACAGTTCATCTTATCATCCTCAAACTGATGGGCAAACAGAAGTGGTCAACAAATGCTTAGAGGGGTATTTACGTTGTTTTGTATCAGATAAGCAAGAAAGGTGGATTAAATGGCTACCACTGGCAGAATGGTGGTATAACACATCTTTTCATACCTCTTCTCAAATGACCCCATTTTTAGCATTATATGGTTACCATCCACCTTCTATCACTTCCTCCTTGAGGGTGCAAACTAAGGTCAAAGATGTTGAGGAACACATTCAACATCAACAATAGGTTTTGACTAGTTTGAAGGAGAATTTAGCATTAGCACAAAACAGGATGAAACAACAAGCAAATCAACACCGTAGTGAAAGACATTTTGAAATCAGGGATTGGGTTTTTGTACGTCTCCAGCCTTACAAACAGATGTCCCTAAAGCAACAGAAAAAGGAAAACAAACGTGCTCCTAAATATTATAACCCTTATCAGGTTCTAGAGAAAATTGGCAGTGTTGCTTATAAACTAGAGTTGCCTCCATCTTCACACATACACCCAGTATTCCATGTTTCATGCCTGAAGAAGGTTATTGGACAGAAATTTGAAGCCCAAACAGAGTTACCAGAACTTGATGAGGAAGGAAGAATCATTTTGGAGCCAGAGAAGATTCTACAAACACGTACTAAGAGGCTGAGAACTAGAGACATTAAGGAATATCTGATCAAGTGGAAGAATCTGAGCATAGAAGACGCCACCTGGGAGGATGAAGGATTTCTGCAGCAACATCTAGGATTATTCAATGTTGAGGACAACATTGGTTTGAAGGGGAAGGGCATGCTACGCCCTTAACCTATTGCTTGTATTAGGATATGAGTAGCCGACTTGTGGCTTACCATATCATTTTATTATATCATTTATACTTTCTCATGCTTAATAGGTCGGCCTTGGTGATGGCCATAGCATATGACTAGTATATATAGGGGATTATAGGTAGTATTTCATTATCAATTGAGCATTTGAGTCTTGTTATATGGTTTGGAGGTTGCCCCCTCGAAGTGGCGAAGCTATTCTAATTGCATATTGAGATCATTATTCTAAAATATTGTGTTATTTGGTGCTCTCTTATTGCTCTTAATCTGAATTATACAAGTAATTTCATTACATTTCAGTAGGGTAGAAGAAATGGAAAGGTTAGATAAAAAGTATGAGGATGTAGGATGGTTACATATGATGAGTACGGAGTATGAATCATAAATTGTGTTATAGCTCGAGAATTCATATGGTTCGAGATACCTCTTATTTGATGTAAGCATATAACAATAACTATTATGATATGAAAGACCATAGTACCAATGTTTGTAAGATGTTATAGGACTGACACAAAGAACAGTATAATGCAATGCAATGCATGTAATAAAATAAACAAGCAATCAAACAAGTAGAATAAAACACACTCAAACAAACATTGTTTAGCAAATGCATCAATATTTTTGTTATCTTGCTACAATACCCAAATGTTGTGGTTATACGACAAAGGTTAAGATGGTGCCCCAAGTCAGGATACATGCGAGGGTAAAGGATGAGGGATAAAGAAGTCTGGATATATGCTAACGTGTACTATGATTATTCCTTGAGAAATGATAAATGTCAGCAAGCATGTAAACATGTAGATGGATGGAGAACATAGGATGATATGCATGTCATACACATATTGTGATTTTTTTTCTAAATTTTAGGGTTTTTTTGTTAGACGTGGTTTTTGGGGTTTTCTATATTTTCCATGTTTTGTGATGTTTTTGGATTTTCTATGTTTTGTGATGTTTTTTGGATTTTTTATGTTTTGTGATGTTTTTAGATTGTAGATGTTGTGATGTTTTTGGATCTTCTAGGCTTTGCGATGTTTTTGGATTTTCTATGTTTTGCGATGTTTTTATATTTTCTATATGTGATGTTTTGTACAAGAGAACAATGCCCCTAGCAAGAAATTATAATGTACATGGGAAAATTCCTGCACAAATATGCAAGAATTGGAAAAAATTTGGATCAAGGCCAAAGGTGATAGGAGTGACAAGACTATTGACTCAAGGAATGACGAGACTAGGATGGAATGCCCATGCCCCCAAGGACAAGGTGTTTGTGAACAAATGAACCTACCCATGGCGTTGGAAATTGGTTTTCACCATAGTACATGCCCAAGGTGCCACAATTACATGGTTTTCACCATTGGACAAATTTATTTCTTAGTTATTTTATTTTTTGGATTTTATTTTGATTTTTTTGGTTTTTTTTTTATTTCTTGATTTTTTTAGTTTTTCCGCAACTGCATCTAAGTTCAAGTGTAGAATCATTTGAGGTGCATTATGTTCATGGTCTCCCTAATCTCGTTACCATTATGATGGGTGAGCATATAGGCTCTTTAACCAAATTTAACAACCACTATGTATGACCCCAACTAGTTAGGCTTGAATTTACATTTTTTTACTCTTTCCTTTGTAGTCTTGAACTGATTCTCTTTTAGCACAAGATCCCCAATCTCATACTTGTGAGGTATGATGCATTTATTATGGTTGTTATAGATTCATTTATGATACAATTTAAGGTGATCAAAGGCATGAAGTCATCTTTCATCAAGTAGTTCAAGCTCGGCAAGTCTTGTTGCACTATAATCCTCTTCATTGTCAAGATAATCCTTCAAAGATATGTGCAAAGAGGGAACAACGATCTCTAAGGGGATGATAACACCTATTCCAAAGATAAGGGAATAAGGGTGGCACTTGTAAGAGTTCAGATGGAGGTGTGATAAGCCCATAAGGCGAGATGGATTTGGAGATGACAATTTAGACATGTTTTACTAATAAGTTTCTCTATAATGTGAACAATTGTTTTGTTTGTGGCCTCATCTTGTCCATTACCTTGAGGGTAATATGGGGTGGACCACTTTTGGCAGATTTTGAAGCCTTAATAGAGTGTCTTCACTTTTTTATTTTTGAAGGACTTACCATTGTTAGAGACAATGGCGGAAGGAATGCCATAATGAAAAATAATGTGGTTTAATATGAATTTAGATATTTGAGCACTAGTTACATACATGAAGGGTACAACCTCCACCCATTTGGTGAAGTACTCAGTTGCGGTAATGATATTTATATGGTCATCCAAAGAGGTAGGTGTGAGTTTTCCTATGAGATCAATTCCCCATTTAGAATACGATCAAGGCGTAATAATAGGATGTAAGTATTGGGACGGTGCATGATTCAAGTTTCCATGCTTCTGACAAAAGACACATTTGTGCACATATTGACAACAATTTGTTTCCATAGTGGACCAATAATAAATAACTCATAATCTGGACGAAATATTCCTTGATGTTGTCCACCATGCACTTATAGGGTATAAGTTTCTCATCCTTTGCATTATATTCATCATTAACTTATTTTATGATGAGTTGTGAGTTCCCAATGACTTGAATTTGTTTAATATTGCACTTTATGGTGATTTTTTTACCAGCAATGAGGGCCTCGTATTCAACTATATTATTAGTGTAGGGAAAACCAATCATGAAGGCTCTTGAGATGAGGTTTCCGATAGAATTGATAAGGATAACACCAGTACCACAGCCATGAAATTTGAATGATCTATCAGAGTATATTTTCCATGTAGTAGATTCTTTGACAAACCAAACAGATTTTTCAGGTAAGTCAAGATTTAACAGTTCTGTGCCTAGAAAAAATGCTTTTGCAAGTTGATCGGCGAGCACCTGCCCTTTAACAACCTTCTGATTGACATATTATGTCAGATTCACTGAGAAAAAATAATCCAATTTGTTATCCTCCCAGTGAGATCAAGTTTAAATAGGAGATACTTAAGCATGTCAACTTTGGATATGTGCTTGGTTTTATTATTCAGAAGGTAATGTCGAAGCTTTTAGAAAGAAAAGACGATGGCTAAATAGGATATTTTTATTTGCGTGTAGTTAATATCATAGGATATTAAAGTGAAATTAAGGTAATAGACATCTCTTTCTTTGTCTTTCTTATCATGTTGGGCTAAGAGAGATCCTAAGACAATTTGGATAGCATAAATGTATAACATAAGGGGTTCGTCAAGTGTAGATGAGACTAAAACATGTGGCTTGGATAGATATTTCTTTAACTTCTCAAAGGCGTGCTAGAATTCTCGACCCCATTGAAAATCAACATATTTTTTTAGGATATGGGTGAAGGGATGACATTTTCAACAAGTTGGGAAATAAATATCTAGATAGCTTGAATTTTACCTTGTATGTTATGGAGCTATTTTAGGTTTTTGGGGGGAGATATTTGCGTAATAGATGTAACCTTTTTCGGATCTACTTCAATTCCTCTTATAAACACAATGAACCCTGATAGCTTTTCAAATATGACTCCAAACACACATTTCTTGTGGTTTAGTCTAATCATGTACTCTCAAAGTCGTTAAAAGATGTGGCGAAGGATAGTCAAATGTTCTTATTGTGTTTTTGACTTACCCTAGATATCATCCATTTAATAGTTCACAATATCATGTAACATGTCATGAAATCTAAGTTTCATGGCCCATTAATATGTGGCTCCTGCAATTTTGAGGCCAAAAGGAAGGACTTTACAGTAAAAAGTGCCCCAGGGAGTAATGAAATTTATTTTGTGTTTCTCCACTTTCACAATCTTAATTTGGTTATAACCAAATAAACCATCTATGAGAGAGAAAATTTTATGACCTATTGTAAAATCAATGATCATATCAATGTTGGGGAGAGGATAGTCATCTTTAGGTCATGCCTTATTAATATCCCTGAAATTGGTACAAATTTTGATCCCAATAGACTTCTTGTGAATAGGGACTGTGTTAGATATCCATTCTAAATAGTCAATAGGCCTGATAAATCCTACTACTAACAACTTTTTGAGCTCTTATTTGACCAAAAGAGCCACTTGTGGATGCATATTACGAAGTTTCTATTTGATTGTCTTTGTTGACTCATGAATAACCAAGTTGTGTACAACCAATGAAGGATATAATCTTGGCATGTTCACGTAGGACCAAGCGAAGACATCAAATAATTATCTCAGAGGCATTGCAAATATTTTCTATTCTTTAGGACTAAGTGATCATGCCCCCAAATTTACAATTTTAGGTTGCTCTTATGTGCCAATGTTGATGTCAATAGTGTATCCAACTAAGAGTTTAGAGCCATATTTCATTCACGTGGGGTCAGAAGTGAGGTTGAATTCTTCCTCTATTAGTGTCTCTAAGATATTTTCACTAACAATATGGCCATTTTTAATTTCATTTTCTAATTTGTTAAATTGTTTTTCCATGGGTGCCTCAAAAAGGTTTTCATTGTGTGACTTGGATTATTTTCCTTTTGGAAGAGATTTTTGAATTTTTAGCTTTTTGTTGACCGTAGAAATCAGTCTCCTCCCCAAAGTAGGCGTATGTATCGAGACTAATGGAAAAACCTTTTTTATGATCCCCGAAGGGAATGTTATTACATACTACCATGAAATCCTCTACCACTTCCTCATCCTAAAAGAAATCGATTGGTATGCGATCTTTTTGGTCCCAGTCAATAAGGGAGGGATCAATTAGGTCAAGTTTGAGGTAAGAAGAGGATCAGGTTAAGACGGCAGTATCTAAAAAAATGTTCGTAGAGGCAAGGCCCTCATAAATACTACAAGTAGACCATGTTTGAGTGTCATAATTGGAAAATTCATATTTATGCTCAAAAGAGGTGGTGTTAACTCCTATGGGTAACACGCCATAAGGTTCAATGCCAATGCCGTATATGTCTATCTTCTTATGTACCAAGATAGGTTCTTGAACACTTTGCTCACGCTTTCCACAACCATGATCCTGATAACCCATAACGTACATCTTGTTTGGGATGAAATAGTCTAGAGATAGATAATAGGATGTTATTTTCTCGTGAGATGATTTCAAGGTGTAAGTTATATCTAGATGCTCGCGTACTAAGAAACCTCCTGGTATAAATTTTCCCAGATTGTTATGTTCTAGTTCTCTAATTGGCTAGAATTTGATCATGCCACGTGTTTTTGGTGACAAGAGGAGATTGTGCATAAGGAGGGTTTGTTGGAGGTCGTATGCTCCGTAGCCGGTATTAAGGATTTTTAATTTGGACTCCAATATGGGATATGTGGATGTTGAAGTAGATGCACCAGTTGAATTTCGGTACTAGGGAAAAAATATGTCTTATGATAGTGCCCAACCAACGCTCTACAATAGATAAATGGTTGCAATTTACCTGGGATTGTAAGCTCCCGACCATGGTAATGTAGCTTGATGCATCAATAGGATGTTGAG
Organism: Taxus chinensis; assembly: GCA_019776745.2. Lineage (NCBI taxonomy): Eukaryota > Viridiplantae > Streptophyta > Pinopsida > Cupressales > Taxaceae > Taxus > Taxus chinensis. The sequence goes on from CM034148.1 coordinate 702,305,348, forward strand.
GGAATGGACTGCATGGCATGAATCCATGGGCAACCAAGGAGGATATTATAAGGAATATTTAAATCAATAACATGGAATTGGGTTTCTTGTATAACATGCACAACTTCCAAAGGTAGAGTAATTATTCCTATTGATTATTGTTGGGTGTTCTCATAAGCCTTGATAGTAATGAAATTAGGCTCAAACTCAACATTGGTACGCCCTAACTGTTTAACAAGCCTCAGAGTGTAGATGTTTATACTAGACCCATTGTCCACAAGTAACCATTTGACTTTCTTACGTCTTATGATGAATTTGATGTACAAAGGTAAATTGATAGTTTTCCTATGGAATCTTCCTTTGGCTAAAGATGATTTTTTTAGATGGTGTGATTTGTGCAACTAGGGCTTGGAAGTGCAAAGGGTCAATGTTCGTTGTAAACCTTGACTCCTGAAGGGTTGTATAAAGGATATATTTATGTATAGTGGATATTTTGAGAAGGTCTAAGATAGAGATCTTAGAAGGCATTTTCTCAAGTTTCTTTAAGAGATCGTAATGACATTTCGAAGGAGTGGACAGAGGAGGTCTTAGAACAGTAATGTGAGTGTGTCACGTTGTAATGACACACTCCTAGGATTTTATTTTGATGGTTGTGACATGGTTAGTGACTAGATAAATATGGCCAATTAAAGAATCAACAAGATTCGATGCCTTGCTGGAAATGTGATTTGTATTATTTCCTTGTGAGTATTGATCTCTATCTAGCTTTTTTCTGCTTGTTGTTTGTGCTTGGGAAATGTATCTTTATATATCCCAAGCTTATTATTCTATGACTTGGGGGGATTCTTGGGAATCAAGTTCTATATCTGCATGATCTAGTAATTCATGGATTTAGTTCTTGATTTTTATACATCGATCAGTGTTATGGCCCTTGACACGATGGTACTCATAGTATCTACTTTCTTTATACCATGAGGGATTAGGAGATTTTTCTTCTAATGGTTTGGCATTAGGAAATGTGACCATATTTGCAAATTCAAGCTGATGAAGAATTAATGATGGGGATTCACCAAGTGGGGTGTAGTCCCAATATTTTTTATGTAGTTTGGGCAACAATTATGGGGTGTTTTGTACCACCTAAATATGTTTGGAATCTGTAATTCCATTCCACACGACATTTTTGTTTTTGTTAAATAATTTTGCTTTGTCAATGGGTTTATTCTCATGGTCCATTTAGACTAGGTTTAAAACTCCTTTGGCGAAGAGAGACTTAAAAATTTAACTACCTTTTTTTATGATTTCTTTGAGTGTGTTTATGCAGTGCATTTGTAGATGGAAAGAAATATCAGGGTGTAAGCTAGGTACAAAAATGCTAACGAGTTATTTATCTGGGATAGAGAAATGTAAACGACTAACTAACCCTCATCATTTTTGTAAGAAGGCAACAAATTTTTCATTATTACACTATTTGGCACTATATAGGTCTAGCATGGTGTTGGGTTTTTAAATGGAACTTTAACAAACCATAGTCAAGGGAAAACAAGTCCCTCCTCTTTAATGGGAGAGGTTCCCTTATTGAAAGCAAGCAGCAAAACTTATATACATTTTTACAACTTTCAAAGTGTGGATTCTTGATACTTTGAAACAAGCCCAAAGATCATCAATACGAAAGAATGGAAGAATTAAGGAGATGAGAGAGGAAGAACATAACAATACCTTTAGGAAATATAGATGGCAAAGTATAACCTTATATGTATTGAACTAGGGACTTGCAAAGTAGAATCATTCACTTTCATAACCAATATAATTCCACAGACACAAAGTTATAGAAATCATATAAACAAGAACACAAAGTTTCTTATCATAAGAGATGGATGATTCCCAAATTCAAACAAGAAAAGCAGAGGAATAAAGGGAAAAGTTTTGTATTGATTAGTTTGAATCTATTACCTTTACAGAGTCTCGGGATCTAACCCTAACAACGTGTTGGTCGTCAGATAGGACTTTATGAAGAGCAACAGTCAGGGGACAAGAAGTCCCTTCTCTTTAATGGGAGAGGTTCCCTTATTCAGAAACAAACTTATTTACAAATGTACAAGACATGATTTGTTGGTTAAACTTGGATATTAAGAAAGTGTTTTCTATGAAGATCATCAATTACAAAAGGACTGAGGAAAAAGAGTATGGGAAAGAGCAGAAAGGCAACATGCAGAATTATAGATATCAGAGTAATTCTTTATGTATGCGAAGTCACAGTAAATTGAAACAAGATCATTTGTATTGGATAAATAAGATGGAATTTAAAGACACAAAGTTCTATAAATAACATCTGCTTAGAACAAAAAGTTTCTTAACATAACACAGATTCATTAATCAAGGACACAAAGTTCCTTCTTGGTTATACAAGATCACCGTGCTTGCAAAGTTGAAGAGTATGCAATTGGTAAGACTAACAAACTTGAGACAAATGATCTTCACAAAGAAAATAAATGAAAGCTTAGGAATAACAGAGATCAGATAGACAAAGAATGGAAAGTCCTTCTGTATTGATTTCTTTATAATCTATTTACACTTTTCAGAAAATAAGCCAAGTTCCTCTCTCAAAAATGGCGTGGAAAGGCCATTATATAGCTTACAAGTCAGTTACTCTTTGTAACTACTTCTTTTAACTAAAGATTAGTTAAGGATTTCCAATCGCAATACCTCAACTTATTACAATGAATCCGAGAAAAAGAAATAGAAAAGAAGAGAAGAATAAGGAGAAGAAGACAGGTGGTCGGTCACTGAGAGGGACCCACTGACTTCAGAATTCACTGCCTGAATCTCTTCAATGACTCGGCTATGTCTCTGCCACGAGGGACTGATGTGTTGGTTGTAGACTGACCCCAAAAACTGAGACACTTCTCCATTTCTTTATCAAACTTGATATGAGTATGATAATCTTTGTTTGCTTCTTCAATGGTAGATTGAAGAGAGCAGACCTCCTTCATTTTCTCCTTGGAGATGGAGCTTTCCTTGAATAGATTATCTTTGACAAAAGCTTTGAACTGAGCTTTGATTTCTTGTAGGGAAAGGAGTACACCAGAAGTTTCATCTTGAAGGCGGCAGTGTATATCTTCGAAAGCAGAGACCACCAGTGTCTTGAAAGCTTCACCCTTCTGCCAACTGTTCTCCAGCTCTCCCAAAGCCTCCTCCAAGACTTTGATTTTCCACTCCACACTGTAAACCCAGGACTTTGATAGATTATCCTTTGCATCATCAAAAACATTATTTTCCAGTAAGACGTTCTCATCTGTCTGTCCCATAAGGCGAAGGTCTATTATGCAACTACTCCAGAGCTTGAGCTCTTTATCCATGATCCCGATAGTAGAGGACAGCTTCTGTTGCAAATTAGTCACTTTTCCATGGAGTTTGAAAGCTTCATCAATGAAGTTCAACCCTGCAACAAGCATATCATCCACCATGGCTTCCATAGCTCTGCCATAGACGGAATACTTGTGCATGTCTTTGATACTCTGTACTTCATCTTGGCTCAAAATTACAGGTGGTGGAAGAGTGGTCAATGGAGTAGGGTCTAAAACTTTGTCCTTAGACAAAAGAGACTTGATGAAACCTGTGAGAATTTGGGCCTGTTCTTCTAATTGCTCAATAGTTTGCTGCCCTTTTTCTACCCTCCCAATGACTCTTGTAACTGTTTCTTGGAGGTTATGAATCTCACCTTCAGGAGTAAACTCTCCCATTGGGATTCTTGAGAGCTCTAAGTCAGATACCTGCAAGTCCTGCTCTTATTTATCCGTTGTAGGCTTAGCAATCTCCAGGAATTGCTGACCTTGAGCATCAGACACTATTCTGGAAGTAGTTATGGCTTTCTTGGCACGAGAAGGAGTGGTGCCCAACAAGGCTGCGACAGCATCAAAATTTGACCCTGAACTCCGAGAGGAAAATTTTCTCTTCCTATTGTCAACCAAAGGTTGCACCCACACAAAAGAGGAAGAGGAATCAGCAGGAGGAGCAAGAGGGCCGAGAGACATAGAGCTCATGACACTCAAGGTCTGTGCAGCTGTTGACTTGAGTTGAGAGGTGAGTGGGGCACTTGGGGCAATTACGGCAGAAGAGTCAACATCACCTGAAAGCTCAGTGCTCTGGATTTCTTTATCTTTATCAGCTGGGTCTTTAGGAGCATTTGCAGGGGTTGGCATTTCACTTTCTTCACTTTCACTGAGAACAATGATATTCTCCGGTCCCATAGGCACTTCTACCTGCTTTCTTTGAGGATCATTTTCCATCGGCTCCTTCTTATCCTCCTTGAGTTTCTTCTGGTACACTTGAGAGGATGAAGAAGGAGTGGAAGCTGCAGGTCCTTGTATTGATGAGGCAAGTGGGGTTTGCATAGGTGTTTCTGACCTGGGAACCGATGCCTCTCTCCGTGGTGTTGAAGCATCCTTGGAAGAGGATTCTCCTGAGTGTCTTCTGAGCTCTCGAACTTTTCTACCAAACCAGACCTTAGTTCTAACTAAGACTGGGGCAAGGATCTCAGCCAGATCATCTTTTTCTTTCCTGTTCCAATCCAAGTCTTCCAAGGGGGTGTGCTTAATCACACTGTCATACTCATATGAGTATAGATCAGAATTATCATCCTGGAGTCCTTTAGGGACCTGGTATAAACCGAGTTCTTGGATCAATTACAGGGAGAACCTGCCACAATGCCTTCTCCTGGCCTCAAAATCATCTGCACAGTCAGCCCAGTAGTCTTCTGTATCTGCCCTATGATGGTAGATTATCTTGATATTCCGTTCAATGAACTTCTTCAAGTCAAAGCAGGTTCTTGGCTTGAAGAAATGGACAGTGATAGGAACCAGGGCTCTCTCTATGTTCTGAGCATCCAGGGCTGTTTTGCAAGTGTAGTTTCCCAGAGAGATGGGAAAGTGCAAACCGGAAATCTTCTTATCCCTGCAGGTTCTGTGCAGTTTGTCTAACTGCCTGCATACTTCAATCAAGGCCATCTTATCATTGCAGAACATGGGAAGCCTCAGAGGGGTGCTCTCATAGCCAGCAAGCCTGATATAAGAAAATTTCCTGAATTGGATGAAATAAGCACCATATTGCGATATCAAGTTCATGGCTTCATCTGAAAACCTTCTAGCAGTATCACCTTCGAGCAGTCTGACCACGTACATGGTGAAAGCGTCATTGACCCTTCTGAAATTACGATTGCTGGTCTCCAGGGTGAACTGCAGGCAGTAGGCATATATTGGATCATCTTTGTGAGCGTCAAGGTAGGAAAATCCAAACCATTGTCGTGACGCTGTCAGGGTATACATCAGGTACGAAGTCATGTAGAACTTCTTCATTTGCTGCACATTGGACAGCTGCTCTGCCAAATTCATGCTGATGATCTCTGCCCAGTTAATATTTTGCATTCCCTCGCACACCATGCTGATGAGCGGGCACATCCAGAAGTGGAATTCGTTGGTAGAGGGCAAACCCATAACCCGAGCCAGAAAAATTATAAAGTCAGACAATTCTTCATTAAAATCTTCCCGGAAAAGGATTTTGGATAGGCGAGAGGCTCCCTTCCTAGGGTTCTTAAGCCAGGACTTTGCCACTCGTGCCTTGTATTTGTCGCTGTCTTGGTTGAACAGGGCCTGTGCTTGATCCCGGGAAACGACTATGGCATTATCCATCTCTGGAATCCTCAGAGCAGTGCTAATGGTGGCAGCATCCAGTTTGGCGATGAGTTCCCCATATATATTGGTCAATTCACTCGAAGCGGAGTCGAAGTGAGCTCCGCATGAAAGCACGGTATCAGCACACTGTACTGAGATTGGGAAACCTCCAGCAAAAGCCAAACCGCTATCGTGAATCATCTGCGTCATTGGTGTAGGGTTTGCGTCTGCCATCCTCGCCCAAAAATCACCAAAGTCAAGATGATGAGCTTCGTTGTCCCCAATATTGTGAACGACAGACTCAAGTGGAGAAATTTGTTCCTGTCCCTGAAACTTGTTCTTCATATTGATAGTAGCTAGGAGGACAGAGCCGCAAACCAGACTCGGAAAGGAATTACAGAGGGAGGGGATACACACGCAAGTTTTCAAATTGCAAGGGTTCGAGCAAAAGATAGCATGGAAGTAGTGTGAAAAATGCAAAGGGGAAATGCTCGTTATATAGCTGTTTAGGAGAGAGAAAGGTCATAAATGCGCATTTAATACATACCCACCAATTTGAATAAGCATGATATTCGGGTAGAGTGGGAAAAATAAGCACGAATGACTCTTGGTTCACTTGGGACATGTGAGACACGAATGCGCGAAACACGCGGCTCGGGCGATTCGGGCGAAATAGGGAGAAAATGCACAAATGCATTTTGGGACATTTGGGACGAAAACGCGCGAAGGACGCGGTTCGGGCGAATCGGCCGAAAAGGTTCCAATGGGTCCGAAAAATTTTGGGACATTTGGAACGAAAATGCGCGAAGTACACAGTTTGGGAGTTTCGGTCGAAAATGGAACAACTTGCGCAATTTGATTTGGGACACTTGGGACAAAAAGTGCCGACAGGCCCGAAAATCACTCAAAATGACCCAAAAACACATATTTTCTCAATTTCACGACTTAGGTACTTTAGAGAAAACACTTAAACTCAAAATTTATAAATTTTTACTTTCATCAGAGTAGGGAATTTTGAGTGGACAACACAACGGCGTGGAGAAGCCATTAAATAGTTTCCAAGAACGGTTACATTCGGTTACAAAAATGATGAAAACTAATTCAAGAAACAGATGTCTGAGCCTCTCTAATGCCTTAGCCGTTTCCATGCCTGACGGCAAAACCAAATGCATTAAATCACAGTTGTTCAATCTGCCTTTGCAAACTTTAACTTTGAATCATCCACGTGGGAGAGATTTAAACTAAAGCGGGCCTAAAGACGCCTTTTGCATTTTGTGTCCTTCAGAGAAATGGCACTTTGGAACATTTTGGCCCGCCCACCCGCTTTTGATACAAGTTCGACACGTGGCTTTACTCGAGTGGCGATGGAGTCGCAAGTCACTTTTTATAATTTTTACCTCTTTTCTACGTCAGCTCAAAAACTCAAATTGCTTTGCCGACCCAATTCCTTGCTTTGACTTTTGATGCGGGCTCAACATTTTACTTTTTCCCTTGGCATGGGCGGGGCGGCAGGTCACTTTAAAACTTTAAGCTCTTTATAGAAATAAAACCCAAATTCCCAAATCGCTCCGACGGCCTGCTTTCTCGCTTTGACTTTCAATGTGGGCTTAATATTTGACTTTTTCCCTTATGGAAACAAAGATAAAATTCCCAAATTGCTCTGACAGCTTCCTTCCCCAATTTGACTTTTTAACGGCATCAAAACACAAAAAGGGCCCGCCTCCCCGCTGACACTTAAAACATGGCCACATGTCCTTTGTGAGCTAGTTCAATAATTTTGTGTTTTTGACTAAGTCCCTTTTGTTTGGCGGGGCCATATATCTGACCCTAGACACATGGAGGCTCAGTGTACATTTGGGACCTACCTCTGGATTTTTCCTTTTAAGTTGTGCCAAGCTGACACGTGGAGGCTCAGCACACATTTGGGACCTGCCTCTGGATTTTTCCTTTGAAGTTGCGCCAAGCTGACACGTGGAGGCTCCCATAAACCCTTCAATACTTAGTCGATTTGGGCATGCTTCCCACTTGACTTATGTTGAACCCTAGATACGTGGAGAGCTAGTGCTCATTTAAGTTTCTTCTTTGGATTCACCACCTGAAATTACGTCGAGCTGATGCGTGGCTCCTTCTGTCGGTCTTGGACTCTTCAATAACCAACTTTGATTCTCCTTTGACTTTGACCATGTGGCGAGCTGGCACTCATTTTGAGACTGGCACTTTGGTCTCACTTCTAAAGTTGCATCGTTGAGGCACGTGGAGGCTTTTGTTGACCCTCTCATACTTAGTCAATTAAACAATCGGCTCTGTCTCTTTTTTGGACCTGGAACAAGTGGAAAGCTGACGCTAGTTTGGGGAACCACCCTTGGCTTCGACCCTTGAAGTTTCGTCGATGAGGCATGTGGCGTTGTCTGCTAGAAATTTCATACTTAGTCGATTCAGGCTTGTTTTGTCTTCATTTTGGACTAAGGACACATGGAAAGCCTACACTTATTTAAGGACTATCCCTTGGGCCCTACTCTTGGATTTGTGTCGTTTGGATGCATGGAGGCTTTTGTTTCCACTTGAAACATGGCCACGCCGCATCCAGTCAGAGATGTCCACGTACTACCCATGGATGTTGGGGCAAAAATTGATGGGGAAGATACGCCCGTCACTCCTGACTGCAGAAAAATAAAAATAAAATAAAGCTAAAACCCCACCTTTACGCCCAAATTTTAAAAAATTTCTCCATGGAATGAAAAATTGCAAACAATACCAAGCTCGATGTGATCCATTACTCCAAGGTACCGACTCAAAATTTTTGAAACATGACTTCAAAAAGAGGGGAAATTTGGGGTGACAACACATGGTGATGTCACTCTCCATGTTAAAGTAAAAGTGTCTGATGAGATCACTTCAGATAAATCTACTGAAGGTGGAAATTTATCCTTTTAGAAGGTAGAGAAAGCTATTTAAGATACTATCCTCCTAAGCTACGATTAGTAACAATCAAATGACGATAATTGATCGATGTATAGCGACTTACCTCTTGACAAGCCATGAAGAAGTCTTTAATCATGATATCTGAGGGTCTACCTTTCCCATGAATATTTTTTAATTTTAGGACAATCCAAAGTTAGGTGGGAAGGGTAAACATGTAGCATTTCCTTATGTCAAATGGGTAAGGTACATTATTCTTCAAAAGGAATATTTCTTATGATGTCCACTATTACTTTCTTGTAAATCGCTAAGCATGTCTTTCATAGATTACCACTCTTTATTCAAATGAACTTCCTCATGAGGGTATAGATGGTATGTAGATATGAGTGTTATTATAGAGGCTTCACCTCCAATGTTGTCTGGTTTTATAGTAGATTTCATTGGTCATTTTAGGTTTCTCAAGTGTTAGTGAACGTATGGGCCTTTCTTTGTATGAATATGAGAATCTAATCTCTGCAAGTTGGAGACTTAGAATTTGCAATTAATATTGAGACTATCAATTATTTATTATGTGGTAGTGTGGGGTTGAGCCTCACTCTCTTTTCCTACATCATGATTTAGTCTTGGTAAAATGTATACCGATTCTCTAGTTTTAGATGACCTAAGGAGTGTATATTAGTCGTTAGATTCCTCTTTATTGATTATTAGGGTTATCATCGATGTACTAATGCATGTCATGGGTCCAAGATATCCTTGATGTTTTTGAATTAAACATGCTTCTATTACATCTTCTCCATCCTATCATACTTCATAAGGAAAGCAGGATCAAATTCAAATGGGAGCTTTACGAGTAATTCAATTAAATGAAGGAGGAATTTGTCTTTTTCTGATATAAGAAGTTGTCTACTTGTGCTAGGTTATGTTTGAATATGTCATGTGGTCCTTTCTCTCGCCCACTATGGTCGATGAGACTAAGTTTGTCTTCAGATAGATGCTCTAAAGTGTCATGGAGGAAAGGGTAGTGTTCTAGTCTTCTATGACCTAATCGTGTAATAGGCTCCATTACTTTGGTTAAACTTGATGGAGTTTGTTCAATTATGTTCCCTTTGGATTGATTGAAGTTGAAGGCAGTTTCAATCATAGTGTCTTGTGTGTTTGCATTGTAGTGTCCCACTAAGATCAAGGTGTAATGTCTCACTAGCGTGAATTCTTCATGGTGTATGGTGTCATGTGTTCAAGGTCCTACATTTTAATTTTTATGTCTATATCAGTTTCTAAATACATGTCTCCTATGTTCTCACAAAGTGTTTTGAGCAAGTTCTGTAAGTTTTTGTATATCCTAGAGTGAAGAAATTATTCTTGACGTCTAACATCAATAAGGTCGTGACAAATGAAAACAAGAAGACACATTCAAAAGCAGGAACATGCGATGCAAATCAAAGGCATCAAATGGACATGTGTCAACATTCCGACACTTCCTTAGGTAGATATACCCGGCAGATGTGAGGTCCACAGAATCAACTAAAGTTGATAGCATTTCAGATCCACAGCGAGTCAGACAGAATCATCGCTCAGAGAGAAATATGGCATATTTAACGGGTGATAGGTGGCACGCTATCAATGACTGATGGTGGACACATGTCAGCATTATGGTACTTCCTTAGGAAGATGTGCCTAAATAATATGAGGTTCACAGAATCAACCAAAGTTGATAGCATTTCGGGTTCATGGTGAGGCAGATAGGGAACAAAAAAATCATAAAGGAATGTAAAAGGCCAAAAGTTGGAAATTTGAAAGGCAAAAAGGTGACAAAGGAACACGAAATATGTATGGATTCTCTATTTCAAAGGTGTGTGTTGTAGAGAAAGGAATGAGAGGGTCTTGACTGGTTGATGAGAGCTAAATGTTATGAGAGTGAAAATTAAGTGAAGAGCTAAAACAAAGATCACATATGTTGATGTAAGAAAATAGGGTGAAGGTGATCAAAATTCTATGGTTCAAAGTCTGAGTTGTAGCTCAATAGTTTAGGATTGAGCTTCCTAAAAATTAGGTGCTTGCAGAATAACAATCAAGTGGGTGCTTGACATAGATTTGAAGAGGGTGCTTCATAGAAAGTGGGTGCTTGCCAAATTACTCAAGTGGTTTCTTGATTTTATACTGGAGTGGGTGCTTCAAGGTGAGTAGGAGCTCACCACATGGTGAAACCATTATAACTGCTTAGGACAATTGTCTAAGCTAGTTCTCTGGTACTCATTGGATTTTTGTCCCTTATGGGTTTCCCACATTAAATTTGATCTCTTCATGTGTTCATGTTTGTCTATCTCTCTTTCTCTTTCCTAGTTGAATGTGTATCCTCATAATGGTAAAATAAATAACTGTAACTTTCTTCAAAAATTTGGAACAGGGAAAAGGTCTTATCAGTGTATCCAAGAAATCTATAATTGATTCCAAGACCAAACATATCCCAATCAAGTACTATTTTTTGAGAGAGAAAGTTAATAAGTGAAAATTCAAGCTTGAATATGTGCCTACAAAAGAGTAGCTAGAAAATATTTTAACAAAGCCATTACCAAGAGCAGTGTTTGAAAATTTGAGACAAAAATTGGGGATTGTGTGTGTCCCTAAAATCCATTGAAGACAGTCCAGCAAGGGGGAGCTAATCACAAGTGATTTGGCTCCAAGAAATGACAATAACATGCAGGGACATAGGGGAAGAATGGTTCTTGATCAGATGTGTTTTTCATTCATGGCAAAAGGGGGAGAATGACAAGGTGAAGGAGGTGTTTTCCATTAATGAAAATGGGGGGACTTTGTTGAAAAAGTTATCATTGTTTTCATTAATGTCAAACAAGCTCATGTATGGGCTTGAGCAAGTATGACCTTTTGTGATATGTCTCATCTTGTAGTCTTGTGGTTCAGTCATAGTGTGTTGTGTGTTTGCATTGTAATGCCCCACTAAGGTCAAGGTGTAATGTCTCACTACTATGAAGTCATCATGTTGTATGGTCTCATGTGTTCAAGGTCTTGCATTGTAATTTTTTGTGTCTACATCATCTTCTAAATACATGTCTCCTACATGCTCACGAAGTGTTTTGAGAAAAATGTGTAAATTTTTGTATATCCCGGAGTGAAGAAATGAGTCTTGATGTCTGACATCAATAAGGTTGTGATGAATGACAACAAGAAGACACATTCAAAAGAAGGGACATGCAGTGCAGATCAAAGGCATCAAATGGACACGTGTCAGCATTTTGACACTTCCTCAGACAAATGCACATGGTGGACATGAGGTCCATGAAATCAACCAAAGTTGATATCATTTCGGGTCCTTAGCACGGAAGTCAAAATCAGTGTTGTTAGAGAGAAACATGGCATAATTAGGGGATGACATGTGGCACACTATCAATGACTGGCAGTGGACATGTGTTGACATCCCAATACTTCCTTAGGTAGATGCACATGGTGAATGTGAGGTCCACGGAATCAACCAAATTTGATAGAATTTTGGGTCCACAGTGAGGCAAAAAGGGAACATGAAAAGTCATAAGGGAATGTGAAAGGTCAAAAGTTGGAAATTCAAAAGGAAAAAAGGTGATGAAGGAACATGAAATATGTATGGCTTCTCTATTTCAAACATGTGTGTTGCAGAGAAAGGAATGGGAGGGTGTCAACAGGTTGATGAGAGGTGAATGTAAGGAGAGTGCAAATAAAGTGAAGAGCTGTAACAGATATCGCATATGTTGATGTGAGCAAATAAGGTGAAGGTGATCAAAAATTGATGTTTAAGTTTGAGTTGCTTCTCAACAATTTTGGAGTGGGTGCTTCATATTTGAGAGTGGGCACTTGTTAAATCTATCAAGTGGGTGCTTGAATTTGTAATCAAGTGGGTGTTTGATATTGTATTGGAGTGGGTGCTTCAAAAAGTTATAACTTCAAGGTGAGTGGGTGCTCACCACATGGTGAAACCATGTTAACTCCATGGGATAATTTTCCAAGCTAATTCTCTAGTTCTTAGTGGGTTTTTGTCCCTTATGTGTTTCCCATATTAAATCTGGTCTCTTCATGTGTTCATGTTTGCATGTCTCTCTTTCTCTTTCCTAGTTGAATGTGTATGTTCATCATGGTAAAATGAATAACTGCAACTTGCTTCAAAAAGTTTTAAACAACATTGATTCACCCCCCCTCTCAGTGCCTAGAATTTTTAACACCCATGGGAGAGGGAAAGTTACACAAATTTCAAATTATAAAAATATAAGGGTGAAAGTCTAAAAAGGGTTCATCAACAAAAACGGTAAGCAAAAATAATTTGAAAAACCATAATAAACAAAGGGTCTTAGCCACTTCTTCTAAACCCACAAGCAAGTTTCTCAGGGTGGTCAAGGGGTCTTGGCCCAAACATCCTTTGTTTGTTGGTCCCTTTGTTCCCTTGTTTTTTTTTAATATAAACATATACAGTACTGCACACTACACGCACACATCAAATCCATCCAAATAGTTCTAAAAAACATACATTCATATATATCATGATCATCACAACATATGGTACATTAATATCAACACCAATAATCGTCTGTCAACAACAATTACACCCAAACCATTAAATATGAGAATAATTACATAAGTATAAACATTCCATCATTTAAAAGCTTCCACAAGATAAGAGTATTAAAACATCATCCACAATCATCAATTAATCGCATATGCATGATCAATATAAGAACGGTAATATTATAAATCATGTATTAAATTTTTTAGCACAATTCATATGTACATATAATATATAAGCATGAAAACCATTAGAATGAGTTTGTCATGATATGATAATATAAATAATGTCTCAATGTTAATGTATCAAATATCATAATCTCCTTATCAGTATGTCCCATGAAATAGATAGCATGTTCCAGAAGCAACTATTATAATATCATAAAAAGGGTCTAAGGGAAGTGGGCATTACACTCCCCCTTCCCTTAAACATGACTTCCTTTTGGAAGTCACTCAAATAGATGTGGGTACTACACTCAGAGAATTTCTTCATCCTCCCATGTAGCATGCCTGTCTCATTGTATCTATCCCATTGTACTTTGACTTGATCAATCTTGCATGGCATTGAAGGCCTATGGTTATGCACTCTAGGGACACGTACTAGCTCTACCATCACCTATGCCCTCCCTCCTATACCTGTAATGTAGTCCAATCCAATACATGAAATGGATCATGTACATATATCCTCAATACAGATAGATGAAAAAACATGGCATGGATGCACAATAACGCTGGGTGGATAAGGTGAGATGATAAGCTTCATGGGTCCAATCTGACTCAAGAATCTCAAATGGTCCAATGAACCATGGAGATATAACGTAGAACCATTTTTCCATAGTGGATAGGGATCTTGTGTGGCTTGAATCTCAATAAAACCTTTGAGCCAACCTTGAATTTCCTATCAAACCTTTTAGTATTTGCATACTTCTTCTATCTATCCTATGCCTCAAGAATCCAATGACGAATGAGAGTTACCTACTACTCCATCTCATGTACTAAAGTGGGTCCAATAACAACCTGGTCCTCAAGTCTATCCCAACTAAGTGGATTCCTGTATCTGTCTCCCATAAAGATCATGAAATGGTGCCATGCCGATAGAGCTATGGTAATTATTGTTGTAAAAAAAACTTAACCAAGTAGAGGTATTCCTCCCATTTACATTGTTGGTCCATCACATATATGTGGAGAATGTCCTTTAATACCTGGTTCACCCTCTCATTCTGACCATATTTTTGTAGGGTGATATGTTATGCTGAAATTGAGCTGAGTGCCCAAAACCTCATGTAAGGTGGTCCATAAATTAGAAGTGTATAATGGGTCATGCGATCTAATATGATCTTCTTAGGGAATCCATGCAATCTCACATATCTCTTCCAAGTATAATCATACAATTTCCCCTGACAGTGTTAGTGTAGTATTCACTAGAGAGAAATGAGTGACCTTGGTAAAATTTTTCAACTGTGACAATGATCAGGTCATGCCTGTAAGTGGATGTAGGTAATCACACAATGAAATCAATAGATATAACATCCCACTTCCACACTGGAACGTTGTGTGGGTAGAGAAGGCTTGTGGGATGCTAGTGCTCAACCTTCACCCTCTAGCACTCAAGACATCTAGCCACAAAAACCTGTGATATCTCATCGTAACCCTACCCAATAATAAAGATGTATTAAGGTAGTCTTGCATCTTATTAACCCCTAGATGGGATGAGTAAGGTGCATGATGGGCCTCTTCCAAAATGAGCTGTCATAGACTATCCTCTAGGTAGGAACATAATATCATGACCTCTATGTATAAGAAGTCCATATGCCTCAAGAGTAATCCCCTATAAATTTCCCTTTAAGGGGTCTCCCAAAAAAAATCTACTTCCTTGATTGTCGCATACCACCTATCATAAGGAAGTTAATGTAGAATCCTGTGACAAAATTCTGTGCCCACTTGTGTAGCCATCACTAAGTATCTCATGTGACTCAAGGCATTGGACTATACCATTTTCCTTCCCTGTTCACTGTGTTCTAACTCCATGTCATACTCACAAAATAGCTCCATCCAACATCACTGATGAGGTGCATTTAAATTAGGTTGTGTGAAGATATGCCATAGACTCATATGAACTATTTTCAAAATGAACCTCTGACCTACCAAGGAAGTGCCTCAATATGTCAAGGGTATGAAAAAAATATTGTTAGTTCTAAATCATGTGCAGGATAGTTGATATCACAATCCTTAAGCTTCCTAGATTTGAATGTAATCACTCATCCATCCTGCATCAATACCCCTCCTAAACTAGCTAAGGAGACATTCGTACACACCAAAAAACTCCTTTCTACAGATCAAGAACTAAAAGAATGAGAGTTTTAGTGAGATTTTCTTTCATCGTTCCTAAAATCCTTCTCGCACTTATCAGTCCACTCGAAATTCCTCCCCTTACATTACAAAGAGGTAATGGGGTGCACAATGCGAGAGATAAGTCTATGTAAAAACCTCTTGTAGTATCCTAGGCTAGACCCATAAATCTGTGAACCTACAATGACATTTGATGGGTGTTTTCCACTCGAGAATGGATCTAATCTTGGAAGGGTCAACTATAAACCCCTCCTCTGAAATAATGTGCCCTAGATACTAGGACTTCTGTTTGGAAAAATACACACTTCTCTAATTTTCCATACAACTACTACTCTCTGAGGCACTGCAAAATCTGACTAAGGTGATCCTCATGCTTCTTCTAAGTCTGTGAGTAGATAAAACTATCATCCAAGAAGGTCTTGAACACTCCATTCATCATACTCATAAACATTGCATAGGTATTGGTGAGTCCAAAAGCAACCACCGTAAACTCATAGTGCATGTATCTAGTACGAAAAGTTGTCTTGTGTATGTCCACCTCTACAATCATCAACTGATGGTATCCTAGTTTTAGGTTAATCTTAGAGAAGACCATCATTCCTCTCATTTTATCAAATGGTTTTGCAATGCATGGGAGAGGGTAGCGATTCTTGATCGTTACCTTGTTAAACTATATGTAGTCAATACAAAACCTCAATGACCCATCCTTCTTCTTTACAAATATAACTGACGCTTCCCATGGCGACACACTAGGGAAAATGAAGTTGTTCTCGAAAATTCCCTCTAACTGTAACTTGAGCTCATAAATCTCATGAGGTCATCCTATAGGATGTACGAGATATAGGCTCAACTCCAGGTTCAAGGTCAATGGGGAAATCTATCTCATGAGAAGGTGGTAACCCTGGCAACTCCTTAGGGAACACATCAGCAAACTCATGTAGAATAGGGTAATTATATAAAGATGGTCTCGAGGAATCCTCTGTCCTATCACTCACCATGATTGCAAACAACTGACACCCCTTCTGCATACTCCGATTAAGTTGCATAGCAGATATAGTGTGGATGGATATGGGTCTTTGAATACCCGTAACTACTCTCTCCAAACCAATTTCATTTCTACACTCAATCGACTAAGATGGAAATCCAATCTAGCCTCAATGGGCTGATAACCAATCCATACCCAAATTCACATTGTAAGATCCCAAGGGAAAAATACGAAGACCAACTGTAGTGCGAAAAGATCATATACCAAGAATACACTCCTTAACTATAGACTCTGTGGAAATTCTAGCCCCCGATGCTACCTTTACATCCCATCTAAGACCATGTCTCGCTACCACCAACCTACAATGATCCACTACTAAAGGATATATAAATGAGTTTGAAGACCCGTAATCAAGCAATTCTTAAATAGGGGTACCATTAATACTACCTATTATCTAGATCATGGTAGCTTGATGCTCTGCTTGGCAATTATCAACCACCACATAAATCTTTTGTGTATGTCCAACATCACCAACAGTGTCCTCTGATATCAAGCCTTTCCCTGCATGAATTCCATTTGGGTTCTGTGACACATGTTCCAATAGTGGTATGGGTCACCACAATCATAACAACCTGGAGTAGACCTCCACCATCCTGATATACCTCCAGGATCCCTAGCACTCATAGTCAAAGATGTTTTGGGAAATTCTCCAAACGTATTTTTTGGATGTCCTCATGTTGATTATGCCCTAGGTGGTGTCAATGCCCTTTTTTGTGCTCTAGGTGGTGGTCCCACATTATTTCCTATTTGAGTTTCATGTCGAGGCAAGCCCCTCTACTATGTATGTTGCTACTGTGGTGGGTGTGCCTGTTGTTGTGGGTATTATGGTGGGCGTGCATGTTGTTGTGGGTATTGTGGTGGTCGAGTGGTAGAGAATGCAAGTCTAAATCCACCATGAGAGGGAGGTAGTGCACCCCTCGATCTGTTATCATGTAATTGTTGAAGGTGTGTCCTCACCTTATCTCTAGCCTACTGAGTCCTCCCTCTATTCTTCTCTACAATGGTGGCCTTCTATATTGCCTTGGCTAGTGTTTATGGGGTGTGCATCCTTACAGCACATTTGATCTTTAAGTTTAGGCCTCTGATGAATCGATGAACTTTAACCTGCTCATCATGCATATAGTCACCGTCACATAGTCACTGTCATATATGGACTCTAACATACTACAATAGGTCGATAAATGACCCTTATACTCTATCACTGTAATATTTTGTTATCGTAGATCATGGAACCTATAAATACGCTATTGTACAAAATGTTTGGATATGTACATGGCCTTGAACCTCTCCTCAAATATGTCCCATGATATAGTCTCAAAGTCCACTAAGAGATTCTTCTTCTCCGATCTCCACCAAACATCAACTTCATCCTTGAGTAAGTGGATAACAATGTGTGCCTTGGTGTTGCTCGAACACATACGTAGCTTGAAGCATCCAATCAAACTTACAAGCCATGTCTTTTCCTGAAACCCTGTGGTGTCTCCGGAGTAAGATGGTAGATGCAACTTCAGGATCTCTCTGATATGCTTTAATTGCATGTCTAAGGTGGTTTGCGAGTCTCACATCCAGTGTATTCATTCGTGCGGGAGGGCTCCTAGATCGCTCCTTGTGACGTGAGGACATATCTCTATCCACATGCATCAGTAACTACTCCTATGAGGCACGATGGGAAACCTTACCCTGCTTTGTTGGATGGCCACTATCTCTCTCTCTCTCAATGCCACGACCACCTCTTGCAAAGCCTATAAAATCTACGAGGATAAGGGTGTAGTATCATCAACTGGTGTTGTGTCTTCCTTTGTTATCTCATGTGGCTCCTCATGAACCACCTCAGGCTTCCTAACCCGTCCTCCTTGAGCTCTTGCTCATTATCTGTCACCACCTCGACCACCCCTAACTCCTACTACAGCATGACCTCCACGAGAACTCCTAGTCTCGATTCTCAGGGATAATACCTAGGCCGCAACTCTAGTAACCATGCCTCATCCGCGCCCCATGTACGGACAAGGATGGAGTTAGAAAATTTCCACAAGGATTTCTTAACAATCATTTTTTCTATTTTAATCAGTTTACAATTTATGTATAGTTTTGTTTGGTTTTGTTTTGTGGTTTCCCAGAGTCCGAGTGTGGAAACTTCGGCTCCGATACCAAGTGTAATGCCTAAAAATTTTCTGGCTAAAAAAAAAGGAATTTTTTTGTTTTTGTGTGTTGATACGACATTGAATGGATTGTGTCACGTTACACGTGCACGTCCTTGCACAAGGGCCATGCTAATATTCTTTGTATCATTCTAATTTTAGCAGATGCCTCAAGCAAGGGTTAACCAACATTGTTTTATATCCTATAGCTCAACTCATTGCTCTTGGTTTTATTTTAATCATACTAAAACAATGAATTGTATTACATCATTATAAATTTTACATGGGATTCATATTAGGATGGTGATATAACCACTACAACAATATTATTATATATATTAGTATCATTCTACGATATAATGTTATAATAAAACTATGTTAGGTATAATGATATCATTGTATTATTATATATAATATACCATTTTAAACATTGTGACACTACACTAGCCCTATATTATACTCAACTCTAACATCATTACAATGCTATTAACATTTTAATCGTTAATCCAATTTTATATATAATAACAATATTACATATATATACTCCCAATATTATATAATTTAACAATTATGTATATATGCCCTTATAATTGAAAACTATACATTTATTATATATTAAAAATTATTTAAATTATTTAACTCATTTTTTATATAACACTATTTATACCCCCTTGACCCTCACCTATAAGCTTCTCGTTTTATCCTATACAATATAATAAATTATATTATATGATATATATATACTCCCAATATTATATAATTTAACAATTATGTATATATGCCCTTATAATTGAAAACTATACATTTGTTATATATTAAAAATTATTTAAATTATTTAACTCATTTTTATATAACACTATTTATACCCCCTTGACCCTCACCTATAAGCTTCTCGTTTTATCCTATACAATATAATAAATTATATTATATGATATATATATACTCCCAATATTATATAATTTAACAATTATGTATATATGCCCTTATAATTGAAAACTATACATTTGTTATATATTAAAAATTATTTAAATTATTTAACTCATTTTTATATAACACTATTTATACCCCCTTGACCCTCACCTATAAGCTTCTCGTTTTATCCTATACAATATAATAAATTATATTATATGATATAATGTTATATATATATATATATATATATATATATATATATATATATATATACATGCCTTAATCTTTATTTGTATCATTCTATTTACATAAATCTAATCCCCTTATAAATTATATTTTTTTAACCTAAATCTAACCCTAGCCACATTGTTTTTTCCTAATAAGACTTAGGTCATTACTTTTTGTTTGTTTTATCACATTTGTATTTTTTTCATTATTTTATTTGTTTGTGAAGTGTTGTGTATGCAGTTGGAGACGTCACCGAAGGGAGAGAAATCAGTAGAAGAGGGAAAGGAAATGGGTGGAGGAAGAGAAGGGGCATGGCGACGATGACGTTGGGGATGGGTTTGCGCAAGGGAGCGGAGTGGCTTACAACAGAATCGTGGCTGAGGGCTTCGTAGGAGGAGCAGTCAGGGTATGGTTGGTCGGGTGTTATGGCACAATTGTGGATGGGGTGGATGGGTTTGCCCTGCCGCCGACCCATGCTTTTTTATTTTTATAGTTTCAATGGAGGGTGCGGGTGGGCTAACCCATCCCCAACACTGATTTTTTTATTTATCATTAATTCCTATGGAGAGTTGCAGGGTGGGGTGGTCAAAACCCCTCAAATATATGAATTATTATTATTATTATTATATATTTCATTATTTTATTATATATTTATATGTATAGGATGAAATCTATGTGTGTGCATTGGTGAGAAAATTTGTTTGGGATAAATTGGTGGAGTTTTTGCCAACGCTCTAGGAATCTAAGTCCCTCTAGTTAACAGGTGCAGCTGACGTATATGCATGCATGAGTAAAAAAGTAGATTTTTCGGTTGGGGATCCAACAAGGGCACTCCACTGACCCTGCGGCAAAAGCTTACATATATTTGTAAGGGAGGAATTTGCTAGGGGAACGGGAAAGGGAGTGAGAATATGAAGTAGGGGGAAACTAATGCTGCAAGTAGGAAATCATATGCTTACAAACACTAGTTAACAGTTTCATCACATGCACTAAAATCAAGTGGAAACAACTCTGCAAGTAGCAACAAGACCAATTAGAATTTAATGAACATAAAGTATCAGTAAACCCCTAAGTCAAAAAAGGCTAAAAACTCCTTATATTGATGCTCAAGCAAAAATTGTACATAGTATGAGAGTAGAAGACATTGAGAATAGGGGAAAATGGTTAACTCTTTTTAGTCACAAGTAAGCAAAAGTTCTCTCATGAACTTACGAGAATACAACCAGCTAGAAGAATTTCAGAATTTGAACCCCTTAGAATGAGGAGCTCATTACAATTTATAGATTTTTGGAAGTCTCTTCATCTAAGACCCTTCATATGCCTTGAAACTTTTCACATTCTTAGGAAAACTTTAAGTCCCCTTTTATAACTTAAGGGTGACTTATTACATTGAAAATAACATCATTTTTAATTACTTAAGGCATTATGAAAAAGTGCAACCTCAACGAAGAATTAGAATGTGGAGGAGAGAGAAAGTGGGGGAAGAAGAGAGAGAGTGGGGAGGAATCATGCCGATGAAGAATCTACTTCGTTGATCCATTGTGCTACTTGACCGATCTGACGCAATGCTCCAATGTAGTGAAATATGGATCCTCGAATAGCTTATACCATGAGGGGCTTTCTTTGGATGAAGCACAAACACCGCGAACTAAGTGTTTAAAAACACTGTCGAATGATTCCATTGGTGACCATGAGCATTACTCATGAAGATATTTTTTGAAGAGGTTGAAGCTTTGGAACAAATCCCGCCCTAACTCTTTGCAATACTGCCACACTGCTTAGTTGATTTGAACACGATCCTAATAAAACACATCGTGAGTAGTATGATGGTGTTGACTACGAATTCCACCTCACACATACCAATTGAAGCATGAAATGAGTGTCGAAAGACAATATTGAGATCCATGTAAGTAACCTCACTATCATTTATTACCCGCATAGTCCAATGATAGATATTGCATTGTTCTCGCCCCTGTAAATCTGAACTTCACTTTTTCTTGACACCTACTATATTTAGAAAGGAAAATGTTTTTAGTAAGTATGAATAATTTTCCCTCTCTAGTTTCCAGTTGATGATATTAACTTGAATGTTTAACTCCTAGTGTGCTCTCTCTGTGAAATCTACTCTTTGGAACAACTTACTATTTTTAGTAGGTGTTCGAGGGGCCACTTTCTATTTTTAGTAGTGTCAATTCTAGACCAATACAACCATTTTGATGATTTTTATCTACATTATTGCTTTTGTATTCACCGCCTCTTTCGCAAGTTCCTCAGTTGATGACTTTCCCGAAATAGCATTCCCCTATGTAGAAGACTTGCTATTTTTAGAAAGCGATCTTTTGGTGATCGGATTTTTGCTGAACAAAGTTTTCTGATATGGGTTTTTCCCCAATATCGCCCCTCTGAAATCTTGGACTTACCCAATCAGTGGTTTGGGATATTTTAAAGTTTCAAAAATTTCATCTCACGTCACCTCTAAACACGACAGCCATTAACAGACCTTGGAAGTTGCATTTTTGGTTTTCTCCTTCGTTTTTGAAAAAAATAAAATTTTCATTGTGGGTTTTTGCTTCTTATTCCACCAGTGAAATTTCTCTTCGAACCGCCAGCTAGTTTGACGGGAAATCAAGTTTTTGTCTTCGTAGACCTGGAAGGAAGATTTATTCACTATGAGTGATTCGTGTTGTGGAAGGAGGATTTAAAGGTGAGGTTTTAGTGAATTTTGAGAACGAAGAATACAGTAGAAAATGGTTCTTCATTTCGTGCACCGATTAGCAAGATACATTCAGATCTTCGTTCTACAGCAATGTAGTCTTCTGAAGAATTTCTCCATTCTTTCTTTTATTCTTCAATCCTTGGAGTATTTCGATCAACCTTCTCTTTGAAACTTTTGTTTTCTCATGGATTTGAGGGTTTAGTTTTTGTGGTGGATCTAGTTTGGAGCAGCAATGGTGATCAGTGCAAGTATGAGCAAGTTACAGAGCAATGGCAAGGATGAAGCTGTGGAAAGTAAGAAGCGTGATAATTAGCTTTAAAACAAAAATTTGAAATGCTTTAAAACTGCATGCCAGGGGTGGGGCACAATTTTATGTCCATGGTGTCCCTTAAGCATTAAGGGAGATGATGGACATCAATTTGCATGGTGTGCCTCGTAATGACACTTGGCGAAGATCTAATGGTGGAGTATTTTGGCCAAAAAGCTTGTTGGAAGCACTTGGGGGTTGGAAAATAGTCGCATGAGGGACCAGGAGACATTCCTTGGGATGGGCACATTTTTATGTCCCTCAACACAAAGGTACATGATGGTCATCAATTTTCACGCGGAGCCTGGCGATGACACTTGGTGGAGATCCAACGGCTGAGGATTTAGCTCCACTAGCTCTTAGGGGCTGAGAAAATGCACTGAAAGGGGTCACATGGGTGACCAAGAGACATTCCTTGGGTTGAGCAAATTTTTATGTCCTTTATTTCCCTCAGCACAAAGGGACATGAGGGTCATCAATTTTCACGCAGTGTCTGGTGTTGACACTTGGCGGAGATCCAATGGCTGAGGGTTTAACTCCACTAGCTCCTGGGAGTTGATCTGGCAATCTGGGAGGTTCCATTTGTAACCAAAGGGCTTATAGGAGTTGGGCACATTTTCTTGTCCCTCATGTCCCTTATATTGAGGCATGAAAGGGACACAAATTTGCGCTAGGCTCCTGGAGCTAACACATGTCCTCATCAAAATTTGACTAACTCTTGAACTCGTCCCTTGAGGGAAACTTTAAACGGCGATATCTTGAGCTCTCGATGGAATATTTTGGAAAAAATTTATATGATCTTTACTGAAAATGGCATTCTAAATCCAATGGTGGGGGTATTAGATCTTTATTACTCCATTTAATCTTTGAAAAATACAATTTTTGATCTAGCTCCTTAGTTGTACATGGAAAAAACTAGTTATAAACATATTGTGCCAAAGTGTTATGACAAATTTGATTCACCATCATGTAGGGCTTTGAATTCCCTTTCCGATGATTTCTTTTTTGGATCCTAACTCCATCCATAGCTCTTAAAATCACTTCCTGAAGCTTAGTAGCTCTTTTGACCCTATGCACTGCTTAGACCTATGAACCATGTTTTTGATCAAACTGCCCCAACTCCTCCAAATCCTTCCTGAATCTTCCAAAATAAATTTCATGATGTTACTATACCTTCAAGTCACCTCTATGTCATATTTTGATCCTCTGTTCTGCTCCAGGGGGTTGCTCCAATCCTGAGAAGGCTAGTGGTAGCTCTTCCCACAACTGCCCAAAATTTAAATTTTCCAAAAACTCCTAAAATTTCTTAGGGGGGGTTGAATTGACTTTCCTAATTCACCTAGGGGAATGAGTTAACATCAACTGGGAGGTTATTGGATTAACTGAGTAGACTTGGGGTGCCTCGGAAGGGTAAAACTTGAAAAATTTGGCACAGGGGTATCATTGTCATGCTCGAAAATTGTCGATTTCCTTGTTGCACATTTGCATGACAACAATGTGTGTGTGTGTGTGTGTGTGTGTGTGTGTGTGTGTGTGTGTGTGTGTGTGTGTGTGTGTGTGTGTGTGTGTGTGTGTGTGTGTGTGTGTGTGTGTGTAAATGCATATGTGTGTGTGTGTGTGTGTGTGTATTTATATATTTAAGCATACATAGGTAAATTCCAATCCTTATCTAGACAACAGATTTCAAGTTTATTAACAAGTTAAAACAACAAGTAAAAAAATTCATTTCAATGCAAGAACAAGATAAAAATGGAGTGGTGGAGGTGCACCATGGATATGGTCACCCTTCCATACAAGTTACATGGAATAATGGTCATACCCATGTGTATCCCAGCTAGTAAGAGCACATTCACTTTCAAGTTTCCTCTTACTAGTTGGGATGCTCCTCTTACTAGTTGGGATGCACCAGCTACTCTATTTGATTCACAACAAATTTGAATCACCACAACACATCCAACCCTTTAACAACTAGATTCAACTCACATTTCTCATTTAAGTTCATTCTTGTAAGAAATTACATATTTAAATGGTTTAACAATAGCCAAGAGAACAAGTTTTTCCATCATGCAAAATCTACACATTCCAATTTCAAAGTGATAAAACTTTGCAAATTTTACAAAACTAAATCTAGTTACATATTTCAGAAGGATCAAAGGTGCATATCCATCAAGTTTACAACACCATTATTCGTAATACATCCCAATGCTCCAAAAATACATCCTTCCCAATCTTTCAAGATAGATGATACAAGTTACATTGTGACTACAACATGGAACAAAATTCTCCAACAACAAGAAAGAAGAGAGCTACAATATAGGGTCACTTAGTCATCTTCAAGCTATCCACAAACACACAAGGGGAGTGAAGTGACGCTCTCCACCAAACCATATCCATTGGAGAATGGGAGAACTCCTACAATGGCCCTGGGGACCCAACAAACGAACTGTGAATGAGCCAAAAACCCCTTGAGAAACTTAACTTTGGTTTTGCTCCAAGAGACCCAAAAACTAGCACAACACACAAAGATACATCCAAACACAACAACAAGAAAGAGACAATGGCATGAAAATCAAACCAAATGGGAGATGGAGAAATGAAGACTGGTCTCTTTATCACTCCAAATAGGGTATTGAATTAGGCGTTAATCCTCCATTATACCAACTCTCCTTATACCTCCACTACACCTTATACCGCCAAAGACACCCCTTTTAACTCCACCAAAGGCCTAATTCTTATCTACCTCAAACTCCCTCCAATAAGTCACAATAAGTAACTATGATCATAGAAATAAACCTAGTTTTTTTTTACCTCCACCAAAACCAACTCATCATCCTCCCCTCCAACACCCAACTTAGAGGCTCCTACCCTCCCCAACACATTCCAATACAACCATAAAACACACCATAGAAAGGAAGTAAGAAATCCACAAATGAAATTTCAAGGAAAATGAAACAACCACAATCAAGAAGCAACAAACAAGAATAATAACAATATTGAGATACTATTAGGATCAAGTCCCTACCTTAAAGCCATATTAGCTAAGATCTCTACTTACTCCAAGATTCAAACCACTTCTCAAGCTCCTCCAAGCATAATAATTCTCCAAAATAAAACAAGGTAATATATCTAATCAACCCCTTATCAAAGGCATGGAACATATTTATAAAGTTTGTAAGGGGAGTGGTTGAGTTGACTCCACATGGATGCCAACTAAATGTACTCATTCCAACTCACCCCAAGTACATACCATTCTCTAAAGCAAAATAATGTTTTCTCTCAAAAATTGGTCAAATAACATTTACTTCCAAATTAAGAGTACATCCCCAAAATCTAAAGAAAATAATAATCACAAAATAATGATAACAAAACTCTAGATTTGATGATAAAATTTAGCAGCAATAATTTGAGATTAGCACATGAAAATAAGAAAAATCCAAAGACAAATAAAATATCGAAAATAATTGACAGATTAAAACTTGAGCAATTACATGATGAGAGAGCTTACAATATATAGGAGAATGAACTCCTTAAAACAAGGATTCAACTCCAATCTTTAATCCCATAATATCCTCACATATCTCTCCTATAATCACTCCCAAACCCAACAATCTCTCCCACAACTCTCAAATAGCTATGTGAGTTGTTCATTCAACAAACTCACAACTAATACATATTATCTTATATTATTAATAATAAATTGATTAATAACTCATATTAATAATATTACAAACTTTAATTTTTCTCACATATATAATATTAATATAACAATATTAATATCATACTAACACACTAACTTACTAATGTAATATATGAATATTACATTTAACTATTACAAACAATAATTTGAGCACTAATTTCCTAACATTCACCCCTTTAATGTGAACATGGGTGAGTTATTTCTAGTACATGCTCATGTTCTACAATACGATGGTTTTCAAAGAGTACCATCAACTCCAACAGGTTTTCTAGTGGAACCATTAACCACTTTGTATGTGATTTTCTAAGAGATTCACAAACTCTCAAATTGGTTTTCTAGTGGACCACCAACTAATTTCATAGCAGTGTACACGTTTCCCCACTCCCATTTGTACATTCAAGGGAAAATATAAGAAATATCGCTCACGCATGAGCTCACTTATTACAATAGCGAACAGGAATAAATAATCTATTCTTATTACAATACACAATAAAAATTAAACACACAAAAAAAAAACAATGCTACAAATTCATTGTGTGGCCCCTTTGCTTGTGGCTAGCGAGAGGTCACTGATTATCCTCCTTCCTTTGTTGCCTCCTTCCTCCATCTTCTTATTTTTCTTCTTCTTCTACACTTGCAGAAGGAAACCTGCTCTGATACCAGATGATAACAAAACTCTAAATTTGATGATAAAATTTAGCAGCAATAATTTGAGATTAGCACATGAAAATAAGAAAAATCCAGAGACAAATAAAATATCGAAAATAATTGATAGATTAAAACTTGAGCAATTACATGATGAGAGAGCTTACAATATATAGGAGAATGAACTCCTTTAAACAAGGATTCAACTCCAATCTTTAATCCTATAATATCCTCACATATCTCTCCTATAATCACTCCCAAACCCAACAATCTCTCCCACAACTCCCAAATAGCTATGTGATTTGTTTATTCAACAAACTCACAACTAATACATATTATCTTATATTATTAATAATAAATTGATTAATAACTCATATTAATAATATTACAAACTTTAATTTTTCTCACATATATATTATTAATATAAAAATATTAATATCATACTAACACACTAACCAATGTAATATATGAATATTATATTTAACTATTACAAACAATAATGTGAGCACTACTTTCCTGACATATAAAATCTAACAAGCAACCCCTTTTCACATCCATTATTCTAATTTTCCTATCAAGATTAAAAACACACATCCATCAACAATCTAAATTCAATCCAAAAAATTTAAATGCAATTAAAATCAATGACAAAGGCCACAAAATGAGTCAAAATCATAAATAATCCTTCAAAATTACTCCACCTATGATAGGTTAGGGGTAAGGTTTCATTTAAGGTTGTTAGGATAAGGTTAGGTGCATTAAAGGTTACCCAAAAATCCACTCAAAGTCAAAATCCGCCCCTCCATTATTTCATTGAGTTTAGGGCTCATTAAATTAGTTTTCACCTACCAAGAGGGACATGACACATATCACATCAACCAATGGGAGAGAGAAAATTACATAAATTTTAAATTATAAAAATATAAGGGTGAAATTCCATAAAGGGGTCATCAACAAAAAGGGTAAGCAAAATAATTTAAACCATAAAAAACAAATGGTCTTAGCCACTTCTTCTAAACACATACACAAGTTGCTCAAGGAGGCCAAGGGGTCTTAACCCAAACATCATTCACTTATCGGTCCCTTGGTCCCCATGCATGTTTTATATAAACTTATAAACTGTTACACACTACATGCACACATCAAATTCATCCAAAATATTTTCAAAAACATATATTTGCATATATCATTATCATCACAACACAAAGTACATCAATATCAACACAAATAATTGTCATCGGCACAAATACACCCAAAGCATGAAATCTGAGCACAATCACATTAGTATGAACATTTCATTATTTAAAATCTTCCGCAAGATAGGAATATTATAACATTGTCACAATCATCAAATAAGTGTATGCATGATCAATATAAGCATGGTAATAATATAATTCCTACATCACAAAAGTTAGCACAATCCATGCGTACAATATATATAGGTGTCAAAACCATTAGAATGAGTTTGTTATGACATGCTAAAATAAATAATGTCTCAATGTCAATGTATCAAATATCATAAACCCCTAATAGTATGTCCAATGAAATAGATAACATGTGCAGAGCAGCTAATCTAATATCATAAACGGGTCTAAGAGAAGTGAGCATTACATGAAACCTTACGAAATAGGACCAAATCATATTATGACCCTACAAGATTCATATGGTTCTGTACATGCGCATTTTCCAATCACATTTTCAGGAACGATGCACTTCCAAATTCTCATTAACCCTTTTAGCACTTGTATACCTCTTTGGTAAGCTAAGTAATCATCCCTTCTTGTATTTTTTTGTTATCATTTCAATGTTTTATTGTCATGTGTTGCGTTAATAGTGGATTGTATGGTTAATGTGGATTAATTTTTTTAAATATTTTATATGTAACATAATAATAAGGAAAGAACACTTATCAAACCCTTATTTGATTTTAAGAGGTGATGGATAGTGGGTGGCACCCATTCAAAACTGTAAATAGAGACAGTTTGGACAAAGTATGGAAGTATTATACCATTATTTTGTTAGAGGTAGCCACTGAACCTTTTTATATTTATATGAAGCAAAACAAAAAAGATATCCTTTAAGGCATTTATTGAATAGCTTTGTCTACCCATCTAATTGAAAATGATATGACGAATTATGTGCCAATTGACTACCAAGACATGAAAATCAATCAATCCAAAAATTATTGGTAAAAATAGGATCATGATCACTTACTATAATCTTGGGGGTATCGTGTAACTTCTGAATTGTTCATAAAAATGGGTGTGACAAGACACAAAAAAGGGCATATTTGGAGATCATATTCATGACCACTATAATGACATTTTTCCTTTCTAACCTGCAAACCTGTAATGAAATTTGTGGAAACTTCATCCCACCTTTGGATTTGAATAGATAGGGGTTGTAAAATACCTAGTATCTTACTTATCTCACCCTTATTTTATTGGCAAGTCACACATTTTACCACAAATTGTTGGACATCCCCCTCAACTCCTTCCCAAAAGAGATATTTCTTGATCTTGTGATAAGTCTTCAAGAATCATGAATGCCCTTAATGGAGACACATGTGTAGACTCAAAATCATGCACTTGGGTACATTTATAGGTCCTAAAAGCATACTAGCATTTATATGATTCCTAGGCAAGAAAACTAGTGGTTGACAACTATCTTTAGCCTCTTTTCGATGTCTCTTGTTTTTTATTTTGTATTAAACACCCTACAACCCATACGGAACTTTACTTGTCTATCTTTCAAGGCTTTAGACACCAGCGCTCAGCCAAGACAACAGCACCCAAGCACTCATGTCCCTCATGGGTGCCCCTGACCCTTTCTTATCTTACTCGTTCCTTTTGGGTATCTTTCATCCTTTGGGGATATTTTTCACTTATGGTTCAGCCTTCCAGTTGTCAATTAGGAAATTCAAACAAAGGAATCATATACATACATAGCTATGTGTTCAAAATGAAGGACCAAACACTAAACATTAATATCATCACCTAAGCTTGCATTCAAAAGGCACCTAAAACACTCAAAGGCATTCACCTAGCATCCACTCAAGGGACAAGGGTTGCATCAAATTTGCATACACTGCATAGGAAGGGGAAGTCTATTTTATTCCATCCACACATTCTATTACATCATTACATTCTATCTACAACCCGCTATCAAGTGTAACTTGCACAAGGGTATCCTAGGGCACAATTTCTACACACACACACAAGAATTGCATGGAATCTGAGATGTATTGCAGTGCTTGTTCATAAGTTCACTTTCAGGGTGACCGTCAGGGACATTTTGACTCCCCATTCTATATTTTATTTTTTAGGTTTGATGTGGTTTGTGTGCTTGTGCAGGTGAACTTCTCTTTTACATGTTACAAATACCTTCGACAATCTTAGTGTGAACATCAGGCGATCAACAAAGAGTAATTATGAAACCCTTGTGACACAACAAAAAACAAATTATTGGCCTCTACATAGTCACCAACGCCTGGGAGCAGTCAACAGTGCCAGGCGCCTCTGTCCTATATTGGGTACCCTTTTCCGGCATTATTCTCTAGTTTTATATTTCACAGTGACCAGTGATGAACATGTTTGCAGTCTGTTCATCAGTCACCTCTACCCAAATCACTTCTTTTTCATTCATAAATCAACTAAGTTCTCTTATCTTCCTCTCTTGCTTAGGGTTTCATACTTTGCATGAGATTTTTCTTGTGTCATTACTATATTTTATCATTTGTGCATCATTTATTTCAATAGTGACTTTGCAATTGGATTTATTTCAAATTAAATTAAATCATTTGGTGAACCCAACCACTTAAACCCTTCTTCCTTATGCTCGTTACCCGTAGCAGTCGATTTGGATCTTTTGACCAGACCAAGCTTCCTCCATCTACCTGTAGGGTTTCTAAACCAATGGTTAAATCTAATAACCCCTTTTCTAACTCACAGAATGTTCCTATGGAAAAAATTGAAACCTTTGATAGTGAGTAATCATACGATAAGGACACTAATGTAAGATTTACACACCAACCCTTTGCATATTCTACATGTTCTCAATACCTTACTATTAAACATTCTCGAGATGTTATTTATGCTCCTCTTGTGGGCTCATCCTCATTTGTCATGGCCTCCACCTAACCCCTCAACATTCCTACTTCCATTGTTACCAATGTCGCCCCTCTCATTACTCCTAATACCTCTAATACACAACATTGTTCCTCTTCAGGCACTCATGACTTAGCTTCTTTATATCAAGATCTGTAAATTAAAATCCGTCAACTCCAACAAGATACTTCACACTCCTCTCCATCTCTTTATTCCTCATTACTCTTTCATACCCCTTTCACACCTGCCATTTATGCTTATGAACTTCCTCCTAACTTCGTCACCCCTAAGTTGCCTACCTTTAATGGCCATGGTGACCCTCAACAACATTTCCGATCTTTTCATGTGGCATGTCTTGACTATGAGGATGATCATACATTTTTTTCTAAGCTATTTCATATAAGTCTTCAATATTACACCATGTGTTGGTTTTATGATATACTTATTCATTTGGTAACTTATTTTATGCATATAGCCTATTCTTTTCTTTTTCACTTTTCCATCAATATCAGCACCAAGATCTCTTATGCACAACTTGCTCAAATCAAACAAATATATAATGAGCATCTAGATCACTATGTTTTTTGTTACAAAAATAACCTAGCTAAGATGATCCATGTCCTCGATGATTCAGAATTACAAGATCTTTTTGTTCAAATCCTTTTACCATCACTTTAAGGAGAGTGTTATTTTTGAGACCTCTCATTCATTTGATCAATTATGTCATACGCTCAACATGCGCGAAGTCAAACTCCTCTCTATGGGAAAATTAAAATATCATGATGCTTCATCATCTCCTTCTAATAGGCTTCAAGCTAAATCCACGTTGAAGCCTTCTCCTAAGCTGACCAAAGTAAGGGCAACCATTAATGTCGTCTCTCCACCTGAAAAGCTTCAATGGCAACCTCCAAAGTGTACTTTTACCAAATTACCCTATGTACCCCAGTTTCTATTTCCCCAACTTAGCGAAAGTAATCTCATCACTCCTCCACCGCCACTCAATCTCGATCCCTCCCGCCCTCGTGGAAAAAATTATGATGAAAATGGACGATGTGATTATCACTAATGTGTTGGGCATTCTACTGATCATTGTTCCAAACTTAAACATATCATAAAATATCTCATTTACAACAATTCACTCAAACTCCCTTAGCCATCTACTTTTGATCCAGTCAACGATAATAAAAATCTAAAAAATATTTAATAACCCTTTGCCCAAACATGACACGTAAGCTCCTTATTCTTTTTCCAATCATTCATATCGAGTTGTATCTCCTCCTTCATCAAGGCCCCTCGAATTCATTGTCATTTCTACGGACGCATCACCACTAGTCATTTCATTTTTAGATCACGATTATGATGCTACATTTGCTTCTGATTCCTTACACATCAATTCTTCTATGGGTTCATGTATTGTCAATAATACTCTGGTCTATCCAATAGCTCCTATGAACATGTGCTTTGTATCAGTCCTCTTAGCCATCAAATGTCCTCTTTCTAATATCACATTTCCAATTCCCAATTATTTTGGCTACATCATACTTCTCCTTACTATTGGCCCTCTTACCATGCTTGTGTCATTCGTTGTGGCATCTTCAATCGAAGTTTGTGACATGTTCCTGGGTCTCTCTTGGCTCTACACCACCCAATCCATCCCTTCCATGAATCATTTATGTCTCAAGTTCATCCACAATAAACAAGTTATCACTCTTAAAGGTGTCCCACCATGTACACCATTTCTATTTCCTCCTCTTGATGACATATATACACCAGTCTCAACATCTAGGCCTTCTATTCCTATCAATTCTAAAACACACTCTACACATAGTTCTCTTATTCATACATGACCTACTTCACGACCTTTTCTTTCTCATTGGTCTTCTAGTCCACATCATCGGCCTAAGTCCCCTACTCGGGAAGCCTCTTCACATAGGTGTTCATCACCTCCTTCACCACGTAGGTCTCTTTTACATACACATAGTTACCCTCCTACTCTACCAATCTTAGAGCATCATCTAATGCCTTTGTCTCCTAGGACATCGAGTGGAGGGGCCCTTACCCTTCACTATTGTCGGATAGCCTACTCTTCCCCACACACTTAGGGGGCATCACGCTTTCTTCCCCCCTTTTAATCGCCATCACTTCTTTCTAATACATATTACTACACTTTGCATTTTTTGCATCATGTCTAATCTTATACATGCATTGTATCGTCATTACCCTTGGATGCACTCTATTTCCACAGTTCATACTCGACTATTGGGGGTCTAATTTTGAAATGAACCACACATCACTCACACTTCACGCTCTGTGCTTCATAATACATCTTTCTATCATATATTCACACAACACGCCCATTACCTGATGTCAGGATTTTGTTATGTGGTTTAATCTTGATTATTGAGGGTTCCTACAAATGAACCTCATCTCATACACATCCGCTAGGGTGCACGCTTCTCCTATCATCATTACATTTTTCATACCACACCATCACACTCATACACAACATTTGCATATCTCGGTTGCGTATATGTTTGCTAGATTATTCTACCTACATGTTATAGTTTTTTACCATGTTAGATAGATTCTTAGTATGTCATTATCATTTTATATATACACATGCATGTTCACTTGGTTTTTTGCAGTGAATGCAGATCTCTTATAGGTTCTTACACGCTACAATGATGTTTGGCATTGTACCTTTTACCATTCTCACTGAGGCTGCTAGGGTCATCTATCTTTACTACTCTCACACATTACAGGTGTTATTATTTCATAATTTACTACTTCTACTTTCTAGCACATTACTTTCCATTGATGTGTATGTCTTGACATACTATTTATCTTCCTAACATGCTAATAGGTGCTTCATGTGTAGCATTTTCTTTGCAGTACTATATGCCACCGTGGTTATTTGACAAATTCTGCATGATCTTGTCTACCATTGTATACCATTGTTTGCGGGATATGCCCTATATCTTGTATGCTTACTGTATGCTTTTGGCCACTTCGTCCCTGATTTTCGTGTGACATTGTGAGCAAAGTCCCATGTTTGAAACCCACTTTTCATGGTCCACTTTATTTGCACACTTTCTTGTTGCATTGTCTTCTATTGCTTGTTTGCTACTTTTTCTACTAACACATGTTACTAGCCACTTTGTTTTTATGTGCCTTGGTTTCTACCATGCACATCCCCTACCCCCTGCGGGTATACGCTTTAGCACAATATCAAGTCCTCTCCTTTGGGTCACATTCTCCTATAGACATCACATGTACCCCAAACGAAGGGGGGCATAAATTGGGTGAAAAAATCATCCCTACAGCAGCTCATAGCTATAGTTCATATCAGTACATTACCGCAACAAAATATGAACACAATCACAAAACAATCCATAAACTGGCTTGGGTCAAAAACACAGTACATATGGCAACGCCCAGACTCAAACACTAGCACGTGAGTGCTCCTAACCTCTCTTGGGCACTAATGTCATAGGGACAAATATATTCATCTTCCCATATCAACATAGTTCACAGAAGTCTTCAAAGAAATTCTAAAGTGACAAGCACAGTCCTCCAATCGCATAATGTATTCTATCTCTTTCAATCGATACAATTGGAATTAATTTGGAACAAAAGGAGTAACAGGAACAAATCGGGACACACAATTTGTAGTGGTGCTTATTGGGAAGAGTCATGGAAGGAGAGTCATACTAGACCTCTCTCCTCAACACTTTCTCTTTGGCATGAGATCACCTTAAAAACTCGCTATCGGCGTGAGATCGCTCAAAAAACTCGTTCTTCACAGCATTTTAGGACACATTTCTATCCTTTACACTCTTTTACATCAGGTGTACACTTTTCTTTACTACTACTTTTACACACTTTAACATACTTTTGCATACTTTGCTCAGATTTTTCATATACAAGACTTTGACTACTCTTTCACTCTTCTTTTGTAGGTTCATCCTTAATACGCAACAAGAAGCATCCTATAACAACAAATACAAGCACAAAGATAGGTACAAGCAACGCATACGCTTCACCCCTATTTCCTAGACTCCACACTTAACTTTGTAATCATTACACGCTTCACTTGTCCACTTGGCACACATTTCGTTGCACGCTCTACATGATCATAAGGTGCACATATTCTATTTACTTTATGTTATCGATTATTCACTCAACAACATAAATTGGTGGCAAATGTAGACACAAAATCACGCACTTGGGTACATTTCTAGGTTTTAAAAGGATACTAGCATTTATATGATTCATTCATAAGCAAAAAAACTAGTGGTTGACAACTATCTTTGGCCTATTTTCTTTGTCTCGTATTTTCTATTTTTTCTTACACACCCTATATCTCAGTTAGAACTTTACTTTTCTATCTTTCATGGCATCGAACACCAGTGTCCAAGTGCTCCTGTCCCTCTTGGGTGCCTCTGACCCTTTCTTATCTTACTCACTCCTTTTGGGTCTCTTTTATCTTTTAAGAATCTTTTTTACTTATGGGTCAACCTTCAAGTTTTCAATTACGAAATTCAAACAAGGGAATCAAATAAAAAACATAGTTATGTGTTCAAAATAAAGGATCAAGCACTAAGCGTTACTATCATCCCCTAAGCTTGCATTCAAAAGGAACCTAAAACACTCCAAGGCATTTCATCTAGCATCCATTCAAGGGACAAGGGTTACATTAAATATATATACACTACATGGGAAGGGGAAGTCTATTTTATTCCATCCACACATTCTATTGCATCACTATATTCTAGCTACAACCCGCTTATCAAGTGCAACTTGCACAAGGGAACAATTTCTACACACACACACACAAAAAATACATGGATTCTAAAATGTAGTGCAACACTCAGTCGTAAGTTCACTCTTGAGGTGACCACCAGGGTCAGTCTGACTCCCCATTCTACATTTTCCTTTTTAGGTTTGATGTGGTTTGTGAGCTTGTACAGGTGAACTTCTCTTTTACAGGTTATAAGTACCTTCAGTGATCATAGTGTGAAATCAGGAAATCAACAAAGAGTAATTGTGAAACCCTTGCAACACAACTGAAAGTAAATTATGAGCCTCTATGCAGTCACCGACACCCAGGAGTAGTCACCAGCGCCCATGTGCCTTTGTCCTATATTGGGTGCCCTTGTCTGGCATTATTCTTAGGTTCCATATTTCACAATGACCAGTGATGACCATGTTTGTAGTTTTTTCATCAATCGCACCTACCCAGATCACTTCCTGTTCATTCGGAAATTAGCTAAGTTCTTTAATCTTCCTCTCTTGTTTAGGTTTTCATAGTTTGTATGCTATTTTAATTGTGTCATTATTGTACTTTATCATTTGTACATCATTTATTTCAATAGTTACTCTGCAATTGGATTTAATTTAAATTAAATTAAATCAACATGAAACTCCACAAGAACTTTTTGTTTCGAGGTTGAATTCCTGCACAAGTAGAACCTATCCTCATACCATAAGGTGTTCCCTTTCAACACAAATCTTTCTGATACACCTGAATCCAATAAAACTTATGAATCAAAACATGTGTATATTTATGAAATTATCCTATTCAGATCTTGCCTCATCACCCAAATCAACTTGTAAGATGAGCATTGCATGTAATAGTGTCTTTGTGGATTCATCCTTCTTGGAGAGTACATCCACCACCACATATTTATTCCATTTCTTATAAATTATTTCAAATTCATATCCCAACATTTTTGCTACTCAATCTTTCAATCTTAGGATATAATCTTTATTCCAAGAAGTACTTTAGACGATCATGATTTATCTTCACCTTAAAGTGTATACCCATCAGATGCAGTATTCACTATTTGACTCTATCTTCACCTTAAAGTGTTTACCCATCAGATGTAGTATTTGTAGACACCCTAAAAATGCATACATATTTCTACCCTGCTTCTATCCAATTAGAATTAATTAAATTAATTTTATCTCGCTACAATCTTTATTCCAAGAAGTACTTTAGACGATCATGATTTATCTTCACCTTAAAGTGTATACCCATCAGATGCAGTATTCACTATTTGACTCTATCTTCACCTTAAAGTATTTACCCATCAGATGTAGTATTTGTAAACACCCTAAAAATATATACATATTTCTATCCCGCTTTTATCCAATTAGAATTAATTAAATTAATTATATCTCACTACAATCTTTATTCCAAGAAGTACTTTAGACGATCATAATTTATCTTCACCTTAAAGTGTATACCCATCAGATGCAATATTCACTATTTGACTCTATCTTCACCTTAAAGTGTTTACCCATTAGATGTAGTATTTGTAGACAATCATAAAAATAAATACATATTTCTTTCCCGCTTTTATCTTTATTCCAAGAAGTATTTTAGACGATCATGATTTATCTTCACCTTAAAGTGTATACCCATCAGATGCAGTATTCACTATTTGACTCTATCTTCACCTTAAAGTGTTTACCCATCAGATGTAGTATTTTGTAGACACCCTAAAAATACATACATATTTCTATCTTGCTTCTATCCAATTAGAATTAATTAAATTAATTCTATCTCACTATAGTACACCGCTTTGGAATTAATTAAATAAATTTCATCATTCAAATATTCCCTTTTAGAATTAATTAAAATTAATTCTATTACCTAAGCTATATTCCTACCCATTACAATTAAATAATTTAATTATAACATGCCTTTGGAATTTAATTAAATTAATTCTTACACTCTCCTAGCTAATATAATTAAACATTTATTTATTTAAATGGTTAATTATCTCCTCACAATTAAATTAATTTAATTCTACCATTCTCTTGGAATTAATTAAATTAATTCCTAACACCTTCTAACTAATATAATTAAACATTTATTTATTTAAATGGTTAATTATCTCCTCACAATTAAATACTAATTAAATTTAGTTATTTAATTCCACTTATTTCAGTCAACAGCCACTTGGACTCTACATTCTCATCTAGTTAACTACACTTCTAGAATCCTAGAAAGGTGGGGGCAATTGAATTGCACGTACAACCACCTTTCCGTAGATGTAACTTCTGCAATTAATTTCATTACTGCCCCTAAATGCCCCGGCACTGCTGTAACTTCCTCCAATGTTATTTTTAGCATATGCATTCAACTATATGTAACCAATTTCTAACTACTTTTGCCTCTATAAATTGCAGGCTTACCCTCTTATAAATCCTCTGGAATTTAAGTACAATAAACTCTTCTAAATTTCTAAGCCAAGGTATCTATGTTTGTAGCATTTTGCACTCATATTTGGAGAATATTCAAGAGCACCCACATTCATTTGCAAGGTTCCACAGACAAAGTCTCCACAACCTTACTGAGGTTTGCTTTGAAGGATTACATGAAGGTTTGCATTGTTATTGTTTATCTTTCATTACTGTATTTTTTCACTGTTTACATTTTGGCACGCCCGGTGGGACTCACCCACATTTCTTTCTTTCATTTTAGTTAATCATTTTGTGATCTAACTCTTTCTTTATGTTTATTGTTCTTTTTAACCTTGTTGCCAAAATTTTAGCTTCTCAGTGAAGTACAAAGTCAGAAAAACAAAAAAAGCAATTGCCGGGGCGTTTTTCTCACGTTCAAATTTTTCACTGAGAGCACTATTGTAACCCATCTTCCGGAAGCCATAATTTTTTCTCCTGAACTCGAAATGACTTCATTTTTTTTACGATAAGGTATTGAAAAGATCTATGTATATACAATGGAAAAATAATTTTCTGATTTAGACTTATAGAAAATTATGGTTTCATTTCTCCTAACACTAGTCTTTTTTTCAAAAAAATTAAAAAAAAAAATGTTTTTTATTTAATTTTTTTTTTTTTAACGTAACAACCTCACGCGTATGCTCTTTCCTCGCACTTTAAAAGTGATCTTGGAAATCAGAAACGTGATTATTTCTATTTGTTTTGGGAATTAACATTTCTTTTCTTTTTTTAATCAAAGCTTGTTTTATGTGTATGCTCTTTCCTTGCGCTTTTTAAGCGATCTTGGAAATCAAAAATGTGAACTTACTTCTTTTGTCTTGTCTTCTACCTACCTCAGGAAAACTTTCTAATCCTTTATTGCAAGACCCACTCTCATGAAGGTGGATAAAACACTCAAAAACTACTAATTGTAGGTTGTCAAATGGATGTACAACCAAACCACATTAATATCAAAAGATAAAAAATACACCACATTCAAAACATTGTATTTGCAGGTTCGGTTAAGAGCTACGATCGACCGCTTAACTAGAACATAACCCCCTTGGCATAAGCCTTAAGCTACAACAAAAGGGGTGGTTCTAGGAACCCCAAAGTAGTCCACACCTTGAGGAAACTGGTGGACGAAATGGGAACCTTTTATCCTACTTGACTAGTAAAGCCTTGTGAGTTAGAGTCACGGATATCCTTAGTGGCGACCCCAATGTGATTCATTCTGAGCAAGATATTTGCTCAAGGTTTCAAAGGGGGTAAAGTAAATTGTCAGCTAGCAATAGCATCATGCTCACTCGGATATACTGCTGACACCTAGTTGAGAGAGCCACCTAGGAAGCCAAACATTGTCCAAGCCAATGTAAGGTAGAGGCCACAAACAAACAGTCAAACAAAAACTTGTACTTTCTATTTTCTTCTTTTGTTTTCTTTTTTTTAGTAGTGTTCCACACTTGCTTTTTCTCAAACACTCCTTGTTTGGGATCCATCTTTCACTTTTCTTATCTTTTTGTAATTTTCCACTTTCACTCCTTGTTTGGATTTTACTTTCATTCTCCTTTCATCTCTTCTTTTTTCGTCATCTTTCCTCTTCATCGTCAGTCATTCACTACTTTCATTTTACTCTTAGGTTATTCCCCTTTTTCAGAACTTTCGTCTCTCTTTTCATTCTTTCAATATTTTCATCCTCATTTCCTTCTCCATTTGATATTCTTTCATTCATTTGAGTTCTCATTCACTTAGTTCTCTTTCGTTTCAAATTTGAGTCTTTTAACTCACCTCATTTTGAGTTTATCTCCCATTTCATTCAACACTTAAACATTTGGATTACATTCCCCAAAGTTTAAGTTTCCATCTTCTTTTCGACATCAAGTCTTGAGTTGTGGATATCCACATCCTCGCTCAAGCACTTTCATCTTACGACTCACATCTTAACAGTGTTGTGTTCCACTTTGTCACAACTCAATTTCATCACCTCTTATCTTCATTCTCTTCTTGCATCCTTTAGTTTGACATTATCATCGTTAAATATATACATTTTCTTTCTTCACGTCTCTAACTTGACAAAAAATTTGTTGTGTTTTAGACACTTCATCATATCTTATTTTCCAATGTTTACGTTGTCAATATTTGAGTCTTATCCTTTCATTAGCCTCTTCCTTCTTAACTAATTCTTGTTAAGGGTTGAGCACATCACATATGATTTGACTCATTTTTTTTCATACCCTCTTCCCATCTAGCATTCACTTTGCTAAGTGGTAGAGTGCATTTGCAATCAATCTATCCTCGCTCCTCCACTCTAGCATTCACATTGTTAGAGGTTGAGCACATTTGGAATTTTGTCACTATAACCCTCCTCCATTCTAGCATTCACTTTGTTAGAGGACGAGAACCTTCACCACACCAAACCACTCTTCCATCTTGGCATTCACTTTGTCAAGGGTTGAGTTTATCAAACACTTTCACACGCTTCCATCTTGACATTCACTTTGTTAAGGGTTCGTCATTCATATCTTCCAAACTTCTTGCCCATCTTAGCATTCACTTTGTTAAGGGACAAGTTATTACCAAACTTAATTGCACACCTCTCTTCCATCGTCGCATTCACTTTGCTACGGGTTGAGTTATCTTTCACATCTCTCTTTTGCTCCCTCCCCTCTTTTAAAAATGGTGGGAACATGACACAGAGATTATAGTCCTTTTGGAAGGAATGAATGACATCGAAATCCTTTTGGAAATTTTGATAGTGATAATGACCAAAACTCTGAGGATGATCAGAATGACATCTCACTTGAAGAACAATCCCGCATTGAAAATATCTTACGTATGAATAAAGACCAATTTTTTCTTCGTCTCCTTGAGATGGGAGAAAAATTACCCTCTGATTTTGATGAGGATAGTCTACAAACATTACTTGGAAAACCACCACCTAACAAGGGTGAACCTTTCATTTTGAAAACAATGATGATGAGGCAGGCCCTAGTCACACGAACAATGATGATCGAAACAAGTCCACCTTGAACAACACCAAAAGATGATGAATCAAACAAAGACAAATCTGATGACAAATCTAAAAGGGAACAAAGGAAAATCAACTGATTCAGCCACCGATCCCACT
Source organism: Taxus chinensis (assembly GCA_019776745.2). Lineage (NCBI taxonomy): Eukaryota > Viridiplantae > Streptophyta > Pinopsida > Cupressales > Taxaceae > Taxus > Taxus chinensis. Next base: position 702,346,957 of record CM034148.1, read on the forward strand.
CAATCCCTCATGAATCAAATTAATGACATGGCTAAACAACTTGTTATCTTAAATTCCAAAGTCACCAATGAATCCCATGACAATGAGGCACCAAAGAAAACTAGTGATGCTTCATTTAAAATTCATACCGTGCACACCAAAGATAACAACTCTACAAGTGATGGTTCCTTATCTTTCTTACAGAACAACTCACCATTTTCCCAAGAATGGAAAATGATGAAGGACACCATCTCAGGTATGCAACATCAATGCAAACAATTCAACTTTGAAGAATTGTGTCCTTACCCCTTCGATAAGGACATTTTGTGTGTCCCTTTTCCAAATATTTTGAGACGCCCAAATTCAACAAATACAAGGGAAAGAATGATCCTAGAGAGCATATCAAGGAGTTTTATATGGCTTGTCAAGAGGTGGCCTATAGTGATGTCTTCTTAATGTGTCTCTTTCCATGAAGTCTAGGTGGACAAGCCTTGGACTGGTTTCTACACCTCCCCAAGGGATCTATACAAACTTTCACGGACCTCTCAGAGAAGTTTGTTAAACATTTCTCATTCAACCTAGACTCTGAAATTACAATGATGGATTTGTGTAATGCCAAACAATGAACAAATGAAACCTTTGCACAATTCCTACAAAGATGGCATGTGGGATTGCTAGTCGTTTCCCATGCTCCATGCCTGAGAAACAACTTGTGAGAATCTTTGTACCTAATCTCAATAGTGAGTTATCCTTTCACATGCAAATGCATTGCCTTAATACTTTTGAAGAAGTTATTGAGAAAGGATCGTAGATTGAAAAATCCCTTGTCACAAAAGGTTTGATTAAACCTCATTCAAAGGATAATGGGAAACATAGTAACCATCCTAATAGCTCTCACCAAGACAAATCTAAACATGTTAACCGCAATCATAATATGGTCAATGATGGTATTACAGACAACCACAATGTCCACAACGTCCAAAACACTCAGACTAGACCAAACAAAGGTAAACAACCTCTTGTTGTTTCTAGCAAAGAGGTTTCCTCCTCTCCTGATTCTAAGCGATGTCATTTCACTCCTTTGGGAGAACCTCTATCAAGTGTCCTCCAACAACTCGTTAATGAAAACATGGTTACCTATCCCATCACCAAGACCTTGGGTTGAGGGAGAACCCAAACCTACTTGGTATAAAGTTGATACTTATTGTGATTTTCATCGCATTGACGGTCACCCAACTGATCGATGCTTTTTCTTATGTCACTTTGTCCAAGACCTCATTGATAGTGGAGATATCACTGTTGAAGAACCATCACCAAATAAAACACCCAATGACAATCTCAAGGTGTTCTCAAACCCATTTCCCAAACATGGCGATGACAATAAAAATGTTGACAAAGGTCCCTCTACCAATAACGCTGATTTCAGTTCAATTATCTCATTTATTGAGGAAGTACCATCTACAATGGTGACCATTAAATTCAAACCTTTGAGTAATGTTGTGACCACATGCCAAAGGAAGATATGGGTTCCCGTGGAAAACCAACCTTCTATGTCTTCTGCAGAACCTCAAACATCCAAACCAACAGCTCCTTTGAATCAAAAGTCAAACTCTAATGCCAAATCTCCCACTCCGGGTCAGTATGACTTCATCAAACAATTAGCAACCATGCCAATGCATATCTCTCTAATGGAACTGTTAAAAGAGTCACCTAGCTTTCAGGATATTCTCACTCATGCTCTAAATGAATCACATGTTCCTCATACTCTCAATGTTCAATAGTTTCAGGCTATGATCGCAAACCTTACGCCTAAAACTCCTATCCTATCTTTTGGCCCTCAAGATATGTTGAACCCAAATCTGATTAACAATAACTCCTTGTACATCGAAGCCTACGTTACAGACCATAAGGTCAAGAGAGTTCTTATCGACAATGGAGCGGCTCTTAACATCTGCTCTATAAAAATGCTTCGTTGCCTTGGTCATACAATAGATGACTTAGATGCTAATATCATTACCATTCATGGTTATGATAATATTGAGCACCAATCTTGTGGTACCATCACTCTTCCCATACAAGTAGGCCCGCAGCTCCTTGACACTGTATGTCATGCAGTTGACACAGAAATGTTGTATAACCTTCTTCTGGGTAGACCTTGGATACATGTGATGCAAGCAGTACCTTCCACCTTCCATCAATGCATAAAGTTTCCACATAATGGCAGAGAGTTCACCTTGTGTGGTGATACTGACCCCTTTGAATATTGTAAGTTTTTCGAAGCAAGGTACAAAAAGGAAAATTATTGTCCATCTGCTGATAGCACAACTAGATCTAGTGCAACTCCTATTGTTACCAACCGTATTGACCCTGATATAATATTGAGCCCTCATGCTTTCATATTCTTCTGAAGAATCTACATCTAAGGCAGTCACTCTGAGGATATTTCCATGCCCTCCTTCTAAAGCATCTACATCTAAGGTGTCACCTGAAGTTACATTCTCCCATAAAGGCTTAGGTGAGTACACACTTGACAATACATTTCTTGTTGGAAAACTCCCATTATCACCTCACAGCTATGGGCATCCTAACGCTCCTCATCTACAAGAACCTCCAGCTTACTATCTCGGAAACACTCTTTGGAGACGATATGGATATCTAGAAGATGAACATATTCCAATCTCTGACGACTCTTGGCTATATGAAGACAGGATGGCAGAATGCTACGAATCCACTGATTACACCAAGGGCCATAGAATGATGAAAAACATGAACTGGAAAGGAAGAGGCCTTGGCCCACAAGACATGGTGTTCTTGAACCTATGAATATCAAGTCTAATCTTTACACATATGGTCTAGGATATGAGACATATGAGAAGAGGCCTATAGTCTTTGATGTATTACCTAGTGATGAGGACTCAGATTCCGAAGTTGAGACCAGTTCCACACATAGCCTCTTTGAAGACCTAGCTGAAACTACACTTTTCCTTGAATACTTATCCATTCAAACCCTTGATGTTGTTTATCCTTCCCTCATTGATCAGGACCAACAGTGTCATATTTCCATGGACCTCTTTCAAAACGATGAGGCCATCCAGGAGTTCCTCGGGCTTGAGACCCTTTTCCCTTGTCAGATCACAAGAAGGGTTTCGATATAAACCTTGATGTTACCGCCTACTTTGGTGAAGAACTTACATATCTCAGTCCTAAAGAAAAATAAATTAAACACAGAAAAAAGACAAATTATATCTCACATAGTGAAAACCTTTCTGAGGCATTATGTGAGAAGCAAAAAATGAAAAAGAAAAAGAAAGAAAAGGACACATCTCCTAGTGAAAACCTTTCAGAGGCACTAGAGAGAGGAGATTTGGATCCAAAAATATCAGACAATTTACATAAGCCTATAACATCATTTCAAGATAATGACACTTCTAAGTTGTTGGTAGAAGAGACGAACAACCATCAACATTGGAACTGAAGACCAACCAAAACTATTACAACTAGGTGTCAGTTTATCAGAAACTGAAATCAAAGCCTTCACAACACTTCTAATTGATTTTTCAGGATGTATTGACTTGGTCTTACAAATATATGCCAGGCCTTGATCCTTCTCTTGTGGTTCATCACCTTGTGGTGCACCCAGATGCTAAACCTGTAAAGCAAAAACTACGTAAAATGCATCCCAAGGTCGCATTGCTTGTTAAGGTTGAACTACAAAAATTATTGGATACAGGCTTCATACGGTGCATTGACTACTCAGAGTGGATATCTAATATGGTACCAGTTGTGAAGAAGACCCCTAGAATCTGTATTTGTACAGATTTCCATGGCATTAATAAGGCATGTCCCAAGGATGACTTCCCTTTGCCTAATATTGACATGATTGTCGATTCTACTACGGGCCATGAGATGTTATCCCTTATAGATGGCTTTTTTGGGTATAACCAAATTCAAATTTCTAAAGAAGACCAACATAAAACAACTTTTACAACCCCATGGGGGACATTTTGTTACAAGGTCATGCCTTTTGGCCTTAAAAATGTTGGTGCAACTTATCAATGTGACATGACTGTTATTTTCCATGACCTTCTTCATGACATAATGGAGGATTATGTCGATGATATTCTTGCTAAATCAAAGACTAGAGTGGATCATCCAATAGTTCTTAGGTGTATATTTGAGTGCTTAAGGGAATACAAGGTTCACCTTAATCCAAAAAAATGTGTATTTGGTGTCACTTCAGGAAAACTGTTGGGATTCATTGTCTCACGAAGAGGAATTGAAGTGGACCCTACCAAGGTCAAAGCTATAATAGATATGCCACCTCCTTAGAACCTTCGACAACTAAGAGGCCTACAAGGAAAAATACAGTCTATTTTTCGCTTCATCTCTCAATTGGCAGATAAGTGCCATCACTTCAACTAGTTGCTTAAGAAGGATGTCCAATTCAAATGGACACAAGACTATTAAGACGCCTTTGTAAAATTGAAAGAATACCTGTCATCTCCATCGGTACTCATGCCGCCTATACAGGATAATCCTATGTTGTTGTATACTTCTGCAATAGAACATGCCATTGGGGCATTATTGGCACAACACAATGATAAGGGTCAAGAACAAGCTGTGTATTACTTGAGCAGAACTCTCCTTGAACATGAGACCAAGTACTCACAAGTTGAAAAGGCTTGTTTAGAAGTTGCTTATACTTTTGGCAAGCTGTGACACTATCTACTAAATCATACCACCAAGCTAATTTCAAGGGTTGATCCTCTTAAGTACCTACTTTTGAGACCAGTCATAACAGGATGAATGTCTAGTTGGATTGCACTACTCAGTGAATTTGACATTGAAATTTCAATCAAAAAGCTATCAAAGGTCAAGCACTAGTAGATCAATTGGCCGCAGCACCACTACCAGGTTCACAACCATTAAATTTTGAATTTCCAGATGAAGACCTTTTGTACATAGAAGCAACCCCCTCATGGACATTATTCTTTGATAGATCTTGCAACATCCATGGTTCTGGAGTAGGAATTGTCTTGTGTACACCAGATGGAGACCTCATACCTAAATCTTATCATATCAGCTTCCCTTGCACAAATAACATAGCCAAGTATGAAGCATTGATAGCAGGCTTAGGCTTTGTTATCTCATGGTGCCTACAAGAATTGACAGTTCTTGGTGATTCTCTTCTCATCATTAATCAAGTTAATAGAGAGTATCAAGTAAAATATGAGAAATATCTTACCCTATAAAAGAATGGTTGATAGCCTTAGAGGGTATTTCTAGATTATAATTTTGAACAAGTTCCTCATACAAAATAAAGCAGGGGATGCCATGGAAACTATCGCATCCCTTCTTTCATTCAACACTAATCAAACTCACAATGAGTTCCTCGTTGAACATATTTTGGTGCCCCGCATACGAATTGTCGGAGTCCACCATGGTTTGTGAGATTTTGGTCCTAAATCATCCATGGTACCAAGATATATATACCTTCATTCAAACCAAATCCTATCCTCCTAATTTAAATTCAACCAATAAAAGAGCCTTAACACAACGTGCTTTGCACTACACCCTTCTTGTTGACACCTTGTATCAAAGAGGCTATGATGGGACTCTCTTAAGATGTCTCAATCAAGATGAAGCTAATCAAAATCTAGATGAAGTACATTTGGGTATTTGCGGCACGCATACTAGTGGAATGGTCCTTGCAAAGAATATCATGTGCGTTGGATACTACCAGCACACAATGGAGGAAGATGCATGTAACTTTGTGAAGAAATGTCGAGCTTGCCAAAAACATGGTAATCTCATTCATGCACCATCTCAAGCCTTGTAGCCCATCACTTCATCTTGGCCTTTCTCAAAATGGGGACTCGATTTAATTGGAAAACTAAAGCCCACATCTTCTGATGGCCACACATTTTTTATAACTTCCACTGAGTATTTCACCAAGTGGGTTGAGGCTATGAATCTTACCTACGTTACTAGGTGCAATATTTCTAAATTCATTTTCAACCATATTATCTGTCGTTTTGGCATCCTCGTTGCTATTGTCACTGACAATGGTGGTTCTTTCAAAAATAAGGATCTCAAGGCTCTAGCTAAAAATATAATATCCACCTAAAATGGGCTACACCCTACTATCCACAATGCAACAATAGCCAATCCAAAGTGTCAAACAAGACTATCAAATCCATTCTGGAAAAGACAATCAATAAACATGGACGTAATTGGCATACACAGTTATATCCTACCCACTGGGCCTACTGCACTTCCTTCCGTACTCCTACAAGAGCTACTCCATTCTCCCTAGTATATGGATCTGAAGCCATATTACCTATCGAATTTGAATTTGCCTTCACTTCATGTCTCCCTTTAGCACCTCATTCATGAAGAGGATTACCGTGTTGCATGCCTTGCAGAGCTAGAATTACTGGATGAAAGATGACTTTGCGCCTTAGACCATATGTAGGTATATCAGAATTGACTGTGTTGTAATTATAATCATAAGATCAAACCTCGACAGTTTGAAATCAGTGATTTAGTCCTAAAGGAAAATCAAAAGAACATAACTAAACCATGAGAAAAATAGGAAAATTTGAGCCTAATTGGTTGGGTCCTTATGTTATAACTGCTAAATTCGGATATGGTGCATATAAACCATCTACTGAGGATGGAAAAGAGTTGAAATGAGCCTATGAATGTCATTCATCTGAAGAAGTTCTACTCATGAGTCTTTGAAGAGTAACCCTTGTGTTGGGGGCATATCAGTGCATCCACCTGTTTCTTCATTTCACCTTGTTTCCCGCTTGTATCTTTTCACCTCACCTTGTGTCACATGTTCTCCTTGTTAGGTTGTCATGCCCATTGTCTACCACTATTTTTCACCTTCCATTCTGCCTTCCATTTACGCAGTGTGATTGGTTTTGACTTGGGAATTTCCTTTTCCCTCTTCTTTGGCATGTGGTCCAAAATTCAAAAAGACCAAAAACATTCAAAAAATGTCTCACAAAACTTCAAAAATAGTATAAAATTGTTCAAAATCCCAAAAATAATATAAAATTGTTTAGAAAATACAAAAAAAATAGAAAACATTTCAAAAATGCTTTCCAAAAAAAAACACTCCCAACTATGTAATTTCATTCGCCATTTTCTTCATCTGATTGTTCCCAATCATCTACATTTTTCCAATCAATTAAGCCACTCTTTGCAATGTCACTTTGCTTAGGGGCATCACTTGGCTTTAGCTTTCAGTTGGGGGCAACTTGACATCTGTCTGTCTATTTATTGTGAAACACACTAGGAAATTATTTGGACATTATTTTGTAGCAAAATATGTTATATTGTCGCTTACTTATTAGTATTTAACATTGGTGTGTACTTTGTTCACTAGCTTGTTTGTTGTATTTTCTTGTCTAAAGTTTGTACATATGGAATGTTGTCTTTTATATTCTTAGCTTAGTCTCTTATGTTTGTTAGTTAGAATAACCAGTACTCTATGTATCTAGAATGCCCTTATGGACCAATTGCAAGAAATTTATTTGCATCATAGTTCACATATAACTTTAGTGTGGATCCTTCCTGTTCATATTGGGTTTGTTTCTATTGCTTGTTTTATATCTTTTTGTCACTTGCATGTGTTGTGTTTTTCTCTTGGTTTATTTAAGTATGGAGCATTTTATTTTTTTACTGTGTATTCACTGTTTTTTTGCATTTGTATTTCAAACTTCCAAAACTCGCAAAACTCACAAAAATTCTCAAAAAAACAATCAGATATTTCAAAAATCCAAAAAAAAAAAAAATTACAAAACTTTTGAACAAACATTCACTTATCATAGAAATCCTACAATTGGAAAACCCTTAAAGTGAATCATTCAACATCTTCAATACAATCTTGATAAATGTCATACCTTTATCTATTACCCTAGTGATCGTTTTGATCTTACAACTATCACTTTCTTCCATGTTGCATGATATGCTAACTCTGCTTGGGGAAAATCACACAATTATTTTTCCTTCACAATATAACTTCACCTGGGGAAAATTCAAATTCAATTATTTGCACAATGGATCCAACAAGAGTGTCATAAGGAATTCACTTTAACTCCGCTCTTCCAATCTGATCCTATTTCTACTTGGGAGCATTTGTATCTACTTAATCATCATTTTGGCACGCATTAGGGGCATAGTTGATTGTCTTATTTTTCTAATTTTTGTTGCATTGTTGATGTTTACTTTTTTTGGACCACTTGCAAGTAGTGTGATTACATCTTGGTTCCTTTATAACCCTGGTGTCATACACCTACTTTGTATATTGGGTTTGTTTTCCTTTTTATCTTTTCTTTGTTATGTGTGTTTGTTTATGCACATCTGGGTTAACCATCTTGATTATTTCATAATCATGGTGACAACTCTATTGTACAAAAAAAAATAAGGTTACTCTAAAATAACTCTCAAAATAAATGCTCATGCTATGAGCATAGTCATTTCTCATCTTTGTTCCAATCCCTTGCTTTCCTTCCTATCAAGTGGTTGCCCACTGGCTTGCTGCATCATCCACCCGCTTGAGGGGGAATTCCTCCACCATTTTATTTGTCAAGGCATCCATAATTATTAACTTCTTATTGCTTACTGAGGAATCCTAATGCTTCACAATTTTCTACTCGTTGATCTGCATGTGTCTACTGTCTTTAAAGCACCATTACTTTGCAATGGAGCACTTTAAAGAGGGGGAAAGTGTAGACACCCTAAAAATACATACATATTTCTATCCCTGCTTCTATCCAATTAGAATTAATTAAATTAATTCTATCTCACTGCAATACACCCCTTTGGAATTAATTAAATTAATTCCAACATTCAAATACTCCCCTTTAGAATTAATTAAAATTAATTCTATTGCATAAGTTATGTTGGCTAGATTTTCTGCATAGTTGAAAACCTAGGCAGTCATGAGATAAATCTCCCTCATTTACCGGTGAGGCTCCCATGTAAGATTTGTCGATAAATTATGCTAGTATTTTTTATGGGTTTTACTTTAACCATGCAGCTTATGAACCATAGTTGTATAGTTTTGCAGCAAGTAAGCAGCTGTTAAAGAAAGGAAATATCTAAAGAAGAAGGAAATAATATAAACACAGGGAAGAAATAAGGAAGATGTGAAACCCAATCAATAGATTACAGAGTTGATTGCATGCACATAGACGGAACCAATAGATATCAACACACAGAATTATAAGCGAAGGTAACTTCAAATCTAGATCTAAAATAACCCAAAGTTTATAAGTAGATCTGAGATAAAAAAAGTTAGAAACAAAATGCACCGTGACACAAAGTTCTCCAGAAATCTACTCCTTTCTATTCCTTTGCTTCAAAAAACTAAGATTTAAAATAAACCAAAGTTTATAAGTAGATCTGAGATAAAAAAGTTAAAAACAAAATGCACCGTGACACAAAGTTCTCCAGAAATCTGCTCCTTTCTATTCCTTTGCTTCAAATAGCTATCAGAGATTTCAGCACAAAGTCTGGAATACAAGAATGTTGATTACAGATTTCATTAACCTAAAGGTTCTTATTCTACTTATAGAATGTAGAATGGAAAATAAAAATAGGAAACTCAAATAAACTAGAACATAAACAAAAAGTAAAAATAACATCTGGCAATCATCTCCCTCTAATTCCTCTTCAAGTGACATGCATTCGGGTCCATATTCAAACTTAGACACATCTATCACTTAACTAATAGAATCCTTCCACACAACTTAAAATAATGGTTTCAAAACCAATAACTTTAAATTTTTACAATTATATTCCGGGAACATGAAAAATAGAAGAAGAAAAAGTAGAAGAAGAAAGACACGCCAGTTGTAACATCTACATGTTCTTTTTTTTTTGATAGTGAATATACTTTTTAAACATGTAATGCAGCATCTTCCCATCTATCTTAGCCATAGCTTCCATTTCTATCTTGAATTGCAGCAAGCCTTCGTTCGATACCCTGATAAACATGCTTCTACATCCTCCAAGATAGGCCCAAAATTATCAATATCTGATTGCAATGCCACCAGTTTGCTGATGCAATTCATCGTGAAAGGATTAACAGCTCCATCGATTCTCCCTTACACCATCAGAAGAGATCATTCCAGGGAATTAGGTACTCTTCTAGGAATAGTCCTTTTGTATGAAGTAACGCTCCCCGGCCACTTCCTCATTGGTGAAATAAATAACATTTTCTGGTAAAGATGATGCCATACTCTCAAGTGCCTACATCATTTTAAACATAATTTTATAGATTTCTAAACAAAAAGATACTACAAACTCAAGTCGCTTCCCCTTCTCAATTGATCCATTGAGCACAATCCATTCCGTAATCAACACCTCTCTCAGAAACTTATTTATTTTGTCCAAAGTACTCAGGTTACTCTCAGCAAATGTGTTCATATCAATTTTCCTTATTACTAGTTGCTTCAGCTAATGTGATGCATCTTTTGTAACCTTTAGGTAGGTTGGCACCCTCTCTGAGTTGTACAGAAAATTGAAAAATAATCAAAATTTTCCATTCATCGATAGCTTTAACCTAGTTACTTACATCTTCCATTTCCTACATCAGGTGGTCACTCACCTAGCTTTTGTGCTAAAATTGGCTGAGTGGAAATATTTAGCAACCTTGGTAATGGTCTCACACGACTGAGATACTTATTTCTGAAGTTCAACTTTCTCCACCTTTTCTTTGTTAAGCCTAAGAAATAGAGCATCTATCAATGTCTTTGTGTCCTGCTTCAATCCTTCTGTGGTGGCTTGACCTATGGGTAATTTCATTACTGTTATATCTTTTATCGTGAGCTCATCTTCCTTCTTCCCTTCTTGCCAAAATTGACATCTCAACAAACTTATAACCTGATTCCTCAATGATCAACCTTGAAGTTACCTTAGCAGCTTTAGGTTTTCTATCTTTTCCACCTAGATTCAGGAGAAACTGTAAGTCATGTTCCTCCAAGTTAATTTTCTCTCTAGCCTATAGAACTGACTGCGAAGCTCAACCATTCTAATAAATTACTTCTCTGGAGAATGATAAGTTTCCGAGTGTAACACTATCTCATGCTCTGATTCCTCTCCATCTGAAACCGCTCCAGTGTTGTGGTTGTCATCCTCTGAGTCATCCAAAGACAAAGCTCTGTTTCAAATTATGTCATCTGTACAGTTTCAACATTTCTTCAAGAAGAGGCACTAAACGAAGTGGCTGAGGAGAAAAGATAAATATTTCCAGATTCAATGGAGGAATGGTAGTATCTTGCTAAGGTGCAATACTCGATGAAGTACTTGATGCTAAAGAATTCAGAAATAACACCATAGTAGTAGAGGTGATCTTCTTCTTTGAGTGAGACCTTCTGTGCACTTTAATCTTCACAAGCCTTTTGCTACTTTCTCCTCCGTGCTTTCTCTTGAGGTAATATTCTGTGCCAAATTTTCCCATGATTTGATTCATGAATCCTTCATCAAGACAATATCCCTTCGTCAGCAACTATTTTTAAGTATTGACCAAGAACGGCAGTATACCTTTCCTCGATCGTATGGCAGCCCCCTACACTTTCTTGAGGTACAACTCTATCTCCTTACATCTGATGGCATGTGTCAAGTAACACAAGGCCCATCATCTTTAAGATCTGCATGTATCTATGCCAATCCAAATGTCAAACACTTGTCACGTTGAAAACCTACTAAAATCTTTCTTTCTAACCTTGTACTCACTTTTGCACTTCATCTAGAAATATTCCAATGAACGCACATGCGCATACTCCTAGGATATTGTCTTCTTTACCACTCCAAATGCATCGAAGTTCAACTGTCGTGCTGGGAAGAACCTCTTACTCATACTCAGAGAACATCTCCGCTTCAATTCCTCAAGCCTTATGAATGCTCTGATAGCTATAATGGCCCACAGTGATCGGGAAGAAGCCTCTAGACTTGTGGCATTTCAACTGTAGGTCATGCATCTCCACGAGTTGTCTACTCAGCTCCATGATGACCAATCTATCACTCGGGTATCTAGGCAACTTAACTAGTTCTCCTGAAAATCTGGTGACCATGAGGTATATAAAATCCAAAAACTGGATAAAGATACTGCCAATCCTGGACACAATTTCACATGCTTCCTTTCTCACCTGGTTGGCCTTTAGATCATTGTCCATCCTACAAATGAATCCATATAAGAATCCATCATTAACCACTTTGTAATATTTACTACATGTAGGTATACTAAGTTGTGGGTAACACTCGAAAATAGGGTCCTTGGAAAGAACACCACATCTATCCAGCTTAGAGAAGACCCCCTGTGAAGCTGCTACATAAACCAAATATGAAGTAATTTTTAAACTGTAAGTACACCCCACATTCTAGAGTTGCTCACCAATGTTGTCACTAATGATTTCCATGACCAATTGATTATTGAATCTACTTTGTTTATTTCAATGGTCCTTATGAAAGCATACATCCATGCGTGGAATTTGTGAGATTTCATTTTCACCATTTATCCTACATAACAATTTGGCAATATCATCCACCTCTTGTACTAGTATTAGATCATGGAATATTTTTCGGGAACATGGAAGGATATCTGGGCTTCATTCATGTATCTACTATTCATTATGCACACACAGTCAACTTTATGCTTTTCCCATTTATTGCCTGCATCTTGTATGTTAATAGTAGTCACCACCTTTCGTGCCGAGAATCTTCAAACAATAATTGATGAACTGGGCATCCTACCTGAATTATTTTTTTCCCCACCAGCATCTCGAACTGATCTGGATAATGGATGGTAAGACCTTAGCACACTCCATGACGAACTCTAGCAAACTGGTCTATGAATGAAAATGTTGTAGCTCAAATGATTCCACTGCTTTTGACTGCACGCATGAGGGAATTCTTTCCAGATCTAGATCTTTCAATCAATCTCGGAAAGAGGTTCTAGATCTAGATCTATATCTCTAATGTCAGCAAACTTAGAAGTGATGCATTACTATGATGTGCTTTCGTTTTCATCCCTACTTTGCCATGGATCATATCTATCTTTATCTAAGTAATTCTTTTTCTCTTTATTTGGTCATAACTTCTTCACAACCAATGCAAATCTAGATATTTATTCAGATTCGGAGGATATGTTCAATGTATTGGACATCGATTCAAGCTCCCTTTCTCTTATAAAAGCACCTGTAATGAATTCCTGTAATTAATTGAGCACCTGTACAAAGATGGCAACCGAAACATGAACATTGGATTTTAATTATAAAAATCTGCATATATCAAGTCTGTTGCCCCAAAAATTAATGTTTTGTTTGCATGCAAAGTAAGCATGAATTTAATCAACTTCACCTGAGCACCTGTACCATTATGCAGACAATTATTCAGACACAAATCAAGCTCCTTCAAACCTAGGCGCCAAATTTTCGATAGCTTCTAACAGTAATTACACCTTCTTCTGAGCAAAATTCCTCCTTCAAATGGGGTGCCAAATTTTCTTGAGGCTACACTTCCTTGCTAAAGAATTAATTAATTCATCCTTATGGCAGCCCATGCTTATATAACCCTCATCATTCTATAATTAATTATTTCCCTTCCTATTCCTGGAAATTAATTAATTAATTAACATGCTTTTCTCTTCAAATGGGGTGCCTATTTTGTGCATGTTCATGGCTGCCATTAAATAAATTAAAATTATTTAATTTTAGCTCTCTACTTCCTAGTTCACTTAAGCTTCAAAGTGTGCTTTGACCTCATCCACTAAAAATAGGAATTAATTACATCAATTAATACTTTTAAAAAGTATTATTCCTCTTCCATATGGGGCGCACTTTTTGACATGAAGGAGTTACATTAAATAAATAACATTTATTTAATTTTAGAATTCTAATTCTAATTTCCCTTTATCCACTTTCTTCATTGTTGACTTTTCTCTCATGCTTGGGCGCTAAATTTGGAAGTAGAATTAATTAATTAGTTAATGCCATTTAAAGCTGTCCTTCTATTCCCCAAAAGGGGTCGTACTTTTTGCCATGAAGCCCATTTCTATTTTTAAAAGATAATTTTTAACGGGATTATTAACCTTGCACCACAGCTCCAAAAAACCCATGATCCACTTAAGTTGTTTGACTTTCATAATGGGATTACTTACCCTGAAAGGTAAGTAATAAAATCTCATCGAATGCCTTAAGTGATTTTCTTTTATTTCACAATGGGAATTCTTCACCCTGCAAGGTAGTTAAGAAATTCTGCGTATGTCTGTTACCTCTAATTTTCCCATTGTGACTTAAGTGGCGTTGCTTTCATGGGAAAAAGTACCCTGCTAGGCAAGTTACAAAATTCCCACTTATCTGCTGCTACCAAAAATCCCATTGTAGCTTAAAATATTCCCTTCCCTAAAAATGCGACCTTCCTAGAAGAAGCTTTTTGGTGCATGACTTCATCTTTTTAAAGAGAACCAGACCTCCTGTGGTAAATTCCTTCTGACATAACATCCATAGATGACCTCCAGATACTCCAAGAAAGGAATCAGATCAAAACCATCCAAGGAATTGACCTAGAGAAATTTCACATAAAATAAAATGGGAAAACACCAAAAACACAAAATGTTGCCAAAAGTCACAAATAAAGCCCATGTATTCATTTCTAGTTAAAACCCTACTGGTATATGGGAATATTGACATGTAAGATCACAACAAGGTTAAACCAGAGCACAATTTACCCCAAACGAGGGCTCAAAATAATTAAATACAAATTTTCCCGCACGCAAATCCCAGCGACAAAATATAACAATTCCTGGCATCTGGGTATTTGGTGAAATTGGCGTAATATGGCTCCTTTCGTAATATCTTAACACAACATAGACACTTTTTGGAAAGAAAAACACAAAATGACCCATTATTTTAAAAAGTACAAAATTTTTTTTACATAAGGTAGTCTCAGATTTCAAGGAGAAATCTGGGGGACACCAATCGACTCCGTCTGTGGACATCTTTTCCTCTATCAGAATGACAAGGGAAAATATGAGATCCCAACATCTTTGGTTCCGTATCTTGTCTTTTGGGCACGGGGTCAGGCAAACAAAAACAACACAATATAGAAACAAAACAAGGAAAAACAAACAAAGTTTTATTTATATACATACAGGTTTTACCCTGCTTTTCATGTTCGGAACAACTTCAAGTGTTTCCCATTGAAAGGCAACGGCCATTCAACTCCATCCTGATGAGCAAGAATGAAGCTATCTACTCCGGTGAACTTTTTAATCACAAAAGGCCCTTTCCATAGTGAATTGAATTTCCCGTGCATGCCTTTTGTTTCTCTTCTTTTGTCCCATAAAAGGACCGAATCATTGATTTCAAACTTTCTTTTCCTAGCATGTTTGTCGAAGATAACTTTCACCTTCTTTTGATGCTCTGCCAATCTATCTACGACTTGAGCTTGTACCTCCGGCAATTTAGTCAGATACATTATCCTTTTTTCAATAGCATCATTGAATGTAGAATCTTCTAGGGCTCTCGAAAGTTGTAGGGCAGGCAGTTCCAGGGTATGAGGCAGCTCTGTCTCTTCCATATAATAGCTGAAAAGGGGACATGCCTATAGCCCTCTTTGGTGTAATCCTATCTGCCCATAATGCATCAAATAACTTCTTATGCCAAGTTCTTTGATTCTCAGTTACTAGCTTTCGCATGATAGTCACCAAATTTTTGTTACTTGATTTGGCCTGGCTATTTCCTTCAGGATAGTAGTTGGAGGAATGTACCAGTTGAATCCCATGAGTGTAGCAAAAATCAACCAACTCTTCAGAAGACAGATTTTGAGCATTGTCTGCTACTATTTTATTAGGTACGCCAAACTTGATAACAATATTTTCCTTTATAAAATTACACACCTCCGCGCAAGTGGCATTCTTAACAGGAGTAGTTTCTACCCACTTATTGAAATAATCAGTAGCTGTCAGAATATAGTGATGACCGGCATTGGAGGCTAGGTTGAGGATACCAATAAAATCCATTCTCCATTGTTGGAAGGGTTCTTCAATTACAACTGGTTTTAAAGGTAATGCGGGCAATTTTACACATCCAACAAAGTGTTGACACGCTTGGCACTTAGATACCCACTCTGCAGTATCCTAAAAAAGTGTGGGCCAGTAATACCTTTCTCATAGGATCTTGTGAGCAGTTGCTCGGGCTGAGAAATGACTACCGCAAGCCATGTTATGAAATTGTTTAAAGAGTAGATCATGCTGAGCTTTATCTATGCATCGGAGAAATACTCCATCAATCCCTCTTTTGTATAAACCATTATCCCAAAGAACAAAGTCTTTGGATTTTAGTTTAATAATACGTTTCTCTTTTCGAGAAAGTTGATCCGGGCATTCTCCATAAGTCAGAAAATAGGAAATGTTACTGTACCACTCTTCCACCAGATCTATAAAAAGGACCATAGGCAGATCTTGATCTCCCTCTGGCGATGTTGCTTTCATCTTCGTCATCAATTCGCATAGACCTCTTCCTCGAACCAGCTTTGTAGGTTTGATATCCAGGTCATATTCTTGAACTTTCGTCACCCATGTGCCTCTTAACAACCCTAACTCTTGTTGGGTGAGGATAGATTTCACTGCAGTATCTGAAACCAGGACCACAATATGTGACGAAAGAATATAGTACCTGAATGCTTTACATGCCTTTACCACTGCATATGCATGTTTTTCTATGGGAGTATATTTCAACTCATAAGTTTTGATAGGCATGCTCATGAAAGAAATTGGAGCTTTTACATCCTCTTGATTCTTCTGCTTTAAGATTGCTGACATGGTGTGTTCAGAGGAATAACAATAAAGAATAAATTCTTTACTAAAGTCAGGTGAAACCAAGACAGAGTGCTTTTGACTGGGCCTCCTTAATCTTCTCAAAATGCTTCATTCCCTTCGCTGCTTCACTTGAAATCTTTTGCATCTTCTTCATCATATTTGAGATATGATGAGTCAGCTCAACAAAGTCGGGGATGAATCTCCTAAGAAAATTAACTTTACCAAAGAAAGAGTGAACCCCTTTTTTGGATGTTGGTCAATGGAAAAGTCTGAATAGATTTGACACGTTCCAGATCTATCTTGGTTCCTTCATTGGAGACAATGTGTCCTAGTAGCTTTCCTTCTGTTACAACAAAGATAGGATTTCTTAGGGTTCAGAAGAAATACCATGTTTGTGGCATTGTATGAAAACTTATTCCAGAATTTGAAATGTGCATGTGCTTCTGTTCTTTGGAAAAGAATGTCAAATCATCAAGGTACACCACTATGCTTACATCCTTGAGATGAGCAAAAGCTAAATCCATATCTCTTTAAAACGTAGCTCCAACATTGATCAAACCGAAACAGCATTTTTTCTGATAAGCAAAAGTTCTCCAAGGTGTAATGAATGTCGTTTTATATTGATCTTCCTCAACCACCTTGATTTGATTGTAGCCTGAGAAACCATCAAGCATGGAAAGCATTTCAAATCTAGTGACCACTTGCAAAGTGTGATCCATGATGGGGATGGGGTAGTTATCTTTCAATGAGGCTTGATTGAGGTTGCGAAAATCTACGCACAACCTAATCTCGCCACTCTTCTTTCTCACAGGAACTATGTTGGCTAACCATTCAGAGTGATGTATGGGATAAATTATCTTTGCATCTAACAACTTCTGGATCTCTGCAAAGATAGTCCCGGAAATAGTAGGGTTAGGCCGCCGCAGCTTCTGCTAGAAAGGATTTTATTATGGTTTTAATGGGATGTAATGTTGAACTTTTGCGAGCTGATATGTTTTTAGATCCTGGTAAGACCAGGCAAAAACATCTATGTATTTCTTAAGTTTTGTAACAGCTTCTATTTCTACCTCTGAACAACACTTTCCCAGATTTACTAATTTGGGGTTATATTTGCTCCCAAATTTAGTAACTGTGTATCGGAGGAAGAACCTTCCCCGCTTTCTTCATTCTTTTTTAGCATTTGATCATGTTTGTCAAATATTTCCTCAAGAGATACCAAGCCTTTAGGAATTTTATTTCCCTTTAGCTGGATAATCTCCCGACTTCCTGAGACATCTACATCCATTCATCCCATAGTAGTTTGTCTCGGAGGTGAGTTGTTTCCCTCATAGTAGATCTCCTTCGAAGTTGTCCATTTGTTGGAAAAATGTAGCAATTTGCTTGTCATCGTTAAAAACCTGCCATTGTTGGACATTATCAGGAACTTTTGGGTAGAAGACCATCTCAACTTAATAATCTCCTTGTCGAAAAAATGTGGGAGGCTACTCTGGATTTAATAAATCTGCAATTACTGCAAGAGAATCAGCTCTAGAATTTTGTTCTCTCGGAATGTAAGAATACTGAGAAAGCTAAAAAAATCCAGGATATGAGAGTAGGCTTACTCTCTATAATGCCGAAGTTTGTCCTTTTTTACATGATAGAGACCTCTTATTTGCTTAACAATTAGCTCAGCATCTCCCTTTGCATGTAAGAGCTTGATTCTCATTATTCTTGCATGCTCCATACCTAACAACAGTGCTTCATATTCTGTCATGTTATTAGTATTTTCGAACGTCAATTTGAAGGAATGTGCATGCACCTTTCTCTCAGAAGAGATAAGAACAACGCCTAGACCGGATCCAAATAAACAACAACTGCTATCAAATTCTAGAGACCAAACCTTATTATCAAGTTGATGTGGTTCTTGAATCACGGGTTGGATTTCTTCTTTACCCATTTCTAGATAATAGACTCCGTGATCATATTCTTGAAACAAGATCTGAGATCTAGGATCTTCAGACTTCGATATCGTGTACTTGGATTTATTTTCAGGTTCTAACTTCTAATTAATTCCCTTGATTGGTATGTGCGCACCAGACCAATCCATCTTGACTTCTCCGCCCAGCCCTTTACAAAAATTTATACTCAATAGCATGCCATAAGACACTAGGATGTCTGCTACAAGGATAGTCAACTTTAATCTCTTATCTGGGAAAGAAGCAAGTATTGCCTGTGCATCTTTGATTTGCCCAACCAGAGGCACTTGCCTTTCCATTGAATAGGATCTTCGCGATGGTTTTTGTCAATGTGAGACCCAAGGCATCAGCAACTTTGGCAGGCATGACGTTGTCAGAAGCTCCCGAGTCTAAAATGCAATGGCTCAATTTGTATTCTGCATGTAGCTAATTCTTTTGCCTTTGATTCTCACCAAACTAGATCTGGAAGCGGCTGGATCTGGAAGCAAGTGACTGTGATTTGCTTGTGGGTATTGCCTTTGACTTATCTTCCTTCTTATCCTTGAAGCTTTTGTAGTTCTTCTCCAGTACATGCATCAATGCAATGTTTGTCGTAAATAACTCGTCATTTTTATTTTTAATTGCATATGAGCAATTAAAAATTCTGAAAAGCACTCTGGGTGAATGCAAATTCAATGAAGGTTTCAACTGAAAGATTGGAAGCACATGCACAAGATCCTGGAAGGAATTTTTCATGCACAAACTTCTACACAGGCTGCATTAGAAACAAGAGGATGAATCCTTTGTAATTATGGATCTGGATCTGGATCTGGAACTGAATCTAGATCTGGATCTATGCATGATTCTGCTGATCTTTCTCGTTCATCCCGCGTTGTCATGGATAGAGTGATCTTTGTCTAAGCAATTCTTTTTCTTTTTATTTAGCCAGAATTATTTACAACCGGTGCAGATCACTAGATATTTCTTCAGATTTGGAGGATATGTTCAATGTATTGGACATTGATTTAAGCTCTCTTTCTCCTATAAAAGCACCTGTAATGAACTCCTGCAGTTAATTCAAGACAAAGACAGGGACCGAAACATGAACACTTGATTTTAATTATAAAAATTTGCATATATCAAGCCTGTTGCCCCAAAATTTTATGTTTTGTTTGCATGCAAAGCAAGCATGAAGTTTGTCAACTTCACTACTGAGCACTTATACCACTATGCAAACAATTCATCAGACTTAATTCAAGCTTCTTCAAACCTAGGCGCCAAACTTTGAAGTCTTTCAGCAGTAAAAACACCTTCTTATGTGCCAAATTCCTCCTTAATTGGGTGCCAAAATTGCCTGGCTTGCACTTTCTTGTTGAAAAATTAATTAATTCATCATTATGGCAGCATTCTTATATAACCTTCACCATTCTATAATTAATAATTGTCTCTCTTATTCCTGACAATTAATTAATTAATTAACATGTTATTCTCTTCAATTTGGGCGCCTATTTTGTGCATGCTCATGGCTGCCATTAAATAAATTAAATTTATTTAATTTTAGTTTTCTACTTCCAGTCCACATTGACTTCACAGTGTGCTTTGACCTTATGCACACAAAAATAGGAATTAATTCCATTAATTAATACTTTAAAAAGTATTATTTCTTCTCAATATGGGTCGCATTTTTTTTCCATCAAACGGGGGCTGCATTAAATAAATTAAATTTATTTAAATTTTAGAATTCTATTTTCAATCTTCTTTATCATTTCATCATGCGTTGACTTTTCCTCATGCTTGGGTGCCAAAATTGGGTGAATAAACATTAATAAATATTATTAAATGCATTATTAGTCACCTAAGGTAGGGTCGCACTTTTTGGCAATGGTGAATTCTATTTTTAAAAGTCAATTTCTAATGAGATTATTCATCCTGCACCACAGCTCCAAAAATATCATGATCCACTTAAGATGTTTGACTTTTATAATGAGATTTTTTTACCTTGCAAGGCAGGTAAGAACTTCCCATCAATGCCTTAAGTGATTTTCTTTTATTTCACAATGGGAATTTTCACCTTGCAAGGCAGATAAGAAATTCTCGTCTGCCTGCTGCCCCTAATAATCCCATCATTAATTAAGTGGCTTTGCCCCCATGGGAAAAGTACCCTGCTAGGCAGGTACAAAATTCTCACCTGCCTGTTGTTACAAAAAATCCCATTGTAGCTTAAAACTTTCTTTTCCCAAAAATGTGACCTGCCTAGAAGAAGCTTTTTCGTGCATGACTTCGTCTTTTCAGAGAGAACCAAACCTTTTGTGGCAAATTCCTTCTGGCATAATGTCCATAGATGATCTCCAGATACTCCATGCTAGAAATTAGACTAAACCAATAAAGGAATTAACCTAGAGAAATTTCACAGAAAACAAAACGGGAAAACACCAAAACGCAAAACGTTGCCAAAAGTAACAAATAAAGCCTAGGATTCATTCCTGGTGGAAACTCTACTGGTATATAGGAATATTGACATGTAAGACCACAACAGGGTTAAACAGGGGCACAATTTGCCTCAAACGGGGCTCAAAATAATTAAATAAAAATTTCCTGCAAGCAAACCCCAGCGACAGAATATAACAATTTCAGACATCTGGGTATTTGGCGAAATCGGCTAATACGACTCTCTGGGAATATCTTGACAAAATACAGACACTTTCTGGCAATTAACACACAAAACGACCCATTATTTTAAAAGAACAAAATTTGTTAACATGAGATAATCTCATATTTCAGGGTGAAATCTGGGGACACCAAGTTATATTCCTACCCATTGGAATTAAATAATTTAATTCTAACATGCCTTTGGAATTTAATTAAATTAATTCATACACTCTCCTAGCTAATTTAATTAAACATTTATTTATTTAAATGGTTAATTATCTCCTCACAATTAAATTAATTTAATTAATTTAATTCTATCATTCTCTTGGAATTAATTAAATTAATTCCTAACACCGTCTAGCTAATATAATTAAACATTTATTTATTTAAATAGTTAATTATCTCCTCACAATTAAATACTAATTAAATTTAGTTATTTAATTCCACCTATTTCAGTCAACAGCCACTTGAACTCCACATCCTCATCCTAGTTAACTACACTTCTAGAATCGTAGAAAGGTGGGGGCAATTGAATTGCACATACAACCACCTTTCCGGATGCAACTTCTGCAATTAATTCCATTACCACCCATAAATGTCTCAGCGATGTTGTAACTTCCTCCAATGTTATTTTTAGCATATGCATTCAACCGTATGTAACCAATTTCTAACTACTTCTACCTCTATAAACTGCAAGCTTACCCTCTTACAAATCCTCTTGGATTTAAGTACAATCACTCTGCTAAATTTCCAAGCCAATGTATACATGTTTGTGGCATTTTGCACTCATATTTGGAGAATATTCAAGAGTACCCACATTCATTTGCAAGGTTCCACAGACAAAGTCTCCACAACCTTATTGAGGTTTGCACTGAAGAATTACAGGGAGGTTTGCATTGTTATTTGTTTATCTTTCATTACTGTATTTTTTTCACTATTTACAGTATTCATTATTTGACGACATAAAGAATAACCATCATCTCTTTCTCATAGATTAGCTTTAGAAAATTATTTTCTTTGATTTGGTGACTCTCAAATGTTAGGGGTTATGCTTCTTGCATGAGTATTTCTCTCATCCCATACCCTGATGCATCACATCCCACAATGAAGATCTTCAAAAACTTTGGGGTAGCCAGAGCTAGAGTAGTGGGCATGGTTTCCTTTAGCTTCTCAAATACTTTGATGGTTTATTCATTCTAGTGGAAGGAATCCATCAACACTATTGTGAGTAGTGTTGATATACTCCCATATTTTTTCACAAAATGGTGATAATAACCTGTTACCCCGAAAAAGCCTTGGAGGTTCTATAGGGTTTCACAACTTGTCATTCTACCATGGCTTTGACCTTGTGGGGTACCACATTTACACCTTCATGCAAAACAATCTGACCCAAGTACTTCATCTCTTTCACCCCAAAAGCACACTTGGAAGTCTTGGACTTCATGTTGTTTCAGAGTCAATAACACATAATCCCTGCGGTGTAAGTTTCCATGCTCTGTCTTATATTAATGTCATCAAAAAATCAAGACAAACTTATGCAAGAATGGCCAAAAGACAATGTTCATCAAACACTTAAATCTAGGTGTATTTTTTAGACCAAAAGGCATCACCAAAAGCTCATCTCCCTCATGAATTTTGAAAGTTGTTTTGTTGTATATCCCCGTATTTGATCTAAATGTGATGGTAACTTGAGTGAAGATCAAGTTTAGTAAAGTAAACAACATGTAACTCATCTAGCAAATCAATTATTGGAATGGGAAACTTATCTTTAATGGTGTACTTGTTGAGTTCTCTATAATATGGACACATTTGTCAGGTCTCATCTTTTTTACACACCATTGCCACTAGACAAGAATACTTATTTTGGCTATGTCGGATAATACTTGGCTCCAACATCTCTTGCACCATCTTCTCAATCTCACTCTTTTGAACATATGGGTACATGTAAGTGCAGACATTAGGTGGCTAACTCCCTAGTATCAATTGAATGGCATGATCATGATATTTTTGTAGCGGTCGTCTTGTTAGCATTGCTCTAAAAATTTTGAGGACACTTGGGTTATCAAAACATTGCTCTAAAAATGACTAAATGGCTATCAAGAATTATTTGTAACTCTAACGATGTCTACATCTTTGTTGGAAGCACTTCTAAGGAAAATAATTATGCTACAAACCCATCTACTTCATTATTGAGAAACATTTAAAGCTAATGAAAACTAACCAATTATGAGGATTTTGCATGCAACCCAAGAAGTGCAAATTATGAATGAAATTACATGAACAACTCCTCGAAATTTATCTCAATCGTCCCCAAGGTTGTGAGCCATTAGACTCCTAGAATGATGTCTACTCCCATTATAATGGAAAACATAAGAGAGTCTAGCGTGTACTCACCATTGGATATCTTACTACTATCGCATTTCCTTGAATTTTTTTTATCGTGCCCCCATCTACAATCATACCCTGAAATTTTGGAGATGGATAAAGAAAATATTTCGAGCATGTTATCAACTTATTGTTCATGAAGTCATGTGTGCTCCCCAAGTCTCGCATGTTATCAACTTTTGGAGATGGATAAAGAAAATATTTAGCATTTTGTCAATTTATGACAGGCTCGCAGTCTTTACGAGAAATGAAATGAAATGAAAACTTTTTAACATCCACAAGGCTAAAAATAGCCTATGAAACTGTAAAACCAGTATCTTTTATTTTCATCATTTTTTATCTTCTTATTTTAATCTTGATGATGAAGTCCCCCATTTTAGCTATCCACTCTTCACTGAACATATCATGTAATGACAATATTGTGAAATTGACTGCATATCTCAAACGAATGTCATTATAAGTATTGCATTCTATAATAAAGTGTTTTTCTGATTCCACTGCCATGTCTAACCAAAAGACTTGAAGTCTCTCTTCCCGGTTTTCTTTAGGCATTTTCCTTCTACTTGTTTCGCATCTAAGCCGATGAGAGTTAGTCCTTAGTTGAGCTATGAGAATCTTAGCCTTCCAAGGGATGAGGGCCCTTATGTAGGCCTTTTGTTGATGATCACAAGTGTAGTTAAATTCTTTGAGGTAGTATCTCTTTTTTCTCCCCATTTTTCCCACATAACTTTGTGGAACTTATCTATTACAAATGCTTTTATTTCTTTATTGTCCTTTGGCCAAGCATTCCATTCAATATTCCATCTTTTCGTCCATTTGATGTTTTGATTCACTCATGATCTTTTTCTCCTGCATAATGGTTCTTTGAAGACTATGTTGGGCCACCTACTTGTTGTCATCTATTTAATTTTATTGAGATATCTTAGAAGTTGAATCATAACAATGGCTTTGATTGGAATTGCACCTGTTTCAGCTAAAATAATCTCATAAAGGACAAAAAATTTCAGCTTGAACTTGATTGTGATCATATGTTTTTGAATTCTCTCAATTTGTTTCCATTTTGATATTGGTATGTTGTTGGTCCATATTTCACACCCATAAAGTACAATCGGAGTAACTAACAATTCAAAAAGGGTCTAAGTAGTTTTCCAATCCCATAACTCTGCTTCATTGCATTTGTTTTGTAAAACATATAGAGCTCTCCACCCTCCTATTGTTCTCTTTTTTCTGCAAGTCTCCCAAGTAATTTTGTTGTTGAAGTCAATACCCTAGTATTTGTAGTCAGTTACTTCTTCTAGAATACTACCCTCAAAGGAGAATTGTTGCTGATTTATTTTCCTTCTGTTGCTAAAGATCATAATCTTGGTCTTGTTGATATTAACTTGCATACCCACTTTTTTGCAAAAACAATCAAGTGTGAGCAATTTTTTTTGCAATCCTTGAGCAAACGTAACAATCAACATAAGGTCATCTGCATATAGAAGAAGCCTTATAACATACTCATCCAACCAGATACCATCGTCATCCTCTATATTTAGCAATTCTTCAAGTTGGTCTATATATAGACCAAAGAGTGTGGGTGATAATCGACATCCTTGCTGAACACCAATGTCACTCCTAAAGCTCTTTGAAATGTTTGTTTGATTTCTAATTTTAATACGCACCTTTTCATAGAATCTATGAACCGCTACTCTAAGTTGCATTGGTATGCCAAGCTCTTGCATTCTACACCATAATTTATCCCTACGGACTGTGTCAAAAGAATTCATGAAATCAACAAAACAACAAAAGACTATTTCTTTTCCTCCCAAGCTTTTTCAATGGCGTTTTAGAGTAATACCATGATCTAAAGTGGAGTGTTTAGGTCGGAAACCAACTTTCCCTTTTGCTCTCTTCTCATTTTCTTCTGCCCAATTGCTGATTTTGTGTTCAACCATGCTACCAACTGACTTTGCAAATAAGGGATTGATCGTGATGGTCCTATAATTGGTTGGGTTGTTAACATCTCTGCTCTTAAAAAAGGTATCGTCATACTAGTAGTCCAATCGTTTGGAAAACCTCATTGAATGATGTTGTTGAATATATTCAAAATGTGAGGAGCAAGGGTATCTGAGCTCCATTTTAGGTACTCTGTCTATAAGTCGTCTACATCATTGGCCCTACTTGCACCTAAATTTTTTACCCTTGTTTTAACCTCCTCTAAGGTGAATAAATTTGTTGTTGTGTGTACTAGAGTTGGAGCCTTAGCCTCTTGTTCTTGTTCATGTAATTATTTTGCATATTCTAGCCATTTAGTTGTTGTAATGTTATTTATTGTTTGCTTCTTTCTTTGTTGAAGTTCTCTCCAGAATAATTTTGGTGTGTTTTTCCCTAAATAAATGAGTTCTTCTCTCCTATTTCTCATAAACTCGTATTTTTTTTCTCTTAATAATCTGTCTGTACACCTTTATGTATGTTTTCTCTTTCTCTAAAACCTTAAGATCTTTCCTTACAACTTTACATTCCTCATCAAACCACTTATTTGTTGGAAAGCAATTTGATGTTTTCCTCTTGTTTTTGAACCTCTTGCATCTCCCTAGTGCTTCTTGAATAATTCTTGTTAGCTCATAACTTCTGATATCCTGTAGATCTGCTACTTTTGTGTGCATTTGACATTCTATAGTTTCCTTGAAGACCACGCGATTTTCTTATGTTGTGAGAATTATGCCCTTTGTTGGAGATTGTTGACGAGGATGCATTTTTATTGTATATTGATTTTGTGATCCCCAAGGTATCACTATGCAAATTGAATTGCGGTCTGATTTCAAATCATGCATGGGGTCATTGACCAAACATTTGTTATCTTTTCAATCAATCTTTTTGAACAAATGATGTAGTCAACAACACTTGCACCGTTGTAGGTTTAGCATGTAAATTTTCCAAACTTTTTCTATCTACTCAAACCATTGTAAATAATCAGATTAAACATGCCGCAAATAGTGATTGGCTCTTCGCCAAAATGATTAGTGTCCTTGCAATCATTTGAATGTCTGCTCCATGAATGGGTTTCCTCTTCTGTGAGCCATATAGGATTGTGGTCCTCCCTATTGCATAAAATGCTAGATTGTTCACTCATTGTTCTAGCATTGAGATCTCCCAAAAGAAGAACTTCTCCGAGTTGAGAATACACAGAGATATCATTTTTTAGAGTTTAACCCATTTTTGTAGATTTTTGAGTCATGTGGTGTGAAATAACAAGCTACAATTCTAATGTGTCTCCCATTTTCTGATATTTTGAACCATATATGTTGTTTATTTGTGTTTTCTTTTTCCAACTGGATCTTTCTACCCTGTACCTCTCTTATTAACACCATTATGCCACCATATACTTTTTCCTTACCCATTGCATTGTTCCAAACCGTGAACTTCGTGTAGCCATCAAAAGTATGAGTCTTGCAACCATCATGTTGATGAGTTTTGTGAGGCATATCACGTCTCTTCCTTCTACAACCCGGCCTAATCGTGGTCCCCTCCTCCAAGGATATCCTCTACAATTCCAACATACTAATTTTAAACATTCTTGGCGAGGGGGAACTTGTATTTGATATTTGTTTTGTTGTTGTTGAAGACATGTAGTGGAGTCTTTCTGCCTCTCAACCCACACTTGTCTTGTTGCATATCATATGCAGGCACTTTTAAATGCTCTACAAAGAAAGGCATCTTACTTTCCTGAGGTGGAACACGTAACAAAGACCCAATTGTAGCCATAGCATCTGCGGATCTATTGTGTGACCGTGGCTTTTGCTCAAATATGATCTGTGAAAAGTACTCCTTCAAGGTTTCGACCCTTTTCTTATATGGAATGAGCTTCTCATCTTTAACTTTGTACTCATCATTAACTTGTTTAATGATAAGCTAGGAGTCTCCAATGACTCGTAGCTGTCTGATATTCCTAGTAATAGCTAGCTTGAGGCCAGCAATGAGTGTCTCATACTCTGCAATGTTATTAGTACATGAAAATTCTAACTAGAATGCTCTTGGTATGACTTCCCATGTGGGACTGATGAACACCACTCTTGCTCCGGATCCGTGGAAGGTGAAAGATCCATCAAAATGGACATGCCATTCTACAGACTCTTCAATGTACATCATAGATGCATCTGGCAGGGTCCAAGCACAAAGGTTCCATTCCTGATAGAGGAGCTTCTACCAATTGATCAAACCAATACATGTCTGTTTAAGGATTTCTGATTCACCGAACTCACTATCAAATTCACTCAGGAGAATGATCCAATTAGCCATTCGGCCTGTGAGGGCGGTTTGGATAAAAGGTACTTGAGAGGGTCAATTTTGGATATGAGTTTGGTTTTATTGTTTAGGAGATCATGGCGAAGCTTTTGGAAGGTAAAGACAACTACCAAACAGGGCTTTTCAATTTGCGGATAATTCAACTCGTAAGCAATCAAGGTGCGACTGAGATAGTAAATTGCTCTCTCTTTATGGTCTAGGTCATATTGGGCAAGTAGTGCACCAATAGCAAACTGGGTAGCGGAAATGTACAAGAGGAGAGGTTCGCCTGGGGTAGGCAGCATGAGTATAGGTGGGTTGATCAAGTATTGTTTTAGTAGTGCAAAGGCCTTTTGGTAATCTAGTCCCTAATTGAATGCAACATCCTTATTTAGCAAATGGGTAAAGGGGTGGCACTTATCCGCAAGTTGTGAAATAAAGCGACGGATTGCCTGAATTTTCCCTTGAAGACTTCTTAGTTGTGTGAGAGTGGTAGGTGATGGCATTTCTGTGATATATGTAACCTTTGCAAGGTCCACTTCAATCCTTCTTTGTGACACAATAAACCCTAGGAGCTTTCCTGATAAAACACCAAAGACACATTTCTTAGGGTTCAAACGAACCTTATAATCCTAGAGACGCTGAAAAATACGTCTCGGCACTTTAGGGTGCTCTCCTCTACTCTTGGATTTAGCTAGGATGTCATCAACATAATCTTCCATGATGTCATTCATCATATCATGGAAGATAACAGTCATGGCCCGCTGATAAGTAGCCCCGGCATTCTCGAGTTTGAAAGGGATGACCTTGTAGCAAAATGTTCCCCACAGGGTAATGAACGTTGTTTCATGTTGATCTTCTTTTGCAATCTGAATCTGATTATAACATAAAAACCCATCCATTAAAGACAACATTTCATAACCAGCAGTGGAATCAACTATCATGTCAATGTTATGCAAAGGGAAGCCATCCTTAGGGCATGCTTTATTGATGTCACGAAAATCAGTGCAGATTCTTATGCTGACATGTTTCTTTTGTATAGGGACTATGTTAGAGATCCACTCTGAATAGTCAATGGGTTTAATAAAATCAGCAACTACAACAATTTTTCCATTCTTCTTTGACAAGGAGTGCCACCTTAGGGTGCATCTTTCTCAACTTTTGCTTGATGGGTTAGGGCATCGAGGTGCACAACAAGGTTGTGCACAACTAACTCTGGGTCCAAACCAGGGATATTTGAGTATGTCCATGCAAATATATCTGTGTAATCTCTTAAGATCTCTACAAAGACCTTTTGTTCCTAAGCCGAGAGTGAAGCTCCCATACTTTATTATTCTAGGTTGCTCCTCTGAGCCAATGTTGACATTCATTGTTTCCTCAACAAGCATCTTAGATGCATCTTCCATCTGTGTAGGATCAGAGGGAAGAGTAAGATAAATTTCCTTTGGAACGCCCATCATCATCTTTAAATGGATAAACCACTTCATCTTTAGACTCTTCATTCTGTTTATCTACGAATGTTTCAAAGAATTTGTCACTGTGAGACTTCCGTTTATCATTTTTGCAAGGCTTCTCTGAAGTGTTTTTACTCTTGTCTACCACCTTCTTATTCAAACGTCCACACATCTCTGCCTCTTCTCCGAAGTATGCACAGGTGTCTAGTTGAATTGAGAATCCTTTCTTGTGATCCCCATCTGGAATAGAATCCCTGAGTCCCATGAACTCTGCAAATGCCTCATCATTTTCAAAGAAATCTAGTGGCACATGAAGTTGTTGATCCCAATCTATAAGTTCAGAATACACAAGGGTTATTTGATAATTGGTTAGGGCGCTGGACTCAGATAAGGTAAGGACAGCTGAATCTAGAAATAGGTTAGTGGAAGCAAGATCCTCGTAGAGGCTACACTGAGAATCTGTGTCGCTATCAGAATGAGACGAAACGTCCTCAGGTTCAGAAGAGGTGGCGTCGATCTCGGAGGATAGAGTGTTATGAGGCCTTATCCTCAGGCCAAGCTTATCTGACTTGAAACGGGGGATGGGAATAGGGTCTAGTCGGCCTTGTGCATTGATTCCACCTCCAAACCCACTGTAACCCATGACAAACATCATGCGGTGACCTTTGATGTATTGGGTGCTTGATGGCATGAAGCCATGGTACCTTCTGACACTCTGCTAGTAGGATCTTCTAACATCTTCTTCTCATATAGGAGACCGCTATGGACAAACTTTTCCAGTGGTTTAGGACACTTCTCCCGAGTGCTCTTAAACTAAAAATAAGGCTTACCCCGTGTTCCGGGAGACACTGATAAATCTAATATTAACAAAGTTTGTTCAAAAGTGAATGGCTCGCCTGGGCCATATTTTGTCGGCATTACCTCCCATGAAGAGAACGGGTTGACTAACGAAGGAAAATTTTGATTATAAGGCATGAGTGACTCTGAATCTACCTGTTTCTTAATAGTTTTTGTTTGTAGAGGGATAAAGACATCCGTCGAAGGACACTCATAAGTTGCACGAGAAAAATTGTGCAATGCCCTACAATGTGTGAATGGTTCCGGATCACCCAGAATGTGTAACCACTTGTCCCTCGTGACATAGCTTGATACACTAATGGGAAGTCGGTGGAATGGCCTGCATGGCATGAATCCATGGGCGCCCCAAGAGCATGTTATATGAAAGGTTTAAGTCAAGAACATGAAACGTCGTGTCATGACAAGTTGGGCCTACTTCCATGGGAACTACTATAGTACTCGTTGATTCTCGTTCTTCATTGTCATAAGTTGTGATCGTGATAGTCTTAGCTCCCAGATCTGTTTCTGAACGACCTAGTTGCTTAACAAGCTTCAAAGTGCAAATATTTAGATCAAATCCATCATCCACAAGTACCCTCTTGATTTTACGACGGGTAACCACCACTTCTAAGTATAAGGGTAAGTTGTGTTCTGAGTTGTTACGTGGGATTGCAGTGTGATCAAAAGTAATATGATCATTGGAGTCGAGGTGTGCAATCATGGCTGGAGGTGTGTGATCTACATCCATAGAGACTCCCAAACTTTGCAATGTTTTATACAGTATGTTCTTGTGGGCAGTAGAGATTTTGAGGAGATCAAGAAGGGATACCCTAGCAGGTGTTTTCTCTAACTGATCTATCAAATTATACTGACCTTCCTAAGGGATAGGCAAAGGATATGGTATGATTAAACGAGCACATCTCGTCCCTACTGTGCAACTCTTTTCTAAGATCCAGATAGTGTTGACATGTTCATCAGATGAGCGAATACATCCTATAAGAGAATCAAAGGGACTGTCATTAGTAGGGTAAACATAAGTGGCAGTTCTATAGTCATTGGAGGTCTGCCCGTGATCTGGCTTCCTTTTCTTTTTATCTACATGATTAGGAAAAGGCTCTTTGTAGATACCCATTTTCTCGTTTGGACCTTGTCCTGAGTCAAGGGGAGAATCTACGGCAATCTTACCCTCTTCAATGAAGTCTTGTATGTAGTGACATAGTCTTAAACACCTATCTGTCTTGTGTCCTTTAACACAGTGGAAGTCGCAGTACTCATGGTCTTTGAACTAACCAGGTTTTGAAGCATCCTCTGGGTATGGTACTGTCGCAGTTGGATATTCCACCATTTTTACACTATCTAACTGCTTTAGTATGGCCGATAGGGATTCCGTTAATCGCTGTGAACGTACGTTTAGTGGGCACCTTGGGACGAGGTCCATGTGAAAGTTTTAAAAGCGGGCTTGTCTGCACGGCTTGGACTCTCTTGGAGTTTGTAATGCCATCACCAACAACATGTTTGTTCTTATTGAGAATTTTTGGTTTGTCTATGGATTTGGCTTCGTGTTTGTCTTTAACAACAGACTTAAGCATTCCCTTCACGATGAGGGATTTCTTGATTTGACCGCTTTCTCTATGACCTCTTCGAAGTTTGAGCCATAGTGCATCTGTAAATGGAAGGCTATTTTTGGGTTTAAGTTAAGAACAAATATGCTCACTAGCTGTTTTTCCGATAATGCACAAGGGAAACGACTTGCTAACCCTCGTCATCATTGTAAAAAACCGGCAAAGGTATCATTGGGTTCTTAATTCGTATTGCATAGATCGTTCATTGTAATATCATTTTCCATGTTATAGGAATAATGTCGTACGAATTTTTCTACTAATGCGAGCCACGTTGTAATGGAGCCCTTGGGAATACCATAGAACCATTCCAATCCCAGTGCACCTAGGCTACGAGGAAAAAGTTGTATTAAGAAGTTATCACTATATGTGACCTTTTGGCAAGCCATGTAAAAGTCTTTTATATGATCAAGAGGATCACTCTTGCATTTATACTTACCAAACTTGGGAACGGTAAAGTGTTTTGGGAAGGGTTGTTGTAGCATGCCCTTATCGAAGGGGTAAGGGCATAGTTCTTCATACGAATATTTCCTATTCTGGCCTACATTTCCCTCCTATAACGCAGTAAGTGTATCTTTCATTGATTGTAACTCTTTTTGAATGAGTTGTTCTTTAGTAGGCAACATTGGTCTTTGTGTTTGAGTCGCCTTAAAAGTAATGTCAGTGTATGGATCAAAGTGAAATTCGCTAGATTTCGTTTTTGTCTTTGTCTTTGTATACGTTTCTTCTTGAAGAGCCTCGGTTTGCTAATTTCTGGCTCAATTTCAAGATTTTTTTTTGAAGGATCTCCTGTTCAACCAAGGGTCCTCTTCTTCATCGAATTTGGGAGGAGGTGAAGCTTTACGCTCAATCTTTACTTTACACGAAGCTTTGTAGTGAGGTCGTCGTGATGGGCCACCCTCGACAATGGCATGATGTTGCCCAGAAGTATAAGTGTACCATGTCTCAAAGGGGTTATCTATGTCTAAGAGTGATACTCGTTCTCCTGCTTTGTGATTAATGACTTTTGTTTCTATTTCGAGTTCGTGCGGAAGTTGAGCTCCTAATTCTAAGACTCTTGCGAGTACTTGATCTTTATTATAATATAGGAGTTCATCAAATCTGCCTAGGTCTAATCTTTGTTGTTCTTCGGAAGAGTCTGAGTCTTCTCCACTATGGTCAATTAACGGCTCTGTATCTTTGACTTGAGAAAAGAGAGGCACTAAGTTGTTGCCGCTAAATGGGAAGGTTTCAAAAGGGTTTTCTCCTAAGTCATGCTCGTTTGATTTGGTTGCCATCTTTGCAATTTTAGGCATTACTAGACGACGTTTGTATGAAGTTAGCGTGGCTCCTAAATGCGTGATTTTGCAAGCCGTTCAAGGTGATATTTGAAATATACCACAGTGTGTCCTAGATGCAATGTTATGCAGATTGTTTTTATCAAAGAACACTCATATGCACACCTAAATGTAATAATCACTCAATGTTGTTGCTACCAAGCCTATACCCTAAAATGAATAGTGACAATATCGTATCAATGCGTAGGTCAAGTTATAATTCTAACAAGACCTAAATATCAAAGCGGGTATTGACACAGTCTCCTGACGAGGTATACTTAAAAGTAGTTTGAATGTCACTAAAAGCTAAGTCTTATGAAAAATGGAAGTCGCGACTACATATAGCGTAACAATGCTATCCTTATACATTAACCAAGCAAGAAAGGTGTTAGTATCAAGACAACATCATTACAATATATATAAGGTGATATCGACACTTTTAAAAAAGACTGCAGATGACGTCAAAACTAAAACCAAGTAATAAGTATGTCAAGGAGTTTTTAATTGTGCAAGAAATGTAACCACGTAATAAAAGAGGACTTATATCATGTTTTTAATAAAAAAAACAATGTAAGTGCTAATATTATGTGACTATAACGCGAGAAAAACTATTAAATCAAGAAGAGACAAATGATTAACTGAACTCGTAGTAGTGAATATGATCTTGAAATCAAGATCAAAGGACTTTATCACAAGATACAAAAAATATACCTATGCGCACTTTAGACGTTTAACAACCCGAATCTGAAAACATGGATGGGATGCAAGCGGATAAAAAAGTGGTGAGTACTATCCCTGATAAAAACATGCGTAGGTATGCTCCTTTCTCACCCCGAAAAGTGGAAATTGAGAATGCATGGGTATAGATAAAAAAAGATGAAAATAAAATAAGCGCCACTTGGGTAGAGTTTCACCTTGTCCAAAGACTAGAATAAAACTAAGCTACAGTGGGACGGATTTTAATTTCATGATGAAAGACACTTAGGTCAAACTTGACATGGGTTCTTTTCCTTGTTCGAGAAATAAGGTTTAGATTCCAAGTGAGTTCATCACTTCGTGATGGCTTGACGCAACAACAGACTAGAAAAGTGGGCTCCAAGACAAAATGGCCTCCTTAATAAGTTCTCTCAACTAGGTGCCACAAGCCATTGTCTAAGAGCGAGCTTGATTTACCCAAAAAGTCATGCTGACTAATTTGGGAGTATCTCGACTTTACTTTACCCCCTTCTAAGCACAGTGGGACAACTAAATACGTCCATCATTGTACTCGTCATTGGGGTCACCATATAGATAAATCTCTGACACTAAATCTCACAAATGGTAGTACTAGTCAAGTGGGTAAGTGGAGCGCTTCCTGTTTCATCCATGAGGTTACTCAGTGGTGGATTAATTTAGGGTTCCTAGTAACCACCCCAATTGTTGTAGCTTAAGGCATTATGCCAAAGGGGTTATGTTCTAGTTGAGTGGATAGGGACGTACCCTTTTCTCGAAATCTACAATACACTGTGATGTGGAATGGTGTGTGTTTTTTTATCTTTGCTTAACATAAATGTGGTTTCAAGTAGCACACCATTTGGTAACCTGTATGATAAACAATGGTGTAGTGGGAGTTTTTGTATTTTGTTTTCATATGCCTTTCTTTAGACAAGTGTTAGGTCCTGCAGATAATGAGTTTAGTAATTTTCCATTTTGTAAATTGATATTAAGAAAGAGAATTGACACTTTCCTTTTGATTCCTAAGATCGCCAAATGGCGCGAAGGAAGAGCATACACAATGTGAAAATTCTACTAAGACAAATCATATGGAAATTATTTTACTCTTTAGAATCATAGAACAATTGTTTTTAAAGTGTGACATAAAGTTTTTCAAGTGCTTTTGATCTTCAAGATCTCCTAGAAGGTGTGAGGAGAGAGCATACACACTTTATAAGCTTTGTGTAAGCCAAGAAAATGAAGACACTTAATCTATGCAAGCTCGAAATAAGAAAACAAAACCCTGCATCTAATTTGATAGTCTTAAAAAACCTTAGAAATGTTTAGCAAAATAAGTTTATAGCTTGGAGAAAGATTTTCAAATTTTAACACAGATGCATGCGCACCCAAAATGACACCAACGCACCCCAACCGATGGATACGCGCCCTAACCGACACAGATACGCATGGCAGGAAAAACTGACAGAGGGTTATAACACCTATGTGGGCCTATCAAATAGGTACGCTAGGGTTTTAATGTGTGTGCTCGCCATTCAACTAGGTACACCTGCAGGCAAAAAATGTCAGAAAAAACACAGTATAGCGGCAGACACCAATGCACGTCCAGAGACACAGAAGACGCTCAAAAGTCAGTAAAGATGATCGATGTTTCAACGGAGATGCAGCTAGATCCAAATGATAGAGTTTACACAGTAAGACAATATATTCCAACACGTCTAGCGTGACAGGTACACTCACCAACTGACGGAGATGACAACCTCTTGACGGAGACACAACCCATTCTAAAATGAGTTTTCAACTATGTAATTTGTTCAGATGGGTGTGCACAGCCAACTCAATGCCAGCACTAGGGTTTCGACGGAGATGCACCCTGTCAATACACCTACGCGTACCCCCTAAAAAAACCTGTAAAATTCATAGATTTTGAAAATTTTCAAAAACAAACAGGTTAGTTGTTAGTCAAAGAAGCTTATTTCTAGTTCAAAATCACAAAATATATGTAAACAAGGGTTATTTAACTAGCTTTAGAAATGGAAATAAGAAAATAACAAACTATTTTCTCTAAAAAAACCTGTAAGTGAACTTTGAAAAACTTAAAAGGCCTCCATTAATGAAGGATGGACACAAGTGTCCCACTGGGTGTGCCAAATGTGTTCAAAGAAAGGTTACAAAAGCTATGGAATGGGGTAAGAACCCTCAATAACCCCAAATCTTTGTGTAAAACCGATCAATGGACCATTAGTTAAGAAATAAACAAAGTATTCCTACTTTGCATGCATTAGTTTAAAGAAAAACAAGAAAAACTTAACAAATGTAATTACCCTTTATTCTTGAAAGCTTAATCAAATGAGCCTAATAAGGATCTAAGCAATCAGTTTATGCTTTAAGAGAATGAGATCTCACGATTAATGGCTTCAAGGCCAATGGTTCTTCCCATTTACTCCATGTTGTATGTGGTGAAATGCAAAAAACAAAGCAAGATAGCTGAATAAGAAGAAAATAAAGCTCCTAATCCTAGACAATAACACTATAGTTTATGTTAGAGGGAAGAAGTGTTCTTCAAAATGAGAGGGGGTAGTGGGTTATTTATAGTTTTCCATTTGGGAAATAGAAGGCTTTTTGGTGCATGTGGGACTAAAAAGGGAGTCAACATGTTAATTAGCAAGTCATAAGCAAGAGATTTAACTAAGGTTAGAAGAAGTTGATCATGTTTTAGGGTAATTAACCTAGGTTAAACTAATTAATCTTGTTTAGAGAGAAATTAGGGTTTTGAAAGGGTTCTAAAAGGCCTAATCAATCCAATGAAATGGATTGATAGTCCAGGAAGCTAATAGAGGCAGTGAAGAAGAGGATTCTAGCCAAGAAGAGGATACAATAGCCTATTTAAATGACTTATAAGAGGAATGAGACCATAAGAGTTTCGTAAAAAGGGGAGTTAGATAGTTCTAACTGGTGATGTTTCATCAATTGGTCGAGGAAGAGAATAGTTAGTGCAATATTAGAGATAATAGTGCTTTGATCAAACTATAGGTGTCTACAGGCATAACAAAGGCTCACTACGGAAAACTTTTGTTCCACAATTTTTCTTTAAGCTTCAATAATTTAAAGTTATGGCACAAATAATTCAATCATCCACAGCAGACATCTTTGAAGATGCCTCCTACTTTGAACAACTTATTCCTTTGTCTCCTATTTCTAGATCCAAATTACATACATCCTGATATATTCCATGGTCAACCTGCTAAGTTAAACAAGTGGATTTTGAAATCTATATCAATCATAGATAAGGTAGAACTCGACATCTAAGCCTCTGGCCAAGGTATTCTATGTTTTACACCAACCATTTTTTTTATCGAAGTACACTCCATAATTACCGAGTTATTAAAAGCCCAGACAGAATTTCCACTATCCATAATTCAATTTTTAGGATTTATATAACTCCAATGTTACGCGAGGGACGCCTCCCCTAGATTTTGGTGACGTCCTAGATGTCTCGAATTTTTCCAGGGCTTGGGAACTTGGAGGGGACATCCCCAAATTTTTTTAAATCTTTCAAAAAAATTCTAATGTTTTTACTTTTAAAAAGATGTGATTTTTATCAAGAACATCAAATTATAATCTTGAAAGATCCTAAAATAGATTAAATACAATTTAAATCCCTAAATGTCATTGAAAAAAGTTAAAATATTGAAATATTAATTTTTATGTATTATTTTAATAGTCATCCCCCTACCATCACCAAAATTTGGGAATTTTTTGCCATCCCAAAATACCCTTCCCCCCAGCCCTAAGACTGAGGTAACTATGTATAAATCCTACTATACAAAGGGGAATCCTTGCTTCCAAATTGGTCTCATTCTTGGATACCATACATGACCTCTTTCAGTATATGATTATTCATTCTTTCATTACCAACCTTGCAAAAGGCCAAAAAGTGTCTTATTGCTTTCCTTTCCCCAATAACATGTACATATTAATGATAGGCATTTAAATAGTTGTTTTGGTATTGTTATATTAATTGACGATGTGTCTATAAACCTGGTAGTATATATTGTGCAGTTACCCTTGTATCAGTATTTTGGTTAGAAAACACTTCTGACCCAATACCCACAAAGCTTCCTCGAAAAACTTTCCCTTCTACAGATTTGACTCCTTTGTCAATTCAAGATCTTATGTAGTCCATCCCTTTTGCATGGAATCTAGACCTTAAACAAATAATAAATAATCAAAAACCTTTCAGACATAACCTTTTTGATGCACCCTGCAGGGCGTCCAACTATAACTATCTACCTCAATCTACATGAATCCCTTAATTCACAGTGAAATTATTGGGGAACTAGCCAATTACCAAGTCAAAACCTATTCACAGTGAAATCATTGGGGAACTAGCCAATTACCAAGTCAAAACCTACAAAATCCACTTGAGAAGGTTAGAGAATGGCTTAGGTCACAGTCCATTGGGCATGGAGAAATAAGCCTTAGTAATGCACTACATCAAGAAAGGCTTAACAGAAAATCCTTCCAAGAAGGACCAGGCAGTTCTTCTCAGACTCTATGTATTCCAAAAGAACTACATGACTCTTTTGTAATGATGATTCTTGTAAAAGATTAGTTTCAGGGATGCTTGATCTCTTTAAGCCATTTGCTTTGGAATGTAAAAAAATAAATCTCCATGATAAAGAAGCAGATTGTGGCTCCACTACTTCTCAGTACTCCAATCATATCCCAATGAAATACCACAGAGCTCGTATCATAGAAGCAGAACAACCCAAAAGATGTTCCCTTAAGACATCAGTATTTGCTACAAGATCACCAAGAGAAGAATCTAGAGTAACAAATAAAAAGGGTTCCTCCATTGTAAATACCTAGAAAGGTAGATGGTCGGATACTATTGAATTCTCAGAAGTAGTCCATAAAAACAAAGTATGGAAAGCAAAACACTTTGGTGTTCTATGACAACAACAAAATGATTCAGCCAAGGGCCAAGATTATGCCACAAGGCAAAGAAAGTGGATCATTTCCTTTCTACAAAGCTTGGCTTTGAATGAAGATGATTACCATAGGCAGTTTTTAAATTATCATATGATGAGATTGAAATCTCCTTCGAGGCCCTATCCCAAGCACTAGATCCAATTAGAACAGCCATCAAACATCTGCAAACTGCTTACATTGCAGATATAGGAATCATAAACCAAAGCCTAGAAAATCACTTACCATCATTGTCAAAAAATTACATAGCCTCCATACTTCTGTAAATAAAAGTGTATTAGAATCTCAAGATAAGCTCAAACATCTCTTTGAGATGCAGAAACAGATCCACCAATTTGTACAAAACAACTTACAGCTAAGTCATGATGAGAAGAATTGAAACAATAGTCACTCTATTCTCATAATTTGAAGAAAGATTCTCTACACTGTGAAATGATATCAGCATTGGCCACACCGAATCAGTTGAACTCAAAGTCAACATATGCAGGAACTGTCTCTCAAAGGTGTGAAGACTCCAAACTCTAAACAAGTCAATCTTACCAAGCTTGAACACCTGGTCACTGAAAGAAAACCAAAGAAAGAAAGAAAAGAAGCCAAGGTATCCAGCCTTGAGAAATTGATGAAAGAAATGCAGATCAAAGAAGTGCTTCTGGCTTTAAGAATTGGGGAGAATGGAAAAGAGCACAGGGATTCAACCCTAATACTCCTACTGCACCTCTCAAGGCTACTCTTGAAGGACAACCATTGACAGATTTTGATTTTTTTAATATTTTAGATAAACCTCATGTACCGGAGTTAGCAACAAAAGTAATAACTTCCCCCAAACTCTTGTTAGTATGTTCCTTTCGACGATGATGAACAAGTATATGAAGAAGAGGAATATGAAGTAGACGATAATATTCTTTCTACTTCCAGGCAACCTAACATCAAAGGAGATCTACTCAGATGACCCAGCCTAAGGTATGATATATATATCAATGGGTTAGATAACCCAACAGAAGCTATTGATTAGTGGGCTAACAAGCTAAGGAATGTAATCTTATGTAATAAATCATGGAGTGACGAAATTATTGTCGTGTTTCCCACAAGGACATTCCAAGGTGATCTCTGGTATTGGTGGGAACGACTTCTTTTGATCCAAACCCTAATATAGATACATACACTGAAGACACTCCAATCATAACCAGAGAATGGATTGGTGACAATGAACTTCCTAGATTGTTAAAATTGATAATTAAGAAGAATGTATCGTCCTCAATCAATGTAAATAAATGATGACTCTTCATTTTAGAGTCAATGGAATGTTGTGACTAAGGCAATCGAATAAGTTTAAATTGACTACATGACTCACACATTCCAAACAAACCAACAGGCTAAAGTTGAATGCAATATCAGCTTTATATCCAAACTGCCATGTAACTTGGGAAAACTTGTCATGGATGAGTTTGAACATTCTAACCCTCCACTAGAAACTGAATTTGTGGAGATTATAGCATTGCAGATAGATTCTTAGAAAAGCAACGTCTTGAAAAGAAAGTGCTCAAAGTAATGAGAAAAGATGTAAATAGTTTTGTTTTTTTGTGCGCTAATCAAGCATCATCCTGGTCTCATCACTTATTGTTGCAGCATAAATAAATCAGAACGCTTCTGTTCTAAAAAAGAGAAAATCATGTTAGTATAAAGACAAGCAGCATAGAGAGTGCCTCTCAGAATCTCCTTCTGTTCTAAATGGAAGAAGAAAAGATAGAAATTCCAAAATGCTAGATCTTCTCCTTCCAGCACTCCGTTTTTGTGCAAACACAAATTTGCCAAAAACATTTCTCCTCATGGTAAGAGGAATTCTTGTTATATTTGTAGTAACCCTCATCACTTGGTTAATAAGTGTCCACGTTCCTACAGTTCTTAACCATTTCGGAAGTTGAAGCATGGTGAGATATGCCCCTACAAACTGAATCATGCCAGCTTCATTATCAAAATCCTGATCATCCAAATCTCCGAAGGATATACAAACTTGTTCAAGATGATCAACAAAATTTATCAGACTTCACTGAAGAAGAAAATACAGAAAAATCAAATGAAGAATACAGTGAAGAAGATGATAGGGTGTGTGATACAAAGAAACAAAGAAAATCATACACAAATCCTATCCTTGCCAAATATGAAGACAACAAAAGAAAAGGCAATGACATAATTGAATACAAGTTTCCTCCAGATTTCATCATTCCAAACAAAGAAGCTCTACAAAATATTCAAGATCCTAAAAAGACTCTCTCCATCCCTGTAGAAACTTGTCAAATCTGTAAAGACGGTCTATATTGAAGCGACTATTTCTCCATAATGGTATCATCCAACAACCCTCGATGCATTTCTAGATAACCGTAGCAACATTTCAGTTTGCCGAAGAGAAATGATACCTGAAAAATACTGGAAAGAGGCCTTGAATCCCATAACAGCTATAAATGCTACTGGTGGTACATTCACCTGCACTCATTTTGGTCCCTTCATTCCTTTTATTATTTCTGACCATATATTCTTTTGTACATTCCATTTATTAGAGAAGCAAGATGATAATCTGTTAATTAGACGGAACTTTCTTGAACAATATGGTCCTTACACTATTTTGAGGGAAAGGCTTTTAGCGGAGCACGTTCAGGCACATAGGACTGCGATGGCGCATTCCGCGTGCCCTAGCCGCTCTTCATCACCGCATCGACTGCCTCTACTTCCTCCTGGTGGTTTCGGCGCTGCGGGCTCTCTTTTCTCTGGTTTTTCTTTGGACACGCAGGCCCTTGCCAGTGAGGGCTGTGATGGTTTTTGTGCCTTCACCTGTTCTGGATGGTGTGCAAAGGGTGGATATGTGCAACAGGGTTCCCTCGTGTGATGGTGTGGGGAAGCCCTCTTTCTTGCAGGCTGTGACCTCTACTGTGCCAGCTTCTATTCCGCTCTC
The DNA here is from genome assembly GCA_019776745.2 of Taxus chinensis. NCBI lineage: Eukaryota > Viridiplantae > Streptophyta > Pinopsida > Cupressales > Taxaceae > Taxus > Taxus chinensis. The sequence continues at coordinate 702,388,880 of CM034148.1, forward strand.
TGCTGCCACATCTATTCCTACTGTCTCATTTGGGGATTCAGTGTTGGAGTCTGAAGATTTCTACTCCAATAGGAGTTTGATCTGCCGTTTCAACAGCCTCTGGCCTGGTTTGCCGCTCTTCCACTCGTGGATCTCTTTCAAACTAGTGCCCCCTTTTGTCTGATAAGGTGGACATTTACCCCTGTGCTAGGGGATTTTTTATTGTGGTTTTCAATTCAACTGATGACAGGGATTCTATCATCTCCAATCTGTGGGAACTACAGCATCATCACTTGATGAATCTGTGGTTTCCGACCTTCAATCCCCTCACTGCTGCATTCAACGTCAAACCTGTCTGGGGTGCGTTTACCTCTTCTCCTGCTGCAGTTCTGGGAAAAAGAATGTCTGATTGATATTGGCAATGCTTTGGGTAAATTCTTATCCATTGATTCCAAAACAAAATCTCTCTCACACTATTTATGCGAGAATCTTAGTGGACCTGGATACATTTTTGGATCTTCCAACTTCCATTAATGTAAAAGTTTTGAATAGGGTTTGGTCACAGCCTCTTGACTATGAAGGCTTGCCCTTCCAGTGCAAGAAATGTTTCGCCCTCGAGCATCTTGTTTCAGACTGTCAGAAAGTAAAGCAGCATTTTAAGGAAAAAATCTCTTGGTGGAAGGATTCCAATCCTAGCCTATTGGTGGTTGAGGATGAATTTGATTCCTATTCGTAAGATCCGGGTGGGGGGGGTTAATGAAGAGCATGAAAACCAGCCGGTTGAAACTCAACTTTCCCCTCTTGCAATGGAGGTAGGAAAGGCAGAATAGGGGGTGGATTCACCATCAATTCTTGGAATCAAAGAGACGTCTAGTATTCAACTTCCATCCCATCCAGATGAAAATTCGAAACACAACCAGAGTGATGGATGGACAGTCGTAAATCGAAAAGAGGAAGGTTTTACTCCCCATAATATGAGATTAAGATCTCGGGTTCGTGATCCTTTGGAGTAATTCTAGGGTGCTGCAGTCGTTGCATCAGCTTCTCTCTTTTTCTTTCTCTCTTGTTCTTCGCTTTTGTGCCTTTTTGGCTTTCTTTCTTTTGTTGCCTACGGGTCTTTTCTCTTTTACGCCTCAACATCTTATCTAGCCTTAAGGGCTCTTGTACAAGGATGCGGGTCCTTTCAAAACTCGCACTTTTACCATTTTCCAAAAAAAAAATGGTCCTTAGAAAATTGAGAGAATATTTGTAGCAAATAGGAAAAAAGAATGAAATTGTCATTTGCAACAGAAAGAACATTGTCAGAATTCATGAAAAGAATTCGCTTGCTCTGTGGAAAATTCCAGCCAAAGTCCTCGTCTTTGTACCAATCAAAGGAGAAAGGCAAATGGATGATGACCAAATAAGGATTGCAGCAACCCAATTGCACTCACTAAGCTTACTTACCAGTCAACCTTCCTGGATAAAAGAAGTTGAGGAATTCTACAAGGCAAGAACCTCAGCGTTTCTCTTGAATCCAAATTTGATGATTTTAGAAACCTTATGGTTCAAGAATGTTGTAGACTTACTCCCTTGACATTTTGGGATAGAGACTCCCCCATAGCTGAAATAAATCTAACCAATGACAATGTTGATGTATATGAAAAACCATGACCTTGTCATGACAAACACATAGATGCTATGGATGAACAAATAACAGAACTCCTTAAGCTTGGTCTGATAAGAGAATCAGACATTAGATTCAATAGTCATGCTTTTATGGTAGAAAAGAGGAAAAAAGAAAATAGTGATAGACTACATGAAACTAAACACTATCACAAAACCATTTCAGTATCCCATTCCAAACAAAAAGTAGTTCATCCAACAAGCAGCACAGTTCAAAATATTCTCAATCTTTAACTGCAAATCCAGTTTCCACCAGATAAAAAAGAAAGAAGAAGACATTTGGAAAACTGTTTTTTCTACTAGGATGTGTAAATATGAATGGCTTGTCATGACATTCAGTCTTAAGAATGCTCCTGAATACATACAAAGAAGAGTGGACAAAACATTCAGAGAAATAAAGTCTACAGGGATTTACATTGATGACACACTCGTTGGAAGTCTCGATTGTGAAACACATCTCACAAGGGATCTTTCAGAATTCTACAACAAAGTAAAAGAGCACGGAATTGTCATTTCTAAATCCAAAATGAAATTGTACCAAACAAATATAGATTTTCTTGGGATTCAGATTGTTGAAGGAAAAATCAAGTTGCAAGAGCATGTATTAATTAAAATATACAAGCTTCCTAATATCATAAAAGACCAGAAAGTTTGGCAACATTTTCTTGATTGTCTGAATTACACTGGGGACCTTTATGAAGCTCTTGCCAAAGACCGTAGTCTGCTCCAAAAGCAACTCAATGGAGGTGATGAAGAATTGGACTACCATCAAGACCAGAGCAATCCAGAAGATAAAAGCAAAATGCATACAATTGTCTGCTTTAAGAATTCTTATACCAAGTAAGCCACTTTTCCTAAATACAGATGCATCTGATTAGTTTTGGGCAAGCTGTTTGATCCAGAATATTGATGAACAGAGAGAAGAACTTTGTCTTTACTGTTCTGGTGAATTCAAAATAGCAGAGTTAAATTACTCTACCTTTGAAAAGGAAGCATACACCAATGTGTCAAGCTTGAAAAAATATTTCCTGCAAAACAAGGGCTCCAAACTCCACTATATGGCTAAGATATTACGATTTTTCAATTGACTTCTCCAAGAAAAAAGAAACAAACTATTTAAGTAACAGTCCAACTAGCACAGTCGAATTTAAGGTTGGAATGAACTGTTAACGCACTGACGGTTAAATGAACATCACAATTTAACGCTGCAAGAATAAAATTGAACAACACACTCGGCATAGTGACAACCTTGAATATATTGTAGACATCTGCCTCTCGACGTAATAGCATTATGGAAGACTGTACATGTAACATACAAATGTTTATTCGAGGACATACTAGTGTCGGTTGAGTCTTATGTACAGAGTGCCAGTAACACACACACTTCATAATTTTTAATCTATGGTTTTGCAGTCAATCTTTTGGCCATACCATTGAGCTAGTTAAAACATAAGCCAATACTGTACACCTAGGAGTTCGTCGTCCCCCATCATGTACCTAGAACCAACTGGTAAGTTAGGATGTCATTGTACTAAGAAACATGTAATCATGTTGATGAATATGTTGTTGCACCCCAAACTTGTATATGCATGGAAAGATGGAAACTCCATGTCCTCGCAATGCCATCTGATACTCACAGATCAATTAAAGAACTCAAATCACTCTGAGATCCATCACCCCTGACCTTGAAGAGAAATGGTACTTCCCATTACGTGCAAGGTCTTGTTTACTGTAAAAGATGTGGAAAGTTGTAATGGCAAATTGCTAGTACTTATCCAAACTCATTGACCTACTTTTGGTTTAAGACATTCGAAAGAGAGGTGTCTCTTGATGTCTTTTCTTATATACTGACCCTGGGGTCCATGATGTGATTTGACTCTGCTAGAATAGCATACTATTTCACTGATTGATCTCCATCTATTGTTGGAGTAAATCTTCTGACAACATCTAAAGTATTCAGACCTAAAGGTGCCAAAATACTGACGCGTGACCCCCAACATTGAAGACTAGTCTGATACATATCCAAGGTACGGACACGGACAGATTGAGTTCACAGTGTTATTTCCTACTTGCTTAGTAATACGTGTGGGACTATGTTCCACGAGATACGACAGTCACTTATCCGTAAGGTACCTGTCAGTTTTTCCTTTTGCAAATGAAGTCACACTGGCGTATCCCCAACCTGACATAGGTGTGAAGACCAATGTTGATTACGATACATGCTTATACTTTTTTTTTGAAAGATATGTCATAATTAATACAAACCGAACCCTATTTACAAAGAGTTGAATACAGGACAAGGATGGGTAATCACCACAATGAGCTATCAAAACCTCATCCTACAGAGAAACAATGAAATGTAAAATCTTAAGTACATTGTATGTTTTGAAAATTTGAACATGGATCCTAGTATATTTTTCAAATTTCAAGTTTTGCCGTATTCATGTTGACATGATATTCGTATATCATATGTAGCAGCCACATGATAAATAGAAAATGCAAAGTCTTTAAGTATATTGAATGTTTTGAACATCTGATTCAAGTTTTGTATTACTATTTCAGTTTTTTATGGACTAAGAAGTGAGTAAAATGAGTAGTATATAACAAATAAATATATATATTATATATATATATATATATATATATATATATGTACGGACGTATCCAAGACGTATTGTACCCAAGGGTTTTTTAAAATTGACCGTATCCGCATATCGTACTCGTACCCGTATCCGTATCCTTGCAACACTAGCAACGTAGTATGAGATGCTCCTATATTCTCCAGTGGTGACAAGACAGGGCAAAAGCTTTCAATGAGCTTCTCTAGGTCAGCCTTGGCCTTGGAAAACACCCTAGTGAAAAAGTCAACCATGCAAACTTCAGGCAGCTTATTGGGTATTGCCATAGTTACAACCAAGACAACTGTGAACATTGATCTTTGATTCTCTTAATGGTTTTCTTTCAGATCCAGTGCTGCATATACTTAGATTAGCCTATTGCCAGAATTATTCAGACTTTCAATGTTGAATAGTTTAAGAGAACTTGAATAGCTTTTTCAACTACACTTTTGACACAGACGTTTACAGACAACTTGCTATTTGATGGCTTAGTAGGATAAGCCATCTACATTGGTGCTATAGTTTTTGCACTTTTCAGTGAATTTTCCTGCAAAATGCCCTAGTTGAATGGAAATAGTAGACACATACCAATCAACCTTCTCTAACAGGTACTATCCTAACCTGAGTGCAAATTGAAATCTTATTACATTCTTTAGAAAATGAAGTCATACATCAATTGACCACATTCCCCAGTAAAATACTGGTAACTTGTTTATCCTAATTGCAGGTCCAATACCAAATTGCTTTCCAAACAATGTTAAAGATTTATTCTTGTGTCCCATTTAAAATTAATATACACTATGTAAGGAAGTCAAATCAACACATGTTCAAAAATAGAAAGACATTTTTTCTCTAGAGCTAAGAGACACTTTCTTTGTCATCAGGGTGAAATTCACATCTTTGAAGACTATGCTACTTCTATATAAATAGAGTCATGCACCATAAAAACTAAATTTATGAGATTAGCGTAACTGAGTGAAATTCCAAAATATACTCAAAGTGGTCTAACATTTGGAATTGGAAAAAAATAAATGTATATACCTTGCCTCATTTTCATTCCATTTATAGGATTTGTTGTCTAACTGCAATAATCAAACACAGACTTTTATTAATGTGCAAAACAACCATCAATACGCTGGCTCCATCTCTATGCATTTTTGTAAGATGAAAAAGAAATATTTGGAATACACAAGTTTCTTTTGATATTCTATCTAGTGCTCTGAAGCTTGCTGAAATTAGCTTCGAACAAATTAGTTTATGTCTTCTTGTGCAAATCACAAGTTGACCAAAAAAAAAAAAATGCATCCATGAGATTTGGAATTCATTTAATTGAGTAATCATGATAGCTTTTTGATAACTTAATGGGGTTGAATACCATTCTGACCAAAGTGTTGACTTCATGTTCACATTTTCAAGCGCATGAGCAGCTTTAACTGGAGGTTCACTAACAAATTTCTTTACTCAATTGGAAAATTCTCCTTGCTTATGCATTTTTAAGGAATTTAAATGGAGTTTAGCTGTATAATTCTCTATTGCAATGAAAACTATAGTTAACAGTAAGATCAAAAAACATTGAGCAATCCACCTCAATTCCAGATTTGGATGTAAAGCTCAAAGTGATTGCAAGAATACACTTGGACATTGGAACATGATTTGAAAGCTTGTGGGCGTCTTGAAATTCCTCAAAAGTGATGGTAATGTCAAATGCTATATAAACATACTTCAAGGACTGCAGATGTCAAATAATTGAGAGATTGCTACAATTTGCCCAAAGCTGTCTATGCAAGATGACCAGCTCCCTACATAAGAATGGCCTGCCATCTTAAGTTGAGAGGTGCAGGCCATGTTTTGATCAAAGTTTGATAAGCTCTACCATAATAAATGCAATTACCTAAATGCAAGATATGACTTAATTATGTGCAATTACAACTTTATAATAAGGAAACTTGCCCCCAAACCTTGGTTTGCAGAAGTCATATTCGGCAGGGGTTGTACGTGCATTCATGCCCCCAAATCATAGGATTCTAGAAGTGGAAAATTGGAATCATCAACTGGAGTCCAAGTGGGCAAGTTGAGTGTCCACAAGGAGTGATTTCTCCTAAAAAGGAATTTCCGCAGCTACAGTGCAGGACAATTAATCCAGATCATCGTATTTGATAAATTGATAATCTCCCTTGCTAACAGAGACTTGTTGGGGACAATTCAGGTAATTAATCCCGAAAGGTGAATGCCTGCTTGGGGAACTAATTAATTTCATTTCAAATGCCCCAATTGAGTAATTGCTAGGATAGTCTGAAAATAAGCTGTATGCTAATTCCTCGAGTTCTAGAAACCCAATCTTTAAAGTGTTAATCTAGAACTCAATTTTTTAAAAGTCGAATTGGACTATATGAACCACCGGTTTGACTGGGAATCATATAAGAGTTTTTTCAATGGGGTGGTACAGATACATCCGGTTAGGCGAAATACCAGGCCGGTCTCCACTGCCGTTTTTGATTAAACTATTGAACTAGTGCTGACCATGGCTAGTCAGTCTGTAATACAACTTCCTAATTTTGCAACGAAAAATTATTGGATTAAAAGTTCAGCTTTTTGCTGTTAATCTTGCTTATTTTGCTGTAAAACCTTTCTTATAATTTTAGCACTAGTAATATGTATGAGCCATAGTAGGAATACTCGCCAAATACAAATACTCGACAGACCCCCAAAAAAAAAACTCGGCAAAAACTCGCCAATATTCGGCCAATACTCGGGAATACTCAGCAACTTAAAAAATACTCAAATTTCTTTAAAAAACATAAATTTTAAGCAATACATAGCTACAAAATGTATCAAATGAGCCCATAAAATGTTGGAGAAGTGTTTTCTATTAGATTTGAATACAAATACAATACAAAATTGCATCATCATGCGAATACAACAACCGGTTGATAAGTAATATGAATTTATGATGATTGACATTGAAAAATATCATCATAAATTTCATATCTATGCAAGTTACAATATACAATAAATTACATTTTCCTCTTTCCCAATCTAGAGAAATATTGGGGAGAGGGTCTAGTGGCTCTACTAGCCTGGAACTAGATGGTGGTGTTGATAGCTCCTCTGTTGCATGTTGGAGATCACCTCCAAAGATTTCATCCAATCCAATATCTCCTCGGAGTCCTGCTAGTGCTTCTCCCTCCATAGCCTCCCTCTTAAAAGAAGCAATCTCGTCCACTGTGAATGCAAGGTTTTCCTCTTCTTGCCTAGTCCACTCACTGTATGGATCTATCTCATCCAAATCAATGAGCTCCTCTAATGTGGCCTCAACTTTTTTTGTGCAAAGCCGGAGATTGTATTGCACAAAAACCAAGTCGAGCCTTTTTTGAGTCAATTTGTTGCGCTTCTTCGTGTGATTATCATTGAACAAAAAAAACTCTTAAAATAGCAAAAAAAAAAAACCTACGCATCTATTGATATGTGAAGTTAACATTTGAATAAGCAGGTAGCAACCAAGCTGGCAGGTGGGACAATTAGTCCGAGCACGGGAGAATACTCGTCGAGTTTTGGCGAGTACTCGCCGAGTTTTGGAAAGCTATCCAGTATTTTTAATTACTAATCTGTCTATAGGCGATCAAAGCTCATGATTCTTCAAAAGATTGCAAGAAGTTGCTTGGTCCAAAAAGGTGCAAAAATGGATTTTATGAAAATAAGAAAATATTGCCATCAATGCGTAGAGCTCGAGAAAATATGCACTTCTAGAGAAAACAGCACCTGAAACGGAGGCACAGAATGAAAGTTATGACACATGCAAGTTTTTGCTGCTACATCTTCCCGGACCCTTTCCAAAAATGGCAAATTTTATTCTTTCCTTGTGTTTTCTTCACCAAAAATCCAAAAAGGAAAGAAATGCCAAAAAAGGAAAGAAATGTTGTCTTTGGCGAGTTTTCCAACTATGCTGAGCGAGTTTTCCAACTATAACTCGGCAAGTTTTGGCGAGTATTCCAACTATGCTCGACGAGTTTTTTTTTTGCCTATTTTGGCGAGTCTTTCAGCGGTTTACTCGTTTTGCTTGTTTTTTGGCGAGTTTTCCTACTATGGTATAAACCATAGTTCAAAAAATTGTAATTGGCGATTAATCGGCAGGCCAAATTTTGACTCGGAAATTGGGAATCGACAATTTATCAGCAATTTATCGGCATTAATCAACAACTTTATTGCTACTTTTAAAAACATCTAAATTCATAAAATATACTTAAATTAAACGTAAAAACAATGTATGTTATTGCTCACAATCACGTTATAAATTGTATAAAATTAAATAACATATAAAATACAGTATAACTGTTATTTTATATAACACTGATAATTAAATATATAATATTAAATACAAGTAGTTAACTATGAATTAAATATATAACTATGTACTGATAGTTAACTATTAATTAAATATATACAAAGCAACAAAAACAAAATAATATATTAAATAAATACTATTAAGTTATTAACTATTTAGTGTAAACTCTCTTAAATATATACAGTAGTATGTTATTGTTAACAGTTAAAAATTTTATCGTAAAGTCTGGGTATTGTAAAATATATTATAATATTGAAAATCTTTAAAACAAAGGAAAAAAAATTACCATAAGTCTGTGATTATAATACTTAGTTGCTAGGGCACGAACTGGCCACGAAATAGCAGGAAACCCCAGAGATGGAAAAGTGCCCTCGAAACCAAGTCGAATGCCCTCCTACGTGAGTCGAAATGGAGGAAATACAAGTCGCAGAAACAAAAAATGATTCGAGCAGAAGAAAACAGGAGAAAAAACAAATCATCTTGGTCATTTTTCGCATTAAAAGATAAGCCACGTCTTCACTGAGGATTTTCCACAATTTCAGCGACGATTTTCCACAATTTTGGAGGGTTTTGTATCACCAAAAATCGCCAGTTAATCGGAAAGCCAAGAATCACGATTTTTGGAACTTTTAATCATTTTACCTGCAAAAAACGATTAATCGTGATAAACTTCCAATTAATCGCAATTTTTGAAACGATGGTATAAACATTATTTTGGAAAAATAAAATGTACAATGATTTTGTTTGTAACCTTCTGCTCAAGTACACGTTACATACAAGAAGTTCCAACTTGCAACAATGAATTACGTGAGTTACGTGAGTTACGTTGGCCCCTAAATTATCATATCTAGAATAGCATGTATACCATTGAAATAAACATACAGTACTGCAATAATAAGTGTTTGCCGTGCATGCCATAGTTGAATTATTTTTAAAAGACTCTAATTTTTGTTACATTTATTAATTTTAACTGCCAAACAATGATATTGAGTACTTAGAAGCAGAACTCGATGCATTTGCTATTTTTAATTTTATGATAAAATATGATGGAATGATTTTTTGTTTATGTTGAATTCGTTGATTATTTTTAGTCAATTTGAAAAAAAAAATCATCTATCCAAAAAAATTTCATTCATCCCGGTTCCTGCATCCCCATGTCCTGGAAATTTCATGTAATATTGGTCCTTAGCACAGTGGACTTTTTCCTTGTCATAGGTTCTCTAGTTTTCATAAAGTAGAGCTTAAAGAAATTTCAGGAAAATCAAAGTTGAAGTATTCAATTTTGATAATGACATACATATTATTTCTTAAGATATAATCTCCTAACACTTATATAATTCATCGTGTAACTTCTAAAACTTTAAGGACACTCTCAAATCATTGAACCAGTACAATGAAAAGAAAAGTTGATTTCATTTTGTCTCGTATCTAATCGGTGAAAAATCTGTAAATGGCATAAAAATGTCAAGAAATGAAACTTTACAAACCACAGCACAGAAATCTGGAGGAGATACCACAGACAAGAACCAGGAAACTTTCAATGCAGTGAAATTGCCTGTGGACAGTATTTAGGCATTGGGGTTGGAAACATACATCAGGTTTATTCTTAACATAAGGAATTGTTAGCATTGGTAAAAGAATGAAACCTTACAAAACAGGGCCCAGAAACCTGGAAGAATCATCCAGGACAAGTAAGGGCACGACTTTGGGGGTGTAGGGTTGGCCCAAGAACCAGCAGTGGAGGGAATGATCTCCACAGAGAGAAACCATTGCCCCATCAACTGGCAACTGTCATCCACGAGTAGTCACAAAAACTTATAGATTATGCTGGAATTTGAATCCATAAAGACCAACAATGGATCCAATGGCAATTGGCTCACGTAAATATTGACTGTTTCAAAGACTCGATTATGGAAATGAGGGTAGAGTCATACATGATACATATTGCCAAAATGAAATATCTTCCTTTGTTAGCTACTGATTCTGTTAGGTAATCCTGTGAAATATGATTTGCAAGTACTTTGGGATGTGTTCGCATCATGGTAATTTGATAGAGCACCACGCTGTGTTTTCTCTCTGCATGTTTTGAAGCATTGCTTTGGTACATTCCATCTCAATCCTTCCTGCTTGTAGTAATGAAGTTTGTTCCTTATCTGTTGCACTTTTATGTATTTCAGGATCCTCTGCTTCTAATAGGCAAAGTGTTATTCTGTCCTAATTAGCATTGCTGATGGGAAATTGGGAAAGATTGATAAGGTGCAATTATTGAGTGCCGCAATGAATTTGTGCACATAGTTTCAGAATATATTGCAATTATTGAACTTTCTCATTGCAATTTAGTCTATGAGGGCCCTCAAATTCAATCTTTGCCAGTGTTACAAACTTTCCTTTTCTGAAAGAACAAATATTTGATTATGTAGTACAGGACTGCACTTCAAAAATATTTATGTGCCTGATACCATCATGTCTGATACATGGCTTGCAGACTACTTAAACTTAAAACATGGCTTGCAAAATTTGGTTTCATTCCATTATTCTTAAAGAAATATCAGATACACGGATATCATACTACAATGCTGAAAACATGAAAACTAGCAACCAGCAATCTGCAAGAAAGACCCAAAAAAGAAATCTCACTGGACAAAACAAAATTCACAAGTAGATACAAAATCCAGTGAGTATGATTCAGCCAGTAAATCTGTCTCAGCATATTCTTCACTTGTAAATTGATGTGGTGAATCTACATTTCCATGTCGGAGCAGTAATCACAATAATCTTAGAAAATTATGGGAGGCTATCAATGGGACATAGAGGAGGTAAATCTTCCATTTAAACAAGATGATTAGCACCACAATGAGGATTGTTTACTGATAGCAGGTTAGGACAGTGTATAATTCTTATTGATTGATTGAAGCCCCCGAAACAGCCTCTCCATTAGGACACATTCCACCAGGATAAATAGGACGAGGGTGAGTCACGTGATGTTCTAATGCAACAAGGAAAACTAACATGAGAAGTCATTTTATCTTCTTGTTCGAGCTTTATCATTGAAATGCTCTGCAATCATTGCACCCAGATTGTGTGCACTAATATAAAATGATGTGCTACTGTAAACAGACTGAACCAAAAGAAACGTAACAAGGATCAGTAGGAGCACAGTTGAAACATAAAGTGTGGGAATAAGAAATACAAAAAATTATATTACTGTCCACATATGACCAAAGAAGGTCAATGGGACTCGAAGTACATTCAGCTACAATAGAGTATTACTAGGCTAAAATGGCCCTAGGTTATGAAAAGTAACCAAAGACTACGAGCTAAAGTAAAAAAACACATCGAGAGAGGGTAAACAAAAAGTGGTTAAACTCCAACCCATTAGATCTAAGTACCAGTGCAAATAGTCATGTTAGGGGAGAATTAATGTGTACTAAGCATTGAAAGATGTCCTGTATTTTTTGAGAAGGGTCTTTGACCGGCACTTACAAGAAGTCTTTGGAATATTGCCAGGGCAATTTTAAAGTACCATCATGGAGTGCAGAGGCAATCAGGCCGTATGAAATGTCAGGTTGGCGACATGAAGAACTCATTTGAATTCGGATTATGAGATAATGGATCATGATGGGAAATATTTGGTTAGAACAGAGGACCCAAAGGTACTACTACTTAGTTAATTCCCATAATTATATTTATTAATGTCTTGATATGCCTTTTGATTGATGCAGTCATGGTTAAGGGTCCCAATGAAGAGATGCCTTAAACTTTGCAGCCTTTACAAACAACACACACAACAAAATTACAAAAACAACAAACTTCTTTATTCATCAACAAGAGAGACTAGACATAGGAACCTCTAACACTTCGCCCAATCTCGCTTATTACAACCAAACTACAAAGTCTACCCTCGCTGCCACGCTCCTCAAAAATTTCAAAGGCTGCGTTCAAAGCTAAGTCTTGCAATACTTCAAAAAATTTGCTTTAATATTGTTTTTTGGAGAAGCTTTCAATTTCAATAGTCAAGTTTTAAAACAATTGAGGAGATAGGTGTTATAAACCATCACAGGGCAGTTGGATACTCTCATTTTGTAAGCCTCTTTGTTTCCAAGAGGTCTGAAGTTCAAAACTTGCCCCCTTTCACTTTGTTCAAATTTGCAGTTTTGAATTAACTGGCAAAACTAGGAAAATTAGTACCTCTATCTGCGTATGCCATCATATTCAAGTCATTAGGTCAAATTTGTCCTTGAAACTTAATTTTTGGAAACTAGACTTGTCCATGATTCCAACAAGTACAAATACTTAGGAGTCCAAATTGTCCACCGAGTATATTTTAATCCCCGTAAATCAAGACATTTTGCTGAAATTGCATTGAAGAGGGGTCTGTCTAGTCAAAACTCAGCTGAAATTTTCAAAATGGCTTAACTTTTGCTTGTGGTGGCCAAAATTGGCTGGTGGCCAAAATTGGCTTATGACCACTCCTTTTTCATGAAAATGGGATTCTGAAATCATTCAAGCAGATGAAATTTGATTTTATAGCTTCTAAAATGTGTTTTGGAGAAATAAGGGACTACAAACTTGTTTGAACGAAGTCAAAGTGCAAAGACACGTCCAATCAAGAAATGGTTTGTATTTTCTGAGTACTTTCGGTGTTACCCGACTCAGAATTTGTTATTCAGCATACTCCAACACGCTGCATACACAATGAACACATTGTACTCAAATGCCATACTATCTTTGCAACTTCACATCCACACAAATCAGGAAGAGGATTTGATTTCAAGTTGTTGGAGACAATATAAACCAATGTTCATGCAATTTTATAATCAGTACAATTTGTTTAGTTCATTTACAGAAGCAGATTGATTCTCACAAGTCCCGTCCTCTTGTCAACAATCCTATGGTCAAACATGTTGTAGAGCATTGTAAGCCTTATACTAATTCTAGCAAGGAAAAGACCAAAGTTATTGAGTCCAATCATGTTGTCTCAAAACCTAAGGTAATTTCAGAGCAATCCAAAACTATTGTGGATAAAATGCCTAATAGCCCCCTTATTGAATCTATACACCTATTGTGCAAGACTTGGAGACAATGAAACACAACAAACATTATATTGGTCTAGGTTTTACAGGTGTTGTGAATTTTCATGTACCAGAATATTCCAAACCTATCAAATTCGTATCTGGAGGTATTCTGAACAAAAATTAAGTTGAGTCTTCACCTGTTGGATGGTCCAGTGAAATTATCAAGATGTGGAGTTAACCAAGACCAACTTGCACTAAAACCCATCAAGTCTGAAAATGTTTTCATTATAGACGTTGTGGTCATACCCCCACTGACTGTTTTGACCTACATCCTTGTCTATCATGTGGTCAACATAAACATTCTGCTAAACAATGTTATAAGGTCCGTCTACAAAATCTATAAGGCATGTGCATTTTTTATGGATACATCACTTGAGATGGCAATCAAAGGCTCGTCTATTGTCAAAATCTTATAGGCAAGTACACTCCACTATATAAAATGATGAGCTCAGCCTTGCAGATATTGTTGAATCTGGTTATGTGAGTGCAAATTCTATTAAGTGACAACCTACTAAGAGAATTGAAGAGTTGCACCCAATTCCCATAGAGGTTAATTAAGCACTCAGTACCTATGACTTCCCATTCTAATTGGGATATTGATGATGAGCACACTGAGACCGCCAGATAAGCAACTCAATACAAATTATATAGGGATATGGATATTGTCTCTTCTTGATTATACTTTTGCACTTAAGTTGTTAGTTGAAAACCCAGAAGGGTAGCTTGATGGAGACTTGTGATGAAAACCTGAGCGGCTATCATTGAGTTGTGCTAGATAATATGTGTTGTTCCCATCCTAGGGGGGCCTAAATAGTAGCTCTCCACTCTCATCTTACAGGGGGAACATCAAGATTCAAATTTCGAGTTCTTCGAGCATAGTACTTGACGATTTCTCGCATTGTCCATTAAGGATTTCTCATTGCAACATATTGCAAATGATAGCATATCATCAAATATCATGCACCATAGTTTGTGCACAATTCGAGTTCTTCGATTTGATACTTCATATATTGTAGCATATTGCAAATTATAGCATATCGCCAAATATCATGCACCAAAATTTGTGCACAGTTCGAGTTCTTCGAGTTGATAAATAGCTTATAGAAGATAGCATATCGTGCACCATAGCTTGTGCACTACAGTGAGTGATGATCAGACCAGCATTTGATACATCAAAGATCACACTTTGATCAAATGACTATGCATGGAGCTAGTTCATCCAATTTCGATGCAATTTTTCTACCACGGGAGCAATTTTTTGTGTCGACGTGTGTCTTCATTGGGCATTGTGGACGGCAAGTGGTTCACATTTTCTTTCAGTGCATACTTCAGCACACTTTTGGGTTACAAATGGGCACAATCAGCTTGGGTTATCTAGTTTTCAAGAAATACAATGCAGTTGCAACACACTTGGACTGCTCGTGGGTGCGATCAGT
This sequence comes from Taxus chinensis, assembly GCA_019776745.2. Taxonomy (NCBI): domain Eukaryota; kingdom Viridiplantae; phylum Streptophyta; class Pinopsida; order Cupressales; family Taxaceae; genus Taxus; species Taxus chinensis. The sequence goes on from CM034148.1 coordinate 702,403,995, forward strand.
TTGGGTTCTCCAGTATTCACTCTCTTTGACACATGGTTTAGTTTGAGCATCATCTGCATCATGAAAATTGCGAAGGACAAACACATAAGACTTGGTCTTATAGGGTGTTGTTGGTGAAATAATTTGTCGGGTGGGAAAATCGAGGGTCTCTCACCAATGGTCACGGGGCTAAGCCCCTCCTTGGGTATGGGGAGGCTCCCATTATTGGATATAAACTATCCTAATTTTGTGGGGTGGCCAATAGGCCGGGGATCACATAGGAACACTTCACTGAACCTATGGCAAAGTGCTTGTACCGAGTACAAAGGAGGAATTTGCAGCTATGAGGGATAAAAGGAGAGTTGGGGAAATCAAGAAAGAGGGGTTTAATGTTGTGAGTAGACACTAGCAGAGTTCACACACAATAAACGGTGTAGGTTCAAATTCAATTAGAGGAAAACAACAAAGCAATTAGCAAGACTAATAAAAATAAAGACACACAGTTCTTTAGATTCATCAATCAAGGACACAAAGTTCCTTCTTGGTTATTCAAGATCACTATATATGCAAATTTGTAGGATAGAGAGGGAATAGAGGAAAACTTAAGAAAATGGAAATGGAAGAAATGTAGCTTTTATTTCTTGTATAGTGATGATACAAAGCTCAACAATCTACCACAATCCACAATTGCTACAGAAAAACTAACATTCAAGCTCCTTTGGAATGAAGAAGCCATTTCAATTTATAGCATTGTGAATTGCCTCTTCATCTACCCCCCCGCATGAATTTTCATGTTCTTATTCCACTTGTGACTTTCCATTTTCCTCGGAAGTGAGTAAGTCCCTTTTTTATAAATCAAAAGGGACTTTTACGATGCAACTTTAGAAAGTCACCTTAAGTGAATAAGACAAAATACGATAATTACATACAATGAAGAATTAGAAAGGGGGTGAGAAGAAAGAGGGATAAAGAGAGAAAGGAAGAAAGGAGTTGACTAACTACTTGATGGAGAAGTCTCCTCTGGTGAAGAATCAACTCTTGTAGGCTCCCGCAGAAGATCTTAGATGATTAACTCTATGCCCTTGACCTCCTAGCTGAATTGAGCCACTACAAATGCTACCTTCTCGAAATGTTGGATGTGCACATGTTGCAAAGTACTAAGCCAAGTTTCAGAAATGCTACCAAGCCTTCTACACTGTGTGAACCAATTCTCATGATCTTTCGCAATATTAGAAATAGACCCCCTAATCTCTACGAGAGATCCCAAAGCATTTTCATTGAATGAAGAGGATTCTCCTGCAGCTATCTGGACCAGCTCTTGAAAGGAAATCAAGTGTCTTTTTCAGGATGTGTTCTCATTGAGTGAATATGTTCCCAAGTCTTGCACCCTTTTGGTAATCTTATTAGAAATCTCAGATACATGTTCTTCACAGGCCTCGAGCTCGGAAATGGCCTTATTCAGCACATCACACCTTGCAATCATTGTGTGGGCCCAAATGTGGGACAAGTTCTCAGCAATGGATGAAAACACATTATGATTCACTAAGAAATAAGAGTCAAGATAGGTCATCTCAAAGACCAGTAGGAGAAGACTTTCTCAAATGGCCCTTTCTTTCTCAATCTCCTTCCTAGTATCTATTATCTTTGACATAGTAGCCGAGACATATTGGAACAACGAGAGCACCTCAGGAAGCAAAGTCTTCCCCTTTTCAATAATCATCTCCACTCATTTATCATTGGCTCTTCCCTGCATGGTGAACACCTGAGTTCTCTTGATTGTCTGGGAATCACGGCTGCAAATGGGAGAAACGGCTTTAATCGGAGGCAATGATCACTGGCGTCACACTCAATGATCTTTAAACCTGAGCCTGGGAGAGACATTGGGGAGCAGTTTTAAAAGAGAAATCAATAAATGGAAAGGAAAAAGTATGCAGGTATGCCTCTGGTGCATTCCAAGGATCTGAGGTAAAATACCACTCCTCTCACAAAGAACTTTTAGCAGCTAAAAAAGCCATAAAAGCTTTTCTGTTCTTTGTTCAGAATGAATCTTTTGTTTTAAGGTCAGATTTAAAAGATTTCAAGAAAAGGTTAAATGGAGGAGATCCTGCTAACAAATCAGCATTTAATAGACTCCAGCGTTGGGGTTTATGGTTTGACAATTTTGATTTCTCTGTTGAACATATTTCTGGTAAAGCAAATTCTTTAGCAGATTTTGCTAGCCGTGAACTAAACACTTCCAAAGCCATCAATGTAACACAGGTATTGCATGAGCCACAAGGTACTATTTGGGACTACAGAAATTGTAGAAGACAGATTGATACTCTGCAACTCAACGACAATAATATGTCCAGAGATGCACAAGTATTTTTGCTATCCAGAGATTATATATCTGTCAATGAATATGCTATGTCTGAGATAGAATGCAGATTATTTGATCCAGAAATTCCAGGAAGAGAATTTCATACTCTTCAAGATCCCATGGTGAAATGTTGTTTGCACTGGAAATGGAGATCTTCATACAGCTGTGAAATGCCAGATCCTTTACCAGTTGAAGGACTAAGGCTCAGACAATTAATCCCAAGATCCAATACTCTGTGGAGATTCGAGTATTCAAGACTCTGGACTGAAGAGCACCCTCTTCAGTATGATCTGTGGAACAGACCAGCCTCATATGGAGACAGGAAGTATATATCCAATAGTTTTAAATTCTTCCTGCAAAAGTTTTTACCTACTAAACTCTCTGATTCTCCATTGTTAAATGTTCATCCTGACACTGCTCGTAATGTTCTTATTCAGTGTAAAATACCTTGGTTTGTCAAGGTAAATTATTATGTTAAAACTAACAATGTCAGGAATACTGTTGAGCGCCCTAATGCAACACTTTGGCGCCGAATCATTCTGCACCACACCATGGTTGTTCGTCCTCCTGTTCCAGGCCAAGATCTTCGTATCTTGGATCATTATCTGTTTCCGACAAGGCATCATCTTCAACCGAACACTGACGGGACTGCCACTATCTCCCGCATCTGGCTTGAAAGATTGACAAGAAATTTAGAGGAAGCTCCTTCACGCAACAATGACAGCACTTCCGATGATGATGATGATGATGATGATGATGTTCCGGGACCATCTGTCACTTTTGATAGTCCTTAGGTTTGCTTTTGCTTTTGCTTTTTGTTTGTCGGCCATGACGGCAGGCCTGTTGCCGGTCTTTTCTAATAAAAGAGATTCTCTCTTATCTCTTCTCGGTGCGTGGTGGACCCTACCACTGTCTAAAGGCACTTTAATGAGTGGTGTGTACTCATTGTGGTCGGTCGTGGGAATCTACCGGTTACTCCGTTACCCGGTTCCCAGTCTTCCGGTTCTGCCGGTTCTCGGTGAAAAGCTATGAGAAAAGCCTATATAAGGAACTCTCTCATTTCATTCAATACACCGCAGAATACCGCATTACCGAAGAACTAGCTAAGGAATTTGGAGACACAAGTGAAGAGGTCTTCTTTGTAAAGAAGTTTGAAGTCTGAAGTCTGTTTTCTCCTGTAAGTCTATCATGTTTGATACTGTCCATGTTCTCATTACTGTAAATGGTGATCATAAGTTGATTATAATAGAATCCTTCTCAGAATTTGAAGAGTATTATGAGTGTGATGATGTATTTGATATTGTTGTGAGCATCGTTCATGAATTATTTGGAGATCAGGATATCTGTATTCTGTTTATGTTTACTCTGTGAAGATATCTGTTAAGATATGTTATTCCGCCCAAGTTCAGTTACAGTTTGATTTGAAATAGTTTGTTAGCCTCGGTTTGAAATGGTATCAGAGCCTCGGTTTGAATTAGATCTTGTTATTAATCTCTCCTCATAGACGCAACATCTTCTTGCAAAGATTGCTCTTTTTCAAAGGGGAAGGGCCCGTATAAGTCCAGAAAATCTAAAAAATTCAAGAAATATAGATCCTTTAAAAAGGATTTCTATAAGCCATCTCAGAAGCATTTTGTCTTCAGAAAAAAGAAGTATATAGGAAAGAGCAGAAAATTCAGGCCTACTTGCTTTATATGCAAAGGTAGCCATTATGCCAATAAATGTCCACAGAAGAGATTCAGAGAAAGGTAAAGCCAAGGTCAATGCTTTATCTACAAGAGGAATTAATGAAGAAGAATACGCTCTAGTCTCAGATACAGAGAGTTTTTCCTCTGATATCTCATATTTGTCACTTGATGGAGAACAATGTAATATCATACAACAAGTTACAGACTCAAGTGATAGTTCTGATGAAAGTGGATATTATACCATTCCTTCTTTTGCAAATTTCAATGTCAATATGGTATCTAATTTTTCTCATCCTATGATGCCTCCAAGTGCAGATTTACTTAGAAAACAGTTGGAATGTTTTCAAAGTGAATATGATAGCTGTCCCCCTTGGGACACTACAAGAAAAATGTCTCTTAGCAAAAGGCTTAGAGAAATGCAGGATAAGTATCTTAAGCAGCATGAAGCAGAACAGAAAAGGTTACAAGAATTTATGGATCAGGATATTCATCCTGATGATCCGTATGATCCCGTTCCAGTCAGACCTCCATTCCAGCAGCGAATAAGACAACGCCAAGCACCTGTAAGAGGAAGATTATGCCCTTGGAGAGGACGTGGACGAGGAGGACTTCCACCTCCTACCAGAACATTTCCTTTTCTATTTCCAGAAGAAAATATCCAGCAACCTGCACAACAAGAACCAGATAAGGCTTCTATAGAAGTCTATAGAACATGGAGAAATAATAGAAAAGAATTACTGGAAAAAGTCATTGCAAAAGCCACAGAAGAGTTCACCAGACTCCTCTCAGAAGAAGAAAAAGAAAAGCAATCTTCAGAAGAAAATCTAGAAGAAACTTATCAGCATATTGCCTTCCAAGAAGAAGAAAGTACAGAACAGGCAGAGGTATGTACAGTAAGCTGTACGCAAAATCATTTTATTGCTATTGCCCATATGCATTCCAAATATCAAACCATATGTTTTAGATGCAATGGTAGATACTGGTGCTGAGATAAGTTTACTTAGATCAAATGCTATTCCTTCAGACTGTTGGAAAAATACAAGCATAAAAATCAGATTTGATAAGAAGAGAAGTAGTCTCAAAAGCTATAGCACAAGTTCAGATCAATGTTGAAGGCACCTTTTTGAAAATTAATTTCTATCAACATGATATGGAAAATTATGATTGCTTGTTAGGAGTGGATTTCTTGAAGGAATGTAATACTTTCAGTATTTCTAAGGATTTATATCCTTGTTTAATCCTCCTGTTCAAATTCCAAGAAGATATTCTTTTCAGTCAATTGTACCTCTTCCTGAAAAGAAGAAAGCTGTCAATAATATTTGGATTCATAAATCCATTGCCACTTGCCAAACCAGTATTGAGGATTTAGTTTCAAAAATCAAGAAAAATGTTTGTAGTGACAATCCTCATGCTTTTGTCCATCGGAAAAAGCACAGTTGCTCTCTCAATCTGCAACTCGTAAAGGATGCAGATGGAAAAGAAGTAATTCCAAAGTTCAAAGCACACCATAGAGGAATGATTCCTTCCGAAAGGAAAGAATGTCAAGAGGAGATTCAAAAACTTCTCAAAAGCGGCTTTTATTCAAGAATCTAACTCTCCCTGGTCTTGTGCAGCATTCTATGTTAACAAAAGGAGTGAGCAACTTCGACAAAAGAAAAGATTAGTGGTAGATTATAAGCCACTAAATAAATATATAGCAGCAGTCCAACATCCAATCCCAGCTAAAGATGACTTGCTCAGCAGAATCAAGCCTCTGAATTCAAAGGTCTATAGCAAGTTTGATTTGAAAAGTGGATTTTGGCAAATCTTTCTTCAGCCAGAAGACATGTATAAAACAGCATTCATTGTTCCTGGCGGACAGTATGAATGGAAAGTACTTCCATTTGGCCTCAAAACTGCCCCTTCCATTTTCCAGAAGATTATGGAGAAGATTTTTGGTGAGTTATTCGACTTTTTGATCGTCTATATCGATGATATCCTCATTTTTTCTAGATCACCAAAAGAGCATATTGAGCATCTTGAAAAATTTTATAATACTGTCTATCAGAATGGGATTTGTCTCTCTCCCACTAAAATAGAAGTCTTTAAAGAAGAAATTGATTTTTTAGGGATAAAAATTAGATCTGGAAATATTGAAATGCAGAAGCACGTAGTTGCTAAAATTCAGAATTTTCCAGATGAAATTCTTGATAAACATCAGTTGCAAAGATTTCTAGGATGTGTGAATTATGTAGCTGGATTTTATCAGAATATTGCTGCTGACCGAATTTTGTTGAATAAAAGACTTAAAAAGAATGCACCCAGTTGGAACAAAGAAATGACATCTGCTGTGCAGCGTATCAAGAACCAGGTTCTTGATCTTCCTCCGATGTCCCTTCCAGGACTCAGGATTAAAGATAATAGAATGTGATGCAAGTGATCACTTCTGGGGTGCAGTCTTAAAAGAGAAATCTGAACAAGGAAAAGAAAAAGTTTGCAGGTATGCCTCTGGTGCATTCCTAGGATCAGAGATAAAGTATCACTCCTCCCATAAGGAAATCTTAGCAGCCAAAAAGGCCATAAAAGCATTTCTATTCTTTTATACAGAATGAATCTTTTATGCTAAGATCTGATTTAAAGGATTTTAAGAAAAGATTGAATGGAGGATATCCTGCTAACAAGTCAGCCTTTAACAGACTCCAGCGATGGGGTTTGTGGTTTGACAATTTTGATTTCTCTGTTGAACATATTTCTGGAAAATCAAATTCACTAGCAGATTTTGCTAGTCGAGAGCTTAATACAGCAAAAGCCATCAATGTAACACAGGTATTTCATGAGCCTCAAGGAACCATTTGGGATTACAGGAATTGCAGAAGACAGATTGATACTTTGATGATAAATGATAATAATATGTCCAGAGATGCACAAAATTTCTTATTATCCAGGGACTATATATCTGTCAGTGAATATGCCATGTCTGAATTAGAATGCAGACTGTTTGATCCAGAAATTCCTGGAAGAGAATTTCACACTCTTCAAGATCCTATGGTAAAATGTTGTTTGCATTGGTTATGGAGATCTTCAAGGTATTGCGAAATGCCAGACCCATTACCTGTTGAAGGATTAAGGCTCAGACAATTGATTCCAAGGCCCAATACCCTGTGGAGATTTGAGTATTCAAGACTCTGGACTGAAGACCATCCTCTTCAGTATGATTTATGGAACAGACCAGCCTACGCCTGGAGACAGGAAGTATCTATCCATGCATTTTAAATTTTTTATGCAAAAATTTCTGCCTACAAAACTTTCTGATTCTCCTTTGTTAAATGTTCATCCTGACATTGCCCGTAATGTTCTTATTCAGTGTAAAATACCTTGGTTTGTCAAGGTAAATTATTATGTAAAAACTAATACTGTCAGGAATACTGGTGAACGGCCAAATGCAACATTATGGCGCCGAATCATTCTGCATCACACTATGGTGGTTCGTCCTCCTGCCCCAGGACAAGACCTTCGCATACTTGGACCACTATCTCTTTCCGACGCAGCCTCATCTGCGTCCAAACACTGATGGAACAGCCACTATCTCAAGAATCTGGCTGGAAAGATCTACAAGGAATCTCGAGGAAGCTCCTCAAAGACATGACAGCACTACTTCCTCTGATGATGATGATGTTCCTGGCCCTTCAGTCTCCTTTCATAGTCCTTAGGATTGCTTTTTGTTTGTCGGCCATGACGGCAGGCCTGTTGCCGGTCTTTTCAATAAAAAGAGATTCGTTCTTATCTCTTCTCGGTGCGTGGTGGACCCTACCACTGTCTAAAGACACTTTAATGAGTGGTGTGTACTCATTGTGGTCGGTCGTAGGAATCTACCGGTTACTCCGTTACCCGGTTCCCAGTCTTCCGGTTTCTCCGGTTCTCGGTGAAAAGCTATGAGAAAAGCCTATATAAGGAACTCTCTCATTTCATTCAATACACCGCAGAATTCGCTAAGGAATTTGGAGAGGCACAACCAAGGAGTCCAGTCTTATATAGTCAGTTGCTATTTTCTTGTAAGTCTAAGTGTCTGAATTCAGTATATGTATTTATCAGAGTAGCAGATTTTCATTATCTTGTAATTATTACTCATCTGTCAGAGTTCTGAAGAATTTTACTGTAAATCAGTGATGTATAATCAGATTGTAATTGAATATTGTACAGAACTGTGTTTGAAGGAGAAATAGAAATTCTGTGCATGTTTCTGGTTTAAGAAGTGTTTTATAGTATATATGTTAGTTCAGAGCTTTCAGTTCATGTTTAAATCAGCAGCCTCAGTTTGAGAATGGTATCAGATAGCTGGTATTCTTAGAAATTATGTATTCAGTCATCTGTGACAACAAGTTCATACAGCACGAAAGCAGGTTAATTGGTGTGATCCCGCCGAAGTAAGTCGCCGTGTGTCAGGCGCTGTTTATAGGTTGATCCGATTATATTTAACCTGAGCTACGTTGCTTGTCAGTAGCAGTTAAAATGGCCGATACAAATACTAGTTTCTCCTCTGGTGACGTTGATGACCAGGAACTGGTTAATCTTTCTGAAGTGTTCACTATAAATTCTGATATAGATGTAGCTGAAGAGTCTAGTCCTACTCCTGAGTGGAGATTGCCTAACAAAGTCTTATAATGAGGTCTATGCTAAGATTAGTAAATTCCATTTACTAGCCAGCACTGTATTTAAAACCAGAGAATCTGTCATACAGGTTTCCCAGACTAGTACCGAGGCTGCTGATTTAAACAAACTGAAAGCTCTGAACTAAATATATACTATAAAACACTTCTTAAACCAGAAACATGCACATAATTTCTATTTCTCCTTCAAACACAGTTCTGTACAATATTCAATACAATCTGATATACATCACTGATTTCAGTAAAATTCTTCAAACTCTGACAGATGAGTAATAATTACAAGATAATGAAAATCTGCTACTCTGATAAATACATATACTGAATCAGACATTTAGACTTACAAGAAAATAGCAACTGACTATATAAGACTGGACTCCTTGGTTAGTGCCTCTCCAAATTCCTTAGCGAATTCTGCGGTGTATTGAATGAAATGAGAGAGTTCCTTATATAGGCTTTTCTCATAGCTTTTCACCGAGAACCGGAGGAAACCGGAAGAGTGAGAACCGGATAACGGAGTAACCGGTAGATTCCTATGACCGACAACAATGAGTACACACCACTCATTAAAGTGTCTTTAGACAGTGGTAGGGTCCACCACGCACCGAGAAGAGATAAGAACGAATCTCTTTTTATTGAAAAGACCGGCAACAGGCCTGCCGTCATGGCCGACAAACAAAAAGCAATCCTAAGGACTATGAAAGGAGACTGAAGGGCCAGGAACATCATCATCATCAGAGGAAGTAGTGCTGTCATGTCTTTGAGGAGCTTCCTCAAGATTCCTTGTAGATCTTTCCAGCCAGATTCTTGAGATAGTGGCTGTTCCATCAGTGTTTGGACGCAGATGAGGCCGCGTCGGAAAGAGATAGTGGTCCAGTATGCGAAGGTCTTGTCCTGGGGCAGGAGGACGAACCACCATAGTGTGATGCAGAATGATTCGGCACCATAATGTTGCATTTGGCCGTTCACCAGTATTCCTGACAGTATTAGTTTTTACATAATAATTTACCTTGACAAACCAAGGTATTTTACACTGAATAAGAACATTATGGGCAATGTTAGGATGAACATTTAACAAAGGAGAATCAGAAAGTTTTGTAGGCAGAAATTTTTGCATAAAAAATTTAAAATGCATGGATAGATACTTCCTGTCTCCAGGCGTAGCTGGTCTGTTCCATAAATCATACTGAAGAGGATGGTCTTCAGTCCAGAGTCTTGAATACTCAAATCTCCACAGGGTATTGGGCCTTGGAATCAATTGTCTGAGCCTTAATCCTTCAACAGGTAATGGGTCTGGCATTTCGCAATACCTTGAAGATCTCCATAACCAATGCAAACAACATTTTACCATAGGATCTTGAAGAGTGTGAAATTCTCTTCCAGGAATTTCTGGATCAAACAGTCTGCATTCTAATCTCAGACATGGCATATTCACTGACAGATATATAGTCCCTGGATAATAAGAAATTTTGTGCATCTCTGGACATATTATTATCATTTATCATCAAAGTATCAATCTGTCTTCTGCAATTCCTGTAATCCCAAATGGTTCCTTGAGGCTCATGAAATACCTGTGTTACATTGATGGCTTTTGCTGTATTAAGCTCTCGACTAGCAAAATCTGCTAGTGAATTTGATTTTCCAGAAATATGTTCAACAGAGAAATCAAAATTGTCAAACCACAAACCCCATCGCTGGAGTCTGTTAAAGGCTGACTTGTTAGCAGGATATCCTCCATTCAATCTTTTCTTAAAATCCTTTAAATCAGATCTTAGCACAAAAGATTCATTCTGTATACAAAGAATAGAAATGCTTTTATGGCCTTTTTGGCTGCTAAGATTTCCTTATGGGAGGAGTGATACTTTATCTCTGATCCTAGGAATGCACCAGAGGCATACCTGCAAACTTTTTCTTTTCCATTGTTCAGATTTCTCTTTTAAGACTGCACCCCAGATAGTGATCACTTGCATCACATTCTATTATCTTTAATCCTGGTCCTGGAAGGGACATCGGAGGAAGATCAAGAACCTGGTTCTTGATACGCTGAACAGCAGATGTCATTTCAGTGTTCCAGCCTGGAGCATTTTTCTTGAGTCTTTTATTCAACAAGATGCGATCAGCAGCAATATTTTTATAAAACCCAGCTACATAATTAACACATCCTAAAAACCTTTGTAGCTGTTGTTTCTCAAGAATTGTCATCTGGAAAGTTTTGGATCTTTAGATAACTACATGCTGTCTGCATTTCTATATTTCCAGAACTGATCCTTATTCCTAAGAATTCAATTTCTTCTTTGAAGACTTCAATCTTTGAGGGAGAAAGACAAATTCCATTCTGATAGAACAGTATTATAAAAATTTTCTAGATGTTCAATATGCTCCTTTGGTGATTTAGAAAAAATAAGAATATCATCTATATAGACGATCAAGAAATCAGATAGCTCACCAAATATCTCTGTCCATGATCTTCTGAAAGATGGACGGAGCTGTCTTTCAGACCAAATGGAAGGACTTTCCATTCATACTGTCCTCCAGGGACAATAAATGCTATCTTGTACATGTCCTCTGGTTGCAGGAATATTTGCCAGAATCCACTTTTCAAGTCGAACTTGCTGTAGACTTTTGAATCCTTGATTCTGCTCAAGTAGATCATCTTTTGCTGGGATAGGATGTTGTACTGCTGCAATATATTTGTTTAGTGGTTTGTAATCTACCACTAACTCTCTTCTTATTTCTGAGCTGCTCACTTCTTTTGTTAACATAAAAAGCTGCACAAGACCAGGGAGAATTAGATTCTTGAATAAAACCTCCTTTAAAGAGTTTTTGTATTTCTTCATGACATTCCTTTCGTTCTGAAGGAATCATTCCCCTATGATGTGCCTTGAATTTTGGAACTATTTCTTTACCATCTGCATCTTTTAAGAGCTGCAGATTCAGAGAGCAACTGTGCTTTTTTCTGTGGACAAAAGCATGAGGATTATCACTGCAAACATTTTTCTTTATCTTAGAAACTATTTCCTCAATGCTGGTTTGGCAGGTAGCAATAGATTTATGAATCCATACATTATTTACTGCCTTCTTCTTTTCTGGAAGAGGTACTATAGATTGGAAAGAGTACCTTCTTGGAATTTGAATAGGAGGATTAAACAAAGATATATGATCTTTAGAAATACTGAAAGTATTGCATTCTTTCAGAAAATCCACTCCTAGCAAACAGTCATAATTCTCCATATTATGCTGATAAAAATTTATTTTCATGGAGACTCCTTCAATATTAATAAGAACTTCTGCCATTGCTTTTGAAACAACTTCTCTTTTATCAAATTTAATCTTGACACTTGTGTTATTCCAGCAATCTGAAGGAATAGCATTTTCTCTAAGCAAACTTATTTCAGCACCCTGCAGAACATCAAATTGATAAAGCTTCTGTAGAAGTCTACAGAACATGGAGAAAAGACAGAATAGAACTACTAGAAAAAGTCATTGCAAATGCCACTGAAGAATATTCAAAGCTTCTTGCAGAAGAAGAAAAAGAGAAACAAGCTTCTGAAGAAAATCTAGAAGAAACATATCAGCACATTGCTCTTCAACAGGAAGAACATGCAGAGGTATGTACAATCAGCTGTACACAAAATCCTTTTGTTGCTATTACCATATGCATTCCAAATATTAAGCCATATATCAAGAAAGGATTGTACATATGAAGACAAAGTCTTAACATGCTCCTCCAATTAATAGATGGTCTGCTTGTACTCCTCATTCCATGCAAAGATCCGAGTTGAAGACTCCTTGAACAGGAGAGCATCACCTTCATGTGTAGCTTGACCCAAAGAGACCTTCATCATTACATAATCATCAGGTGCTATTTCTCCCACGGGCTTATTTACCTTCGGATGCATCACCTCCACATATTGAGCTCCGGAAGCTTCAGTGTAGAAACATGAAGATGCTTACGCTCTATTGCCCTTCTTGGTCCTTAGGTATTTCGAGATGGCCTCGAAATTAAGAACCACTGCTTGTTGCATTGTCCTTGATTCTTCTCCCAATAAGTCATTTACCCATGAGAAAGGCTCAACGGGTGTGGAAATGAAACTAGACATCTCATGTTCTTGGTGGGAGACCAAAGCATGACTGAGATGAGCTGATTCAAGTGCTTCAACAGGAACACCTGGATCTACCAGATGACTAGGAGACTGGAAAGGATCAATCTTTCCTTGTTCAAGTTGTTCCAGAAGATGTTCCTCAACCTTAGACCTCTTGTAGACCTTGAGAGAAGGAGATACTTCAATATCATCAGCATCTACCTTCTTTCTCTTTCCCAAAACATCCATCGTTCTTTCTTTGATGTCACCTGTTTCTTGAGCATTCCATGAAATTGAGGAAAGAGAAAATGAGTGCACCATTCCAAACTCGGGATCAAATTGAGGGGATGAAGGTGTGTGAGAAATTTAGGTTTGATCAGAGAACTTACTATTTATAATAAGTCACACCTCACCCTTAGTTACTATTTTTAGCCAATTTTCTAGTTTTGTGGTTTTTGGAGTTTTAAACTTGAAGATTGCATGGAGGTTTCAAAATTGTTGTTTCTTTGTCATCAAAACTTACTATTTTTAGTAAGGCTCAGATGCCAACTTACTAAAAATAGAACCATGTCTTTTGGGTGTCCGATTGAGATGAAATTTGTTTCATTAGATTAGGAATTTTGATTTGATTTCCTGCTCCAAATTTCAAGTGCTTTTGTCCTCCAAAATTTCTAGGATCTGAAAAGAAAGGTTTTTCTTTGAAATTGTCAAGGGGCTACTATAAAAAACTCAAGGGATCAATAGCAATGTTGTTTGTGAAAGATCCCCAAATGGGTCTCTCTTGTTCTCCAACAATATTAGATCAATTAAAAACACCAAAGGCTGATTTATGACTATTATGGCAAAAATCTTAATGCAGATCTGAATTTATTTAGGAAAATGCGACTAGGGTTTTAGATAGATCTTAATGCAAATGATACCCAAAAATTACATTTTCGTCCCCAAATGATGACTCAAATATTTAGCAACTAAATCATGCAAAAAACTGAATTTATTGCAGCCAAAACAACCCAGAAATCAGATCTGAAATCTGATTAATGTTCTGCCTGGAAACCCTTACAATGTACTTCAGAAAATGATGAAAATACAGCGATTGGGTTTATACTATTATGGAGAATATTTGACAAGTATTTTTAAAGGAAATACCTCTGGAAGATGCTGCCAAACTGCCCACAACAAATCGATCCAACTGCTGCCCAAAAATCACTTAAAATACCTTCAAAAACTCTTCACAAACACTGCTAAATAAACCTGGAAAATCTGATTAACACGCTGGAAATTTCTGAGTGAAATCCCCTCTCAATCCCTTGGGGTTTTCGTCCACAAGAGAACTCTTGGGGTTTTCGTCCACAAGAGGTATAAACTAAGGTTTTTCGTCCTTAGAATATAATTTGCAAAAGCTCAAAGCTCAAATGCAAGAGAAATTATCATATGAAAAATCTGCCATATAGAAGAGGCAAGTCGACTTCCCTTTTAAAGGAAAAGAGCCAACTACCAACCTCCAAATCAGCCAATAAGCTCACATGATTTTTCCTATGCAAACATTTAATATTTTCCCATATTAAATGTTTTTCCCAACAATATTTCCCTCATAGTGCAAGTCGCATTTCTCTAGGGAAAATACATAAATTAATTATGTTTTTATCTTCCCTAGGCTTCATTACTCCCCTTTAGCCCAAGTTGCCATTATCCTTTCTAAAAGGATTAAAATATAATAAATCCCTTTACAATGACTTTTGCCCCTTAAGGCAAATCGTATTTTCCATAGGGATTACAATTTATTTTTATTAAGCTAAATAAATTAATATAAGTGTTTTAATTATTTTATTTTATTTTTTTATAGCACTTTATAATAATTTATTATAACTTGAGTCACCCTTATATTTTTCCTTTGGCCATCGAGTTGACAAAATGGGCCAAAGGTCTTCGATTGGAAGGGACATTACAGTTTGGATCATCTTCAAGAAGTTCACGAGTAAAATCTAGAGGCAAAATTTCATGGGAAATGGAGAAAAGATCAAGGAGATGTGAGCAAAAAGGTGTTTTTAGCAATGGAGGGTTTTTGGAAAATTTGGCAACATAACAACATACCAGCAACAATGGGGGGAGGAAAAAATGATTTAAAATTACTAAGTACTTGATTTATACTCACATCACTTCATTAAACAAGTTAACTCACCTCTTAACTCACCCTGCTTATGGGTTTTGACTGTCCCTATGTCCCTTACCACATTTCGTAAGGGACAATGGGACATCAGGTGGTAAAATGTAAGTTTTGAAGTTGAGAGTGCAAGGCTAGTGAGCAGGTTGAAGTTGTTAAGTGACAAAAGAGAGAGAACTCATGTGGTGGCCAAACTTACTAAATGGGTCTCAGACCCCCTCTTAACTCACCCTGTTTAACGCGGGTTAACTGGCATGAGAGCATGGGTTAGAACTTTCTAAATGGGTTTTGACTATCCCCATGTACCTTACCACATTTAGTAAGGGACAATGGGACATCAGGGGGTGAAAAATGCGCCATGGGTGGAGGCATCATGAAGAGGGGGTCAAAAAATGCAAGTTGTGAAGTTGAGAGTGCAAGGCTAGCGAGCAGGTTGAAGTTGTTAAGTGACGAAAGAGAGAGTGCTCGTGTGGTGGCCAAACTTACTAAATGGGTCTCAAACCCCCTCATGTCCCTTACCACATTTAATAAGGGACAATGGGGACAAAGGGATAGCAGGGGTTGACAAATGCATCATGGGGTAGCTTCAACATGAGAAAGGGGCTAGGTTAAGCTGTGAGGTGAAAACATGCTCCTAACACTCCATGTTGCAACTTAAGTGGCGAAAGCTCTCCCTCCTCCATGGTGGCACATTTTGATGTCCCTCATGTCCCATTGGCAAGGGGACTAGGGATGGCAAGCCCTCATAGGTGCGCCTAGGGTCTAAGCTTCATGAGAAAGGGGCCAAGTTTGAGATGTGAGGTGAAAACATCTTTCTAACACACCAAGTGAGCCTTTAAGTGACGAAACTTCAAACCATGAACTCCTTACCATGGTGGCACATTCTAGTGTCCCCCATGTCCCCATTGACTTTGGTCAAGGGGACAAAGGGACATCAAGGGTCTCTAACTGCACCACAACTATTTCTGGAAGCATGCCTTCACCAAACACTGCTAAAAATAGCCATCCAAGATTGCCTTCTTGCCCCGAGAGCTTCCCTAAGAGTTCCATAGGCAAACCTTATATGTTTTTGACTCCCAAAGGGATGATGAGAACATTCCCACCATTTTTAGGAGCCAATTTTGCCTGCAATTTGAAATTTACCCCCTTTTTCAATTCTGCTCAAGCATGTGCATCAGTTAAAGGAACTACCACCAAAGTTTATTATGATGAAAAGGATAACAAACACATTGGGTGTGAAGAGGGCATTACATATATCATATTGGCCTTTGAATCAGGTTTTAACTCTTCCCAGAACTCCCAGAATATTCAGTTGAATCTCCACCGGGATTGGAGGTCTTCATCTGCACTGTCGGGCCAATATCTCAAAATTTGAACCATAGAATATCCTAAAACCTTTTGCACTGTGAAGTACGCCTTCTTAGCTTTCCGACGAGTATTTGATCACTTTCCAAATCATCCCGAGGATCCTAAAACATTCAAAACAAGCTATCTTTTTCATTACTTTCATTTCCTTACAATGCTACAAGTAGCCCGGTGTTACATATCTTGTTCCTAGACCTAATTTTTCTTGCAGATATTTCTTAGACTGCCATGGATGATTACATAGCTCTGCCACACACTTCCCAAATGCTTCAAATTTTCCCTGTACGTTCCGAAGGGTGCTCACTAGGTGCAAAAATCCTAAATAGACCTTTTAGGGCCTCTGGGAGGACTTATCTTCTCTTGGATCCGGATACCTTCATGAATTAGCTTGAATAACATCCCCTGCACATGAAACGCACTTGAAAATCTTGTTAGCACATTCCTCCTAGCCATTATGAGGATAACACAGTGATTGAGTTCGCCGAAGGACGGGTTTACATTGACCGGGAGGAGGATTTTCAAATGTGGGTTGTCATGGCAAAAATTTTGTATTTTTCGTGCTACACATTTTGCATGACAACAAGTGTGTTAGAAATAATATCATAACACTAAGTCTAATATTCACCACTTTAATATTAGTGTTTGCAATTTATTGTAAATAATGCACACACAAGGGAAGTTGAATAGTCATCTAGAAGATGCACAAAAGAGTCTCCCTTTGTGGCTAGTTATGTTTGTATGCATATGTGCATCATGAACAAGAGCTTTATTGAATACATGAGAGCTTCATTGATACTTGTTTCTTGTCTAATTCTCCATCCATTTCATTTTGTGTATCTTTCTCTTGCAATTTAATTCTCGGCCTGACAAGCTAGGTGCTCACAGATACAAACCGGCTGATATAAGCACCCTTACAACCTTCTGTAGGGTCCTAGCGTGCATGCACGCCAACTACTACTCCTCGTCTTCCCACTCTTGGTTGCATGGTGTCTCTTTCCTTCTCCACCTCTTCTCCTCTTATGCAATGTCTATGTGCATTGGCTTCGTATGTGATTATTCACTCTTCATCACCTTTTGTTCCTGCCTCTGCATTGCTGTCCTTTGCACTTTGGTGCACAAGTTACTAATTCTTTTCTAAATGACACATGTGCAGTACCGCACGTAATCTATTCTCTCCCTCCTCTCACAGGATCTGCTCGCTTCTACACAACCAAATGACTTTGGCGTGTAACCTCATCTCCTTAGCGACTTCAAAATGAAGTTCTCTCCATCCTTCAAAATGAAATTGTCTAGATTTAAAAGAACACCAGGAACCTTTCCTGGTGCAATCTACTAATGCCACACACAAAATATGTACAAACACCAAAATCTACTGTAACTATTTTTGGTTGATGCAAGATTACATGTGAAACTAGATGCTCCTACATCATACACCTCGGGTAAGAAAATATGTGAGCTAGGTGCTCATGCATGCAAGCCGACTGGTAAAAGCACCCTTGAGACCTTCTGTAAGGTCCTGGCATGCCTACGCACCAACGAGTACTCGTCGTCTTCCAACTATTGGTTTTGATTGGGAAAACCGACGTCCTCCTATGAGGCTTCATCTCATCTGCAACCCTCTACCTACTCTCTTCAAGCTGGCCTCCTGTCTACAGAAGTTGTCTCTTTCCTTCTCCACCTCTTCTCTTGTGCAACATCTATGTGCATTGGCTTCGTATTTGAGTATTCGCTCTTCATCACCTTCCGTTCCTACCTTAGTGTTGCACTCCTTCACATTTTTGTGCACAAGTCACTAACTCTTTTGTACACAACACTTTTGTGTGGTACCGTACATAATCTATTATCTCCCTCTCACAGGATCTGCTCCCTTCTACACAACCAAATGACTTTGGTGCACCTCATCTCCTTCTGTAGCAACTTCAAAATGAAATTCTCTCCATTTTTGTGCACTTGCATTGTGTTGGCTCTCCCATCATACAACATCACCTGGCCAAATTGCCATGGTCTCCCTAGCAAAACATGACATGCATCCATCAGTAAGATACCCAAAAAAACTTTATTCGTGAACCAGCAAATCTTCATTTCAACCTCACATTACTGTCACACAACACCAGCTTGTCCTTATACCTATTACCAACCAAGTTACTCTGTAAGGATCTGGATGTGGTTTGTGCTCCAATTCCAACCTGCTCACCATCTCTGCATACTCCAAATTATCCATGCTTCCACTATCAACCACCACTATGCAGCATTTACCTTTTTCTTGCATCTTGTCCAGAAAATATGCCATCATTCCTACAACTCCTCTCTTTCATGTCGCCTTCAAGACTATCTTAATTGTGTGTAACACCTCTCCTTGTTCAGATTCTTCTCCATGCACATTGGAATCTGTAGACTTTGTGTACACTTTAACAACTTGCCAGTAAGAATTATGCACATCTGATGGTGAGGCCAAAAGAGGAAAAGGGCAAAGAAGCAGTTTTTTGGCTCAACCCTTAGTTCTGAACAGAGGAGACAAAAACATGACCCAATTTTCACACTAAGGTGGTGTTCTTGGAGCTGAAAGGGTTGTGTCTCATAAAGCATGAGATTTAGCTCCCTTCAGACACAGTGCTCTGTAAAGAATATGTGAGAGCTGAGATATTGGACATGGAACTTCAGATTTAGGTGATGAAGTTTGCAAAACCAATATATTCAAGAAAAAAGGTTTTTGTGCAGCTGAAAATGGACATCACAGCAGACAAGACAGAAGGGCAAGCAGAGGACAGAGAAGCAAACGGTTTTTGAGTAAGTTATCAAGACTATGATCAGTTGGTGATTAGCTGATGGTAATTTTGCAAATTTAGTATAAGCAACATCAGTAAGGTAAAAATAGCTTGCATTAGAAACCTTTTGGGATGTGCATACAGACAAGAATATGGAGAAACATGATAGGAATAGATATCTAGAATTTGGTTTCATGTTGATAATGGAAACATCGTCCCGATAGGAAGCGTGTAATTACCCCTTTGTAGACATTAATATTTGAGCTTTGGTATCAACGTACTCTATTATTGTTTTTACCAATCAGAAGACTAATAACCCAATTGACAATCATCTGAAACTAAGATGAGTGATATGCTCATTTTGTGGAAACCCTGTCTCCAAAGTTTATTCGCTGAGGTTCTTTGGAAAGATTGTTTGTATTTGTTGATGCATTTAAAGGATAAACAAAATTTGTTATCTCAAGCAACCAAACTTATTCCTTTTCTTCATAGTTACCAGGTTCGGCCAGATTTGTATGAAATCAGGTTCGAACCGTATTTTTTGAAGTAACCGAATAAATCCGGTTCGGTTCGGCCCATTTTTTTTGCACATTTTTTTTTCCTTTTTTGGCATTTTTTTCCTTTTTGGTGAAAAAATCGCAAGGACAGACAAATTTGCCATTTTTGGAAAGGGTCCGGGAAGATGTAGCAGCAAAAACTTGCATGTGCCATAACTTTCATTCTGTGGCTCTGTTTCAGGTGTCGTCTTCTCTAAAAGTGTATATTTTCTCGAGCTCTACGCATTGATGGCAATATTTTTCTTATTTTCATAAAATCCATTTTTGCACCTTTTTGGACCAAGCAACTTCTTGCAATCTTTTGAAAGAATCATTATGATGATGATGATTATGGTAGATGGATGCTTTTTTTGTATGATTTGTCTATATATAATGATATAAGTATACAATAATATAAATTTATAATAATATAAGTATATATATTCCGAACCGGATTTTTCCGTATTTTTTCGAATTTTTTCGAGAACTCCGAATTTTTGGATTTTTTTGCCCTTCCGAATTTAATCGGATTTCCGAACCTAGTAACTATGCTTTTCTTCCTATGAGAAGTTGGCATGCCTGTGGAAAGTATCATATTAGTGAGATTCCAATTGATATAGCAGACTAAGTAACTACAGACGAATCTTCCATTGCAAACCCCTCAAATATGCCCAACTGTAGCATTCCACTTTTTCTTTTATCCATTAAGTGCTTCATAAGGCCGTGAATTTAATCCAATTTAACGAGATACAATTTCTCTTCACTTGGGATACAAATTCATTAGTCAAAGATTTTTGCTAAACGTTTCCCTAGCAATATCAGTTTCATATAGAGAGACACTTAATGCAACATCGTGTGCTTAAATGATAACATCAATTTCATTTATCAAGGGATTATTTGTCTTTCCTTGTAACATTGCCTACCTATCTGCATGAAAATGAGAAAATGGAATGCACGTGTAGAAAAGAAACCAATCTTTCTAGAAATCAAACTTATTACTACTGAAACCAAAAATGTGAAAATTCCTGACTTAAGAAAACCTTTAAAATTTTAAGTTCAGTAAACCATATATTTGAGCAGGTCTTCGTGCATAGAGAGGCATAGTCATGGGAAACAGACTCACAGCTCTACAGGAGGGGCAGCGGCGATACAAGCGATTATTTCGTGCTTTCACATTAGTCTTCTGACCTTCACAGAAGTCACAGATAACCCATCCATTCCCTCCACAGGGATCACAGACGACGCCAGGACCCTTTACAGCCTAGTTAAAATGTTTGAAACAACCCACAAGTTAGCAATCACTTAAACAATACATATTTGAAAAAACCCAATTTAAAAACAAATTCAAGCTTGTTCACATCAATATTATGGATATAAAGATTAGTGTTTTATCTTCATATTGAAAGTCAAGTAAAATTAAAAAAATTAGAGATTGTGGAACTAGAGACAGTGAAATGTAAGTTTTACCCTGGTTGATGTCCTTTTTTTGCTTTTTGGCTTTTTGGCTTGCTAAATATTATGTAATGGTTGCCGTCTTTTCTTTCTTTTTTGCTTGCTAAATCTTATGTAAGCTTACGGGCCACAGTGTGTGGTAATGCTTAGATCATATTCTTATGATTTTATAAACAAATTTCAAACTCAAATGCAACCCATGACAATCACACCAAACAGATCTTGACGCGTCTGATGGAGTTATGCGCCACTTCATTGCAGTTGGAGGGAGATAAACCTGAGCAACGCTCTAATGAATGACCCCATTACCATTACACCACAACCCCTTGGACACCCTCGTTGGCATATTACTTCTGGTCCTTCAGTAAAATAGATTCGATATGTAAAATTCTTCAATATCTCGGGATGAGCTCCCTTAGATTGATGCCCTGTCTATATAGGAAAAAATGCTTATTCACATCAAATGCACCAAAAAATAGACCAAGACAAGAAGGAAAACAAATGTTGAAATCCATCTGCGAAGGACCCCCATATACAATTCTCAACTGGTATTACCCACACCAAAAGTAGATTCTGCAGCTGTTAACAAAATTCAATCTATAACTAATTTCAGGCAAATGCTAACAGCTTATAGCCCCCACTCAAGTGCATTCAGATAAAGACTAGGCTGAGGAAACTGCTAAGGGATAATAGACAATAAAACTTCTAAACCCAGTTTATATTGAATTAAAGATGGACATTGGCTGAGGGATAAAAGATAATAAAGCTTCTAGATGCATACGAAGAACAGAGGACTGGTGCATAAAAGATGGGTATTGGCTTGAAACATTTTTTACGTTGTTGGAATCGGCAGTCGGGTAAAAACTTTCAAAGCCACCATAATTTTATATGCCCAATTCTATGAGTAACACTAAATCTACGGTTTTCAAAACAAGAATGGAGGTTTACTTACTTGTGCTTGTGGTGGAAGTGACGAAGCTGTGCATGCAATTCTGGTTGTAGGGGCGGGCTTGAAGTGAGAAAATGGAGAAGATATAGGGATGAAACCCAACCTTTGCATTTCCATTTCAGCTACCGTATAGCTCCAAATCCAATGCTAGCAGACCCAATATTCCCCACAAGAATATTGACAGATTTGTTCTGGGAATCTCGTAATTTGAGGATTTCTATACTCAAATTATCTGCGAATCCACTGTTTACTTATACAAAGACGCCAAAATACTCGAATGGGCCTCATCTCATACCTGAAGTTGTGAGCAGGTTCTTAGTCGATTTTTGAAAAATCTTTCACTTTATTCTTTTACTTTAAGCAATAAAGGCTACCGGACCCTCTTAACGGAGAGGGGTTCTGGATATAAGCTATTTTGTATGTCAATCGGATATAAGGTATTGTATGTCAATAATTTTACCATTGGAAGTGCCCTTATTATGCCGAAAGGTTATTTCTATGGGAAAGAGTTTTGCGGACATTCATGGGACTGTGTCAAATTTGACGGCTTAAATGACGATTTTGTTATTTTTAACAATTTTGATTTTGTTATTTTCAATTAAAAATATATATATTTTTCTAACAATTTTATTTTTTAATTTTGCATGTTGTTTTGGCTTTACTATTTTTAAATTTTATTTTATAGCTTTTGCATGCATTAACCTTTGCTTTTGTTATTTTTAACAATTTTGTTTTTTGTTTTTCGAACTATTTTATTTTTCTGATTTTGCATCTTGTTTTGACTTTACTATTTTTAAATAAAAATTTATAGCTTTTGCATGCATTAACCTTTAAATACTGGTCACTAACACTATAATTTCATTATTCATGTTCTCCAAATTCTAGTCAATCCCCTGCATTAAATCTAATTTTGCAAGTATGCATTTAAATTCATAGTCAATTGGTTGAATTCATTTGATCTCATGCGCCTTAAAAGTGATTGTATATAATTTTGGATACTTGATATACATATTTCTATTTTCAGTTATTTTCTTTTGAAAGTATCTCTCTTAGCTCCAGAATATTGGAGAATTGAGGTCGGAATTAGTGCTTTAGAGGTCTGTGAATTAGAGCTTCGATTTAAACTTTTTAAAATGATATTAAGGCCATATTTATAGGTTGTCATTGTTAGATTTTGGATCATCGACCTAGTTCTTGTGGGCCTTGGTCATTTGTGCTTTCTGCCACTTGTATCGGTCTCTGTATCCACAAACACAGTCATACTACCATGAGGCTCAAGTGTAAAGTAACCTGGATGGAGCACAGTTAAGTCCTTGTAGCGTTTCAGGATCTTTACAAGAGCAAACCTCAATTCCTCTACATTTGGCACCACTGGGGTATTCATATTAGAAACCACATACGTCAAACCACTCCTTCCCCGTTCTTGGGCTTGTACGACAACCAAGCTCCCTGAATTTCCATATCCAATTTTGGGTACAAGAGATAGATTATCTGAAGCCAAGCTTTCAACATGCACTGGTCTGGCGCCATACTCTATCTGTAGCGTAGGTGAATATTCAAGGACATGTTGTGCTTTGGGTATGAATGGTCTGACACCATAGTCCATCTGTAACTTAGGAGCATATTCAGGGACATGCTTTATTTTGGGTACACGACTGGTCTCGTGCCATACCCTATCCATTGTTATTTTGTTTATGATTGGTTCTTTGGTGGCCTCAACTCTTTAGTTGTATTTCGAGCAATTGTGATCTTAGGTCGTATAGTAGAAAGATATTAGCAGGAATCTCTGGCACCACGTGTTATAAAACAACTATAAGATAATCCCTTTCTTCCAAAGAGAATACAAAATTTTAAAGACTAAGGTGTTTTGGATGGTATCCATACCTGTGTAGCTTTCAAGCCTAAAATTTCAAACGCGGATCCACTGTTGAGAATAATGTTATCTTTGTAGATTTTGTTTCCATGGAGAGACTCTAATTCTGATATTGGCCATTGCATGAGCCGGCTTTTGGAGATATTGTCTAACCAGATTGCTCTTGGAATGGCCTTTATAAAAAAAAATCAACAAACAATATTTAATAAAACCTTAAGGTTGGAAAACAGACTAACAAATTATTAAGTATTAAGCTTTGAGTCTCACCTGAACACCAGACCAACCCTGTGCAACATCATCTTGTACATTGTCTAATTCGTTGATCCATCCCCATAGGATTCTCCTCTTCTTATCATAATCAAATAAGGTCTTGGCTGCATAAAATTTTCCATAATCATATCTCAATACATAGTTATTGTCTGCACTTGTATTGTCTGGAACATATCCATCCGTGTTGGCGAAGTAGGGTCCAATTGTATAAGAGTCAAATTGATTGTCTTGAAGGGATATATTCAAGACATGTTTAACGTCAAACCTAGCAATTACAGAATTATCCAGTCCAAGATTTCCAGAGAGAGTATATATCTGACAGAGAACAACCTACATTACTATTATCACTCAACCCTTCATAAATACTACACTCTACTTTGATAGCACCTCCGCTACTACATTACTCAACACTTCTTCTATCCTAGGCGGCATTTCCGTTCAAGGGGTATCAAATTTACTCATGTTTAGCAGATATAAAATTACCCTAAAAAAGCTACCATTCATGATATAATTATTCTCATGTTAAGTTCAAATAAAATAGTCCGCAAAATGATACCACTCATGATATGAAATTTGAAAATGTATGTGTACGAATTTGTAGCAAGTTTGAAATGAAGAGATGAAACCTTTAAATGAAGAGGATCGTCTATATATCTACAATTACAAAAATACACTTTTCAACATACATGTTCGATTTTTCCTTTTTATTGTTGCTCGTTTCTTTATGTTAACCAACAACAACACATTTTTAATGTCTTCATCTGCACACAAATACCTACAATTTTAAAATGTCGAGAAAGAACCATGCATGTTATAGTTGTTTCCATCCAAAGCTTTGTACATTATATCACTTTTTTACATTTTGAATAGTTTTAAGGGTTACACCTCATGTTTGCGCTTTTTAAATGAAGTGACTCATCTATATTTCTACACATACAAAAACAATCACACATAGGTTAAACAAACACAACTACAAAAGTAAAAACTATCCCTATAACACAAATAACATATACCATTTTTTGTTTGCAGAATGCCTCAAAGAAATGTGGTCTCATGGAATGCTATGATTGTAAGATATGCACAAAATAGCTCTAATAATGATGCACTCAAACTTGTTGAGGTAATAAATAAATTTGGAATGTACCATAACCATTTCATATTTGTTTATATAATTGCATATTTTGTCTCATTTTAGTTTCATGGAGAGATAAAATGTTAAAGCACTTAGTCATTCTTTCAATCTACTTTGACAACAACACTTCACATTCACAACATTCTTGAGAATGAGTATTAGCAAACTTACATGTCTCACTTGCATTTGTATTCAATTATTACACAACTAATTGTAATCTAACATCCCTTCTAATGTATTTTGCAACATTTGTTTTGGATTTAATAGAAGATCAGTATTGTCAATCACACCCCTTATCAACATCAACTACAAAAGTAATAAATGTCTTTCTAAATATAATAACATATACCATTTGGCATTCACATTGCATTGTACACATACGATTACTAGTATTAATAATATTAATAAAAGAGAGTTACATTAGCAGGGGTGACCACAGAACTCATTGTCCCATAAAAACATCACGTAGGCCATAGAAAATGCTCAGAGGGCGAACAAAAAGCACAAGAACTACTAAAAAGCAGAGAGCACTAAGCACATATCGTCTCTCTGGAAGGAGGAGGATCATTCTAAGGAGGGATGAACATTCCACTGGACAACTCAGCCAAAGGAGGATCCACTTGCCAACCATCTTGATCAGGCATCTACATCTGGAAGGGAACAATTATCCCCCAACCAAGGGGCAGAGAGCCAATAAGTGTCTGCACGTCAGGTGAAGGAAAGGCCCACCACAAAGAGTTGGCCATGCCCTTCCCCCTCGAAGGAGGGCTCTAGCCTAGTCCAAAGGAGGATGTAGCTAAAGGACGACCCCGAGGAGATGCGGAGCAGTGGCAGGGAGAGTGGATTTTGTGACATGGTCCTAGTGGCGACGAACGCCGAGGCGGAGATAGCTGAGGTGGCGGTGGCAAAGGGTCCGGAGGGACCCGACTCATCGTGCATGACACACTCCCCCAGTGTGTGAGTAACTCCTAAAGATGAGTGAATTCCAAAGCAACTTTCTCTGTTTGAGCTTGAATCTGCATGTGCACAATAGACAATATAATCACTTTGTCATTAGTGGAAAATAAAGCAACAAATTGATCATTCTGGAATAACATAGAATTTTGAGCTTTCCAAATATGAGATAGAATACTGACTCTAAATAATTGCCACATAGTATCAATATAATTAGGCCATGGGCTGAAGTTGACAAACAAAGCAAGACACCATTGAAAGAATTCAGGGTGGTAAGGTTGAAATAACGAATGAATCTAAGACCAAATGGCCTGAGCACGGGAGCAAGACCGAAACAAATGCTTAAAAGACTCAGGCTTATAACAGAAAAATCATTTAGGATTGGGGATGACAATTTGACTTAGACATTCACCAACGTGAAGGCCTTGATAGATAAGGCACCAATGAAAAAGGTTAACTTTAGGCTCAAGAAGGGAGTTCCAAGCACAGGAAAGTTTGTGAAGCCAGGTGGAATGCACAAAATATAGGCCCCAGCAGGTGTTAAGTTTGGCAATGGCATGCGAGATGGGGCTCAAAAGTTGGTAAATGGTGTCGGTGTTGTAGCGGAGAAAGGCAATCTCATGATTCCACTGCCAATCATGCCACCAAGCATCTGGGGGTTTAAACCCAAGATTGTGGAGCAAAACATTTGGTATCAATTCTTGAATTCTACAGATAGATAGGAGGTCTGAATTGGAAAGATTAAATTTCATCTTGAGCTCGGGCCAGGGAACCTAGTCTCTACAGGAGACCAAATCCTGAATGGTATGTATCTTCCACTCTATGGCAGTATGTGAATGCTCTGGTTCGTCGGGTGGCCTGGGAAGTTTGTTGTCCACGATCAAGGTTCTGGTTTGACATTGCTTCTGTTGGAACAACATCGGTTTACACACTTTAATTATCACTTGGGTCCCAATTTTTGGCACCTTCTCAGAATATATGGTGGTCTCTCATCATTGTTGATGATAGTATGTCAATAATTTCCATTAATAAGGGGGTGTGGCTTTTTAAGCCATAAGAATTTGGGATTTTGATATGGCAGGACTTCAAATTGATTGTGCTTTTATTGGTAGTTTCATTACTATAATAAACATGTCTAATTAAAATTATAGAGGACCAATCAATAAAGATACAAGATATCAAAGTTCAAATGAAGTGTTTAGAAAATAATTATGAAGGCATGTATAAAATTATCAAATATTTCAGTTGATATATGGCAGTCTTCTAGTAAGAGGTTTATGGTTTTCAATTTTTCTTCCACTATATTTTTTTAATAGACAAAGATTATTTTGTGTTGGGTTTTGTCCTTTGGCTGTTGTTGTAACGATACATTTTTTATATAGTAGTTATAGATAGTGTTGTAGTTATTTTAATCTTTTTGTAACTTGCCCTGTGGGGTTATTTGCTCTCTACATTTATATCTTTTTGTTCATATTTTTAATATAAAAAACATTAAAATTATAGAACATAATTCATCATATGTGATAGTGCACAACTTTAACAATATAGTTGTTCATGTTCAATAAACTTGTTATGTAATATCTTCAGAAAATGATATGATGGAGAATTTAAACAAATGGAAGGCGATCGTTTTCTTTTCATGAAACTATCAAGTCATCTTTCATCCACACAGTTCTTCAAAAGGAGTTCCAGTGATGTCCACAAACCCATTTTCATAAATTACGATAATTACAGTTCCTACTTAAAGATTTGGGTACTCTTACACCACCTTTAGATATTCATTGTATCTCTAAATGCATAATCCATCTCCACCAAATGTCACACACACTTATACAATGACATAATGTAATATGGGTAGATTAAGTGTGGTGTCATCCATGTGCATGTCAAAATTTATTTGGTTTTCATCTATGGCTTTTTCAAGTTGCCAAACATTTATACTATGTACTTATATGATCTACACATAATGCATGATATTGTCAAGTGCTAGCAACATTGTTTCCTTTGTTGTTATAGGGGAAAATCCATCAATTAACTCGACGGAATCCCTTTGAGGGGTCAAGGTAAAGCACCCCTATGGGGTGCAAGGCAATGCCCTGTGGGCTAAATTATGACAGTTACATTTTTATGTTGTTTAACTCAACTATAAAAAGGTGAAGATTCACACATGGAAGCTCGACCTTTTCAACCTTGTTACTGTTTTTTGTATACCTATATGAATGATTAAAATTATATCAAATAAGATGAGCTAAACAACCATACATATCCCTTGAGAGTATACCATGTATTAAACACAATTAATCACAAAAAAAATCATTCAAAACCTCATTTAGAATGTTTTCATACCCTAAATACCGTATTGGATTTAGATCAATTTCTTTTTCATCCACACTTGTATACCAATGTATAATAGCAAATCATTGAATAGACTACTAGTTAGCTTGGCCTAAATGGATAATTCACATTCCTTCTCTCAGATCATTATATTGAACTTACAAGAATGGATTTAATACAATATTGTTTTATAGTTCTATCATGGTGTACACAATTAGTCTTTTATTTCGTTATTACTGATATTATTATTTTCCATTCATAAATCATTTCCAATCATAAAAAAAATAAAACCTCATATTAATATGTTGCCCCCGAATCACCTCAACCTACAAACCACTTTCTTTTAGGGTTTTATGCATTGTCATGCTCGTTTTAAGCATTTACTTTGGTATTTGTTATAGTTGATTGTAGTTTTTATGCTTGGTTTCCCATATTTTAGATAACATATTGTGTTTTTTTTCTTTTTCAGTTAGTTGTAATTGTCTAGTCATGAAATCACACAAATTCTATTCACATCATGCCTCTAAGTATTTCATTATATACATTATTCATAAGCAAGAAGACTAGACATCAACAACACTTATTTTACTCTTTCATTGATTTTATCTTTCCTACACTCTTGTTATTTTATTTTCTGGAATGACCACTTTAATTTTGGATACTAAACAACATGTGACCCAATTTTGTATTGACTATTACATTTTTTGAGCATCTCGGACACTACCTCTCATTAGGAACAAGAGTGCCCCATGTGTTATTGTTCCCTTTGGGCGCTTTTGTCCTTTCCCTCTTTTTCTTGATTTTGAATTGCCACATCATTTGGTGTCTTTTCTAGAGTCTCTTTTATCACTTTGGATCGACTTTTCAGTTTTTAATGATGAAATTCAAATAAGGGAATCATATATATGCACTAACTTACTCACTATTATTAGGGGCGGGACAATTTAAGCTAATTCTTACTCTACTACTTGGGCAAAGAGCAACATTTAAGGAATGCACTTGGGTTACATTTTTCTCTACATGGAAGGGGTTATTTCTGAATTCCATATCAAACATTCTATCTTGGGGGAAAAATTGGTTGTAGCCCATTATTTTGGTCCGAATGACACATGGGAGACCTAGCTTCAAAGGACACAATTTAAATCACACACTCACAAGAACTACGTAGAGTCTGAAATGTAGTGTAGCGCTCAGTGACTATCACATTGGGGCGACCGCCGAGGTTAGTTCGACTCAAGAATATGCATTATTTATTCCATCTAATGTTTGTTTGAGCCTTACAAGTAGTTAGGGTTTGTTTTAAACAATTTTGGGTGCAACATAGGAACCCTACAACAAAGTGGATGTGATAAATAACGAAAGGAAGAAGTTAAGTTCAAACCCTGAAAAGACCAGAAACAGAGTACTTTTCAGGATATCAGCACCTAGATCGAACACTAACACCCGGGGTGGTCATGTCTCAATTCAAGCGTAACTATTTGAATAAGTTTCAGACTCCAATTTCTTAGACAAAGCCTGCACGATCTAGATCCAACCTTCTTAGCCTGTTTCCTAGCCCAGGATTAGTCTAAATCTCTTGATACAAGCTAAGTCACTTTTATCTCATGTCTTGCACACTTGTTTGTACTTTGCATGTTAGATATTACTTGTTACTGCTTTAGTTATTTTATCTCACTCCTCTGATAAGATTTAAATTTCTTTAAATCATTTGGTGAAGTCGTTTATTAATCGAACCCACCTTGTCGTAGGGTTCTAATAATGATTACATATTCTTTCTAATGGATATCTCTGGGATTGAATTTTATAAATCCCATCATGAATGTGTGCATGCTTTATGACATACTATGGATCATACCATCATCCGCTTTCATACTTTCCCTAGTTACATTAACCGTAAAGTCTCCATTACTTTGGAAATCAATGATGAACATATTACTTTTTCTCCAACTAAAATCCCTTCCCAAACAATTATTGGTAATGCACCTCCATTGTTATTCCAGGTTCATATCCATAATGTCTTAGTTAAACATGTGCCTTTATTGATAATGGGTTTGGTCTTAATATTTGCAACATTTCTTTTTTGTGTCAACTAGGATTCTTTGCTACTAACTTAAGTCCATCTACTTTATGTATTTGTGGCTTTGACAATACACCCAACCCAGTATTAGGTGAAATTTCTCTACCCTTTACTATAGAACCATGTAATCTCCAAGTTTTGTGTCATGTTATGCCTAATAATCTCAACTACAACCTCTTCCTAGGCCATTCTTGGTTACATTCCATGCATGTTGTCCCTTCCACCCTCCATGCCTGACTCAAATTCCTCCATGAGGGTGTCGTACATGTCATTTTAGTTGATTCATATCCCTTCACCTTTTTTGATACTTTTGAACATGAACGCACACCCACATCTCAAAATCTCTATACCCTACCTATTTCTAATTATACAACCTATGACATTGGCTATAAGTATTTATTGTGACATGGTTTCTCTAGCTTAGGAATTCACCACAATCATCGGGGTGTCGTTGGTTCCATTTCCCTCCCGAGGCAACTTAATAGAGTCGACATAGGATTCTCCTTTTCTTCGTCCAAGGCCATTTCTTAGTAGACCTGATTTCTTCCATCCAAACAACTATTTGAGGTCTATACTACTTCACATTCACATACACTCTAGTTAGTTCATCTAAACTGCATCAATGTTACTACCTCTCTGAGCCTACCTTTCTTAGATGAATTTCACAATGATGAGGCTCTCTTAGATTACATCAACACTTATGTGACCTTACCTTCGCATCATCACAAGTGGAGATTCTCTCATTCTTTACATAATCCTACATATTTTAGTAAGAGTGACCCTAATAGTTCACATATTGATGCCCATGATACTAATCTCACCCAACCATATGTTGAGGATCAATGCACATTACTTAGTGAAGAAACCACTCCTTAGAATCTAGGCATTGATGATAACCCACGTATAGTTATTTTAATTTCCTCTCTTATCGATATTGAGTGCATTGATATTCAATAAGTTCTATAGGATTTCTCATATTTATTTTCATGGGACTTAGAGGCATGCCTAACATTAATCCATTTATAGCTATGCGCAATTTCGTACTTCATGATGGTGTAAAACTTATGCAGCAAACAATCAAAAATATGCATTCGTGTGCGACATTATTAGTCAAAGAAGAAATCCAATGCTTAGTAGATGTCAGGTTCATTTGCACCATCGATTACTCATAATGGGTCTCTAATATCATCCCTGTCATAAAACCTAATGGTCAAATTCATTGTTGTACTTATTTTCGTGATCTCAATAAAGCTTCTCCAAAATACAGTTTTCCATTACCACTCATTAACTCTATTTTTTATTACAACATTGGTCATGACATCTTTCCTTAATGGATGGGTTTGTTGGATATAATCAAATCAAAATTAACTTCACTAGCCAAGAAAAAACTCATTTCACAACCCCATGGGGTACATTTTGTCATATGGTCATGCCCTTTGGTCTTAAAAACATTGGCACTACATACCAATGTGTCATGAATCATATATTACATGATTATATTTATAAAATCATTTAGGATTATGTTGAGGATCATCTTTTGGAGGGATGAACCCCCCGTAGTCGGCTCTTCATATGGAAGATCAATCACCCAACTGTTAGGATCTGACATTTGTATATTCAGAGGCACCATGATTCCCCAGCCAAGTGGTGGAGAGCCTCCAAAACTAGTCCCTCGAGGAGGAGAGTTCTAGTTAGAGGATTTGGTCACATCCTTACCTTGAGGTGGCGGACTCCAACCCGATTCAAAATTTGACTAAGCAGGATGGCCATGAGGAGGGGAAGGACGTCGGTTGCGAGAGAGACTTATGCAATGCGACACAGGGGTAGGTGGTGGGGCAAGAGCATCTTCTAAAGGAACCCACCTCATATTGCAAGAAGCAATTCCCAAGTGATACAAAAGATATTATAAGTGCATGAACTCCAACACCACTTTCTGCACTTGGACCTATATTTGCATAGTTGTAGAAGAGATAATAACAACTTTGTTATTAACAAGTAGCTCTAAAGTAAGATCATTCTGTTGAAAATAACATTATTTCTATCTTTCCACAACTGAAAGAGGATAATGGCAAGAAAGAAATTCCATATGTAAACAAGCTGATCAAGAAGATTAACGAAGTCGCCAAAGAGGGCAACTTTCCAATCAAACAGTTCATGATGAAAGGGGAGGAAGAGAGAATGTATCCAATTCTAAACAAGTTGGGCACATAGACAAGTTTAGAATACATGTTTGAAGGATTCAGGTTGACCACAGAAATGGCATTTAGGATTGGGAAGGTCAATGTGACTTAACCATTCTCCCAATGAAAGACCTTGATATATGATACATCGAAGAAATAAATTGAGACTAGGTTCAAACTTGGGGTGTCATGCCTTGTTTAGCCTTCAAATCCAAGTGGTGATTGAAGAGTTCAAGCTCCAATGAGCATTGAGATTATTAATAGCAAGAGATAAGGGGGACAAAACATTGTAAATCACGCCAGACTGGTAGTTGAAAAATTGGATTTCCAAATTCCACCCCTAGTCCCGCCACCATGTTGAGGGAGGTTGCAAACCAAACTTATGAAGCATGGCATTAAGCATCGGCTCCTAAATTTTGAGTAGAGATGAAATATCAGAGTTGATTAAATTAAATTTTTGTTTAAAACTATGCCAAGGAAGCCAATATCTTTGGGAAACAATGTCTCAGATAGTAGTGATGGCTTTGTGAGGAAGTCAGAGCGCCTTAACACAAGGAACTTCTACCAAAGGGACATTATCACTAGAATAGATAGGAAATCCCAATGCGAAATCCATCCCTAATCTAGCGAAGCAATGACTTAAAAGCTTCAAAATATTTCCAGATACTCTTCACAACAAAGGTACTTGTAATTTTAACCAACACTCTAGTGATGATCAAGGTATATAACCCAATGTTTTTCAAAATAAAAATCCATAAAGAGAACCTGAAGAGATGTAATTTTGTAACAGTATTTTCTAGGCTTGGCTACCATTGATGCATCTGGTAACCCATTTAGCACAAAGATAAATACTTTGTCGGTAAACATCTATAACTCTCATTACACCCTGGTTACATAGGAGGGTACAAATATCCCAAACAACCTGATGAAAGTCACCATGTTAATTCTTAGACAAAAGATAATCCTGCAAAAGTTTAGCCAGTTTGTTAAAGGATTCCCGTGAAGGGCATTGATAGGAAGCATGATAAACTTGGGTGGCAACCAAAATTTTAGTGCAGACTTGAAACTTGTTGGCCAAAGAGAGAGGCTTAAAGACCCAACACTGAACTTTTTTCTCTACCCGATCAATGATAAAATTCCATAGACTGGCATAATCGCTATCAAAGGAAAAGGGAATTCCCTTGAATTTTAATCTTTCTCCATGTTTGATTTATCGCCAAGGGTAAGTTGTCATCCAATCGAGCATAGGCCAAGAACTCTGTCAAAAACCAAGAGACTTAGCTAATTGAACATTATATCCAAAATCTTGATAGAAGGTGTGTAACATGAGAAAGCTTCTTTAATGTTCTATTCATTCTCAGCTAAAGTGAGGAAAGAGTTGTCTGTGAAATTCACATTGACAAGCTGAGAAGCATGATCAGGGAGAAATATTCCCCAGATGCGCCCCTGCTTTTCCCGATCAGAAAAGAGATAGCAAAGGGACTCTGTTTTAAGAACAAAAAGAGCAGGAGCGAGAGGGCACTCTTTCCCAATGGACCTAAACAATCTGATAGCTTGAGATTGATTTCCATTGATAGTGAGGCGAGAAGAAGAATCAGGAAACAAATTTTGAACAACATTGATAAAGAAAGTTCCAAACCCAAGGGCTTGAAGCATAACAAGAATAAAGGGCCATTCGATCCGATCATATGCCTTTTTTAGATCAGTTTTAAGGAAAATAACACATGATAAGGAAATTATGACCCACTCCATACCTTTCCAGATGGCAATGAGATTATAAAGAATGTATCTACCCTTAACAAAACCTATTTGCTTCAGGTGAACCACCTTTGGAAGAAGGTTAGCAATTCAAAGAGCAAGAACTTAAGCCAAAATCTTATAAGAGACATTAAGGAGAGTAATAGGCCACCAATTAGTGATGAGCTCAGGATTCCTAGCTTTAGGAATAAAATTGATATTGCCCTTACTAATAATTTTGTCAAGAGCATGATTCTACAAAGCCTCTTTGTAAACCTGAAGAAAGTCATTTCCAACCACAAACCAAGTTGCCTTATAAAACTCACACAAAAAACCATCAATGCCTGGAGATTTATCATTGACAAGATAGAGGAGGGCATTGTAAAGCTCATCCAAAGAAAGAGGAGTGTCATTGTGTTTTCTATCATGAGGAGACAAATTGCAAGGAACCACTTTCACACAATCTTGTAGAGCAACTTGACTTTCCATAAAAGGTTGATGAGCTTGAAAAACTAAGGTGTAATGATCCACAAATGTATTGACAATATCTAGGAGGCTCATGACATGATCACGAACTCATTGAATAGATTTTATTTGCTCTTTGGTGATCTTAGCTCAAAGGGATTTGAAGAAGCTTTTAGAAGCTTTGTCTCCCACTTTAATCCAGTCAAGTATGGCACGGATATTAACACCTCTAGCCTTGTGATTTTTAAATAACCTTAAGTTCGTGGTAGAGTTTGGATGCCCGAAGCTGGGTAGCGATGTCGAAAGGTTGAGCTTCAAGCATATTATAGGTTATTTAAACTCTTGAATTAGTGCGGAAACCACCCTTTTTTAACCTAAATAACCTGTTTGATAAAATGGCACAAAAACTTGGCAATATATTAACTAAAATGTGGAATTATTCTAAGTTAATATAATATTAAGAACATCAGTAAATAACATATAAATGCATAAAGAAAATGACCTAATCAATTAAGTAAATAGAAATGTGAAACCCTAATGGGCAAGAGAGGGTTCAGAAGTCCTTAGCTGATTCGATGAAGGTGCGGGACTTTGTCGCAGTGTAAACCAGGTAAATAGGAGGAGGAAATGACCACACATAAGCCTGAGAAAGTATAGATTCGAGCTTTCTAACTAAAATGAGGTGCTTGGAGAGGGACAAGGGCACCCACAGGTGCCCTGGTATGTGGAAATAGCCTAAAACCCTCCTCTGAGGTGTCATTGGATGTTCTCTTGTGTTCTCTTTTTGTCATACTAACTTCCTTGAAATGTGTTTTATGTCGTTGCAATACATGTAATAAGAAATTACTTACAAAAACCCAAGACGAGAATCAAATCCCTAAAAAAATAAAGATGGATATGAAGGGGTCAGACTGTCCTCAGTAGCCACAATTGTGGACTTACTAACTAAGCATCACACTACATCTCAGACCTAATGTAGTTCTATGTGTGTGTGTAATCATGCCCTAGGTGCTCTTATGCTAGTTGCACTTTGTGAAAGTAACGAGCAATAACTATGTGTGGAAATGTAATAAAATGGTGGATGGAATAGAATAAACCTCCCTCCTATGTAGTGTGATGCAGATGAACCAGCCTTGTGCCTCATGATGGAGCTAGATGGATGTAAATGGAGCCTTTTGATGGATGCAACCTTAGGTAATGATAGTAGTGCTTAGTGTTTGGTCCCTCATTATGGTCTCATAAATTTATATTTATATGGCTCTCTTGTTCTAATTTCGTAATTAACCCCGAAAAGGTCGACCACTAAAAAGATAGGAAGCTCAAACAACTAGAAAGTGCCCAAAAAGTGGCAGGAAAGTGTTAAAAGGTTCAGGGAACCCTGAATAAGACCAGGGCACCTGGGGTTCCCTAGTCAGAGGTAGAATGATGCAAAACGACAAAAACATACTAGGAAAGTATGTGCTGAAGGTCAACATTGATGATAAAAAGCAAAGTAAAATGGCAAAAGGACATGGGTTAATTAGTACTTTTTTTGCTCAAAAACCATATGAATAGTAGTATGAGATTGAGACTAAATAATGCCTAAAGTACGTGATTTTGTGTCTACAACAGTACGATGAATGGCAGTGTTCCACCAATCCACCTAGTTGACAACGTAGGGCGAACGTGGCGCTATATTCCAAACTTTGGTAACGAGAGAGATGAGACTAACATGATTTGACAAGGAAACATTAAGATATAATTGATTGTTAGGAACCTTAAAAGGGGTCCCATTTGACTGTACTTTGAAATAAATGGGATTGTGGTTAGAGAAAAGAATTCTCATCCAGCCGGTGATAAGGAAATGACCATTACTGTCCAGATCAAAAGAATGTTGCTAAAAGATCATGACACAATCTAACCTTTTAAAGACCCTGTTAGTACCTGCTCAAAAGTTGGACTAAGTAAAACAATTATGAGAAGGGAAATCATTATGTCGTCCAAAAATAGGATCATAAAGTCCCCAATGGTTTTTAAAAATAAAACCAAGCCTCACGTTCCCCCACACACCACCTCAAGGGAAGGGACCCCAATTTATCCTCAAGATGTTCAATCATATTAAAGTCTCCACAAACTAACCAATAGGAGTACGGTAAGTTATCTCCCAACCATCGCCATAACATCGTCCTTTCAGTGCCATCATTAGAAGCATAAATATTGAGAATGCCAAACAAATAGCCATTAATTTCTAAAATAATCCACACAACATGATTTTGAGGATCATGCCCCATGGAATAATCAGAGCATAACATCTAGGAGAGACAGAAATATAAACACCACCTCTTCCTTTCATACGCGAAGAATAAACATGCTTATAATTAGGAGAAATACACGTTAAAGTGGTTTGAAGCATACAACCAATAATCTTAACTTCTTGTAAACAAATAACATCAATATTCCCAATAATTTGACAAGATTTTTTCACAAAGTATTTTCTTGAGGACTCCGTGAGGCCTCGCACATTCCATGAGAGAAAATTCATGAAAAATCGGTCATAGTAAGTTCCCCTTGGTCATTCTAAAAACCATCCTCAAAGTCAAGAAAACTAAAGGTATTAGAAAGTGCAAAAAATTGGTCTGAATTATGTGCTCAACCTGGATGAAGCAACATTTAGCCCCATTTTCACCTCGTGCTCCCATAGACACCTCATGAGGTGAACTACAGGAGTGGTGCTGAGAAAGAGAGGTTGACACAACAGTCCCAGTTCCCAAATTTTACTACAAGGAGACATAATGACTTTACGTGGGCTGAGCTACAGGTTGGGATTGGGTTTCAGAGCTTGGCTACATCACAAAATTATTAGTCAGTATCGACTGTGGGTTGGAAGAAGATGGGGTTGGTATAGAAGTATTTTTAGGCCCAGATGAATTCTTACCACTAACAATAGTCCAATTGTCATCCATAGTATCAGATTTAGGCTTTGGGGTCGTGGGGGAGTTCGAAGTTTGTTTCGCTCGCGTTATAAGAGTACAATCATGAATGTGATGATCGGGAACTTGACACCCAAAATAGGTGTTAGAAAGGGTGAAATAAACAATTTTTGGAAGAAATTTGTGGACCCAACCTTAATGTCGTTATGGTCCCGCAAATCCTCTGCAAAATAAACCTCGACACAAACTCGTTTATGAGGGCGAGTGTACAAGAAACATTCAGGTTCTTGACAAATAAATCTGCCAATGGGGTAGACTATCTCGTTCAAAAAAGACCAAAGCTACATGGGAATACCAAACAAATCCACCCAGCCAAGTATCTTAAGCAATACTTGACTAGAAGGGTTAAAATCAGGTTCCCAATGTGAAAGCATAAGCAAAGTATTGCCCAAATACCAACATGCAACATGTAAAAACAAACCTTGAACTCAAGAAGGTTCGTAAAAAAGAAAATAGGTAAAATCCCTTAGCGAGGTTACAAGTACTAGCCATCTTTGAATGAAGGATCATGCGGGAATATGGCCAAAAAAGTAATCTATCAGACAATTGTTAGTATAATACTTAACCACAAGATCAATAAAATCAGTAGTTATAACAACATCAACAAGGGATTCAGAGTCATTACCTCATCGTAAAATTTTAAGAGAAACTTCCTTGCATGTTTTAGAGCCATCATCACCACCGATAGCAACAATAGTTGTTATAGATGGTTGAGAGGCCATTATATAAGTGGGTCACCGCCCGAAAAGGGTGGGTTAATTACCCAAGGATGTGACCTAAAAGATCTAGTAGAGTTTGAAATGGTGTGATATATACTATCAGCATGTGAAAAAACCCTAGCAAAGCTAAAGTTGTCTCTAGAGGATCACTATAATGAATATACATCATGAAAAAGACGTGTATGTCAATAATTTTCATTAATAAGGGTGTAACTTTTTTAAGCCACAAAAATTTGGGATTTTGATATGCCACTACTTCAATTTTTATTAGTAGCTTCGTTATTATCATAAACATGTTTAATTGAAATTGTAGAGGACCTATCAAAATAGATGCATGATATCAAAGTTTAAATGATGTGTTTAGCGGATAATGATGAAGGTGTATACAAAATTATCATACATTTCAATTCATATTTGGGAGTCTTCTAGTAGGTGGTTTATGGTTTTCAATTTTATTTTTTCTAAAGTTTTTACTATACAACAGTTGTTTTTTGTTAGGTTTTTTTCTTTGTTCATTGTTATAACTATACATTTTTCTGTGTAATAATTATCTAGTGTTATGTTATTTTAACTTGTTTGTAACTCTCACTCTATGGGGTTGTTTGCTCTCTACATTTGTATCTTTTTGTTCATATTTTCAATATAAAAAAACATTAAAATCATAGAGAATAATTCATCATATGTGACAATACACAACTTTAACAATGTTGTTGTTCCTGTTCAATACACTTGTTATGTAATATGTTTAGAAAATAAAATAGAGAATTTTAACCAATGGAAGGTGAGCATTTATTTTTCATGAAATTATCAAGTCATCTTTCATCCAAATAGTTCTTCAAAAGGAGTTTCAATGATGTCCACGAGCCCATTTTCATAAATTACGGTTCATATTTAATGATTTGGGTACTCCTACACCACCT
This sequence comes from Taxus chinensis, assembly GCA_019776745.2. NCBI lineage: Eukaryota > Viridiplantae > Streptophyta > Pinopsida > Cupressales > Taxaceae > Taxus > Taxus chinensis. Next base: position 702,443,604 of record CM034148.1, read on the forward strand.
TCAAATATTCACAGTATCTTTAAATGCAACAATTCATCTTCACCAAATGTCACACACACTTCTACAATGGCATAATTAAATATGGATATATTGAGTGTGCTTTCATCCATGTGCATGTCAAAACTTATGTGGTTTTCATTTGTGGCTTTCTCAAGTCCAGAAACACTCATACTATGTACTTATATGATCTACACATAATGCATGATATTGCCAAGTGCTAACAACATTGTTGCCTTTGTTGTTATAGGGGAAAAGCCATCAATTAACTCGAGAGAATCCCTTTGAGGGGTCAAGGGAAAGTACCCCTATGGGGTGCAAGGCAATGCCCTATGGGCTAAATTATGACAGTTACATTTTTATGTTGTTTAACTCAACTATAAAAAGGTGAAGATTCACACATGGAAGCTCGACCTTTTCAACCTCGTTACTGTTATTTGTATACCTATATGAATGATTAAATTATATCAAATAAGATGAGCTCAACAACCATGCATATCCCTTGAGAGTATACCATGTATTAAACACAATTAATCCCAAAAAAATCATTCGAAACCTCATTTAGAATGTTTTCATACCCTAAATACCGTATTGGATTTAGATCAATTTCTTTTTCATCCACACTTGTATACCAATGTATAACAACAAATCATTGAATAGACTACTAGTTAGCTTGGCCTAAATGGATAATTCACATTCCTTCTCTCAGATTATTATATAGAACTTACAAGAATGGATTTAATATAATATTGTTTTATAGTTTTATCATGGTGTACAAAATTAGTCTTTTATTTTGTTATTAAAACACTCTAATTACTGGTGTTATCATTTTCCATTCATAAATCATTTCCAATCATATGAAAATAAAACCTCATATTAATATGTTACCCCTGAATCACCTCAACCCACAGACCACTTTCTTTGAGAGTTTTATGCATTGTCATGCTCGTTTTAAGCAGTTACTTTGGTATTTGTTATAGTTGATTGTAGTTTTTATGCTTGGCTTCCCATATTTTAGATAACATATTGTATTTTTTGTCTTTTTACTTAGTTGTAACTATGTATTAATGACATCATGCACTTTCTACTTTCATCACAACTCTAAGTATTTTATTATATACATGATTCATAAGCAATAATACTACACATTAACAATACTTATTTTACTCTTTCATTGTTTTTATCTTTCCCACACTCTCGTTATTTTATTTTATGGAATGACCACTTTAATTTTGGATACTAAATGACATGTGACCCAGCTTTTTATTGACCGTTACATCTTCCAAGCATCCCGAACACTACCACCCATTAGGAACATGAGTGCCCCAGGCACCACTATCCCCTTTGGGCACTTTTTTTCCATTTCCCTCTTTTTCTTGATTTTGAATTGCCACATCATTTGGTGTCTTTTCTAGAGTCTCTTTTATCACTTTGGGTCAAATTTTCAATTGTTAATGATGAAATTCAAATAAGAGAATCATATATACATGACTTACTCACTATTATTAGGGGTGGGGAAATTAAATCTAATTCTTACTATCTACTACTTGGCCAAAGAGCAACATTAAATAACTACATTTGTGTTGCATTTTTCGTTGCATAGGAGGGGATATTTATGAATTCCGTATCACACATTCTATCTTGGGGGAAAAAGTAGTTATAACCCACTATTTTGGTAGGACTGGCGCAAGGGAAACCTAGATTCAAGGGACACAATTCAAATCACACACTCACATGAACTACATAGTGTTTGAAATGTAGTACAACACATGATAACTATAATATTGGGGTGACTGCCAAGGTCATTCCGACTCAAACATATGCATTATTTGATCCATATAATGTTTATTTGAGCCTTGTGTAGGTAGTTGGGGTTTGTTTTGCAGGTTCAAGTGTGGCACAAGAACCCTACAATGAAGTGGATGTGACTAATAGCGAAAGGAAGAATATAAGTTCAAACCTTGAAAAGACTAGAAGCGAAGCACTTTCTAGGAAACTGGTGCCTAGATCAGACACTAGCGCTCGGGGCAGTTATGTCCAAAGAAGTTATAGAATCTAGTTTATCAGACAGAGCCTACACAGTAGAGATCCATATTTCTCAACATGTTTCCTATCTTGGGATTAGTACAAATCTCCTAATATAATCAAAGTTAAATTTATTTCTTATCTTGCACACTTGCTTTTCCTTTGCATGTTAGATCTTGTTTGTTACTGATTTAGCTATTTGATTTCAATCCTTTGATAAGATTTAAATTTATTTAAATCATTTATGACTTGTTTATTAATTGAACCCCACCTTGTTATAGGGCACTAATAGTTATTATGTCTTCTTTATAATGGAAATCTCTATGGCTGAATTTTATAAAGCCCATCTTGAACGTGTGCATGCTTTATGACATATTATGGATCATACCCTTATCTGCTCTAATACTTCCCCTAGTTACATTAACCATCGAGTCTCCACTTCTCTGGAAATCAATGACGAACATAATACTTTTACTCCAGCTAACATCCCTTCCCAAACAATTGTTGATAATGCACCTCCATTATATATCTAGGTTCATATCCATAATGTCTTATTTAAACGTGCCTTGATTAATAATGAGTTTGATTTTAATATTTGAAATATTTATTTTTTACATTATTTAGGATTCTCTACTACTAATTTAACTCCATATAATTTATGTATCTATGGCTTTGACAATACACCCAAGCCAATATTAGGTAAATTTTCTCTACCCATTACTGTAGGACCATCTACTCTTCAATTTTTGTGTCATGTTATGCCTAATAATCTCAACTACAATATCCTTCTAAGTCGTCCTTAGTTACATTCCATGCATGTTGTCCCTTTCACCCTCCATGCCTTACTCAAATTCCTTCATGAGGGTTTCATATATGACAGTTTAGCTTATCCATTTCCCTTTACCTTTTTTGATACTGTTAAACATGAGCACACACCCACATCTCAAAATCTCTCTACCTCGCCTATTTCTGATTATGCAACCCATGACATTGGTTATAAGTATTTATTGCCACATGGTTTCTCTACCTTAGGACTTGGCTGCAATGTTCAGGGTTTTAGTGATCCCATTTACCTCCCTAAACAACTTAATAGAGTCAGCATATGATTCTCCCATTCTTCATATTGGGCCATTTCTTAGAAAAATTGTTTTCTTCCAACCAAACACCTATTTTAGGTCTATACTACTTCACATATGTATACACTCCAGTTAGTTCATCTACAACTCATCAATGTTACTTCTCTCCTAACCTACCTTACCTACATTAATTTCACAATGATGATGCTCTCCTAGATCACATCGGTGCTTATGTTACCTTCCCTTCGCATCATCACAAGTGAAGATTCCCTCATTCTTTACACACTACTGCATACTTCAGTGAGAGTGACCCTGATAGTGTACATAATTATGCCCATGATATTATTCCCACCAACCATATATTGAGGATGGATCCACATTACTTAATGAAGAAACCACCCCTTACAATTGTTAACATGCAAAATAGCTAGAATGAAAAATTGAAACTTTTCAACATGACAACTAAGTCCATAATTGGAAATTATGTTTCTCGATCACTATGCATCCTTCCTTTGGCTAGTTTTCCCTCAATCCTACCCTCATATAGGCTCAAAGGAAAATATTAAAAAAATTATTAAGTGTGTTTCAATGTATAAGGAAGAGTGTCTAAGGTGGTTGATGAACTCATTCAGTTTTGATGAAAGACAACTTCCTCCAGAGGCCTAAAAAGGTTATTTTGGCCATTCTACAACTAATTGAACACCCTCCAATAATGTTCAAGGAAAATTTAAATAATTTGAGGGTGATTTTTGAGATTATTGAATATTTTTGAAGTGATTTAGGAAATAAAATTTGATTCAGGAACATTTTGTTCAACATCGTGTAATTCAGGGTGTAGGCAATGAAATCTCCTTAGTGAAACTTGACTTCTCTAGATGATTACAAGAGTTATAAAAGGAGCTGAGAAACAAACAAATAATAATATAAAATCTATTTGAATCCTATACAAGTTGGAAACATCAATTTTTCTCCAAGGCTCAAAAATTTTCTGAGATAGTTTAGAACTATGCAGTTGCCCCTCTCAGTTAAAGATTGAATAGGTCATAAATTTTTAATTTTAAGAATAATTAGGTCTTAATAATGGTTTCATTGATCTCATCAAATGTTTTATATTTAAAATCATATAATATTTGACCCTAAAACACTTTCCTAAGCTTCCGTGGTGAAAAAAATTAGTTATAATGTCCTAATTTGGACATTTGAGGAAAAATTTGCTTTCCTAATTTGGCTAAGTCACACTTGGGACACCCAAGTGTCTCCTCTGTCCCCCAATGGATAAGGGGGACACCAAATTGTGACCTCTCTCTCCTTCCTAAGTTGCACTTTGGACTCCCAGGTGTCCCCTCTGTCTCCATGGAGTCGGGGGACACCAAAGTGTTACCTCTCTCCTTCTCCCAAGTCACACTTTGGTGTCCTTGGTGTCCCTTCTATCCCACAAGGCACAAGGGGACACAAAAGTGTAACCCACTCATTTATCTATCCCTTGGTCACCATGTGACCACCTATAACTCCTAAAAACTACATTTAAGTCCCTGCACAATCCCAGGTCACACTTTTGACACCTAGGTGTCCCCTATATCCCCCAAGGGACAAGGGGGACATAAAAGTGTGACCTCACCCCTCTTGTGTATTTTTTTCTAAATGCAGACAAGTTGTCATGGTCTTAAACATGTCAGAAAACACATGAAAATTTCATCAACTCTCCATCTCTCAAAAACATGCCATTTTTCAAGAAAATTGGTGTTTATTTCCCTTCAGACCTCCATTAATGATCAAACATGCTACAAAAAAAAATTGCAACAAATTAATTTTTTGATTCTACGTAGATCTGACAAGTGAAAAACCTTGAAATTTGGAGCAAAGAATCTTAGAGTAAAACCTAGTATTTCAAGACCATTTTTGTTGCAACCTGACATCAGTAAGTGCCATTCCTAAAAATAGCAAGTGTTCACGACTAGGCATGCCTAAAATAGTAAGTTTTCAAAAAAGGTTAATTCTCAACATTTACAACATTCCAAACAATTGATAAACATCAGAAGGTGAAAATTGTGAAAACTTGCTAAAAATAACACTAATATATAAGACCTGTTAAAAAAAATAAGTCTTGTAATTAAGCTCATAAAGTTGTGGAAGCTCCCATTCTACATATCTCATTACTTTTTTCCATCGTTGCGAGGCCAAGAAGTTGTCTTGTGGTCCAAAAAATAAAGAAAATCCCTCACAAGCTCTCAAAGCATCAGTCAAGAGGTGATTTCTGCATGACACAGTCTAATGCAAGAAGCCAAATAATTCAACTCATCCCGATCATATCAAAAATGAGTCATCGTGATTGAATTAATCGAAGAAGGATGATGTTTTCATCACCGAGGAGAGATAGGAAGCTCCAAATGGAGTCCTGATGGAGACTTTCAACCTCTTGAAATATGATTTGAGTCTCTGAGGTGAATAATAGTGTTTTTCATGCATCATATCCACTGATCTTAATGTGCCTCAACCTAAGATCTTCATGTTTGCAAGAGAAGGAAGTTATCACAGGTCCATGAAGTGCAATACCTCACATCAATGTTCCTAAACACTCATTCAAATGCCCTTTAATGTGCCCATAATTCACAGAAGAAAGAGAATGCAAACACATTGTTTTTTCTCAACAAGAGGTTGAAGGCACAAAGTATACATGAGAAAAAAATATGTCCAGGAATACCAAGTATATTTCCATCATGAAGGAGACATCATTGTCACTAGCTATCTCTACAAAGGTAAGAGACATCATATGAATCACACTATGATGAGGAGCAGATCATAGTGAATATGTGTAAAGGATAGTCACTTAGACAACATGTGTAATTAGGAAAATCATGAGGTCCGTGAAGAATTTGAAACATCAATAACTCCATTGTAATTTAAGTCATCAAGGAAATGGTCATCGAGAGCATGATAAGATAAGATCATTAGGAGTGATGTTGTCAATAATCTCAAGATCACAAACAATGCACATCTTATGAAAGTATTTTTAAACACTTAAACAATGCTTTGTAATGTGCTCACCTCTTGAACATCAAGAAGGTGGAATTTGCATTGTTTCAATACATTTTGGAGATCAAGAACCTAGAACTGATTCCCAAACATCCCTTCAAGTTCCATTCAAGTATAAACCATTATTTCTAAAGAATGAAACCTATTTCCATGAGGAACAATTGAGCTTGTTTCCATTTAGGTAGCATATTGTCACATCCTGAATTTTCCATTGTGTCCAAATCTCTCCAGGAAACAAGTCAAAATGAGCTAATCAAGCTATCAAGGTACTTAGGACCATCATGTGTGAAGGATAAAAAAACCATCTACTCCCATGAGAAACATGTGATCAGGAGGTACATGAGCATCTAAAGTTGATTCCTTTCAAGGAGGATTTTGGAGCCAGGAAGGGCAAGTGGGTGATTTCCATGTGAAGTAACATGTTTACAAGAATGGGCCATCATCATAGTTTCACTTGATGTCATTCATTTGGGTCTGTTATTAAACACTCATTCAACACCTTAAAGTGTCATCACATCTCAAGGAGGAAGCACCTTGTAATCACCTCATTTCAGCCCAATGGATGATCATAAGGCACAAATCTCATTCAAGGAGTAATCCTCTTCCCCAAAGTGAGGAGCTATTGTAGTGAGTGAAATACAAGCATCAAAAGGTTTGAGCATCATAAAATTGATTCTTGGTCACATAAGTTAATTGTGAAATCCCAAAGAAGTAAGAAAGTCACCCTCACTCCTGCCTTGTAATTAAAAGAGATCATCTTGTTCCCATCACAATGTAGATCTCATAATAGTGTTTCTGAACACTTATTAAATGCTCTAAAATGTTTCACACCTCACAAAAAGGATATTGTGATCACAATGCTTCCATTCAACAAGTTATTCATCAGCAAAGGCTTCATCTTCATCAGATTGTTTAACCCTTCTCTCTCTATCTCTCTTCCTTATTCTCTCTCCATATTCTAATGCTCCATTAACTATGTAATTTTTCCATATTTTTTCTTATTCACTTAAGTGAACTTCAACTTAACATTATAAGAGTCCTATTTCATCAATAAGGAAAAGACTCACTTTCATTCCCTATGACTATGAAAGGTCACAAGTGACGAGGAAAGGTGAAAATTCATGTGGGGGGAAGATGAAAAGATAGTTTGTAATGCTATAAATTGGAATGGTTTCTCCATTCCAAAGGGTTGGAAATTGTTTATTGTTGTATGTTATTGAGCTTTGTATCATCACTACATCAAGAAATGAAAGTTGCATTTCCTCTATTTCCTTTTTATGTTCCTCTATTCTCTCTCTACTTCCTAACTTTACAAACATGGTGATTTTATATAACCAAGAAGGAAATTTGTGTTCTTGATTGATGAATCTACATAACTTTGTGTCTCTAGTTTATTAGTATTGTTGATTGCTTACATTGTTGTGTTCTTCTAATTGAATGTGGACCTATTTTGGTTGATGTATGTGAATTTTGTAATCCTACTCACAACATTAACCCTCTCTCTCTTTTTTCTCCTACTCCCCCTTACCTCCCTTCACAAAAAATTCCTCCCTTGCACAATGTATAAGCATTTTTCCACATGTTTAGTGGAGTATTCATGTGTGATCCTCATCCTAACGGCCACCCAATTGTTTTAGGTAGTTTACATTTAATAATGGGAGCTTCCCCATACCCAAGAAGGAGGGGATTAGCCACGTGACCATTGGTGATGACTAATAATCTACATTGCAATAAATTATTTCACCGATAATCTAGGCATTGATGACGACCCACGTATAGTTATTTTAGTTGTCTCTCTTACCAATAATGATAATATTGATATTCAATAAGTGCTACGGGATCTTGTAGATTTATTTGCATAGCACTGTAACAACATATTTGACATCGATCCCTCTGTAGCTATAGACAATATCGTATTTCATGATGGTGCAAAACCTTTGCAACAAAAAATATAAATAATGAATCCACGCGTGGCCTTGTTAGTCAAGAAGAAATCCATCACTTATTGGATGTTGGGTTCATTTGCGTTGTCGATTACCCATAATGGGTCTCTAATATCATCCTTGTCATAAAACCTAATAGCCAACTTCATTGTTGTATTGATTTTTGTGATCTCAATAAAGCTTCTTCAAAAGATTATTTTCCATTACCACTCATTAAATCTATTGCTGATTCTACCACTGGTCATGATATGATTTCCTTCATGGATGGGTTTTTTGGATATAATCAAATCAAAATTAACCCTACCAACCAAGAAAAATAAAAATTCACAACCCCATGGGGTACATTTTGTTAATAAGGTCATGCCCTTTGGTCTTAAAAATCTTAGTGCTATATTCCAACCCGTAATGACTCATATATTCCATGATTATATTCATAAAATCTTTGAGGATTATTTTGATGATATCCTTGCTAAATAAAAATGTTGTGCTCAACATGCTCAATACCTTCAAACACTCTTTATGTTCTTATGACGATATAATGTCTGCCTTAATCCTAAAAATGTGTTTTTGGTGTATTTATTGGAAGTTATTAGGATACATCATCTTTTGACATGGTATTGAAATCAAACCAAAAAAGATCAACACAATCATGGACATGCCCCCCTCATAACCTTCATCAGCTACGATCACCACAAGGTGAAATTCAAGATATTCATCATACAATTAGCTGATAAAACCCAACCCTTACATGGCTCATGAAAAAATATATCACGTTTGCATGGGATGAAAAATGTCAATATGATTTCAATGACATGAAAGATTATTTACTTGATATGTTTGTCTTGACTCCTCCTATTCCTAATAATTCACTAATCTTGTATATCTCGGCTAGATTTCACGCCTTAGGAGTCTTACTCATTCAACATGATACGACATAGTGTGAATGTGCCATTTATTACATTAGTCGCACTTTACTCTCTTATGAGTGTAATTACAGTTATATTGAAAAATTATGTTTGGGACCTATCTTTGTCACTAAAAAATTGAAATTACCTGATCGATTTTGAAATCCATGTCATTACTAAAGTTGATCCTTTGGGCTACTTACTTTCTCAGTCTCGTTTATCTGGCCACATCTCTTGTAGGGTTATGTTGCTTACTAAATTTGACCTTAAATTTTTTCCATAAAATGTCATTAGAGGACGATTCATTGTTGATCAGTTGGCCAAAGCTCCTATAAATGATCATTTCCCTATTTGTAATGATTTTTGTGACAACTTCACTACTTATACCACTGACGTCAATGTTTGGACCATGTATTTTGATGGCTCTCGATGTTCCACTAGACTTGGAGTCGGTATTGTCTTTATCACAATGCATGGTGAACTTATGCCCTTTGCTTACCACCTTGGTTTTTTTTGCATGAACAATATTGTTGAGAACAAAGCCCTCATTTTGGGCTTATCTGTTGCCCACTCCCTTCCTATATGACATATCTGAATTATAGGTGACTCTCAACCGATTGTTAATCAACTCAATGGTACATACCAAACAAAATAAGAGAAACTCATACCCTATCATATAATTGTTATTAGAATACTCTCTACATTTAATTTGTATACTATAACAGTTGTACCCCACAAATACAATTGGCACACTGATGTTATGGCTAGCACCACTTCTCTTATCTCCTTGGACATTACTGATGACCACACTACATTCATTATTCATCATTTGCAACATCCCTCTATCAACTCATGTAGTATAGAGACTCTATAAGTTCTTGTTGTCACCTATAGCGCCGACAATTCAAAATGGTATACTATATGTATATATATATATACATACGTATGTACATACATATATCCTCATGTTAGGCATGGTGACTATGCCATGATGCCACACGATATGTCATTGTTGGTGGCTCTTTATTTAAAATTTCTCTTGACGGTAATCTCCTCCGATGCCTAGGACTGAATAATATTTCACTTGATTTATCCCAGATGCACAACAATATATGTGGCAGGAATTTTAGTGGAAAAGATATGGCCTAAAGATACTACATTAGGAATACTATTGGAAAACCATGAATCAAAATTTCTTAGACTACGCTAAACGATGTGAAAAATACCAACGTCATAGTAATCTTCCCCATACACCAACATATGAATTACAACCTATTGCATCCCCATGGCCCTTCTCTTTATGGAGATTTGATGTCATTGGTGATTAAACAAATATTGAATAAATAGATGCCTAAATCAGATTGCTATGTAGTAGTAAATGAATAAAAAATTAAGTACAAAATAGACCCAAGTGAATTAAGCAATTAAGTATTGAAACCGTAGTTGTAAAGAGGAGATAAGATGACTTTCATAATTAATACTAGACTGTGACTAAGTTATGACTAGGTGAATAGAGAGGGAGAAATGTCACAAAAATACTGAAAAAATGTGCGAGCTGACGATCTTCTTGGATTGGGGTGCCTAGAAAAGGGCAGGGGCACCTGGGTACCTATGGGCACCCTAGACGTGCTCTAGGTGCTTGTGACTACTAAAATCCTTAGAAAACCTCCTTCGTAGGGTTGTAAGATGTTCGTTTCCCTTCACTTCTTATCGCTAGTAGTTTGCACAATGATCATAGATGTCCCTGATAACCCACAATGAAATGTCGACCTACAAAACCCTCAAGAGTGCATCAAATCCCAAAAAGAAAAGAATGCAAATGAGGGGTCATATTGTCCTCAAATGTCAAATAAGTGAACTTGCGACTGAGCATTGCACTACATTTCAGACCCAATGTAGTTCTAGGTGTGTGTGTGTGGAATTATACCTTAGGTGGCTCTTGTGCATGTCACACTTGATAGCAAAAAATAGCTAGATGATGTAAGTAGATTTGTGCATGGAATCGAATGAATTTACCATCCTATGAAGTTTATGCAGAATAATGTAGTCCCTTTCCCTTGAATGGATGCTAGAATGGATTCTTGAATGCTCTTGAATAGCCTTTGGATGCAACCTTAGGTGGTGATAGCTAATGCTTAGTGCTTGATCCTTTATTATGATCACATAACTTTATATTTATATGATTCCATTGCTTGAATTTCATAATTAACCCCGAAAAGGATGACTACCAAAAAGATAAGATGCTCAAATGGCTAGAAAGGACCCAAAATATGTGAATAAAGTATAAAGAGGTCAGGGGCACCCAAAGGGGATGGGGGTGCCTGATGCTGGTGTCCTCGATAGGCGCTGGTGCCCAGGATGATAAATGCCAAGGTGTGAAAAGGTAAATTGAGATTAAAAAGAGTGTAAGACCAAAAGTGACAACAAAAAGAAAGTAAAGATGGCCAAAGACATGGGTTGATTAGTAATTTTCTTACTTAGGAATCATATGAATAGTAGTATGTAATTAAGACTAGATAATTACCCAAACTGTGCATGATTTTGTGTCTACATTTACCCCCACTTTATGTTGTTGAGAGCGAATGCTCAATAACATAAAGTAGATAAGAGATGCGTACCTGATAACCATGTAGATCGATGGTGAAAAAGTGTGCCGAGAGACAAGGAAAAGTGTGGAGTGATAAAAATGTGAAGCGTGGAAACTAGAGAGGAGAAAGTGCAAAAAGTGATGATGATGATGACCCTAGGGCGGGAATGCATGTGTAGATGTCACCTTTGTACCTATTGTTGTATGATGTTGATGTGATTTATATTGTTGAATGTGATTGATGTTGTTGATGTAGGATGATGTTGACTACCACTTCCCATAAGGATGAACCTACAAAAGAGAAGAACGAACAAGTAGTCAAATACATGTGTATATGATCAAAATGTGTGTATGCAAAAAGTATGTAAAATGTAAAAATGTGAAAAAGGAACATGTGCACCTGATCCATGATGAGAAAAGAGATAGAAAGGATCCTGAAGATGATGTAGAAGAATGAGTTTTTTGGGTGATCTCACGCCAGTTGTGCTGAGCTGTGAGTTTTTAGGGCGATCTCATGCCAAGAACTGGAAGAAGTGTAGGGAGAAAAGTCTGGTGTCATCCTCCAACCTTTAACTACTTCCGCAATGTATAGAACACCACTGCAGATGGTGTGTAAAAATCTGATCTGGTTCAACCAATTTTGATCTAATGTTGAAAGAAGAAAATGTTGTATAATGTATGTATGCTGAGTGCTAAGGATTATATGCCCTGTAAAAGCCAGTTGTGTGAAGTGTTGTAGATTGTGTTGCACTAAATAATGTTGTGTAACTTCCCCTTGGTCACAGGCATCTAGGAAGGGTCAGGGATGCCCAGGTGCTACTGTCCTGGTCTGGTGCATGTCTATGTTGTGCTAAGGACCCAAGTTTGATTTTGAGCCCTGTTTGAGACTGATAACTGTGTACTGTACTGCATTGTACTAAACTATGTTTGTGATGAATGACTGTATGGGGTGACTGATTCACCCAAATGATGTCCCCCTCATTTGGGGTGCATGCGATGTCACTGAGGAGTATGTGGCCCAAAGGAGGACCGACACTGTTGTGCTGAAATTGATGCCCTGTAGGGGGGGGGAGTGTGCTTGGTAGAAACCAAGGCACACACAAACAAAGTGGCTAGGAAACAAGTGTTAGTGCAAGAAAATACAAACACACATGTAGAAGACAAAATGTAAGTACCAATAAGCAGACAATGTGTAAGCTAAGATGTAAGAAGATAAAGTAGACCGTGAAAAGTGGGTTGCAAACATGGGACATCACTCATGATGTCGCAAGAAAATCAAGGACCATGACTAGGCAAAAAGCATACAAGTGTGCACACAAGAACAAAGGGAAAATCCCGCAAACAATGGCATACAATGACAAGCAAAGGCAGACAATAACAAACAATGTAACAGACAACCATGGTGGAAAATAGACCTACAAAGCAAATGTTGCACATGAAGCACCCATTAGCATGTTAGAAAGATAAAAAAGTATGTCAAAGCATGTATAATCTGATAAAGTAAAGTGCTATGAAAAATGAAACAATAACACCTGTAGTGTATGAAAGTGGATGCCCCTAGAGCTATTGTGGGACTGGTAATAGGTACTTGCCAAACATCCATGCTGTGTGTGGATCTGTAGAATCTGTGATCACAACTAGAAAGGAAAGTGAATGTGCATGTGTGTATGATAAAGATAATGACATACAATATATCTATCTAGCATGTGTAATAAAGTGTACATGTAAAAGCATAAGAAAGCAAGAGTAAATGCGACCAAGATATGTAGTATGTTGTGGATGAGATGAAATGGAATGAAGAGTGAATGATAGGAGCACTGTGCCCCCTGAGTGGATGTGTATGCATGAGATGAGGTTCATTTATACATCCCCCCTCAGTAGTCAAGAATGAACCGTATAGATAAAGAGTGCGTCATTGGGAAATGGTTTGAATTGTGCACTGGAAAGATGTGATCGTCAAAGTGTAAAGTGTAGAGAGTGTGTGAGTGAGTGAATGTGCGAGTGGGTGTGGTGAGGTTCATTTTAGATTGAAACCCCCAGCAATCAAGTATGAACAACAAAACTAGAGTGTGTCATAGGGAAGTGTTCCATGTTGATTGTGTGAGAGATATGTTTGATGTTCCATGTGTTGTTGTTTGCGCATGAGAGAAATGTATTGTGAATATATCACATGTTGTGTAAGATGTTTTTGAAATTGTGTGTGAATGTTGTTGAAAGAGAATGATGCCCTATGAACATATTGAGTATGTGATCATCATTGACGATAGCAAATGTGTGTGAATGTGTAGTGTGAAATAGTGTCAAGTGTAGATGTAAGTGTGTTGTGGAATAGATATGTGAAAGATGTATGAAGTATGCATTTTTTATTTGATGGATGTGCATATAGTGTGTTGAGTTGGTATTAATGGATAGGCACATGAAGAATATGTAAGTGTGTCGAGTAAGAATGTGTCGTAAGTGTGTTGATAGTGATATAGTGATAAATATGTGTTGTGAAGTGTGTCAAGTATGTGTATGTGTGTGAGGTTCATGTATATAGGATGCCCTCAATAGTCAAGTGTGAACCAAAGCATGAGAGTGCGTCATCGGGGAAATGATGATACTAATGTATCAAGATGTGTATGTTGTATGTGAGAGATTAGATGTGAAATGATGAGAAGATGATACATGTGCGATGTAATGAAGGGGGACAAAGAAATAAGTGTTATGCCCCCCAAGTGTGTGATGATAAGAGTGATCAAGTGACATTGTCTAAAAGATCATCATTGTCCTGATTGAAGCCAACTGGAGATGCGTTGGAGACTTGATAAGAAATAGTATGAGGTGGATCATATAAAGAGCCATTGTGATGTAAGGTGTACATGGTCATTGTGTACTCTTCATCGGTAAAAGGTGTTGGTGGACACCTGTGTGTGTACTAACGAGTGAGATTTTGTGAATATTAGGAGATGAATCATTACCGATAGAAACATGGCTGAATGACATAAGAAAAGTTATAGAAGTGTGACTAGAGTCTAAAGTTCCCCCAATATAATCAAGCCAATATTGCCCAAGTGTTAGTGGAGGAACATGCGGGGTACGTGCAATGAAGACTGCTAAATGGAAAACACATGAAGACCATAGGCAGTGGCTGTAATGTGAACATATCCATGATAGAGATGAGGTGAGTGAGGCGGTGGTAGGATATCATTGAGTGTGAAGCCAAGCCTAGTCAAGCCATCATATGTGTAAATAGTATTAGAGTAAGTATGATCCAATGAAATATGATGCCAATAAGAGTTATTGATGAAAAGCGTGCATGTGAACGGAAGTGGTACATACACAGATTTCCTATGAGAATGGGTGAAATGACGTCCAACGTATGGAAAAATCCCTGATAAAGTACCATAACATTAGTAGAAGGAGGGGGTTTTGAATTTGTATTCACCAGGGCCATCGGAAATGAAAGTGTCATTGAAATATGAGTCATCTACATCGATAGGAGTGAAATTAAGATTGCACAATTTTTCATCAGTAAGTTCAACAATATCAAATTCATCATCAGAATCATTAGATTCATCCGTGTTGGCAGTGTCATGTTGTATAATTGTGTCAAGGATATTGGTAGGAGGTGCACTAGATGTAGGAGCGAGAGGAGCCTCAACGAGGGAGAATATAATGTTTATAGGAGAAGACATTGTGGGTGAAATGATGACAGTAGTGTGAGTAGAAATAGTCAGAGTGTTTGGAGTGGTGGAAGAAGATTGTGAAGCACTGGATTGACCAATGTCATATGTATCAATATTATTATATGGAATAGGTTATGATGGAGGAATAGGCATAGCAGTAACAGGGTCTATGTGACAAAATTTGAATGGATTAGGGTCCACAACAATGGTATGTTCATATCCATCATGTAATAATTTGACACATTGATGAACAATGGATGAAACCACGTGCATTGCATGAATCCAAGGCCTACCCAGTAAAATATTGAATTGAAATGAAGTATCGATAATGAAGAATTCCGTAGGGATAGTCTTAGGCCTGATTTTGATATGTAATGTGATGGTTCCTAAGCATGTGGGTAGTTGAATCATAGCCACGAATAAGAGTAGAATTCTTAGAAATTAGATTGTCTACAATACCAAGTTGTTTTAGAAGAGAATGAGCACATAAATTAACAGCCAAGCCATTGTCAATGAGTATGCGCTTAATACAAGTGGTGCCAATAATAGTAGTGATAAGAAAAGGTGCACAGGATTGTCAAGAGAAAATGACGATATGTCCTCATTAGTAAATGATATAACATGTGGAAATTTTTTGAGAGATTGAATAAGGTGTGTGAATGCCACCAAAGAATTATCACTTTCAATGTGAATAGAATGAAGGGAGGCTTCTAATGTATGACGAAAATCAGGTGCATTGTGCAATAAGTCATAGAGAGATATTTTGGCTTGTGTATTCTTAAGTTGCTCAATGATATCATAGCCCCTAGAAGTAGCAGGAGGAGCCATATGAAGTAATAGGTGGTGGGATAGAAATGGGTGGAGCCGAGGAGGACGAGTGTGGTGAGTAGTTACTACATTGATAGAAGGATCAACCATATGCATAACAAAGCGAGGAGGATGTTGAGTATGAACTTGCATGAAATCAACAACAATAGTAACCATGCCAGAAACCCTAGTGGGAGAGAAATTAGGATAAGATGATTGATTCATGACTTGATAAGGTGAAGACATATTCAGAAGGAAGGGTTTGAAATGGTCGGGTTCACCAAAATGATTAAGAAAATTATTGAATGAAATAGATGCCTAAATCTAATTGCTATGTAACAGTAAATAAATAAACAATTAAGTACAAAATAGACCCAAGAAAATTAAGCAATTAAGTATTGAAACCCTAGTTGCAAAGAGGAGATAAATGACTTAGTTGTTTCACAATTAATCTTGGACTATGCCGAAGTGATGACCAGGTGAACAGAGAGGGAGAAGTGTCACACAAAGCCTCAGAAAAATGTGCGAGTTGACGATCTTCTTGGACTAGGGTGCTTGGAAAGGGACAGGGGCACCTGCGGGTGCCCTAGACCTACTCTAGGTGCCTGTGACTGCTAAAACCCTCAGAAAACCTCCTTCACAAGGTCATGTAAGATGTTTGTTTTCCTTCTCCTTTGGTCGCTAGTAGGTCACAAAATAATCGTCAATGTCACGTTGATAACCTGTAATGAAAGATTGACCTACAAAACCCTCAAGAGTGCATCAAATCCTAAAAAGAAAAGAATGCAAATGAGGGGTCAGAATATCCTCAGATGTCAAACAAGTGAACTTACGATTGAGCGACTGCACTACATTTCAAACCCAATGTAGTTCTAGGTGTGTGTGTGCGGAATTGTTCCCTAGGTGGCTCTTGTGTGTGTCACACTTGATATAAGAAAATAGCTAGATGTAAGAGATGTAAATAGATGTGTGCATGGAATAGAATGAACTTCCCCTCCTATGAAGTGTATGCAGAAGAATTCAATCATTTTCCCTTGAATGGATGCTTAAATCTCTTGAATAACCTTTGGATGCAACCTTAGGTGGTGATAGCTAATGCTTAGTGCTTGGTCCTTTATTATGATCACATAACTTTATATTTATATGATTCCCTTACTTGAATTTTGTAATTAACCCCGAAAAGGCTGACTACCAAAAATATAAGATGCTCAAACGACTAGAAAGGACCCAAAAGATGTGAACAAAGTACAAAGAGGTCAAGGGTGCCCATAAGGGGATCGGGGGAACCTGGTGTTGGTGTCCTGTTTGGGTGCTAGCATGTCCAGGATGATAAATGTTGAGGTGTGAAAAGTTAGACTGAGCTAGAAAGAGTGTAAGACCAAAAGTGGCAACAGAAAGAAAGAGTAAAGATGACCAAAGACATGGGTTGATTAGTAATTTTCTTACTTATAAATCATATGAATAATATTATGCAATTAGGACTAAATAATTACCCCAAAGTGTGTGATTTTGTGTCTACAATTGTAAAAGTCAATCCTGAATTAGCTGAAGGACACAAATTTATAATTGTTTGCTATTGAATATTTTACCAAATGGGTTGAAGTTGCTCCTTTATGCACCACTACTAGTGAAGATATTTATAGATTTCTTAATACACATATCATCATGTGCTTTGTGGTTCCTTCAACGATTCTGACTGATAATTATTCATCTTTTAAAAATCATGATGTCAAAATTATGTGCTAAATATAAGATCGAACACACATTTTCTAATCCTTATTATCCCCAAGATAATGGCCAAGGTGAAGCTACTAATAAAACAATTGTTAAAGTTATGCGTAAATCTGTTGATAGATGTGGTGTTGATTGGCATAGTAAAATTTTATACACCCTTTCGGCCTATGGTATAAGTGTGCACACCCCCACCAATGCCACACTATTTTCTCTTATATAATGTATTAATGCAATTATTCCCTCAGAACTCAAAATTCCATCTTTATGTGTTTCTCTTAAAAATATCCTCAAAGAAAATGAATATCATGAGTGATTGATTCTCAATGTGTACAAGATTTATATAATCTTCATGCTTACCAAGCGCACATTAAATAAACCTATCATACCAATGTGTGTCCACAAGAATATAACATTGGTGATTTAGCGCTCAAAGAAAATCAAAAGAACACTAATGCAAAGCCCTCTCTAAAAGGAAATTTTAAACCTGATTGGATTGGCCCATATGTTGTTACTGAGAAACTCAGCCATGAAATCTATTGCCTCACAACCCTTCTAGAAAAACTCCTTAAAAATCCAATGAATGTAATATACCTTAAGAAATAATATGCCTAACTCCATTATTTTCCATACACTTGGGGGCAGGCTACTCCCCCCTTGCTACCTAATGACACACTCTTGTTCTAGGTCTAAACATGACTATTGAGGGCATACTTACCTATATGGCCCCTACCACTACTTTGCACACATACACTAGGGGGAAACCTTGATCCCCTCTCATAGCTGCTCTATTTCATGTTCACATGTTTACACAAATAAAAAATACTAGCTTAGATCTTGAATGAACGTGTTATTGCTTGCTTATATTATTCTCCATTGCATGTTGCTTATCATGTTACCATGATTCATAGTATGCTCTATCTTTTTCCATACACACATGTGCGTTCACATGGCACTCTTGAGGTGAAAGAAAATCACTGACATGTTCTTACATGATGTTTGATGATTGGCATTGTACCTTACCAGTCCCACTGAGGCTCCTAGGGGAATCTACCATTCCTATTTTCTCTATATTCAGGTTTTATGACCACAATATTTACTACTTTCATCCTTATTTCTCCATTGTATACATTAAGGCATACTATACATTTTTCTAACACCCTTAGATTTGATCATGTTAGATCAATAATTTTGGCTAACACGGGAATATCTTCAAGGTGTGAGACCTTTCTCCTTGAGACAAACCTCCAGAGAAGGTTAGTTCCTTCTATCATAGCTCACTAAAAACTAACCTAAATAAATTCATAATGCAACTATCAAAATATAATCTAAAATTTTCCAAGGTATAGGGTTAAAAGAGAAGAAATGCTACAAAATGAAGGAGGTGATTCACAAATACTAGAACATAGATCAATTTTTACCTTTAAGAGACACATAGATAACCACACATGTAAGAATCTAAGGAAAACATAAAGTGTTGAGGGAGATAAGTGAATAAAATCAAGGAGAAACAAGAGGTATGAGCATCCACATAAAATAAAAATGCATTCAAAGTGGGAAACCACATTTATATTGCACTTAAAAAATATCAATTTACATTTACAGAGTAGAGGTCTAGAATTATCGCAAAATTCAAGTTATAAAGGTTTGCACGTAAAAAGTGTGAGAGATCCAAGGTAGAGCTTCTAAATTAAAAAAAATAACACTTAAAATGTTCCTAAGCACTTACATTTATAGAATATTGAAAGAGGGAGAGAGAGAGAGAGATAAGGGGGGAATTTGAACTCAAATTAGTAGACGAGTGAAATGAAATCTGCCACCCCACCAAATCTGACGTCATTTCTCATATAGATAGGTCATTGTTTCTTCTGATAAACACCATTATATTTCTTGTGTAAGAACATGGGCACCATCAAAAATTTATCGCAGGTATGTGAGGTGGTTTGGCACTTGAAATGAGAAAATTACGTTTTCCCCTTGTAATCCCATGTTGTCATGTTTCTCCCTCGAAACAACATATGTCTCTACATTTATTCATTAAAAAATGTATCCCTTGGAGAGATGAAGCAAACACAACAATTTTCATATAATTTAGATCTCCAGTTGAAATATATGATAAAAAAATAGTGTACAGTCGGGGGCGAGAAAGCCTTGGTAATTTACAATTTCACTTTATTCCGCGGTTTCCAAGTCTCTGCGGGTTCTTTTGTTGTGAAAATTTGATTTTTTCATGGCATATTAACCTTCTCCAATCCATGTAATATTGTAGCTAACCTCCACGGCAACACTTTATCTTTCATGGATATTCCTCATCTCATAGCTTTTAAACCCCGCTCTTAACCATTTTAGCTCTTGCTACGCCACAAACCTCTTTCTTCTTGTTATGCAAAATTTTACTAGTGACTATATTCCTTTGTTGCATAGAATTCCAAATTTTATAGGACACTACTCTTTGGGGAACCCACGGGACACTAAGTTAGTGTCTCACGGCTTCTAACCTTTGTCACCTCATAACATACTTTATCTTCCTTTTTGGCCCCTTACGGTCTATTCCTCTTGCATCATGGATTATCTCTGAGCAAAACCCATGATTCATTTCTTGCCACGAAGTACCATCTACTTTTTCCATTACTGTGGAAGAATAAACTCCTTTGTTTTTTGGATTTCACATGTAAAATCCGTGGAACACTAACTTTGTAATTAGTCTTTCATGGCTTTCAGCCTTAGCCAATTTTGGACTTACAAATGTAAAACTCTAATTTCAATGTTTAAATACATTAAGACACTTGAAGCACACCTTCACATGCCACAAAACTTGTAACTTTGTATTGAAGTTATTTGGATCTTCAAGAAGGAATCCGCCTAAGTATGGAACTCTGATGATTTGTTTGAAATAACATGGGGGTGTTATTTGGGACAACATTTTAGCAACTCTCAGGGGAAATCTTCCTACTAGATGATCTGATCAATTGCCTTTTAACATTTATTGGGCATAAAGTTAATTCTATATCTCTGAAATGTGATCTCAAACTTAAATTATATCCTGAACTATATGAGGTATGAACTCAACAATAATTTGTACTTGATTTGAACCCTACGAACTATTGTAACTTCCCCAAAACTCTAAAACTAAAAATACCACCCAAGAACAACCAACAAACTATACAAAACACTTAGGGAAATGCAAACTACACTACCAACCAAACATGTGATCAACATCACTTGGAGGAAATTGAAAACTAATCCTAGTATACAAAAGATAAAACCTTCACCTCAATAAAAATGCATGAGGTATATCACATTGACGGGGATAAGGAGCTCTTCTCCATCTAACTTTGACAATTGGAAAGCATTGTGTGGCTTGCAACTGGAAATAATGTAGGGACCACTCTATATCACATCAAACTTTGGATGTTTACCTAGCTTGGATTTATATTTATCCCATTCGAGAATAAGGTATCCTTCTTGAAATATTCTAGCCACTGATTTCTTGTCAAAATACTTCTTTACTTGAGCTTGATTTAATTCCAATGCATGCATGACTTGGTTCCTCAACTATTCCAACTCCATAAGATCGACATACCTAACTTCCATGGCCTTGAATTCAAACATTTCAAGTTTATTTATGACCTCTAAGGGTAGCAATTCAAGAGATATTAGCAATTTTGATTCCTTTTCATAAAAAATCTTGTAGGGTGAGCTACCAATTGATCTTTTGGGAGTGATTCTATCATCCCATAAGACTGATTTTAAATTATTGTTTCAAGCTCTCTGATTATCCTCCAAGGTTCTTCTGATGATCCTTAGGAGATTTTTATTTGTTGATTTAGCCAGTCCATTTCCTTGGGGATAATAGTTTGAGAATGTGCTTAAGTAAATTCCATTATTCATAGCCCAATCAATAATTTACGTACCGAGGAATTCCAAAGCACTATCAGATATTATTGTGGAAGAAACACCAAACCTGGTCACAATACCTTCATAGAAGTCTAGGATGCTAGCCTCATTTTCTTCCTTTAATGAAACTTCATCTATCCATTTGGTGAAGTAATATGTGACTATTAGAATCCACTTATGCCCCAAACTAGAATGTGGATTGATCATTCCAATGAAATCCAACCCCCATTACATGAATGACTACTCTACTAAGATGGGGTGAATGGGAAGGGCCATGAGTATTTATTTTCATAAAAAGAAGGCACACTTCTTGCATTTCTTTACCCAAGAATAATAATATTTAAAGATATTGGGAAAATAATAGCCACATTTCATGATCTTAAGTATTGTTGTTCTGAGAGTGAAATTTCCTCTTGCTATACCATCATGGAATTCTTGCAAGATTATTTCAATTTTATTTGGCTTAATGCATCTCAAGAGAACATTTATATCTTTTCAGAACAAAATTCCAGCTATGAGTACATAAGGGATAGATCAAAGCCTAAAATACCTTCCCTTGGCCTTGCTCAAGCCTTGAGGACATTAAATTTTTTGGAGGAAATGCACTATGTCTTGGGTCCAAAAAGGGGAAATGAAACTTCAGCTGGTTGTGGGCCATTTTGGAGCATTAGAACAATTTCCTTTTCACCTTGTAAATCTATATTCAATTATTCACACAAGCATTTTCCTTTTACTAGCTTAGTTACCTTGATGTCTACATCATATTCCATTACCTTTTTTATCCAACCAACCTCTTTTCTCATTCAAATCCTTGTTCAAAAGAAAATCCTTCACACATGGGTGTGACACCATTAAATGGATCTTGTTGTTGGATACCAAATGTCTAAATTTATTTAAGCTCCTTATGATAGCTAAGGCATGCTTCTCCATAAATGAATACCTTACCTCATAATCCTCTAGGATTTGGCTAAAAATTCAATTGGCTATTCCAAATCTTCATCATTCAGTTATACCAATATGGGGGATATTGTGTCCATGCCTCCAAAGGCATACAAAATGAAATCCTTTGTGAAATTAGGATTGATAAGGGTACGTGGCTTGTGCTATTGACTTGTTTGATGGCTTCAAAACCACCCTTCCCTTCCATAGTCCACTTGAAAGGACATGTTTTTATTTAACATAAATTCCAATGGTTTGACAAGACTAGAAAAATTAGGGATAAACCACCTAACAAAGTTGATTCTTCCCAAGAAACTTTGTAATGCCTTCTTGTGACTAGGTAATGACAATGCCAAGATGGCACTTACCCTTTCAAGGTCAATTGAAAGCCCTTTCTTTGAGACAATGTGGCTTAGGAGTTTTCCCTTATGCATTGAAAAGATACATTTTTTGGGATTAAGGGAAACCCCAAATTGCCTGCACCTGTCAAAAACTTGTTCTAAGATGGAAAAATGATCATTTGCATTCTTGGAGAACAATGTGATGTCATCAAGGAAAACAAGAACACAATTATTAATCAGTCCTTTAAACACCATATCCATAGCTTCTTTGGAAGGTTGATCCTATGTTAGAAAGACAAAAAGGTATTTTTCTATAAGAATATGTTCCCCATTTTGTGGTAAATGTTGTTTTGAACTGATCTTCATCTTTCACCATGATCTGATTATAACTAGAGTAACCATCTAATAGAGAGAAATGTTCTGAGCCAACTACCATATGCAAGATCTGCTCCATAGAAGGTAGTGGATAATGGTCTTTCAAGGATGCCTTGTTCAAATCCCTAAAATCAACACATAATCTGATTTCCCCATTCCTCTTCCTTATAGGAACTAGGTTGACAACCCAAGATGATTGTTTTATGGGGAAGATTATATGAGCCTCTATTAACTTGTTTAGCTCCCTCTTCATTAAGTGACTCAATCCTTGGATTGACATGCCTCTATTTTTGCCTAATGGGCTTGGCTGATGGGTCTAAATCAATGGTATGTTATGTCAAATTAGGATCAAAACCCCTAAGGTCATCATATCCCCATGCAAAGACATCAAAAAATTCTTGAAAAAGGTTTACAAATGCATGTTTCTCCTCTAAAGTACATACCTTTCCAATCTTGAGAAGTTTGTCCTTGCCAACTAAAATTAGTTCATAATATTCACTTTTACCATAATGTTTTCTTTCTCCTTTCTGAGTCTGATCATCTGAGTTGAAAATGGATTCCAATGTGACTAGGCCTTTGGGAAACTTATTTGATCTCAGATGGAAAATATTACTCTCCATACTATTGTTGTACAATTTATCTTGATTTCTTGATGAAAACTCAATCCTCTTCTTGTATGAAGTTGATAATTTACTAGTCATCCTCAAATACTTGCCAATTTGTGTTTATTATTTGGGATACCACGTTTGATAATCAATTTAATGTGTTTTTGTAACTCCTTCTCTTTTGATACTTCTCAGGGACATCAAACTATGCTCCAATTGTTGACTAACCTATTAGATGATTCATTCTCTTTTATTGGGATAGAGTGGATATTGAATGCTTCAAATCCTCTATAAGATCCCATACCCTATGCTTGTAGGCTTTTAAAAAATCATTCTTGGATGCATTCAATCCTCTTACTTGATTTACTACTAACTCACTATCACCAAAGGTTTACAATTATTTAACATTCTTCCTTCTTGCCCATTACACCATGGATAAGAGCCTCATATTTCAGTTGAATTGTTAGAGACAACTGAATTGGAATATGAAAGAAGAGAAATAATTTACACCATGGGAGATACAAGTACCACACCTCCACCTGCACCTTGTCTACTCCTAGATCCATCAAAGAACATTTTCCAAATGTCATCATCCTGTTCATTGGCTTTCACAATACTAGGAATAGGTGAATCTTCCTCATGTAAACAATAAATGCCTATACCAACCTCTTCTATCTACTTATAAGGGTCAAAACCATGGCATTTAGATCCCCATTCATCAAGCAAAAAATTTGGAATACCTTCAACTTGAGTGTTTGTTTCTTGGACAATTGGGTGGTCTTCTTGATCAAATATTGAGTAATTTGACATTGATTACACATTTGGTACATAAGGCTCAATATGATATGTGGTAATAGTGATGACCTTAAAGATTTGACCACTTTGGTGTCATACCTGGTCCTAAAAAGCATGTGAGACCAGTCATCTGATAAGTACCCTCCAATTTTAGCTGTAAAATATCTAGAGAGGCACAAAAAAAGAATGGAGGAAGATCAATAATGAAAACATCCCGAGGAATAGAGAAGTTGGGGCATGCATGCAATGTGAGACTTAAACCTATCTGATAACTCAATAGTTCCTATTGTTGTTCCATCTAGCTGAACCACACCTTTAGAGAGAGATTCATATTTTAAGCCAAGTTGATCTACTATTTGTTTGGGCATAACTAAGTTGTTGGCCCCTGAGTCAATCATGCAATTATGAACCAAGTGATTGCCAATAATTAAAGATACATAGAAGGGTGGTGGTTTCACACTTCTTACTTGATTGATCATCCTTTGATTGAGGTGCATTAGTGAGCACAACTTTGTCCTACTCTTTGGATGATTCATTTGAAATGGATAGGTCAACCATGGTGGCTTGCAAAAGATATCTTTGTCTAGGAATATCCAAAGATTCCCACATTGAAATGTTCACATTAGTATTTTTCATTTTCTCAAGAATGTTGAAGTGGGCACCTGCGTATTTTTGCAATAGAGGAGTGGAATTCTCTTTCCTTGTCTATTTTATCCGCATGGAAATCTCTTTGGATGGAGGGGATCTCTATGTTCCATGGATTAGCCTTGAGTGGCAATGGTTTTTCTTGTCTTATAGAAATTCTTTTCCAGGTGGATCCATAGTGTTTGTGGGTCTATAGTGTATTGTGGGATTTCTACATTTTGCGGTGGATTACTCAATGAATCCTGAATTTCACCTAAGTCCATGGGTTGTCTATCTCTGAGATGTAGAATTAGTGAAGTAGGAGATGGAGATTTACTTCCATTTGTCTCCTTTTGGAACTATTGTTATGTTACACCTAAAGAATAAAAGCTTTATTATCCCTTAAAGATAATTCATTTCACATAATTCATCCATTTTCCAATTTACAAATGAAACATCATTTTGCAGCTCAAGAGTAGCCTTTTGTGGTGGAGGTATTTCTACTGATGTAACTTGGGGAAAGAATAATTTTGTACCATCAAGGCTTGGTTTAGGATGTAATTTGGACAATTATGAGCTTGATTACAAGGAAAACACCATTCATAATCATGCACTAGGTTGTTTTGGACTAGAACCATTGCTTTAGATGAGCTGGATTGCATTAGGATTGTATGATTGGAATGGTTTCACATGGGTAATTTGGCCTTGATTTTGAGAATTTTCTTGGTATGTTGAGCTTATTGGGGTGGTTTATTGGGATGATATGGAGGTTAATAAGGTCTGAAATTGATGTGCTTGTTTCCTTTTCAAGGTTACTAACTCATTGTCAAAGTTTTTCAGTTGTTTCATAACTTCCTGCAATTACAATTCATTAGAGGTACTTGGGGAAGTAATGACTTGGCTTTGAATTTTGGTTGGTTGGTGTTGGAATAAGAGCTAATTCAGGTGTTTGATAAGGCACAAATGATCCTACCTCTGGGAAGATGGGAATTGGAGGCCTTGGTGTAAATTTACCAATATGAATAAGACTATTCTCTGCCCTACTGGCAATATCATAAGCATCAGGGAGATAAATTCTACCCCCATGGATTAGATCATGACTGAAATTTCAATATTTAAAGCTCTCAAATAATATAAAAAGGCATATTGAGGTGTAGGTCTTACCATTTGTGGGATTCTATCCCATGTTCTTTGAAATCTGATATTAAAATCAAACATCTAGCTCATGTGGTGTCCTCTTCATTGTAGTCAACTTCTCTACCAAAGATAAATGGTCTAATTTATCTTCAAATTACCTACAAAGGGCCTCTCCTAATTCATCCCAAGTGCTAATAGAATTCAATCTTAAACCTTTATACCATTGCAAATATTTTACCTTGAAAAAAGTGGCTAATAATATGATTGCTACATTTTCTTGTGTGACATGATATACTGAGCATATATTTGCTACATCTTTGATGTGTTCAATGGGTGTTGTTGCATTTTCTCTAGTAAAGAAGGGAAAAATTTCCAGGGTTTCAGCTGGTATATCATTATACTGAGATCAAATCAAAGGATTCCTCCATCAAAGGTGACAAATGCTTGATTTCTTTGATGAGCCATGAATGTGATGGGTCTTGAAACCCTAGAAGATGACAGTAAAGGCCTACCAGGAGGAGGAGTAGAGAGGACTATATTTGGAGGTGATGGAGATATTTGTATTAATATAACTCTTCTTCTTCTCCTTGGTGAAATTGTAAGATAACCAAAAGGCTCTCCACTTCACTATTCTTTGCCTTGTTTGAAATCTTCTCATGAAGGGGCAAAAATGGACTGCTTGAAGTCAGAGAAACTGAGCTTGGGAGTGGCCAGGTGTGTAAAATATTGCCTCCAAAGGTTGAAACTCACTAAGATACACACCAAATCTTAGGAAAATAAATTAAATGAGATGAAAACTCAAACTCAGTCCCACTGGGCATGCCAAAACTGTTAACGCGTAAATGTAACACACTTGGATTTGATCATGATAGATCAATACTTTTGGCTAACATGGGAATGTCTTCAAGGTGTGGGACCTTTCTCCTTGAGACAAACCTCCAGAGAATGATGGTTCCTTCTATCCTATCTCACTACAAACTAACCTAAACAACTTCAAAATGTAACTATCTAAATCTAATCTAAAATTTGTTAGGATCTAGGGTTAAAAGAGAAGAAATGTGGCAAAATAAAGGAGCTGATGCACCAATACTAGAATAGGGATTAGTTTTGACATTTAAAATACATAAAGATAACCACACATGTAAGAATCTAAGAAAACACAGAGCTCTAAGAGATATAAGTGGATAAAATCAAGGAGGAACAAGAGGATCGGGAATCCACATAAAATACAAATGCATTCAAAGGGGGAAACCAAAATTTTATTGCACTTAAAAATTCATTTACATTTACAGAGCAGAGGTATGGAATTCTTGCAAAATATGAGTTACAAAAGTCTCGAGGTAAGAAATGTGAAAGATCTAAGGTATATATTCCAAATCAACATAAAAGAACCCTTAAAATGTTCTTAAATACTTACATTTATAGAATATGAGAGAGGGAGAGAGAGAGATAGAGATAAGGGGGAATTAGAATTTAAATTGACAGATGAGTGAAATGAAATCCATCACCCACCATATATGATGCCATTACTATTGAATATTGGCCTTTGTTTCTTTTAATACACGCCATTATATTTTGTGAGTGAGAGCATGGGCATCATCAAACATTTATTGCAGGTATGTGAGGTGGTTAGGCACTTCAAATGAACAGACTACATTTTCCTCGTACAATCCCATGTTTTCATGGTTCTCCCTCAAAATAACATCTTTCTATGCATTTCTTCATCAAAAATGTATCCCATTGAGATATGAAGTAAATGCAACAATTCCCATCTAATTTGGAGCTCCCAATCAAAAGATATGACAAAAAAATCAATTCTAGTTGGGGGCGAAAATGCCTTTGTAATTTGCAATTTCACCTTATTTAGTGGTTTCTAGGCCTCCACGGGATCCTTGTTACATGGATTTGAATGTTCTGTGACATATTAACCTTTTCCAACCCATGTAATACTATAGTTGACCTCTGCGGCCACACTTTAGCTTTCGAAGCTATTCCTTGTCTTGTAGCTTTTGAATCTCGTACTTAACCATTTTAGCTCCTGCTACACTGTTAACCTCTTTCTTATTGTTAGGTAACATTTTACCAGTGACCATATTGATTTATTCTAAAGATTTTAAAATTCCGCAGGACATTACTCTTTGGGGAAACCAGGGGACACTGACTTATTGTCTTGCGCCTTCTAACCTTATTCACCTCATAACTAAATTATTGGATAGGCTTGTAGGTCTCATGTTACTTGTTATGCCTCCAATTCAATTAGAACATGACAAAGGTCCATTTGATGTTAGTAAAGGATCTTGTTGTGAACTGTAGATATTATTACAAGAGTTGGCACATTGGAATGCTTATGTTGAAGTAGATGAAGTGCTTTGAGCACTGAGAAAGTGTTTGAAATGTTCAATTCTTCCATAAAATGAGCTGGATGGGCTCCTAGGCACAAAAATTTAAAATATCCTGACATTCTCAACACTATTATAACTTGCAGTATACTGTGCACTGTTCTTCTTTGAAGTCTGGTAGTGTTTTTTGGTTAGTTCAAGACTGTTAATCGATTGAAGAAGTTGAATAATGCTTTTAACAAGTCCCAACAGTTGGAATTTTCAATTCTCATCAAAATTTGAGCAAGAAATTTATTTTTAAAGTCTCTCGAGCTCTTACAAAGGTAGAAACCTTGGTTCTAGGGTTTGGACGAAATCCAATCTTTTAACCAATGAAAAATCTGTAAATTTTGTATATTTCTTTGTATTAGGACCACAAAGGTGTTGCAACAAGTTAGACTCTTTCATTGCGAAATAAGAAATATTTTTATGGCAGTGTTCTTCAACAGATGTTTTCCATTGTTGTGCATAGGAAAAACTCAACGCATGACTAAATTCTTCACTGCAAACATACAAAGTTCCCATTCAAAGGTTCTAAGAGTCATGATAGAATGTCAACGACAAAGGTTTGAGTATATTTTGGATTCAAAGTGGAAATTACCTGGTAACAGAAGTAAAGAACAAACTCAATATTTTTGGTCTCAGTATTAGTAGGTTTTAAATTTCAAATTCCCTTTGCTAGAAGCTTGAACCAATGATGCAAGGCTATTTTGTTATCAAATAGAGAATGTTGAAAATAAAATGAAGTCCTTATTCTCTCTCAGTGATGTTTGATTTATATTTATGGGCATACAACCCATGTTCTACATATATGAGATGTTGTAGTGAGTGTGTGAACATCTTATGAATTTGAAGAGTCTTTGGTCATCTTGCTAGAAATGAATGAGCATCAAGGGAAGTCAAAGTGTCATTTTTAGTCACTAAGCCTCAAAAAATCTTGAGATAGAAGATGAAGGGTTCCTCTAAGGTCAAAGAACATCAAGTAAGTTCAAAGGTCTTATGAAACGAAGAAGATGGAATTTAAGAAGATTTTTTTCTTTAAGGGAGTGAACTTGAAGAAAAATAGGTATGAGAATGATAAAGAAATCATTGAGTTAATGTGACATCAAAAGGCAGAAGAAATAAACAGATAAGAGAAGTTGAATAGTTAGAAGTTCTCTTGGTTTCTTTTGAAGTTTTAGAAGGGTATTCAAGTAAACAAAAGTGGGTGAACTTGTGTAGATATAGGATGAAGAGAAGAAGCCGAGTATGCATGACTATATCAGGAGAAGGTGCAGATGAAATGAATTGAAGATAAGTTGATAAAAGAGTGTGAGAAATTAAGACCAAGGAAAGAAATGAGATATAATGAAATAGTAACTGTGAAAGGGTATGGAAAAGGTAGAAAAGAAGTCTCTTAAAAGTACACGATTGTATCAAGAGCACATGACCATCAAATCAATTGAATAAAGTGGCTGAGAAAGAGCTGAATGAGTTTGTGGGACAAAGTAAGAAACAAGTTCATGAAAAGATTGACTGTGTGAAACCATATTTTGAGCATATATAGATAATTTTTGATTGTGTATAAAAATGTTAAAACAATGAGTTAGATGAATTAAGAACTGGTGAATGAATTATACTAGGAAGGAGATCATGATCTTTTGATGAAGCAATAAGTAGCTAAGTGATCAAATTATACATCATTGTTGTATATTTCTAAGTGGGTGCTTGGGTGATAGGAGTAGGTGCTCCTTGCAAGTTGCTAAACTAGCCTAGTGGGTGCTAGAAGGACTGTGAAGTAGGTGCTTCTCAAGTTGAGTGGATGCTCAAGAAAATTAGAAATCATTATATGTTAAGAATGGATGTTCTTAATAAAATACCTTGATTTCAAGTGAGTTTTCTCCCTCTTAAGGGTTTCCCACTATAATTTTGGTGTCCCAAATATTTTCCTTCTTGTTTGTCCATAACTTGCCCATGATTTGAATTCTATTACTTATCAGGAAGTTTTAAAAAGATAGTAAAATTGATCAGCACTAATTCACCCCTCCCTCTCAGTGCTTGTGATATCCAATAATTGGTATTAGAGTGTGATCCTTCAGAGTTAAGCCTAACAACTTGGAGGTTATCCTGAAGACACAAACATGGGTTATCTTGAAGAGGAAATATGAGATTGCTAAATCTCTAATAGATGGTTTGAAGAGTGAAATTAAGCACATGGAAGCTCACCATAATCAAGAATTTACTGAAATGGCCTCAGTTGTAGAAAATGTTTCAAGACCTCTTAAAGAAAAAGAGAATGACTATCTGGAAATTGAAAAGGAAGTAAAGACCCTTAATATTGAACTAACACAAGTTACAAATTAGTTTAATGACCCATAAAAACATTCTAGTGTAATAGAGCATAAATCATGTTAAGCATCCATCCTTGCAAAGACTGAAGAATGTGAAAAATTAAGTGTAGATCTGCATTCTCTCAGAGAAGAAATGACACAAGTAAGGAAATGACATTTGAAGACTGAATCAAGAAATGAATGTTGTCAAAGGTGTTCAGAGAACAAGGAAGATGAAAAATATGGTTCCAGCAAGCAAGCAAACAAGAAGTTGACAAAAGAGACCAATACATGAGGCTCTAAGTCTTTTAGACAACCAAATGCTTTCAGGTATCAGAGAAAATTTAATGGATATTGCTTTTCATGTTATGGTTTTAGGCATAAATATAGGGAGTGCATGAAAAACTATGACAAATAACACCCATTGAGATCTTGTGCCACTGAATATGAAAGGAACACAATGTGTTTCAATTGTAGAAATAAAGTTCATATTGCTAGGAATTTCTTAGAAGAACCTCTAAGTCAATTTAGCAATGACAACCATTACTCAGGAAAAAGGATAAATCATGTCATATGTTATACATGTAATGAAGTTGGAAATTTATCAAAGCATTGCTATTACTATGGAAAACCTAAACCTCAAGAAAATCCTAAAAAGAAGGAAATGAAATGGGTTACAGAATTAAGGAAGCAAATTCAAAAGTTGAGATGACAAAGACTGAAAAGAAGGTGACATGGGTAGATATGGAAGAGGCACAACAAGCTAATACTATGTCAGGAGAAACTACCTTGCATGAGATATCAACAAAGGATGAAAAAGGTAAGAAACAAGAAAACAACTCTAGTACCAAGTATGAGAAATTTTTTCCTCAAGCAGTGGTAGAGCAGATGTATGAATTGTAACTTGAATGCTTATTAGGTACTCTAACAGAATATGAGAGCTTAGGTAATGAGGTTATCTTACCCAAAAAAGTAGCTAAGAAGGTCAACAGGGTTTTGAGGACAATAAAAGGGAAAATGGAGTCATCATGTTGTTTTGATGACTTCTTATTGTTTTGAGATGATTCAAGGCACGCCGTATGCCTTCTCAAGGCTTCTAAGAGGCATATTCACTTAAATGAAGCATTGGAGTCTGTGTGAGTCTTCTCCATAGTGCATAAGGTAACTCATCATTGTTTGAGTGTATTGTCAAGGTTCTATTTGAGTGTTCTTGGTTGAAATTTCATGATCTCATTTATGTGATCCTTAGTAGATCATGTTAGTCTATATAAGTTAGTTATGATTGTTCATGAGTCTCATGGTCATATAATGTGAAGTATGGTTTACATCTATATGAAGCTTGGTATCAAAATATGAGTCTTGATGGTGTCATAAGAATATTCAAGTGGTGTGAAGAGATGTCATAGTATTTGAAAAATATGTCTAGTAGGGTATGGAGTTTTAAAGGTATTTGTAAAGCTAAAAAATTGTCATTATGAGTTTCTGTGTACTCATTCCCTCAAAGGTGTAATTCTTGTGAACATGAGTGATTTGGCCTATTGTTTTAGCTTATGTGTATTTGGCCTTATGTCATGAGTCATGATGGTTGAGGTTAGACATTTGAATGTCCTTGAAGGTGTTTCTAGGTGATAAAATGGTAAATTGATCAATTTTCACTCTAAGTGGTGGACTATGATCATGACATGATCTATCTAGCCTGTTTATTAAGCAAATATTGAGGTGTTATAGGTACGAGAAAGGGTTGTTCTTGACTTATATACATTTAAGAGGTGCTCAACATGTTTGAAGATGTTTTTTCAAGGTGTTTGTGTAATTTTGGGAGTGACTAGTGTAAAAATCAAGACAAGTTGATAATTCACTGTCTCTGACTGTGTTTACAAATTTCTTCTAAATGATAGAAATGGAAAATCAAATTTGGAAGTGTATATATATATATATATATATATATATATATTCATAGAATTCTCTATTAGTAGGTGATATGACAGTCTGTGTGCTTAAAAGGCCTAATGAAGATGAAGTATCTTGAAACATGGGAATGCTACTCTTGGAACATGTCATTAAAAATAATGGATGTGAGTATGTGCTAAAAATGATGTTCAAATAAAGCCTGAGATGTTAATGGAGGTATATGCATCAAGAGTTGTGTGTGCTTCTTTGCTACAAGGGTCTACAGACTGTGCAAGATATATGTCATTTTTTTTAGTCTCTAAGTGGGGTGTCATGGTTCATTGGTCATAAAACATCATGGTATCTGTCATATAACATCTTGGTGTGTGTGTATGAGTTCCCTCAGTCTGTGTATTTCATTTTCCTATCAAATTTACTTTATGGGATGTGTTAGGATGTTCATGTATCTTATCATCATCTAGATAAGTGTTCTTAAATTCATGAAGAGTGCATTTACAATCTATCTCATTATTGATACTGTTGAGTATATTTGAGCTCTGTAAAGTGTGTCTAAGTAGTCCATAGTATATATATGAAGCTATGAAAGTGTCATTAAATTAAGCAAAGACCATCTTGAATTCATGATCATTCATTCTTCAAAAAAGGTACTGTACTTTTTCATTTCAAGAAGTCTGAGTATAAGTCTAAGATAGTATGTGTCATTGGGAACTGTGTCATAAGTCTTGGATATTGTGAATGTGTTGAAGATTCTATAAAAGGCTCAAGAGTGGGTCAAGGTGCACTATGTCATAATTAAAGTCAAAAGGGTGAGTCATGTCTGATATGAAGAAGTCATGGAAGCTCTTGAATGGCATTATGAGTCTAATAATTGCTTATATCTATGGGTTGATAAAGTACTCAAAGTCCTCAGTGTTTGAGATCTCTTGTGTTGTGTCAAGTATCATTCAAGCATCCCTTTGAGCCAAGTGACCTAATATTGTCTTTAAAGTCATTGTGTTATGAGAAAAATCATGTGTTGCCTTAAGTGGAGATCTAATGAAAGTTGGTCATGTGTTGTATTGAATTGTATCTCGTATGAGATGATGAAGAGTTTGTGGTGTCTTGTCAGAATATATTTGATTATGAGTTTGTGTCAAAATGCCTTGAGAACTATCTCAGTCATTGGAAAGGTGTGTCAATTTGAATGGTGTGTTCTCAAACCAATACCAGTCCTTGGAATAACAGGGCGAATGCAAAGTATCATGTAGAATGGATATATTAGTGACTAAAGTGCTTCACCAGGTGAGACAATTTCATGTATCAATGCTACTTTAATGTCTCAGGGTTTTGTATGTTCTTAAGAATATTATGGAGCCTTTTAAAGCAAAGAAATCTATAGAAATTTGTGTAAGGTATCCGTATCAGTTTAGATGATCAAATGTTGTAAATGTATTAGACAAGTTGTGTATCAAAGTTCTAATGTACATCAAAAGATGGTTTGCAATGTATTTATTGAGTCACAAGAAGGTTATATGTAGTTGTCATGGAGTATAAATTGTCTTGACAAGTGTGGCATTGTGTCTTCTATATGTGTGAACCAACAAATCTGGTCATTGAAGTGGAAAATGAGTATTTTGCACTCATATCAGTGTGTTGTCAGTCTTGTCAACTCATGTGTCCAGTCTGTGTCTAGTTCTTTGAATGTTTTAGGTCTGTATCATGAGTTGCAAATATGGTGTCTAGTCTTCTGAGTCCACTTGAAGATGTTCTAAGGTGATCAAATCCTACTTGATCAGATTGACCTCAAGAATTTTTGACTTAGACTATGTTACAATACTCTGAGGCATAAAGGTAATTGTAAGGGGTATGTTGAAGTTGGCAAAGGATTAGAAAGGTTTTTCTTGATCTCAGAAGTAAGAAAGTGTTGATACTATCTTGGAAGAGAAAGGAGATGGAACATACAACATGGATCAATTTTCTTCTCAATGGGAGTCAAAGAATATGGTTTATAGTCTCAGGGGGAGCCTATGAAAAATGAAAGCTAGTTATCAGCTCAAGACAAATGATGTGAAGCATATCATACATCATCCAAGGGGGATATATTAAAGGTTAGTTCATGATTGCATGTTTCTCATTGTGTTGATTATGCAACCCTTTGTCAATGATGTCAAAGGGGGAGAGATACAAAGTTTGTAGTCAGAAACCAGGTATGCAAATACTTTTGCCATCAAATTTTCTAGGTTTCTAAGGTGTTGCCATCAATGACAAAGGGGGAGTTTTTTGGACTCCAGTCATTGTCAGTGGTGTTTTCATTGATTTCAAGTGGTATTGATGGAAAAAAGGGTTTATTGGTGGTAGCCCTCTGAAGATGTTTGAAGCTCACACAGAGAGTTCAAGGTAGTTTCAGTGCCCTGCAAGCTTGGATTATGAGGCAGGAACTCATTAGAAGCATGGAAGTGGAAGGTATGGCTAGCTCAAAGCTTATACATGTCATACATGATGATGTAAGCATGGGTAATATCTCTTACAATACATTTTAGGTTAGTTGGTGGAAGTCTCAGTTCAAACTGGCTTATTTATGCCTTTTTCTGGTGCCTGATGAGGTGTGAGAAGTTGGTACAGGTGATGGCATGATCATGTGAACATTGGAGTAACCTAGGAATAGTGTCTACAACATGTGTTAGTGTAAACAAGGCTCAGTTTAGTTCTTGGAGTTAGAATTCAAAAGTGCATAGAAAATGGCTTTGAGAACTGACAATGTTCGCTAAGGAAAATGAGATTAATTAGAGCTTAAAATGAAAAAATATGGATAAAAAAACATATGAAATGTGTAGAGGGATGTCTAGTAGTGCTTCATGACAAATTTCATCAGATTCTGAAATGGAGATTTTGATTTATTCAAGTTTTTTTAAAACTACCTTCTTGAAAAATGCATTTTGAGGCCTCTGGATTCTTAGCACCCAAGAAAAATATGAAGAATCCTTTAGATAAATTATATAATAAAATTTTTAATAGAACTTTGAGCATGAAGTGTTTCAAAAGGTTTGAAGCAATTTGGACAAGTATCAAAGAAGATATGATCACTTTTCTATTACTGTTTTTCCCCTTCCAAGAACCTCCTTGAACTTACACAGGTAAAAGTGGTTTGTTTTGCTTAAATTAATATGTTTGAGCTATTATATCATGTGTAAGAGATATTAAATGTTTATTTCATGGTTTTGAGTCATTCAAGGCTTTTCAAGGCTGAAATTCTCCTTTTAGCTCTTTCAAGGCACATATTGCATCTTTTAGGATTAGTGAGAGATTTAGTCACAACAGGTGTCTTACATATATATTTGAAGATTGAATTGAATGTGTCTTCCTTCATAATTTTATACAAAATTTCATAGTTATAATGTGTGTCAAAATGGGGCATACTTCTTCCTGTCTAAAAATTAGTTCTCTAGCAACACTCTCCATGGTAGGAGCTTGAATTGCCCATATTGGTCTTAAGGTCTGTGACACCTTTATGATCAGCTTCAAAGAATTATTGGATAGGATTGTAGGTATCATGTTACTTGCTATGCCTCCAATTAAATTAGAACTTGAAAAAGATCCATTTGATGTTAGTAAAGGATCTTGTTGTGAACTGTAGATATTATTGCAAGAGTTGACACATTGGAATGCTTATGTTGACATAGATGAAGTGCTCTAAGCACTGAGAAAGTGTTTGAAATGTTCAATTATTCCCTAAAATGAGCTAAATGGGCTCCTAGACACAAAAATTTAAAAATGAAATTCTCAACATTGTTATGACTTGCAGTATACCATGCGCTGTTCTTCTTTGAAGTCTGCTAGTGTTTTTTGGTTGGTTCAAGACTGCTAATTGATTCAAGAAGTTGCATAATGATTTTAACAAGTCCTATCATTTTGAATTTTCAATTCTCATCAAAATTTGAGCAAGAAATTTCTTTTTAATGTCTATCGAGCTCTTACAGAGGTAGAAACCTTGGTTCTAGGGTTTGGATGAAATCCAATCTTTTAACCAATGAAAAATCTTTAATTTTTGTATATTTCTTTGTATCAGGACCACAAAGGTGTTGCAACAATTTTTAAAATCTTTCATTACAAAATAAGAAATATTTTTATGACATTGTTCTTCAACATACATCTTCCATTCCTGTGCATAGGAAAAACTCAATGCATGACTAAATTATTCACTGAAAACGTACAAAGTGAAAGAAATGATAAGAAGATTGTTCCAAGACGTGATCTCAGATGATAATAACACACCACATTAGATTTGCAAAATATAAGAGCTAAAATACCATATATGGAAATCCTTCATAATCCATAATGCTCAATACATTACAATATAAGGACTTAAATTATTCAATAAGAAAGATGTACATATAGGAGGAGGGAAGTGCAACTACTACCTAAATCAGTGGTGAAGAAATCCCACTAACTGATACTAGTAGTTAAGCTAACTCCAGAAGACTAGTAAGCTAACTCCACATAACTGAGAAGATAACTCAACACAACTAGTAAGCTAATTCCACACAACTAGTACACCTAAGCAAGCTAACCCAACAAGTGTAGGGCTAGCACAAGTGCACGTATTATCCTAATAAATAAATAAAATGATAAATAATAACATACACTAACACCCTCCCATAATCATAGCTTAGGTGGGTGGAAAAGAAGGTGGGTCCCCGACAACAAGGCTTGATGAGGTACCCACGTACAACAACTGGGAAAAATGGACACCGCAAGGTACCCAAAACCAGTAATAACTAAGTAGAGAGAGAACAATCCCGCTACAAGATATCCCTAGAAGCTCCACTCTAAAAAATCCTACAATGCTGAAGAAGTTTTGTGTGCATTATGGTCTGAATCCATTACTCGATCATAGAACTCAAAATCAACTGACACTAGGCTTCACTAGAATAGCTCCATGCAAGGAGACTGTCAATGGAGTGATGTCAAAAGTGCAGAAAAAAACACCAAACATAATTTGATCAACTGCTACAAATAGGTGTGCCACGATCCAATGACAACTAAAGCAACAAGGCAAGGACACGAGATCCAAATAAATAGGAGTGCCATGATCCAAGAAAAACCAAGGTAATAAGGCAAGGAAACGAAACCTGAAGAAGCAATATCAACATGTAACAAGGAAATGACACAAAACCCAAAGAATCAATATCAACACCACACCCTCCCATACTGTTGAATGGGTAGAGTGACACTACATATCTGTATGAGTTGCCAAAATCAACTACTCGAACACTGACAAACTAACACTGGGTTTCACTAGAATAACTCCCCTACAAGAGAGAAGATGGATGTCTACATCATCTATAGCTTTGATACCATGAAAGGAATGATAAGAAGATTGTTCCAAGCCACGATCTTAGATGATAATAACACACCACATTAGATTTGTAAAATAAAAGAGCTAAAATACCATATATGGAAATCCATCATAATCTATAATGCTCAATACATTACAATACAATGAATTGAATTATTCAATAAGAAATATGTACATATAGGAGGAGGGAAGTGTAACTACTACTTAAATCATTGGTGAAGAACTCCCACTAACTGATACTGGTAGTTAAGTTAACTCCAGAAGACTAGTAAGCTAACTCCACATAATTGAGTAGCTAACTCAACACAACTAGTAAGCTAATTCCACACAACTAGTACACCTAAGCAAGTTAACCCAACAAGTGTAGGGCTAACAAAAGTGTATGAATTTTCCTAATAAACCAATAAAATGATAAATAATAACCTAAACTAACACAAATTTCCCATTCAAAGGTTCTAAGAGTCATGATAGAATGTCAATGACAAAGGTTTGAGTATATTTTGGATTCAAAGCAAAAAAAAATGGTAATAGAGGTAAAGAACAAACTCAGTATTTTTGGTCTCACTCTTAGTAGGTTACAAATGTCAAATTCTATATGCTAGAAGCTTGAAACAATGATGCAAGGATATTTTGTTATCAAATGGAGAATGTTGAAAAGAAATTGAATTCCTTATTCTCTCTCAGTGATGTTTGATTTAGAGTTATGGGCATACAACCCATGTTCTGTAGATATGAGATGTTGTAGTGAGTGTGTGAACCTCTTATGAATTTGAAGAGTCTTTGGTCATCCTAGTTGAATTGAATGAGCATTAAGGGAAAAGTCAAAGTGTCATTTTTTAAGTCACTAAGCCTCAAATAAGCTCGAGATAGAAGATGAAGGGTTCCTCTAAGGTCAAAGAACATTAAGGAATTTCAAAGGTATTGTGAAATTGCTATCCAATTATGCCCCCTTGGGAAAAATTGATCAAACACGACCTTGCACACAAAAAAACGTGGTTGATTCAGTTCTGGGAGCTTGCATTTCAAGCTTGATCAAATATGGTTGAAGCATGTCAAGTTGTAGATATTTCAGGAAATAAAGAAGTCTGAAATTCGGGGTTCAGACTTCAGAGGTGGATCTTTTCAGAGATCTCAATGAGACAAATGTTTTGAAACTTGAAGCTCTGAAAGTCTAAAATTTTAGGATTTCAGGTTTCGGGGTTTCGAAGATCTTGGAGTGCAAAGTTAGAAAAGGGAGTGACAAAGTTCCGAAACTTGAAACTTTGAAAGTTTAAAATTTTGGACTTTTGGGTTTTGAGGTTTCAGGGATCTCGGTGAGAGAAAAAAGCCCAAATGTCTGAATCTCGAAAGGGTTTGGATTTCAGAAGTAGACACAAGTTTCAGGGTCAACTGGCGGTGGCAATTTCAGAACTTTAGGTTTCAAGGTTTCGAAACTTTAGGTTTCGGGGCTTCAGAACTCTTGAGGTGATTTGGGTGATGAACAGTGAAAAGGTTCCAAAAAGGCAAAATGTTTGAAAGTTTGAAATTTCAGACTTTCGGGTTTCGTGCTTTCAGAGGTTCGGGTTTCGGAAATATCAATAAAACTTAGCAAATGAACAATGTTTTAATCTCCAAAATGGAACTGTTCGAAAGTCTGAATTTCAGGATTTCGGAGGTTGCATGCATTTCGGACTCCGAAAAAATGACAAATCAAGAACCTGCCATTTTTACAGAATGACACCTTGACCTTCAAATGGCCATAACATTTGATTGGGAGCTCAGATTTGCACAAGAAAGGACTTTTTGGAAATCTCTCGGTGTCTGATACTCAACTACAAATGGATATCTTAAAATTAGTGAGACTAAGTTATTCAAAATTAAGAAATACAGTCCACCATTTTTTAGGGTGTCAGACTTCTCACCTACCAAAATAATGAAGTATGGGCTTCCTTTCTTACCCAACAAGGAATAACACACGGAGGCATGAGTTTTTCAGTAGATTATTGTAGGTGAATTCAATGCATTTCTTGGGTGGTTGGAGTAGGATTTCGAATGCTTCTCATCTCCTTCTCTCATTCTTCCTATATATTGTAAGGAGGGGCATTTTTCTAAAGGTTGGACCTTTTTGGTTTTGCACCCTCCCTTCTTCTCTTGTCTGTAAGTGAATTTGTGGAGTTCAAACCTCCCATCTAAACTGTAAATGAAATATTTCCTCTTGGCCATTGTAATGCACTATATCAAATCTTTGGAGCAGCAATAAAAAGTCTGTGGATGATTTTCAACCCTCTCTTTTGTTATTGCATCTTCCCGATCTCTCATTGCAATCCTGGTTATCTGTGCATGGTGGTTGTATTACATTTTTAATGGTTTGTATTTAATTACAAAGTAGGTGTTCAACATTCCTTTGGTGCATCACCTCTGTTAGAATAGGTTTAATTTCTTGCATCTTCTTAACCTTATCTCCTTGGCAAGTTAGAGTAGGTTTTAGAGTAGATCCTCTATAATTTGAATGTGTGCATCTGAACATAGGAATAGGATCTAACCTTAATCTAGAGAGATTTCCCAATTACAAAGTCCCACACTTTGGGAAAACACCAGGTTATGTAATCACAACGAGAGTTTCAACCCATCGGATTGCAGACACTCATGGGTGCTGTGATTACGCATCAACAGAAACCAAGAAGATTTTTTCTTTAGGGAGTGAACTTGAACAAAAATAGGTATGAGAATGATCAAGAAACCATTGAGTTAATGTGACATCAAAAGGAAAAATAAATAAACATACAAGATAATTTGAAGAGTTAGAAGTTATCTTGGTTTCTTTTGAAGTTTGAGAAGGGTAGTCAAGTAGACAGAAGTACGTGAACTTGTGTAGCTATAGGATGAAGAGAAGAGTTGAGCATGGATGACTGTATCAAGAGAAGGTGCAAATGAAATGAACTAAATACAAGTTGAAAGAGTGTGAAAAATTAAGACCAAGGAAATAATTGAGATGTAATAAAATAACAGTAGTGAAATGGTATGTAAAACGTGGAAAAACATTCTCTTGAAAGTACATGATTGTATTAAGAGCACATGAACATGAAATTGATTGATTAATTTGGTTGAGAAAGTGTGACATAGTACTGAGAGTTGAATGAGTTTGTGAGATAGAGTAAGAAACAAGTTCATGAGAAGATTTACTGTGTGAAACTATATTTAGAGCATATATAGACAATTTTTGACTGTTTATAAAAATGCAAAAACAATTAGCTAGGTGAATTAGGAACTGGTGAATGAATTGTACTAGGAAGGAGATTATGATCTATAAATGAAGCAACATGTAGCTAAGTGATCAAACTGTACATTATTATTGTATATTCCCAAGTGGGTGCTTGGGTGACAGGAGTAGGTGCTCCTTACAAGTTACAACTTGCTAAACTAGCCTAGTGGGTGCTTGATAACCTTCTAGTGGGTGTTAGAAGGACTGTGAAGTAGGTGCTTCTTAGGTTGATTGAGTGTTCAACAAAATTGGAAATCATTGTATGTTAAGAATGGGTGTTCTTAATAAAATATCTTGATTTCAAGTGGGATATCTCCCTCTAAGGGTTTCCCGCTAATTTTTTTGTCGTGAATATTTTCCTTCTTGTTTGTCCTTAACTTGTTCATATTTTGAATTCTAATACTTATCAAGAAGTTTTAAAAAGACAGTAAAATTGATCAGCACTGATTCATCCCCCCTCTCAATACTTGAGTTATCCAACATTTTCTTCCTCAATGGTCCCTAGTGGCCTGTTCTTCTTGCATCATAATTTATCCCAAGTAAAACTCCTATTTCATTTCCTGCTATAAAGCACCATCTATTTCCACCATTTCTGTGGAAGACTAAAATCTTTGTTTTGTGGATTTCACATGTAAAATCCCTAGAACATTAACTTTGTAATTAATCTTTCATTACTTTTGTCCTTAACCAATTTTGGAATTGAAAATGTAAAACTATGATTTCAATGTTCAAAGACATTAAGGCCCTTGAAACACACCTTCACATGCCATAAAACCTTCTATTTTACATTAAAGGTCTTTAGGTATTTAAGAAAAAATCCACCTAAGTCTGGAACTATGATGAGTTGTTTGAAATAGCATGGGGGTGCTATTTGGGACACCACTACCTTATTTAGAAAACTTGATCCTGGAATCAAATCTATGCAGTGACTTATGTCCATTTAGGTGGTAACCCTTCACGTAACTCACTTGACACAATCTCTAGAAATTCACTCAAAATATCCTTCACCTCTCGGGGTATTGTTTCTTCAACTTCACAAACTTATACCACATCTTCTCTTTGTGCAAGTCTCAATATAAACAAAAAATGGGAATTATTCCATCTTACCTCACTAAGGAACTACTTCCTTGAGATAAATGATACTTTTTAACTAGTTGCTTCACTCTTATCCCGCAGTGGGTTCAAATTATACTTCTTCCAATCCTTATCCTCCTTGTAGGTGTTTACATATCCATCATGTTGCACATTATGACAAAAATTCCAAGGCATTATAAGTAGCACATGACACAAGTCCATGGGAATTATATCACATATGACTTAATATTCATATCTTCTAATTTAAATTTCAATAAAAATTCTTAGTTACTAGTAATTGATGTCACTTCTATAAGCACGAAACGTTTTATAGATTCATATGCTTAGTTTTCTTCAAACTTAATTTATTAACCATCTTCTGCACAACCAAATTATTATTTATTATGTTGTTTACTATCAGATTACATACCTTACCACTAGATTTACATGTCATTCTAAATAGATTATTCCTCTGCTTAAGACCAACTTATTATTTGGATGATTTTAACAAAACACACTAGAACATCACTTCCTCTTACATATTTGGTTCTTCCTTATGGCCCGATATACCATATTCCTCTCTTTGGGTGATGTGTACACTTCACTTACCATCACTATAGGTGTGCATGCACTCACAAGCTCTATGCCTTGTTTCTCCACATTTGTAACATGTACCATTGGATTCGTGACCTATTCTACTTCTAAAGGATCCTATTCCCCTGGATGCATTTCCACGTGTTTGAGATGTTTATTCACTTTGCGGAGTCAAATTTTACTTGTAATCTCTCTACATATAATTTTCTCTACCTCCACCTTGTCCATGGTTTAATGTAGATTTTCCCTTTTAGCGAGATGTGTTTTGCTAATTACACACCAACATATCATTTGCCTTTAGAGAATATTTATAAGCTTCCTCGACTAGCCTCAATTGGATAATCCCAAACTCATCTCAAATCATAATATGTAATCCATTCATATACCTAGAGATCTTCTCCATGTACCATTTTACACATATCCTATTCTAATGGTGAATCAGTAAAATTTCTTAGTGTATTATTTTACACCAAGTTCTCTCTGTCATAGAATTTACAAATTATTAAACAAAAGTAAGTTCTTAATATTTAGGAAAAGAATTCAATTTGAGCTTCACCACCAATCTATCTTATGCCTTAATATTTTATTTACCACACCGTACTTGGTTTTTCTAGGTATACTCCCACCAAAGAGATGCACAACCCATCAAATTTGTGCATGCAAAATCTAATCTCCTAATATATTTCATACATTCATACTCAAAATAATCTCAAGGTTTGTAATCCATTCAATGAGATCCTTTAGTTCCAAACTTCTAGACTAACATGAAGTATACAATATAAGATACTCCCCTTTCTACAAATTACATGCAACAAGATGTCTTTAGGACCATCTTACTCTTCCTCTTCTTATTCATTCACATTCGTGTTCATGACCTATTCTTCATATCATGGGGGCTCTACTTAATTATCACTTATATACTCCATAACAACACCTCGACATTGTGTCGATTACATTTCCTCTAAGTGATTTTTCATTTTCCTCATCAACTCTGCCAAATGTAACTCTCACTCCTTGATTTAGATGAGCTCCAAATAAATTCCTCTTATGTGTCATTCTATATTTTCCAAAGTGAGAGAAATGACCGCTACAATCCTCTACACATTCTAACCAATGATTCACTTGCTTAAAATATGCTTGCAATGAAATTCTACCTAAAATTTACAATGTGGAGAGCCAAAAAATGTTATTGTGTCGCTTTCTCACACCTTCTACCCAAAAATCACCTATTGGATTATGTTCGCAATGAAATTCTACCTAAAATTTGTAATGTGGAAAGCCACAAAATTTTATTGTGTTTCTTTCTTACACCTTCTAACCAACAATGCAAAGAATAGGAGGAAAATGGAAACCTAGTTATGATGTGGACTGCCCAGACTTGTAAATGAGGAACAAGGCCAAAAAAATATGTTTTGAGCATACATGAACTCTCC
Organism: Taxus chinensis; assembly: GCA_019776745.2. Taxonomy (NCBI): domain Eukaryota; kingdom Viridiplantae; phylum Streptophyta; class Pinopsida; order Cupressales; family Taxaceae; genus Taxus; species Taxus chinensis. The sequence continues at coordinate 702,488,364 of CM034148.1, forward strand.
ATAGGAAAAACATCCCCATAACATTTTCTGATGTGCACTAAATCAGATGAAAATTATACTCATTGAGATTCGTATTTTATAGTACTTCATCATTAGAATCACAGAACCCTCAGAAGTTTGGTGAAAAAACCCAGGTGGGATTTAAATTATGAAAAACTCTCCCAAATCAAATGAACACATATATGAAAATTTAAACAAAAATAAAACTTCAATTCCTATACTTAGATAAATAACTCACTTAGAATGATCACCAATGATTTAGTTGCATGTCACAAATCAAATCATTACAATATTCTCCATCATTTACTTACCAACCTCATTCTACTACGTGCCTTAAGACTGCATCCACACTTTAAGTCCAATTAGACTTAGCAAAATGCGCTCCTCCCCTCCTAAGGAAATTCACATATATTTATATAGGAATATAAGCCATTAATTACAACATGGTAAGACTCCTAAACTTGCATAATTTAAAATAAAATCCCTAAAATACCCATCAACATACCCAACACACAAGTATTCCGTTCAAAAAACTTCATCTTTAAACATTCAATTATTAATGATTAATAGATTCAAACAACCTTATAGTGCTTTGTAGATTCCAAAATAGGTTTGTAGTATTTTACATCTTCCATAGACTTGAGTGGCTATCTACATATGCTTGAGAAACCAAAGTAGAATTGTGTAGATTGTGCAAATGATTGCACATACTACATATTAGACATGACATTGCATAGTAGGACTAAACACTATGTAAAAATTGTGTAATGGACTTACACACTCCAAAGAATGCAACAAAATACTTCGTGGCCCACCAAAAATGTACTTATTTACTATGTGGTCCACCAATAACACACAACAATAACATAATGTATACACAAATTGACTCGAACTAATCAACTATTTTTGGTTGATACAATATTTCCTACGAACCTAGATGTTCTTGCATCATGAAGCCATATAATGTGTATGTGTGTCATTTCTTGGGGAACTATTTATGATGTCTCTCTAGTCAACACATTAAATGTAGGTGAGGGTTTATTAAATACTTAATTAGTAACAACTAAAGGGAGAGGATATACCATAAATGGTGGATTTTTATCACTTAAAGGTTCACTTTGGGTTTCCCCTATCTTAGAATTTTTGAATATTACCTTTTATTGGGAAGTGTGTAACGAATGAGGTATTAGAGTAGGATTTTCCCTTATATATTGTTGTAATTCCCTCATCATGGTCTTATCATTAGCTCTGTCATGGAGAAAATATATAAGGAGGATGTATTGAGATCGACCATCGTGATAGTATATAGGATAAAAAGTGAGTTAGGGCTAGGAGAAACCCTAAAAGAAGTATGACATTGATCATGTTGGGTTCAACAAAATGTAGTATCAAAATTTAGGGTTACATCTAATAATTAATAAATTACTTTGTGTAAATATGAAATATGAACCAAAATTAAAATAAATACAGTAAATACACATATCTCAAATCAAGTAATGATCAATAAAAAAAAGGACAAACATAGGTGAGCCAAATAAAGTAAGTACAATCTAGGTTTATAAGATGTTGCACTGATTTATTTGCTAAGATAGAGTGAAAGTAATTTAAAAGAGTACGAGAAGGTTATGTAGAGTGTTTTCAAGCTGCCCTAAAATTCTAGGAGCCTAAATTTGAAAGGATGAAGAAGTCACATGTGTTAGACAAATTCATCTTGAAGTCTTTGTCCTATATGGATAGATTAATCTTTTATAAGGCTTGGCTAGATCTCACCTTTGGCACAATATTTCTCTATTTTCAAGGATATTGATTCTATTTTCAAGGTGTAGTAATCACTTATGTATAACAAATTAGTGATCCTTCTTATTCTTCTTCTTTTCATGGAGACTTAAAATGGGCCAATTCTATTGGGTTGAGTTCGCAAACAAATTTTTCTGTCATGAAAGACTTCAATGTGTTAAAGTGAAAATTATATTTTGTCAGTTGAGATGGTGGCTAGATGTCTACATATGTTCTATATTCTTAAAATATATTTTGACCAGTTAATGATGATTAAAAAGTGTCACTTAGTGGATGGGAGAGTAAATTAGAAAGGAACATGTAGGAACTAATCATTTGAGTGCACAATACTTCATGGGATGAGATAACTGCCAATTATTAGTTATCAAGAGACATTGGTCTAAATTTAAGCATGAGCTCTAGAAATCACCGATAATAAGAAAGTATTGAAACTAAACTTATACTTCCTTTCATGTGTCTTCTCCACAAAACTCATAATGGGAAATGACTTGGAAGGGCCCGAACTGCTTGAAGTATAAGTGCTTTCTCCGATGTGAGCAAGACCTTCACTGCAATGATGATTAATTCACAAAAATTTCACCAAGGGATGTAAGTATGATGGATTTAGTGATGGGAAAACTAGGTTTATGTAGACATTAGAACTAGATGGAAGAGATGCTCTTGTGTAGCAAGAATGCAAGAGCTCTGACAAGATTTTTTTCTTGTTTTCAAATAGGGGGTAAAGTTCTATTTATAGCCTGAAAGTGAGATTAATTCTAAGATTTTGGTTAATCCTGATTTGGAAAAGTAAGTAGGATTAAGTGAGTGGGGGACATGGAGGAAAGAAAGGAATTAAACTTGAATATTTAATTCACAAGTGGGGGGACATGGGGCATATTTGAAATGTGAGGAAGATTAATTAGGACTTGACAAGGTTTTATTAATTTACCGATGTCAATTAATTTATCATGGGTTTTTATGGGAAATAAAATGGAAAATTAATTGATTTATGATATGTGTGAAATTGGGGTGTCTATATTTGCCCCTTTTTGGAAGGGTACTATGAAAGTAACATCTTTTCAAAGAAAGTAGACAAAATGGATGAATATGCCCCAGGTGGCAGGATTTAAGGTTTTGAAAATATTTTTATTAAGGAAGGTGTTTCTTTGATAATAACTTATTAAAGGAAGAAAAGAGAAAGCATTCTCTAAGAAAAAAGTAGAACAAAATTTTACTCGTGAGAATTGGGGAAGAATTCAATCTACTTTCGCTAAGCAAAAAGTAGAGCATAAGTTTGTTTGTGAGAATAGAAGGTGGTAGGTGATGAATGTTATGGTATCATCCAAGGAAAAATACCATGAGAGGATGTGATTAGGGACATATGTGATGATTCTCCCTCAAGAGGGATGGCGAGAATGGAAGAGATGATAGATCCATAAAAAAGAGGAGAGGTCAATGTTGCGGAGAGGAGGATGAGAATGAGAAGTAAGAGAATGCAAAAAATGCATGCACAAATAGGGAAAGAGTTTAATCGGCCTTGAATTCTAGGTGTGAAGATGTGTTGAAGGACGTAACGAGTGAGAGTGGAAAGAGATAAAAAAGGAATGGACAAGAGTAAAGGTTGATTATGGGTAGGTGAATAATGAGAAAGGAAAAATTAGAGGTGAAGGAAACAAGGGTATGGAATAGAGATGAAGGAGGAGAAAAAAAAGGAATGAAAGAGGTGGACGAAAATAATAGAGAAGGATGATATGAGAAGAAGGGAATGAGGAAGGATGAACAAGAAGAAGACAAAATGGGATGCGAGAAGATGACAGAGCAAAGGGTAAAATTATAACAAAGGGAGAGAGAGGTGCAAAATGAAGGTAGTGGAATATAAAAGATATGGTGAAGAGGTATGGATCAGGTAAAGGGAGGGAAATGATGGAAAAATGAAGGAGATGATGAAGATGAAGAATTTAAAGAATAAAAAAGAGATGATAAATGCTAGGAAAAATCCTAGTTAGCTCTCACATTATCGTTGGATTATTATGATTGTTGTTGTGAGTTATAACAACTCATATCTTAACATATAGTTAACATAAAAATATGATTAACATATTGTTATTATAATAGGCTTGGAGATATTTTTGAGGATATTACAGTTGAGCTAATATCATATAATATAGGATACATCCTCCTATATATATGTAAGATGCCTACATGGAAAATAATATAGAGAGAAGGAATTATTGTTTTTTGTGTTTATTCCTGTGTGAATCTACATACCAAAATATTTGGTAGCAGAGCGAGATGAGAGGTGCCCACTGTGAGTTGTAGAACAAAGTGGATTGGATCAGATTCAACATATGCATGCTTGTTTTAGTACAAATTTTTTGTGAGAAGTGGGTTGAAACTCAGGTGACAATTATGCAAATTAGTCGAGCATGTATCATTTGTAATGAATAGTCCATACAGGCTCATAATCAAGTGGTGATTAATATGATATTCAATGTATCAATATGATTATGTTGTGCATCCATTCTGTAGAAGCATGCATCTGATATCCTCCATATTTATCAATGTCAAACCTATTCCAACCATTACATATCCTTAAGAAATATGCAAGTTAGCTTTGATATCGACTAACAAACATCTATGAGAAATCTTATTTTGACGTTGTTGTCTGGCATATATGTTTTGGATCTATCACTATTTGTAGACTAGATCAATGTGTGAAGCCCAAAAATTGGTCAATTTTGTAGCATGCAAGTTCATTTAATCAAAGATTTAACCAATATTCTAGACTAGTGTTTTGATAGATCATGATCATCCACATATGGCAGCATGAGACGTTAATTTTGCCTGCTTGACTTAGTTGTAATCTTGCCGTTGATATGCATTATTTGATTCCCAAATACTTTTCAAATGCACTAACTGGGAGAGTCAACTATGACATTTTAAATTCTCAATATCTCTCATTGGTATTACTATCATACATCTTCTCTAGAATGGTTGGCGAAATCTTGACACTTGACTTTCCATACATGTGTATGCAAAATAGCATTGGTATTTCGCTTCTAATTTTGTATTGGTAGCAGTCTTCAAATTTGATAGTTTGTTTAGTCTTTATGGTATAATTAATGTGTTGCGGTCGGTTTAAATAAACTTGACAATCAAAGCAAAGTTTCTTCATAAAAGTGTGTCACTAGGATGTCGATGCATATATTTAGTCTTGTGTAGTTTAATAGTATTTGTAAAGAGTCATGTTTTGAGTCAATAGGCATTGTGTTATAAGTAAATGCTCAATTATTCATATGCAAGTATTAATTTGTTCTACGAGCCATTAACTCTCAAGTCATGTTATGTCATTTGTAAAAATTTGAGGTCACTTAAATATTTATTGTCAAATAGTCATCATTAAACAAATAAATCGTCAAAAAGAATTATTGTTAGTGAATTGTCATCTTCGTGCTAAAAGTGTCCAAACATTGATGTGTTGTCATTTCTAATTTCGTCTAGTCGGTCATGGTGTATAGTTTCCAATTATCAAAAGACAAGAGTCAAGTATTGTATTGAAAAATTCATTAAATAGTTATTGTCTTGTCAATAGTTATCTTTTTGTGATCTAGAGTAAAAAATGTGTAAAAATAAAAATAAATTCCTTACGGACACATTTTCGGTGGAATCTGACGTTTGATGGAGGTATGTAAAATTGAGCTCCATGATAAAATCCAGCTAAGTTAGCATTGTTCTATTGGAGGATGGAGGAAAAAAAAGTTTGGAGGTCAATCAACAACCTCTCATCAGTCACCAACAATGGGGCTACGTGAGGGTTTGGTGCCATATGTGTTTGCAGTTTGCTTTCAGTTTGTGTAGTGTGATTTCTGCTATGTTTTTTAAAGTACTAGTTTTAGTGTTCCTATTTTCAGTGTTCCTATTTGAATAAGTGGAAATTTCACATTGAGGGGGGAACATGATCCAATGTTCCATTTCCAGTTTTCAGTTTTGTAATGTGTGAGAAGATTTTCCTAGATTATTCCCTGCAGTGAAATGTGATGAGGGTTGATAATAGTACTTGACACATCACGATATGGTTGTAGGTAAACCATTTAAAAACCTTCACCCCTTTGTGGTTTGTGGTCAAACATTGGAAAACCACCTCACTCTTAGGTTTTTGGTTAACCGATGGAAAACCAACTTTTGGTTTGTGATAATCCAAAGGAAAATCACATGATCACAAAATCAGGTGCAAGTAAAAAAGTAGGTATTCCCCATGTTCACACTAAGGGGGGGAATGTTAGGAAAATCCTATTTAGTGCTCACATTATCGTTGAATTATTATGGTTGTTGTAGTGAGTTATAAAAACTCATTTATTAGCATATAATTAGCATAACAATATGATTAACGTATTGTTATTATAATAGGCTTGGAGATATTTTTGAGGATATTATAGTTGAGATAATATCCTATAATATATGAGACATCCTCCTATATATATGTAATATGTCTGCATGGACAATAATATAGAGAGAAGGATTTTTTTTGTTTATTCCTGTGTGAATCTACATACCAAAATAATGAAACAGAGAAAAGAAAAGAAAGAAACTATAAGAGACCAAGAAGTTGTGGAGAATGTCATAGAAAGGAAGAGAAACTAGTACAAAATGAATGAAAAGGGTAGAGGTGGTATAAAAATAAGGGGAGGGGAGGAGGAAGGTGAAAATGATGGGGGAAGAAGAGATGATAGAGTAGATACATAGAGAAGATTGAAAGAACCAAGTCATCATGGGGAAGACTAAAGTAGAGAATATGAGACAGACCACATGGAGATGTATGTGCATGATGAAGGGATAAAAAATACTGGATAATGAGAAAGAGACATGGTAGTGATGGGGAAGTAGGAAGGAATAATGAGGCAAAAATAGGAAGAACACATAAAGAGAAAGGGAGACAAACACAAAGGGTGCGAAGGAGGAAAGGATAAGAGAGGAAATGATGTAGAAGGAAGGGAATCAAGAATGGGGATATCCAGGTGAGAGTGGGCATAAAAAATGTAGTGAGAAGAAAGAGGGGATGAATGACATGAATAGGATAAGCCATGGAGATACATGAGATGAGGATAAGAGGATTACGCGAAAATATGATGAAGACAATAAAGATATGGATAAGGGAGAAGGAGAGATGGAGAGGTGGGTAAGAAACGAAAAGAAAGGGTGGGGGTAGAGAAAAGGGAGGGGAAGAAAGAGAGAATGGGGGATAAAAGAGGTAATTCCAGTGAAAGAACGTTAGGGGAAGACTACCAATAATTATTAGCATGAAATATGAGTGGTAATATGGGGAGGGTGAATGAGGAAATGGACTATGATGATGAAATAATGTAAGGGTGAGACCAACAACAATGATTGGTGGACATGGGGGTGGATATGTGGGAGAATTTGAGAAGATGGAGTGGAAAGACTAAAGAAAGGAGGAGTGATGATTTGTGACAGGATGAAAGTGAGGAGAGGATGTAGAGGATGAGGATAAATGAGGTGAAGGTAAAGAAATGAGATATGGAAAGAATGAAAGAGAGTGGGATGAATAACGATTAAACAAGGAGGGCAAAATAGGGGAAAAGAACATGGTTACAAGTTGAAGATGGTGGACACCCTATGTGATATTATAGGTTGAGAAAGGGTAATGGTAGGAGGAAAAGTTGGTTAGTAGGGGAGACCAGAAGGAAGTAATGATCAACATAAGGAATGATGAGTGAGTAGAAGTAAAAGTACAAAATTAAAAGTCTATCTTAGGGGAAAACCTTAGGTAAGATAGTCATGTGATGTAAGTGATTAAGTAAGATTAACAAACATGGGATGATGTAGATGAAGAGTGGGAAATAGGAGGTGAAGTTGGAGAGAATGGAAGAGGTGGTGAGAGGATGTGATGATGGGGAATGACCAGAAGAAGTGAAGGGTGAAAATGTGTAGTGATGGGGGAGTGCAAGATTAAAAATCGTCCTTAAGAGGAACTCTTAAGTAAGATCGCCATGCTACATGAATGGTTAAGTAATATCGCCAAAACGACAGTGATGGTGAATGGGAAAGAAGAGAAAATAATGTAGTGTGCATGTGGATAAAACGGTTGGTTAGATTAGAGTAGGATGGTGAGGGGAGGGACAAATAGTATGGAGGGAACATGTATGGATTGGGAAGTGCAAGATGACAAATCATCCTTAAAAGGGACTCTTAAGTAAGATTTCCATGTTGCATGAATGATTAAGTAGTATCACCAAGCCAAACAAGAAGAATGATGGGAAGAAGTAAGTGATTGAAAAAGGTGGGGGAAGATTTGTATGACAAGATGGATTAAAGGGGAAATCTGAAGTAAAATTTCCATATTGCGAGAATGTGTAAGTAAGATTACCAAACATAATATGGATACTATGAAGAATGAGAAAATGGGAAATGTTGTATGTGAGAATGGAATGAGGGGTGAGAGAAGGTGATAACAAGGAAGGAAACAAAGGAGTGTGACATGAATGGATGGAGGAAGATATATAGTGGGGAATAACGATTATGAGGGGAATCCTCAGTTAGGAATCCCATGTGGTGGGAGTGATGAGGCAAGAATGTTAAGCGGAAGAGGTGAAGTGAAAAGATTTTTGTGGTGGTGAATGTCGTCTGATGAAAGAGGAAATGATGGAGTTTCCATGATCGGAAGATATTAGGAATAAGGTATACTTCCAATAATAGTCCCACATTGTATGGATGATTAATAAGATTGTCAAGCTAAAAGAAGAAGAAATGGAAAGGAAAAACACAAAGTGGTGAAAGGGGATAGGAATGATGAGAAGTATGAGGTGTTCATAAATGGTGGACATGTAGAAATGAGGAGGGAGGATTGTAATGCTCAAAATTACTAGAACTGGAAAATGAGGATTTTTTTTAACATACATAAAAACAGATTACATAGCTGTAATCGTACAGATTTATTTAATCAAATTATTTAAATCAAATTTGTTCTTTTGATCTATCTGATAACATCCATGTAAGCCATGTGCAGCTGAGAAGGGTGTATCCAGATCTCCAAAATCTCCCTTCGCCACTACTTCGTGTGACAATGCTTATAGCTTTTTGGCTCAAGATTTTTCAGGTCATGGGAACCATGTGAAAGTCCTTGGGTCTACCATGAAGCTAGTTTTTTGAATTCATAGTCCGATATCCGACCATTTCCTACCTCATGTTCATTGTTCAACTTCCCATGATTAGGTTACTCGAAATTTTTAATTTAATTGGAGGACTAGGTGATCAGACAATGCACAACCATCAATGCATTACTTTGGCCAAAGTTTTCCACCATGCAGGTTACGGCTAAACACAAGACAACACACTAGTCTTATGAGTTTAAGTCTTCTGCCACCTCACAACTATCTCTTTCATAGTTATCTAGATCTTATAGTTTTTATTTACTTTATTTCTAATTTAACCTATCTTACAAGAGTTTATATCAAGATAAATGCCAAAGGCCAACTAGGATCATCATGAGATAAGTACATTCGTTATGCTAAAATGTATCTATTTCAGCATTTCACATGTACTTATCCCTTAATATGCCTAATGGATCTTTTCATCTATTTATCTTCCCATTTAGTTTCTCTTTTCCTGATGTTTGGTTTTTAACCTTAAATTACCTTTTTATAACGATACTCTTCATCCTCTCACACAATAGGCTTTACAATCTTAACATATTAATACCAAGTTCACCGGAAGGCCGAATTAAATATATATTAATATATATAGGTATATTTAATTATTCCTCCGATTAACTATGCCACTAAATAGCTATTAAATTTAGAAATTAAAGACAATTGAATGTTACAATAATTGTTCAATTATCAGCTTCATACATTGGCAAATATCAAATAAATAAATTTAACAATTTATGATAAGTAAGATTTCTCACTTTTAGTATTTATCATTTACTCATATTAAGATACATTCTTTCATACAAGGTAATCATCTCTTTATTAAAACCATAAATTACATATGCCGTTAAGGTGAATTATATAACTATTACGGTAACTCTCACATAGTGAGGTTTGAATATTAACAATGGGTCCAAGATCCCAATAAATTCAGTCAAAATTCTAGAATATCATCCTTCTACAAATTGAAATCCAAGTATCTCATTTAGATCCATGCTACGATAAAACTTCACAAGACATGAGTTTCCACATATCCGAACGTGATGGCTAATTGTCCTGCAAGACTGGAGTAGTGGTATGTTGTCAGTTCAAAATGAACTGGCATGAATATTGCCTCCATTTTCTGATGTAATTATTTAATAAAATATGAAATGATATACATGTTATTTTATCAACAAACGCATGGTAATACAATGGAGAATGTATTATTACATGTTTTACATCAAGATACAACTATGAATGTACACAAATAGAACAACCAATTTCTATTTCAGCAATCAGGTTTTCACTCTAATCACAAGGATCAAGACATAATCAAACCATAATCATTCAACATCTGAATTCAGATTATAACCACAAGAAAATCATGCTTCACATGGTACAGATTTAACTATTATTTTTCTTACCTTCCCAATCAACAAGCAACTTAACAAAATTGTCTAAAATCATCATTTCCAAATACCAATTAGACATATTCCCTCTAGGTAATGAGCAGCTCTATAAAATGCACAATAACTTCATTTCAAACAATCAAAATACACACACACACACACACACACATATATATATACACACACACACACACAGAACAATCCAACTAAACAGTGTAAAAACACTTCTATTAAATCATTTTAACATGTTCTTTCAGGTAACCGACAGATCAACAAAACAAATTGACCTCACATACCACATGATGATAATTTTGAATTCTATTTGCATATAATAACAAAAATAAGTTTCTAACACTTCCAGTAACGAAATCCTTTAAGAAAAACTAAGTCATATTACATAGACTGTTAACACTAATTTTTTTCCAAATCCGGTAATAAAATTATACCTACAGGCAAATCAACTTGTACATGTCCAATTCAGTCTGTTACAGTATTAATTTCTTTTCTATTTAGCAATTATTAGAATCTGGAAGCAAATATATCATTAGGAAAAATGATGAAATACCTAGTAAAAACATTTTTCACATTACCCAGAAATTGCTTTGCTCATACAACTAAATTATTGTTTGACTGTAATAAAACCCAGAGGCAGAAATCGATTTGGGTTTCCAGAAATCAAATTTAAATAGAAAATAAATAAACATTGATTTGGAACACCTATCTGTGTTTTTTTTTCTAGGTTTAACTAAAACCATACAAAGGAAACTTAAGAGAATACAAAATCCATAAATTTTCTTTTCAAATTTCATTTCCAAGCAATTAAATCAGAAGCTGTCCACAAATTCATTTAATTGCCATTTAAAACAGAATTTGTATTTCCTCATTATCTACAAATAATGCTGCAGAGAAGGGAGAAGATATTCATGCCTGAAGTAAACCCAGAATCAGCAACCTCTTACTCTTCCGGCTCCCACAAGTTGAATCCTTCCTTCTTCCAAAACTCACGCAGGTATCCCAGAAGAGAAGAATGAAAATAAACAAAGGAGAAATAAAAGAAAAATATAATGAAGAAACTATAGTATAATGGAGAATTTTTGGGCTTCCCAATGTTGCTTTATGCGTTAATGCATGCCACCTACTTGATGTCAGGTGAAGGCGTGTCCCTTTCAAAACTCACAGATTTTTAAGTATTAAAAAATAATATTATTACTATTCTTTTTAACTTTTGATTTACATGCCAAATCCTTTTAGGATTTAAATATATAATTTCACAAATTAATAATGCATTTTTTTATTTTTTTTTTAATTATTACCTAACTTTAATGGTAAAATTAATCATCATAATATAAGTCCACATATTGCCAACAATATGTTATCGTAATAATTATTCGAATTCCCATGTTCCATATAAAACATTCAAACAAATGAAAATCACCAAGTCCATAAATAATAATTTGAATATTCTCATAAAGCTGGTTTGATATAGCATTGTCAAATAAAACAGAGGCAGTTATCATCACGGTCATTGCAAAAGTTGAATAAAACAAAAGACGACCAAACTGATTAAAATAAAGTGATTGAAATACAAATAACCAAAAGATTTGCTATTATTTATGAACCATTTTATCTACGATCAAGGCCTAATCATGTTAGGAAGGATCATCAAGGTGGGTGTGTGCCCTGCAACAGAAACTGTGGGTCATGATACGACAAACCAAATAAATTCTTACACACAATGATGATCTCATCTAATCCTGTTTAGAATTAACTGTAGTTAATTTAACTTACAAGAAATTTGGGATGTTGCATACTCAACCCCTTAGAATAATCATCGTCTCAATGATTTTAGGATAAATAAATAAACTAAACCCATCATTCATTTGTTGGATTAATATATTTCAAATCAGCTTAAAATTTGTATCAATATCATTTCAGCTGAATCATAAAGGTCACAACATCCCTTATATATCTAGAAAATCAGTCACATAATCTGTAGACATAACACATTACTGCTTAAACGACATATTTTCTAGGTTCATTACAAAATCTTCAGCAGTAACTACTCATCAAAAAGTACCTTAGTTCCAATATTATGTTGTAATCTTATCGACAAGATTTTTTATCTACCTCTTTACAGAAAAAATGAATTTAGCACTATAACAAAAATATATTCTTAAAAATCAGTCAAACAAATGCGGAAAAGTAGTCTGGATATCTTCCAGATTCTCCCAAGTGGCACTTTCTTCAGAATATTGGTCCCACTGGACCTTACATTGTGAAACCTCACAGTTTTTCAAGTGCAACTTGTGGGTTTCTAGTATCCTTATAGGCTCAACCGTGATCACCCCTAGATCCAGAACATGCAATGAATCCCAATTAAGTACATGTGTTAAATTCGGTACATATTTCTTAAGCAAGGATACATGAAATACATTGTACATCCTGGATAGAGTGGAAGGCAATGCTAGCTTGTAGGCTACTGGTCCAATGACCTCTAGGACTTCAAATGGTTCTACAAAACTAGGAGATAGTTTGGCTGACCTGCCAAACGAAATGGAAATCTTTTTAGGTTTGACCCTAAGAAAAACTTTATCTCCCACATTAAAATTTCTGTCAATTCTTTTTAAATCTACATAAATTTTCTGTCTATTTGCGGCCTCTTTCAATATTTCTTGGATTAATTTAACCCGTTTTTCCATTTCCGACAATATTTCAGGTCTAATTAGTACTCTATCTTCAAGATTATCCCAACTTATTGGTTTTCTACACCTACGACCATATAAGGCCTCAAAAGGAGCCATCTGAATGGAAGAATGATAGGTGTTATTATAGGCAAATTCAACCAAGGGAAGATACTCTTCCCATTTGTATTGCTGATACATGCAATACATTCTTAGTAAATATTCTAACACTTGATTTACTCTTTCAGTTTGACCATCATTTTTAGGATGGTAGGCAAAACTTGTGTTTATTTTTGTCCCTAAGGCAACATACAAAGTCTGCTAAAATCTTGAAGTCATCCTTGAGTCCCTGTCTAACATTATTATTTCAAGAAATCCATGTAATCAAAAAAACTTCTTGCATAAACCTTTTTTCCAGTATGGGTGAATTATCCTTTAAATTACTTGTTATAAAATGTACCACTTTAGTTAACTTGTCTACAAATACAAGTATAACATCATGTTTATTTTGGGACATAGGTAGACCTTGGAAAAAATCCATACTTATAACTTGCCACTTATACTCTAGCACGTTGTGAGGATATAATAGTCCTGCTGGATGTGAATGTTTAGCCTTTACTTGTTGACATTCCAGGCATTGTGAGACATAAAGAATCACATCATTTTTCTTTTTTTTTCTAAAAGGATTTCTTTTTGATGTCTACCATAATTTTTGTTACTCCTGGGTGTCCCGAGTAGGGAACATCATGAAATTATCTCATAACTTTATTTCTGAGTTCTCTACCCTCTGGTACATATATTCTACTATTATAATGTGGAATCCCATTTGTTTCCAGCTTGAAACCATCATACCTTTTATCTCTCGGATATTTTTCTAGAGTTGTTTTAACATGATTGTAGTAGGGGTCATTGGTTAACTCATTTTTGACTTCATCTTTGAACTGGGTTCTTAATGTAATTATAGCCGCAATATACTTTTTGCGACTTAAGGCATCAACCACCCTATTCTCTTTTCCTTTAATGTAATTTATATCAAAGTCATAATTTTCTAGTAACTCCAGCCATCTTTGCTGCTTTGCATTTAGATTCGGCTGTGTAAAGTTGTACTTGAGCCCAAGATGGTCTGTTTTGAGTTCAAAAAGTTTCCTAAGCAAATAGTGCCTCCATACTTGCAGTGCATGAACAATCGCAACAAGCTCAAGATCATGTGGTGCATAATTTACTTCATGCACCCTCAACTTCCTACTTTCAAAAGCTACCACATGCCCATCTTGCAGTTGTACTCCACCCAAACCTTCCCTTGAAGCGTCAGTTACCATCGAGAAGTTCCCGTTTGGATTCGAAATCTTCAACACCAGAGCACTTGCGAGTCTACCTTTTAACTCCTTAAAGGATTCTTCACACTTGATGTCCCAAATGAATTTCTTACCCTTCTTTTGCAAAGAAGTGATAGGTCCCGCTAACTTAGAAAATTCCTTTACGAACTTTTGATAGTAGCCTACTAGACCCATTAAACTTCTCACTTCATGCACATCCTTCGGTGTTGGCCATTCCATGATGGCACTAATCTTTGAAGATTCCACCAAGATTCCATCTTTATTTATTATGTGGCCTAAGTATTGTACTTCGTATTAATAGAAGCAAAATTAGATAATTTTCCATATAATTTATGTTTTTTGAGAATTCCTAGCACAATCCTTAAATGTTCATCGTGTTCTTCCTCATTCTTGGAGTATATTAATATATCATCGAGAAAGATAAGTACAAACTGGTCTAAGTATTCCCTAAACATGTTGTTCATCAAGTTCATGAAAGTGACAGGTGCATTTGTTAGACCAAAGGGTAAAACTATAAACTCGTAATGCCCATACCTTGTTCTAAAAGCGGTTTTATGGATATCTTCATCCTTGATTCACAGTTGATGATAATCGGATGTAAGATCAATCTTGGAAAACACTTTTGTGCCCCCCATTCGATCAAAAATATCATCAATTTGGGGCAGCGGGTACCGATTCTTCACTGTTACCTTGTTGAGCATTTGGTAATCAATACAAAGTCTAAGTGTTCCATCCTTATTTTTCACGAAGATTACCGGTGCACCCCATGGTGATACACTTGGTATAATAAGACCTAAGGACAAAAAATCATGTAATTGAGCTTTCAACTCAACTAATTTGGTTGTTGTCATTCTGTACGGTGCCTTGGAAATTGGTTCCGTTGCTGGTTTGACCTCTATTGTGAAGTCAAATTCATGCTTAGGTGGAAGTTTGGGAAACTCATTTGGAAACACATCTTTGAATTCCCTTAGGATGGGAAATGCTTCAATTTTAGGCTCATTTTCCTGTCCCGAATATGATATTTTTACAACATATAGATGGCAGCCCTTTCGTTTTTCCTTTTTTTAGCTGCATGGAAAAAATCTACATAGTGACAAACTCTTTTTTAACACCCTGAACACTTGTTTTTTGTTGATCATCGCAGCAGGTTACACATTTTCCTAAGAAATCCAAGGTTGCATAATGTTTACTTAACCAATTTATACCTATGACAACATCATAGGATCCAAGAGGTGCCACATACAAGTTTAATCTTGTTGTGAACTCGGGTAATTCTAGTGGTGCCTCAAACAAACACTGCTTCACTCTATCTACAACATTATTTCCATACTATACAGTCCAAGTGTTGTCTATGTACCCAGCTCTTATTTTGAGTTTATCAACTACTTTAGATGAAACAAAACATTCTGTTGAACCGGAATCAAATAAAACAAAAACAAGTTCTCTAAAAAGCTTATATGAGGTTTCAATGGGAGTCGCTTGTTTTTCTACTTGCTTATTATAAACTACATCATACATCTTATGTTGTTGTCCCTATTTATTTACTACAGTAGATCCCTTCTTCTGATTATTCCATTGTCCTCTTTGCGGATATTTGTTAGCGAAATGATTGCCACCGCACTTAAAACATCCACCCAGTGGTCCTTTTCTCACAATCTTATTTTGACTGAAACTTATTCCTTGTTGCCAATTATTTTTTATTATTCACAATATTTCTACCCACTATTCCTCTTTTATTAACAAGCTTGAACTTTTTTCCCTTTTTCCATGCTGGTTTACTTGCGGTTGGTGTTTGAAAACTGCTATTTTCCCTTCTATTTTCCTCTTTGGAGGCATAAATACTTCGCAGCTTTTGTTCTTGCTTGATAGCTTTTTCAAACACTGTTTCCATTGAGGTAGGTCCATGAAGATCTACCTCACCACCAATGCTAGGATTCAATCCCATTATAGATTTTCTCACTCTAAACTTCTCATCCTTTTGATACATAGGAACATATTTTAGCAATCGAGTGAAACATTCCCAATATTTTGTAACTGAGTACTTTCCTTGAGTCAGATTTTGGAATTCTACCATCTTTTGGTCAAAGTATAGTTGGGGTAGACATCTTTGACGGAAGTAGGCCTTAAACTGCTCCCACATGATCATACAAGAATTAATTCCTAGTTTCATTTTCCGGTTATCCCGCTAGGAAGATGCTTCATGAGACAATTGGTAGGCTCCCCATAATGCTTTTGTCTCCTATGAAAATTCCCTAATCTCAAAATACTTTTCCATTTTAGATAGTCAATTTTCAGTGCCATCCCCAAGAGTTGTACCATCAAATTTAGGTGGGGATATTCTTTTAATGTCCCTTGTTAACTCAGCAGCCAGCCTTGCTTTCTTATTTACCCTTTCATTCAGGTGCTCAGGTTGATCATCATGTTTCTCATCATCCCTACGATCCTCATCTTCTTCACCACCCTGACCTTGTTGTTCTATGGCAGCAAATCAATTTCAGGTGTCATTCAAAAGGTTGAGGATTTCTTCTAACTTAGCAGCCGTATTATCCGACACGTCAACATTATTTACCCCACTGTCACTCACCATATTAGCTCTTGTTGCCGACCTAGCCAAAGTTTCCTTTTTATAAAAGAGGATACTTTTTATTAGAACGTGTGTCCCATTAATGTCCAAGTGTCTGAGCCTCTGGCTCTGATACCAAAATGTAACACTCAAAATTACTAGAACTGGAAAATGAGGATTTTTTTAAACATGCATAAAAACAGATTACACAGCTGCAATCGTACAAATTTATTTAAACAAATTCTTTAAATCAAATTTGTTCTTTTGATCTATCTGATAACATCCATGTAAGCCATGTGTGGCTGAGAAGGGTGTATCCAGATCTCCATGATCTCCCTTCACCACTAATTTGAGTGACAATGCTTACTAGCATTTTGGCTCAAGCTTTTTCAGGTCATGGGAACCATGTGAAAGTCCTTGGGTCTACCACAAAGCTAATTTTCCAACTTCGTATTCTGATATCGAACCATTGCCTACCTCATGTTCAGTGTTCAACTTCCCATGATCAAGTTACTGGCAATTTTAATTTAATTGAAGGAATAGTGATCATACAATGCATAACCATCAATGCATTACTTTGGCCAAAGTTTTCCGCCGTGGAGGTTACAACTAAACTCAAGACATCACACTAGTCTTATGAGTTTAAGTCTTCCACCACCTCACAACTATCCCTTTCACAGTTATCTAGATCTTATAGTTTGTATTTATTTTATTTCCAATTTAACCTATCTTGAAAGAGTTTATATCAAGATAACTGCCAAAGGCCAACTAGGATCATCTTGAGATAAGTACATTTGATATGCTGAAATGTATCTATTTCAGCATTTTTCATGTACTTATCCCTTAATATGCCTAATGGATCTTTTCATCTTTTCATCTTCCCATTTAGTTTCTCTTGTCTTGATGTTTGATTTTTTACCTTAAATTACCTTTTTATAACGATACTCTTCATCCTCTGCACAATAGGCTTTACAGTCTTAACATATTAATACCAAGTTCACTAGAAGGCTGAATTATATATATATTCCTCCGATTAACTACGCCACTAAATATCTATTAAATTTAGAAGTTAAAGACAATTGAATGTTACAATAATTGTTCAATTATTGGCTTCATACATTTACAAATATTAAATAAATAAATATAACAATTTATGATAAGTAAGATTTCTCACTTCTAATATTTATCATTTACTCATATTGAGATATTCTTTCATACAAGGTAATCATCTCTTTATTAAAACCATAAATTACATAGGCCGTTAAGGTGAATTATATAACTATTATGATAACTCTCACATAGTGAGGTTTGAATATTAACAATGGGTCCAAGATCCCAATAAATTATGTTAAAATTCTGGAATATCATCCTTCTACAAATTGAAATCCAAGTATCTCATTTAGATCCATGCTACGATAAAACTTCACAAGACATGAGTTTCTGCATATCTGAACGTGACGGCTAATTGTCCTGCAAGACTGGCATAGTGGTATGTTGTCAATTCAAAATGAACTGGCATGAATATTGCCTCCATTTTCTGATGTAATTATTTAATAAAATATGAAATGATATACATGTCATTTTATCAATAAACACATAGTAATACAATGGAGAATGTATTATTACATGTTTTACATCAAGATACAACTATGAATGTATTCCAATAGAACAACCAATTTCTATTTCAACAATCATGTTTCACTCTAATCAAAAGAATCAAGACATAATCATTCAACATCCGAATTTTGATTAAACCACAAGCAAATAATGCTTCGCATGGTACAGATTCAACTATTATTTTTCTTACCTTCCCATCAACAAGTAGCTTAACAAAACTGTCTGAAATCATCATTTCCAAGTACCAATTAGACATATTCCCTCTAGGTAATGAACAACTCTATAAAAACACACAATAAATTTATTTCAAATAATCAAAATACATACATACATACATACATGCATACATGCATACATATAGTAACAGTCTAACTAAACAGTTTAAAAACACCTCTATTAAATCATTTTAACATGTTCTTTCAAGTAACCTATAGATCAACAAAAAAATTGACCCACATACCACACGCTGATAATTTTGAAGTCTATTTGTATAGAATAATAGCAATAAGTTTCTAACACTTCTAGTAACGAAATCCTTTAAGAAAAACTAAGTCATCTTACATAAACTGTTAACACTAATTTTTTTCAATCCGGTAATAAAATTATACCTATAGGAAAATTGACTTGTACATATCCAATTCAGTTCGTTCCAACATTACTTTCTTTTCTATTTAGAAATTATTAGAATCAAGAAGAAAATATATATTAGGAAAAATGATGAAATACCTAGTAAAAACATTTTTCACACTACCCAGAAATCACTTTGCTCATATAAATAAATTATTGTTTGACTGTAATAAAACCTAGAGGCAAAAATTGATTTGGGTTTCTAGAAATCAAATTTAAATAGAAAAAAAATGATTTGGAACACCAATCTACGTTTTTTTAGGTTTAACTAAAACCACACAAAGGAAACTTAAGAGAATACAAAAATCCATAAATTTCCTTTTTAAATTTCATTTCCAAGTAATTAAATCAGAAGCTGTCCACAAATTCATTTAATTGCCATTTAAATAGAATGTTATTTCCTCATTATTTACAAATAATGCTACAGAGAAGGTAGAAGATATTCATGGCTGAAGTAAACACAGAATCAACAACCTCTTACTCTTCCGGCTCCTATAAGTTGAATCCTTCCTTCTTCCAAAACTCACGCAAGTATCCCAAAAGGGAAGAATGAAAATAAACAAAGGAGAAATAAAAGAAAAATATAATGAAGAAACTATAGTATAATGGAGAAATTTCAGGCTTCCCAATGTTGCTTCATGTGTTAATGCATGACACCTACTTGATGTCAGGTGAAGGCATGTCCCTTTCAAAACTCACATATCTTTAAGTATTAAAAAATAATATATATTTTTATTTTATTTTTGGCAAATAGTTTTTTGAAAGGGACTATACCCTTAAGAACAAAAGAGGGCCTAAAAGCCAGAATAGAAATGAGAACCAGAACAGAAAGGATCAAAATCCAAATGGGACAATGAAGCCCAAAGTAGCCAAAGAGCAGCTACCCCCATCAAGACAAAAACAACACGAGCACTGCAGAAAAGCAACAAAAAGACAACAAAATAACAACAATAATTACAAAGAAGTGCAACAAAAACTCCCACAATTACTTCTTGGCGGCTTTGTCGATGCTGGTTTTTGATACTCTGCCAAGATTTGAACATAGCCAAAGTCGTCATGTGGGTAGAGTCAGTAACATCCAGCTGATCAATGGTCCTTTTACTTTCTTTATCAGTGCCCCAAAGTGTTTCCGGAACCCCGCTGAGATTGGAGACACTACGGACATGCTGCTCAATGAACTCTTCAATTGCATTAAAAATGGCCATATTATAATCATGTCGAGTCTTGGCCTTCCCTAAACAGGAGTCTAAGGAGTTCAACTTCTTGTAAATATCTTCAATCTGGCTATTATTCATAGCCACCTCCTCCTCCTTCTTCCTCTTACCTTTTTGTTTTGCTAAGTTATTGACCTATTCCTTCAACAGCTTCATGTCAGCTTCTAAGGCTTCCAGCCTTTTTGTGGAGCTCTCCATATGTGCTTCCTGAGAACTAGCACTGCTAATATAAAGGAGGTTATGGGCAATTTCAATATTTTGAGGACCCTTCCCCATAACAGGGGTATCAAG
Source organism: Taxus chinensis (assembly GCA_019776745.2). NCBI lineage: Eukaryota > Viridiplantae > Streptophyta > Pinopsida > Cupressales > Taxaceae > Taxus > Taxus chinensis. The sequence continues at coordinate 702,509,027 of CM034148.1, forward strand.
GTTCAGTCTGCTAGAGGACCTGGTAACCGGTTTGGCCAAAGTGGAAGTGAAGGGGGTGGGAGTAGAGGTGGGGGGAATGAGAGATGGAGCTAGGAAGGTCAGCAGAGGGGTGATAGTAACAGTGGCAGGGAAAAAATGTGGAGAGATGGGGCTAGCGGCCGCAAAACTGGGCAGAGGGGGAACAGAGCTAGGGGAGGAGGGAAACCACGAGACCAAAGAAGACACAATTTATGCAGCAAGAAAATTAGCCCCTAGTGCAAAGTAACCGCACGAGCATGCTTTTGAAACTCTAAAATGGAGCGCTCAAGAGAGTTAAGCAGATAATGGGGGAAACATACTGTGTAATTTCTGCGGAAGTGGTTGAGGAAGATAAGATGCTTAGCTGGCACAATGACGAACCTCCCTTCCAAAGAAATGAACCGCACCATCATACGGGTAACCTCATCATCAGGCGAAGGGATCAAGCTAACAAGCAGGCCCGCCATGACAAAGATCAACTTCTCAGTTCCCTTCAACAAATCTCCTCTCCTCAGCTTCTCTGTCAACCCTTTTATTAAAAAATTGGTACCCCTCCATGCTAAGGCCAGTCACTTCAGCAATTAACTCCTCGCTGATCAAAATCTTTTTCCCCCCATAATCCACAGTGCGATCCTTCCACTCCTTCGCAAAACACACTGAAATACTTTGGTCATGGCCTTGAATCTTCTCCATAAATTTGGTGATGCCTCCCAGGCTGAGAATATTCCAAAGCTCCACATTATCCTTCCAATCCGGATCCGCACTGGGCTCAATCTGGAAAGGGGGGCCCCCATTGTCATCGAGCTTAAACTGCTTGCAAATTTTTTTAGAATCCTTAAGGGTGCTAATACCAGTCCGCCTTTCACTATTGTTATCCGCGCAGTGAAATTATTGTTTAGAATAGCCGTTGCTTTTCCCACAAATACCCGCTTTTTGTGGACTGCTGATTTGAACCTGTGGAAGTTCACATGTGGGGAACTATGGCCCTTTTGCTAGCTCGCTCCCTATCATCATTAACATTATTTCTGTCTTGGGGATCCGTAGAGTCTTGTAACTATATTGTAGAGAGCACAATGTTTCCCACATGCGCGACTTTCATTTCAATATAAATCCACTTGAACTTTCCATTATACTTAATACAATCTTGATTGTTCGACAAGATTTGTATAAGCTTAGTTTTAAAGTCAGCACGTGTGGGAGCTTTATTAATACTAATCCACTCCCATTGATCATAACCCAAATCATGAATTTTCTTGTGTATAGATATCCGCTTGAATGCTGCTTTGAAGCTATTTAGGGATGCTATTATTATCCCAAACAATGTGGTTAACATTAATGCCATAATTAGCCAATGCATCTCTTGTGGAAGTGATTGAGGAACACAAGATGCCAAAATAGGAATGAGAAAAATTACAGAAATCCTTTTAAATAACGATACTCTTCAAATCCTCTGCACAATAGGCTTTACAGTCTTAACATATAATACCAAGTTCACTAGAAGCTGAATTATATATATATATATATATATATATATTCCTCCGATTAACTACGCCACTAAATATCTATTAAATTTAGAAGTTAAAGACAATTGAATGTTACAATAATTGTTCAATTATTGGCTTTCATACATTTACAAATATTAAATAAATAAATATAACAATTTATGATAAGTAAGATTTCTCACTTCTAATATTTATCATTTACTCATATTGAGATATTCTTTCATACAAGGTAATTCATTCTCTTTATTAAAACCATAATTACATAGGCCGTTAAGGTGAATTATATAACTATTATGATAACTCTCACATAGTGAGGTTTGAATATTAACAATGGGTCCAAGATCCCAATAAATTATGTTAAAATTCTGGAATATCATCCTTCTACAAATTGAAATCCAAGTATCTCATTTAGATCCATGCTACGATAAAACTTCACAAGACATGAGTTTCTGCATATCTGAACGTGACGGCTAATTGTCCTGCAAGACTGGCATAGTGGTATGTTGTCAATTCAAAATGAACTGGCATGAATATTGCCTCCATTTTCTGATGTAATTATTTAATAAAATATGAAATGATATACATGTCATTTTATCAATAAACGCATAGTAATACAATGGAGAATGTATTATTACATTGTTTTACATCAAGATACAACTATGAATGTATTCCAATAGAACAACCAATTTCTATTTCAACAATCATGTTTCACTCTAATCAAAAGAATCAAGACATAATCATTCAACATCCGAATTTTGATTTAAACCACAAGCAAATAATGCTTCGCATGGTACAGATTCAACTATTATTTTTCTTACCTTCCCATCAACAAGTAGCTTAACAAAACTGTCTGAAATCATCATTTCCAAGTACCAATTAGACATATTCCCTCTAGGTAATGAACAACTCTATAAAAACACACAATAAATTTATTTCAAATAATCAAAATACATACATACATACATACATGCATACATGCATACATATAGTAACAGTCTAACTAAACAGTTTAAAAACACCTCTATTAAATCATTTTAACATGTTCTTTCAAGTAACCTATAGATCAACAAAAAAATTGACCCACATACCACACGCTGATAATTTTGAAGTCTATTTGTATAGAATAATAGCAATAAGTTTCTAACACTTCTAGTAACGAAATCCTTTAAGAAAAACTAAGTCATCTTACATAGACTGTTAACACTAATTTTTTTCAATCCGGTAATAAAATTATACCTATAGGAAAATTGACTTGTACATATCCAATTCAGTTCGTTCCAACATTACTTTCTTTTCTATTTAGAAATTATTAGAATCAAGAAGAAAATATATATTAGGAAAAATGATGAAATACCTAGTAAAAACATTTTTCACACTACCCAGAAATCACTTTGCTCATATAAATAAATTATTGTTTGACTGTAATAAAACCTAGAGGCAAAAATTGATTTGGGTTTCTAGAAATCAAATTTAAATAGAAAAAAAATGATTTGGAACACCAATCTACGTTTTTTTAGGTTTAACTAAAACCACACAAAGGAAACTTAAGAGAATACAAAATCCATAAATTTCCTTTTTAAATTTCATTTCCAAGTAATTAAATCAGAAGCTGTCCACAAATTCATTTAATTGCCATTTAAATAGAATGTTATTTCCTCATTATTTACAAATAATGCTACAGAGAAGGTAGAAGATATTCATGGCTGAAGTAAACACAGAATCAACAACCTCTTACTCTTCCGGCTCCTATAAGTTGAATCCTTCCTTCTTCCAAAACTCACGCAAGTATCCCAAAAGGGAAGAATGAAATAAACAAAGGAGAAATAAAAGAAAAATATAATGAAGAAACTATAGTATAATGGAGAAATTTCAGGCTTCCCAATGTTGCTTCATGTGTTAATGCATGCCACCTACTTGATGCAATAAGAAGATGAGACCCTGATGCAGCAAGACCACATGTGCATGCTTTTGAAACTCCAAAATGGAGTGCTCAAGATTTTATTTTTGGCAAATAGTTTTTTGAAAGGGACTATACCCTTGAGAACTCTTGTGGAAAAGAGGAACACTAAGAAGCCAGAATAGGAATGAGAACCAGAACTGAAAGGATCAAAATCCAGATGGGACAATGAAGCCCAAAGTAGCCAAAGAGCAGCTACCCCAGGGAAAACAAAAACAGTTTGAACACTGCAGAAAAGCAAGCCAAAAAGATAGCAAAAAAAATAGTAATAATTACAAAGAAGTGCAGCAAAAGCACCCACAATTACTTCTTGGCGGCTTTGTCAATTCTGGATTTGATATTCTGCCAAGATTTTGAACATAGCCAAAGTCATCATGTGGGCAGAGTCAGTAACATCCAGCTGATCAATGGTCCTTTTTCTTTCCTTATCAGTGCCCCAAAGGGTTGCCAGAACCCCGCTGAGATTGGAGACACTACGGACATGCTGCTCAATGAAACTCTTCAATTGCACTAAAAATGGCCATATTATAACTCATGGCGAGTCTTGGCCTTCCCTAAATGGGTTGTCTAAAGAGTTCATCTTCTTGTAAATATCTTCAATCTGGCTATTATCATAACCACCTCCTCCTCCTTCTTCCTCTTACCTTTTTGTTTTGCCAAGTTTTTAACCTCTTCCTTCAACAGCTTCATGTCAGCTTCTAAGGCTTCCAACCTTTTTGTGGAGCTCTCCATATGTGCTTCCTATGAGAACTAGCACTACTAATATGAAGGAGGTTATGGGAAATTTCCAAATCTCTTGAGGACCCTTCCCCACAATAGGGGTATCAAGGTTCAGTCTTCTAGAGGACCTGGTAACTGGTCTGGTCGAAGTGGAAGTGAAGGGGGTGGGAGTAGAGGTGGGGGGAATGGGAGATGGGAGCCGGGGAAGGCTGAGGAAGAGGGGTGACAACAGTGGTGATGGGGACAGAATGTGGAGAGATGGGGCTAGCAGCCACTGAACTGGGGTAGAGGGGGAACAGAGTCTAGGGGAGGAAGGGAAACTAGGAGACTTGAAGAAGACACAATTTTATGCAGCAAGAAAATTGAGCCCCTGGTGCAAAGGAACCACACGAGCATGCTTTTTGAAACTCCAAAATGGAGTGCTCAAGAGAGTTAAGTAGATAATGGGGGAAGCATACCATGTGATTCCTGCGGAAGTGGTTGAGGAAGACAAGATGCTTAGTTAGCACAGTGATTGAACCCTCCCTTCCAAAGAAATGAAACGCACCATCATACGGGGTAACCTCATCATAAGGTGAAGGGATCAAACTAACTAGCAGGCCCCTCCGTGACAAAGATCAACTTCTCTTGTTCCCTCAACAAATCTCCTCTCCTCAGCTTCTCTCTATCAACCCTTTTATTAAAAAAGTGGTACCCCTCCATGCCAAGGCCAGTCACTTCAGCAATTAACTCCTCATTGATCAAAATCTTCTGCCCCCCATAATCCACAGTGCGATCCTTCCAATCCTTCGCAAAATGCACTAAAATACTTTGGTCGTGGCCCTGAATCTTCTCCATAAAGTTAGTGATGCCTCCCTGGCTGAGAATATTCCAAAGCTCCACATTATCCTTCCAATATGGATCCGCGCTGGGCTCAATCTAGTAAGGAAGTCCACCCATTGTCACCGTGCTTAACTGCTTGCAAAAAATTTTAGAATCCTTAAGAGCACTAATACCAGTTCCGCCTTTCACTATTGTTATCTGCATGCATGATGAAATTACTGATTAGAATAGCCATTTCTTTTCCCATTAATACCCGCGTGACTGCTGATTTTGAACCTGTGGAAGTTCACATGTGGGAACTATGGCCCTTTTTCTATCCCACTCCCTATCATCATTAACATTATTTCTGTCTTGGGGATCCGTAGAGTCTTGTAACCAGATTGTAGAGAGCACAATGTTACCCGCATGCGTGACTTTCATTTCTATATAAATCCACTTGAACTTTCATTATACTTCATACAATCTTGATTGTTTGAACAATATTTGCTATAAGCTTAGTTTTTAAATTCAGCACGTGTGGGAGTCTTATTTATTGAAGTTCCACTCCCAATGATCATAACCCAAATAATGAATTTGCATGTGTATAGATATCTGCTTGAATGCTACTTTGAAGCTCTTTAGGAATGCTATTATTATCCCAAACAATGTGGTTAACATTAATGCCATAATTAGCCAATGCATCTGCCAACTTGTTACCCTCCCGGTAAGTATACATGATCTGAATGTTATTGAAGGTTTGGCAGATACTTATGGACTCTAAGATAAAATCCTTGATGTTCCAACTTGGAGGTGAGCACTGATTAAGGTGATTAATGATATTAAGGGAGTCCCCTTCAAGAATGAGGTTTTGGATATTATGAGTCTGAGCAATTCTCAGGCCCCATAAAGTAGATAATGCTTCAGCAAAATGATTAGTTTGAATTCCCATTTTTCCAGCATACGCAGCAATCAAACTACCTTTATGATCCCAGATCACTCCCCCCCCTGCCGCAATCCTCAAGGTTACCCTTAGAGGCCCCATCAAAGTTCAACTTATACGAGTTAAAATCAGGAGGATGCCATTGAATCAAAGATCTATCAATACTATTATTGGAATTGCTACAGCTATTGACAGCTCCAATCTGCCAGTTGGATAAGACATATTCTTCATTTTATGGATAACTCTTGTTCTTGGGGGGTTTAAATCTAGCAATATTCTCTTTGATATCATTAGAAATTTTACCAATACTGAGCTTATAGTTTTGATTTTTATTTCTAAAAATAATATCATTTCTATCTTTCCATATCCTCCAAATAATATGAGGGATAACCAGCTTCTAGATCCTTCTGACAACACAATGCCTATAGGGTGGGTTCCATTGAGTCCATAGCTGATTGAAATCCTTCGGCACCACCCAGAGAGCTTCAAATTTAGAGAGGGAAAAACTCCATATTCTGGTAGCATAATCACAATGGATAAACAAATGACTGATATCCCTCAGAGTCTTTTTTACAAAGATGACATCTATTAGGCATTATAAAACCTCTTCTCATCAGGTTTTCAGTGGTAAGAATCCTACCTCTGATAGCCAGCCAAAGGAAGAAAATTTATTTTAGGAGTTAATTCAGCCATCCAAATACTATTCCAATTGAACTCTGTTTGACTATTGTCGAAGAAAGTATTATATCCAATTTTGACAGAATAGTCCCCATCAATGGAATTATTCCAGACCAGCTCATCCTTAGTGTCTAGTTGACTTAAGGGAATAAGATCTAACTGATCTTGAAGGGAGGAAATAATTTGTATCAGATCATCTCTCTCCACTGAAAGTTTTTTTCCATTTCTTTCTATTGCCCATTTCCCTCAATATAATCCTTGATTTTAAAGTTCATACTTGTTTATAAGACTGTCCTTAACTATCCCAAATCTGTCCATAAGATTACCATTAAACCAGTTATCATCCTAGAAATTTATATCCCAACCATCACCCACTTTCCATTTACTTCCCTGTTTAATGAAATTTCTGCTCTTAACTATATTGTTCCAAAAAATGGAACCATAGGGGAGGTGCTCATATTGCAGAAAATAAATAGACAACTTGTTGATTAAGGTATTTAGCCTTAATTAAATCTATCCATGGTTGCTTCTAAGAAATCATTGTCTAGCCCATTTTCGTCAATGAGAGCCTCATTTATTTTCTTGATGTCTTTTATGTCCAGTCCTCCTATAGATTTTGGGAGTAAAACAACCTTAATCCCAAGCAACTAAGTGAAATTTAAACTTCTTCTTCCATGCCCTGCCATAATAAGTTTTTTTGAATCCTCTCAATTCTTTTCTCTGAAGGTAGAAGGGATCTTATAAAAGTGACATGATATAGATAGGTATATTTTGAAGAGTGCTTTTTTATGAGCAAGAACTTACCAGCACTAGATAGAATGGCTCCTTTCCATCCAGCTTTTTTTTTTTTTGAAATCTAACTAATAGATCATCCCACACCTTGTTAGAGACTTTTTTTAGTGCTAAGAGGGAGTCCTAAGTAAGTAGCTGGAAGCGCACTTATTTTACAGCCTAGAATTTTAGCAATTTTAAGTTATCTTTCCTTCAGGAGTGTTGAAGAAGAAAATGGACCTTTTTATCATAATTGATCTCTTTCCCAAAAGTAGATTCGTGTAAAGTTGCAGAAGTAGCCTTAGTAGCCTTAGCTTCAATGACGAAAGCCAATAAGAAGGAGGATTGTATCATCCGCAAATTGCTGATGAGAAGACAACTTGGATGATGGAAGTGGGCTTTGAGCCTTTTCAAAAGACCGTCAATTTACTACTTTACCAATTGTTCCTACTAAGACTGACTGCCATAAGAATGAAGAGTAGGGGGGGATATGGGGTTCCCTTGCCTTAGTCCTCTACTGCTTAGTGCAAAATCCCACTGGCTACACCATTAACCACCACTGAGAATATAACCATAGAGATGCAAGCCTTAATAATTTTTTCTGAATTTGGTCTAGAAAACCAAATTTAATTAAGACTTTGTGAAGAAATACCCAAGAGACCTTGTCAAAGGCTTTATTCATATCAAGCTTAAGGACCATATCTAATTTTTTTATTATTTTCCATAGAGTGTATGGTCTCATGAACCATAATCACTCCATCTTGGATAATCATTCCTTTAATGAAACAACTCTACTACCTTTAAATTAAATCATTCATAATGAATTGAAGCCTTGGTAGGCAATGATTTTGGTAATAAATTCTATAGATAGCGCTCACAAGGTTGATGGGTCTGAATTTCTTTGAAGTGTTTAGCATCCATTTTTTTTGGAGTTCAAGTACATTTTGGGTGTTTTTCAGCTCTTTCAAAATATCCCTAGTTCTGTAGAATTAAATTCACACTACTTTGAGAAGATCATCCAAACATATTTCTCAAAATATTTCTAGAAAAAGTTAATGGAGAAACCATCCGGGCCTGGAGCCTTGTTGCCTTCTAAAGTAAACACAACTTTTTGCATCTCTTCAAGCGTGACAACTTTAGTGATATCTTTATATCTTTGTTCCTCAATTTTATCTTGGGGAATAGCCTCCAACATAAAAGAAATAGCCTCATCATTGATGATATTCCTCTCCTTAAGAAGCTTTTTATAGAAATCAAGTGCTTCTTCCTTGATGCTATTGGGATCTTTTATAATATTTCCGTTACTTTTAGCCACTTCCATGATCCTATTACAAGCTCTATGCTTCAAAGTGGTCATATGAAAGAACTTCATATTCCTATCTCCCTCTTTAAGCCAGATAGCTCTAGACTTAAGTCTCCATAAAGATTCTTCTCTGCTGTAAATCGTATGCAACTCTGAAAGAATATTTTTCTCATTAGTTTGGTCTTCAACAGATCTCCCCATTGTATCCATTTTGATTTCCAAATCCTGGAGCTTTTGTTTTGACTTCTTTTTATTATCAAACACATTGCCAAAAACACTTTTATTCCATATTTTAACTTGCTTTTTAACATTTTTGAGCTTTTGAATCAATCTAAATTGAGCAGTGCCTTCACCATTCCATCCCCACCATTCTTTTATCTTGTTATAGATGTTGTCATGCTCCATCCACATCTTTTCAAATTTGAATGAGCTTTTGATGGGTTTAGTCCAATTGAGAAGATTTAAAGCAATCAGATTGTGATCCGATCCAATTCTGGGCAAGGAAGAGAGGTGAAAGTCTTGATTGTGAATCCAGCTCGCTGAAATCAGTGCTCTATCCAATCTCACCTGGATAAGATCTTTTCCCAACCTTCTATTATTCCAAGTATATTTATTCCCATGGAGATCCACATCAATCAGATTATGTTCAGCAATAAAATCAGCAAAATCCTCCATACCTGTAGAAAAGCTGGAGATTCCTCCATACTTTTCACCGGGGTTTAAAGGAGAGTTAAAATCACCCATAATAAGCCAGTTAACTATACTATACTAGTTTCTAAAGGTTTTAAGATCAGCCTAAAGTTTTCTTCTCCCACTAGCCGTATTATGGGCATATATGTTAGAAAGGATCCATTCACCATTATTCTCAATAGCAAGAAATTTGATTGCAAGATGATTAGTGTTAGCAATAAGAACCGTACCAGTACAATGCCTTTTATCCCAAAGAGTAGCTAGTCCTCCATAGGCTCCCTGAGAGTCTACAACCGCCATTTTAGAGTTTTCCCAGAAGCTCTTTTTATTAGTTTCAAGGATCTTAGCTTTCATCTTAGTTTCCTGCAAAATCAAAATACTAGGACTACTAGAATCCCGCAACTCCTTGATGATTCTCTGCTTGGAGTTTCCATTCAGACCTCGGATGTTCCAAGAAATAATCTTCATTTAGAATGATTGGGAGTTGGGATTTCCTGAAGGTTTAATTGATGTTGAATGCCATCTGAAATGTCTCTCTCAGTTCTCTTAAATCTAATAGCCTTTTTTGAGGGCCTTCCTCTTTTAGAACTACCTCCAAAGTCTACTAGTCTTCTTGCAGAAGATTTAGTAGTTCTTGATGTTGAGGTATCCCAGTTGTCCTTTTTCTTTTTCTTATCACTGTAAATTGATTCTGGGATCATTTCAAATCCTTTCATTCTCTTTTTCTTTTTTGAAATGACCTTCGTGAATCTAGGATTTAGTCCCTCATCTTCTTTGATAGGCGTAACTTCTCCCTCTTCACGCTCTTTCTGATTCCTATCAATTGAATGTGGATCAACTATTTTGATATTGTAGCAAGTAGGTGAAACCACTGACCTGTTGCTGGAGCAAGGAGGTATATCTATAGATAATTTACCATCTCCCCTAGGAGTGTTAGTCTGCAAAGTTTCTTTAAAATCCATACTAACCTTGTCTGATATTTCCTCAATGCAGCATAGAGGTTTATCTATCTTAGCTTCCTTATTGTTCTGATATTGATCATTAGGGACTATATTAATCTTCACAGTTCCTTCTTGCTCGTTCACCATCAAGGACACCTTTATAGGATTTTCCAAGTCCTCTTTGCGAGGTGCTGTAAGCAAAGCAGCTGCTGGGGTTTTAGGCTGCCAGACCAAATGTTTCCTTATTTGAGTTCTAAAACCCCTTTTTTTTCCCCTTTCTATTGTAGTCCAACTCCGTATGACTAGGGGCTTTGTCATTACCCCGGCTATCAGTGTGAAGAGCCCTGCATTCCTTGCTCAAGACTGAGCCATCCATAGGTTGTTTAGCTTCCACTGAAGGGAACTCCTTCTTGGGACAACTTTTGGTGGGGTGTCCTATGCGATGACAATGTTTACATCTCAAATGAAAAGTTTCAAACTCAATTTTTTGAGTCCACACCCCATACCTAGATTTCAAGATGATGTGCTCTGGTAATTCCTGCTCCATTTCAGAAGAAATGTAGAATCGAGAAAAAGCAAGTCTGGACCTGTTCCTCGTGGGCCCATCCAATCCGATAGGAGCACCTAAGGATTTAGCAATGTTTAGCAAAATTTCATCATCCCAAAAATGCAATGGTATCCTAGAGAGCCTACACTAGATTGGAATGGTGTTTATATTTTCAGTGTTAGGGTCAAAACCAGGATACCATTTTTTCAAAAAGAGGCCCATATTACCTAGCCACCATGGTCCTCCCAGAAGCACCGATTCCAAATCAACTTGCTGATTAAATTTTGCCAGAAAAAGCCCCGTGGCATGATGGTAATACTCAGATCTCCCTTAGGTTTCCACTTTCTTAGAGCCCATTTTCTAATAAAATCAATATTAGGTCTAGAGCCAAGAAACTTACCAACAAGGGAGAGATTCACTTTTCTCAAAGCCTTATCAACACAGCTATCTAGGACCATCAGGCAGGTGGCACCTTCACTATCCTTTTCCCACTTGAACTGACCTTTTTGAGGACAGTGTAGACCCACTTTGACGTTAGGGCTTTGAAGAATATTATTCTAGGCCAGAGGTGTGGATCCCAGCATTTCCATTTTTTCATTTTGTAGATTTACAACTGTCCGATTTTGGCCAGAGAACAGCCTCTCCTTAGCAATTTTAGGCTTAGTGTGCAAACATTCTGTAGCCATAACTACAGAAACTTTGGTGACAGTACCCCCATCGCTTTCCCCAACGCTCTCGTTCCCCATATGCGGAAAGTTACTAATGTGATTTACTATTCTTTTTAACTTTTGATTTACATGTCAAATCCTTTTTGGATTTAAATATATAATTTCACAAATTAATAATGCATTTTTTATTTTTATTTTTAATTGTTACCTAACTTTAATAGGTAAAATTAATCATCACAATATAAGTCCACATATTGCCAACAATATGTTATCGTAATAATTATTCGAATTCCCATGTTCCATATAAAACATTCAAACAAATGAAAATCACCAAGTCTGTAAATAATAATTCAAATATTCTCATAAAGCTGGTTTGATATAGCATTGTCAAATAAAACAGAGACAATTATCATCACGGTCATTGCAAAAGTCGAATAAAATAAAAGACGACCAAACTGATTAAAATAAAGTGACTGAAATACAATAACCAAAAGATTTGCTATCATTTATGAATCGTATTATCTAGGATCAAGGCCTAATCCTATTAGGAAGGATCATCAAGGTGGGTGCAGGGTTACCCGTTCAACAATGTCATGCCCCACAGTAGAAACTGTGGGTCATGATACGACGAACCAAATAAATTCTTACACACAATGATGATCTCGTCTAATCATGTTTAGACTTAACCGTAGTTAATTTAACTTACAAGAAATTTGGGATGTTACAAGGATGAATGGATAAAATACAGGTTGACCATGGTGGGGGATGAGGAGTTATAGGATAACGAACCTTGCCTAAGAAGGATCCTCAAGTAGGATTTGTAAACTACAATGGTGATCAAGTAAGATTCCCAAACTGGAAAATGTATTACTAAGGGTGAATGGATGGGGTGAAAAGTAATTTTTCAACAATTTAGGAAGAGACTCACGTGATGAAAGCATCTTAATTTTAATATAACAAATAACATGATGCATCATGATATAGAAGATCATGATGACTAGACTGTAATATGAAAGAGAACATAGATAAGGGGCCATCAAAAGGATATGATGCCCCTGTACGATATGCAATCATACAAGAGAAGTAGTGATATACAACATAAGAATAATAGAGGGAACACCAAGATACATAATATCAAGATGCACCCTTTAATACATCAAAACACAAGATAACAAATAATAAAATTGTAACTAAAAAGGCAACACAAGAAATTTCAAACATGTCCCTAATGCATTCCACAATGATGACTGATTAGATGTTCCCCCATGTAGAGATACAATTATTCAAAATGGATTGGGTCATCATCCTCAAACAAGGAAACGAAGAGAGCCAAAATTTTCCCCAAGCGAGGATTCATGCTAGGGAGAAATGATTTGGGTGTTAAAGTCATAAAGTGGTTGGAACGTTTACTAGGGAAATGAGTTCAAAGTTTGAATTGTGTTGATTGTTTTGACATATTTAGGAAATTTTTGATTATTTGAATATTTTTGGGATTTTTAGGAGTTTTCTAATGTTTTTTTAGATTTTTGATATTTTTTGAATGTTTTTGGATTTTTGAGATTTTTCCAATGTTTTTGGGTTTTTAAAGAGTTTTTAAATGTTTTTGGATTTGTCAATGTTTTTTTGGTTTTTTGAGATTTTTCAATGTTTTTGAATTTTTGAGATTTTTCAAATGTTTTTTGGATTTTTGAGACGGATAATATATTAGATGGTGTACTTCCTATGAGAGGTGATGAGCTAGGGTATCATCCGTATGTACAGTATTCCTCGTGGTAACTCATGCTTCAAATAATATTAAATTGTTCAATCTATTGGCAGGATATGTTAGTGATGACATGATGAAAATAAGTCTAGCTCTGTTCTTGACTCCACACAACTTGTAAGATGTGAGGGCTCATCATCAAGAATTAAGAAGGACATGGGATGTAGATAATGAATACATAGACAAGTGTTAACAACTATCCATTTGAGAAATTGTGACTCAATCCTTCGTAAGTTTACTGAACCAATTTCGAGATGACTTTCACTTTATACGTCACTTAATAGACTTAGACAATTATGTAGCCTACTGAGTGGTAAGATTTAGGTGAAGGGATAGTTATCTCCTCACTTTGGCATCTAAATTACTTATTTGGGATTTAATAATTGTAAGTAATTTCATATTTATAAGATTTTTTATTTTTGTAGCAATCCCTATGCCTTGCCCCATGCCGCTAGTAAGAGGTAAGAGTTCATCGTCGAAGACAAGACGTGGGCGAGTATTAATTTTTTTGTTTTGATTTTTATGGCGTTTTTATGTTTTTTTTTTAAAATTTATGAATGACCCTCTATGCTTTTCCCCATGCCACCGGTAAGAGGAAAGGGTTCATCACCGAAGACAAGGCATAGACAAGTAAGGGCACCTCCCTCCATTCCCAATCTCACACTACTAGTAAGAAGTATGGGCTCAACACCAAATACTGTGAAGGAAGAAAGGTGTGAATTTAATTATTCAAAAGTTATTTGATTGATTGATTTACATTATAGTGATTTTTATGTGGGAAGGAACATCTGCCCCCGATTTCAACCTCACATGACCAATAAGACACGAGGGTTCAACACCGAAGACTAAGATGGGCAATCGAATGAACCGGGTAAAGAAGATTAGAGATTTGTTGTAAAAAAAGAGAATTTATTTGAAGGGAACATATTATCATCAGTGAGCTTCTAGGTATGACTATAGGCGAAAATAGTTGAAATGGAGAAATTATAAGAAGTGTGAGGTTCACAAGACTTAATATGAGCTATATTAACACTTGTCTCATGATGATGAATTTTACAATGGAAATATTTACCAATGGAATGACTAATTTAAAATTATTTGGAGATGAGTCATCCAAGAGGAATGTACAAGATATTTATCCCAGGATAAAGAGTACTTCGGGAATAAAATTTATTTAGATGGATTGTATTCATTGGTTCGTCAAGTTCTTGGTTTTTAGAAACATGATGTGAGGGATCTGGAGTTACAATGGTAGGATGGGCGAGGTCAATGGTAATAATATACGGTATTTAAAAAAAGGTTTGTTTCCACAATTTTATGAAAGAGACTATGCGTAAAACCTGATTCATCATCAAAATTGGTATCATCATTGCTACTTGAGACTAATACAGGAGAGACATTAAATGTTTTTAAACCAAGGTTGTGTTTATTAGATTTATTTAACATAAGTGACTGGATCTAATTGACCTTTTTCATTCTTACCTAGTCATTTACCCTTCCATTGCATGTTTTTCATTATTTGATGAGATTTGGTGAATTGAGGGGACGCATAACAAGAAGCGAGTTTGTCATTATATAGCCAAGATCCTGAGGAACTTGGAATATGTTCTTTATTTAGATAACTGAAATTCTGCTAAACTGATTGACCCATGTTGTAAGTGGGAGGGGTTTTGACATGAGAAGTTTTGGGGTTTCCATAGTTTTTCAGGGATTTATTGATGTAAAAAGATTTCTCAATGTTTTAGAATTGGTACTCATTGCAACCCTTATTGATGATTTTGAACGTATGCGTTGAGGAACCAATAGGTTGTCTCACATGGCGTAAAAATGTATTTTGGTAGTTTTAAAAGATGGGGATAATGGGTTATAAGAAGAGGAGGGAAGATTAGAGGAAAAATATTGATTAATAGAGGGAGGTGGTATTTTAACCGAAGAGTTATTGTTAGATGAGGAAGGTTGATTAGATGAAGAAGGTGATTGGTTAACATAAGAGGGAGGGTTTTTAGATGAAGATGATTGATTGGCAGATGAGGTTTGATTAGTAGTTTATGATTGACTATCAAATTATGATTGAATAGAAGATGAGTGTTGAGTATCAGAATCATGATGACGAATATTGTATGATTCTGGAACACATTTGGGAAGCGTATAAGGATTGATACGCGTGTTAGAGAAAGGGATTACACGTAGCGAAGTGTATTTTTCCATCGATGGACAATAGTTGGAATTTTTATATCATCCTTAAAGGATTTTGCAATACTCAAAGGGTTGGGTTTCAGCACGTAATGTGAATTCCTTATCCAAGTGGGGGGAATTTAATACACTGGTGTCATGTGGATGGAACGACTTTCATGGCATAAACCCATGGTCGACTAAGGATAATGTTGTATGAAACTTATAAGTCTACCACATGACATAACATATCTAAGGTGATTGGTCCAACCATAAGTGGCAACATGATTGTGCTCATGGATTGTATTTCATTATTATCATATCCACAAATGGTTATGATATCATTTTGTAAGTTTTCTTCGGTGTAACCAAGAAATCATAGTAGTTTCATGGAGCAAATATTCAATTACGCTCCATTGTTGACTAGTACACACTTAATCTTATGACGGGTGATAAAATATTCTACGTATAAGGACTAATTGTTAGCAAGGTAGGGGTTAAGAAGGTCAGCGGGACTGAATGATTAGATAGGATTTGGCATTGAAAGATTTGCGATCAAATCTTGGAAGTGTTTGTGAGTTGATGTCATGGGGGACACGAGCTTCATTCAATGCCTCTATAAGAATATGTTGTAATGTGGGAGAATATTTTAGTATTTGCATGATAGAAATTTTGTGTTGTAGTTTTCTCCAATTGTTTGATGACGTTGAATGAATTGGGGCGAATGCATAGGCTGGGAAGTGGAATTGGTTGTGGAATTAGAGGGTAGATGAGGAGGTGGTATGGGAGAAGAAGTAGCATATTATTTTGTGGTAGGGACTCAAAATTTTTCTTTCTAGTGGTTACTTCATAGTCGAATTTGATATTTATTGTAGCCACTAGATAATGATCATAATTTATAGAGTTGAGATGACCGAGTCATACTCAACATTGTTAGATGATTGACCCTTGGACTTTGTGTGATTTGAATTATCATTGTGTTTATGGAAGGGATTTTTGAAAACATTTAGTTTTTCATTAGGGGTATTTCGTATCAGAGATATTTTCAACCTCTATATCTCTGCATTCAATCAAGTCTTATACATAATGGCGGAGTTGCATGCATCGATCTGTATGATGATCCTTGATGTGATGTTATTCACAATATTCATTGTATTTATACCATTTTGGTTTGGGCTACCTTTCTTTGAAGGGTTTTATGATGGGGTATGTGATCATATTAGAATTTTCCAAGTGACAGAAGACACTAGATAATATTTCTACAAGTGGAGTGAATTATCTTTTCCCGAGGGCCCGAGGAGAAGCTTCTTTACTAGGAATTACAATTGGTTGCTTGTTGGGTTTATTAGTGTTGGGTGGATTATTTTGGATATTTTGAATGTATTGAGAATCAAGGACTCCATCATTGGCTACATTTATATTCAGATTAAAGAATTTGGATTTATCTTGATTTTGATGAACGTCCCTAGGGGGTTGGTCCCCTAAAGGGTGCTTTAAGTAAGCCCTTAGAAATGAGGGATTTCTCAATTTGTGTCCCTTTTTCAATAACTTCTTCAAAATTGGTTAAACATTACATCTGCATGTGAAATGATAATTCCATGTTGAGGTTTGGGATGAAGATGTTGACCAATTGTCTTTCTGGTATAGAGCAAGGGAATTTGTTTATAATACCTTGCCAACATTGTAAAAAGGATGTGAAGTTTTCATTTGGATTCTTCTTGGTATTGCAAAGGTTGAGCATGGTCACCTAAAAGTATAAGCTAAAGGAGAAATGTTAAAAAAAATTCTCTAATAAATCTGTGAAATTCGTGAAAAAACCCTTTTGAAAGATAGAGGAACCATTCCAAAGCATATCCTCCTAAGCTCTTTTGAGATAAACGTAAAATATATACATTGTGGTAAGCTACCTCTTGACATTGCATGAATAATTACTTTACATGTTCACGTGGGTCTTATTTTCCTTTGTATTTATTTGAACTTGGGGGTTTCAAAGCACAAAGGGAATAGTAAACACAAAATTTATTTATTAAAAGGATAGGGGAAGAGTTCCTCAAAATTGAACTATTTTGACTATTTTTGTAGCCCCTGGATAGTTTTTTTCACATTTTTCCATTCTTGTGCGAATGGAGAGTTATGTGACAGAGCATTGAGGACATCCTTAGTAGGTTACTTGAGATTGTGATCGTGTGAATTTTAAAATTTAGAAGTCACTTGTGCGAGTTGTTGTGTTAATTATTGGACTTTGGAAAATAATTCTTCATTTGAGGTGTTATTTGGGTCATTTTTTGTTTCGTTGTGATGATTTGATTCAATGTTGTCTATAAGTTTGATTAAGTTTTATATCCCAAAATTGGAGGGTAGATTCATTCCCATGGATAGGATATGAAGTAGGTATTCATTTTTGTTTTTTCCAATAGTTTATCTAAATGCTCATGTTCTTCTTGAATGAGTTCGGGTTGTGTAACCTCATCATCACCATTTTCATTACCCAAGAGACCAGCCAAAGGGTCTCTTTGACTGCACGTAATTACCTATGACTAGATAGGTGTATATAAGCTTAAAAGAAGCTAAGATATTTGGTCAAACATGAGTTAGTGCAAGCTAATATGGATTTGTTACAAATTTGGCTTGAACAAGCTATTAAGCATTGGTGGAAAGAGTGAACTCAAACAAGTTAACTCAATATGGGTGTGATATAACTCAAAACAAGTTATGATGGATTCACGTTGGATGTAGCTTTAATAATCTTGATAGTTGATGACATACGAAGTGAGCTAAAACCAGTCACTCAATATTAATTAGATATAGCTTGAAATAAGCTATGAAGGATTCATGTTGGATGTAGCTTAAATCAACTTGACAGTTGATGGCATACAAGTGAGCTCTAATAATTCACTTGGTATTAGTTTGATATAGCTCGAAACAAGATATGAGGAATGTGTGTTGGATGAAGCTTAAGCAAGTTAGAAGATTGATGACATACAAAGTGAATTCAAACAAGTCACTCCATTACCAATTTGATATAGCTTAAAACAAGCTATGAGGAATGCATGTTGGATGAAGCTTAAGTAATTTTGATGATTGATGAAGTACAAAGTGAAATCAAATAAGTCACTTTATACCAGTTTGATATAGCTTAAAACAAGCTATTACGACTTTTTTGCTTAGCTAATGAGTTGACATCTTCATTGTTTTAGTGATTCAATGTTTTGTTCGATGTTGAGGCAGTTTAGGAATGTTTTTTGGAACACAATTAGGAATTGATATCTACAACAAACACATTTATATAATCCAATTTTTGTGATATACAACCATGTTTATCTGAATTTTTTGGCTCAAAGGGTAGATCCGTTAGGAAAAATCATTGTTGTAGAATGGGAGGATGCATGCTCTTATCACTCCAAAAAGATGCATCCTCTAATATACCCTAGTCCTGATATACCCAAATCTTCACGTGGAAAAAATTGGTAGGGGGAAGCCTTAGGATACTAGAGGAGACTCACCAATTCTTACTAACTTGCTTCAGAGTGAATCACCACATCCAAGGCAGGATTTTTTAAAAGGTGGAAGGTGATGGGGGGATGGAAGTGTGTATGGTGTCCTTATTACTCCTTAAAAATTTATAGGGATGATACCCAAAATTCGTTGTTACAACTATTTAGGCATTACTTGTAGTAGTCCCAATCATGACAACATTACCTATAAGTGGGGACCAAAGGCGAGGTATATACTAAACACTATTTTGAGAATGGTTCTCAATGTGCAATACAAAATGTGATTGCTGGTGGTGCATGGTGATGAAGTCCACGTCACCGGTGTAATGTAGGTGGTGATGAAATCCACTTCTTCTACGTGTAAAGACAAATGATGATTGGTGATTAACAGGAAAATTTGTTCCAACTTGAAATAAAATCAATAACAGAAAATGATAGCTTACCTGAGTGTGATGATTTTTTTAGCAATTTCAACAATTATTCTTTGATCGAGGGTAATTTTGTGGGAAGTTTTAAGAGTTTTTGTTTTTGTTTTTGGACAAATTCCAAGTGATGTGGTCCTGCGTGAAACAAATTAATAGTTGTCATATGCTAGAAGTGTTAGAAGAAAATAAATGATCGTGGCTATTTTTGATTTTCGAGATTGCTCGAAGGCACAGGAAAGAGCATACACGGTCGCAATCGAAAAAAAATTATACGTTAGAATAAAATTAATGATCATGGTCATTTTTTATTTTCCAGATCACTCGAAGGTGCAGGAAAAGAGCATACATGGTCACGATCGAAAACAAACATGATTAGAAATGCAACTAAAATATTACAATGATAAAAAAAAGAATCTAAATCTAGTAAAATTATGGTGATTTATTTAAGTTAATTATAATGGAGGAATTTGTGAACATAAGATATCAATTCAAGTTTTGTAATGTGTTTTTGGCCAAGGAGTCCCTACAAATAGTTGTTAGTAGTTTTTTGAGGTAGGCAAAGAGAAAATGATGAAAAACAACACATTCCCGTTTATGATTCTGAAGATCGCTTGTAATAAGTGTGAGAGAAGAGCATACATGCGAAGTGTTGCAATTAGATTCAAAAAAATAAAAATGACAAAAACACGTTTACAAAAGTCACTAAAAAGAGTTAGTCGATGTCGCAAAGTGATGAAATGATAATGAAATGGCTAAAAAGTGACAACAAGTGGTCAGGAACATCCAAGATCCCTAGATTCACAAATTTCATGGTTGACGAAATGTCAGAAAAAATAAGTGAAAGGGGTCTTAAGAGAGTATATGTTTGATAAAAAGTCTTTGACAACGAAAGAAAGGGATCGAAATGTCCAAGAGCCCTGTAAGGTCAATTAGCACAATTAGTTCATGTGGTCAGAAATATGATAAAAACAATTGAAAGGTCATAATTTCTTGTTTTCAAAAAAGGCCTAATTAGAGAAGTAATAAAAATAATTAAGCTAATTAATTAAGAAAAATTGTGTTTTGAAAAAAAAGGCCTAAGGATTTTTTTTGACGTGATTTTGTGTCGAAAAATGTCTATATTAACAATATGGATGCGTAATCACTCATTGCAAAAAATGGTGACGGGGCTAGCTTTAAAGCGGAATAAACTAGCCAACGTGCGGCACTGAGACACTACCTTTTTCGCTTGCCTTAGAGGATCAAGTTACTCCAGTAGTCCCAGACTACGCCTTTCTCCGTCTTCTGCCACCACCCATTCCCCAACTGCATCTGCAACATGCACAAGTGAACCTTTCCAACACCCTTCACAGCTGCCCATACAACTGCTCCAGAAGACCACTCGCCGAATGCCACGGCTGCCCATACAACCGCCGGGAGCTCTTAATATGTCTTCTTAGTCCACTTGAGGGAATGCACAACTCACGCCTCCACGACTCATCACTGACCCAGCTTCATGCCGCTGGCCGGCTCTCTGTCGAACATCCCACTGTTCTGCACAAGGCCATTGAGGAGCATCACATGCACCTATCTGTCATCCATCCATGAGTCTGCCTGAGTTGCCGCGCCGGTCACCTACGCGTGCACCGACGGGGGAAGTCCTCCTCTGAGTCCTTCCCGGGTGTGAGCCTCTACTCACCCCGACTTGCTGACCTCTGTCACCCAAGTCCACCGCACCAAGGATCCCTGCGGGGAGCACTGCTAGCTCGCCATCCTGGTAGACCGCATCACATGCGGGTGAGGTACTCTGCTTCCCTCGGCTCGATCCATCCTCTGATCTCGCCCCGATGCCATGGCCACTGACATCGGCGTGCCTACTCTTCGAGACACCCGTCTGCGTCCAGACCGCATTGACTTCACAAGTCCTCTGCCTTCGTTGTCAGCTCACCACACTGCAACGGTATCCATGATGTCCTTGACTCAGCCCACCATGTCGCGCATCACCATGTGAACCCACCTCTGTCCACTTCACTGAGTCTCAGCCTCTGCTACCGCACCCACTCCGCATCCGCGCTTCCGGCGCACTCCGATACCTCCATGTGAGCACTCGACTCATCTGCGCTGTTTTAACCTCTGCAAGGTTGAGGAGCTCGCCACACTTGGCTCGCTCGCGTCCGAGTTACTTCTCCTCCGGTTCGACCTCCGAATCCCAGTCTCACTCCATCACGCCTCTTGGCTGTTTCCCACATGAACTCTGCTTCTAAGGACGTTGCCACCTTAAAGGTCTCCCCAAGTCCACTGTCACTTAACACTGGAGTCCCACTGCTGATCCACGATGCACATCACTGCATGGACATACTCCGCAAGGGTAGAGTATATCTCCAAGGTCTGCTGAACACCCCATCCTCTGAATGTCCAGTGCACCAAGTGTTCCACACTCCACTTGGTGGGGTTGTGAGTTCCCACTGTTGGTCTGTATTGACTGCCATGCTCACTTGGCTCTTTAGGCATGCGCTGCACTCTCAACGCAAGGCCTCTATCGTACAAGGTCTTCATGCTTCAAACCAACTCCCGCTCTGCCACTGCATCGCCCACATGAGTTGCCCAGCTCGCTCCGCGTACACTGGGTATGTTCTTCGCTCCAAGACACCTTGCACTGTTCCTAAGTGCAACCAACTTAACTCACCAACCCGCCTCGGCTAAACCTTGATTCTGAGACATCCTTGGGCTCGTAGCATGGTCCTTTCATATTCCCCCATGCACAACTCTTACTCACTCCATAGCCCTCAAGAGTTGCATTGGTGCGCCACCGGGAACTTCCCGGGAGGTCACCCATTTATGCCCTGCGCGCTTAACTCGCCCAACTGGAGTTATATTGATGTGACACCGGGAAGTTCCCGGGAGGTCACCCATTTTCAGCCTGCGCGCTTAACTCGCCCAACTCGCCCAGATCTTCTGTCAGCACATGCATGCGAGGTCGTCAACCCCAACCCATGCCTGGCCAACCGTTTGCCTCGGCCGGGATCCATTCTGGAACCCTGGATAGCGCCTCGTGCACTACCCTGCGCGGATGGGGTCTGCCCATCCTGGGGGAGGCGGTCGCTCTGTGAGCATGGAGACGCACCCCCCTTATATTCTCCCCCACTTAAAGTGGCGACGCCCACGGCGCCGATGCTAGACTTCGCAAGCCTGCGCAAAGGATGCAAGTGTTCGCAACACTTGGACAAAATGTAATTGCACTACTCACATGCAAATACACACGGAACACTTCGGTCACTGCTGACATAACACAACTCAGTCTCTTCAACATCTCGCTGTGCTAACTCCCTGTGCTCGGGACAAAAAGTGCCAACTCTCAACACTTCTGTCGCTGTAGCTCCCTTCCTCTGAAACTACACTTCACCAAACATCCAACACAATGTCTGATGGGATACCCCTTCTGCAATTCCCACAACCTCTTAGGAATTCTGCATGATGTACAAGCTGCCCTGCCAAGCTCTGAGCCCTTCTTGCACAACATTCACTGCATAACTGGAGAACCGCCAACCTCCATGCCGATTGACGAACCACTGCAAGGTTTCACTGCTGCTGAAACTGGTCTCACCACGCTTCCACACGCAACACATGATATTCTCCAACTGATCCAGGGGCCTAACTTCACCGCAAATGCTGCCCTTGTTCAGCACTTCTACCAACACCATACCACCACTGTGCCTCTGATGCTGATCTTCTGGCAAACTCTTCACCAGGAATACCTCATTTCACTGCAACTTGACTGATCTACTCACCACCGCTTTCAACCAACCAGCACTTCCGAACGCGCAACTCTTGCTTCACTCCGGAATGTAGCCACTGCCACCGTTGCCAACCTGAAATACCGAGGTTTCGCAAAATTCACCACCGTGATTCTGCCAAGGGAGAGCCACTTTTTCCACTTAATGGCTCGAGTATCAACTTGATATCACTGCACAAACACTGCAATTCAGCCATCCACAATGTACAAGTCCCGTCTACAACTTCTGGGGAGTCGTCGCGCTACTCAGTGCTTTCGCACCTACCGAGTTTTCGAGTCACTCTGCCACTGCACCTGGACTCTACCAAGTGTTATCCCTTCACCCAAACTGCTAGGAGTAAGTTCTGCACCAGCCTCCACATGAACTGCCCACTGAAGTGGCTTACCCAGTCCGTCCTGTATGCATCCCTGTCGCCTCCTCTACAACTGAGATCTGTTCAAAACACTGGCCTTCT
The DNA here is from genome assembly GCA_019776745.2 of Taxus chinensis. Classification (NCBI taxonomy): domain Eukaryota; kingdom Viridiplantae; phylum Streptophyta; class Pinopsida; order Cupressales; family Taxaceae; genus Taxus; species Taxus chinensis. The sequence goes on from CM034148.1 coordinate 702,532,643, forward strand.
TCTCCCACAAAGTCTCTAGCAACCTGCACTGGCTTACTTGCATTGCACAAGCGCCAACTCTTGACACCTGCACGGGTCTACAACACCCTGATCACTGAACGCCATGCGGACCACCGTCGCAACTGCATGACTCCTTTCTCATCAACCCTCTGGTCTACAGCTGAGAAAGTTCACTGTCTTTCATTCATTCCACTGTGACATCAATAAAGCTCCACTGAGCCCTGATACTCCGCTGGATCACTCTGATCTGATGCTGCCCAGGCCCACACCAGTCTTCTTCTTAACTGGAACAACACTGCTCCACTTGATCCAGTTGTGTTGGTGTCCCGCCTTCCGATCGCCAACACCGTTGATTGCCAATCTTCACAAGACTCTCCTGATCCGATTCGTCCAACAACCAACTCCCTCAAACATGCACGACCCTGCATAGCCGCACATAAGGTTAGGCATTTCAATCTGACGCCGCTTCACAAGCACACACCAGTCTACTTCTGCTCCGCCCAACCGCGTTGGTGTCCCGCCCATCCGATCACCAACGATGTTGATTGCGTTGGCTCCCTAGTCTGCCACCCTGTTCTTCAATCAACATCCCCACACACCGCTGCATAAAGTGCTCTAGGTATCAAAGAGAGCATCACTTCAAATGCACTGACACCAGTTGATCACTCTGAGTATCAAGTACAACATTAACTCAACGGCACTGATACAAGCTGACACGCTACGCATCAGGCACACTTTACTCTCTCGCTTGAAGAAGCTCTGATACCAGCTGTCACGCTGAGTATCAGGAAGGGCAATTCCCGTTCAAAGCTCTGATACCAGCTGTCACGGGGCTAGCTTTAAAGCGGAATAAACTAGCCAACGTGCGGCACTGAGACACTACCTTTTTCGCTTGCCTTAGAGGATCAAGTTACTCCAGTAGTCCCAGACTACGCCTTTCTCCGTCTTCTGCCACCACCCATTCCCCAACTGCATCTGCAACATGCACAAGTGAACCTTTCCAACACCCTTCACAGCTGCCCATACAACTGCTCCAGAAGACCACTCGCCGAATGCCACGGCTGCCCATACAACCGCCGGGAGCTCTTAATATGTCTTCTTAGTCCACTTGAGGGAATGCACAACTCATGCCTCCACGACTCATCACTGACCCAGCTTCATGCCGCTGGCCGGCTCTCTGTCGAACATCCCACTGTTCTGCACAAGGCCATTGAGGAGCATCACATGCACCTATCTGTCATCCATCCATGAGTCTGCCTGAGTTGCCGCGCCGGTCACCTACGCGTGCACCGACGGGGGAAGTCCTCCTCTGAGTCCTTCCCGGGTGTGAGCCTCTACTCACCCCGACTTGCTGACCTCTGTCACCCAAGTCCACCGCACCAAGGATCCCTGCGGGGAGCACTGCTAGCTCGCCATCCTGGTAGACCGCATCACATGCGGGTGAGGTACTCTGCTTCCCTCGGCTCGATCCATCCTCTGATCTCGCCCCGATGCCATGGCCACTGACATCGGCGTGCCTACTCTTCGAGACACCCGTCTGCGTCCAGACCGCATTGACTTCACAAGTCCTCTGCCTTCGTTGTCAGCTCACCACACTGCAACGGTATCCATGATGTCCTTGACTCAGCCCACCATGTCGCGCATCACCATGTGAACCCACCTCTGTCCACTTCACTGAGTCTCAGCCTCTGCTACCGCACCCACTCCGCATCCGCGCTTCCGGCGCACTCCGATACCTCCATGTGAGCACTCGACTCATCTGCGCTGTTTTAACCTCTGCAAGGTTGAGGAGCTCGCCACACTTGGCTCGCTCGCGTCTGAGTTACTTCTCCTCCGGTTCGACCTCCGAATCCCAGTCTCACTCCATCACGCCTCTTGGCTGTTTCCCACATGAACTCTGCTTCTAAGGACGTTGCCACCTTAAAGGTCTCCCCAAGTCCACTGTCACTTAACACTGGAGTCCCACTGCTGATCCACGATGCACATCACTGCATGGACATACTCCGCAAGGGTAGAGTATATCTCCAAGGTCTGCTGAACACCCCATCCTCTGAATGTCCAGTGCACCAAGTGTTCCACACTCCACTTGGTGGGGTTGTGAGTTCCCACTGTTGGTCTGTATTGTCTGCCATGCTCACTTGGCTCTTTAGGCGTGCGCTGCACTCTCAACGCAAGGCCTCTATCGTACAAGGTCTTCATGCTTCAAACCAACTCCCGCTCTGCCACTGCATCGCCCACATGAGTTGCCCAGCTCGCTCCGCGTACACTGGGTATGTTCTTCGCTCCAAGACACCTTGCACTGTTCCTAAGTGCAACCAACTTAACTCACCAACCCGCCTCGGCTAAACCTTGATTCTGAGACATCCTTGGGCTCGTAGCATGGTCCTTTCATATTCCCCATGCACAACTCTTACTCACTCCATAGCCCTCAAGAGTTGCATTGGTGCGCCACCGGGAACTTCCCGGGAGGTCACCCATTTATGCCCTGCGCGCTTAACTCGCCCAACTGGAGTTATATTGATGTGACACCGGGAAGTTCCCGGGAGGTCACCCATTTTCAGCCTGCGCGCTTAACTCGCCCAACTCGCCCAGATCTTCTGTCAGCACATGCATGCGAGGTCGTCAACCCCAACCCATGCCTGGCCAACCGTTTGCCTCGGCCGGGATCCATTCTGGAACCCTGGATAGCGCCTCGTGCACTACCCTGCGCGGATGGGGTCTGCCCATCCTGGGGGAGGCGGTCGCTCTGTGAGCATGGAGACGCACCCCCCTTATAGTAGTTATCAATTTAAAGCGGAATAGATAAGGAATTCGTGGGCTCAACATTTGGGGGCCTAGCCAAGCAGGGGGGATCGCAAGGGACGGACGAGGTGGGATGCGAATGAAGGGAAGCATAGCTATAAAATGTTCTCCATGTTGGGGAGATTCATGTGGCCAAGGGAGGGCTCAATGAATGGTGCATGACCGTGTGAATATGTCACCTTTCCAAGTGTCACAGCTGGCGACAGTGGCACAAGTGGTGAAGGTACACTCGTCGATATGGTCGGGGGCATGGGGTTCGTTAGTTTGGGGTTGATGGGTATGTGTGTCAAGTTTGGCATATACCTAGGTGGCGGGGTGATTTTGCGGTCGGGAATGGACTTTAGACAACTAGAGGGGTAGATCTAGGTGGTACGTAGGGATTTAGGGAGTTGGGTGTCGGGGCAAGTAGGGGACTCGTAGGGGGGTGGGATTTGGGTTTCTGCCACAACCCATTAAGGGACTCGCATCATGTACCTATAGGAGTCGGATTTTAGATGGGAGTCACAGGTTAATTCTAGGGTTGGCTCGGTGAGTGGGTCACTGAGTCGGGGGGTAGGTCTAGGCTGGGTCGGGTCAGGGAGTATGTCTGAGTCCAGGGGGAGTTAAGGGGTCAAGGTAGCACTCAACGAGTAGCTCTTCGAGTTGGGAGGTAGGTTAGGATCGATTTAGGATCTTATTTTTTTGTGTTATTTTTATAGGTTTACACTGAGGAACAACATGAATCCCTCATCCATCAAAGGAGTCTGTGCTGATTGCCATAACTTAAAAATGACAGAAAAAAAACCCAAATACTAATAAAGACTACAAAATTAATACAGGATAAAAAATCTTGAATTGTCAATTAAGTAACCTGCTAAATGTAGCAGAGAAAGCACTATTTTTTTTGCTCTTATAATTTTGAAATAAAATCACCATTTGCACTAGCGATAATACTTGCAAACAAACGTTAGAATAAAAGCTGAGAAATTTTTGTGTCTCAGCCCCGAACACCTATAAGAAACTTATATCGAGACAAAAAAGTGCCAAATATCTTCCGAGCGCACTCCGTATGTATGTCCATCTATGCATGTTTTGACTTCACACGACTCTATCTGCGTATGTATTAGCTCACCTCACTGCAACGGTATTTGCAGGATGTCTGGTTTTGACTCAGCTCCACACTTGCTCGCTCGCATCACCGATGTGAACCCCACCTCTGTCCACTTCACGAGTCAAATCAGCCAGAAATGAATACCGCACTCACTCCGAATCACGCCGCTTGCGCACATCCGATCCCACATGTGAACACTCTACTTCATAAGGACGTTTTAACCTCTGAAACAAAAAAGGAGCTCGCCACAATAAATGGTTCTCACTGTCAGAAGTTCACAGTGGTACTATGAGTCACTGATGATTCACGATGCACTATATCACTGCATCAGTCCATCACGGCCTAAAAAACACTTCCCACAGTGTAAACTCTCGCTTCAAGGACGTTGCCACCTTAAAGGTCTCCCCAAGTCCAATGTCATAACACTAGAGTCCCACTAGTAAGATCCACGAATGGATAACATGACTGCATCGTGACAACTCCGCAAGGGTAACAAAGAGTGGGTATCTCCCACCGGGTCTGCTGAACACCCCATCCTCTGAATGTCCAGTGCACCAAGTGTTCCACACTCCACTTGGTGGGGTTGTGAGTTCCCACTCATTGGTATGTATTGACTGCCATGCTCACCTGGCTCTTTAGGCATGCGCTGCACTCTCAACGCAAGGCCTCTATCGTACAAGGTCTTCATGCTTCAAACCAACTCCCGCTCTGCCACTGCATCGCCCACATGAGTTACCCAGCTCGCTCTGCGTACACTGGGTAAGTTCTTCGCTCCAAGACACCTTGCACTGTTCCTAAGTGCAACCAACTTAACTCACCAACCCGCCTCGGCTAAACCTTGATTCTGAGACATCCTTGGGCTCGTAGCATGGTCCTTTCATATTCCCCCATGCACAACTCTTACTCACTCCATAGCCCTCAAGAGTTAACCTTGATTTTGAGACCTCCTTGGGCTCGTAGCATGGTCCTTCTCATATTCCCCATGCACAACTCTTACTCACTCCAGGTTAGGGTTAAGAGTTGCATTTGGAAAAGCCACCGTAGGAATTCCCGGGAGTGTCACCCATTGATACCCTGGAACGCGCTTAACTCGCCCCATCTGGAGTTATATTGATGTGACATCGGGAAGTTCCCGGGAGGTCACCCATTTTAAGACCTGCGCGCTTAACTCGCCCAACTCGCCCAGATCTTCTGTCAGCACATGCATGCGAGGTCGTCAACCCCAACCCATGCCTGGCCAACCGTTTGCCTCGGCCGGGATCCATTCTGGAACCCTGGATAGCGCCTCGTGCACTACCCTGCGCGGATGGGGTCTGCCCATCCTGGGGGGAGGCGGTCGCTCTGTGAGCATGGAGACGCACCCCCCTTATATTCTCCCCCACTTAAAGTGGCGACGCCCACGGCACCGATGCTATGACTTCGCAAGCCTGCAAAGGATGCAAGTGTTCGCAACACTTGGACAAAATGCATGCAAATACACACGGTGTCACTGCTTTTCTTGAACAACATGTTGGACAACATGTAAATGCACTACTCACATGGATACTATACACTCTGTGGGGAACGCACTTCGGTCACTGCTGACATAACACAACTCAGTCTCTTCAACATCTCGCTGTGCTAACTCCCTGTGCTCGGGACAAAAAGTGTCAACTCTCAACACTTCTGTCGCTGTAGCTCCCTTCCTCTGAAACTACACTTCACCAAACATCCAACACAATGTCTTGATGGGATACCCCTTCTGCAATTCCCACAACCTCTTAGGAATTCTGCATGATGTACAAGCTGCCCTGCCAAGCTCTGAGCCCTTCTTGCACAACATTCACTGCATAACTGGAGAACCGCCAACCTCCATGCCGATTGACGAACCACTGCAAGGTTTCACTGCTGCTGAAACTGGTCACACCACACTTCCACACGTAACACATGATATCCTCCAACTGATCCAGGGGACTAACTTCACCGCAAATGCTGCCCTTGTTCAGCACTTGTACTAACACCAAACCACCACTGTGACACTGATGCTGATCTTCTGGCAAACTCTTCACCAGGAATACCTCATCTCACTGCAACTTGACTGATCTACTCACTCAAACCACCACTGTGACTCTGATGCTGATCTTCTGGCAAACTCTTCACCAGGAATACCTCATTTCACTGCAACCTGACTGATCTACTCACCACCGCTTTCAACCAACCAGCACTTCCGAACTCGCAACTCTTGCTTCACTCCGGAATGTAGCCACTACCACCGTTGCCAACCTGAAATACCGAGGTTTTCACAAAATTCACCACCGTGATTCTGCCAAGGGAGAGCCACTTTTTCCACCTCATGGCTCGAGTATCAACTTGATATCACTTCACAAACACTGCAATTCAGCCATCCACAATGTACAAGTCCCGTCTACAACTTCTGGGGAGTCGTCGCGCTACTCAGTGCTTTCGCACCTACCGAGTTTTCGAGTCACTCTGCCACTGCACCTGGACTCTACCGAGTGTTATCCCTTCACCCAAACTGCTAGGAGTAAGTTCTGCACCAGCCTCCATATGAACTGCCCACTGAAGTGGCTTACCCAGTCCGTCCTGTATGCTTCCCTGTCGCCTCCTCTACAACTGAGATCTGTTCAAAACATGGCCTTCTTCTCCCACAAAGTCTCTAGTAACCTGCACTGGCTTACTTGCATTGCACAAGCGCCAACTCTTGACACCTGCACGGGTCTACAACACCCTGATCACTGAACGCCATGCGGACCACCGTCGCAACTGCATGACTCCTTTCTCATCAACCCACCGGTCTACAGCTGAGAAAGTTCACTGTCTTTCATTCATTTCACTGTGACATCAATAAAGGCTCCACTGAGCCCTGATACTCCGCTGGATCACTCTGATCTGATGCTGCCCAGGCCCACACCAGTCTTCTTCTTAATCTGGAACATACACTGCTCCACTTGATCCAGTTGTGTTGGTGTCCCACCTTCCGATCGCCAACACCGTTGATTGCCAATCTTCACAAGACTCTCCTGATCCGATTCGTCCAACAACCAACTCCCTCGAACATGTACGACCCTGCATAGCCGCACATAAGGTTAGGCATTTCAATCTGACGCCGCTTCACAAGCACACACCAGTCTACTTATGCTCCGCCCAACCGCGTTGGTGTCCCACACACCAGTCTACTTCTGCTCCGCCCAACCGCGTTGGTGTCCCGCCCATCCGATCACCAACGATGTTGATTGCGTTGGCTCCCTAGTCTGCCACCCTGTTCTTCAACCAACATCCCACACACCGTTGCATAATGTGCTCTAGGTATCAAAGAGAGCATCACTTCAAATGCACTGACACCAGTTGATCACTCTGAGTATCAAGTACAACATTAACTCAACGGCACTGATACAAGCTGACACGCAACATATCAGGCACACTTTACTCTCTCGCTTGAAGAGCTCTGATACCAGCTGTCACGCTGAGTATCAGGAAGGGCAATTCCCATTCAAAGCTCTGATACCAGCTGTCACGGGGCTAGCTTTAAAGCGGAATAAACTAGCCAACGTGCGGCACTGAGACACTACCTTTTTCGCTTGCCTTAGAGGATCAAGTTACTCCAGTAGTCCCAGACTACGCCTTTCTCCGTCTTCTGCCACCACCCATTCCCCAACTGCATCTGCAACATGCACAAGTGAACCTTTCCAACACCCTTCACAGCTGCCCATACAACTGCTCCAGAAGACCACTCGCCGAATGCCACGGCTGCCCATACAACCGCCGGGAGCTCTTAATATGTCTTCTGAGTCCACTTGAGGGAATGCACAACTCACGCCTCCAAGACTCATCACTGACCCAGCTTCATGCCGCTGGCCGGCTCTCTGTCGAACATCCCACTGTTCTGCACAAGGCCACTGAGGAGCATCACATGCACCTATCTGTCATCCATCCATGAGTCTGCCTGAGTTGCCGCGCCGGTCACCTACGCGTGCACCGACGGGGGAAGTCCTCCTCTGAGTCCTTCCCGGGTGTGAGCCTCTACTCACCCCGACTTGCTGACCTCTGTCACTCAAGTCCACCGCACCAAGGATCCCTGCGGGGAGCACTGCTAGCTCGCCATCCTGGTAGACCGCATCACATGCGGGTGAGGTACTCTGCTTCCCTCGGCTCGATCCATCCTCTGATCTCGCCCCGATGCCATGGCCACTGACATCGGCGTGCCTACTCTTCGAGACACCCGTCTGCGTCCAGACCGCATTGACTTCACAAGTCCTCTGCCTTCGTTGTCAGCTCACCACACTGCAACGGTATCCATGATGTCCTTGACTCAGCCCACCATGTCGCGCATCACCATGTGAACCCACCTCTGTCCACTTCACTGAGTCTCAGCCTCTGCTACCGCACCCACTCCGCATCCGCGCTTCCGGCGCACTCCGATACATCTATGTGAGCACTCGACTCATCTGCGCTGTTTTAACCTCTGCAAGGTTGAGGAGCTCGCCACACTTGGCTCGCTCGCGTCCGAGTTACTTCTCCTCCGGTTCGACCCCCGAATCCCAGTCTCACTCCATCACGCCTCTTGGCTGTTTCCCACATGAACTCTGCTTCTAAGGACGTTGCCACCTTAAAGGTCTCCCCAAGTCCACTGTCACTTAACACTGGAGTCCCACTGCTGATCCACGATGCACATCACTGCATGGACATACTCCGCAAGGGTAGAGTATATCTCCAAGGTCTGCTGAACACCCCATCCTCTGAATGTCCAGTGCACCAAGTGTTCCACACTCCACTTGGTGGGGTTGTGAGTTCCCACTGTTGGTCTGTATTGTCTGCCATGCTCACCTGGCTCTTTAGGCATGCGCTGCACTCTCAACGCAAGGCCTCTATCGTACAAGGTCTTCATGCTTCAAACCAACTCCCGCTCTGCCACTGCATCGCCCACATGAGTTGCCCAGCTCGCTCCGCGTACACTGGGTAAGTTCTTCGCTCCAAGACACCTTGCACTGTTCCTAAGTGCAACCAACTTAACTCACCAACCCGCCTCGGCTAAACCTTGATTCTGAGACCTCCTTGGGCTCGTAGCATGGTCCTTTCATATTCCCCCATGCACAACTCTTACTCACTCCATAGCCCTCAAGAGTTGCATTGGTGCGCCACCGGGAACTTCCCGGGAGGTCACCCATTTATGCCCTGCGCGCTTAACTCGCCCAACTGGAGTTATATTGATGTGACACCGGGAAGTTCCCGGGAGGTCACCCATTTTCAGCCTACGCGCTTAACTCGCCCAACTCGCCCAGATCTTCTGTCAGCACATGCATGCGAGGTCGTCAACCCCAACCCATGCCTGGCCAACCGTTTGCCTCGGCCGGGATCCATTCTGGAACCCTGGATAGCGCCTCGTGCACTACCCTGCGCGGATGGGGTCTGCCCATCCTGGGGGAGGCGGTCGCTCTGTGAGCATGGAGACGCACCCCCCTTATATTCTCCCCCACTTAAAGTGGCGACGCCCACGGCGCCGATGCTAGACTTCGCAAGCCTGCGCAAAGGATGCAAGTGTTCGCAACACTTGGACAAAATGTAATTGCACTACTCACATGCAAATACACACGGAACACTTCGGTCACTGCTGACATAACACAACTCAGTCTCTTCAACATCTCGCTGTGCTAACTCCCTGTGCTCGGGACAAAAAGTGCCGACTCTCAACACTTCTGTCGCTGTAGCTCCCTTCCTCTGAAACTACACTTCACCAAACATCCAACACAATGTCTGATGGGATACCCCTTCTGCAATCCCCACAACCTCTTAGGAATTCTGCATGATGTACAAGCTGCCCTGCCAAGCTCTGAGCCCTTCTTGCACAACATTCACTGCATAACTGGAGAACCGCCAACCTCCATGCCGATTGACGAACCACTGCAAGGTTTCACTGCTGCTGAAACTGGTCTCACCATGCTTCCACACGCAACACATGATATTCTCCAACCGATCCAGGGGCCTAACTTCACTGCAAATGCTGCCCTTGTTCAACACTTCTACCAACACCATACCACCACTGTGCCTCTGATGCTGATCTTCTGGCAAACTCTTCACCAGGAATACCTCATTTCACTGCAACTTGACTGATCTACTCACCACCGCTTTCAACCAACCAGCACTTCCGAACTCGCAACACTTGCTTCACTCCGGAATGTAGCCACTGCCACCGTTGCCAACCTGAAATACCGAGGTTTCGCAAAATTCACCACCGTGATTCTGCCAAGGGAGAGCCACTTTTTCACTTAATGGCTCGAGTATCAACTTGATATCACTTCATAGACACTGCAATTTGGCCATCCACAATGTACAAGTCCCGTCTACAACTTCTGGGGAGTCGTCGCGCTACTCAGTGCTTTCGCACCTACCGAGTTTTCGAGTCACTCTGCCACTACACATGGACTCTACCAAGTGTTATCCCTTCACCCGAACTACTAGGAGTAAGTTCTGCACCAGCCTCCACATGAACTGCCCACTGAAGTGACTTACCCAGCCCATCCTGTATGCTTCCCTGTCGCCTCCTCTACAACTGAGATCTGTTCAAAACACTGGCCTTCTTCTCCCACGAAGTCTCTAGCAACCTGCACTGGCTTACTTGCATTGCACAAGCGCCAACTCTTGACACCTGCACGGGTCTACAACACCCTGATCACTGAACGCCATGCGGACCACCGTCGCAACTGCATGACTCCTTTCTCATCAACCCTCTGGTCTACAGCTGAGAAAGTTCACTGTCTTTCATTAATACCACTGTGACATCAATAAAGCTCCACTGAGCCCTGATACTCCGCTGGACCACTCTGATCTGATGCTGCCCAGGCCCACACCAGTCTTCTTCTTAACTGGAACATAACTGCTCCACTTGATCCAGTTGTGTTGGTGTCCCGCCTTCCGATCGCCAACACCGTCGATTGCCAATCTTCACAAGACTCTCCTGATCCGATTCGTCCAACAACCAACTCCCTCAAACATGCACGACCCTGCATAGCCGCACATAAGGTTAGGCATTTCAATCTGACGCTGCTTCACAAGCACACACCAGTCTACTTCTGCTCCGCCCAACCGCGTTGGTGTCCCGCCCATCCGATCACCAACGATGTTGATTGCGTTGGCTCCCTAGTCTGCCACCCTGTTCTTCAATCAACATCCCACACCGCTGCTCAATGTGCTCTAGGTACCAAAGAGAGCATCACTTCCAATGCACTGACACCAGTTGATCACTCTGAGTATCAAGTACAACATTAACTCAACGGCACTGATACAAGCTGACACGCTACGTATCAGGCACACTTTACTCTCTCGCTTGATGAAGCTCTGATACCAGCTGTCAAGCTGAGTATCAGGAAGGGCAATTCCCATTCAAAGCTCTGATACCAGCTGTCACGGGGCTAGCTTTAAAGTGGAATAAACTAGCCAACGTGCGGCACTGAGACACTACCTTTTTCACTTGCCTTAGAGGATCAAGTTACTCCAGTAGTCCCAGACTACGCCTTTCTCCATCTTCTGCCACCACCCATTCCCCAACTGCATCTGCAACATGCACAAGTGAACCATTCCAACACCCTTCACAGCTGCCCATACAACTACTCCAGAAGACCACTCGCCGAATGCCACGGCTGCCCATACAACCACCGGGAGCTCTTAATATGTCTTCTTAGTCCACTTGAGGGAATGCACAACTCATGCCTCCACGACTCATCATTGACCCAGCTTCATGCCGCTGGCCGGCTCTCTGTCGAACATCCCACTGTTCTGCACAAGGCCACTGAGGAACATCACATGCCCCTATCTGTCATCCATCCATGAGTCTGCCTGAGTTGCCACGCCGGTCACCTACGCGTGCACCGACGGGGGAAGTCCTCCTCTGAGTCCTTCCCGGGTGTGAGCCTCTACTCACCCCGACCTGCTGACCTCTGTCACCCAAGTCCACCGCACCAAGGATCCCTGCGGGGAGCACTGCTAGCTTGCCATCCTGGTAGACCGCATCACATGCGGGTGAGGTACTCTGCTTCCCTTGGCTTGACCCATCCTCTGATCTCACCCCGATGCCATGGCCACTAACATCGGCGTGCCTACTCTTCGAGACACCCGTCTGCGTCCAGACCGCATTGACTTCACAAGTCCTCTGCCTTCGTTGTCAGCTCACCACACTGCAACGGTATCCATGATGTCCTTGACTCAGCCCACCATGTCGCGCATCACCATGTGAACCATCCTCTGTCCACTTCACTGAGTCTCAGCCTCTGCTACCGCACCCACTCCGCATCCGCGCTTCCGGCGCACTCCGATACCTCCATGTGAGCACTCGACTCATCTACGCTGTTTTAACCTCTGTAAGGTTGAGGAGCTCGCCACACTTGGCTCGCTCGCGTCCAAGTTACTTCTCCTCTGTTTCGACCTCCGGATCCCAGTCTCACTCCATCACGCCTCTTGGCTATTTCCCACATGAACTCTGCTTCTAAGGACGTTGCCATCTTAAAGGTCTCCCCAAGTCCACTGTCACTTAACACTGGAGTCCCACTGCTGATCCACGATGCACATCACTGCATGGATATACTCCACGAGGGTAGAGTATATCTCCAAGGTCTGCTGAACACCCCATCCTCTGAATGTCCAGTGCACCAAGTGTTCCACACTCCACTTGGTGGGGTTGTGAGTTCCCACTGTTGGTCTGTATTGTCTGCCATGCTCACTTGGCTCTTTAGGCGTGCGCTGCACTCTCAACGCAAGGCCTCTATCATACAAGGTCTTCATGCTTCAAACCAACTCCCGCTCTGCCACTGCATCGCCCACATGAGTTGCCCAGCTCGCTCCGCGTACACTGCGTATGTTCTTCGCTCCAAGACACCTTGCACTGTTCCTAAGTGCAACCAACTTAACTCACCAACCCGCCTCGGCTAAACCTTGATTTTGAGACATCCTTGGGCTCATAGCATGGTCCTTTCATATTCCCCATGCACAACTCTTACTCACTCCATAGCCCTCAAGAGTTGCATTGGTGCGCCACCGGGAACTTCCCGGGAGGTCACCCATTTATGCCCTACGCGCTTAACTCGACCAACTCGCCCAGATCTTCTGTCAGCACATGCATGCGAGGTCGTCAACCCCAACCCATGCCTGGCCAACCGTTTGCCTCGGCCGGGATCCATTCTGGAACCCTGGATAGCGCCTCGTGCACTACCCTGCGCGGATGGGGTTTGCCCATCCTGGGGGAGGCGGTCGCTCTGTGAGCATGGAGACGCACCCCCCTTATAATATCAATGAATAGATGGGAATTCGTGGGCTCAAATTTGGGGGCCTAGCCAAGCAGGGGGGATCGCAAGGGACGGACGAGGTGGGATGCGAATGAAGGGAAGCATAGCTATAAAATGTGGCATGTTGGGGAGATTCATGTGGCCAAGGGAGGGCTCAATGAATGGTGCATGACCGTGTGAATATGTGGTTGAGTGTGTGGCCAAGTGGCCAAGTGGTGAGGTACATGGTCGAGTGGTCGGGGGCATGGGGTTCGTTAGTTTGGGGTTGATGGGTATGTGTGTCAGTTTGGCATATACCTAGGTGGCGGGGTGATTTAGCGGTCGGGGATGGACTTTAACAACTAGAGGGGTAGATCTAGGTGGTACGTAGGGATTTAGGGAGTTGGGTGTCGGGGCAAGTAGGGGACTCGTAGGGGGGTGGGATTTGGGTTTTGGGGGGAGTAAGGGACTCGCAGGGTAGTTAGGAGTCAGATTTTAGATGGGAGTCACAGGTTAATTCTAGGGTTGGCTCGGTGAGTGGGTCACTGAGTCGGGGGGTAGGTCTAGGCTGGGTCGGGTCAGGGAGTATGTCTGAGTCAGGGGGAGTTAAGGGGTAAGGTAGCTCAACGAGTAGCTCTTCGAGTTGGGAGGTAGGTTAGGATAGATTTAGGATCTTATTTTTTTGTGTTATTTTTATAGGTTTACACAGAACAACAGAATCCCTCACAAACAAAGGAGTGTGCTATTGCATAACTTAAAAATAGAAAAAAAACCCAAATTTAATAAAGACTACAAAATTAATACAGGATAAAAAATCTTAATTGTAATTAAGTAACCTGCTAAATGTAGCAGAGAAAGCACTATTTTTTTTGCTCTTATAATTTTGAAATAAAATAGATTTGCAGTAGCGATAATACCTGCAAACAAACGTTAGAATAAAAGTGAGAAATTTTTGTGTTTCTCCCGAACACCTATAAGAAACTTATACGAGACAAAAAAGTAAACAAATATATATATATATGTATGTATGTATGTATGTATGTTTTAGAATTTATGCACGACTATATATATATATATTAGAACAAAAAAATAGAAATTTATGGCGATTTGCAAGATTCTGGTTTTGGGTGCTCCGAACACCTGCATGATACAAAATAAAGAGATGAAAATCACGAGAACAAATCAGCCAGAAATGTTAGACACACAAGAACACGTATGCAAACATTAATATACATTAAACATCTACAAAAAAGGATTAGTAAGATGTGAAACAAAAAAGGACCGAAAAATAAATGGTTCTCATCACAGAAGTTCACAGTGGTATATGAGTTATATTCATCGTCACTATAACATGCATAGACACCACGGAGTAAAAAACACTTCCCACAGTGTAAAATTTCGCCAGAGGATGCCATAAGGTACAAAAAATGAAATGATAATAATAGATAATAGTAAGAAAGAATGGATAAAATGACTAATCGTGAAACCAAAGGTAACAAAGTGTGGGTAGCTCCCACCGGGTATGCCAAAATTTGAGCTCTAGAAATCACCAATAATAAGAAAGTACTAAAACTAAATGTATACCTCATGTCTCCTTTACAAACCTCATAATGGGAAATGACTTGGACGGGCCCAGATTACTTGAAGTGTAGGTGCTTTCTCCATCGTGAGAGAGACCTTTACTATAGCAACGATCGATTAAAAAAAATTTCACAAAGGAACGTAAGGATGATAAATTTAGTGATGGGAAAAGTAGGCTTATGTGGAGATTATGACTAGATGGAAGGGATGCTCTTGTGTAGCAATAATTCAAGATATTTTACATGATTTTTTGCTTGTTTTCAAAGGGGGGGGGGGGTAAGGCTCTATTTATAGTGTAAAAGTGGGATTAATTTAGAGGTTTGGGTTAATCATGATTTGGAAAAGTAAGTAGGATTAAGTGAGTGGGGGACATGAAGAATGGAAAGGAATTAAACCTGAATATTTAATTCTCAAGTGGGGGGACATGGGGAATATTTGACATGTGAGGAAGATTAATTAGGACTTGACAAGGTTTTATTAATTGACTAATGTCAATTAATTTCTCATGGGCTTTTATGGGAAATGAAATGGAAAATCAATTAATTTAGGAGAGGTGTGAAATTGGGGTGTCTAAATTAAGTATCTACATAAGTATGTGAAAAACAAGAGTTATGAAATCATATTAGAGAAAGTAACATAGAAAAACATAAAAGAAAGTAAAATAGAAAAACTAAATAACACATGACTAATCAATCAGATGGGAAGAGAAAAGGATCGCCATGAACACAACATGGCAATTTGTAATGCTATCCGTGATTTTCTTGAACAACATGTTCGCAACATCTCTGTGCTTAGTAGGATACTAGACACTCTGTGGGGAACGCACAAGGAGAGCAGCCAAACCATTGCTAAGCTAGATGCTAAGGACCCCACACATATGACAACGGTGGCTCTCTTTACCTCACTACAAACCATTAAAGCCAAAATTACCAGAGCTGCTAAGAAGTAAAGGAGGTTTTTCGTTGCAGTTGTTGATCTCCATCATTCATTTTGCTATTCTTTTGTTGTTTCTTGGCTACATGGTTACAGTGCTTGCACATTGTTTTTTCCTTTATGTTGTTAACTTTTCGGTTACGGTTGGATTTAACACCTATTCTGGATGTCTGATCCTTTTTTTGTGGAACCTATTAATGTTGTATCTGACTTTTAGGCCCTCTTTGTAAACAGGGTATAGTCTCTTCAAAACTATTTACCATTAATAAAAAAAACACATGACTAGTCAACACAATGTATACAAATGTCAGTAAAAAAATATTAAGCATGAAGAAATAAATGTCACCACATATAAGAAATCAATTTCTCATCAAGTAAAACACAATACAATATTCATAGGAAAATAGATGTCACAAAGTATAAGCTAGTGCAAGACATCTTATAAATAGTTCTATATCACCAAAGGATAAGAGTGACAAATTTATAACTTGAAAAATGATGCAACTGTGATGTTCCCCTAGTGTAGGCATGGCCCCTAATTTGGAAGAGGTTTCCCTAAGTTTGTACTAAAAAGTCAGGAAACAAGTATATGTCCACAGAATTATCTATTGTATGTCTTATAATTAACTCATATATATTGCTAAAAGAAAATACGTAAAGAAGTAGATACTTGAAGCTCTAAAAACATGATTAACACCATTGTATAAATGTATGTAACAACAAATCAAGTCAAAAATAGGTCCTAGTTTGTATTTTTGTAGTATTTTTTATTTTTTTGATTTTGAAATATTTGGTTGTTTTTACATTTTTTAATACATAAGGTAAATTCTGCATTAAACACATAAAATTATAGGGGTTGCAGGTTACATAAATATAAGATTAGGGGAAATAGGGTGGTGTTCTAAGGAAACTGATTCCCTCAATAGTTACAAAAACCCACATATGTGCTACATCATCAAGAATTGCATAGATGTTTATACTAGGATACTCAAATCAAATTGAAATTAAGGTGCAATAAGAATGATTAATATGAAAACAAGTGAAAAATATCAATTTAAAAATAGAAGAATGAATTAGATAACAATTGACATAAGAAGGTGATGAAACAAGTATACCCATCACAAAGAAACTTTGTATAATAATACGCATAACTAAGCCTATGTAAGAAGGAGCATATGATTACTATCCTATAATCCCATCAATGGGATGATATGAAGGTACTCAATCAATAGGTTCAAGTCTTACATACCATAGGAAACAAGTAAGTTAAGTAGTTGAATCACTGTTCAAGTTAGATAAATGATTACATGCCATAGAGTAACCTGAATCATTAGTGCTAGTAGTACACTCATGGATAATCCACTGATTATACCCAAAAATGAAATAATAAATGGTGGTAGAGATTAAATTCCTTTGCTTCATTCAATTCCATGTTAGGGTTAGAAACAAGATGTATATTTAGATTATTAATTAAGCATTCACATCAAAATATACGTATATACCAATTTGTAAGATAAATTAATTAGAACTTGTACTAAATAGGGTAACACATTAAGATATGAGTTCAATTAGCTATTTCATTGATCTGGAAGTGGTGCTAGGTGTGAAAAATTCATGAAAATACAAGAAATGTCATGTAGATGCTTCATCTTTGATTTTGGGAGTACATTGTGCACTAGGAACAAAACTCTTATTTAGGGACTGTATTGTTTGGCAGTTTTGTCAATATATAGTGGTTCCATCTAGGAAGGCGATGGTGTTATGTAACTTTGTGCCCTTGTGATTAACTATGATGTGCTTCAATGTAAGATATTAGGTCTTGCAAATGTGTGAAACTCTTTATAATCAACTGAAATGGCCCATAATCCTAACCATGAGTGAAACAACTATAAAAAGGTTGGTGTGTTGGTTGAATGCAATCCATACACCACCTACATTATAACTACCTTGAAGATTCATTAAACCAAATGTAGTTATCGACCTAGAGATGTGATATATTTATGGATATAAGTACATTTTACAATTAGATCATTTGATAATGGCTTGTTTTTTTAATGCTTGAATTAGCTTTGACGGTATCTGGATTGAGAAGATTGACTCTAGAACCTAATTTGGAGTGCTGCAGACATATGTGGGGATTGATCCTAATGGAAGTTACTTCTTTGCAAAATTTTAGGATATCTTTGTATTACTTTTGAAATATATTTACTAGTAGTGCTTTTGAAAGTGTCATGTAATTTCCAGGTGAGTAAATGCACATGTTTCCCTTATCAAAGGAGGACCTCCCTTGTTGAAACACTTGGAGAAAGGGATTAGAAATTTTTTGCTGGAGGATTTGGGGTGAACATTCCCCAATTTAGAGTATTAGTTCGAACCGTGAATGGAATTATGTGTCCTAACATACCATATAGTGAAAATTGGGTATTCCAATTCACCAAAGAAGGGTGTTACAAGGAATCTAGTTGCCCCCAAAAACCTTCCCAAGAGGGAGAGGAAGAATGTCACAATTTTTCTAAACACCCCTTATATCTTCCAAAGAGAGTGAGAGAAAGAGTGTCACAAGTCATCTATCTACCCCTTAAATATTCCACCCAAGGAACCATATCACTACGGATGGATCTATGTCCTAAATGTGTAAAGTAGTGCAAAATCACAAGGGAATGAAGTACTCATGCCTCCGTCATGTATGGTAAAAGTGATTTTGATTCTGAGATGTAAAAATTTTAAAGTGAATGAAGTAATCATGCCCCTCACATTCTATATAAAAGTGTATTAAAAATATTGAACTACGTAATCTATCCTTAATCCTTTATCAGAACATTATAAAAGGTTTTATGTTCTACAAAATTCTTATTTGGATGCCTAAAAGTTGCCCAAGGTGGTACTACCCACTTTGAATAGTAACAAATATTGTTCCCACCCCCTTTGGATGGTTTTATCATTGCTAAAGTTATATACATAATTTTTCTATTCTTATTCATGTGTTATTGTATTGTATTCCATTATATTATGTAATCTATATGCGTGCCTAAATTGCATTGGTACTCATGTGATAAACACACTAAATGCCCCCTAATTTAAAGTGATTGAAATATTGTGTATATCTCTCAACTCACAATAATTGAAGTGTTTCTATGTCAGATGTAGCATTTAGTCATTAGTGGTTCATGCAGAATCTAGCTATAGATGGAAACCATATAGAGTCGGGCTCTGCAAGAGAGTGCATGGTAGAAACCATGACATGAAGAGACAACATTGATAAAAAGCATACATGTATACAAACATACAAACATATAAGAATATAAGTATGAAAAAAAATACTACATGGGCATTCATATAAAAGGCCACACAAATATAATAGTGTTATACACATAATCAAGGTTGCAAGGATATATAAAAAAGGAAACCAAGGCCAAAAAAAAGGGACACCTAAGTGCTGCACAAAAAAAAGAAAAGGCCAAATACCTCATACACAATGTAACTAAACAAGAAATAAAATGTATGATGATGAATTGTAAATAGTAGCTGATGGGCATATGGAACAAGATACACTAGTCTCATACAGTCTACATGTAATAGTTCCCAAATATCTAGATAAATAATATGTATCATATTATATAATATAAGCATAATCATGATTTGAAATAATACGTTGTAATGAACTAATAGCATGTGATAGTGTAATATATGTGCCTAGATGTTGCATAGCTATTGGGTACGAGAAAAGATCCAACATTGATAAGCGTTTTAGAGTCATGTCTATCCTACATCATGCTCATATACCTCATAAAACATGTGTGTAAAGAGTATAAAATAAGATATATATCAAACCATATGATAATAAACATATGTCAAATAGAAAACTAGCATATCAATTCGTGTTTAGGTCCTAATTTTTTATTTTGATAATATTTGTAAATTTTTGGATTATTAGCATATTTGAATGGTTTTTCATTTTTAGAGTATTTGAATGTTGTTTTTGAATTTTTTAGATATATTTGTAGCAAGGGATAACCTATGATAAGATTAAGAGGGTGAGGAGAGAAACATACTAGTGTAGGAGGAGGTTTGCATGAGATATCTGATGAGTAGGCTTGATAGGAATGGGTGTATCAATAACTACTCTATTAGTAACATGAATAAATAAGTGAGCTGCATAAGGGATACCCTAAACCATAATAACTTGGTTGGGATAAGTATATTTCATGTAGTGATAAAGAATAGAGGGAATAGTCTGAATCTCATGAATCCATAGGTGTCCTAGAAGAATGTCACACATCTCAAGAGTATTAATAACCAAAAAAGGTGTAGTGTATAAAGACTAGTTGTACTGTCAACATTAAAATTTTCCTCCATAATTTCTATTTTATTAATGTATGTATTAGGAATAAGATGTTGTTAAGTATAATTAGTAGTGGCATCCAATAGAAGATAACAGCACCGTTAGTACGGTGCCGTCAATAAAGTAGAGTACGGTAACAGTCAAAGTACAAAAGGAATGTTGTGGTTAAAAGTAAATATTTTTCGTAAGTGGTCCAGTAATGTTAAACTATCAAAGTTGGGGTAAGTGGAGAAGTAGGGTCTACATGATTAGGAATTAGAAATATTATATTTGTAATAAGGACAAGGAGTGATGTCATAAATATTTTGTGTATTTTATTTGTAGA
Organism: Taxus chinensis; assembly: GCA_019776745.2. Taxonomy (NCBI): domain Eukaryota; kingdom Viridiplantae; phylum Streptophyta; class Pinopsida; order Cupressales; family Taxaceae; genus Taxus; species Taxus chinensis. Next base: position 702,552,967 of record CM034148.1, read on the forward strand.
AAAGTCTAAAAAGGTGGAACCCATGTGAGATGATAAGGTTTATCTTATCTTAGAAGATAAGCCTACATGTAAAGGCAAGATTTTAGGCATGGAATATGATTGGCCGGAAGATATTTCATATCCTATCTTAGAGATAGGGTGGATAAGCCTAAATTCCTAAAATAAAGAGGCCACCTTCCCTCATTTAGCATAGAAGGAAGTAGTGAGAAATAAGTGTGTAAAGGAAGCCATCATTTTGAAGGTGTGTTAAAGAAGCCATTAAGAGGTGTAATTGTGAAGTTTCTCCCATAGTTATTGTTGGAAGGCAAGTGAAGTCAATAACACTTGAAGTACCTCATGGGTGAGATTGTAACGATTTCATGTTGATATTATAATTTACACTTATATTTCAGATTTATCATCATTCCTTCTTATCATAGTCTATGGTATTCTTGTGTTATGTTTGTTGTTGTGTTTCCAGATTCCATCCACAAAACTAAAATTTGTGCATTAGTATTGGTCCAAAAATATGTCGGGAGGGCAGATCTATGGATAGAAGAGCCAACAGTGTGCAGAGCATAGCCCCTCTTTGAGATAGCAAAGCAAAATTGGTTTATTGCTATTCTACCAGTAGGAATCTGCGCAAGTCCCATAGTATTCTACCTTCAGGGGTTTGGGATCTCGTCCTAGTTGGAGTATTTCTAACCATAAGCAGAAAAGAACGAAGGGAGGAGAGATGGAATAGAATAGATCTAAAGGGAGAAAAGAAATGAATTCCAAAGTAGAAAGGTCAGAGGGTTTATGTTTTGGGATTGGTAGTAAACAGAGCCAAACCTACTTGCATAAACAAACAAAGCAATACTGGTGAGCAAATGACAAAAAAGGTAGAGATAGATCTAACAGAGTAAACACACAGATTTGACATAAGAAAGGTCTAATGCACATAACACATGTATTCAACACAAAGTCTCAATATTTGTATTAATGTTTCCTTCTGTTGCAAAAAGTATAAAGCCTTTTCTTCTCACTTCTATTTTTCATCTAAAAAATGTCCACACACAGAATACAACAAATATACAAGTATATAGAAGGAGAGGGAGAAAGAAGGCACAAAGAAACCAACAACTAATTACAAAATATCTAAAAGTCAACTGTTGACTTTGGGGCAACTTGGTGGATGACATCTCATGGTGCAACATGGATAATGTCATCATTTGTGCCAACCAACTTTTAAATATTACACAAAAGAGAACATCCTAGGAAGAAGGAGCCTATTCATCATCGTCCCGTGGCTGGAAGAGAGTATCCTACTTCTGCTCAGGAGAGGAAATATGAAATTGAGCACAATACTCCAAGAATTTGTTAATCATCTGTTGAAGTTGATCCTGAGCAGGACCCTTGGTGTGATCGCTGATGACTTCACAAGTCTCGTGTTCATCTCTGAGTCTCTCTGTGAGCTTGAAGTATTCATTACCTACCTCCATCAGGTATCCAACAAAATTGTGGCAGGCCAGAAGGTTGTTGATAGATTTTGCATCGAAAGTCGCTTCTAACCCTAACCTTTGCGACGCGATCTCCTTAAAGCTCCGAATAGTGTCATCTTCCTTCCTCAAGGCGTAGGATGGGGTGAGCAAGCCTGAAGACATCCTTAGGATGATCTGCTCCATTTGATGCATTACATCTAAGGCTTCCTCCTTGATTTTATCAATTTTCTCTAAGATGAATTCCATTTGATCGACTTGATAGTCCAAAGCAGCAAGGACTTTGTTGGGTGCTCTTGGGTGATTGAAGACACCGAATTTCAATAAGTCATCGACTAGGCAGTCGAGCATCTTCTGGAATGTCTCATGTTGTAACCTAACATGGTCCAAATCTTCGGAGATAGGTCCCACAATCACCTGGAGTTCCTTGTTAGCTTGATCAATATTCTGATATAGCTCTATGAACTTTACGATTACTTCCTCACTATGCTTGAGGATCTGGTCTCTCCAGGTGGATACTACCATACCTTGTTCGCCAATCTTAGCGTATTCATTTATCTTTTCCTAGCTAAGGGCCTCAGGAGTTTCAGTGGCAGTTGTAGGAGGTGCACTGCCCATTTTTTGCAGGGCTTGGAGAAGATGTCTGTTCTGTTCTTTTAGTATCCTCTTCTCTTCTTTTACCTCCTGAAGCTTTTTGTAAAGGGCATCCACTGTAGATAGGGCCTCTCCTTGTAGGCTCTCAGAGGATGTCCCCATTGTGACCTGTGTCACTATATAATCTGTAGGAGATAGATCCTTTTTATCCTTTGTGGGATCAGGGTACGCAATCTCCATTACTCTTTCACTTGATGCACTCTGAGAGAAGTGGGTTATTGGCTTTTGCTTCTTAGCTCCTTTTGTTGGGATGACAGAGAAGTCCATAGGTGTAATGGGGACTTTCCTCTTGTGCTGGCTCAGGTGTTGGGAGATCCATGCTGGACTTAAGGGAGTGTAACCAGAGGGGGAAGATGGAACGAAGGAAGAGGAAGGAGCAACTACAGTGAACTTGGGGAAATGGGTCAAGACGCTTGGTGGTAGCATTGATAAAGAAGCCGAATCTCCAACACTCACAGGGGTAGGATTCACTGTAGGAGAGGGAAAAATGGGGGTGGAAGGGATATGAGAGATGATGGAAGAAATACTGGGGGAAAGCTCTGCTAGGGAAGAGAAGATGGAGGAAGACGAAGGGGGAACATTAGAAGACGGGGGAGAAGACACAACCAGAGGAGCGGTTGCTTGAGTGACACGAGGAGGGGAAGGAGGAGTAAGAGATGGGACGGTGGGAACTTCAGCAGTTATAGTAGTGGCAACATCCTGAGTGGATGTGCCTGTTAGAACACTTACCACCTATTCTTTTTCTAGGGAGACCAGGCTTACGACCTACTCCTGGGTGGCGGAAGGAGGACTCTCAGGGGCTTGCTACTGAGCAGTGCTTGACTCTCCTTCTTTGTCTTTCCCTTTGCCCTTTGGCAAGTGTTTTTTTCTAGCAGGTGCATGGCCCAAAGGAGACGTGGTGAATTATACCCTGAGGTAGATTAGACCGTTATACCTACACCAATGTTCTGTGCACTACAAAGTGCCTTTAACTCTCTCCTCAATAGTCTGAGGTTCCCTTGTTCTATCTATCTCGGTAAATGGCCAATTGTCCCTATGCGTATCTAGATAGACCTGATCAACTTCTTGATCAGTTGTTTGGAAACCTTTCAGAACAATGGCCACGCCATATTGGATAATTTCTTCCAGGGCCAGGCGAGAGTGATCCTTCCTTCTGAGCTCAACCTCATGATACAGGTTGATGTAGATATCCTCAATTTTTGGGACATGGATTGGGTCGAGTTTTGCCTTTGGGAGGAAATTGCGAGGATCAAAGGTTGGCCTTGCCAGGAAATTATGTTTTAAGTTAAGCAATTCCAGTTCCACAAACATTTACCGTGCTTTGGTGTGAAAAGTGCACTTGTATCTACCCAATGTGAGGGAGAAAGGAGTTCCACCCTTCTTTCTTTTCAGGAACTTCTCGTGATATGTGATAAGCTTCCTAAACAACTCCAATAGGATTAGCTTAGGCCCCGCATACCTTGGCAGCTTGGTGGGCTCCCCTAAGAAGTTGGCGGCCTTAAGATAGGTGAAAGTGGGGAATTATGTAAATAACGCCCCCCACTTCTCTATGGTAGTCACCACGCTCTTGGTCATCTGACCGTGAGTCATATTGGGCCTCAAGAGGTAGATGATGTCGTAGAAGAAGGCATCATTAATCTTGCTGAACTATGGGATGCTATTTTCTAGTCTCAACTCTGGATAATATTCATATATTTTTACTTGGGGCCATACCTCGCATCGGCTTAGTGCTGGGTAGTCTCTTTCTGAGGTAACAACATAGACCACGTAGGAGTTCATGTAGAACCTCCCCATTGTTAAGAGTTGTTAGAGCTGCTCGGAGATGGTGCTACTGATGATCTTCGCCCATTCAAAACGTTGATCTGGAACATTTTTGCTCATTGTCTCCAAATATCTGAGCATCCATTTATGAAAGTAATGGGCATCAAGAAGCCCAAATACCATACTTAGGAAGCTTATGGTGTCGCTCAGCTCCTTTAAGAAGTCACTGCGGTGAATAACCTGCGGCCACCTGGTTATTACCTTCTTGTACTTTAGACGCACTTCGTTCATGAATTGCATGCATTTGTCCTCATTCTCATCCCATGCATTTATGTAGTCTTCTTGGCTTATTGCCATGAAGTGCCAGTGGTGGGGAATACTTAGCATGATTTCAAAGTTCCGGGCAGTGAGGTTGATAATAACCTCACCCTTTTCATTCTCGACACACCTTGTGTCCTTATTGTAGCAGCGGGCCACCATCATCATGAATTCATTGTTCACTACACTCATGGGAATTCCCCCAGTGAAGTGTAGACCACTTCCGACAAATTTTTCCATCCACAGACTGCCTGTGACCCTTCTGGTTCTAGCCCAGAAATCTTCCATATCAATGTGGCCAAGTTATGAATCCCTGATGACCAAGTCACATTCTGCAAGGGACTCGGGCATCCTGACCCTTTGGTACTTATATTTCATTTCTTCCTTTGTGAGTTTGGCCTTACCCTTTGACTTGGTTGGCCTCTTACTTGATGAAGACATGTGCGAATCTGAGTTCAGTTGCTGATCTACAAGAAGAAGCAAGGAAGTCCACCGCAGAAGAGCCATGTTAGCTGTCAGATCATCCATCAAAGCTTTACAGAATGAAGAGTTAGCAATTTAGAAGCTTTTGGGTGCAGGGCACAACTATACTACAGGCTGCAGGGTTAGAAACGAAAGGCGTAATGCTGGAGAGTGTTGCATAGAAGAACACAATGCAAAGGGCAAAGGGCGCAGAAAGATTACACAAAACACTCAGATGTTGATGTCAATGTATGTGTGCCTATGCCATATGAAGGTTTTAAACTAGGCACAAATTATCTTGGTGTTACAAGGTGGTAGGGTGTGCCAATGGCGCAGATATGGAACATGTTGCAGAACATTTTTATGCACCAAAGCGCGCAAAATTAAAGGATGCATCATTGAGTTAAGGTGCGCCAAGGGGATTAGCTTTTAGCGTGGTGCAGGAAAAGTATGCATGACATTGAGATGTGGATGTAAGTGGATTTATGCTTGCGCCGATGTTAGGGTTTATAGAGTTTCATAGGGTGCAGGAAGGATGCATGCTGCAGGCAGGGACAGTGTGCCCCTTGGCGCGACTGTGTTTTGTGTAACAATGTGTTTGTTTGTGCCAAAGAAAAACCCATGGCTTTGAATATATTAACTTTATATTTTCTCTCTCTTGACGAGGCTTATGGTCTTTTACCTCTTTCAACATAGATTTTGTCAATGAGGGGAAAAGGGCAAAGAGGATTTTGGATTCATTTTCAAGACAAAATCGCTCTAGGCCTAGCAGATCTGGAAGGAGGGTGAAACTAGTTTGGGGGAGAGAAGATTACAAAACGGGTTGGAGGTTGTGTTTTATTTCTTTAGATTCATTTCTTTGTTTTTTAACAACAACCTCAAAGCAATACAGAAAACCCACAAACATTCAACACAAAAAGAGCAAGGACCACTTACCAAGAATATAGAATGGGAGAAATGATACGAGGTCCATGAATGCGATGTAAAATGACACGGAGATGACAGGAGCATTGACAGGTGCAGAGGAATCAATTCTTTTTCACTTTTTTTCAATCGTGAAAATGACAGGTCAGATGCGCCTATATATAGCAAAAGGTGCAATAAATGCACCACCAAATTTTTCAAAGGGCACACCAAAACAGATGCTAACATGACATTATTTGCACCTTTGGCACAGATTTGGGATTATCGACATTACCTTTTCAGCGCCTTGGCACACCGTTCAAGGGCGCAACAATTTTAGTGTTGATAGTGTGGCGCATGCGCCTCGACGCAAGTTTAAATGGCGCATCATGGGAAGGTGCGACATTTGTGATGTCAACACTCCCAAGGATGCGCCAAAGGAATAGAAGGGGGTGTAAATTCATTTGGTGTTGCATGAATAAACTTTGTGCCCAGCCAAAAAAGGACCAAATGACTAAGTTCGAAAAACTAGATTTTTCAGAAATGGATTTTATGCCAATCCGAACGCTAAGGGACCTTGGCGGGGAACTGAAACAAATTTTTGGTATGGTTACCTGCAAAATTGCCCTTGTCAATTTTACAGGATAACAGCTGGCTCTTTCTGGGGACTATCTTTGAGCGAAGCTTAAGGGTAGAGAATCCCAGATCAACATGTGCCTATCCATTGGGTTACAGCGTCAAAAACAAGGGCAACCGACAAAAAGGAAAACACACAACAAACAAAAGCAAGCACATGACAAAAACAAACACACAACTAAAGTAGACTGTGCAAAGAAGAGAGTAAGCTCTACTTCTTGAATATTTTGAGATGCTACCCACTATAGGGAAGCGGGAGCTCAGTTCCATCTAGATATGAGAGATAGAAGCTATTCTCTCCATTGAGATGCTTGATCTTGAAAGACCCTCTCCATAGAGAATTGAATTTTCCACGCATGCCCTTTGGCTCTCTTCGCTTATCCCACAAAAGGATGAGATCTCCCACCTAAAAATATCTCTACTTGGCCTTTTTATCGAACAATCTCTTGACTTGATTCTGATGTTCAGTGATCCTATCGACCACTTTTCCTCTCTTTTCTTCAAGCTCTGTTAGATACATGATCCTCTTTTCAAGAGAATTCTGGAAAGTCTCATTTTCGATTGCTTGTGCCAAGCGCAGAGCATGAAGTTCAGCAGAAATGGGAAGCTCAATATCGATTCCATATAATAATTGAAAAGGTGACTTACCGAGGGACCTATTTGGAGTAATATGGTCCACCCACAAAGCATCATACAATGACTTGTGCCATGACTGCTGATTCTCATCAACTAGCTTTCGTATGATGGTCACTAAGTTCTTATTGCTGGATTCTGCCTGACCATTTCCATGGGGGTAATAATCTGAGGCATGGGCCAAGGTTATCCCATATTCAAAGAAAAAACTGATAACTTCCCATGAGGAGAAGTTGGAAGCATTATCAACAATGATCTTGTGTGGAATGCCAAACCTTACAATGATACTTTCTTTGATAAAGTTGTAAACAATTTCAGAGGTAACATTCTTAACGGGTATGGCTTCCACCCATTTGGTGAAGTAATCCATTTCTGTTAGGACATAACTATGTCTGACACTTGATTGGGGATGTAGTGCTCTGATAAATTCGATTCCCCATTACCTGAATGGTTCGTCAATAATGACGGGCCTGAGGGGAAAAGTAGCCAATTTTGGTTTGCCAACGAACTGTTGGCAGAGCTCACATTTTTCTAGCCAGGTAGCTGTATCCTAAAATAACGTTGGCCAATAGTACTTAGCACAAATGATCTTATGTGCTATGATGGAAGAGGAAAAGTGACCACCACAGGTTGAATCATGAAAGTTTTCTAGTAATTTGATCTGCTGCGGCTTGTCAACACATTGCAAGAAAACACCATCAATACCGCATTTGTATAAACCGTCATTCCATATGACATATCTGGCTGCCCTGAGCTTTATAGTATGCTTCTCCTTTGAAGTTAGATGAGTTGGACACTCACCGTAAGTGAGAAGGAAAGTGATATCAGAATACAATTCATCAGTAGTTGCAACAAATAGAATCATAGGCAGAGAATCAGCTTTCTCCAGCTGGCCTTCCATTCCATCGATGCAATCATCTTTTTCTTTAGGGACCTCTGAATCTTTGTTTTCAGCCATAAGCTGACATAGGCCCTTGCCTCTTACCAGCTTGGTTGGTTTTATTTCTAGATCATACTCTTGGACCTTTGCGATCCAATTCCCTCGTAAGCTTCCTAACTCCTGTTGAGTTAGGATAGACTTAATTGCCGTGTCATGAACCAACACCACCGTATGAGAGTTCAGGATGTAGTACTGGAAATTCTTGACTGCTTTGACAACGGTGAAGGCATATTTTTCCAACTGAGACATCTTCAATTCATGAGGCTTGAGAGGAGAACTCATGAATGCTATTGGAGATTCAACATCCTCAGAGTCCTTTTGCATTAAGATGGCTGATACAGTATGCTCAGATGCATAACTGTACATGATAAAATCCTTGGAGAAGTTGGGACATACTAGGACAGGTGCATGGGCAACGAAGGTTTTTATATCTTCGAATGACGTCTTTCCTTCTTCGCTCCACTGGAAAGTTTGTGACCCTTTCATCATATTTGATATGTGGCGAGTCTTCTTAGCAAAGTTAGGAACAAAGCGTCTGAGAAAATTCACCTTTCCGAAGAAGGAGTGAACACCAGTTTTTCTTGTAGGTAAGGTAAGGCTCTGAATAGCCTTAACCCTTTTGACATCTATCTTTGTCCCTTCCTTGTCGAAAACGTGTCCTAGAAACTTTCCTTCAGTGACTCTGAAAACAAACTTTTTCAGATTTAGGGAGATCCCGTGTTCTCGGTATCTAATCAATACTTGCTCTAAATGACCAAAATGATCATTTCACTTTTTAGAGAACATAGTTAAATCATCTAAATAAACTACGATGACCTTTCCCATCATACCTTTGAATGCGAAGTCCATTGCTCGCTGAAAGGTGGCACCAACGTTGGTCAAGCCAAAAGGCATCCTGCTGTAGGTGAATGTGCCCCAGGGAGTAGTGAATGCTATTTTGAATCGGTCTTCAGGTGAGACTTCAATCTGATTGTAGCCTGAAAAACCATCAAGCATGGACAACATCTCTGAACCGGTTATTGCCTGTAGAATTTGATCCATTATGGGTAGTGGGTAGTTGTTCTTTAAGGACATTTGATTTCGGTTGCGGAAGTCTACGCATATGCGTATCTCGCCATTCTTCTTTCACACTCGCATGATGTTTGCTACCCATGTACTGTGATGGATAGGAAAAATGATCCTTGCATCCAACATTTTCTGTATTTCTGCTTGGATGGTACCCGAGATCTTGGGATTATAGTGCCTCTATTTCTAGTAGAAAGGATTGACATCATCTTTTAATGGGATGTCATGTTGAACGTCCTTTGGTTTGAAAGACTTTAGATCAGCATAAGACCATGCCAATACGTCCATATATTTATTTAGCAACTTGACAAACTTATGCTTTTCTTCGGGTGTGCAACACTTCCCAATGTTCACAAGCTGCGGGTGTTCCATAGTACCTAGATCAACCGATTCGGTCTCTGGAGAGGAATTGGGATCATCTTTCCGCTTCTTCCTGAAAAACCGATCATGTTTGTCAAAAAATCATTCTAGAGAGACTAAACCTTTTGGGATTTTATTTCCTTTGAGCTGACATATGCCATCACCTCCTATTGATTTATTTGCTTGATTAGTGACAGATTCACGGCATGTAGAAGTAGATCCTTCAAAATGAAGCTCTTTGAAATTTTTTGCTTTCTCTAGAAAGTAGATAAGCTAATTGTCATCATTGAATACCTACCAGTCCTAAGAATTGTCTGGCACACTTGGGCAGAAGACTACCTCAATAGTATATGTGTTTGTCTTCAACCCTGGGTGTGGGAGCATGAGAGATGCTGAGATGGCCAGTGAATTGGCCATGTCGTTCTGAGCTCTTGGAACGGATTTTATTGAGAAGGCGTCAAATTCCTCAATGTTGTCCCATACTGCGTTGTGGTAATGCCTAAGCCTTTCATTCTTTACTTGGTATATTCTTTTTAGTTGATTTACGACTAGCTCAGCATCGCCCTGTACTTTTAGGTTCTTGATTCCCCTTTCTTTTACAGCTTGCGTACCAAGTAGCAAAGATTCATATTCAACAGTATTATTTGTATTGAAAACTCCAACTTGAAAGAGAGAGGAAAAATCTCCTCCTCAGGGGATATTAGCACAGCTCCAGCACCGCATCCGCTAGTTGCACAACTGCCATCAAACTACAACGTCCATATCTTGTTAAGGTCCTCCTCTTGGATGAGAATGTCCACTTTATCAGACTTAGTAGATAAGAAGTAGTTCCCCATTCCTGATGATTTAAAGAGAATTTGGGCTTTGGGGTCATCAGAAATTGGTGACTAAGTACTTCTTTTGTGATTCAGGCTCTAATGTCTGCATTACACCCTTGAAGGGGATTCTGGCCTTGGACCAGTCCATATGGATTTCTCCACCAACTTCTATGCAAAATCTTCTTCCTAGTAGAATTCCATATGCTGCAGGGATATCAGCAACGAGGATGGTCATCTTTACTCTTTTCTCTGGGAATGCTGCAAAGGTGAACTGTGCGTCTTTGATCTGACCAATCAATGGAACTTGTTTGGTTTCCATGGAGTAACATCTGCCGAAAGGCTTGGTAAGAGTGAGGCCCAAAGCATGGGTGACCTTTGGTCGGCATGACATTATCGAAAGCCCAGAATCAATTATGCAGTTGCTTAGCTTGTGACCATTGATTAGGAGGGAAAGATAAAAAGGTTCAATTTTGCCCGACATGGAAGTCGAGGCAACATTTATGCAAGATGCAAGAGGAGTGGAAAGAATTCCTTTTGGGGAGACATGGGAGACTACAGCAGCTTGGCTTTGGATATATTCGGTCAATCGTACAGGCTACTCAGGGTTTGACTGGAGATATTCAGCCTCTAGATATTTGAATCTTGGTCTTCTTAGTGCATGATCGATTACGTCGAATGCGACCAAGGGTTACATCGATGAAGGAATGAGTCCTTCACTTCACGATGGTAGGGTAGGGTTACCAGTTTTTTATGGGAATAGAAGAAGGCTGACTTGGAGGAGAGATGGGGGGAAAAGAGTTTTTTCGTAAAATACTTAATTGGAGGTTGAGCATAGGAAGAGGATTACCTATTTTAGCAATGGTTGGAGGCGTGTTTGACACAACCATTCTCTTTTTGTATCCTAGCAGACAACTTCCACTTCTTTTCCTTGAGAGCGGGTGAAAACAGCATATGACTGTCTGCTTGCATACCCTTGGGTACCCTTCTTCATCATTAGATTCTTCATCTTCAAATTCCATATACTTGATTGTAGAGTCGTCAGTCGGTTCACTAACATCTTGATCATCTCCACCTGGGGGATGAAGGTTCTTCGTAATTTTTTCTCCTCTTCTTCGATCTCGACCAGGGCATTGACCGGAGGGGCCTCAAGTGCCAACCCTGGAGTAGTTACAGGTAAACGCGGCCTTTGAGGGGTGTTGTTGGAAGCATGAAATTTCTCCGTGGGATATCCCGGTATGAAGTGCTGGGGAGAATATTGAGCTAATTGCTTCTTCAACGTGAGCAAGTCATTTTCTATCTTCTAGAATGCCAGATCTAATAAAGTGGCTTGAGAAGGGGTTGATGCTTTAGGCTTGGATGGCTCACATTTTAATTCGCTAGATATAAGCAAGTTGTCCTCTATCCGAATGGTAGTAGCCTGGGCGAGAACCAGGGTGGTAATTTGTTCTTGTAAGAGTAAGAAACTTACTCTTGAGCTCAAGGCGTTCATAAAGAAACACTTTTGATTTTTTGGCATTGGCAACATGGCAGGTGGCACACAATTAATTAGTGAATTGAAACGAGTGATAAAATAGCGCATGGTTTCATTGACTTCCTTATTTAGGTGAGTGATCTTGGACAGTAACACAAACGCGTCATCTGAAGGCTTATACCTTTCTTCGAATGAAGTTCATAACGTGGCCCAACTAGTGATAGATCCAGCTGGCAAATGTTGGAACCATTCTGATGCGGGTCCTTGCAAGGTCTCTAGAAAGAGGCATACTGATACATCTTCATGGGTTACATCCAGGATGCTGCATGACATGATTAATGTAGATATATGCGAATCCATGCTTTGGTTTCCACTCGCATCAAATCTGGGGAAATTATTTCAGTTTCCATGAGGGAGTGCATGAACAGGATGTGGTAACGCAAGAGGGCCCATAGCATTCCCCCATGGTACTGCCATTTGAAAAGATGGAAAGAGGACGCGAGCCAGGAGCATGGTTCCGCTGAGCAACAAGGTGCTGCAAAGGGATGAGGAGGCTCCTTGTGAAAATTGGTTCTTTCGTGGAGGCAAGACACTTCTGGCTGACCGATCGGCTGAACTCAATGATGATAAGTGTGCTGGTGTAATACTAAAGTTATGCCTTTGAAGCAGACCAAAAATAGGATCGACTTACCCACAAGCTCTCCTACTACGAGTAAATGGTTCACCCACCAGTGTATCTTTCAGATATGTAATGTTTTTAGAGCAGATTTAAAAACTCTTTTGGTTGTACTTGCTGATTTTCTAATTTTTCTAACAGAAATCAGCAGTATGTACTTTTCTAAATATTTAAATTTATTCCTCTTTTAAAAATTGGTTGCGGTTTAATGACAAAGATCAATGAGGATAAAATGATGGTTTAACTTAGTAAGCTGATTTTCGGATCTTAGATTTGATTTTTGTAAGGGTTTGAAAATATTTGTAAAAATATCAAGATCTCAGATCTACAGAAATATACGAGTTTTTATAAAAACTTAGTGAACTAAAGATCTCTAACTAGCCCCGATCTATGGATCTTTGAAGAAAATTTTTAGTTTGGATCACTTTTGCAAAAAAATTGGATTTTAAGCAAAAAGTTAGGATTTGCAAACAGGAAGTGATTTCCATGGTTTTATCTATTTTCTTAGTTACTTTAGTAAGCTTTAAAGTTGTTAGTGTCTTTTAACTGACACAACGCTCACATAGATCTGGTTCGATCCCCAATAGAGTCACCAAAAATTGTTGGTCTGAAAATCTGTCGAGAGGGCAGATCTATGGATAGATGAGCCAACAGTGTGTAGAGCATAGCCCCTCTTTGAGACAACAAAGCAAAACTGGTTTATTGCTATTCTACCAGCAAGAATCTGCACAAGTCCCACAGTATTCTACCTTCAGGGGTTTGGGATCTCATCCCAGTTGGAGTATTTCCGACCGTAAGCAGAAAAGAATGAAGGGAGGAGAGATGGGATAGAACAGATCCAAAGGGAGAAAAGAAATGAATTCCAAAGCAGAAAGGTTAGAGGGTTTATGTTTTGGGATTGGTAGTAAATGGAGCCAAACCTACTTGCATAAATGAACAAAGCAATACTGATGAGCAAATGAAAAAAAAGGTAGAGATAGATCTAACAGAGTAAACACATAGATCCGACATAAGAAAGGTCTGATGCACATAACACATGTATTTAACACAAAGTCTCAATATTTGTATTAATGTTTCCTTTTGTTGCAAAAAGTACAAAGCCTTTTCTTCTCACTTCTATTTTTCATCTAAAAAATGTCCACACATAGAATACAAAAAATATCCAAGTATGTAGAAGGAGAGGGAGAAAGAAGGCAAAAAGAAACCAACAACTAATTACAAAATATCTAAAAGTCAACTATCGACTTTGGGGCAACTTGGTGGATGACAACGTCTCATGGTGTAACATGGATGATGTCATCATTTATGCCAACCAACTTTTAAATATTACAAAAAAGAGAACATCCTAGGAAGAAGGAGCCTATTCGTCATCGTCCCGCGGCTGGAAGGGAGTATCCTACTTATACTCAGGAGAGGAAATATGAAATTGAGCACGATACTCCAAGAATTTACTAATCATCGGTTGAATTTAATCCTGAGCAGGACCCTTGGTGTGGTCGTCGATGACTTTACAAGTCTCCCGTTCATCTCTGAGTCTCTCTGGGAGCTTAAAGTATTCATTACCTGCCTCCATCAGGTATCTAACAAAATCGCGGCAAGACAGAAGGTTGTTGATAGATTCTGAATCAAAAGTCACATCTGACCCTAACCCTTACGACGTGATCTTCTTAAAGCTCCGAATAGTGTCATCTACCTTCCTCAAGGCATATAATGGGGTGAGCAATCCTGGAGACATCCTTAGGATGATCTGCTCCATTTGATGCATTACATCTAAGGCTTCCTCCTTGATTTTATCAATTTTCTCCAAGACAAATTCCATCTGATTGACCCGATAGTCCAAAGCAGCAAGGACTTTGTTGGGTGCTCTTGGGTGATTGAAGACACCAAATTTCACTAAGTCATCGACTGGGCAATCGAGCATCTTCTAGAATGTCTTATGTTATAACCTAGCATGGTCCAAATTTTTGGAGATAGGTCCCGCAATCACCTGGAGTTCCTTGTTAGCCTGATCAATATTCTGATATAGCTCTGTGAACTTTACAATTACTTCCTCACTATCCTTGAGGATCTGGTCTCTCCAGGTGGATACTGCCATACCTTATTCACCAATCTTGGTGTATTCATTTATATTTTCCTGGCTAAGGGCCTCAGGAGTTTCAATGGCAGTTGTAGGAGGTGCACTACCCATTTTCTGCAGCACTTGGAGAAGATGTCTTTTTTGTTCTTTTAGTATCCTCTTTTCTTCTTTTTCCTCCTGAAGCTTTTTGCAAAGGGCATCCACTGCAGATAGGCCTTCTCCTTGCAGGCTCTCGGAGGACATCCCCATTGCGACCTATGTCACTGTATAATCTGTAGGAGACAGATCCTTTTTATCCTTTGTGGGATCAGGGCACGCGATCTCCATTACTCTTTCACTTGACGCACTCTGAGAGAAGTAGGTTATTGGATTTTGATTCTTAGCTCCTTTTGTTGGGATGATGGAGAAGTCCATAGGTGCAATGGGGACTTTCCTCTTGTGCTGGCTTAGGTGTTGGGAGATCCATGCTAGACTTAAGGGAGTGTGACCAGAGGGGGAAGAGGGAATGAAGGAAGAGGAAGGAGCAACTACAGTGAACTCGGGGAAATGGGTAGAGACGCTTGGCGGTGGCATTGATAAAGAAGCTGAATCTCTAATGCTCATAGGGGTAGGAGTCACTGCAGGAGAGGAAATAGTGGGGGTGAAAGGGATATGAGAGATGAGGGAAGAAATACTAGGGGACAGCTCCGTGAGGGAAGAGAAGATGGAGGAAGAGGAAGGGGGAATAATAGAAGATGGGGGAGAAGACACAACCAGAGGAGTGGTTGCTTGAGTGAAGCGAGGAGGGGAAGGAGGAGTAGAAGATGGGATGGTGGGAACTTCAGTAGTTACAGCAGTGGCAACATCCTGAGAGGATGTGCCCTTTGGAACACTTATCGCCTATTCTTTTTCTAGGGAGACCAGGCTTACGACTTGCTCCTAGGCGGTGGAATGAGGAATCTCGGGGGCTTTCTCCTGGAGAATTCTTGACTCTCCTTCTTTGTCTTTCCCTTTGCCCTTTGGTAAGTGTTTTGGTCTAGCAGGTGCATTGCCCAAAGGAGACATGGTGAAGTCTACCATGAGGTAGATGAGACCGTTATACCTGTACCAATGTTCTGAGCACTGCAAAGTGCCTTTAACTCTCTCCTCAATAGTCTGAGGTGCCCTTGTTCTATCTATCTTGGAAAATGGCCAATTATCCCCATCCGTATCTAGATAGACCTCATCAATTTCTTGATCAGTTGTTTGGAAACCTTTCGGGACAATGGCCTCGCCATATTAGATAATTTCTGCCAAGGCCAGGTGGGAGTGATCCTTCCTTCTGAGCTCAACCTCATGATACATGTTGATGTAGATATACTCAATCTGTGGGACATGGATTGGGTCGAGTTTTTCCTTTTAGAGGTAATTGCGAGGATCAAAGGCGGCCTTGCCGGGAAATTGTGTTTTAAGTTAAGTAATTCCAGTTCTGCAAACATTTCGTGGGGTTTAGTGTGAGAAGTGCAGGTGTATATGCCCACTGTGAGGGGGATAGGAGTTTCACCCTTCTTTCTTTTCAGGCACTTCTCGTGATACGTGATAAGCTGCCTGGACAGCTCCAATAGGATCAACTTAGGCCCCGCATACCTTGGCATCTTGGTGGGCTCTCCTAAGAAGTTGGCGGCCCTAAGATATGTGAAAGTGGGGAATTACGTAAATAACGCCCCCCACCTCTTTGTGGCAATCACCACGCTCTTGGTTAATTGACCGTGAGTCACATTAGGCCTCAAGAGGTAGATGATACCATAGAATAAGGCATCATTAATCTTGTTGAATTGTGCGATGTTGTTTTCCAATCTCAACTCTGGATAATATTCATATATTTTTACTTGGGGCTATACCCCACATCGGATTAGCTTTGGGTAGTCTCTTTTTGAGGCAGCAACGTAGACCACATAGGAGTTCATGTAGAACCTCCCCATTGTTGAGAGTTATTGGAGCTGCTAAGAGATGGTGCTGCTAATGATCTCCGCCCATTCAAAATGTCAATCCTGAACATTTTTGCTCATTGTCTCCAGATATCTGAGCATCCATTTATGAAAGTAATGGGCATCAGGAAGCCCAAATACCATACTTAGGAAGGTTATGGTGTCTCTCAGCTCCCTTGAGAAGTTGCTACGGTGAATAACCTGCGGCCACCTGGTTATTACCTTCTTGTACTTTAGACACACTTCATTCATGAGTTGCATGCATTTGTCCTCATTCTCATCAAATGCCTTTATGCAGTCTTCTTGGCTTATTGCCATGAAGTGCCGGTGGTGGGGAATACTTAGCATGATTTCAAATTTCTGAGAAGTGAGGTTGATTATAACCTCACCCTTTTCATTCTCGACACACCTTGTGTCCTTATTGTATCAGCGGGCCACCACCATCATGAATTCATTGTTCACTGCACTACGGGAATTCCCCCAGTGAAGTGTAGACCACTTCTGACCAATTTTTCCATCCACGGACTGCCTATGACCCTTCTGGTTCTGGCCCAAAAATCTTCCATATCAATGTGGCCAAGTTCTGAATCCCTGATGACCAAGTCACATTCTGCAAGGGACTCGGGCATCCTGACCCTTTGGTACTTATACTTCATTTCTTTCTCTGTGAGTTTGGCCTTACCCTTTGACTTGGTTGGCCTCTTACTTGATGAAGACATGTGCGAATCTGAGTTCAGATGCTGATCTACAAGAAGAAGCAAGGAAGTCCACCACAGAAGAGCCATGTTAGCTGTTAGATCATCCATCAAAGCTTTATAGAATGAAAAGTTAGCAATTTAGAAGCTTCTGGGCACAGGGCGTAGCTATACTACAGGCTGCAGGGTCAGAAAAGAAAGGCACAATGCTGGAGAGTGTTGCATAGAAGAAGACAGCGCAAAGGGCATAGGATGCAGAAAGATTACACAAAACACTCAGATGTTGATGTCAATGTATGTGTGCCTATGCCATATGAAGGGTTTAAACTAGTCGTAGATTATCTTGGTGTTGCAAGGCGGCAGGGTGCGCCAATGGTGCAGATATGGAACATGTTGCAGAACATTTTTATGCACCTAAGGGCACAAAATTAAAGGATGCATCATTGAGTTAAGGTGCGCCAAGGGGCTTAGCTTTTGGCGTGGCGTAGGAAAAGTATGCATGACATTGAGATGTGGATGCAGGCAGATTTGCGCTTGTGCCGATGTTAGGGTTTTTAGAGTTTCATAGGGCACAGGAAGGATGCATGCTATAGGAAGGGACAGTGCGCCCCTTGGCGTGATTGTGTTTTGTGTAACAACGCATTTGTTTGCGCCAAAGAAAAAGCCGTGGCTTTGGATATTAAATTTAGATTTTCTCTCTCTTTGTGAGGCTTATGGTCTTTTACCTCTTTCAACATATATTTTATCAATGAGGGGAAAAGGGTAAAGAGGATTTTGGATTCATTTTCGAGACAAAATCCCTCCAGGTGAGCAGATCTGGAAGGAGGGTGAAACCGGTTTGGGGGAGAGAAGATTACAAAATGGGTTGGAGGTTGTGTTTTATATCTTTAGATTCATTTCTTTGTTTTTTAACAACAACAACCTCAAAACAATACAAAAAACCCCCAAACATTCAACACAAGAAGAGTAAGGACCACTTACCAGGAATATAGAATGGGAGAAATGATACGGGGTCCATGAATGCGACGTAAAGCGACACAAAGATGACAGGAGCGCTGACAGGTGTAGAGGAATTAACTTTTTTTTTCATGTTTTTTCAATCGTGAAAATCACAGGTCAGATGCGCCTATATATAGCAAAAGGTGCAATAAATGCACCACAATTTTTTTCAAAGGGCGCACCAAAATAGATGCTAACACGAAATTATTTGTGCCTTTGGCGCGGATTTTGGATTGTCCACATTTCCTTTTCAGTGCCTTGGCACACCGTTCAAGGGTGTAACAATTTTAGTGTCCACAGGGTGGCACATATGCCTCGACGTAGGTTTGAATGGCACATCATTGGAAGGTTCAACATTTGTAATGTTGACACTCCCAAGGATACGCTAAAGGAATAGAAGGGGGTGCAAATTCATTTGGTGTTGCATGAAGAAACTCTACGCCCAGCCAAAAAAGGACCAAATGACTAAGTTCGAAAAACTAGATTTTTCGGAAAGGGATTTTATGCCAATCTGAATGCTAAGGGACCTTGGTGGGGAACTGAAACAAAATTTTGGTATGGTTACCTGCAAAATTTCCCTCATCAATTTTACAGGATAACAATTAGTAAATAATCATAGCACGAGGAGTTCCTGGTAAAGAATTATCATAGTATCGGATTGGTGATGACAATACCCACTCGAAGAGGGTAATTTTTTTTTCTCTAATAGATTGATAAGGATATTTTCATTGCATTGGATACGTTTCTTAGTATAGCCCAAAGAAGTAATGGAAGAATGCAAATGTTATTCCTAGAACTATCAAAATAGGATACTTATTGATTAAGGATTGAATATAAATTACATTAGAAATAATATCATTATCAAGTATATTATATTCACTACTATGATAGAAAGAAGAACCCAAGATAACATCTTGTTCTGAATCAAATAGTAATGGTAATTATTTGGTAATCATAGGTTCTAACGGATATAATGGAGTAAGTTACACTCACTTGGAGTGTTCAATGTGTACCTCATCCATGTGACATGTATTTATTTTGATAGATCCTTCTTAGGTTCAAGAAGAAGGAAAAAGAGGCTTAATTTCATGGGTATTGATTGATTCAACAACCCCATATGCATGTAAGTTATCAAGAGAAATAGGTTGCATCAAAGGTATAATAATAGGTTCACTAAAAGAAAAATATTTAATTTTACAATACTTGAAAGGTTCCTTATTTGTTGGAATATTGTATTCATGAACATCATGTATAAATTTGACACATTGCTGAAGATTATATGGAATGGCATCCATATCATGTATCCATAGCTGAAACAATAAGAGATTATAATGAAAAAAATTGTCCTGAAATGTGGTAGGACCATTTTAAGGTCAACTAACACATCCACATTTATTTTATTAAAAGTAGGCCACAAATGTTATCAATTTTTTTTTTTAAAATCGGATACTTATCAATAGCGTTCACGAAAATACCCATTTATGGGAGAAAAGAGCTACGGAAAACATTTAATCCAAATCCATTATCTATTAGTACTCTTTTGCTTAGAAAATTGTGCATTTGTTTGATGAAAAATAGGGGTGAAATTTGATTAGTTATATGCTTAGGAGGTGGATTTGTAGGAGCAAAAGTAAGAACCTTATACATTCTAATGAATGGGTTTGCAATGGTAGAAAGAGTAGAAAATTGATTTGGGATGGTCTTGAATGTGATAACATTTGTAAAAATTATCTCTTGTATAACATGTCGAAAGTTGAAGCATTTGTTAGTAGCATGCCAAATATATCTATGATAGTCATAATAAGCATTAGAGTCAAAATATTTGGCTTGAATTTTTCTTATATCAAACTAAAAAAGGGGAGGGAGAGATATAAGGCTATACTCACACAACTTTGGTAATATTAAATGTGGAGAAGAAGGAAAACATGTAAATTTCCATTTAGGAGGGGTCGATAACGGAAGTGGTATAGATTAGATGCTTACAAAATGAAAGATTGGTAACTGAGAACAAGTTGAAGGTGATTAGGATCAAATATGTGAATCTTAGCGCACTCAAAATACAAGAGGAAATCATCAAAGGATAGTAGAGATGATGTAATAGTAGTGTTGGTAAGATCTTTACACAAAACAAAGTGAGCATAGAGGTTTGTGCTGCTAGGAGATTGTTCCATTCTTGCAGGCTAAAATATAACAAGGGCCTGATCAAAGGGATGATAGCTTAAACAAACTTGAGGTAAGAGATTATAAAAACTTATATAAGCTTCATCAAATACATCTAATATAGATGAGTAAGCAATGAACTCACAAAGGAGAACTAAGTGTAAGATTAGGAGAAGAAGCATGCACCAAATAAGAAAGGGAATCCCTAGGGATCTGTTATAGAAAACATGATTTTTAATAGGGTGACCTATGATAAATAAGTTAAGGATTCTTTTAATAATGTATTTCACCAAATATTACACCCAAAAATGAAATAAATGTGGAGAAAGGAATACAAATTCATTTACTTTATTCAATTCCAAATTAGGAATAAAATAAGATGTATATTAAAATTATTAATTAAACATTTAGACTAGAATATATATATATATATATATATATATATATATATATATATCAATTTGTAATATAGATCAATTAGACCATATGCTAAATAGAAAAAAGAATGAGGAGATGAATGTACGTAACTATTTCATTGATCTGAGATATGTTCTCGGTGTGACATAATGATGATAAAATTAGGAATGTCATACACATGCTTCAACTCTAATTTTGGGAGTACATAGTGTACTCAGACAGAACCCTTATTTAGGGACTTGATATTTTTGTGGGTTTTCATGTATATAGTGGTTCTTTCATAGGAGTTGATCATGCTCTACAACTTTATATTTCCTTGTGAATAACTATGACATGATTCTCTATAAAATATAAGGTATCAAAAATATGTGTGAAACCCTCTATAATAAACCAAAATGACCCAAAATATAACCATGAGTAAAACCCTACAAAATGTTAGACTTTAGGTTGAAGTGTAATCCATACACCGCCCATGTTGGCACTAATCCTAAGAGACATCAAACCGGATGTAGTTATCCACCTATAGATGTGATATCTATATGAATGCAAATATATTTGATAATTCTTGATAATGAATTACTTGTTTAGTGCCTGAATTGGATATGATGGTCTTTAGCTTGGGAAAGTTGGAGCATGTAATGTTTGTGGGGACATATTTGATGTGGACCACCACAACATCACATCTCCACAAATATGTTTATTATTAAAAATATGATAATAATTTATCTTATAAATTATTTAGAATTTATATTTATTATAAAGGAAGGTTAAAACATTTGATTTAATCAATTGTTAAGAGTAAATAGGTTCAATGGAAAGGTTGTACAAAATAACCCACTAATACGGTGACTTCTCATTGGGAAATTGCTTATTCAAGTAATTGTCATGAATTATAAAAAAATGATTGTGTAAGTACAACAATGTTGAAGTGAAGGTTGATATAGTGTAGGGTGTGATTGTAATTGACAGGTGTTATGTAAGTTTTTTAGACAATGTATGTTCCTCAATTTATGAAATATAAAACTAGAAAGCGTATTTGGTGGGGGTTTTTTACCACAAGGCTTCTCCCATGGTAAATCCTTTGTTTACATGTTCAGTGTTATCTATTTTTTCACTGCATTCAATTATTCATTCAGTTAATTTATATTGTCATATTGTAAGTGAAATAAATTCTCTTATAACAATAAATTATAAATTTTCATAGGGCCAGAAAAGATGTTATCTATTTTTTCACTGCATTTAATTATTTTTTGCAAGTTATGTGGCACACACCCTATATGGTATGAAAGTTTTCCAGGTACAGAGTCTCTGTGTAGGATTGTTACTTTTTGTGTGCATTATCCGTGTTAATTTCATTGTGTATGGTAGTCAACAAATATATAAATTATTTAACTCTCTTATGGCCCTATAGGGCGTGGGCCACATCACTTATAAGAAATTATAACATCAATATAATAATATATATTTTTTATTGACAAAGTTGTAGGAACTTACAACCTAAAAATTCACATAAGTTTTACATTATGAAGGAAATTATACTGTTGTTATGTAAATTACTTAATAAACATGTAATATTTCAATTGTACACAAGGTTATATAATGAATACAAAGACAAAAATTACAACTGTAAAGAAGACCTATTCAAACCCTATTCACTAAAGTAGAAAAACCTAAATATTTTCCTTACAAAGCTTCATGTTTAAGGTGTTTTTTGTTCAGTGCTATAAAATGCAGGAAATACCAAAAAATAGAATGATTAGGGTTTACCAATACCTTCACCAAAAATCACAATGTCAAGATGATGTGATGCATAAACAACGTGAAAAATCCTCCTTTTTCTAGGCAAGAAGACCTATTACGAATGACAACTAAACAAGGAGATATTAGATAAATATAATAACGAGTTGCTCGATAAAGGCCAATCCCAAGAATCCAAAGGGACTTCCTTGAAAGGTTTCAACTCATTTGACACAATCAATTTATTTTTATAATGATAAAAAGATAGATGATAATAAAGTTAAAACTCAAGGGGGATAGTGAGACCCTATTTAGCTTCATAAGTGGCCCAGGTTAGGGCAGTGGTAAGCTCAAAGACCTCAAAGTAGTTGTACGAGAACTCTTCAGTTGCTTCTCTCTCTTCTTGGATGATTTTGACCTGGTCTTCAATATATTTGATGTTTTGTGTGACTGAAAAGGCGCACAAAGTGAGTTCGTTGAGAATATCAAACTAGTCCCACACGAATGACTATTGGATGATTTGAAGGCCATAAATGCTAGTGATGGGGTGAGAAGGACCTAGAACTTTAATCTACATGACAAAAATTCTTGCAAAAAAAATTATTAAACCAAAAAAATTAATAAAATATGATAAAGATGGAATAACTGATAAAAATGATTATTTTAATGGAGATCACTGGCGATTCACAAGAATCGTAGGCAATCGGAAGGATCGTAGAGATCATTAGCGATTGCTATGAAAAGTTGATATTTTGATAAAATACTAAATTGACATAAAATAGAGACTAGAATGATTGATTTAGCTTCATATCTGATGCGTAAGTAAAATAGAAACACAAATAAATGAAGACATATGCTTAGCGTGGACGTGGAAATAGACTGATAATGTTGTAGAGGCTTACATGAGCCTGCAAAATGTTCTAATGATGCAACAAAGGGCCCTAGGATGTATGGATGGATGTAACAAGGTCACCTTATTTCGTACAACAATAGAGCTTCATTATAATGGTTTAGGATCCCAAAATAGGAGTTATGTGGTCTTAGTTATAATCACTAATGATCAGTTAGGATCGTCGGTGATCCATAAATTTCAGGGAAAGTAGCTTGGAAGTGGTTTTAACCACCTCCAACTTAGGATTTCATGGGTGGGGATGCAATGTGAGGAGGTTAGGATGTTAGGGAGTTGGGTAATGGGGGTAAAAATGGGTTTAGATGGGTGGTAGAAGGTTATGGAGGTTAAAGTAGGTTTATGGGGGATAAGATTATGATTTTATGGGATGAGGTAGTGAATTAGGTTATAATAGTTTTATTGATTTAATGTGTGTGTGTGTGTGTATGGGGTGTTGTAGACACAAAATCACACACTTGAGTACCTTTCTAGGTCCTAAAAGAATACTACCATTTGCATGATTCCTAAGTGAGAAAACTAGTAATTGACAACTATTTTTGGCCTTTTTTTGTGTTTATTATTTTCTATTTGGTCTTACACCGTAAATCCTAGTCATAACTTTAATTTCTTATATTTTATGACTTTGGACACCAACGCGCAACCAGGATGCTAGTGCCCAGGCACCCTCATCCCCTATGGGCATCCTTAACCTCTTTCTACCTTACTCACTCTATTTTGGACCTCTTTTATCTTTTGGACATCTTATTTTCTTATGGATCGTAGCCTTCTAGTTGTTAATTACGAAATTCAACCAAGGGAATCATATAAATACATAGATATGTGACCAAAATAAAGGAACCAATCTCTAAGCATTACTATTTATGTCACCTAATCTTGCATCCAAAGGCATCCAAAGCACTCAAGGGCATCCATCTAGCATCCATACAAGGGACAACATACTGCATTTTCTACATACACACTGCATAGGAAAAGGGGAAGTTGCATTATTCCATGCACATCATGTCTATTTGCATTGTTACATTCTAGATCTATCCCACTATTAAGTGCAACTTCCACTAGGGCATCCTAGGAGGAAAATCCTCACACACACTCACAAGAAATACATGGAGTATGAGATGTATTGCAGTGCTCGGTTCCTAAGTTCACTTCAGTTGGGTGACCGCCAGGGTCAATCCAACTCCTCATATTTCATATTTATGTTTTAGTATTTGATGTACGGTTTTGTGGGTTTTACAGGTGAACATATGTATTTGTAATGGTTACAAGGACATATCCAGTCGATTATGGTACGACACACAAGCGACCATCAGCATGAATATCAGACAATACTTGTATGCAACACAAGAAAAATCATAGTTCTGAGACCATTTGCATAGTCATGGGATGCCTAGTAGAGGGTACTCTAGATGTCCTACGTGCTCTTGACCTAGTCCAAACACCCATGTCTGTCAGCATCCGTCAGTTCCAGAGATTAATATTAAGCGTTTACGACACTTTGTCAAGCCTTATGCTCAAGAGTTTTTCTAGTTTTCAGATATGTTCTCAGGATAAGTGTATAAATCATGTAAGCCCTTCCCTCTCTATCTTACTCTTAGGGTTTCTTACAATATTAGCATCATTAGTTTGTGTCCTAATGTATCTTGAAATTCTACTTGTATTGTTATCATATTAATGACTCTATGAAGTTAGGGATTTACAAAATCTATAATTTTATTAAATCATATGGTGAACCCACACTCATGATCATACACTTGGATCCTCATTTTTCTTATTCTATCCAATCTTATTTCATGGCTCCTAAAATTCCTAAAATCTCTTTGCATGACTTACTTCAAATGTATCCACAATTGCAAAGTTGTTCTCCAATAATCCTTAGACACTATGTATCTCCATTCACAATAGGCCGCCCTGTCACGTAAGTTCCATTTTTTATCATCTATCTGACTTACTCTATTTACTCCTAATCCTCCATGTAATAAATCTATTCTAGAGTCCATCCAAGCTTTACATGCTTTATTTCAAGAAAAAAATCAAGCTATGGAAACAATAATTACATCTCTTAAATCTAAAATCCAACATCTCATGTATGCTTCTCAAGCTTATGCTAGTTCTCCTTCTGCATCTCATTTTCCTCATCCTAATTCTATATCTTCTATATGTGTTCATATAAATGAATCTCAAGTCTTACCGCCCCCCACACCTCTTAAGTTTAATCACAATGCTAATAAAAATTATATTCTTCCTCAACTCCTCACTCATCAATTGATCAAATTGTCATCTACTCATTACTATCCTCTTTATGGGATTGTAAAATACTAAGGTCATCCATATTGCAATTATCATTGAATCAATGGACATAATGAAAATGATTTTTATGCTCTAAAACAAGCCACCTTAAGCATTGTGGTCTCATTTCATTACACAAGATGTTGCTACAGGTTCATCTCTAATTTCTAAAGACCATTGGGTTCCTAAATCTGATCTATCTATGTCTAGTGAGCATCATTCCATAATTGTTAATGGTCTTACTCTGGTAAGTCAAGAGCCACCTATTCAACCCATTCCAACTAAGAAACTTCCTCTCAAAACTAGTCTAACTCCTCCTCCTACTAAGTCATCTACAATATTACCAAGTCAAACTAAGAAACTGCTTCTCAAAATATGTCCATCCTCTTCTCCTATCAAGTCTTTTGCAACATTATCAATCCCAAATAAGCCACCACCATTCAAGGTCCCTCTACACCCTCCACTTCAGCATCCAATCACTTTTGTCAAGAAAAACACTCCCTACATTTATGGCTAGGACACATTTCAAACACTGCCATTGATATCCATCTCTTACATACTTGGGGGGTATCACACTTTCTCTCCCCCTTACATCACTATCAGTTGTCTCCAATCTCTACTATTACACTTTATGGTACGTGCTTCATGTATAAATATTTCTAAGCACTCTTACACATATTGATACACATTTTGTGTGGTCACTACCCTATGACGCATTCTAATTCCACAGTTCATACTTGAATGTTGATGATCTAAATCTGAAATGAACCTCACCACATTATCCTTTCATGCTCTATGCTTCACAATCTATATTTCTACCACACAATTTCAAACATTTCTTGATGACACACTCTTGTTCTATGGTTCATTCTTAAATGTCGAGGGGTATTTTATAAATGAACCTCATCTCATACACATCCACATGGGGACACACTACTCCTATCGCATTCACATTGCATACCATTCCATCTCATGGAAATCTCACTCACACACATAATTAATTTCATATCTTGGTTATGCTTATTATTGATTTCTTATACTAGTTACATGATATAATTTACTTACTATGCTAGTTAAATACTCAATATGTCATTATATTTATCATATATACATGCATGTACACTTGGACTCTAGTTGTGAATGAATATTTCTTATAGATTCTCACACGTTGCAATGATGCTTGGTACTATACCTTTTACAAGTCCCACTGAGGCTCTTGAGGGCATCTACATTTCATACTGTCACAAGTTTTATTGTTTCATTATTTAATACTTATAATTTATAGCACACTAATTTCCATATATATACATACAGGATTTGACATACTTTATATCTTTCTAAAATGTTAACGGGTGCTTCATGTGTAATATTTTATTTACGAGACTATTTTTCACCATAGGTATTTATTACACTTTGCTTGTCATTGTTTTCTACTTGTATGTTATTGTTTGTGGACTATTCCCTATGTTTTGATTGATCATTTCTTGTATGTTTTTGGCCGGTTCATCCCTAATTGTCTTTTGGCATTGTGAGCGATGTCCCATGTATGAAAATCTCTTTTCACGGTCTACTTTGTTTGCACACTTTCTCGTTACAGAGTGATGTCCCATGTATGAAACTCACTTTTCATGATCTAATTTGTTTATACACTTTCTCGTTACATTGTGTTCTATCACATGTTTTCTAGATTTTTCTACTAACACATGTATCTAGCCACTTTTTTTTGCATGTTCCTTGGTTTCTACCATGCACATTCCCTCCCCCTAAAGGGTATCCACTTCAGATCAATTTTAGGTCCTCTCCTTTGGAACACATGATCCTATCAGTGTCACATGCTCCCCAAACAAGGGAAGGCATACATTGGGTGAATCAATCACCCCATTTAACAACTCAAAGCTACAATATAGGATTGCACAATATAAGAATAAAACAATCATATAGTCATAGAAAGACCCATAATGTGACTTGGGTCCTTAGCACAACACAGACACCAATGCTAAACACCTAATAACACTAAATGAGTACTCATGTCCTCCCCTGGATAGCTATATCTTAGGGCTACATAATTACTTTCTCATATCACCATAGTCTATAACAGTTCATAGAGCAATTATATAGTATCAGGCATAGTACTTCACTCACAACAAGCATGCAATCTCCTACAATCAGAAAAATTCGGAACTAATTCGACATAATCGAGATAGTAGGAAAAAAAAGGGATGTACCATTTGCAGTGGTGCTTATTTGGGAAGTAGTCATATAAGGAGAGTAACAATAGAAATCTCTCCCCAACACTCTTATGTTGTGGCATGAGATCACCCAAAAAACTCACATTTGGCGTGAGATTGCCCAAAAAACTCATTCTTTGCGCGAGATCACCCAAAACACTCACTCTTGGCATGAGATCGCCCAAAAAAATAGTTCTACATATCATTTTTAGGACATTTTCTATCATTTACACTTCTACACATTAGCTGCATACTTTCCTTTTTACATACTCTTACATATTTTTTCATACTTTTGTAGAGTTTTCATAATACATGACTTTGACTACTCTCTCACTATTATTCTGTGGGTTTGTCCTTAATATGCAAAAATAAGCATCCCTACATCAATAATACAAGAAGCAATCACAAGCTACAACAACAACAAGTACAACATGGTACAACACATACGCATACACCCCTAGGTCACTTTCCCTTCTTAACTTATACACTTCATTTTTGCACTCATTCCACACTTCACTTGTCTCTTCGGCATGCTACCACCATCAAAATCTATAGTAATAAAAGGTACACATCTTATAACTACTTTATGTTATTAAGTATTCACTCAAAAACATAAATTGGGGGCAAATGTACACATAAAATCACACACTTGGGTACATTTTTAGGTCCTAAAATCATACTAGCATTTACATAATTCCTAAGCAAGAAATCTAGCAATTGACAACTATCTTTGGCCTTTTATTTGTGTTTCTTATTTTTTATTTGGTCTTACACACCCTACAACCTAGTTAGAACTTTACTTGCTTATATTTTATGACTTCAGACACCACCACCCAACCAAGATGCCAGTGCCCAGGCACCCTCATCCCCTCTGGGTGTCCTAACCATTTTATATCTTACTCACTTCTTTTGGGCATATATTTTATCATTCGGGCCTCTCTTTTTTTATGGGTTGGCCTTCCAGTTGTTAATTATGAAATTCAACCAAGGAAATCATAAAAATACATAGTTATGTGTTCAAAATAAAAGAATAACCTCTAAACATACTATCTATCACCTAAGCTTGCATCCAAAGGCATCCAAAGCAATCAAATGCATCCATCTAACATCCATACAAGGGATAAGGGACTGCATTTTTTTCATACATTGCATAGGAAGGGGAAGTTCATTAGTCCATCCACACATTCTATTTACATTACTATACCTAGATCTAGCCCACTATCAAGTGAAACTTACACTAGGGCATCCTAGGGCGCAATCCTCACACACACTCACAAGAACTACATGGAATCTGAGATGTAGTGTAGTGCTCAGTCATAAACTCACTCAATTAGGTGACTGCCAAGGTCAGTCTGAGTCCCCGTATATTATCTTTCTTTTTTGGATTCAATATGGTTTTTTGGGTTTTACTGGAGAACATCTATTTTCTAGGTTATATGTACATTTAGTTATCAAGGTGTGACATATAGGTTACCAACAACGAATATCAATGAAACTTGTGCGACATAAGAAAAATCAAGTTCTAATCATTTTCATAGTCACGGGTGCCCAATAGCAGACTCTGGCACCCAGGAACCCCTGACCCAGTCCAAACACCATGTCCAATAGCATCTGTGAGTTCGAGGATTTATTCTAAGCCTTGACGACATAATTCACCTTCTATTCAATAGTTTTCCTAGTTTGCACCAATCTCAGATCACTTTAAAAATCAACTAAGTTCTTCCCTATCTCTTGCACTTAGGGTTTCATATTTTATTATCTTATTTCTTATATCATAATGCATCTAACAACTATACTTCATTCTTTCTATCAGTTATTCTGTAATTAGGGTTTTACAAAAAGTATATTTTTATTAAATCAGGTGTAGGTGGATTACCTAAGGTAACAAAAACCTGGTGTATACATTTGCCCCTTTTTTCAAGTGGTTTGTGATGGAAAAGATGCTATAAAAATGAGTGAAATGATTTGATTTGTTCTTGGATAGGTGGTACCCCCCCTAAAATTAGGATTGATTCGAAGTGCAATAATCACCAGTTTGAAAGAGTTGTTGAATGATATTGATTTATATGATATTTGTGTTTTTATATAAGCCACCCCAACACTAGGCATGAAAAAAATATTTCCACAAAGGTGGACTTATGCTACCATTGAGTTAAATGATAGGGAAATCAAGGGGTTTGTAACCTATAGAAATATGACTCATAGGAAGCGGTTGTGAGAAATGATCCCATTCGATATGCTAACAACGATGTATTGGGAGAACTATATTTTTATAAATGACGGTGCCATAAAGGTGGGATTTCAAGACCAGGAAGTCACCTGATATAGGAACCAACATGTTCATGTCCTATAAATATTTGAATTACAAGTGATAAGGTTACATGATCCAAGATGGATTTTGATAAGGGCATGCTTTGCATTGATTTAAAAATTGTGACAAAATGATAATTGGATAATTTTACGATGTCTTGTAAAGATGGGTTTAATAAAGGGGAATAAATCACTGATGATTAAATGGATCACTGATGATTGGGAAAAACCACTAGCGATCACTTCGATTGTTGGCAATTTGGTAGCCGGGGAAAAAAATGTATATATAAGGAGCATAGTAGATTCATTTGAATCGTTGTGTTTTTTTGCGAGTTTAAGATTTGTAGATTTTTTGTGTAATTGTGAGTTTTGTTGAGTGAGATGGAGGCAGATGGAGTTAGACAAAGACATCAGAGACCTACGCATGCTGAGGTAGGTGGTGTACTTAAATTTTTGTGTGTATATATATTGGATATGGAACATGGGATTGTTAGAATTTTCTTATAAAATCGCTAGTGATCCATAAGATCGACGATGATCAATAGTGATCGTTAGTGATTGGGTAGGAACACTAAAAATTGAGTTGGTTTTTGATAGATGTGTAGTAAATAATTGTTATAGTTGATTAAGTGATTTTGATTAGTTGTTAATGTTTGTTTTTCATTTTATAGATGTGGGCCAGAGACCGATAGACTACATGGGGCAGGGTTTCAAGGATTCTTGATGAGGTGTGTAAACAGTTATCAGATGAGGAGTAGGATCATTTAGAGGAGGTGGGGTTGAGTGGTATGCCTCATTAATGACGTATCCATAGGGATACTTGATTATTATTGGCTTTTTCAAGAGGTGGGACCCTGCTACATGTCCTTTTTGGTTTCCGATAGGGGAGACGACATTGAATTTGGAGGATGTGCACCAGATTCTATAGTTTCTAGTACAAGGTGAGTAGATTTATACTATTGATGAGGTAGGACAAGATGCTACGATGCAAAATTTATATGGAGATGATGGTTTGGAGGTTGTGTTTTATGTTGGATGGTTCTCGTATGGATCTTTATATCATGATGATGAGGAAGGTCGAGCTCTGATGACTATGATGATATTGGGTATTAGTTGTTACAGCTTACCGGATTCAGCTAGAGGAAAATTTCATGGATGTTGAAAGGTGTGGTGGGAGATATGCTGGAGCTTAGGATAATGTTTGCTTAGGATCCTAATTTTTTGTCGCAGGTTTACAGGATGTTGTGATCCTAGAGGACCAAACGTAGATTTGGTGTGGATGTATCATTTTTTTTAGAGTGTTGGGCTTACGAGTATACTATAGTTACTCAACTGAGAGGATTGTCATGGATGATGTGGGTAGATTTAGATTATACATTAGGCTTTATGAGATGGAGATTAAATCATGGGGTGACTGGGTCAGTTTGATTTGAGGATCATTACAGGCAACTCTTGGATGGCCTACAGATAGATGGTGTGATTTGGAGGCCGTATGTAGGTTTCCCAATATGTCCTGATACAGTGAGGGAGATGGTGGCTATGTAGCATGATAGGTGGTTATGGGGGAGGAGGGATTGTGAGTACAATTTGGTAAAATTTGGCCATGTCAGATGATAATTTGGTTTAGTACAGGATGTGTCAAAGGCAATAGTGGCTTATCAGAGAGATGATGATGAGATAGATGTAGTACTGCAAGTTGTTAGGGAGGTAGTGGACATAACGGATGAGGAGAGAGTTAGTATAGTGGTAGATGCCCAAGGAGGTGAAAGGGTGTGATGATGTAGGGGTGACAGTGGTTTATGTTGCATGGTGGCATGGGTAACTAGGTGGTTTAGATTGACAAGTGCAGGCTCGTGTCGAGGCAGCCCCTCAGGAGGGTGGTGGTGGTGCTAAGGGTGGAGATAGAGGGAATAGGGTAGTAGAGTTAGAGGTTACCATATCTCATTTGGAGGATGAGAAGGCTGCATTGGTGGTCAAGAGAGATGGGATGGGTTAGCACCTTGCTACTGTACATGCAGAGCTTACTTAGGTTATAGCTGATCACGATCGATATCAACAACAAAGAGAGACTTTGAGACATGATTTTGGTGTGGCAGGTACTTATATTTTAGGATTTGAGCTACAAGAGGTGAGAGATCATACTAGTGGTCAGATGGGACCACTTGGTAGTGTTAGTTTGGCCAACTACGAGTCATTATGTGAGGATCTCAGATACTATGAGGAGATAGTATGACAGAGGTAACCTAATGAGCCTCGTTACGTGGTGTATCACATGTGGAGGCAGGTGACACCATTAGGCAATGCTGTGAGTATTGGTTAAGTACTGAGAGGTCTTGACAGAGGAACGGATAGGGTTCCTAGTGGTGATTAGGGGAGAAATTCCCAAGGGAGTATCTGACTGACGAACGTTTAGTTCACTTGGTAAATATAGATGTGATGATTTGTTTGATGTATGTGGCTCTCTTGAAGTTTATGTTGATGTATATTTTTGACTCACAGGGTTTTTGAGACTCATGATGTTGTATATGTAATATATATATGATTGTGATTTTTTATTTATGTGATGTTGATTATGATCTTGAGGTGATGTTATATAAAAGTTTTGATGTTTTGATATGTATTTGATATGATGCTTGATGCATAGATATAGATTGTGATATCTAAATGTATAAATTTTTTGATATGCTATTTTAATGTTGATATGATGTGATTTCAAATATAATGGTCTTGACATATGTTCTTTAGAATGTACTTTAATCATGGTTTAGAAATACATGTGAATTGTTTGGTTTTAGACTAGATTTGGTACATATGTAATATGATGGTAAATATGACAATGCACTTGAGGCCTTGTAAAAAATGTTAACATATAACTAAAAATAATTAGTCATATGTAGGATCATGGATGTAGATGGGAATGAGTTTATGTACCTTCTTACAACATGATAAGTGTTAATATGTAGTTTGTATGGGAGTTATGTTCTCCTTTTGATGGCTTGGTAGGCTCATGCCCCAACTCTATTTTGTTTACGGAAATTGATCAATGCAGGAAGTTTGCTGGAATGGGAAAGTTAATTAATGTGGGAAGCTTTCCTAGGATGATTTTGACTTTGGTATGAAGGTTGATCAATACGGGAAGCCTTTTTATCGAAATGATATGGGTAGCCATCCTTCGAGGGAGTGGTCTATAGTTTTGATTTTATTTTGCAGATATCCATCCTTCATGGGATTTTTCTATGTTTTAATAGACAATTTTCCTTCGAGGGATCAATCTGTATTTTATGTCATAGTGTGATTAATAGCTTTCCTTTGAGGGATTGCTCTATATTTTATTTGGCAGTGAGCATCCAAGTGAATAATTTTGATTTTCATTTTTATGTTGAGGGTAGGCCTAACAGACCACATAGAGGAGGGGATAAGATGTGTGTAAAAAATACACATGTGTAGCCCTTTAACATGTTTTGAGTTGGTAGATAAAAGGTAGACAAGAGTAATGATTGTGGGTTCCTACTAAGGAGGAACTTTTCCATGTGAAAGATGTGACAAACAAATCCATGACGTTCATCTTTAAGGTTATGATTTATAAGATATTGATGGTAGACCACATGCTTCCAAATCATTACTATAGTGAATGATAGGCTAGTGGTGGAATGAGATATTCAATGTGACTAATGTCATGATAGTAGATATGTTAATAGTAGAAAGGCCACAACTATAAGGCATTCAAAGGTTCCTTTTTAGGTTTACCATCGAGGGATTCCAAATGATAAGCTCTCAAAAGAATTTTGTGAGTGATGACATATGGACTGATCTAGTTAGGGGAAAACTTTCCACATTCTAGATTAGTGAAATTTTGATTTTCTTTGAGGACAAGATCACCAATGTTGAAGTCACGTTCTTTGACATGTTTTTTATAGGCTTGTTTGATGCATTCTTGATAAAAATGATGATGCTTGAGGGTTGTTAAATGATGTTCATATAGTAATTCAAGTTGTGTTAGACATTCTTGATGATCATCCTCATTAGATATAAAATATCTAAGGAACGCGTGGAGAGATGGAATTTTAACTTCAAGGGGTAGGACTACCTTAGAGACATAAACTAAAGAAAAGAGTGTAACACCTGTAGGAGTGCAAATGATAGTTTGATAAGCCCATGGAGATAATGGGATTCAAAGATGTGAAATTCCTACCTGTTTGGTTGATAGTTTTCAAGACAATTTTGTTGAATATTTTGTTAGAAGCTTCTGCTTGACGGTTTGCTTTTGGATAATAAGGGGATGAGAATATTAGTTTTATGTTGAAAGTGTCACATAATTTCTTCACTTCCTTGTTTTTGAAATACTTTCCATTTTCAGTGATAATCTTGTGAGGGTTGTTAAAGGGACATATGATATGTTGATATATAAAGTCAACAATATTATTTTCTTTATTAGAGACCAATGGAATAACTTCCACCCATTTAGTGAAATATTCAATAGCAGTAATGATAGAGTGGTGTCATTGTGACGAATGGGGGTTGATGAGGCCAATGAGGTGGAGGCCCCATTGTGAGAAAGGCCAAAATCTTGAGTGGGTTGTAGAGTGTGACTTGGGCTGTGAGTGAAATTAGATTGTTGTTGGCATTTGATGCATTTCTTGACATATGCGAAACAACATTGATTAAGGGTGGGCTAGTAATATCTCATCTATAGGACATGTTTAGAAATTTCCATACTGTTGAAATGTCCACCACATATTCTTTCATGGACTTCTTGGATAGCTATAGTATCTTCGTGGGATTTGAGGCATCGTAAGAGGAGGGTGTCAAATCTGTGTTTGTAAAGAACTGTTGTATAATTTTCCCTCCTTGGGTAAATACAGACAAGCAAGAATATAGAAACCAAAAAAATGGATGCACCCTTGGCGCAGGTAAGAGGCGCACGACAGAAGGTGTCAACATGAAAATGGATGCGCCCTTGGCACAAGTAAGAGGCGCACGACAGAAGGTGTCGACACGAAAATGGATGTGCCCTTGGCGTAGGTAAGAGGCGCACGACAGAAGGTGTTGACACAAAAATGGATGCGCCCTTGGCGCAGGTAAGAGGCGCACGACAGAAGGTGTCGACACAAAAATGGATGCGCCCTTGGTGTAGGTAAGAGGCACACGATAGAAGGTGTCAACACGAAAAATGGATGCACCCTTAGCGCAGGTAAGAGGCGCATGATAGAAGGTGTTGACACGAAAATGGATGCGCCCTTAGCACAGGTAAGAGGTGCATGACAGAAGGTGTCGACATGGCAGAGGATGCACCAAGGCGCGGTAAGAGGTGCTCAACAAGGAATGTCGACATGCAAAAGGATGCACCAAGGCACAGGTAAGAGGCGCTCAACAAGGAGTGTCGACATGCAAAAGGATGCGCCAAGGCACAGGTAAGAGGTGCTCAACAAGGAATGTCAACATGCAAAAGGATGCGCCAAGGCGCAGGTAAGAGGCGCTCAAAAAGGAATGTCGACATGCAAAAGGATGCGCCAAGGCACAGGTAAGAGGCGCTCAACAAGGAATGTTGACATGCAAAAGGATGTGCCAAGGCACAGGTAAGAGGCACTCAACAAGGAATGTCGACATGCAAAAGGATGCGCCAAGGCGCATGTAAAGGTGCTCAACAAGGAATGTCGACATACAAAAGGATGCGCCAAGGCACAGGTAAGAGGTGCATGACACATGATGTCGAAACATAAGATCATGCCTTGGTGCACATCAGAGGATGTTGACACAAATATGGATGCGCCTATGGCGCACCTTAAGGAGGCGCAACATTCTGAGCGCTGACAGGAAACAGATCCTGACCCAGATATTCAAACGGCCATAACTTTTCACAGGGAGCTCAGATTCACGCAAGGTTGGAATTTTTGGAAAGCTTACGATGTCCTCTATCCAACTACGACTAGATATATTTAATTGGGTGGGAAAAATTTCTTAAAAATGCAAAATACAGTTCGCCACTTTTTAAGTTTGCTAGGGTTCTCACCTACCACCATAATGAGATAAATTAAATGCAACTTGGAGGTGGTTGGGGTAGATTTGGATTTCCTCTCTCTTCCCTCTCTCATTCTTCCTATAAATTGTAAGGAGGGGCTTCTTTCTAATGTTGGACATTCTTGTTTTGCCCCTCCCTTCTTCTCTTTGGTAGGTGAACCTGTGGAGTTCAAACCTCCCATCTAAAACTGTAATGCAACTTTGCCTCTTGGCATTTTGTAGTGTATTGTATCAATATTTGGAGAAAATAATGCATGTCTGTGGATGATTCTCAACCCTCTCTGTGTTCATTTGCATCCTTATGATCTTTCACTGCAAATTTGGTTATCTGTGCATGATCTTGCATTGCATTTTGATGGTTTGTGTTTATTGGCAAGACAGGTGTTCTTCATTCCTCGGTGCATCACCTTCGTTAGTTTAGGTTTATTTTTATGCATCTTCTTACCCTGTCTCCTTGGCAAGTTAGATTAGGTTTTTAGTAAACCCTCTGCATTTTCCACCTGTGCATCTGAACAGAGGAATAGGAACCGGCCTTCATCCGGAGAGCTTTTCCGATTTCGCAAGGTCCCACACTTGGGAAAAGCTCCATGTTATGCAATCGCACTGATAGTCTCAACCCATTGTATTGCAGACATTCAGGGGTGCTACAATTCACCATTAACAACTGTGTTTTTGGATAAATTAGATATGCTATGGAAATTAAGTTAAAACCTATAACCTCAAAGCATGAAGCTAATCTACACTAAACCATCATGATAAGAGATAAACAAGACTAACATCTATCATTGTATGAACTAGATTAAATCTAAACTAACGTGATAAAGCTACTCTCTACTCTTTAGATCACTTAATTAAACATTGAACCTAAGAAGATCAACTTAGCAATCAAAGGTGTGATTAGTTGTTTTATGGTTCTCAAGCTTTCAAGAATGGAGTCTCACCATTAGTGGCTTCAAGGCCAATTGTTCTCTTTATTTACTCAAAAATTGGATTATGGATGCAAATGGAGGTTATTAGCTCAAGATCAATGAAGGGAGTATGTTTAAGATCAAATGTATTATAGCTTAAAGCTAATACAAATGGAATCCCAAAACTAGGTGTTCTTAGTGTTAATAAGATATCCTAGGTGTGAAGGTGTAAGTTGAATGGGTAGGCTTAGCCTTGTATTTATAGTTTTTGGTTTGGAAGAATTTGGAATTTGGGTGAATGTGGGACTAAAGCCTAAAAAGCACTTTAGGATTAGATTCGGATAAACATGCTTTAGGCTTAGTTAATATTTGTTTAGGCTAGTTAACTAGGGTTTAGGCTAGTTAAAATTGATTAGCAAGTGATTAGAGACTCATTGAGAGTTGGGAGAGGTTTGGATAACCAATTGCGACTGATAGATAGCTTACGAAGCCAATAGAAGTAGTCTAGAGAAAACTAGGGAGGTTCTCAATGGTCGAAAGGAGGAATATTTAGCTAATAAGAGACATATTAGCCAAATAATCGGATTATAGCAGGAATGTGACTGAAAGAGTGTCATGAATGGGCATCCGAGAATGGAGCGAAGAATAGGGAATTAATGAAGTGTCGTTAATTGACTGGATTGGAGGAAATGCTAAGTGTAAGCATATTTTAGGTGTTTACAAAAACACTTCGTATGATGACGTATCAGGTGACATATTGAAGAAAAGATCATTTAGCATTTTTAGATAAGTCATATGGAATTTTTTTATTGAGAAATGTAGTCATATATTTGAATGTACCAGAGGTTTGTTTGATTATATTCAATTAGATTGACAGAGGGGAGTTCGTTGGTATGAGATGGTTGCTCAAGTCTATGCACAACAATGAATAATTTGGAATCGTTAGTTAATAGTGGAATGAGTGAGGCTAGCGAAGCCATAGTATCTGTGAAATTATTAGAAGAGTGTGGAACTATTTGGATGGTGCATTAGTTAAAGGATTCTAAGAGGAATTCCAAAATGTTTTTTTTATTTTTGTAAAGTTTCATTTTTGCATTGATAAATTCCTTTAATTTGATTGATTACGAGTTGAGAATCTACGTAGATGTCTTGGATTTGAACACCAAACATGACTTTTGTTTGGAGACCCATGATGAGGGATTCATATTTAGTCATGTTATTAGTGCATTCAAAGTTTAATTTAAAGGATAGAGGGATATGAGTCCCCCAGAGAGGTATGATGATGATATCGGAAGTGCCCCCTGCTAACACTTAGATCCATAAAATAAAAGTTTCATTCTGATAGGCATATATTCTTGATCGATGGTGTTGATGGATTCATTAGGAAATTATTCATGTTGTAGTTTGTTGTCAGGAATGGGAGATTTTGTGAGTTAATCAATGATGGATTTCCACCTTGATGGATTTTTATGAATATCAAAATTAGTCATGAAGATGAGCCAACAGAGGATTGAATGGTTTGAATGCATGGATTTGAGAGGATTGAAACTGGTGATGAACATTTTATGATTAAGTAGATAGTGGAGAAAGTTTGGAAGTTGTGAAGTACAAGGAACAACACAACTTTTATTCTCTAGTATAACTAGTTTTATAGTCATGAAGTGTGCGGCTTATGTAGTAAACAACCTGTTCTCTACCCTTCTCATCTTGATGAGAAACATAGTACACCTAAGACATGATCAATAACTGATATGTATAGATTAAAAAAATCCCCCTCATCATGGAGGTATGAGCACGGGTGATGATAAAAGGTATTGTTTGAGGTCTTTGAAATCCTTTTGACAATTGTGATCCCATTTTAAATTGACATATTTCGAAGGAGATGGTGAAAAGGTTGACAACGATCTGAAAGTTGTGAGATGAAATGACAGAATGATTGAAGTCTACCTTGAAGGCTACAAAGTTTTTTAAGGTTATAAGGGGGAGGAATTTTGATGATGGCCTTGATTTTGACAGGGTCCACTTCAATGCCTGTGATAAAAACGATGAACCCTAAAAGCTTATCGGTGAGAACACCGAATACACACTTAGCAAGGTTAAAGTAGAATTGTATTGGATAAGATGAGAAAATATAATGTCAAGGATGGTGAGATGATCTCTGCGTTGCTTAGATTTTCCTAAGAGGTCAACTTAGTATTCTATAGTTTTATGAATGAGATCGTGGAAGATATATGCCATAGTGTGCTGATATGTGACCTTGTGTTTTTAAGTCCAAAGAGCATGAACACAATAGTAGAAATTCCCTTAAGGGATAATGAAGGTCATTTTATGTTGATCATCAATTGCGATAAGGATTTTATTGTAGCCAAAGAATCCATCCATAAGAGATAAAATTTCATGGCCATTGGTGAGGTCAATAAGCTAATCGATGTTTGGGAGAGGGAAGTCATCTTTAGGGTAGGCGAGATTGAGATCTAGGAAGTTTGTGCAGATGTGTAATTTTCATAGAGGATTTGTCATGGGTATGATATTATACACCCATTGCATGGATAGTTAATGGGCAGGATAAAGTTGCTGTAAAGAAGGTGTTATAATTCTTATTTAATGAGGAGGGCTACGCGAGGGTGCATCCTACGTAAATTTTGTTTGATAGGATTAGACATTATGGATTGTGACAATGTTGTGAATGATGATGTTAGGGTCGATACCTGACATGTCACTATATGACCATGCAAAGGCCTGACTATGTTTGGAAAGGAAAGCGGTAAAGTCCTTCAATTCTTTTGAATCAATAAGATTGGCCAACCTTAACAATGTGAGGGTCTTGTGAAGTCCCTATGTTAACATCAATAGTGGATTGTTTAAGGAGTGCCAATGTGTCTGGTGGTAGAGTATTTTGAAGGTAGTGATACTCTTCCCCCATGTAAGATAAAATGGATTGATCCTTGTGGCATTGAAGATGTTGATGGTAGGGGAATCTTCATCTACCATTTCAGGTAATACTAGTGGAATGGTCTTAGTGCCACTATTAGTCTAATAAGTAAGTGGTCCTAAGGTAATCGTGTTTACTAAAAAACGTTAGATGGGATAGAGAAATTTTTTTTGGTGTCAATAGGGTATGGTTTGATGAAGGAGGTGTGATGGTTCTGGTTCTATTATAGGTCCAAATGTGGTGTCTTTTGAGGTATCTAAGGGAGGTTTTTTCAAATCCTAACCCATATTTCTCATGAGGCTTGCATGAACTAATCAAAGACTAATTGTGTATTCCTTGTTCATAACATCCTAACCTAAAACCTTTCCAGGCACAACAATGGAGATACATTTGTGTGAAGGAATGGTTGTATAAGAAGGAGAAATATGATATGAAAGGTTTTGCATGATGTTGATTGTTGTGATGTGGGGAAGTACGATTGATCCCTCCATCGAAAATATTGGTTTTAAGATGAGGAGGGCCAAAGGAGATGATATCTCCCATGTTTGGTTTGTACATCAGTTGTTTATCAGGCCTTCCATATGTGTTTGGTGTAGGAAATGAATTAAGAGTGAGGATAGGTGATACTGCCCCTAAAAAATTCATTGCATGGCGTCTTTGAAGGAAGTGTCATCTGGTAACTTGGATGTAGAGACAAAGGAACTAGTAGAGGCTTGATCAGAGGATCCTGAGTTATTTTTTGGTATGAGCACATCATTTGGTTGATAATTCATGTGGCATTCTTTAAAGGGATTTGGGTAGTTGGAATAGTGAAGGTCTTACCTTCATGTTTGTATTTCAGAAAATGATGTAAGGTGGATGGGATACAATCACATAACGTGTATCCAAATTCCTCCTAGTAGAATATTATATTAAAACTCTCCTTCTACAAGATAAAA
Source organism: Taxus chinensis (assembly GCA_019776745.2). Classification (NCBI taxonomy): domain Eukaryota; kingdom Viridiplantae; phylum Streptophyta; class Pinopsida; order Cupressales; family Taxaceae; genus Taxus; species Taxus chinensis. The sequence goes on from CM034148.1 coordinate 702,593,685, forward strand.
GAGTTTGTGAAGACATTTGACACCTACTTTAATAGGTAGAATAACCATGCCCAATGTGGGAGCAATGGTGTCATTAAAGGATCACAATACATCAGGTGATTGAGTGATGATAGTATTGGTAACTGGAGTTGGTTAAAAGTGTGTGATGATATAATATTGATGTTAGTGTCATTATTAAACATAAATATTTTAACTGAGAGTATCATCGATTTGGGTCATGAAAAAAAGTGGGAGATCATGATTTTTGGGTTACAAGATGGGATCTCTGAAGTCATCAAAAGTGATAGTGGCATACATTTTGAGAGTGCCGACCAGATTTATGAATGGTTGGGGATCATCATAGGATACTGATATATATTGAAGGGTCTCGATCATCACTTGTTGATGTTGTGGAAAGGTTTGGACAAGATCTCGTAAAGGGAAATTTTCATAGGAGCTTGATGGAGTTGTTTGATGATGGTATTTTGTAGAGAAGTGGTGGATTAGGGTGTGGAGTGGCAAGTATAGATACCTTAGTTTTATGATTTGATGAAGTAGATGGTTCAAGAGTGAAAGGGATGGAGATCTTAGAATTGTTTTGATCTGAAGCCTTAGGGTCTTGTGCATGAGCTCTAGTCGTTATATGAACAACATCGATTTGATGGAGCAGGATCTTACTGAAAGAGGTCTTACTTTTGTTATATGTAGTGTTCAGATGATGGCTTGGGTGTTGTGGTTTTAGGGGTTTCACGGGTTGTTTTAACTTGATTTTATCATTCTAGATTTTCGGGGAGAATCCCTTTGTTAGTAAGTCTTCAAATAACAGTGTGGAGGGATTTTCAATCCTTAGTGGAATGTCTTGGTGTTTGATGATAGTTACATAATGCTTTAAAGTTGTACCAGGATGGTTTCCATCCCTCGAGAGCCCGATGATTTGAGAGGAGGTAACACTATGATGGATAATTATATTAGATTTTCAAGGGTTCTCGCATATTCCCATGTCAAAGCCGATGTTGAAGGTAATTGTGTTTCATTTGATGATATAGAGGTTGGAGCTAAAGGGATCATTTTGGTGTGACACTTTTAGGTGTTGGTGGAGGAATGATATTGGATTATGTGACAGTGACTATGAATTTAGACAAGGGGTAAGGCCCTAAGATATAAGTTAAAGGCTTTAGATTTTGTGTTGAGGTTCGTTGGATGAATTTTCAATGATATGATTTATACTTTTTTATATGGATGGATTGGATATTGTGTAGTGGAATCGTTTTGAGATTTCAAATATAGTGTCAAGTGACATGATCTTGAAAATAAATTTGAGTAATTTCTATGATGGGTTTCTTTCCTGAATATTTCAAAGAAGTCACAGGTGAGCTTAAAGTAGATGTAGTGGATGTAGGGGGATATATGGTCTTGTTAGAGGAAAAACTAGAGGAGTTGTGTGATTCAATAGGTACTTCTATGGTAGAAACAATACGTGTTAGAGGTGTGGATGATTCGGTTGATGTTTCTATGATAGAAGCATTGACTGTTGAGGGTGTAGATGAAAGATCTTTAATGGAATTGATAGTGTGATGAGAGTTGATGACATTTGATTAGGGTTGACTAGTAGATGGGGCATGGTTTGGAAAGGGTAGCTTAAAGACATCTAAGTTCTGATTTGGAGGTACATTTGGATTATCCAGTTGTAACTCACCTTTGTCGATAAGGTCTTGAAGGACATTTCTAAATGAATGACACCTTTCGATGTCGTGACCTTAAACCTGATGGTATTTACAATAGTCATTTTTTTGATACCAAGAGGGATTTGATATGGACATGTTGATGGGGCAGATAGGAGGAAGTGTGATCATATATGTGGCTAGAGCTTATTCAAAAATGCACTATATGAATTTCCAATGGGTGTATAGTTACATTGATGATGGGTGTGTTCAGAATCAGAATGACCTTTAGAAGCATATTTGACGATAGATGCATTTTTTGAAGTTTTGGATTTATCATGACTGGAAGAAGGTTTGAATGAGGGATCAAGATTAGGTTTCTTTGATTTTATCTTGACTTTACCATCCTCAAGGGTGCAAAGTTCTAATTTATGAGCCATAGTAAAAGTTCATGCAAACATTTAGAAAGATTGTATTTGAAGTGTTGATGATATGTATTTTACAAAGGAATGATCGAATAACATAATTAATTTGTTTTGTTTTGGGAGGGAGAAGGATAATTGATTGATGATACCTCTCCAGTGGGTGAAGAAATCTACAATAGATTCATCTTCAAAACTTTTGATGGTGTAAAAGTCTGTAATAGTAACTTTATAGGTGATGTTAATCGAGAATTTTTCTAAGAACAACCGTGCAATCTATGTGAAGGAAAAAGTGAATATTATGGGATACTATTATACCAATCCAATGTGGGTCCTGTTAAAGACATGGGAAACGACCTTAACCAAATGATATCTTGATCATGTGTGATAAGATAACATATGTGGCAGAAGGCTCAAATATGTTGTTGAGGGTCCTCCTTACTATAGAATTTAAGGAACTTTGGGAGTTCCCAGTGTGGAGATAGGATTTGTATGGTATGAAGGGATGAATAGGTTCATTACAGATTCGATGCATATGATAAGGTGTTTTTAGGACCCATGGAAATAGCTTCAAAACTAGAGATCCTATTCACCAATGCTTGTAAAGGATCATTTTGTGAGTATTGTTGTTAAGGATTGAATGATGATGGACTAGGTTGATTATGGACATGTGGGTTTGGTTGTTTATATAGATGATAGGGTAATGGGATGTTATGATGTAGGGGAATGCTCATGGGAATATTATAGATGGGTTGTGAAATTAAAGGTTGTGATGGCTGAATGTACTAATATTAGATAGGAATGGATGTGTTGATAAGAGGTTGCAGTGGCTAAGGTATATACTGGGATGGGATAGAAGTATGGATGAGAGGTTGAGATGGTTGTGGAATGTATTGAGACGAGATATAGGTGTTGATGAATGGTTGGGATGGGTGAGGTATATACTGAGTATGAATTTGTGAGATAGGGGCCATTGATATCTATTGTGATGATGGGTGAGTGCTAATGATAGAAATGGTATTTATGAGGGGTATTGATGTTGGGATGGACATGACCATGTTATGAATAGAGGACATGGGTTGTTGTGAAGGGGTGGGTTGACACACTAAGTGGGATGACTATCGAGCTTACAGGGGGTGTTTAAGAAACACTAGAGGCTACAAGACAGACTACATAAGGATATCTGTTATTGTTGTTTTGTGAAGACGATGAGCTTGATGAGGGGTGTGGTGATGAAGACAATTTTTTATTAGTTGTGACTTTTGATGAAACATTGTTAAGATCAAAAGTAATGACAGGTACTAATGACATGGGAACTGATGTTCCTAACCCACTAGTAGTGGAATATGGATAAATTTCTTGGATGATCAATTCATGATTATGGTCAATAAGTTGGGAACTGTCGAAGGTGACAATAGAGATGAGATGACATTGTTCGGATGTTGGTTGTTAGAGGGATACGCCTTGGGAGGCGAGATATGCACTAAGGGCTATAAGATTAGAATCTAGAATTTCCACAAAGACTGGATCACCACTAAAGAAAAAATGTGGACTTGGTGGATCGGGGATTTCTCATGTGGCTGATTGACTACTAAGAGAGTGAGGAGGGTCCTGATTGGTCATTGAAGGTTATCGGTACTAGCCCATTACACCTGGAATTTCATGAAGTTGAGCTAGGTATTATCCAGGGATTATTGGAGATGATTAGCATATTACAAAAGTCTTACAGTCGGGATTATTGTTTGGTTAGAACCATGAACTAAAAAAGCAATCAATAAAGAAAAAGAAAAAAGGTAGATGGTTTATTAAAATAACTCAAACAAGTCACACAAAAGAATTTTTTATTTTTCTTGATTAAATTAGAAAAAGTATGAAATGTGAAAAATGGATGGAAAGGGTACTTGGAAATGGTAATCTAAGGCTCATTTTAGGTGATGTTGAAGAATTGAGTCCTTGATATAATTGAAGGTACATGAGGCCTAAATTTGTGTTGGTGTTGGTATGAGGCATGGTATTGGGGCCTAACCTCTCACTTCACGGTCCCATAATGATAAAGGTGTCGAGTGCTTAGCCAATATATCACCCACCAACTTATTTATACTTAGCCATAATACTAAGTCATATTATCCTCTTGGTGATGAAATCTAAGAAGGTCCACTTGGGAAGGAATGTTTATATGCAAGTTATGTTTTGATGTGGTTTGGTTGTGTGTGAAGGGAGTTTATGAATACAATTCTTTAAACCCCTAATTAAGATATGTGATCAGATGGATATGAGTATTCGTTTTAAGTTCCTAAGGAAATGTTTTAATTTGATGAGGATAAACAAACAAATTTAATGTCGAAATACAAAATGCTAGAATAAAGGAGCGTACCAGTGATCACTTTCCCTTTTTTTTTTTTTTCAAGTTTTAAGCAATAAAAACAACAATGCCCTCTGATTTGAAAGGTTAGATGAAATAGAAAACAAAATAAATGAAAACTAAATGGTGTCACTCAGATTTCACCCTGAAATCTGTGACTACCCAATCCGAAAAAATTTTGTACTTTTAAAATAGTGGGTCGTTTGTTGTTTTTATTGCCTGAAAGTTCTTGTATTGCGTCAAGATAATCCCAAAGAACCATATTAGCCTTTTTCGCCAAATACCCAGATGCCCAAAATTGTTTTATTCTGTCGTCGGGATTTGTCTGCGGGAAATTTGTATTTAATTATTTTGAGCCCCGTATGAGGCTATTTGCACTCTGTTTTAACTCCATTATAAGCGAATATGTTATTATTCCTATGTACCAGAAGGATTTTAACTTATTTTAAGTTTTGGGCTTTATTTGTAACTTTTGGCAATTTTTCGTGTTTTTGTGGTGTCCCGTTCTGTTTTCTGTGAAATTTCTCTGGAGCAATTCCTTCGCCGGGTAAGCCCGATTTTTGGCCTGGAGCAGCTGGAAAACATATACGCACATTATGCCCGGAGGAAGTCGTCATCGGAGGTCTGGATCACTGGGAAAAAGTGAAGTCGTGCACAGAAAAGCCCCTGCGGGGATGGACACATTTTTGAAAAACAAAGGATTTAAGCTGCGATGGGGAAAATATAAGCCGCAGGCAGGGTGGGAATTTTATACTTGCCTGGTAGGGTACTTTTCCCCGTGTTATAAAAATCACTTAAGTGGATCACGAGATTTTGGTGCCTGCCTGGCAGGGTAAAGAATCCCATTATGAAAAAATTCTTAAAAATAGAATTACATGTGTAAAAAAGTGCGCCCCCTTTGGTGAGAGATTAAAAGGATTAAATTTGATTATTTTTATTAATCTTTCTTCTCAAAAAGTGCGCCCAAGCTTGGAGGAGGTCAACAAGTCAAAGATGGAATAAAAGAAAGGAGTCAAATGCATTAAATTTAATTTATTTAATGGCTGCCCTCTTCCTCTCAAAAAGTGCGCCCCCATTAGAGGAAGGATTTTGTTCAGACAAAGTGCTAACAAGGCTAAAAGCTTCCAGATTTGGTGCATGCTTTGGAGGAGGTTGATCTTTCTCTGCATAGTTGTTTTCACAGGTGTTACAGGAGCTCAGGTGTTAATTGAAAGGATTCATGCTCTCTTTATGTGTAAATTAAACACCAATTTTTGGGGCAGCAGGCTTGAAAAGTGTAGATTTTTATAATTTAAATTCACTATTCATGCTCCGGTGGCCATTTTTGTCTGAATAAATTGCAGGAATTCATTACAGGTGCTTTACAAAAGAAAAGGAGTTTTTATCAATGTCTAATACATTGCAAATATCCTCCGAATCTGAAGAATTGTCCAGATTTGCACCAGTATTGAAGAAATCCAGCCAAGTTAGAAGAAAAAGAATTATTCAGACAAAGATAGACAAAGCCATGGCAAAAGGAGATGAAAAAGAGAGCACGATGGATTCATGCATTGCTTCCAAACTTTCAGACATAGGAGACATAGATCTAGGCCCAAAACCTCTTTCTGATTTGATTGATAGATCCAGAGTGGGAAAGACTTCACTCATGCGTGCGGTCAAAAGTAGCGAAATTATCCAAGCTGCAGCTTTCCCATGTACAGCCCAATTGCCAGAGTTCGTGATGGAGTGTGCTAGATCTTATCATCCTTCATCCAGATCAGTGCGTGATGTTTTGGGAAAGACAATAATTCGTTTGGATGCGGAATTCATCAATTATTGTCTGAAGATTCCAGTGCGAAAGGTGGTGACTTCTATTAGCATTCAGGATGTTGAAAGTAGATGGGAGAAACATAGAGCTGATTGCGTGAGCATAATGAACAGCTGGTTCATGAAGAAGCCTAGATCCCCTTCAAAGTTCCCGAGAACTCTTCCACGGTCCAATTTGGTGCAGGAGGTAGATGATGTCGTCAAATTGCTATGCAGGTTGAATGGCGAAGCGAATGCCTACACTTTCCGTACATGGATGTATGCTTTCATCAAGACCATTGAAATCAACAAGGTTGATTCTATAATCAATTGGTCGGAAATTATTAGCAGCAACATCGGTGAGCAACTTCGGAGTGTGAAGCGTACTTTCAGCTTCAAGATGACTTCATACTTGGTGTATGCTGCAGTTTCACAGGGTGTCTTTTCCAAGCTAGATAGATGTGGTGTTCTTTCCAAGGACCCCATTTTCGAGTGCTACCCACAGCTTACTGTACCTACGTGCGAGAAGGACTTCAAAGTGATCAACGATGACTTCTTCTACGATTTCATCTGCAGGCTAGACAAAGACTTGAAGACTCACAGGGTAAGCAAGGAAGCGTGGGATGCAGTGTCCAAGATTGGCAGTTTATTCATCCAGTTTGCAGATTTCACATACCTCAGGGTTACGGGATTTTCTGGAGAACCTATAAAGATGCCCAGGTATCCAAGTGATAGATTGATTGCCATGGAGCTGAGAAGGTAACTCGTAGAGTTACACGACCTTTAGTTGAAATGACACAAGTCTACGGGATTCTTCCCAATCACTGTGGGATATTACAGTTGCATCAGCATTCACAGAGCTCGAGGGATGGAAGCGCAAATGTTATCCGAATATGAGCAAGAGTTCTTCCCTGCACGGCTTAACTTCGATCCATTTGGAGTAGCCAGGAAGACAATCTCCCAGGAGTACGCACATGTGCCTTTGTTAGAAGATTTCTGGATGAAGTGCAGAAGTGAGTACGAGGTTAGAAAGAAAGATTTCAGTAGGCTATCAGCAAAGCAAGTGTTCGACTTTGGACTAGCGCGGATACCTGCAGATCTTAAAGATGATGGGAACATGGTACTTGACACTTACCATCAAATGGGAGGAGATAAAGCTATACTGTAGGGTAACATTGGAGGCTGCCATTCAATTGAAGAAAGATCTGGAGCTGTGTTGGTGAATACTTCGAACTGGCTGCTAACGAAGGGATACTACCTTGATGAAGTATTGATGAATCAAATCATGGGCAACTTCGGCGCAGGAGATTCCCTCAAACGAAAGCATGAAGGAGAAAGCAGCAGAAGGTCCGAGAAGTTGAAAGTACATAGAAGATCTCAAGAGAAAGAGAAGACCACTTCTACGACCATAGCTTTGACTTCGACTTCTCCAGTACCCAGAAGATCACCAACTATTGCACCGTAGCAGCAGGATGCTTCCATGCCTTCATTAAAACCGGCGACGTTTGTTTTCTCTCTGCAGCCACTTTTTTCAACACCCGTTGCAGAGGAGATGTTGAAGCTGCAGATGACGGAGTTCGAAAGAGCTTTGTCTTTGGATGTTTCAGAAGATGGCAGCCATGACACTGTGGCACTTTCTGACGGAGAGGATGTAGAGCGGGAGATGGTAGTGCACTCAGTGACTTCTTACTCCCCGAGAAATAACTTCTCGAGATGGTTAGCTTTGCAGTTGGTTCCAGAAGCAAGAGTAGAGATGAACTTAGAGGAGCATGACTTGCAGCTACTTCAGGATCTGAGCAGAAGAGACAGAAGGCCTAGAGTTGCTAAAGCAACTTCTAGGTTGATCATCAAAGATTCGGGAGAGAAGTTTTCTGAGATATCAATTCCGGCGGAAGGAAATATAGAAGAGGAGCTCATGGCAGAAGATGTGACGGTGACCAAAATGCCACTCGGTCAAGCTACCACTGAAGGATTGAAGCAGGACACACAAACGTTGCTGGATGATTTGTTCCTTAGGCTTGACAGTGAAAAGGCAGAGAAAGAAGAGCTGCAGAAGCAAATATCTCAATTATGTGAGATCATAGCCAAGGTTGCTAAACCTTCCATTCAGCCCATTTCAGAGCAGGTGAGTGATCATCTTATGCAGGAAATGGAAGATGCAAGCAATCAAGTAAAGGCTATTGACAAATTGAAGGATCTGATTATTCATCAAGCTTCTGTGCAACTTGGGGAAGTGCCAGCCCGCCTAAAGGTTGTGAAAGATGCAGCAAATCAACTAAAGCAACTGGTGGAAAGCATAGAAGGCATGAATACAGTTGCAGAGAGTAACCTGAGTATTTTGGCTGAGATCAACAAGCTACCGGGAGATGTGTTGGTTGTAGAACAAATTGTACTGGATGGATCAGTCGAGAAGGGGAAGTAGCTAGAGTTTGCAGTATCTTTCCATTTGGAGATCTGCAGAGTTTTGCTGAAAAGGATGCAGGTGCTTGAGAGTAGAACATCAGATTTACCAGACAGTATCATTTTTTTCACTGAGGAAAGAGTGGATGGAGGTGTTACTTCATACGTGCGGATTATTTCTAACGAGGTGCATGATTCCCTGGAAGGTTATCTTCTGATGGTGCAAAAGAGAATTGATAAAGCTACCAAGCCTTTCACGATGAATTCTATCAATAGATTGGTGGCGCTGCAGGAAGACATTGCGAGGTTTGGGCCGAGTTTGGAAGAGGTGGAAGCATGCAACAAGGTGTTGAATGAAGGGTTGTTGTAGTTCAGGACAGAGAAGGAAGCAGTGGCTAAAACAGATGGAAGGATGTTGAATTATATGTTCGACAAGTATATCAGATATCAGAACAAGAAGAAGATGTAAACATTACAGCTGGCATGACTTCTTCTATTCTTTCTTCTTCTATTTTCTATGTTCTCGAATGAAATTGTAAAACTTCTAAGTTATTGGTTTTGCAACCTTTACTTGAAGTCATGTGGAACCATTCTATTAGTTAAGTGATACATGTGTCACTTAAGAAGAAGTTAGTTGAGGATGATTGCCAAATGTCATCTTTACTTGTTGTTCATACTTTAGTTCAATTTGAGTCTTCTATTTGTACTTTCCCTCCTACATTCTATAAGTAGGAGAAGAACCTCCGGGTTAATGATCAATCAGAATTTGTAAGCAGCAATCTTGTGTTTTAGACTTTGTGTTGAACCCCTGAGAGAAACTTGAAGCAGAGGAATACAAAGGAGCAGGTTTCCGGAGAACTTTGTGTCACGGTGTACTTTGTTTCTTGCTTTGAATCTTAGATCTCTTGATAAACTTTGTGTTATTTTAGATCTGGATCTAGAGCTGCCTTTTCTTTATAATTATGTGTGTTCATATCTATTAAGTTTCTTCTATGTGCATGCAATTAGCTCTGTTATCTACTAATTGGGATGCACATCTTCCCCATTTCTTCTTTGTAATTCCTTTACTTCCTTCTTCTATAATTTTCCTTTCTTAAACAGCTACTTACTTGCTGAAAAACTTCTTAGTTATGGTTCATGAACTAAGTGGTTAAAGTAAAACCCCCTTGATAGATAATAACACATTTATATTGACAAATCTGACACGGGAGCCTCACCAGTTAAATGAGGGAGATTTATCTCATGATTGCCTAGGTTTGATGCTATGCAGAAAATCTAGCCAACACTAAAGAAGGAAAAATCTAAATGAAAAAGGAACTAAGAGGTCCCACCGAGCATGCCGGGATGTTTAAGGTGTTTTTTAGTTAATGTTATAAAATGTAGAAAATACCAAAATACTGAATAAGTAGGGTTTACCAATACTTGCATCAAAAATTGCAATGTCGGGATGATGGGATGTGCAAGAAATGTGAAGATCCCTCCTTTTTCTAGGCAAGAAGACATCTTACTAGTGATAACTAAACAAATATATATTAGATAAATATGATAATGATTTGCTTGGCAAAGGCTAATCCCATGAATCCAAAGGGACTTCCTTAAAGGGTGTCAACTCATTTGATATATTCAAGTTATTTTGATAATGATAGTAAGATAGATGATAATAAATCTATAAATCAAGGGGGGTAGTGAGACCATGTTTAGCTTTGTAAGTGACCCAGGCTAGGGTAATGGAAAGCTCAAAGTCCTCAAAGTAACCAAAACTTTTCAGTTGATTCTCACTCTTCTTGGATGATTTTGACCTGGTCTTCAATATCTTCAATGTTTGGCATAAATGCAATGACATACAAGGTGAGTTCATGGAGAATATAAAATTGTTCCCACACAAATAGTTAGATGATTGGAACTTCGTAAATGCTAGTGATGGGGTGTGAAGGACTTGGAAATGTCATCTACATGACAAACATACTTGAAAACAATTGATTAAACCAAAACATATTGATAAAAGATGATAAAGATGGAATAATTAATAAAAATGATTATTTTGATAGATGATTAACTAAAAAATGGACTAACTAGGAAGTATATAGATAGTTGATCTAAGTTATGAAAAAATGTAAATAAAGTAAATAAATACAGTAAAGAAGTATGTAAGAAAGCTAAACAACTATGCAAAAGGAAATGCTAACCCTAATGTGTAAAAGAGAGTGAGGAAAGAACTCAGTTGATAACAGACGCCTACCAGAGAGTGTCGCAGAGGTGACTAGAAAATGTAGGAGCAAAAAAGACTATGCAAAAGTCCCAAAAATAATGGATCTGGAGGATCTAGTTGGACTAGGGCGCCTGGAGGAGGTCTGGTGCGTCTGCGGGTGCCTTGGTCTGCAATCTGGGTGCCTTGGTTTGTGCAAAATCCCTTTAAACTATTTTTTATAGGGTTGAAAGGTGGTCTGAAACCCTCGTTGTGTGTTGCATCAACTTCGTTGTCCTACGTTGAATTTCGTCAATACTCCAAGATGAAAGAAAAGATTGAAAGACCCCAAAACAAACATCAAACCCTTAAAAAAAATGCATATGAAAGGGTCAGACTATCCTCAGCGGCCACAATGGTGGACTTACTAACTAAGCATTGCAATACATCTCATACCTGATGTAGTTATATGTGCAAGTGTATTTGAACATGCCCTAGGTTTCACTTTTTCTAGTCACACTTTGTGAAGTAAAGAGCAATAAATATGTGTAGAAAATGTAATAGAATGTGTGCATGGAATAGAATGGAATCCCTCCCCCTATGAAGTGTGATGCAGACTTCCTAGCCTTAATGATGGATCTATGTGGATGCAAGTGATCTCCAATGCAATAGATGGATACAACTCTATATGGAGTGAAAATAGTAAGTGATGTTAGGTCCCTCATTATGGTCTCATAGCTTTATATTTGTAGGGTTATCTTTATCTAATTTCTTAATTAACCCCAAAAATATCAACCAAAAGAAAAATAAATATGTCAAGCAGCTAGAAATAACCCAAAAAGTGGCGGGAAATTACGAAAAGGACCGGGGCACCCCTGGTGGGACAAGGGTGCCCACGGGCGTCCCAACATTGGCCCGAGTGCCCCAGTCGAGGCTAAAATGATGGGAAATGGCCAAAATATACTAGACATGTGTATGAAAAGGGGCGGTAATAACGAAATAAAATAAAACAAGATGGCCAAAAGATGGGGGTTAATTAGAAATTTCTTCACTCAAGAACCTTCTAAATAGTAGTATGAAACTGGGATAAATAAATGTCTAAAGTGCACAATTTTGTGACTAAAAGTTTCCCCCACTTTATGTTAGTGAACTTAAAACTCGATAATATAAAGTAGATAGAGAGGTGTACTTGATGTCCATGAAGAGTGCAGTAGAAACGTGCCGAAGGACTAGAAAAAGCATGGAATGACACAAATATGGAGGAGCATGGAAACTAAAGATGAAAAATCCGTAAAGAAAAAGTGATGAGAATGAACCTAGGGCAGAACACATGTGTAGCTATTGCGGTGTGTAATGTACCTACATGGTTAGTAAAAGTGAGTGATGTCGTGAAGTGTTGTTGTTGATGCAGTTGTTGTTTCCCCCAATTTGATTGCTTGTTTCTCACATAGCCAGACCTGCAAGGAGAAAATGATATAGTAGTCAAATATGTATGTATGTAAGTGTAAAATCGTATGTAAAAGACACATGTATATGTAAAATACGTAAATGTAAATGGAAAATGTGCACCTGATCAATGTCAAGAAAGAGAGTGTAGAAGGATATCCTGTACTGTGGGTTTTTTGGGTGATCTCATGCCACCCTATCTGAATAAGTATAGGGAGGAAATGTTCTATGTCCTCCAAGATCTAACTGCTTCCATGAATTTATGTGAAGATATCTTTGTATTGTCCTGTTTTTTTGGGTGATCCGACGCCACTGGCTAAAGTAGTGTAGGGAGGCACACCCACTGTAACCTCCAAGCATATAACTGCTTCCCAGAATGCTCAGAAAACCATGTCCTATAAAATATTTTGTGTATGGGGTTCGTAGACTGAACGTAACCCACTCATTGTCTATAACTGAACCAAATTGGTGTAGAATCTCTATGTTAGTATGTAAAAACCCCAAATGATGTCCCCCCTCTTTGGGGGTGCATGCGACGTCATTGATAGGGGAATGCAGCTCCAAAAGAGGACCAACCACATGTACTTTATAACTCTTCCCTTCATGGGGAAGGGAATACGCTTGGTAGAAACCAAGGCACGCACAAACAAGGATCACTAGCCAAAGACAAGTGTTAGTACAAAAGCACATACATGTAGAAAACAAGTGTAAAGTATGCAAACAATGTAAAAACTACCAAACATAGTAGTGTAAACACGCAAGAAGAAAAGTAAGCCGACAAAAAGTGGGTCACAAACATGGGACATCACTCACGATGTCGCAAGACATGCAAGGCCATCATGGCTGCAAAAAAAAAACAAGTGTACACACCAAACATAGGGCAAGGCCCACATACAAGAAGAAAGTAATGACAGACAAGTACATACAAAAAAAGAATTCATGGTAACATGTTATCTTGTAAAATAAGTGTTGCACATGGAACACATGTTAGCATGTTAGAGAAAAAACCAATATGTCAAAGTGTGAATAAGCAAGTAATGTAAAGTGACAAGTACAAAATGAAACAATAACACCTATGAGAATCAAATGTGGATGCCCCTAGTGACCAGTGTAGGAAGGGTAGAAGGTGAACATCCATGTTAGGTGTGAAGGATCTGTATCTGTGATCACAACTAGTCAAAGGCATGAATGTGCATGTGTGGATGGTATAGATAATGACATATAAGAAATTAATCTAACATGTGTAGTAAAGTGATCATGTAAAACACTAGTAAACAAGAGTAAATGCCCCTAAGACAATACAATATGTTGTGGATGGATGGAATGGAATGCAAGATGGAATGATAGGAGCTGCACCTGCCCCCATGAGTGAATGGAAATGTATGCAATGAGGTTCATTTTGTTTTTCCCCTCAGCAGTCAATAATGAACCATAAACGAGAGTGTGTCATCGGGAAATGGTCAAGTAGTGTGTGTTGTGTCTAACGTGTTGTGATGAATGTGTAAGTGTAGTGATGAGATGTGACCTAGAAATGATGTGTACATGAACCCTATAGCCGAAGTGTATATCATATATCATGACTAGATGAAGGTATAAGTGATGATTTATCCTAAGCGTATATCATTATAAGATGAATGGATGAGTGATGATTTAGCCCTAAGCATATATCACTACAAGATGAAAGGAGGGAGTGGTGATGTAACCTAAGGTGTATACCACTACAAAATGATAAAATAGGTGACGATTTAGCCTAAAGCATATGTCACTAACCTATGTTGGATGATGAAAGGTCAAATGCATGTGTGATGAGTGTAAGGTCCATTTGATTGGTAAACCCTCGGCAGTTGAGTATGGACCGAGGAACTAAAGTGCATCATAGGGTAGTGAGTGCAACACATAGAAGACAATGTAGTATGAGGTGATGACCATGTGATGACTAGAATATGTAAATACGATATGTGTAGAATGCAATGCAATATGTAATGTAGAAATGTATAAAATGTAATGTATATGTGCATAATGCTAGTAGTGTAGTAAATATAGTATGATGATGTAATGATAGAATGATGCTATGACTGATGTATATGAAGACTAGTATAGTATGTAGAAGACGTGCACAATGTATGATGTATGGTATATGACTATGTAGAGGATGTGAGGCAATATGTATAAATAGCCTAATAGTGTATGACGTAAAATGCGTACGGATGATACTAATGTAATGGTATGATGTATGAATATGGAAATGGAATGTAATGTGTGGGGTATGATGAACGCATGTAGAATGTATGGTGTATGACGTGCAATGTGTGATGAAACACAATGTATAATGCCTATAGTGTAGTGTGTGGGGTTCAGTGTAGTAGTAATCCCTCAACAGTCAAGTGTGAACTGAAGCACAAGAGTGCGTCATTGGGTAATGATTATGCTAGAACATGTATGATTATGCCTATGCGAGGATATGAATGTATTAAGAAATGCAATATGATGAGAAGATGCACCTATGTTAATATGAGGTAAGGGTGGTATTACGAAGTGATTATGCCCACCAAGTGTTCTCACATGATGGAGATCTATGACCAAGCGAATTGAGAATTCGTCATCCTTTGGGAGGCACCTCAAATTTGTCATGTTGTGATAAGCAGTTGGTTTCTGATAAATGGTAGGACGAAGCAGTTAGGATCATGTGATAGCCAGTAAGGCATTTTAAATTGTAACATGAGAAATAGCGTAGTTACTTTGAAAATAAGTACTTGGATGAAGTGGAGTAGGATGAGGACATGTGTGCATGGTAGCCAAATACTTTTTAAGATTCATGTGATACAATCTGAGTGATTTCACATATTACAGTGTGAATTTAAGGATGACTTCAAATGAGTAATTTGAAAGGAAATGTATGTAAGAAAAAAGATCTAACAACCTAGAATGATAAAACAAATGTATGAAAAAGTGTGTGGAGAAAATGATGGTATGGTGAAACAAACAATCGGTAATGAGGTAGTAATGATGCCTAAAGAGTTAGTTATCAACCCTAAAGGTGAAACAACCATGAAGAACATATAGTAACAAAGGTTGGGTTCACCAAAATTATTAACTAAAAATGGACTAATTAGGTAGTATATAGGAATAGTCGATCTAAGCTATGAAAAAATGTAAATAAAGTAATTAAATACAGTAAAGAAGTATGTAAAGAAGTTAAATTAACTATGAAAAAGGAAATACTACCCCTAATGTCCAAAAATGAGTGAGGAAATAACTTAGTTGATAATAGATGCCCATCGCGGGAGTGTCTTAGAGGTAACTGGAAAAATCAGAAAAGTATGAACAACTATGTATAAGTCTTGAAAAGGAGGATTTGGAGGATCTAGCTGGACTGGAGTGCCTGGAGGAGGTCTAGGGTGCCTACGGGCTACCTCTTGGTCTATAATATGGGTGCCTTGGTATGTGAAAAATCTCTGAAACTAGTTTTTATAGGGTCAGAAGGTGGTCTGAAAACCCTTGTTGTGTGTCGCATCAACTTCGTTGTCCTGCATTGCATGTTGCCAATACTTCAAGATGAAAGAAAGACATGCAAGACCCCAAAACAAGCATCAAACCCTAAAAAAAAAAATGCATATGAAGGGGTTAGAACTGTCCTCAACGGCCACAATGGTGGACTTACTAACTGAGCATTGTACTACATCTCATACCCGATGTAGTTCTATGTGCAAGTGTGTGTGAACATGCCCTAGGTTGCTCTTGTGCCAATCACACTTTATGAAGTAGTGAGCAATAAATATGTGTAGAAAATATAATACAATGTGTGCATGGAATAGAATAGAATCCCTCCCCCTATGAAGTGTGATGCAGATGTCCTAGCCTTGATGATGGATCTATGTGGATGCAAGTGATCTCCAATGCAATAGATGGATGCAACTCTAGATGGAGTGATAGTAGTAAGTGATGTTAGGTCCCTCATTATGGTCTCATAAATTTATATTTATAGGGTTCTCTTGATCTAATTTTGTAATTAACCTTGAAAAGGTCAACCACAAGAAAAATAAAGATGCCAAATGTCTAGAAAGAGCCCAAAAAGTGGTGGGAAAGTGCGGAAAAAGGACCGTGGTGCCCTGGTGGGACTAGGGCACCCACGGGTGCCCCAACATTGGCCTGGGTGCCCCAGTCGAGGCTAAAATAATGGGAAATGGCCGAAACAAACTAGGCATGTGGCTGAAAAGAGGTGGTAATGAAGAAATAAAATAAAACAAGATGGCCAAAATACAGGGGGTTAATTAGTACTTTCTTCACTCAAGAACCTTCTAAATAGTAGTATGAAACAGGGATCAATAAATGTCTAAAGTGCATGATATTGTGACTACAACAGATATCATTGGTGATTCACAGGAATCGTGGGCAATCAGAAGGATCACATAGATCGTTGGAGATTGCTATGAAAAGTTGATATTTTGATAAAATACTAAACTGATAGAAAACAAAGATTGGAATGATTGATTTAGCTTTGTATATGATGCGTACGGAAAATAAAAACACAAAGAAATGAAGGTATGCTTACCGTGGATGTGGAAATGGAATGATAAACTTGTAGAGGCTTACATAAGCATGTAAAGCATTTTGATGATGTGAAAAAGGTCATGAGGATGTCTTGATGCATGTAGTAAGGTCGCCTTGTTTCCTGGAGTAGCAGAGCTTCGCTACAATGGTTATGGATCCCAAAAAAGGAGTTATGTTTATAATCGCTGGTGATCGGTTAGGATCACCGGGTGATCTAAATTTTTTGGGGAATGCAACTTGGAAGTGGTTTTAACCACCTCCAACTTAAGCTTTCACAAGTGGGGATGCGAGGTGAGGAGGTTAGGATGTTAGGGAGCTGGGTAATGGGAGTAAAAATGGGTTTAGATAGGTGGAGATGGTTAGGGAGGTTAAATTAGGTTTACAAGGGATAAAAATATGATTTTATGGGATGAAGGTGGTGACTTAGGTTATAATAGTTTTATTTTATTTATTGTGTGTGTGGGGTGTAAGTGTGCTACCTAAGGTAACGAAAACTCAGTGTCTACACTTCAGTAATGAAATCATAATATCCATCGGGCCCTCATCCTCTTTTGTAAAATATTAATCAAACATCCACATTCTTATACACCTAAAGCAAATGTTGCAACATGTTAGAAGTGGATGCAAAATCAGAATAATTAAATAAAATATTGAAATATATCGTAAATTCATTCATTTTTACCTCCTTGGAGAAGCAAAATACTATTAGTGGCAATGCAAAAAGGGAGGAAATAAAGTGGTATGAGAGATTATAAGGATGGTTAACCCTAATTAGTCATGAACAACCCTAAATTATGGTGAATAAGTCAAAACAAGGTTGGTTATTATATTTGCTTGTGTTTTATTTTTTTTGAAACCTAAGGCTCTAAAAATCTATCTTTGGCCAGGTTTAATGTTTTCGGGCACGGGAGGACCTGAAAAAGATTGTTTTATCTTTTGAAAAATTAATTCAAGGTGTTGTAATTGTTGATTTTTTTGAACCCCAATTTTTTTTATAAGTTAATTTTTGATAGTTTTGAAATTTAGAATTGTCTTCATCAAACAATGTTATCTTAGATAAGTCACACCTATTAAAGGACACTAATTACCACATTTGGAATTTTTGACTTAAGGCTAAATGTATGGCTCGAAATATATGGTATCTTGTCAACAAGATAGCTAAACAAGCTACCGGTAGGCATGTTACTTCTGTAAACCTAAATAATTTCTAGCAAATATCTTAGGAGGCAATGTCTATTATCCTAAGAAGCATTAAGGATGAATCTTTTCTCCATATCAGACATTAGGAATCTCCTAGTGAAGCATGAGATAAATTGAGTCTATGTTTTAGGACACATGGTCTCCAAAGTCATAAAACTGATATTGGAACTCATGACCATTCTTATGAAAGGAGATGAGAAAATAGTATGATGCACTTATTAAAATTGAACTTGGGAACTTATCCCTTTTCCTTCTAAAAAGGGTTATTATTGGATCTCGGTGGTTGTGTAAGATCAAATACAACTCCATAGGTGGAATAGAGAATTTTAAGGCTAGATTAGTCGCTCAAGAGTTTACTCAAAAACCAATAATTGAATATGTAGAAAAAATTTCTATTATAAAAATAATGTCACAATTAGGATTGTCCTAGCCCTCACTACTTAGTACAGTTGGGAAATACATGATATGGAAGTGAAAAATGCATTTCTAAATGGTGATCTCAAAGAATAATTCTATATGACCCAACCTAAAGGTTTTGAAGAAGCTGGTAAATAACTTTATGTTTGTAAACTAAAGAAATATTTGTATGGTTGAAACAAGATCTTAGAACTTGGTATGCTAAGATTAACAATTTTTCCAAAGATCTTGGTTTCTCTAACAATTTTTCAGATAATAATTACTTTTTGAAAAATGAAGATAATAAGATAATTTTAATTTTTGTATATATTGATCTTCTTATTTTTTTGAATTAAATCTAAGTTGAAACAATCAATGATATTAAATATTTTAAAATCACAATTATTAGGCAACTTAAAATATTTAATATCATTGATTGTAAACATGTTGATAAGTTGAAATTTCATAAAAATGTCAATTTTAAAAGGCTCCAGACACATTTTTTCATCAAAATGACTTTGTAACCCATGACGTGAAAATATTTGTAACTTGAAGAATGATGCACTAATTGACGTGGGTTTTTTTACATTCATCCACATTTCTAACGCCTTGAATATCTAAGTGAAAGAATTTACATGTGCAGCCCAAATTTTTTGCAATGGGAAAACCCCAGTTTCACGCTCACAAATTTTTGAATTTTATTCTTCTGTTCCAAAGATCAAGTTGAGTTGAAAATTCATATGTGACGTGAAGATTAAAAACCCATATCAAAAAAATTTAATTTCATAAAAATCCGAGATCACGAGATCCACTTTCTAAAAATAGTAAGTCTCAAATAAGAGCTTATTGTGAATATCAAATCTTCACAGAGAGAAGATTTTGCAAAGTCATAGTTTTCAGTGGACATTCAAAGGAATGAGAAAGGTGATCGAAGGTGGTTGGAGTTGAAAAGGTAACAATATCAATTTACTAAAAATAGTAAACTCCCATTTCAGACACAGAGAACTGCCAGTTTCAAAGATGAAGTTCAAATTTGTAGGCATTGAACTAGTCTCAACTCTCTTTTCTTATTACTTAGCTGTGGGGGAATGTAAAGTAACCCACATAGACCTTAATGATATAAAAGATTGAATGTTTAGAGGACCAAGATAGCCAGTGGAGGAAAACATTTTCGTGAGTGGATTGTATGTGGCAGAGGGACATCCAGTCTCAGTGTGGAGTGTGGAATTAGTTTTGGCATGTTCACAACACTATGATCCTGAGACCAGGACCATCCAAGCACACGATGGCTCATCCATGGCATTACTTTCTCCCATAGCCATCTCCCATTCAATGAAGATCCTAATTTGGAGCAATATGACCATCATTTTAAAGGAGGTTACATCGAAATAATGGACCAAAACAAACTTATACCTTTAGGGCCTCGCTCTTGGTTCATAGTTGAAAAAAGTGAGAAAACCTTCATGGGTGCCTAAGTCTTTCTTGCGAGGTGAATTCCATGAAGGCTATTCAGATGTAATCATTCTTCTTAGTCGAGTGATGGGAGAAGAAACCTCAAAATAATTTCAAGAATGGATGGATCTCTTCATATTCATGATCATGGAAGAAAAATAAATGATTGATTGGGGACATATCATCAATGAAAACCTGCACCATCAGTTGCTTCAGGTATCAATCTCAAAGAAATTCATAGTGAATTCATATTTGGTGTACACTCTCGCAAGGTCGAGATCATTCAAAGGGTTGTCACTCACTCATAACATCTCTCCCAAGGCTCCAGGATTTGAATGATATCCTCATTTGGTCTTGAAGGATGGAAATTGACACTTCATGAGGGTAAATGGTGCCTTCACCATGTTCATCATTAGGAAACTTGAGGGGAACCTTCACTCAAGGTTCTCACCACTAGCGAATTCTTTGATTAAGAAATAAGGGTCATACTTCACACAATTTTCAACTTTCTCATAAATCAAGTTTCTTCACATATGATCTTGATCCACTCAGACTACATAGGTAATTCACTGACAATATCATGTTATTCAAGCTTTCCAGATAGTTGGCACATGTTCATAATAATCTCAAGAACTAGAAAATAAAGAATGTATCCTTTCCCATCTCAGTTGGAATCTTCACTTGCAAGAGTGTCAATGATGTATCACACAAGGAAGCTACATTTGTACCCCTAAGCTTGTATTCATATACATCGAGGGAAGACTTCAAAATTTGATATGATCCAAACACTTTCCATCTCTTAGAGTCATAGAATGTATCGTAGATTGAAGATTGTTGGGTAAATTACATAGATGAGTTTGGTGTGAGGGAAAGAGACCATATGCGGATGACAGTTAGAAAACAAGAAGATTCAAGTTCGACTAGTATGAAAAGGGAGTTTAAGATGATGGAAAATAATTTTATAATCCAAAATATAAATAGGTGAAGGCTTCACCTTTTCCATAGGTATTATGGAATCTCTGCGAGTCGGGCGACATAAGCGAGTGGACCAAAGTTGTGATCAGAAGAAAAAAAATGGTTCAAGAAGAAGAGGGTGGTTTCCACATCTTGCATCACTCTTCATAAAAAATTATGGAGAATACTTCGGGCTCACTCCATTCCATATATATTAAAAATTGTAAATCATGGAGACAGAGGCCCCTTACTATAAGAGATTGCATAAGAAGGTCAAATTAACATAGGATCATGTAGTAATAGAAGTTGAAGATAATGAGTTAGTTCACATCTCATTTTCTTAGGAACTCCATAATTCCCACCTTCCACCGCCACTCCTACTCCCCCTATGCAAGATGTACCATCTCACCCCGAGCAGGAAACAATAATTACATCAGTTTACAAGCCTATAATAGATGAGAATTTTTCCTGGATGAAGGAAATGATCACCAAAGAAGTTCATATAGTCTAGTACGTAACCATCCCTAATTTTTTAGTGATATCAATATTGGCAAAGGGAAAGAACATTTTTTTGTAGAAGTAGCCTCATACTTCTTCAGTGGTGCCATGGACAATCAATATGTGTAAGTAGTCAGATCAAAATTAATCAATCCTATCAAGGAGATGAAACCAACTGACTATGAAATGAGCACCATTCTCCTAGGCCCAACCACTCATGAAGGAGATGCTCACATGTTACAGAAGTCTTCCTCTCACATCCTTGTAAGGAATCAGGAATATAAGGTGAAAATTGATCAGTTGGAAGACTAAGTGAAAACACTCTCTTCATATGTGCAACACTTCATGGACCCGAATGCTTCATTTTCACTCCCAATTGAAGAAGTTACCCTCAATCAGTAGCTTCGACCCAAATTCCATTAAGAATACACATGATTTCACCATGTAGGGACAAGAAAATGATAAATGGATGAGCATGATCATAGAGAAAGGAAAATTACTTCTTCCAGAGTTGATCTCACTGTATACAAGTACATGTTGCCACCACCAAACATGAGGTCTGGATGATAAGGGAAGGATTGGAAAAAGAAAAATAACATTGGGACCAAGTTCATCCACTAATGATGGAGATGGGAGATTGCTCACTCCTAGGTGTTGGTGATCAGCAAATTATTTGATTTTCCATTAGAGGAATTGTCTCGTGTGTGGATGAGAACCCTTTCCTCTTGATATGAAATGTTGAATTGGGCCATTGTTGAGTTAGAATTAAATGAGGAGCACACCTTCAAGATGTAAGACAATGTCAGCATCAGATTAAAAAAACTTGGAGTGCCCGCTCTTGATGAGAACACTACCGCATAGATGAATTGTTGAGGCCATTTGAGGAGTATGTTCTAAAAAAATGCTGGGGACCCCTTTTCCTTCAATGAAAATACATTGGAGTCTCTATCTGAGATCAGAGCCATAATTTTGAACATTACAAAGAAACATATATCATGGTTCGTAAAGAGAAAAAGAGTCAATGATATCTCATATGGTTAGCTTGAGTCCCTAAACTGTGTACGCATTCCTCAAGTGGATAAGGTATGACACTTGTGGCAACCCGATATAGTAAACATTTCAAGGGAGTGGAAATATTTTTAGTGGAGCTCAAAAAGGATCAATTAGGAAACAAAATAGAATTGACAGAAGTTAAATTCTTTATCGGCATAGTTCTCTCTCCTTATCTCTCTTTCTCTTCTTTCTTCTCCCTCTCCCCCCTCCTTCATGTTCTTTTCCTTCGTTGGGGGGTTAGCACTTTTTCATTTTTTCCTATTCCTATTTTGTCTTATTCATTTAAATGTGACTTTAGTTTGTAATGTAATAAGTCACCCTTTAATTAATAAAAGGGGACTTAATTTTACACCTATGAATATGAAAAGTCACATGTTTTAAAGGGAAAAATGAAAAGTTGTCATGGGGGGTAGGTGAAGGGTAATTCTCAAGTCTATAAATTGTGATGGCACCATCATTTCTAAGGGTTGTCAATTTTGTATTCTCGTGAGAGATTACTACTTGTGAAGAAACAAAAGAGATAGACATTTCCTCTTTTTCTCCTCTCCTATGTTCTTCTATTTCTCACTATGTACATATTTTCCAAAACATCAATGAAGAAGAAAGGATTTTCTTGCATTTTTAGATGAGAGAGTTATTGAAACTTTGTGTTCCTAATTCTAACTTGTCTTGATGCGAGTAACAAAATTGATTTTCTTTCTATATCTATGTGTTTTGAAGTACTCCGATTGATTTCTATAGAAATCTGATTTTCTACCTGAGATATTAATCCCCCTCTCTTTTTTCCCACTCCCTTTCCTACCTTCTCAGCAAATTCCTCCCTTGCAATAAATTGCAAGCTTTTTTCGCAAGTTCAATGGAGTGTTCCTATTAGATCCCCAACCTTTTGGCGACCACAGATTTAATTTCACACACGCATAATAAATGGAGTTGCACCATTCAAGTAGAGGGACCTAGAGTTTCAGAGCATTGTCGGATACCCACCAATTTTTCCACCTCAAAAAATTTCTCGCCAACATTTTTTGGCACTCATTGTGGGGAAGACTTGGAAAAAATATGCACCCAAAATATGAATCACAAGAAAATGCAAAAAAAAATCAAATATCCAAAAATAAAAAAATGGAAGTTGAAGAGTCACAAACCCTTATGTCTCATATCCATGGCTATTCCTGGTAACCCTCCTGTCCAGAGACATGAATTTCTTTTCCACATCCAAGAAGATATTGTATCCGACTTGAGGGAAGGTGTGTGGAAAAATAAACAAAGTTTTGCACACTACTTCATAGCTACCATGGTATTAGATATTGAAGAACAACATGTTGAAGAATGTGAAAGAGCAAGACAAGCCCAAATATAAAAAAGAAGAGCTTAATTTCATCTCAAGTCTACAAGCTAGCTGATAGAAGATATACCAAGTCACATAGGCAAGGAGGAAATACTTGACCCATATCTTTAAATAACTTCAGCAAAGGAAATAATTAATACAAAATTCAAGTAACTCCCTTCATCCTGAAACTTCTCTCACTAGTGGTCCAAGTGGTGTCAACCCATTAGACATAGAGTTTCTAAATCTGAGTGAAGATTTTGAAAACTTTCTGATGTGGAAACTAAAGCTGAAGCTGAAGCAAGAGCCGAAGCAAAAGAAATAACATAAATTGAATCGAAAGCAAGAGCTCAAGCCAGAGAAGAAGTGAGAGCCACAGCCAGAGCAAAAACATGAGCAAGAATTGAAGTGGAAGTTGAAGACATGATGGGTGACAAAGAGAGACCTCAACCTCTAGTACCATGGGGTAGGAACACAGGCCCACTTGTAACTCCCACAGCCCCTTCATGAGCTGCCATGAGGTTCAAGAAAAATCTTTCCAAAGTTCAGGGGAGATGGCTCACAACTCCTAGAAGAACATGTATTGGCCTTCATCATCGTCTATGGTGTGTTGGGTGTTGAACATGAAGATGTATCTATCATATTGTTTAAGGATTCCTTACAAGACAAAGTGGATTAATGGTTTTACCTCCTACCTGCTAAGATCAATTACTTTTTGGGATGATATCATAACTTGCTTCGAAGATAGATTCAAGTCTATAGAATACTATCAAGACCTCTTGGTACAACTAGTGCATATGAAGAAAGAATCTAATGAAGGCATGAGGGATTTCATAGCAAGATAAAACATGGTGCTGAAGAGGATACCTCTCGAAGCCATGCCCTCGAACAATAATTTAAAAATATTCTTTATAAGTTCTCAACTACCTGAAGTTGGGTTTATTCCCAGGAGGTATCAACCTAGAAATTTGAAGGAAGATCAAGACTATGCCATGGAAACAAAGGATGATATGATTTTATCTGGTACAGTGAAGAACTTAAATGGAAAACAAAAGGGCCAAATTTCTAGCTCCACTCCCACGTACCCCATGATTCAAAAATGGCCAATGAAATAATTTCTCTCAAGAATCAACTCTCTCAAAGCCACCATGATGAATGTTCCAAAAAACACCAATCTCCCGAATAGGCCAAGGATAGCTCCGCCTCCTCACAAGCTCACTCTTGAGGCACCGTCAATCAATGCAACATATGATGCAAAAGAACAAGAAGAAGAAGAAGAAGAGTGGAGGAGCTAGAAGAATAATAATATGATGATGGTAATGTTCTTGAGATTGCAAGAGGTTGATGGCGATACTCAAAATGGTGTCATCGAGTACTACTCAACAAGATGAAGATGATGATGATGAAGAATCACCGATCTTCTCATGTGTCACGTTTACTCACTTCCAGTATCAAAAGGGATTCCTCCTCTATGACCACTACAAAGAAGAAAACAAAGGAAGATCCTCTAGTAGTAGTCCCACAAAACAATAATCATCACAGGGTCTCCACTTCTGTCATTAATGGAGTCAACAAAGGAGAAACCAGACCCGATAGTGAAAAGAAACCAACTTCCATAACAAGTAATTCTTTGGTTTTTGCCTAGCTCAAAATATACTTCTAAGACTAATCCTTAACCTAATACTAGTCCTAAAAATTCCTCTAAGGATCAACCAAAGGAAATCACCTCTTTCTTCTTCTAAACCTACTACCTCATCCACCAAAGATACTCAAGCTCCCAAGGTAGCACATCTCCACAATGTAAAACCTTTGTCATCCCTATAAAATCAAGTTCACTCCTTCATTCAATTACATCGAACATACAAGCACGACAAAATTTCATATTACTGAAATTGATTATTTGAAAACACACCCAAATCAGTTCAAGAGGTCCGTCAATGTTGTCTATAGTGGTAGCCCAAAATCCAACACTCTAAATCCCAATTCTAAGGGCCTACTACCTACACCACCTACGCCTCCTTCACAAAACATGTTAGCACTTAGTGCATCTAAAACCAATAAGGTAGAACCTTTTTACTTGTCCCTCTTATTCAAAGGCTACAACTAAACAATTATATCATAGACTAGGAGCCTCTGACAATATCATTCCATCAAAGTATCCAATGCCTTAGGACTTACTATGACATGTAAAATGGTTCTTGTTATTCTATGGAATCTAAAGAAGTTCCATTGGTGGGAAGGATCAAAGATGCATAAGTGGCATTGGGAGACTTTCTGGACAAAAGGTGTTTCTCACAATCTTGGTGGTGGACATCCCAACATCATTTGGTATGTTGTTGAGTAAGAAGTTTCTACATAGGGACCTAGGTGGTGAGATTTGAATGGATTGGTCCTCCATGACCATCCAGTGAAAGGGGAAATGAAGAAGTTTTCCCTATGTGAAAAATGAAGTACACAATTCAAAATTTTGAGGACCCTAGAGAAAACATCTTGTTCTAAGATAGTGGGATGGG
Organism: Taxus chinensis; assembly: GCA_019776745.2. Classification (NCBI taxonomy): domain Eukaryota; kingdom Viridiplantae; phylum Streptophyta; class Pinopsida; order Cupressales; family Taxaceae; genus Taxus; species Taxus chinensis. The sequence continues at coordinate 702,619,866 of CM034148.1, forward strand.
GAACTACTTCCTCACCTCTAAAAGAGATGAAAACTTTTCGCTCCTCACTGGAGATGAAGAAGATCAACTTTGAACCATGGAATTTGATGGAATTCATTCAAGTGCAGGGATTTAGAGCTGGCATTATCTTGACCTCTCCCTTAGGTGAATTCTTCCCATTTGCATATAAGCTGAAATTTGAAAATACTAAACAACACTACAGAGTACGAGGCTCTCCTCCTTGGAATGGATGTTGCTAAGTCTATGGGTGTAAAAAAATATCAAGTGTCTCGAAGATGTTGAAGTGATAGTCAAGCAAGTGAGAAACCAATATCAAGTAAAAAACCCAAGACTCAAGCACTATAGAAATAGAGTTTGGGATTGCATTGAATATTTTGATGCTTTCTCCATCCAATCCATTCCTCGTGAGCAGAATTAAAATGCCGACTTGCTTGATGTCTTAGCCTCGTTGGTGACTGCACATTTGTCCCTTGATAAGGACAAGGTGACTGTTCAAGATAGTTTTCAGACCAAGTGTGTTGACAATGACCATTGGTAAGTATTCAATGATGAAAGTCATCTCCTCGCTTTCCTAGAGCAAAAGGAAAACTTCAGTAGTCTCTTCTATGAGGGAAGTGAAAATCCTCACCGGGAGTCAGTGACAGAAGAAGAAAAAGAGGGAATTGAAGGATTTGATTCAGAGGAAGTAATCAAGCTAAAAGGGAACAAGATTTCGAAGGGCCTGATGTCATTGGGATATATGTTTGACAAACATGACCAATTCATCAAAGAGAGGAAAAAAAAGAGTCTTCATGGTCCACAACCAAGTGCGAGAAGGAAAACATTGACACCCCAGAACAACCCAGAATGGTGAATATCGACAAGTGTTGCTCACCTGAAGATAAAATAAGATTCATCTTTCTATTGAAGAAATATTATGATGTCTTGGTCCTATTTCTATGATGATCTCAAATCTTTTCACCCAAAATAAATGCACCATTCCATTCCTTTAAAGTTGTAAGCCAAGACTTTTAGGATAAAAACAACTGCCCTACAATCCAAAGATAATAGATACCATCAAGGAAGAGGTATTTAAGATTATAAATTCAAGAATCATCTTCCCCGTTCACCACTCCACATGGGTATAGTAAATATTGTTCCGGTGTGAAAGAAAAATGGAGAGATAAGGATTTATGTGGACTTTCAGAACCTGAACCAGGCCTCCCTGAATGACAACTACCCACTCCCAATCATGGATCATATCTTACAAGAAGTCACAATGTTTGAAATTCTCTCATTACTTGACAGGATTCTCATGTACAATCAAATTAAAGTAGCAGAAGAATGATAGAACGAAGACAACCTTCATGACACCTTAGGGTAATTTTTCATACAACAAAATTCCTTTTGGTCTGATCAATGGGGGTGCAACCTTTCAAATGTTGATGGACCTAGAATTCAAATAAATCAAGAATTGTATTGTAATTTACCTGCATGATATCATAATATTCTCAAAGAAACAGAGGAGACCATATTCACCATCTTGAATAGGTACTCATCAAATGTAGGTAAACATGGAATATCTCTGAATCCAAAAAAGTACATTTTCAGGGTTACTGAAGGAAAACTCCTTGGGCACATTGTGAACAAGGAAGGGGAAAAGATTGATCCAGAAAGAATAAAATCTATTCAAGATTTTTCATTTTTGAACAATAAAAATGGAGTACATTCCTTCTTTGGAAAGGTCAACTTCCTCTGGCACTTTGTCGCATACTTCACCGCTTTGACTAAGCACATCACTGTCATGATGAATCCACAAGCCAACTTCAAGTGGAACATGGAAGGAAAAATGGAATTCAAATAAATAAAAGAAGAGATAGCAAAGGCTCCCACATTAGTACACCACGAATTTGAAAAAGAGTTAGATTTGTATTTTTATGCTTCTGTACACACAATAGCTGCCATTCTGGTCCAAAATAATTAAGAAGGTCTAGAAGATCCCATTTCCTTCATGAGCTCACCTTTGAAGAATCGCATGGGTTGAATTATAACGAGTTGGAAAATCATGCCTACGCCATGGTCAAGGAGGTAAAGAAATTTAGGTCTTACATCCTTAACTCACACACTCTAGTGATGGTACTAGGATCAACTATCAAGTCCATTCTCACTCAACAAGATCTAGAAACAAAAGGGGTAATTGGGTAGCGAAAATCCAAGAATATGACTTAGAAATCAAACCTTCTAATCTGATTAGAAGAAATGGGTTGTGTAAAATTATTGTAGAGGATGACGCCCTCATGACTAAAAATTACATAGGAGGATGTTTGTGTTGAGAATGCATCAAGGACTTGCCTCAAGTCCTTTTTGCGAGCATGAAAAATGAGTGTTATGCGTACATCACCTTCTTCCTGACCTATGATGAGTGTCATCCTCACCTTGATCATAAACAAAAAAGAACCCTCAAGATGAAGTCAACCAAATATGTTATATGGAATCATGCACTCTACAAGAGAGGATTCGACAAATGTTTCTTCAAGTGCATGGATAAAGAGAAATAATAACAGTTGCTAAGGGCATATCATGATCAAGCGAGCGGAGGACACTTTTTAGCGATGGTAGCATCTCACAAGATCCTTTATGGTAGATAGTACTGGTCGACTTTGTTTATGGATGCCCAAGAATGGGTCTTCAAATGTGAAGCATGTCAACAATTGATTTAATAAAATCTGATATTTATTTAAATATGAAAGCAATGACTACTATAAATGATATACAATGAAATATAAGTGCTACGTAATTTATTTGATTTTAATTATGAAAGGAAATGAGAGAGATAGGGAAATTACCTTAATTTCTCTTGCCTCAAAGTATGCCTAGGCTAGAGAATGTGATGGAACAGGAACAAATACCATTGCAGCGAGCCTCAGAAAAATGTAAAGGAGGTGGAAATGCTTAGAAACATGCGCCAAGGCAAGAACAGGGGCACCTATTGTTTCACACAGAATTTTGTTCCAGAATAGAGTTACTTCTATCTTTTCATTCTCTTAACAAACAGATAAGGGTTAGGACTAGGAGGAATACCTGTTGAGTGTTGGGAAGGTGTGCGCGTACCGTAGAGAGATCAGTCCAATTATGAAGAGCTCCTTTTTGTCTGGGAAGGAATACCTGTAAATAAGAATGCAAGACCACCAGATTTTTGTTAAACAATAAGTGAGGGAACTGCCTTGGGCCCAGAAAATATTAGACTTCCTTTCGAAGGTGGTCAGTTCCCTTTTAATACCAATTAATGCAAATGATAATAAAGAAGCTATTGCGAAATCACGATTTAGGTACCTCATTACTAAAAGCAATAGAGACTAAACTACCAATAATAAAATATCATGTTGTTTGTTTGGTCATTAGTTATTGATACATTCAGATCAAGTTACAGGGATAGAAAAATCTGGATATGAGATTGTTTGGAGGTAAATAGGTGAAAGGTTAGTTTTTGGTATAAGTCATAGTGACCGATGCCAGTCACTAGACAACCAACCGTGGTTATAAAACCGATACCAGTAGGGGATGACTGATATCAGTAGGGGCAGTGATTTAGGGTATTTTAAATGGAGGTTGGTTACAAGGTGGTTATGGGGCTTAGGAGGTTGGTAGATGGTTGAGGGGAGTTGTAGGGTGATAAAGAAGACTCAGAGAGCGAGAAGGTTGTCTTTGGGGCAATATATAGATGGATGAATGAAGGTTAGGAGCAAGGTACTGTCGGGTGGTAGATCAAGGAGTGAGCTTATAATCCCTATGAATCAAAAGTTCACAAAGTAGTGTCTAGAAGCATACAAGGTAATAAAAGAGACTACTTACTAGTTTTTGATGCAGATGCAGGTCCAAGGAATGCAGTGGTGAAGGCAAGGCTTAGTTGGGATGATCCGGAAATCGGAAGTGAGCTGATGAAGCTATCCTCTGACTCTCCCAATGTTTGGATGAGTGTGATAGTGATCTAGTTGCTCAGTTACAGTCTTGGGCTCAATACTCCTCTCTACAACCTCTTCTCTCTCTCTTGAAAAATGAATTCAGATCCTTACCAATGAATTCCTCTTCTTTGGTTTTGGTTGGGGGAGGTCATTTACAGGGAACCGATGGCGGTTACCTAACCAATGCCGGCTGCGTAGGGACCGATGTCGGTTAGGTCAAAGTTGGCTATTTTTAGTAAAATAGCCAACTTTCCCTCCTTTTCACCCAAGGGGTTAGTTGTGGGCTTGGTCAAGTCTTTATTAGGTTCATTTTGGTGTGGGTGAGGGGTGATGAGTCATAGATATGGGTTTGGACCAAGTCATAGGTCTTAATTAGGTTAGTTTAGGGTTAGGGCTAGGTCATGGTGAGGTAGCGAGGTGAGGTGGTAGGGTTGGAGATGTGGATTTATTAATTATAAGGTAATTAATAAATAATTAACTGTGTTAGGTTTAGGTGGTGAGGCAGGGTTAGGTTACGAGACGAGATGTGGAGCACAGGGCATCGTAAGACCCAAATTTGGTGTCTACATTTTCCCCTTGTTGTTGTGTAGCTTGTCTTATAAAGCTGCACCGACAATAATAAGAAGTGGTTGCCCCAGTTAGGGTATAGATAATCCCCCTCAAATCTATCACAAATTGAGGTGATGTGAAATCAGGGATAGGGTTGATAAAGGGTGAATGATGATGAGATGATGGTAAGATGGTGGGGTAAATTCAAGGAAGCAGACGCACATTGAAATGTAGTAGTGTGACTAAGGTACACGATTTGAAGAGAAAACAAGCAATTCATAGGCAAAGGTCGATAGTTTATCCAAACAAGGTTGATATAATCCTGGTATCCAAGGCATAGGAAGTAGCTCCAGGGGATATAACGGGTAAGGTACCGAAACGTTTAGGTATGTTCGACAGTACCAAATGGTTGGTTTGGTTGAGATAAACGTCACAGTCTCGGTCTAGGAAAAGTTGGTCAGCTGATCAATTCAAGTATCCTAGTCATGCTAAAACATGAATAGGTGAGCTTGATTGAACAAACAGCTACATGATGGGTGGATAGAATCGTAATTTGTAGGCCTCGGTCGAGGTACTTAATTAGTGTGGCCTTGGGTCAGGCCGATTGGTTGGGTGCGGCCTTGGGTCGGGCCAATTGGTTGGTTGCGACCTTGGGTCATGCTGATTGATTAGTTGCGGCCTTGGGTCGGGCCGATTGGGTGGTTGCGGCCTTGGGTTGGGCCAATTGGTTGGTTGTGGCCTTGGGTCGGGCCGATTGGGTGGTTGTGGCCTTGGGTAGGGCCGATTGGGTGGTTACGGCCTTAGGTCGGGCCGATTGATTGGTTGCAGCCTTGGGTCGGGCCGATTGGTTGGTTGTGGCCTTGGGTCGGGCCGATTGGTTGGTTGTGGCCTTGGGTTGGGCCGATTGATTGGTTGCAGCCTTGGGTCAGGCCGATTGGTTGGTTACGGCCTTGGGTCGAGCCAATTGGTTGGTTGTGGCCTTGGGTTAGGCCGATTGGTTGGTTGTGGCCTTAGGTCGGGCCGATTGGTGAGTTGTGGCCTTGGGTTGCAGCCAGGCCGATTGATTGGTTGCGGCCTTGGGTCGGGCCGATTGGTTGGTTGCGGCCTTGGGTCGGGCCGATGAATTCAAAATAAGGCTATTTAGCAAAGCTGGGGGTAGGCGATGTGGTGAAAAATGGAGATTGGTGGATAAGGGCAGGAGTTAGGTTAAAATAAGCAGGTAACCGATATCAGTTAGGGGTGACCGATATCGGTTAGAAGACCGATATCGGTCTTCTAGGGCATGGCCTAACCAATATTGGTTAGAGGTCAAAACCTATAAAAAGAAAAAAGCAGCACGTCATTTTCACATTGTGAATTTGAGTGCCAAAACATCTCTTGGTGAGTTTTGAATTGATTGTGTCAAGTGTTTGGGCTGAGTTGGCACTAGTTGAGTGGGTGAGTGAGTTATTGGTAGGCCCCAGAGATCAGGAGGTAGAGCTTGATTGGTTGAGGACCCTGCTGAGGAGATTTGGAGCTATGGCACAGGCTGGAGGAGCAGGAGGTGCTGGAGGTGCTGGAGGAGCTGGACCACCACCACCTATCCCACCATGATGACGTGTAGTCATACCGGTAGGCTCTGAACCTCTATTTTTGTCAATTTTATGAATTTAGCTGGGATTTGGGTATTGGGGTAGGAATCCAAAATTTGATAAAATAATGAATAAATGAAGGTAAACAGTAAAATGGATTGGGTAGATATGTTAGGTAGGAAAAAATGTCAGGGTGGGTAAAGTTTAGGCAATTGTGCTAGGTAAATGGGTAGAAATTGGGAAAAAGGGGGGTTTGGGGGCCATTTTTCGGTTTGGCCCCTAAACCTCACAGTGACCGATGTCGGTCACTAGTTGACCGGCATCGGTCACAGTTTTTAGGTATAGATTGGTAGGTGCAGAGACCGGCATCGGTCATGTGTCGACCGACGTCGGGTCTTAAAATTTTGGACATAGGGCGAGTGGGGGACCGATGGTGGTCGAGGGTGACCGATAGCGGTCACCATGGGTAGGAGGTAGGATTGTAAAATGGCTTTGTTGGGTGTTGGTTTAGGTGGGTAGGATAGATTATAGGGTTGAGGGGGGGAGAAGGTAGATTTGCTGAGTGAGGTGGGTGAATTGCTAGCGGGGATTAGGTGGGATAAGCTGATTAGGGTAGGATAGGTTATTGGGGTAGGGGGTAATTGGGTGGTTGGGGTAAGATAGGTGTGTGTAAATGTGTTTAGAGTTGGGTTGTGATTGGGTGGGTGAGTAAGTATAGACGGTTAGGTTGGTTGTTTTGTTAAGGGTAGGACTGACGGAGTAGGTTATTTTTGCAGGCATGCCAGCAGTTGACCATGTGAGATCAGATGCTGCCCCTATTAGAGTGGATGTGGCCACATGTGACCGCAGAGTAGTGGGAAGTTATGTGGGAGGTTAGACTCGATGGAGTCCAGAGGTATAGGGTTGTGGATAGGGACCACAGCCTGATGGTTTCCCTCATCGAGAGATGGGATCCGGCAACCAATGCCTTCCATCTCCCTACTGGAGAGATGACAGTCACCCTAGAGGATGTGTATCACATCCTGAGACTGCCGATCATAGGTGAGGAGGTGTTCCAGGTGGATGTCGAGACAATGATGGATAGCATCCTACAGGTATTCGGGGATGTAGCCCCATTGGTTACATATCATAGTGTGAGCATCTACTACGGTGAGATGTATCGCGCTCATCGACGGGAGACACGGCTTGCCGTGCTGATGATGGTCGGTATCACCTACTTTGCCCTCCCTGACTCAGAGGGAGGCCACTTCCCATGGGATTCTGATGGGAGTTTTACAGGAGATGGTGGAGGAGCACACCTGCTATGCATGGGCACCAGTGTATCTGGTGCAACTATACAGAGAGCTCTGGGGCTATCGCCGTATGAGGTGATTTGGTATATGTTTGACATTCTTGTTACACTGTTGGGCATACGAGCACATCATGTGTATATGGCCAGTAGGGTTGCCCCAGTAGCCAGGGCCACATGGCCAGTCTACAGATATGGGTTTTAGAGGTGGTTGGGGGTCGTGGGCCAGCCACGAGCAGTGGTCGCAGGGTGGGATGTCACCTTTTATAGACATATGTTAGAGGGCCTGACTGCATTAGATATTATATGGAGGCCATACAGAGGCCATCAGCCCCATGGAGGAGCCCGAGCATAGCTGCGATGGATCCAGTACAGCTTCTGGGTAGCTGGACGGAGACCCGGGGAGTATGAGTGGATTCCCCTAGAGAGGGTACGACGATAGCTAGGACTACGGTAGGATGTGCCACCTCCCCTCCCACAGTATTGGAGGGAGGATGTAGAGGCACCACTACCTCTACCGCAGCCATTTGACCCAGTCTGGGTAGCAGAGAGACCGGCAGATGACACAGTGGATGATGTCGGGGTTACAGGCTCATTTTTGGTTTGGTGGGCAGGCAGAGGGCGGCCGTGAGAGCACAAGCCAGCACAAGCCAGATTTAGCGGCTGTTACAGCAGAGAGGGACCATCTCCTGGGTCAGGTGCAGGTATTACAGGGGCAGCTTACTGCCACACAGGCATAGATTGGGGTGTTACAGGGGTAGTTAGCCCAGGCACAGGCATAGGAACAGGCACAGGTGTAACCTCAGGTCCCTGTTCAGGTTCCGATGGTAGCTCCACCGCCACCACAGGTACTGGCTCAGGTTCAGGGCATACAGGCAGGGTAGGGCCCACTTCTATTAGGAGCCGGGGGACCAGCCCCACCAGCCATGGTTGCACGGGCCCATTACATGGAGGCTAGAGTGGAGGCCCGTTACTATCAGGACCTACTAGATGGTACCAGTGTAGAGTATCAGCCATATGCGGCTCATAGAGCCGAGACTTCCTAGAGTCACAGGTCACAGGTGGCCACAGCCACAGCTGGTGGGTCGGTTACAGGTAGGAGGTGAGACCTGGCATAGGGGCCAGCTGAGGGACGGGCCGAGGGAGGAGGAGAGAGCTGAGTCACCCCAGGAGCAGAGACATTTTTGGTTGAGGTGGATAGATGATTTTTGATAGAGACATCGGTCTGCGAACCGAGTGTGCATATAGGGGCCTACGTGCCCACATAGGATTTATGTATTCATTGTTGTTGTATATACCGGCCTGCGAGCCGAGTACATTTTGTATAGTTGATACCGGCCTGCAAGCCGAGTATATTTTTGACATGAGAGACCGGCCTGCGAGCTGAGTCGAGATTTTGACAGAGACAGATGGCCTGCATGCCGACTTTGTATTTTGGATTACAGAGGCCCCATGCAGGTCAATTTGTATATTTTGACATTGATTTGACGATATATAGATGATGAGTTTGATCCACATGGTGTGTATAATTTTTGATTTGATGCATATATTATAATGTTGCATGTGTTTTGTCGATCGTATTGGAATGTGATGTATATAGATGATGTTGATGATGTTTTGATGATATGCATATGTTTTGAAATGTTGATGTTATGATGATGATGGAGTTGGATAGTGATGTCGTTATGCAGGGAAAAGAGGCAGGCTCCGCCAAAAATTTGCAAAAAACAAAGAAAAGGCCTAGGTATAAGCAAAAGGAGACAGGTGACCGATATCGGTTAGCTAACCGATGTCGGTCACTATGTGACTGATACCGGTTAGGTAACCGATATCGGTTATGCTAAAACGAGATTTTCTAAAAAAATAGAAAGGCTTGGGAGATAACTCAAATTCTTATTTTTAGAGTCATGCAACATGTTAAATACGAGGATGCGAGGCTGTTGACGTCCATACAGGTTAATTGCATGGGAGAATTGAGTGATAAGGAGGAAAGAGACAGGTAAAGTGATCGTGGGCTTGGATTAAGAAGGCGTAAAGGCAAGTTATAGTGAAGAGGGTGGTGAACATGGTTGAACAAGGAGAAGCGTCCAGCAGGCAAGAGAGGAGAGGGAAGACAGGTTCCACCTCAAGCTGCTGCATCCCAAGAGGTATAAGTTTTGGTTGGAATTAGATTTTGCATGGTTATGAATAGGATGTGGTAAGGTAAGTGGGTAGAGATGAAAAGAAAGGTGATAGTTTAACATCTAAATAAAATTGAAAGGGTTTGAGTTATGAGAATATAAATATTTTAAAGGACAAAAGTGAGTGTTATAAATACGTGTATTTATATTTTTAAGGAAAACACAACACATGATAGGTTATGGTAGGGGATGGTCGAGCTAACCTTGGGAGACCCCATTGTCTCCTAAGTGCTGCCTACATAGCCCATTGCACAAAGCAAGGAGGGGCCTCAGACCGATGTAGTTCTCCCTTAGGACCAGGGAGAGGTGAATTCAAGCAATTTGGTTGTGGTTAGGCAATTTGTTGGTTGGTAAAAGTTTGATGTTGGTAGGGTAATGTTGTTGGTGTTGGTGTGGGTATAGGGGAAGTGAGGGTTAGCTTACCCAAGCATAGGAAACCGTGTCCTGATTAAGGTCAACACATAATCCTAGATTCGGGCAAAAGAGGCAAAAGTGTCCCATAGTTGGAAAGAGCTAAACAAACCACGTATTATCGTAGGATGAGCTTGAATCCCTAGGTACCTTGCATAGGTGAGAAGTCGATAGGTGAAAAGAGTTGTATAATCACAATATATTAGATATACGTCACGTCCCTTGAGTTTTGTTGTTTTTGAAGAATGGTGAGGTGAGGTGGATGGTATAGCTGGGGCAGAGAACTTGTTATAAGGTGATTATTCTGACGAAAGAGAACCAAACCTAAATAGACAAGTCCATGACTCAAAAGTGCTTTTGAATACTGCTTTTATTTTTCTAGATATAGACTGATCGATGTGGGAAGTCTATATGGGATATGCATTTTGTTGTTCTTGAGGTCTTCACGAAGCTGATCAATGTGAGAAGCTTCTGATAGAGGCTGACTTTGTATAGCTGTCCTTCAAGGGAGTAGTCTATTTATAGTAGCAGATGCGGCTTTTGCACATAGCTATCCTTTGAGGGAGCAGTCTACTTATAGTATGCGGCTTTGCACATAGCTGTCCTTCGAGGGAGTAGTCTAGTTTATAGCTTAGAGGTCTAGATGTTTGTTTGGCATGAAGCATCTAGTTTTGCAGGAAGTTTGACTCAAGAATATCCTAGAATTGTATAATTGAGAACTTGTTATTTTGATACTTTTAAGTCATGGACCAGACTAAAAAGGGGAAGGCATCTTTAAGAGGAGGTGATGATCAAACCACGTGAGTTTGATTCTACTTTGAGATGCACGAAACAAGGTGTATGAGGTGGTAAATGAGCTCAAGGGACGAGCGCAAGGTAGATAAGAAGTGATGTAACACTAAATTCAACAGTAGAATGGTCGGAGATGCAAGGCATTAAGGGGTTCAGGATCAGGTTTACCATTAAGTGAAGCTAAATGATAAGTACCTGATCCATAAGTGTGAGTGATAATGTAAGGCCCAATCCAATTAGGAGCAAATTTTCCACGTTTACTCTTTTCTAGTTTGGTTACGTGTTGATTCTCTTTGAGGACAAGATCACCAATCTTAAAGGTACGCTCATGAATTCACTTATCATAAGCACGCTTGATGCGCTTTTGATAAAGTTGAAGGTGGTCAAGAGCTGTAAGACGACGCTCGTCAAGAAGCTCCAATTGGGCTAACCGCTCTTGGCGGAAGTCATCATTGGTGAGAATATCCTGGAGAGATATTCTGAGGGAAGGGATTTGTATTTCGAGAGGCAAGACAGCCTCGGTACCATACACCAAAGAAAATGGTGTGGCATTAGTGGAAGTATGAATGCTGGTACGATAAGCCCAAAGGGAAAAGGGGATGTGATCATGCCAGTTTTTCCCAGAATCATTAATGACTTTCATGAGAATTTTGGTTAAGGTTTTGTTAGAAGATTCAGCTTGACCATTTTCTTGTGGATAGTAGGGTGACGAGAAGCTAAGTTTGATACCAAAGTTGTCACAAAGGGCTCGTAACAGCTTATTTTTGAAAGATTTGCCATTATCTGTTATCAGGTGATGAGGAACACCAAAACGACAGATAATGTGATGATTGATGAACTCAAAATTTTCTCTTTTTTGGTTGAAATGAGTGGAACGGCCTCCACCCATTTAGTGTAATATTTGGTTGCCGTGAGGATCCAACGGTGACGCTATGAAGAAGGTGGGTGAATCTCACCAATAAGGTCTAAACCCCATTGTGAGAAAGGCCAAAGATCTCGTGCGACCTGTAGCGGGTGGCTGGGAGTATGTTGAAGGTTGGCATGTTGTTGACACATAACACAATGCTTAACATATTCGCAGCAGTCTTTATTAAGAGTAGGCCAGTAATATCCTAGGTGAAGGATCCGCTTGGCCATGGCAAGGCCACTAAAGTGCCCACCACAAATTCTGTCATGGACTTGTTGGATGGTATGGGTGACTTCAGTGCCAGTTAGACATCGAAGGAGGATACCATCGAAGCCACATTTATAGAGGAGTCCCCCCATGATGACATAATGAGAAACACTTTTAAGAAAAGCACGTTTTCCATTACTAGTAAGGTCAGGTGGGAGAACAGAGGTTGTAAGGTAGTCGTGAAATTGGTGATACCAGGTATCCTGCGAATCAGCCGATACATTATTTACCATACAAACATCTTGGACTAAGTAAGATGGGGCAAAGAGTTGTTGGACCAAGACAAATATGTCAGAGTCAGTTGGTGAGGCAGGAATTTGCGAGGCCAAGCAAGCCATAGTATCCGTAAATTTATTAGTTGAGCGTGGAACGGTTTGGATAGAATAATGAGTAAATAAGGTCAAAAGTGAATCCACATAACATTTGTACTTTTGAAGTTCCTCATTTTTACATTGGTAGATGCCAGTAACTTGATTGACGACCAATTGAGAGTCACCGAAAATGTTAATAGACTTCACACCTAAGTGTAACACAACATGGAGACCCAAAACAAGGGCCTCGTATTCCGCTATATTGTTAGTGCAGGGGAAATCGAGCCTGAATGAAAGAGGCATAGGTTCACCATCAAGAGGAATGAGAACAACGCCCACCCCTCCACCATGCTGACATTTAGATCCATCGAAGAAGAGGGTCATCGGATAAGACGCATCACTGAGCGAAAGGGTGGCGATGAGTTCATCAGGGAAAGTAAAATTGGTAAATTGTTCCCCAGGTAAAGGGGCTTCCGTGAGTTGATCCACTGATAGTTTGTCCTTTGACTGATTTCTGGTGTACAAACTCAAGGTCGAGGTCGGCGAGGAGCATAAGCCATCGGGTGATGCGTTGGTTTAGATGAGGTTTGGTGTACATATAATGTATGGGATCAGCATTGGTGATGACAAAAGTTTTGTGATTCAGGAGGTAATGTCAGAGTTTGGTGGCCATGAATGATAGGGCTAGGCACAACTTTTCTACGTGTGTATACCTAGTCTCGTAATCCACAAGAGTATGACTTATGTAATAAACTTCTTGCTCTCGATGCTCGGAGTCATGATGTGCGAGCATGGCTCCTACAACATGGTCAGTGGTGAGAAAGGTAAAGGTAGAAAGGGCAATCATCCTGAGGTGGGATAAGCACGGGTGGCTGCAAGAGATAAGCTTTAAGAGCCTCAAAGGCTTGGTGGCACTCCTCACTCCATTGAAAGACAATGTCCTTTTTAAGGAGATGATGGAAAGGTTGACATCGATCTGAGAGTTGTGAGATGAAACGCCAGATAGATTGGAGTTTTCCCTACAAACTACGTAATTGTTTTAGGTTAGTGGGTGGGGGCATTTCTAAGATAGCTTTGACTTTAGCTGGGTCGACTTCAATGCCATGCAAAGAGATGATAAATCCAAGGATTTTTCCCGAAAGGACACCAAAGACACATTTCTTTGGTTGAAGACGAACACAAGTATTGTAACAGGTGATTGAAAATAATGGTTAAAACATCGAGATGTTCACTTGCGATGTTTGGATTTTCCAAGAAGATCATCGACATAATCCTCGAGGATAGTGTGCATAATGTCATGAAAAATGTAAGTCATAGCCCACTGATAGGTTGCACCAGCATTCTTAAGGCCAAACGGCATGACACGATAGCAGAAGGTCCCCTAGGGGGTAATGAAGGTGGTTTTATGTTGATCGGCCGGGGCTACTAAAATTTGATTGTATCCCGAGAAACCATCCATGAGAGAAAGCATCTCATGGCCCGCAGTGAGATCAACAAGTTGATCAATGCTAGGTAGGGGGAATTCATCCTTTGGGAAAGCAAGGTTAAGGTCCCAGAAATCCGTACATATCCAAAGTCCCCCCGTCACTTTAGTGATAGGTACGACATTAGAAATCCATTGAGGATAGTCAATAGGTAAGATGAAAGAAACAGAAAGGAGTCATTGAAGCTCTTCTTTAACCAAGAGGGCAATGCGTGGATGCATTTTTCTCAGTTTCTGTTTAACTGGTTTGGATTCTAGTTTCAGAGTGATGTTATGGACAACAATGTCAGGATCGATTCCTGGCATGTCGGTGTAGGACCAAGCGAAAGCTTGATTGCGGGCACGGAGGAAGGTAGTGAAGGTGGCTTGTTCTGATGCGTCGAGAGATTGTCCGATCTTTACAATGTGAGGATCATCCTCCATGTGGATGTTGATTTCTATAGTTGACTCATTCAACATGGTTTGGGTTTCAGATGGTAAGGCACGTTGAATATAAGAGTCATCCGCACCAAGGTAGGTGAGGATGGAGTCGTCATCCTGGCACTCCACAACATTAATCGAAGGCGAGTCTTCTTTGATCATGTCTAGATACAAAAGGGGGAGAGAAGATGGGTCTTCACCATCGCGTTGATAAGTGAGAGGACCTAGGAAGATAGCATTTATGAAAAAAAAAAGTTAGGAGGGATAGATTCTGAGTCTATCGACTCCGTGGGTGAAGATGGAAAAGTGGGCGTTGATGGTTCAGAAGGGGTGACTTCATCATCTTCCTGGATACAATTGACATGAGGTTTCTTTGGTGTAGGTGGTTCAGAAAATCCAAGACCACTACGATCTTTGTGTTTGCGTGTAGTCATGGGAATGATCATATGTCGGCCCTGTTCATAAAGACCGAAACCAAAACCTTTCCAAGCACAGCGAGTCAGGAAGGTGAGGGCGAAATGATGGTTGGTTAGATATTGAAAATCAGATTGGAAGGGAACCACACCAAGAGAAGATTCAGGGGTGACAGAGGATGCGTCGACACCCCCATACGTTAGGTTGGTGCGGCAATTAGGTGGTCCGTAGGAGATCACCTCCCCCACACGACGGTCGTAGGTAGGATGCGCATGTAACTGTCCATACTCTTGTGGGGTATGGAAGGCTGCTAACATTGTATAGGCGGTACTCCCCCAGCGTAAGGTGTTGAAAAACACCTACCAAGGGATCCGAGGTTGGGATGTTGTCCGCAGGGAAGGAAGAGGTATTCACGTCGGTGGTTTCATTGGTCGAAGGTGTGGGTGCGGCTAAGGTGGATGGTTGAGGCGTGGTTGAAATAGATGGTTGGGTCGGATCAATGGGTGCCTTGACTGGTACAAGCACATCATTAGGGTGGTATAACATATTGCAGGTTTTGAAAGGGGGAGCGTCAGCTGTGACGGTGTATGACTTCCCCTCATACTCAAATTTTATGCATCTATGTAAGGTGGAGGGAACACATCCCATAGCCCGGATCCAAGGGCGGCCTAACAACATGTTGTATTGGAACTCTCCCTCAAGGACATAGAAGATTTTGGGAAAGGTACGTGGCCCTACATGAATGTTAAGGATCACGGTACCTAGGGTAGAAGTAATAGCATCGTTGAATGAACGCAACATGGTGGGGTTGGCACACATGCAGCTAGGAGGGATATTCATCTGTTGGAAGGCTTTGGAAGAGACGATGTTTAGGCTAGCACCCCCGTCGATCATAACATGACATACCCGGATGTCCTGGACATAAGTCGAAATGAAAAGAGCGGGGTCAGGATCTTCTGCACCAAAGACGACAATTTCTTCTTCAGAAAAACTGACAGCAGCGGCTTGCCATACAGGGACAGAGGTGTTTGTGGAGGTAGGTTGTTTGGTGAGAGAAGTGACATGGTTGGGTGTGAAGATGGAGGCGACGGGTAGGGTTTCATTAGGTAGGACCTCTATCCCTTAGAGGATCTCAATTAGAGCTTGTCGATGAGATTCAGATGTTTGAATGAGATCATAGAGTGTCATTTTTACAAGAGATTGGTGAAGTTGTTTGATCATGGTGCGATGGGAAACTCCATCAGAGACTGGATAGGTAGGTCCATGAATAACCACTTTAGGTGGTGGTGCAATCGGGATGGCGGAAGGAGAAAGAGAAGTCGCAGGTGTGCTCTCTTTAGCTTTTCCATTATTTTTCTGACCTCGAGTAGCAATGCTAATCATGTTGATCTCGTGAATACGAGATGAGGAAGATGGTAGGGATAAGTCATTGTTCTCGAGAGGTGGGGTTGCAATGATGATAGATTTTGGTGAGGCGGGGACAGGTGGTATAGGAGAAGGGATCGAAGCTAAGGGATTTTTCCCTCCGTAAGTTGTCTTTCTTAGATTTTCCATCCGAGATAGGCAACGGGCGAAGGATGGCTTTCAAAGCTTTGCATCCTTCTACATTGTGTCCAGGTGTGTGGTGGTAGGCATAGATTTTAGATTCATCATAACCTATAGGTCTAGGTTTAGATGGATCATAGGGTCTGAGTGGGGGTAGGGAAATGGTCGCATCCCCTACCAACATATCAAGGATCTTGGCGTAAGATCCTTTGAGCGGGTCAAATTCAGATGAAGATGAGGCTATTGATTGAGTGGGTGAGATTATTGATTGTTTTGGTAATGGTTGGGTACAAGTGGTTCGTATGGGTGGTGGTTTAGGCAAGGGATTTTGATGATTGGGTTTAACTAGGTGTGGCTTCTTCTACACAGAATTCATGTTTAGCTGGTTAGATGATGAGGCCACAGATGACGTGGTGGAAGGAAACAACCACAGGGAAAGAGGAGCGACAACAAACAAGTCCTTCGATGATCGAGTTTGCTTAGGGTTGGTAGGTAGGCAGGATACGTGGGGCGACGGTGTTGAGATACCCGTGGATTTCTGTATGGGTGCAGAAGGTGCAGGTCATGTTAAAGAAGACGTGGGAGGCATGGTGTATTGAGGCAAGGTGGAGGGGTGAGGCCCCAATATAGAAGGTAGGTGTGACAGTGAGGGTTGAAACCTTTCCTGCTATACCGGTGTGATCAGGGGTGAGGGTTTTAGTTGTGATGGAGGCATAGATTAGACTCGAGGAGATTGGGTCTGTCTCCTAGGTGGATTGGCGGCTTTATTTTTGGATAAATCTAACAATTTAGGTGGATGCGTCAAGCTGGGTATTGGTGAAGTCCCAAGCGTAGGGGAAGGTTTGGTTAGGTTGATAGAGGTGGATGAGGTATTCGGTAGAGATGAGGGGGGTGAAGGTGAGGACATAGGCATTTTGAGATTTTGTAAAAACTTCGGGCATATGGTAGAGGTGTCTGGATTAGTCATCTACATTTGAGTAGAGCATGGTGTACTCAAACGTTCCCATAAGACTCGTCTATCTTCTGGGGGATGACAATCTTCTTGTGTGAACGGGAATTTTGGTATGGAAGAGAAGTGGACTATGATTCTGGTCCACTGTGGGTGTGATATAGGGGGCGAATGAGGCACTGTATCAATGGGTGTTAAGAGGTCAATTGGTCGCTGGAAAGATTTAGGCGATGAAGAACTAATAGGGAGGAGAGCATTTTCTAGAGGATCTGTCATGGTTAAGGAGTTTGGTGATGTAGGCTCGAGGGGTTTCTCCGCTAAGGATGATAGAAAAAGTGGTGATCCTTCTTCTTGTGCAGCAAGAGTGGTGGAAGGAGATGTTTGGGAAATAGATAGGTTGGATAACATCCTCTCACAGTCTTACAGGGATGTGGTGTAAGAAGGCTCTTCTGTGAGAAAAGAACTCTGGGCAGTTGATTCCTTTATGGGTAAATAAATAGTGGGGCTATCCTCTTGTCATGATGAAGGAGAAGGGGGCGAGGACCCCTACGTTGGTGAAGAGGCTTTATTCAAAATTTCCTCGATGGAAGCCCTTGGTTGGGAATTGAAAACCGCATGGATCTCATGCACACTCTTCTCTTCGGCTGAGGTTTCTTGGTTTGTGTTACTGTTAGATGAATGGTTTGGAAATGGTTTGTTGAATATTTTTAAATTTCTATTAGCAGGGGCATTAGGATTATCGAGGGTTATATCCCCTGTATCAACCATTTCCTGCACTATATTTTTCAACATCTTGCAATTTTCGTGGTTGTGTCCCTTCACGCGATGGAAGTTACAGAAGTCATTTTCTTTATACCAAGAAGGTATAGCACGAGTGGAATCAAACCCATAGTGAGGTTTAATAGGAGGCAAGGTGATAGCTCCTACATTAAGCAATTTGTCCAAGATCACATCATAAGTTTCTCCCAAGGGAGTGTACTTGATGGGTGTACGTACCCAAAATTGTAAGGTATTGTACTACCGGAACAATGTAACAAATGCCCCAATGATGATACAGGTCTCCTTGCAAGGTGTTCGGGATCCGGAAAAGCTCTCGGAGTATGCGTTAACATCCCACATGCCCCGCTTAGCCCCCGCGTCCTTTGTTTTTCCTTTTTCCCCTCTTTTCTTGGCCTTTTGCTCTTCAGTGACGAAACCGCCGCCCTAATCAGGGCGGCGGTCCTGTAACCGCCGCCCTGCTCAGAGCGGCGGTCCTTTACGCATTTTCCAGAAAGTGTTTTGATGCGACTCACGTAAAGATCAACGTTTCACCAGCTTTTCCTTGCCGACTTGGGCTTGCATTTATGTTTTTGGTCCCCTGGAATAGTGTTTGGCCATTGTTTATAGTTTTTAGAGTTCAGTTTGGTTTTGATCTTTGGGTGAATGAAAGCTATAAATAAGTGGCTTGTGCTCAAGCAAATGGCCCTGAAGTTTGTCTCTGAATTTCTCTTTGCAATAGACTTAGCTTTCATTTTTCTTAGAGTGCTTGGTTTAGTTCATTATATGTCTAGTTAGCATTGTTCAACTGTTGGTAAGCCACATATCCAGCTTGTGCAAATGGTGTTGTTGTTTTATCCAATCCATTGGAGTAGAATAGCTTAGGAAGCCATTAAAGTTGCAGGTTTTTCTCTTCAAACAGGATAGTTTCAGGTTCTGGACGCTTTATGTTGCATGACTCGCAGTAAATCCCGCTAGGAATTACATAAGCCAAGCTCTGTACTCTTGCGCTATCCCTCTCCTACTCGCATTATATTCAGTCTGCATTCTGAGCTGTCCTTGTCCCAATATCTACTTCTGTCGATGCTAGCATTACACGCTTTTCTGGATCCACGTGAACACGAAAGAACGAGGAGATCACACTGAGGGGACAAGATCACACACACCATCAGATTCGCCACTGTTCTGGAATCCAGGTTTTAACTTTCAAAGTTCTAGTTAGAATCATATCAAATAAAGTAGTTAATTGCTTCATTTCAGTAAATTCTATTCTCGATATTGCCAGGGAAGCTGTGGGGATTGATAGTTTCTGAGAAACTATGATTCACTCCTCACTTCTGAGGTAGGATCGAGAAATTACACAAATAGATCAAGCAAGTTATTTCATTATTTAGAATAAATCTACAAATTGCATAGACAAATAACTACACTCGGTTATTTTGTTTGTTTTAAATTGTTATTTAGTTGTTATTTCTAGATACGTTTAAATAGCTGCTTTTCTTCTTAGAAAGTTAAATACAAAAATAGAAGTTATATATGTTTTAGATAGTCAAAATTTGCTTTGTTGCAGTTAGATTTACATTTTGTTTTGTATGACAATCACGGGACCTCGGGAGCCCAGGGAATACGTATTTGAGCCAATCGTACCTCAACCCAACCTCGTCACAGCAATAATTGACATAGACCAGAACCTTAGAATACAAGTCTTCCAAACAACAACAGATTTACAACTAATCAGTTCTCAGTTGAGAGGGTTAAATATAGAAGACGACCAAGCACACACGTTTTGGTCAAATCAACCGAACTACAAATTGCCCTAGGCAAAACATTCACATGACTGTAGAAGGGTTCGAAAGAGAACAAACCTTTGGTTGTGATCCTTTGGTCCCACAGCCAGGTGCAGGAGACACTCTCACAGACATAGATACTAGTTTAAGGATCCAGGTTGCACGAATGCCTGTGAGATATTCTGAGAAGATCGTGCAGTTATTGGTCCTAAACATAGAAGCTGAGAAAGCGTACGATTACTGGATACTAGGAATTAGGACTTGATTTCGTATATGACCATAACAGGACCGCAACAACCAAGAGTCTACGGTTGTGACCCACAAATTCCACAGCCTAACGAATCCATAAGTCAATCAGATATAAACACTGGCCTACGCACACTAGTATTCCAATCCACTCCACTTCCACCCATCATCATCGAACAATTGTCCTTACTAGATATAGCGGCTAACAAAGCTAGAGAATTTTGGACTAGGCCAGAGAATCGTCCGTAGAGTCAATTGTATTCCACCATCCACCATATGACCTTATCTGGAGACATACACGAAACTATCCCAGGTCATTTCCCACGTATTCCACAACCCATAGATCGAATCACGCCAGAGCTCGATATTGATTGGAGCCTTCGAGCAGTCATCCTTGCCGATCGATCTATCACACCAGTCCAAGTTAGAAGGGCCTTCTTTGCCTTAGATTCGCAAATTCCATTAGTGCGTGTCGAAGACATTAGATTGCCTAACTAGTTCGTTTGCATCCCACGCATATTCTATCCCCACCGGCTGTCTCGGCACGACCTCGGGAGGTCGGGTACGCGGAAGAGTTACCTGTAGATTACCACGCTCGCTTGTCGCTTTTCCGGCGTACAAAATTGGTGAACCCGACGTGAAACAAACAAAATTAGTGAAGCTGACGTAAACTTCCTACTTTCTCGTTCAGAGTCATATTATCACGTGTTCTTCCAAGTTTAGTTTAGTTTCATCTTCTACCTCTTTAGCCTTTCACAAATCACCTTCGCTCCTTCCCATTATTCTGCGGGTATTCATATACCCCCCGAATATGTCGGGATTCGATGCATATGGCAGACCCCTCTTGGGTCTCGAGGCATACTACGCCCAACAGAATAGGCAATCATCACCCTCACTCTCAGTATGGGGCGACAACTATTCAACTAATCAGTTGTCAACACAAACCCCAAGAATCAGATATAATTTGTCTTTTCAAACTGAGGAGTTAGATCAACCCCCTCGAACGCAACAAACAGAGCCTTCAGGCTCGAACAATATGACGTTTACCAGAGAATCTGGTTCGTCTCCTCAGATGCTACTTAGACCACAAATTAGTAGACAATCTGACCCATACCTGGTCTTAGATGATGAACAGTCAATACGTTATCCTAGAAGTGAACAACGCTCTTGGGGTATGTACCCATCTATAGGAGGTTTACAAATACAACCCGAGGTCTCTTTTCAAGAAAATACCTCTATGCCACTACATATAGGAAATACTCTCGGAGAAACTTGGCAAGATAGCGATCAGTTCATAGCAGGATATCACATGCCTATACAACACCAGGGTATACAACAAACGCCGCTAAGGCAAAGCACCGTGACTTCACCAAATGAAGTCATTTCAACGTTAGTAGAAAAAGTGAGAGGGTTAGAACTTGCTCAAGCAAGTCAAAATCCTCAGTTCATGCAAGCAGGAAGTTCCAATCCTCCATACCACCCTGGCCAAGTAGATCTCCTCACAGGAGTAGGCACGTTAGGCATGCCTCCTCAGTATCCACAACAAACGCCAACAAGGCCCATCATCTCTAACACTATTCCTCCCGGTCTAGTATCAAACAATCCATTACTAGACAATACCCCGTCATACTTAAACATGTACTCCAAATCACCACAAGGAGATATGTTCTCCTCTCCCGGCATTTTGGCTCAAACGCAGGGACTTCCCTATGCCCCTGCCAATGCATACGCTGCGCCATATCAACAACCCATCCCACCATCACTCCCTCAGCAACCACCATCAATGGTCGAAACCTATGCGATAGGGACTTATTCAGAATATCTGAAAGAGCCCTTAGACTTTGCCATACGAAGCGTCATGCTTCCAAGACCCCTTCCCGATTTACCCAAGTACAAAGGTGAGGGAGATCCAAATGCGCATATCAAAGCTTACGCTACAGCCATACGTGAATTACTCCCTTGGGATGGGGTTGTTGCTAAAATATTCCCCAAAACCTTGGAAGGCATTGCTCTCGACTGGTATTATAGAATACCTGAAGCCTCCATCCATTCATTTAAACAACTCGTATCAGAGTTCATTAAGGCGTTCGACATGAACAAACTGTTGAGAACAGGAATCAGGGAATTCTTGCACATCAAACAAGAACACAACGAATCTGTCGCCCATTTCATCCAGAGGTGGCGTACAGTTCTTTATTCTTCAGCAAGTGCTCCAAACATGGATCAGATGGAACTATGTGATTTATTCCTTCATTCTCTCAGCAGAGAGGTGAAGGAAGAAGTCCAGAAGTTCCCGCTAAGAACTTACGATGAAGTACTTGAGAGCGCTCTTCGAATAGATCAAGCAGCGATAGATAGTGGTCGTAAGACATATGGAGCAAACGGGAGGTTAATCACCTCCAGCCAGAACACTACAACTACCACGAACATCAATCAAGGACCTAAAATCCTTAACAAAAATCGGGGTGTAACAACGGATGGAGTAACCGACCAGCCCAAGAAGGTAAATGTGGTCAATACTCCATCACAAACAAACAATCAACGAAACAACAACTTTACCCCGACAATCAATACAGTGGATTTTAACCACCCCAACAACAACAACAACAACGGCGAAATCCTATACAAGGGCCAAGCCAAAACTCATTTGGTTATCAAAACCAAAGCCAGAAACAAACAAATGCAAAATTTTAATCCTAATAGGCAACAGTTTGATCAGAATTTTAGGCCACAATATACACCAAACCAACAAAACAGGAATTACAATCCCAATTCTTATTGTGGTTTCCACAAAATTCGGGGTCATGATACTAGAACGTGCCGTGACTACAATAAATTCATGCAAATTTTGCCAGAAGAACAAAGACAGTTCTTCACAGATTTGTTTTTGGCAGATCCCGTGTCACCACCACCAAATACGCTCGCAGGGGCAGTTTCCCCTCAGAATGCTCCCCTCAAGATCTTTAACGATCCACTCCCAAATCATGATAGCAACAGGCTGAATCCAACTGGAACAAACAAAAGTGCAATGACGGGAAACAATGATCATGAAGCCTCGACTTCACTAAATCCATCAGTTGCGCCACAGTTAGGAAGTCAACCGAGACCCAAGATAGTCAGTTTGGTAGAATTAGACGCTGAACTACCTATCGAAGCTATAACAAGAACACGAGAATATTTCTCTCAACCGAGCCCAAGTCATCTGCCAGAAACGGATAAGAGTCAACAAATAGTAGAAAAACCCGTGGGTGCCTATGATTTAATTAGTGACCTAACAAAGACCTTCTCACACATTTCATTTTTGGATTTACTAAAGAACTCTCCTACTCACAGAGCTGCTCTTTTAGAAGCATTAGGTCTAGGTCATCTAATTAACATCACTCCACCTCCTGAAACACAAGTAAATCACGTAGATTTTGATATCCACCCTCCGGGGCAGCCGGACAAGGATGTCGAATTCATATTCGAAATAAGTAAAATGCCTACAGATGCTGAGATCGCACGCCGAGGTGATCCAGCCTTACACTTACAAGTATGGGTTTATAATAACTATGTAAAACGGGCAATGGTTGACGATGGGGCCGCAGTTAACATAGTCCCTTTCTCTTTCCTCCAAAAACTAGGATATGGGGAAACAAACTGTTCCACCACTCGAAATACATTGAGAGGCTATGATAGCCTTAAAGCCACTTCGATAGGAACTATAATACTGCCGGTCACCTTAGGACCCAAAACAATCCTGACTGAGTTTTATATTATAGATCGGGAAACTAATTATAATATGATACTCGGCCGACCATGGATACACCGAATGAAGGCAATCCCTTCTACGTTATTTCAAGAAGTAAGATTCTTGCATCTAGGAAAGGTATTTGTAGCCAAAGGTGATCCAAAACCTTTCGATTTGCACCTAGCTGATTTAAAGAAAAGACCAGGTGTGCACTCAGAATTTGAACTTCCAACAAACCAACTTAATAAACCCACTGACCCAAAACCAGAGGAAAAGTTGGTACCTACAACGGATCTTGAAACTATCAGCATAGCCAAAACAACCCCAACCCCCAAAGATAAGGCTATAGAAACGGTATCATTAGGGACTACTGCAAAAATCGTTGAGTTAATAGAACAAGATTCACCAATGTTCTTACCATTTGATTCAGTAGGCATAGGATATTCCCTAGGTGTTGGTTCCCTTCCAGCAGAGGACCTCTGCATGGTAGAAGTTGAGTGCGCAAACACAGCAGATATCCCAACATCTATACTCCCGGCTAAATATTGGACTCTCCATTTCGATGGAGCTAAATGCCGTTATGGAGCGGGGGCAGGTATAATTCTTACTTCGCCCGAAGAGAAAGTCCTACCATTTGCCTTTAAGCTAAACTTTGAATGCACAAACAACGGCGCTGAGTACGAAGCCCTCCTCCTTGGCCTCACCTTAGCCAAAAGAATTGGTATTGATAACATCAGAGTCTTAGGAGACTCGCAATTAGTGACAAACCAGGTTTCTGAAGTATACGAAACCAAAGCCGAACATTTGCAGCTTTACAAAGAAGCCGTATTAGATTTAAGCAAGGCGTTTAACTTCATATCCATTGAAGCAATCCCGCGAGAGAAAAATCTTCTCGCCGATTCAATAGCAACTTCAGCATCACGTTTTACTCCAAGCAATGAGTTAGAAGATACCCAGTTCACGGTGTCCATTCGTGATGAACCATTGATAAAAACAATGACAAATCCCCTTTCAAGTGGAAGTGAATCTACCATCCTAGACCGTATTGATAGTGATGCGGCTACTTTGGATTACTTAAATGCCTATGCAGCACTACATCTCTCCTATCATATGCTAGATTTATCCTTAATTCCACATTCGTCTTCCTACTTCGGAAATCCCGTGATGGATCTTCCCTCACAAATGGAACCTAGCATATACGCAGTAGAAAATGGGGATGATTTGGATTTACCTCCAGCACCACCTGAGTTCGAAGAAGGTAACGCCTCTTTGATCGAAGAAACAATCGATGTCAACATCGGGACAGAAGATGAACCGAGAATATTGAAACTAGGATCCTCGTTAACCCCAGAAGAAGTAGAAATACATACTCAGATCCTCAAAGAACATCAGAAGGCATTTGCATTTAATTATAAGGAGATGACAGGAGTCGCACCCCACATTGCGGTGCACAACCTCGTCACTAAATCAGATGCAAAGCCAATTAAACAAAAATCAAGACCCATGAAGCCCAAGGTAGCTCTCATGGTAAAGGAAGAGGTAATAAAACTCCTCCAGGTAGGATTCATCAAACCAGTCGACTACTCCCAATGGGTATCTAACATCGTTCCCGTTCTCAAGAAGAATGGAAAGATACGCATCTGCATAGATTTTCGAGACATCAACAAAGCATGTCCTAAGGACGACTTCCCATTACCATCCATAGATGTCATTGTTGATGCAACAGCTAGATTTGAACTTTTGTCTCTCATGGATGGATTCTCGGGATACAATCAAATCAAAATATCTGAGCAAGATCAAACTACGTTTATAACTCCTTGGGGAACCTATTGCTACGCTGTTATGCCATTCGGTCTCAAGAACGCTGGTGCTACCTACCAGCGAGCTATGACATATATATTCCACGATTTAATTCATAAAATCGTGGAGTCCTATGTAGATGACTTATTGGCTAAGGCCAAGAAGCGTTGTGACCATCCGGAAGTACTCCGCGTCATTCTTTCATGCCTAATAGAATACGGAGTCACACTAAATCCAGAGAAATGCGTCTTTGGTGTAACAGGAGGAAAACTCCTAGGTTACATCATATCGTCACGAGGGATAGATGTTGATCCAACCAAAATTCGGGCTGTCCTCGAAATGGTCCCACCTTCGAATGAATCTGGAATCAGATCATTTCTCGGAAAACTGGGTGCAATCCAGAGATTTATCCCAGACTTAAGCTTCGCCATTCATCCAATCAACAATTTACTCAAGAAAGACTATAGCATTGATTGGACCAAAGACTGTAATGAAGCCTTTGATGCAGTTAAGCGTTTCCTATTATCACCACCTACGCTAATGCCACCAAAGCTAGATCGCCCGTTAATTTTATATTCACGAGCTACCAATGTCTCGTTAGCTTGTATGTTGGCCCAAGAGGACGATGACAAGAAGGAACGTGTGATTTATTTCATCAGCCGAACACTGCTTGACTATGAAACACGCTATACACAGGCAGAACGAGAATGCCTTGCCATAGTCTTTGCTACTAAACGCCTAAGACATTATATGCTAAACCAAGAAACAAGGGTCATGGTAAAAACGGACCATTTACGAACTTTCCTCACACAAGGGTCCTTGTCTAAAAAGGCTGGACGTTTTATAACCTTAATGGGAGAATTCGAATTAACATTTGTAAATCAGAAGTCGGTTAAAGGACAAATCATCGCAGATTGGTTAGCTGACAACCCATTAGACGGAGGTGATTTAGTAGATTTAGACTTTCCAGATGAGTGCGTATACTACATCGAAACCCGACCCTCTATCTCTGAGTGCCTTTGGTACACGGATATCATTAATTATATCATGGACCATACGTACCCAGAAGGAGTTACACCGCAACAAAGAAGGCGGTTACGCATTATCGTAGCTAAATACGTCATTATAGAGCAAGTGCTCTACCGAAAAGCATTCGATGGAATGCTCCTAAGATGTGTCGACACGGAAGAATCCAAGAAGATTCTCCATGAATCTCACAGTGGAATATGTGGAGGCCACTTCGGTGGCCATGCCACCGCTCGAAAAATACATCGAATGGGCTATTTCTGGCCCACTCTAGAACATGACGCAATAGAGTTTGTACGCAGGTGTCATAAGTGCCAAGAATTCTCCCATGAGATTCACATGCCGGCACAAGCTCTGCAACCAATCGCTACTCCATGGCCCTTTTCTACATGGGGTCTAGACTTAATAGGGAAATTCTCTCCCTCATCCACAGATGGCCATAATTTTATAATCATGGCCACTGAATATTTTACCAAATGGGTAGAGGCTATGCCTCTTACTACTGTACCTGGTTCTGTAATCGCCAAGTTCATTTTGAACCAAATCATTTACAGGTACGGTATCCCGCAAATCATTATCTCTGATAATGGAACTTCTTTTAAGAATGAAGAGGTTCACGAACTATGCAATAAATTTAAGATAAGCCATCATACGGCTTCCTTGTATTACCCCCAAGCCAACGGACAGGCTGAAGCGACAAACAAGACACTGAAAGCCATTCTCCTTAAAACGGTAAAAGAAAACAAACGAGATTGGCATTTGAAGTTATATCCGGCCTTGTGGGCCCACCGAACCTCAATAAGAACACCAACGGGAGCAACTCCTTTCTCGCTAGTATTTGGGGCAGAAGCAGTTCTCCCACTTGAGGTCGAAATACCCAGTCTCCGCATTTCACTACAAGGGATTCTGGATGAAGACGCTTATAGAGAAGCACGTCTTTCCCAACTAGAAAGCCTAGATGAAACTAGGTTAGATGCTGAACAGCGGCATAGAGCTTATGCTGACCGAATGTGCTGGCAGTATAACAAGAAGGTCTATGAACGCGACATATACGAAGGTGATCTAGTTCTAAGGCTAGACAGCCGGATCGACAAGAAGACCGGCGAAGGAAGGAAATTCCGGCCCAAATGGTTGGGCCCGTACCGAGTCATGAAAGACTATGGAAATGGTGCTTACCTCTTATGTACGCTAGAAGGTGAGGAATTTGGCGAAACAGTCAATTCCCTTCACCTCAAGCGGTTCTACGCATAAGCGGCTAGCACTACTTATAATTATCTACATTGCATCTTCATATAGATTAAGATCATTTTGTCCACTTGTTTCTTACATAAATGGTGATCAAGGAATCTATCCTCAAAGTAATTCATTACAAACTCATGATGTTGTTGGCATAAACTTTCTAATCATACCTCTCCATTTTCGTGATATCATCAAATCATCTCAGAATCATTTTATCAAATAAAGTCAGACATGACGAAGTCTTAACGGTAACCATACCAAGATCTGCAAGTTTATTCTCGCTTTGATTTCTTCTTAGGATAGGTGCCTTACCTATGGTCTGTTCTAGAAGCTTCATGGTGTCACATCTATCCCATATGTATATCTCTTTGGAAATAAGCACATAATGACATTTTACTCAAGAAAACAAGTCAACAAGTGATTAAACAGAAAATTTTAATTTTACACATTTCCTTGCCCCACCAACCTTCGGTGATGAGCTTGCATCTCTTACTAGTGACGTAGGGTTGGGAAAGGATGGAAATGCCCTTACTCGCCTATACCTTGTCCATGGTGATAAACCCACGCTTCTTACTAGTAGCATGGGGCAAAGTATAGGGGGTCCTCTTGACAAAGCAAACGTTAAAAGTCATAAACAAACAATTCAAACTTTGAGTCAAAAACGAATGAATCAGATGTTCAAAATTCCAAGAGAGTTAAAATCCTAAAAACCCAGATTTTGTCTACTATGTGGCCATCTACGGATCTAAGTCTAGATAAACCGCAAAGTAAGTTGCATTCTAAACTATGAAGTCACTCGGGTGGAGTAAGCTTGTAGTTTCCTATTTGGTTCCACCAAAGCTTTGTCTGTCTTTCATCGCTATCATTTCAGCTACACCTCATAACTTGTGCCCTTTCTAGCTCTCGGTGAAGAGCCCTCGCATCTTACTAGTTGCGTGGAGTTAGGAGTGGGGCAAGTTTATCTGTTCATCATACTGGTTATATTCATCACTTTGCAAAACAAACATGAGATATCAAAAATTGCTTACGGAAGCTAAGATTCAAAATCACATTGTATTACATCTACATATATCAGCATCATGAAATACACAAAAGGAAACAAACATTTGCATCATTTGTTCTCCATTGCATACATTCTAAAAAGCATATAAACATACATCGTAGTATACACAAAGAAACTGGAAATAGAAAGGAAACCATAAGTGCCAAGATTTTGATCCAAAACAAATGCATATATATAAATGATCAATGTTTATATACAATGCCATCATGCACTAAGCATGGTCAAAATGCTCAAAGAGCCCGTGATATACAAAGAAATATATAATACAAAATACACGAGAGCCAAGTGGCCTCTCAATCCCTACGCGACCCCTCCGAAGGTGCACGCCCACGCCTAGGACTCCGGCTACGCCGGCGCTCTGAATGTACGGAGGGCTCAGGATCCCTGAGGAGCAGCCGCAGCCTCACCACGAGAATGACTCCTCATAAGGCGCTCAGCCGTCCTATAGCCCGCTAACTCAGTGCGAAGGGTCGACACCATCCTGGCCACGTGCCAGACAGGAGCAAAAATGTCGGTATGCCTACCGGCTGCTGAAGGCTCCCCAGCGTCCACAGACAGCTCTGCACGGGTCCTATCCATGGGGATCATCAGGGAATCGGTACATACCCTGCGGATCAAATCCCGCCACTCATCAACAGTCTCTGCAAACAAAGGAGAAAACGAATTAGAAACTAAGCAAGAAACTAAAAGATACAAAATAGCAACTAAGGAGAGCCTACAAATAAACATTAAAAGGGAGAAAGGGTAACTTACTCGGATCCCCAGGCCTCCAAGATGGGTCGCTGGGGCCGGCACCTGCCGCGGATGCCGCTGCCGACTGAGGGGCTGCTCCTGTGGCAGGAGCAACATGTCACCCTGCAACTGACTCATCCTCTCCACCATGGCCCTGAGAGAGTGGCTCCTCTGAAACTAGAGTGTCCCTCTCTGCGCTCTGCTCAGCCCTCTCTGCCTGCATGATATCCTGAGTGTCATGCCACTCAGGATCACTGTCCTCGGTCTCCTCCTCTGTCCCTCCCTCTGTAAACTCCTCAGACTCGGAGTCAATATCAATAGGGTCATCGCTGCTATGAGCAGGACCCGCAGCAATCTGAAGCAAAGGTGCCCGAGGCGCACCGGCTCTCCCTCTAGCACGAACTATCCTCCTGGCTGCAATGGGAATGCCAGGAGTAATCACTGTCCAACCTCGGCCTCTAGGCCCCCCTCTGGCCTCGCGAACTGATCTGTAAACTGGTGCCACTGGGGGAAGCATACCCACGTATGGAAGGCCAAACTACTGAGGAACTCAGCCAAAGGGGTGCACCTCCACTCGTCCCACTCGATCGATAAGCTGCCCTGTGGTGGAGCAGGAAATCAAGGTAAGGGCCTCCTCGCCCCATATACCGGCCATGGTCTGGTATGGTGTCGCCTCCATATCAGCGGTAGTCAGGGAGGCAACTGGCTGATGAGGTGCTCTAAGCACCGACATGTCTGATCCATCTGGCTGCCCTAACAGCTCCAGGATCTGCTACCTCCACACCCCTGCCATAAGGGATGAAGTGCTCATAAACCCAACTCATGACTAGGGTCGGGTGGCTCAGTGACTGCCCCTGTAAATGCACCACCCTATATAGATCGTGGTAGGTGGTCCCAAGAATATCTATACCCCAAGCATATATCCGGCCATGCCCCTCTATCTGTGTAATGATAGGGGCCCAGCAGTATAGCAATGTGTCCCCTCCCTTGTCCCCGATCAACCTCGAGGCAAGGATCCCCATGATGGCCTGTCGAAATATGGGGATAGGCAAAGAAGGAATGGATCAAACTCTCACCCCCTTCTTCGACCCCATGGAGATGGCTGCATCTCCCATACAAGTCGCCCACTGTGCAATCTGTGCCCGTGAGCCAGCTGTCTCCAAAGTGAGTTGCCTCCCGATAATCGGGACCCCCAGAATGCGGTAGACATCCTCCAATGTAATGGTCCACTCGCCACGGACCCCTGGCAATCGGAAGGTGTTCCGATCTGCATCCCAGTAAGAGAATAAGTCACAAAGGATGTGACTAGATGGTGCAACATGGGGCACGCGCGATATGCGCAGTATACCAGCCCTCTGAAGTGTGTCCTCCTCGTCCTGTGAGAGGGAATCTAGTACCCCTGAGAGCCAATCACACTCTCTCTCTGCTCCATCGGATGTACTCCTCTCTCACCTGCATACACCTAAAAACACACAAAACAAACTAAGTTAGCATCCAGGCAATGTTGAGAAAGTCATAAAAACATGTAGAAATGCTAAAAATACAAACACAATCTTAAAAACAAGTTCTTTTTGCATTCTGTGCAAAACCGCCACCCTGAGCAGGGAGGTGGTTTTGTTGTAACTGTAACCACCGCCTGAACAGGGCGGCGGTATGTAAGGTGGCGGTCATGGTCCAAAAACCCACACGGGCTTTTAACCTAAAAAGGCCTAAAAAGTGCCAGAAAAGACAATTTTAACTAAAAACAAAGCCTACCCAGTAGGCACCCCCCCTAGGTGAACCTTTTGAACCTAGCATTTTCAAAAATGACCCCCCCATTACAGAGTATTTAGCATTTCAAAATTAAGGGGGGAAAAACAATAAACTGAAGAAAACTAACCTGTGATCGTTGAGGTCGGTGTTCCGCACGTGGAGGCATGATCACGATCTCGCTGCGAACGTTTCGACTCTACTCACGCAAGAAACCGTCACCGTGGGTCCCAGAGCTCAAAATCAATCAAATCGACTCGCACAAATGAATAGGAAAATGGGCCCACTTTCATATATATGGCACTCTGTTTCATTTTAAAATAACTTTTTCACAGGTTTGGAGCGTTGATGGAGGTAAGTTCCTATCCCCGCACAAATGGTACGTTCTCATTCCCTGTTATTCTTAGCGTTTATTTTTCAAACTATGGTATCTATCTGCACTTGAGTTCTCTTTTCATTTTGCAGGTAGCGGGAATTTTGGATGGCGTCATTTCAACACACGGACGTGTCAGGTATAGCTTCTAACTTCCCATTTCGGGACTGCCATACTCGGACCCACTGTTTTACGCCTCTTCATGGCTAAAATGCTTCTCCGAGGGGGCAATATGTACGTACCCAAAATTGTAAGGTACTGCACTGCCGAAACAGTGTAACAAATGCCCCAATGATGATACAGGTCTCCTCGCAAGGTGTTCGGGATCCGGAAAGGCTCTCGGAGTATGCGTTAACATCCCGCATGCCCCGCTTAGCCCCCGTGTCCTTTGTTTTTACTTTTTCCCCTCTTTTCTTGGCCTTTTTCTCTTCAGTGACGAAACGGCCACCCTGCATGGGCGGCGGTCTCGTGACCGCCGCCCTGCTCAGAGTGGCAGTCCTTTACGTGTTTTCCAGAAAGCGTTTTGAGGCGACTCACGTAAAGATCAACGTTTCACCAGCTTTTCCTTGCCGACTTGGGCTTGCATTTATGTTTTTGGTCCCCTGGAATAGTGTTTGGCCATTGTTTATAGTTTTTAGAGTTCAGTTTGGTTTTGATCTTTGGGTGAATGAAAGCTATAAATAAGTGGCTTGTGCTCAAGCAAATGGCCCTGAAGTTTGTCTCTGAATTTCTCTTTGCAATAGACTTAGCTTTCATTTTGCTTAGAGTGCTTGGTTTAGTTCATTATATGTCTAGTTAGCATTGTTCAACTGTTGGTAAGCCACATATCCAGCTTGTGCAAATGGTGTTGTTGTTTTATCCAATCCATTGGAGTAGAATAGCTTAGGAAGCCATTAAAGTTGCAGGTTTTTCTCGTCAAATAGGATAGTTTCAGGTTCTGGACGCTTTATGTTGCATGACTCGCAGTAAATCCCGCTAGGAATTGCATAAGCCAAGCTCTGTACTCTTGCGCTATCCCTCTCCTACTCGCATTATATTCAGTCTGCATTCTGAGTTGTCCTTGTCCCAATATCTACTTCTGTCGATGCTAGCATTACACATTTTTTTATATCCACGTGAACACGAAAGAACGAGGAGATCACACTGAGGGGACAAGATCACACACACCATCAGATTCGCCACTGTTATGCAAAATCCAGGTTTTAACTTTCAAAGTTCTAGTTAGAATCATATCAAATAAAGTAGTTAATTACTTCATTTCAATAAATTCTATTCTCGATATTGCCAGGGAAGCTGTGGGGATTGATAGTTTCTGAGAAACTATGATTCACTCCTCACTTCTGAGGTAGGATCGAGAAATTGCACAAATAGATCAAGCAAGTTATTTCATTATTTAGAATAAATCTACAAATTACACAGACAAATAACTACACTTGGTTATTTTGTTTGTTTTAAATTGTTATTTAGTTGTTATTTCTAGATACGTTTAAATAGCTGATTTTCTTCTTAGAAAGTTAAATACAAAAATAGAAGTTATATATGTTTTAGATAGTCAAAATTTGCTTTGTTGCAGTTAGATTTACATTTTGTTTTGTATGACAATCACGGGACCTTAGGAGCCCAGGGAATACGTATTTGAGCCAATCGTACCTCAACCCAACCTCGTCACAGCAATAATTGACATAGACCAGAACCTTAGAATACAAGTCTTCCAAACAACAACAGATTTACAACTAATCAGTTCTCAGTTGAGAGGGTTAAATATAGAAGACGACCAAGCACACACGTTTTGGTCAAATCAACCGAACTACAGACTGCCCTAGGCAAAACATTCACATGACTGTAGAAGGGTTCGAAAGAGAACAAACCTTTGGTTGTGATCCTTTGGTCCCACAGCCAGGTGCAGGAGACACTCTCACAGACATAGATACTAGTTTAAGGATCCAGGTTACACGAAAGCCTGTGAGATATTCTGAGAAGATCGTGCAGTTATTGGTCCTAAACATAAAATCTGAGAAAGCGTACAATTACTGGATACTAGGAATTAGGACTTGATTTCGTATATGACCATAACAGGACCGCAACAACCAAGAGTCTACGGTTGTGACCCACAAATTCCATAGCCTAACGAATCCATAAGTCAATCAGATATAAACACTAGCCTACGCACACTAGTATTCCAATCCACTCCACTTCCACCCATCATCATCGAACAATTGTCCTTACTAGATATAGCGTCTAACGAAGCAAGAGAATTTTGGACTAGGCCAGAGAATCATCCGTAGAGTCAATTGTATTCCACCATCCACCATATGACCTTATCTGAAGACATACACGAAACTATCCCAGGTCATTTCCCATGTATTCCACAACCCATAGATCGAATCACGCCAGAGCTCGATATTGATTGGAGCCTTCGAGCAGTCATCCTTGTCAATCGATCTATCACACCAGTCCAAGTTAGAAGGGCCTTCTTTGCCTTAGATTCGCAAATTCCATTAGTGTGTGTCGAAGACATTAGATTGCCTAACTAGTTCGTTTGCATCACACGCATATTCTATCCCCACCGGTTGTCTTGGTACAACCTCGGGAGGTTGGGTATGCAGAAGAGTTACCTATAGATTACCACGCTCGCTTGTCACTTTTTCGGCGTATAATGGGCTCAGCCTATAGGTGGGTTTCGACTGGCTATTAGACGGTGCTTGAGATTTGACCGTAGAAGAGAACCGGTGTCGGTCACTGTGGAGGAAAAGAGAAAATGTAAGAGGCTGCTAGTTTGGGGATAAAAAAGCTTAGTATACCCACCAAACTGTCTGAAGTGATCACTGAGACAGGGTATAACAGAGAAACAGAACTGAAAGAAAAATAAAAAACAAACAAGATGCACAAGCAAATCAAGAGATTAACCCTAGGATTAGTTTTAATCACTTTGGGCTTATGCCTTAGACGCAAGATGATGTCAATCCTAAACAAAAGACCTAAGGGAGATGTCAAGTTTGTTTTGGCTTATAAGGCTACCTCAATCAGGCGAAGGAATACCACGGGAAGGGGGGATGTTTGAGATGTTGTGCAGCTTATGATGTGAATTGGTATGTGTTGTGCAGTGAGAGTAAGATTAATTTCTCATCAATACCATGGATATCACCCCCACGTGTACGACCTGTTACTTAATCTACGTTCACTAGAATTTAAAGACATCAAGCAAGAATGTGATGCATGTGTTTTAAACCCAAATCGAAAATGATATTCGATGAAGCAAAGAAAGAGAAGAGGTTAAGAAGATGACTTTCACTAATGCAAAGATGCAAAAGAAAGAAAATTTCTTTTACCAAAATGACAAAATATTTTGTGAATATTTAGAAGAAAGAAATAGCAAGTGTGCTCCCTATATGAAAACAAGCAAGAAAAAAAGAAACCCAAGAAGGGTCCCACCGGGCGTGCCAAAATGTTTCGCACAGAATTTTGTTCCAGAATAGAGTTACTTCTATCTTTTCATTCTCTTGACAAATAGATAAGGGTTAGGGCTAGGAGGAATACATGTTGAGTGTTGGGAAGGTGTGCGCGTGCCGTAGAGAGATCAAACCGATTGTGAAGAGCTCCTTTGTGTCTGGGAAGGACTACCTGTAAATAAGAATGCAAGGCCACTAGATTTTCCTTAAACAATAAGTGAGGGAACTGCCTTGGGCCCAGGAAATATTAGACTTCCTTTCAAAGGTGGTCAGTTCCCTTTTAATACCAATTAATGCAAATGATAATAAAGAAGCTATTGTGAAATCACGATTTAGGTACCTCGTTACTAAAAGCAATAGAGACTAAACTACCAATAATAAAATATCATGTTGTTTGTTTGGTCACTAGTTATTGATACGTTCAGATCAAGTTACAAGGATAGAAAAAGTTGGATATGAGATTGTTTGGAGGTAAATAGGTGAAAGGTTAGTTTTTGGTATAAGTCACAGTGACCGACACCGGTCACTAGATAACCAACCGCGGTTATAAAACCGATACCGGTAAGGGATGACCGATATCGGTAGGGGTAGTGATTTAGGGGATTTTAAATGGAGGTTGGTTACAAGGTGGTTATGGGGCTTAGGAGGTTGGTAGATGGTTGAGGGGAGTTGTAGGGTGATAGAGAAGACTCAGAGAGTGAGAAGGTTGTCTTTGGGGAAATATATAGATGGATGAATGAAGGTTAGGAGCAGGGTACTACGGGGTGGTAGATCAAGGAGTGAGCTTATAATCCCTATGAATCAAAAGTTCACAAAGTAGTGTCTAGAAGCATACAAGGTAATAAAAGAGACTACTTACTAGTTTTTGATGCGGATGCAGGTCCAAGGAATGCAGTGGTGAAGGCAAGGCTCAGTTGGGATGATCCGAAAATCGGAAGTAAGCTGATGAAGCTATCCTCTAACTCTTCCAATGTTTGGATGAGTGTGACAGTGATCTAGTTGCTCAGTTACAGTCTTGGGCTCAATACTCCTCTCTGTAACCTCTTCTCTCTCTCTTGAAAAATGAATTCGGATCCTTGCCAATGAATTCCTCTTCTTTGGTTTTGGTTGGGGGAGGTCATTTATAGGAAACCAATGGCGGTTACCTAACCGACGCCGGTCGCGTAGGGACCGATGTCGGTTAGGTCAAAGTTGGCTATTTTTAGTAAAATAGCCAACTTTCCCTCCTTTTCTCCCGAGGGGTCATTTGTGGGCTTGGTCAAGTCATTATTAGGTTCATTTTGGTGCAGGTGAGTGGTGATGAGTCATGGATATGGGTTTGGACCAAGTCATAGGTCTTAATTAGGTTATTTTAGGGTTAGGGCTAGGTCATGGTGAGGTGGCAAGGTGAGGTGGCAGGGTTATAGATGTGGATTTATTAATTATAAGGTAATTAATAAATAATTAAGTGTGTAAGGTTGAGGTGGTGAGGCAGGGTTAGGTTGCGAGACGAGATGCGGGGCACAAGGCGTTGTAAGACCCAAATTTGGTGTCTACACCTATAGGTGCATAAGACCTCTATGGGGGTGCTAGAGTCTGCAGAAATGGTCAAAACCTAGTTCTAATTGTGTCGCTAGCGTTTCACACTTATTTTCCTTTGGTCACTTGTATGTTGTACTTGGATTTATGAGGTATTTGTAAACCTGCACACAAATATTTTCCTACAAAACCCTCAAAAAGACATCAAATCCTAAAAAAGAAATATGCAAAATGAGGGGTAATGTTGTCCTCAACTATCACAATGGTGAACTTATGACTAAGTGTTGCACTACATCTTAGACCCAATATAGTTTTATGTGTTTGTGTTTGCAATAGTGATCCTAGGTCTCCCTTGCACCAATGACGTCAAGATAGCGGGCAGCAGCTAGATAAAATGTAAATGTGTGGATGGAATAGAATGAAATTCCATTCCTATGCATTGTGTATGTAGAATAATGAGCCCAAGTGAAGTCCCTTGAGATATTTAGATAGATAGCCCTTGATAATAATTTCCCACCCTTATATTGGTATGTATGTTGTGTATATAGGGATCTCTTGCTTGAATTTCAACACTAATGACTTTCCATACCGACTAGTACCTCGAGATATGAGTGGGAAAACAAAAAATACTAACCTAAAGTGTGAAAAATAAG
This sequence comes from Taxus chinensis, assembly GCA_019776745.2. Lineage (NCBI taxonomy): Eukaryota > Viridiplantae > Streptophyta > Pinopsida > Cupressales > Taxaceae > Taxus > Taxus chinensis. The sequence goes on from CM034148.1 coordinate 702,657,015, forward strand.
ATCAAACATAAACAGGGCACTGGCGCCTAGGATGGACAAGAGCGCCTAGGTGCTAGTGTCCAATCCTCGACACTAGTATCTAGAGAGAAATGACAAAAAATGAGTGGAGACTGACTGACAAGGATCCCTATGATCTGACCATAACTGGGTGTATGAGTGACAAGTGTGAAAGACAAAAGCAATAGAAACCAACAAGACAAGCGGATGGACTAGGGAATGGGTCACTAGTGAATTGTTTTCTTACGCAAGATCCATATATAAAACAACATACTTGGAGGTATAGAAAATAATATTAAGTGCGTGATTTTGTGTCTACAATAGTTTTTCAGGATACCACAACTCATTACGCTTCCTCTCAGGATATTGGTGATTGAAGAACCATTCCAACAGTGGGGTCTGGATTTCATTAGATTTTTAAATCATCACTCGAGTGCAGGTTATACCTATGTGCTCATGGAAACTGGTTATTTCATGAAGTGGGTGGAGGTTATCCCAACAAAGCAATCCAATACCGAAAGAGAGTGCAACTTCATCAATGATAATATCATTGTTTGTTTTGGTATCCCCTAGAAGATTGTGGTCGACAATGCCACATATTTCTCGTCCAGGGATATAACTGAGTTTTTCTACAGTTATGAGATTTCTATGTCACACGCATAATACTATTACCTGCAAGGGAATGGTCAGGTGGAATCAAGCAACAAAAATATCGTGACCATAGTCTAAAAACTAGGAGATGATAATCAAAGGTACTAGAAAAATAATATCTATAATATGTCATGGGTATATAGACTAACTCCAAAGAAAGAAATGGGTATGTCCCCATTCGAATTGCTCTATGGGATCGAGGTAGAGATCCTAGTCATGGTGGAGATGTCAACACTCAAGTTTCTCCAAGAAGTGGATGGTGGGAAATATCATGATGTTATTGATAAAAGAGTTTTGTCTCTTGAAAATATTGAAGAAAATAGGATCAAGGTGGTGGACCGAATCAAATCTCATCAATTGAAGTTTAAGAGATTGTTTGATAAGAAGGTGAAGGATCCAGAGTTCAAAATCAGAGATCTTGTTCAAATTTGAGAAAAGTGAAGAGATCCGAAGGGTATCCATGGGAAGTTTGATTCTTTGTGTCTCAAACCATTCCAAATTCGTGAAACGTGTGGAGATAATTCCTTCTATCTGTCATATCTAGATGGAACATGGTTGGAGTTACTCCGCAGTGGGAAATATATGAAATTATATAAACAATGAAAGTAGGTTGTCCCCTGCATTATACCATATGTGATTTATGTGTGTTTCCATTTCCCATTGTGTGTGTTCTTTCCCTTTCATGTGTTATGTGTTTCCTTTTTGTTGTGTGTGCGTACTTCTTTCAAGCTATTTGTTGTTAATGACTCTATAAAGCCCAATGGATAAGGCACTGGTCCAATTTGTAAACTAAAATTTTGGAATTTCTTCTCATCCTGTCCTCACTTTTTTAATCCAAAATGAGTCCCCAAGTGAGAAAAAATTGTTGTCTTTTGTTTTTTCAAGGGCAGAATTCACTTGGAAACAAGATAACTTTACCATAGTGTCAAAAAATTTCATTATAAACCTTCCCTGACACCCCTTCAGGTCAGCCCATCCCTATGTCAGGATTATCCCCCATCCATGTAATTTCCTCTTTTGCGGTCCCACCCTCGCCCATGTGTGGAAAAGATTAAAACAATTTCAAAGGATTCTTTCAAGACAATGCATTTCAAAGTAGATCTTTTGGCAAACTTAGGAAGGGCTATTTCTAGCCTTTCTCGAGTGGTTGCATATTATCTGATGATGATTTAAAGTCATAAATTCATCAGGTAGGTGTATTCATGATGTAGGATCATCGTTCAATTGATTTAGGAATATAATGGAAATATTCTGAGGTTTAGGAGCTAGTTCGACAAAAGCAGGTTTTTGAGGCCGAAGGAACTTGTACTGCGAAAAGGAACTTGAACTTTGGGAGATGATTATGGGATCTTTGTAATGATTTGGAGGTCAAATAAAATATAAATTGAAATCTAATTCAATGCTATACATGGTGGTAATCTCATATTTTTCACAACACCCCTGCATTTCTTTCCACAACTCATTCTTCACAGCCACAACTAGCGGTCCGTATCAAGAAGGAAATTTTTTAGAATTTTTAAATCTGAATCAAACCTTTAGACCCATCCCATACTTCTTAAAATGATTTTTCCATTCAAAATCATATAAATAAGTGTCCAAAAATTCACCTGGGAGCTCTGGCAATGTCATTTTCAATCTCCTCTCCAAGGTCCAACCTTCGTCCTTAGCCAAAAAAATTAGTGACACTTGCCACCATGAGGATGAAGTGAAATTTTTGTGTCCCTATTTCCCTCTCTAAGGGGAAAAGGGGGGGGATAAAAAATGTGGCCCCCCACCTTAAGCCTCATGGACCCTCAACATGACACTAGGGAGCTTTGGTGAGCACTTTCCACCCAATTTCTAGCCCACGTTCTAACTTCCGCGTGCTTGAAACTTGTCCTCACTAGGATGAGGCACACTTTTGGTTTCCCTATGACGTGTTCTAAGTGGAAAAGGGGGGCAGAAAAATTTCTCCCCCACCTTAGGCCTCGTGGTCTAAACATATGACCCCAGAGACCTCCATCAACCACTTTTGACTAAATTTTGAGCCCCCTCTCCTCGCTTTGCATGCTTGCCAAGTGTCACCACCATGATAAGGCACACATTTGGTGTCCCTTTATCCCTCTAAAAGGATACAACGGGGGGAAAATATGTTCCCCCCTTCCATTTTTTCACCAAGTTCCTCATGTGACCAAAAATTGACCCCGGGAGCTAAAACTTTCTCATTTTTCCTTGCTCGTGCATGTGTGTCATGTGTCACCCAAGGGATAAGGTGCACTTTTGGTGTCCCCTTGTCCCATTCCAAAGGGTAAAAGGGGGGAAGAAAAATGTGCCCCCTTCCTCTCTCCCTCTCATACCTATAAATACCAACACTTAGCCATTTTTCTCATCCCCCTCACATTTCTCTATTTTCACCCGGAACTCTAGCGAAATTTTTCCAGAATTCCTCCACCTTCATTTTAAATTTGCATCCATTTCACACATGTTTCCATGATAAAAGGAAAAATAAATTTCATAAAAATCACAATTTTAAAATGCTTCAGGCACTTTTTTCATCATAATGACTTCGTAACCCGCAAAGTGAAAATATTCATACCTTAAAGACCGATGCACGGATTGACATGGGTTTTTTGCATTCATCCACATTTCCAGACACATTGAAGACCTAGGTGAAATAATTTTCACGCATGGCTTGGATTTTTTGCAACAAGAAAACACCAATTTCACACTCAAAAAATTTTGAATTTATTTTATCTTTTTCCAAAGATCTGGTTAGTTGAAAATTAATATGTGACATGAAGAGAAAAAGCCCATATCAAAAAATTTGATTTCATCAAAATCAAAGGTCGAGAGACCCACTTTCCAAAAATAGTAAGTCTCTACACAAGAGATTACTATAAATAAAAAATCTTCACAAAGAGCAAATTTTTTAAAGGCAGTGTTTTCAATGGACATTCAGAGGAACAAGAAAGGTGATCGAAGGTGGTATGAGTTGAAAGGTGAAAATATCAATCTACCAAAAATAGTAAACTCCCATTCCAAACACAGAGAAGTGCTAATGTCAAAGATGAAGTTTAGATTTACAAGCATTGAACCAATATAAACTCTCTCTTCTGAGTGCTCATATGTGGGGGACAATAATGTCACCAACATGGACCTAGATGATATCAAAGATTGAATGTTTTAAGGACCAAGAGAGCCACTAAAGAACAAGGTTTTCACAAATGGACTGAATGCGATAGGTAGACACCCAGTCTCAGTACAGAGTGTGGACTTGGTGTTGGCATGTTCACAACAATATAAGCCTGATACTAGGACCATCCAAGCAAACGATGGTTCAGCCATGGCAATACTTTCTCTTAGAGCCCTCTCTCATTCGATGTAGACCCCAATTTGGAGCAATATGGCCATCATTTCAAAGGAGGTTGTAGCGAAATAATGGACCAAAACAAACTCGTATCTTCATGGCCTTGCTCTTGGTTCATGGTTGAAACAAGTGAGAAAACCTTCATGGCTTCCCAAGTCTTTCTTACGAGGTGAATTCCATAAAGGCTATTCAGATGCAATCATTCTTCTCAGTCGAGTGATGGGAGAAGAAACCTAGAAATAGTTTCAATATTGGATGGCTCTCTTTATATTCATTATCCTGGAAGATAAACAGAGGATTTATTTGGGAAAGATCATCAGTGACAAACTGCACCATCATTTTGTTCAAATATCGGTCTCGAAAAAATTCACAATGACTTCATATCTGGTGTATGCTCTCATAGGATTGAGACCATTCAAAGGGTTGGCACTTGCTTAGAACATCTCTCCCAAGGCTCCAGCATTTGAGAGATATCCATAGTTGTTATTAAAGGAGGGAAATCAACACTTCATGAGGTTAAATGATGCCTACACCATGTTCATCATTAGGAAACTGGAGGGGAACCTTCACTCAAGGTTTTCACCACAAGATTAAGAAATATGGGTCATACTTCACACAATTTTACACTTTATCATACATCAAACTCTTCGGTTATGATCTTGCTCTACTCAAATGACCTTGGTACCTCAGTGACAAGATCATGTTATTCAAGCTTTGCAAAAATTTGGCACATATTTATAGTAAACGTAATAACTAGAAAATAAATAATGTCTCCTTTCCCATCTCACTTGGAATCTTCACTTACAAGAGCATCAATGATGCATCACACCTGGAAGCCGCCTTCACACCCCTAAGCTTGTATTTATATACACTGAGGGTAGACTTCAAAATTTGATGTGATCCAAACACTTTCCATCTCTTAGAGTCATACCATGTACCACAGATTGAAGAATATTGGGTAAATTACATATATGAGTTTGATGCTAGGGAAAGAGACCATATGTGGATGACAGTCAGAAGAATGAGAAGATTCAAGTTAGAATGGTATGAAGAAGGAATTCAAGATGATGACATAGAATTGTATGATCCAGAATATAAATAAGTGAAGGCTTCACCTTTGCCATAGGTAACATGGAATGTCAACGAGTCAAAAGACGTAAGTGAGCGGACTGAAGTTGTGATCAGAAGATCAAAATAAGGGTTCAAGAAGAAGAGTGCTACCTCTATTGCATCAGTAAATTTTCACACCCTATATACAGGCACCACATTAGTATCCATTAAAGGTCATGGTGAATACTTTGGGCTCAGTCCATTCTAGAAAGAGTTCCAAGTGAAATCAATGGAGATAGAGGCCCCTTACTAAAGGAGACTACACAAGAATGTTAGATAAATAGAGGATCTTGTAATAATAGAATTTGAAGAGAAGGATCCAATCCCCATCTCAATTTCTCAGAAGCCGCAAAGTTTCCCACCTTCCACCGCCACTCTTTCTCCCCCTGTACAAGATGTACCATCTCAGCCCAAGTAGGTGATAGTAATTACATCAGTTGCTGAGCCTTAAACAGATGAGATGTTTCCCTAGATGAAGGAAATGATCAGAAAATAAGCTTGTACATTCCAATAGGTAACCATCCCTGATTTTTCACCGATATCAACATTTTCCAAGGGAAAGAAGAATTTTTTTCAGAAGTAGACTCACACTTCTTCAGTGGTGCCACGAGAAATCAATATGTGGAAGTAGTCAGACCTAAAGTAATCAATTCCATCGAAGAGATGACACTAGATGACTAAAAAATGAGCACCATTCCCCTAGGATCGTCCACTCACGAAGGATATGCTCACATGTTCCAAGAGTCTTCCACTCACATCCTCATGAGGAATTAGGAATATAAGGTGAAAATTGATCAGTTAGAAGACCAAGTTCAAACAATCTCTTTGTATGTGCAACGCTTCATGGACCCAAATGCTCCATCGTCACTCCCAATTGAATAATTTACCCCAATTAGTAGCTTCGACCTAGAGTCCATTAAGAAAGACATAGGATTTCACCGTGCGGGTATAAGTAAATTATAAATGGATGAGCATGATCATCGAGAAAGTAACATTACTTATTCCAGAGTTGATCTCATTGTATGAGTACATGTGTGCCACAAAAGACAAGGTTTGGATGAAAAGGGAAGGTTTGGAAAAAGAAAAATAACATTGGGACCAAGTTCATTCATTGATGATTGAGATGGGAGATACTCACTCTCAGGTGTTGGTGTTTAGGAAAGTATTTAATTCTCCATTAGAGGACTTATCTCATGTGTGGGAGAGAACCCTTGCCTATCGATACAAAATGTTGAATCAGGACATTGTTGAGATAGACTTAAATGAGGAGTGTGCCTTCAAGATGAAAGACAACGTCAACATCATATTACAAAAAATTGTAGTTCCCACTCTTGATGAGAACACTACCGCAGATGATTTTTTGAGACCATTTTAGGAGTATGTCCAAAAAAGTTCGGGGATCCCTTTGCATTTATTGAAAATACATTAGAGTATCTATCTAATATTAAATACACTTTTTTGAACATTACATAGAAACATCTGTCGTGGTTCGCAAAGAGAAAAGGCATCAATGATATCTTACATGGTGTGCTCGAGTCCCTAAGCTATGTCTACATTCCTCAAGCGGATAAGGTGATGCATATGGCAGCCCGGTACAGTAAATAGTTCAAGGGAATGGAAATCTTTCCAATGGAGCTAGGAAAGGATCAATCAGACAACAAAACAGAATTGGTAGAAATGAAATCTTCATCAGTATAGTTCTCTCTCCTTCTCTCTCTTTATCTCTCTTCTCTTCTCCCTATCCCCTTCCTCCATGCTCTTTTCCTTAATTGGGGCGTAGCAATTTTCATTTTATCCTATTCCTATTTTGTCTTTTTCATTTAAATGTGACTTTAGTTTGTTATGTAATAAATCACCCTTAATTAATAAAAGGGGACTTAATTTTACACCTAGGAATATGAAAAGTCACATGTTGTAAAGGGACAAATGAAAAGTCATTAGGGGGGTAGGTGAAGATTCATTCTCAAGTCTATAAATTGTGATGGAACCCTCATTTTTGAGGTTTGTCAATTTTGTATGCTCATGAGAGATTACTACTTGTGAAGAAATAAAAGAGAAATTTATTTCCTCTTTTTCTCCTCTCTATGTTCTTCTATTTCTCACCATGTACAATTTTACTGAAATGACAATGAATAAGAAAGGAGTTTCTTTCCTTTTTTGATGAGAGAGTTATTGAAACTTTGTGTTCCTAATTCTACCTTATCTCGATGCGAGTAACAAAATTGTTTTCTTTCTATATCTATGTGTGTTGAAGTACTCTTATTGTTGTCTTTAGGAATCTGATTTTCTACCTAAGATATTAATCCCCCCTCTCTTTTTTCCCACTCCCTTTCTTACCTTTTCAACAAATTCCTCCCTTGCAAGCAATTGGAATCTTTTTCTGCAGTTTCAGCAAAGTGTTCATGTTGGATCCCCATCCTTCTGGTCACCACATATTTAAATTTCATGCACGCATAATAAATGGAGTTGCATTATTAAACCAAAGGGACCTAGAGTTTCAGATCATTGGCAGATACCCACCAATTTGTCCACCTGACAAATTTTCTCACCAAAAAATCGTAAGTGTATATAATTTTATGTCATGGTGAAAAATCCTCATTTTCAATTGACAATTGTTTCTCGTTTTCCTTTATCCTAATAACATTGGATGAAAATTATGTGGGATAAGTATTATTTAATAGATTTGTATCTCACAAATCTTGATAAGGAATATCCTTGTGTACAACATATCATTTAAGAGCCTCTAGAAATAAATTATATTTTGGACATTTCTAAGTTAATGCACGAGGTCATAATCCTTAGTTTTCAGTGTGCAATAACATAGGCAGTGGGGGTGTATTAGGATAAGTAATTGGGTTTATGTCCTCAAAGGGAGAATGATTATCCATAGCTCAACCATAGTGGATTATGATTATAGCAAGTTTGTGTGCTTTTATAACATAAAGTATGAGTTTAGGGCCAATTTGGTTGTGGGATCCTACCTTTAAAAAAGAGAAATAAGAGGGGTAAATGGAATTGTAAAATATTTTTCCCTCTAAATTGTCACTAGAAACGTTTCAGATTACATATGTAAACCATGAGTCACTTGAGGTATATTAGTGATTTACATGAAAAATGAAATTAGAAAAGGGGGAAGATGAGAATTAATTCAATTTCATATTAGGGTTAGAAACATGATGCATATTCAAATTATTAATTAAACATACATATAAAATATTCATATATATCAATTTGTAATATAGATCAATTAGAACATGTGCTAAATAGAGTAAAACATGAAAAATAAAGTTTGCTTAGCTATTTAGTTGATCTAGAATCCAATATTGGTGTGATAGAGTGATGAAAAAACTAGAAATTTCTTTTAGATGATGTGTCTCTATTTCTGGGAGTGTATTGTATTCAAGGACCAAATCATCAAACTTGGACTAAATTGTTTAGAACTTTCTTCTCTAACTAATGGATCCATTCAGGAGGATAATGAGGATTTACAAATCCATGTTGTCTTGCGATTAATTATAATATGCATCATTATAAGATATTAGGTGTCTCAAATGTGTGAAACCCTTACTAATCAACCAAAATGACCCAAAACCTTAAACATGGGCGAAACCTCCATAAAAAGGTTGATGTTTAGGTTGAAGTGCAATATGTACACTTCCTATGTTGGTAATACTGTAAAGATAAATCAAACCACATGTAGGTTACCACCTAGAGATGTGATATATGTATGGGTGCAACTATATTTGACAATTTGATTACTTAATAAGAATTTCAATGAATTTCTTATTTAGTGCTTGACTTAGATTTGACGGTCTTTGGCTTGTGAAGCTTAACTTTAAAACCTATTTTTCATGCTTCAGTCCTAAGTAGGGGTTTCTCCTAATGCCTATTGTTTCTTTAGAAAAATTTAGGAAATATTTGTATGCCTTTTAATATATATTTACTTGAGGAATGCTTAAAAGTGCTAAGTAATTGTCAGGTGAGTAAATGAATGTGTTAGTGTTGGCTATATTTTTTGCATAGCTGAAAAACCTAGGCAGTCATGAGATAAATCTCCCTCATTTACCGGTGAGGCCGTGTAAGATTTGTCAGTTAAATATGCTAGTATCTATTTATGGGTATTACTTTAACCATGCAGTTCATGAACCAAGTAAGCAACTGTTAAAGAAAGGAAATATTTGATGAAGAAGAAAATAGTAGAAAACAAGAAAGAAAGAGGGAAGATGTGCAACCCAATCAATAGATTACAGATTTGATTGCATGCACATAGATAGAATAGATAGATATTAACATACAGAATTATAAGCAAAGGGAACTTTCAAATCTAGATCTAGAATAATGCAAAGTTTATGAATAGATCTAAGACAAAAAGTCAGAAACAAAATGCACCGTTGACACAAAGTTCTTTGGAAATATGCTCCTTTCTATTTCTCTGCTTCAAATAGCTATCAGGGGTTTCAACACAAATTTTGGAACACAAGAATGCTGCTTAAAAATTCTCCTCATTAACCCGAAGGTTCTTCCTCTACTTAGAGAATGTAGCAGAGAAATTACAAATGGGAAACATAACTGAACTAGAACATAAACAAGAAGTAAAGATAACATCTGGAAATCATCTTCCTTTAATTTCTCTCTAAGTGACATGCATCAGGAGTTCTAGTCAAAATTATGCACATTTGTCATTTAACATATAGAATCGTTCCACACAACTTAAGGTAATGATTTTCAAACCAATAACTTTTAAGTTTTACAATTACATCCGGGAACGTAGAAATAGAAGAAGAAAGAGAAGAAGAAGAAAGATCTGCCAGCTGTAACCCCTACATATTCTTTTTGCTTTGATACTGAATATACTTTTTGAACATATAGTTCAGCAATTTCCCATCTGCTTTAGCCATAACTTCTTTCTTTGTCCTCAATTACAGCAATCATTCGTTCAAAACCTCGATGCACACGCTTCCACATATTTCAAGTTAGGCCCAAACTTCTTAATGTCTGACTACAACATTACCAACTTGCTGATGGAATCCATAATAAAAGGCCTAACAACTCCATCAATACTCTCTTGCACCAACAGAAGAGATCCTTCCAAGGGAATCAGGCACTTTGTTAGGAATGGTCCTTTTGTATGAATAAGCCTTCCCAACCACTTCCTCATTGGTGAAAGCAATGACATTGTCTGATAGTGATGATGCCATACTCTCGAGTGCTCGCATTCTTTTCATCATGATTCTGAAGATCTCCAAGCGGAAAGAAACTGCAAACTCAAGTTGCTTCCCCTTTCCAACTGATCCATCAGGCACAATTCGTTCTGCAATCAAAAATTCCCTCGGTAGCTTATTTATCTCAACCAAAGTACTTAGGTTACTTTCAGCTATTGTGTTCATGTCCATCGTGCTCGTCACTAGTAGTTTCAACTGAACCAATGCATCCTTCATAACCTTTAGATGGGTCGGAAACTCCCTGAGTTGTACAAAAGCTTGGTGAATGATTAGATTCTTCCATTTGTTGATAGCTCTAACTTGGTTACCTGCATCTTCCACTTCCTACATCAGATGATCACTCACCTGCTTATGTGCTAAAATTTTCTAAGTGGAAGATTTGGAAACTTTGCCAATAATCTCACACAACTGAGACACCTACTTTTGAAGTTCAAATTTTTCTACCTTTTCTTTGTCAAGCCTAAAGGATAAAGCATTTATCAATGTCTGTATGTCTTGCTGCAATCCTTCAGAAGTGGTTTGACCTATTGGTACTTTGGTCACTGTTATATCTGTTGTTGTGAGCTCGCCTTTTTTCTTTCCTTCTACTAGAACTGATACCTCAGCAAACTTCTACCCTAACTCAGAGGGGGATTAAGCCTTAGGCAAACTAGGCAGTTACCTAGGGCGCCAACAGTCAGGGGGCGCCTAAATCTAAAATTTTCCCTTTTGTCGATTAATTTTAGAATGTAACTTTGAAATAATTTTTCTAAAGACTTAATATTGATCAACCCATTTATAGATATTATTGTATAGTAACATAAATTTCATGCATACATAAAAAAAATTGTAATATTTTCTAAGTAAAAGAAAATATCACATATTTATAAGCACATATGATTTTTTTGGTATTGTTTCCCATTCTCTTAGCTCCAAATTATGTAGGTGTGTAATTTGTTCTACAAAAAGGTTAATGTATTTTTTATAATATTGCTAGTGCATCTAGTAGAGGTCCCAATACGACTCTTCACAAAACAATGGGAGCTACATAAACGTTTTTGTTTCTATGCAAAAAAATGGTGCTTTATTTCAGGATAGAGTTCTTGTCACCTACTTGATATGGCTAAATCAGACTTGTAAGAAGCCTTGCATAAAATATTGTATTTTGTGCATTCTGAGCATCTCCTATGACTAATGTTTTCTATCCACATAATATTTTTCATCCTTCCGTGATAATTTAATAATATTTTTTTATTATTATTTTACTATGACAATGATATAAATTTAAAAATAGAAAAAATATAGACATGTTATTTATTTACTTTATGGAAAAAATATTAAATAAATTTTTGAGGAGGGCGCCCCACTCAAACTATTTCCTAGGGCGCTCCCAACCTTTAATTCGGCCCTACCCTAACTCCTCAATAATCAACCTTGAAGTCACCTTAGCAACTTTAGGCCTTTTGTCTTTTCCACCCAAACTTAGGAGTAGCTGCAAGTTCATGTTCCTCCAAGTTGATCTCCTCTCTAGCCTCTGGGACCAACAGTGAAGCCAACCAATCTGAGAAATTGCTTCTTAGAGAATGAGAAGTTATTGAATGTACCACCATCTCATTCTCTAGTTCCTCTCCATCTAAAATTGCTACAGTGTCGTGGCTACCGTCCTCTGTATTGTACAAAGACAAAGCTCTTTCAAATTCTGTCATCTGTAACTTTAGCGTTTCTTCATGAAGAGGTGTAAATCAGAGAGGCTGAGGAGAAAACACAAATGTTGTCGGATTTAATGGAGGAACGGCAGTATCCTGCTGAGGTGCAAAAACTTTTGAAGTACTTGATGCTTGAGAAGTCAGAACTAGCACCATATCCGTAGAAGTGGCCTTTTCCCCTCAAATGAGACTTCTTGTGCACTTTAAGATTTTCAGGTCCTCTGCTGCTTTCTCCCTCGTGCTTCCTTTTGATTGAATCTCTTGTGCTGAGTTTTCCTATGATCTGATTCATTAAGGCAATACCCCTTTTTTAGCAACCAATTTGAAGTATTGACCAAAACAGCGGTAGACCTCTCCTCGATCGTGTGGCATCCACCAATGTTCTCCTAAAGTGCAACTCTATCCCCTCCCATCTGATGGTATGTATCAAGTCAACACAGGCCCATCATCTGTAAGATCCATAGGTATCTATGCTAATCCAATAATCAAACACTTTTCGCGTTGATAACCTGTTGAAGTATTTCTTCCTAACTTCGTACTCACTTCTGCACTTCATCCATAAATCTTCTAATGAAGGCACATACGCATATTCGTAGGAGATTGTCTTTCTTGCTACCCCATATGGATCAAATTTCAGTCGTGCTGGGAAAAAACTCATGCTCATACTTAGCGAACATCTCCGCTTCAATTCCTCTGGCTCTATGAATTATCTGGCAGTTGTAATAGGCCACTGTGATTGGAAAGAATCTTGTAGACTTATGTCATTTCGACTGTAGGTCATGCATCTCCACGAGCTATTTGCATAATTCCATGACGATCAATCTATCGCTTGGATATCTGGGTAGTTTGATTGGTTCCCCTGAAAATTCAATTGCCCTAATGTATGTGAAGTCAGCGAACTGGAAGAAGATACAGTCATGCTAGGATACAGCTTCCTTGCTTACCATGTTGGTCTTCAGTATCACCGTTCAGCCTGTAAATGAATCCGTAGAAGAATCCATCGTTGACCACCTTGTAATCTTTATTGCATGTAGGCACAGTAACTTGTGGATAGCACTCAAAAATAGGATCCTTTAAGAGTACGCCCCGTCTATGCAGCTTGGAGAAGATACCCTGCGAGGCTGATGCATATACCAAATATGAAGTCATCTTGAAGTTGTAAGTCCACCTCACACTTTGGAGCTGCTCACCAATGTTTTCACTGATGATCTCTGACCAATCAATTATAGAATCTGCTTTGTTGATCTCAATGGTCCTGATGAAGGCATACATCCATCAGTGGAAATTGGGAGCGTTAGCTTCACCATTTGTCCTGCATAGTAATTTGGTAATGTCATCCACCTCCTGCACCATATTGGATCATGGAAGATTTCTCAAGAACTTTGATGGAGATTTGGGCTTCTTCATATACATGTTGTTCATTATGCCCACACAGTCAAATTTATGCTAGTGTCCCATAAAACTGCCAACGTCCTAGCATGGTTGCCCAATTAGTTCACCATATGTTGTGAATCTAGGGAATCTTCAAACCTAACAAATGTCATAAGACTATGCATCCAATTGGATTATTGAAACTTCCCCGCAGCATCCTTGATTGATCTAGATAGTGGATCGAGTGCATGACCTTGCAAACTCAACATAGATGAATTGTGGCAATTAGTTAAGATATCTGTGAATCTAGGGAATGTAAAACCTAGCAAATGATCTCCGCTGACAACTTGACTTCCCGACATTGTGAGATGTAGTTCCAACTATGGATGGTTGTCCAATCAATTCAGAAAGACGTTCTTAACTCAAGAGTCTAGGGGAGGTCACCGATATCAGAAAATCTATAAGTAATTCATGATTCCGCCAAGCCTTCTCATTCATCCCAATTTACAAGGTTTGGAAGCAAACTTTGTCTGAGCAAATGTTGTTCTAATTTGTCCAGCTGAAATATTTTCAAATAAAACTGGTCCAAAAAATATGAGACTTTGTTTATACTTCAGTTGATTTTTCTACCAATGTATTTGACATTGATTTAAACTCCCTTTCTATTACTATAAGCACCTGTAATGAATACCTGTAATTAGATTCATATAAAGACGGCACCTCTTATACATGAACAGTTACAATTACTTACGTATCAATAAATATTTGCATATGTAAGCCCACTTCAACCTAAATTTTGTAGGCTATCTGCTTGCATAATAAAATGCAGGGACACAATCTACAACTTTTACACTTCCAATTTCTCTCCTATTCGTCTCTAATGCTACACAGTCATAACAGACAAGCTCCTCCAAGGTCCTGGGACCCCATAAATTTTAAGCTTTCTGATAAGGCAATGTATACTTCTCCATGGACATGAAAAATCCTCCTGATGGACAGCCAAAAATCTCTAAAATTGGACTCCTCTACTAAAATAATTAATTACTTCTTTACTATGGCAGAGCATGCTTATATAACTCTTAGCATTCTATATTTAATAATTACCTCTCCTATTCCTGGCAATTAATTAAATAAATAACATGTTTATTCCTTTAATTTTAGCGCCTAAATTTGTATGCTCGTGGCTGTCATTAAATAAATAAATTTATTTTATTTTTAGCCCTCTTCTTTCACTTCACATCATGCATGGACCTTCTATTTCTCCATGGCGCCAAAATTAGGAATAAAAACTATTAATAAATGCTTCAAAAAGCATTATTTATTCACCAAATGGGGCGCACTTTTTAGAATGCTTCAAGGCTGCATTAAATAAATTAATTTAATTTATTTTTAGCCTTCTACCTTCAGTCTTATTTGACCTCTTATCGTGCATTGACTTTCCATCATCCCTGGGTGCCAAGATTAGGAAGGAAGACTATTAATAAATGCAATTAAAGTTATTCTTTAATTCCAAAAGGGGTTGCACTTTTTGAATAAGGTTGATTTCTATATTTAAAAGTTGTCTTTGATGGGATTATTCACCCTGCATGGCAACTCCAAAAATCCCTTCATCCACTTAAGTTGTTTGACTTCCATAATGGGAATTTTTACCATGCAAGGTAGGTAAGAAATTCCCATCAATGCCTTAAGTGATTTTTCTTTATTTTATAATGAGAATTTTTACCCTGTAAGGCAGGTAAGAAATTCCCGCCTACCTGCTGCCTCTAATTTTCCCATCATAACTTAAGTGACTTTGCCTTCATGGGAAAAAGTACTTTGCAAGGCAGGTACCAAAATCCCACCTGCCTACTGCGACCAAAATCCCACTGCAGCTTTAATTCATCCATTCCCAAAAATGTGACTTGTTCAGAAGAGGTTTTTTTGTGCATGACTTCGTCTTTTTAAAGAGACGCTGACTTCCTAAAGTTGATTCCTTCTGGCATGGCAACCATAGATGATCTCCAGATACTCCAGGTAAGAAAATAGACTGCACTGGTGAAGGAATTGACCCATGGGAATTTCACAGAGAAAAATACGAGAAAAATATTTAAAAATGAAAAATGTTGCCAGGAGTCACAAACAAAGCCCATGATCCATTCTTGGTGAAAAACCTACTGGTATATGTGAATATTGACATGCAAAACTTCAACAGGGCTAAACCTGAGCACAATTTACTTCAAACGGGGCTCTAAATAATTAAATAAAATTTTCCCGCAGACAAAACTTGACGAAGGGATAAAATGATTTTTGGCATCTAGGTATTTGTTGAAATTGGCTCCTATGATTCACTGGGAATATCTTGACGCAATACAAGCATCTTCTGGCAATAAAAACACAAAATGACCCGTTATTTTAAAAGTACAAAAATTTTAACATGGGGGTAGTCTCAGATTTCAGGGTTAAATATGGGGACACCAGTTAGACTTGTTTATATAAGGTTCTATAGGTATAATTTTGTGCTAAGGTTGATCCACGAGGAAGGTAAAACCTCAAAAAAGATATCAAATTAAGAAAGTGACAGATGGAAGGGTTGGGACCAAACCACAAATTTTGGACCAAATTGTTTGGTGGTTTGGTCCAAGAGGGGTGTGTAGTGCTATAAATTTTTGTACATGACAATTATGAATAACAAACTGTTGTGGACTATTGTGAGTTGATTTATGATCAAATAAGTAGTGTAATGAAGAGATAGTCTTGCAATAGGACTATAGATATAGCAATTAGGCTTGCAATAGGTGCGCGAGTCATTATTTAGGAACTAAGACAATATTGACATTCAGATGATTAGTTACTAGATTTATGTGTTTACATTTGTGCCCATTTAAGATAGGAAATTAAATTTTCTTACATAGAATAAAATCAATACTTGAGCGAGTAAACATAGTTTTTCTTTGCTCGATTGTTTGTTTGATTGCTTGAGATTCTTAAGGTGGCTATAAGATCCCAAATGTGAAAACCTTGCAACATAAAGTGCAGTCAATGTCTATATAGAAATAATCCAACTTTAACACTCTATTAAAATTGTATTTGAAAATTGAAAGAGAACAAAGCATGAAAGGAATACACATTTTTTCCTTGTTAAAGGTGGATCTCCCTTATTGAAGCACTTGGAGAGAGGGATTGGAACTATGTCGCTAGAGGATTAGGGGTGACTGGTCCCCAATTTGGATAAGTAATGGGAACCACAAAGGGAAATGAGTGCCTTAACACACCAAAGAAAGGTGTCACAAGGCATCTAACTACCCCTTAAAACCTTCCCAAGAAAGAGAGGAAGATTGTAAAAGGTATCTAGTCACCCCTTAAATATTCCAAAGAGAGTGAGAGAAAACTTGTCACAAGGTATCTAATTTCCCCTTAAATTTTCCACCCATAGACCCACACCACTACAAATAGATTTAGGTCCCAAATGTGTAAGGTATTGAAAAATTTTAAGGGAATGAAGTAGTCTCATGCCCCCACTATGCATTGTAATAGTGTTGGTTTACCAACAATACACAGATAAATGGGAATGAGGCAATACTCATGCCCCCACACCTTGTATTGTAGAAGTGCTTATGATTCCTAGTTGTGTAATGTTGAAAGGGAGTGAAGTACTCATGCCACCATATTAAAATTTAGTATGAACTATGTAATTTGTCCCATAACCTGTATTAGAAACCAGTAAATAATATATATGTTCTAGAAAATTTGATTTGGATGTCAGAAAACTAGCTAGGACAATAACATTTTTTTTGGAAAACAACATCTTCCAATTCCATCTTTATTATACATTTGTGCGCCTATTGAGATTTTGTAAATGATTTATGCTTGTTGTTTGATCCAAAAATGGAAAAAGAAGAATCAATTTTATGTATTCTCTTTATTGATCTTTTTGGTGCATATTCTTGGCATGTTATGGTCTTGTTAGGTTGATGGTGATCCGGATACCTTCGAATGACATAAAAAGGCCATTGATGTTCTACATCTTCCAGACCCCCTGACACCTCTTCTAGACACCTCCTCAAAATGTCTGACGCCGCTTTCAGATGCCGAAATGGGAATACAAGCAATTATAAATGCTTAGAATTCCCATATCAATTTGTTTTGCCTTCCCCTCCATCCGTGGGCAGAACAACTATAAATAAAAGTTCAATTCTTCGTTCTATCAAGGATTTTTTGAGTTAATTCAAGTAAGCAAAAGGAGAAGTTGGAGTTCTTTCTTATTTTGTTCATTTAGAGATGAGTTCTTTCATTATTGAGGATTGTAAGCAAGCAAATACAATTATAAGGAGATTGAATCCTTCTGAAGACCAATTTTCGGCAGTAGCTTTGTATTTTAGAAAATTACATAGTGAAAGGGAAGAAATTTTCTTACCCAGCTGGAGATTTTCCCACATTGGGTTTCAACAAGATAAATCATGTGTCTCATTTTCCTTTTACCTCCTCAATATGCGATATTTTGTGAATTTTTAAGTGCACATTATATTGGTTAAAATGAACTTAGTTAGTTGTTCATACATTATCACAACATATGATCTATTTATTGTTTAAGAGAGGCAGTTTACGGATCATTATTCTTGTGATCATGTACTTTGTTCCTCTAATTTTTTAATTTTTTAATTTGTTTTTGTTCCTGAATTGTATTGATATTCGTGTGATAAACCCATTAAATGCCCTCTCTTTTGAGGTAAGTGGGATAAGTTGTAGATTGCTCGTACCAAAATATTATAAGTGAGTGTATGTGTCGGATGTATTATATACTCATCATTGGATCGCATAGAAGCTAGTTGTAGGTGGCCACATTATAGAACCAGGCCCCACAAAAGAGTGCATGGTAGAAACCATGACACGAAGAGATAACATAGATAATAAGCATACGAGTATGAAAGCATCAAATAATAATATATATACAATAATTAGTGTCACATATATAATCATACAAAAGGCCAAGGCCACATGCAAGGGAGACAATATTGTTGCACACACAACCAATCGTTGCATAAGCAAAAACACCGAATGTTGCAAACAAGGGACACCTAAGTGTCACAAAACATAGATAAGGCTAAAGGATGCACACGTAAGACAAGTAAGCAATAACATTTGTGATAATGAAAAAGTAGGCAATAGCCAATGGGTTCATGGAACAAGATATACTAGTCATGCATAGTCCACATGTATTAGTCCCAAATATCAAGATAAATAACATACACCATAGTATAACGTGTTAGCATAACTATGATATGAAAGAGCACTATGTAATGAAACAATTATACATGATATTGTAAAAAGTGCCCCTAGATTTACATTGTACTTGTGTAATAGGAGAAGTCCAACATTTATTTATCATTATAGAGTCTTATGTATCCCACATCATGCTCATATACCTCATGAAACACGTGTGTAAAAAATATAATATAAATTATCCATCAAACCATGTGACAACAACATATGCAAAGTAGAATAATAGTATATCAAGCCATGTTTAGGTCATTTTATTCTATTTTTGAAATATTTTCAGTGCCTAATATTATTAAAATATTTCAGATATTTTGAATTATTTATATCTTTGTATGTTTCAAAATATTTGCATGAATTTTTCAAATACTTACATTTTTGTCATGTATTAAAGATATTTGAAAGTGATTTATTCAACATCAAGTGGGTAATTTTTAATAGCATCGAAACTCCAATGTCTTGGATCGGCTATATGATTACATTTATGAAATTAAGATCCATTTAAACTACCCAATTTGTCAAAAGAGATAGAGACTTGTGATGTATTCTTCATCAGTATAAGGTGGACCCCTTTTTAGCCATAGTGGAATTCTAATGTGTAATATGGAGATGGGGGACAGGTAATATTATGTAATTCCAATGTGTAATTCTATAGTGGAATTCCAATGTGTAATATGGAGTTGGTCTCATCAATAGTGTCTTTCAAGCATCACAACCATGATCAGTATAAGGTGGGCATTCAAGTAATACTCATACTTTTGTTGTAATAACATGTAACCCACAAACTACAAAGTAAAATGATACATCTTTAAAAGTCACATGATTGCTCATATATAGGCATAATGTATGGGCCAAGTGTGTGTAATGGTTCTTATTTGCATACATTATTGGAGATGGTAGTATTGAGGGGAATATGTTCCCAATATTCTTCATGTATATAAAGTGTGGACGTAAATGTATTAAATCAAGGGCTCATACATACTTCATCTTCATTAATAGGGTATGTTCGCTTTAGTGGTGTTGAATCATTATGGATTATTGCAATTGCATCATTAGATTTTAAGTTATGTATCTTAGATATTAATGCTTGAAAATGATTAGCATCATGACCAGTAATAGAGTGGTAATCACACAAGGGCTTGCTTGGCTGCCTCAATAATTTACTAGTTGTATGGTGATGTGAAGCATGTAGTGTGAGTGAGCCATGATCAAGTAGTAAACATAAGAGATCTTTTCGTGTGTCTATATTTTCAGAAGTACTAATAGAGTTGAGGGCAATAATGGAGTCTAGATTGTTTACAGAATATAAAATGAGACATGAATATACATTGTGTTGCTTTTCTTGCATCTTAGGTATGCTAGATTTGAAAAATATTTTTATCAAATGTGTAGAAAGAGATGTAGGGTGAACAAAATTATAAATATTAGTGGCCATGATTGTTTTCTCTAGGGAAGCGACCTCCTTAAGAGGAGAGGCATTTTTAGTATTGATTGTATGAGAATTAAATTGATAGTATCTACAACAAGTGGATGTAAATAGGGTATGAAACATAGTCATTTTCATCAATATGGTTGAAGTTTTCTTTACACACACGATCATTAGAAAACTCTACATCATCGTCATCATTGTCATGATAATTTGTAACCAAGCCATCTTGTTGTTTTGCATTAACTAGTAAAGATAACTTTTTGATAACTTCATGCTTAAGTGGTGAGGGTGTAATAAACTGCACAAACTTAAAAGGGTCATGTTGGACCTCATCCTTAAATGTGGTTTTTACCCCATATTTGGAAAAGAGAGCATACACTCGATATAATTCAAATCAACATATAACTATTACAAATATATAGAGCTAGCTATTCTAACTCGTATAACCACTAACACTAATCTAGGATGGTTGTTCTAACCACCTACATTCTATCCTAACCACTAACCATCTCTAAAATATCTCACACCTTACATTCTCTCAACTTTCCCTAGAATCACTCACTTAAATCCTACTTGAGTTGATTTTCACAACTCACTTACAATATTACTATATGTTTTACATATTATTATCCTACACACAAATATACAAATGTGTCTATGTTATGACTAATTCCTAACATTCCACCCCTTAGTGCGAACGTGGGGAGAGGAGCCACATCTTAGAGCTAATGGTTGACGGTGTTTCCTGAATTGTCACTGACGATTGAAGTTTACCTACTTTTGTAATCTCTCCCTTTTTCGAAAAAATTTAATCCTTTTATAATCACCCCCCTTAAAATAAACTATCCTCACCTTGAGGGTCTTTACAAGTTCAAATTAAATATCTCAGTCCCATATGAGATTCTTCTAGCTGAAACGGGGGTTGTACCTCTAGAAGCTATTGCTACGGTTCATCTCATAACTTCTTTTAAAAAAATCGAGCAAATGGAAGGTAGTAGATGCCCTAAGGTTGCCCTCAATGAGTTTTTGGATAAAAGAAAGAAGCCATGGATGAACCAAAACAACAAATGGCTTTAAAAATGGAACATTTACTTGAATGTATGTCCTTAATAATAGTCGAGAGATAAAAACTTTTGTTGTAGACAAATTCCGCCAAGTTATGTGGGGAAAGCCGTTAGGGAGAAAGAAGAGGTACTATTTGGAGGAATTTAACTCTATATGTCATCAACAAAAGAATTTTATAGGGGCTAATATCCGCTGGAAAGTAAAGATCTTCATAGCTCAATTGAGAACTAATTCACATCATCTTCGGTGTGAAACAGGAAGATAGAAAATACCTCAAGAGGCATGGGAAGAGAGAATTTGTGTCTTTTGCACGTCTAGTGTAGTGGAAGCATAGAAACATTTCATGTTGGAATGTAATGCTTATAACGACATTAGGGCGTAGTTTGCTAGCACAGTTGATACTACCTCCTATTCAAGATATTTTCAACAAGAATATGGTTGAAAAGATAGGGGAGCTGATCATCAAACTCACCAACAGGAGAAATGCTAACAATATCTTTAGCAAGATCTAATGTCTCATAGTTTGTCTTTGGTAACCTCGTGGACATTAAAATATCTTCTTCTTCTTCTTTGAATTCTCATGACCGGTTAACCCCCTAGATATCACTGGTAATTTTTATTTTTATAATTTAAAATTGTTGGCTTCAAAAATAAAACAATATTAAACTTTTACCAATAAAAGCTTTAACCGATTAGGATTATCATTGACTTTGCAGAAAGAAAGGGACCCTGAGCTTTGAGGATAGGGCAGAATCATGTAATCTCGAGAATTTTAAGTTGGTGGCCATGAAGATGGTTTTTAATGCATTGGAGAATCCATTTAAGGAGATTTTCAAATGAAAGTGACCGTATTGATCTTGCTAAGGAGATTACATTCCAAATCAACGCCAAGAATAATTTGACAAGGGTGTGTGGACAGAGGGGGATTAAGCCTTAGGCAAACTAGGTAGTTGCCTAGGGCGCCAACAGTCAGGGGGCGCCTAAATCTAAAATTTTCCTTTTTGTCAGTTAATTTTAGAATGTAACTTTGAAATAATTTTTCTGAAGACTTAATATTGATCAACCCATTTATAGATATTATTGCATAGTAACATAAATTTCATGCATACATAAAAAAAAATTGTAATATTTTCTAAGTAAAAGAAAATATCACATATTTATAAGCACATATGATTTTTTTGGTATTGTTTCCCATTCTCTTAGCTCCAAATTATGTAGGTGTGTAATTTGTTCTACAAAAAGGTTAATGTATTTTTTATAATATTGCTAGTGCATCTAGTAGAGGTCCCAATACGACTCTTCACAAAACAATGGGAGCTACATAAACGTTTTTTGTTTCTATGCAAAAAAATGGTGCTTTATTTCAGGATAGAGTTCTTGTCACCTACTTGATATGGCTAAATCAGACTTGTAAGAAGCCTTGCATAAAATATTGTATTTTGTGCATTCTGAGCATCTCCTATGACTAATGTTTTCTATCCACATAATATTTTTCATCCTTCCGTGATAATTTAATAATATTTTATTATTATTATTTTACTATGACAATGATATAAATTTAAAAATAGAAAAAATATAGACATATTATTTATTTACTTTATGGAAAAAATATTAAATAAATTTTTGAGGAGGGCGCCCACTCAAACTATTGCCTAGGGCGCTCCCGACCTTTAATTCGGCCATGCTAATCCCATCAATGCAATTCTAAGCCACTAATATTTGCAGGAACTCTTAGTTTAGAATGGGCAAAATAAGATCTACTTGGAAACCGCTATCCTTTGGAATGGGCAAAATAAGATTTACTTGGAAAACCACTACTCTTAATTTGGAAAGTGCAAAATAAGATCTACTTGGAATCCCTTTATAATGAAACAAGTGTAACACGTTTCAAGGAGTGTATATCATGTTTAACATGAAAATGCATGTGAAACGATGATGTTTATTTTTTTTAATTTTGTGACCTGTTAGGATGTACAAGGACAAAAAATGTTGAGATGTTTTTTTACTTTAATAGAAGAAATACGTAAGATATAATATGCTTCTAGGGTGAAACCTCTAGATGTTAAATGAATTCAACAATATAACTTGTGATACTCTTATAGAGATAATTAGGTAGGTAACACCCTTTCATCTTAATATTAATAAATGAAAGACATACTATTGAGTCCATTCTATAACTTTGTTATCCATACACATATAACAACGTGGGGGTGTAACATGCCCTTCCCTTTTAGAAAACCATTGCCCTCGACGCCTAGCAACTCAGATTGCTTTTGCACGATTATTCATTTTTCAATGTCGCATCTTTAACAAATTCCTAATTTTTCCTAGAATGGCTCAATTATATAATTTACCTCACTTGTTTATTGATGATTGTGTGGGGTTGCATATTGAACTTTTTTCGTCATTTAACTTAGGCAATTCTCAATGGACTAGATGTTTGGTACCCTTCGTACTGATTACTTTCTTCAAGCATGACATGTGAAATATAGGATGAATTTTGGAAGATAGTGGAAGTTCCAATTGATAAGCTATAATTTCAAACCAACAAAGGACCTCGATAAGTAATATTAAATAAGGTAAATGAATCCAATCATAAAAATTTTGGTATTATGTGAGAGCCTCACTCATTCACATTTATAGACAATTGGGTAGGGTCACATTCTTTCATTCTGAATAGGTTGGCTTAAATGAATAGGAAAAACTAATAAATGGAAGATAAATGCTTTACTCTCCATTCTATAACCTTGTTACCCATAAAAAGATAACAATGTTGGGAGTTGTCACATGCCCCGACCTTTCGACAAAGCATTGCCCCCAACACCTAACAACACATGTTGTTTTTGCATGACTGATCATCTTCCCATGTTGAATCTTTCAATGATAGATTCCTAAATTTTCCCCAAATGGCTTGGCTATGCAATTGCTTCACTCATGTCTTGATGACTGCATTGGGTTTCATAATGAACTTTTCTTTGACATCTAACTTAGGCAATTCTCAATGGACTAGAAGTTTCATACTCTTGGTATTGATTATTTTCTTCAAGCATTAGACATGAAATATAGGATGAATTTTGGAAGACAATGGGAGTTCCAATTAATAAGCTATAGTTTCAATTAAGTGGAGAACTTGATACGGCAAATAAAAATTTGGTTCTAGCTAAGTGACCTTATTTTAATTAGGAGGCTTTTGTTTGTAGGGTTCTATCGGAAGGAATGACCAATCTCCTTAAAAATTCCTCACACTTTGGTATTGATCAACTCAATTTCTCCTTGAGGATTTCGAGCATTTCTAGTTGGTGTTGATTACGATTATCAAACTCACGAGCTCTGGGATGACCTTGCAAATAAGACGTAGCCTTTAAGAGCCTCAAATAGAGTCATCTTTATTGTTATGGGAATTGATGTGTTATAACACAATTATGCCCATCAAAGCCATTTTGACCATTGTGATTGTGTTTATGAGGCAAAATAACATCTATATATTTATAGACATTTATTCACAATTTTTGTTTCACCATTTGATTGTAGATAATAATCAGAACTATGTGCGAGTTTTGTGCCCCACTGTACAAATAGGTTAGTGTAAAATATGTTAGTGAAGATAGGATCATGATTACTTAAAATGATTTTGGGAATGCTATGGAGTTTCTATACTTTTTCTATGAATACTTTTGTCATTGTACTAACTTGAAATGGATGATGAAGTGCACAGAAATGTGAATGCTTAGTGATTCTATCCACAACACAAATCGTATCCACGTTATTTGACATGGGCAACCTCATAATGAAGTACATTGATATTTTCTCCCAATGTTACATAAGAATGGTTATTGGTTGTAGGAGTCTTAACCACCTCTCCTTTATTTTGTTACATATCAAACATTTTGGTACCATTATTTTTGTATCGCCCTTACGACCTCCCCCACAAAATTCTTCTTTACACGGTGATAGGCCTTTAAGAATATGAAATATCCTCCTATGGGTGAATCATGCATTTGAGGCAAGATGCTAGCTTTCACCTCTAAATTTTTGCACAAAAGGAGTGTGTCTTTGTACCATAAGGAGTCTCCTTTCCAAACATACTCATCTAAAGAAGATGGATTCTATTGAAGTTGTATGACATTTCTCATCAGAGTGTCCCATTGTCACTCTATCTACATTGCTTCTACCCATTCAATTTGTAATAAGGAAATGGTACAAATTTTTGTTTCCTCTACTTCCTGATTGAGAAAGGGCATCAACTGCAATATTCACTCCTTTTTACAAATAATTTTGAAGTCATACATTAGTGTTTGTGTGATCCATTTGTGTTACTCCTTTAAAGACAATTGTTGATCCAAAAAAGTACTTTAGAAACTCATGATATGTCTTACCTTTGAAACGCCTTCCCAGGAGATATTGATGTTATTGTTTGATTGCATGAGTGATAGATAACATGTATTTCGCATATGTGAGCCTTACCAAGTTATTTCCTTTGAATTTTCGACTCTTAAATGCTAAGGTAATCCCTTCTTGCATCAATACTTCTACAACATCCGTGTTCAAAAGCATCACATTCCACCACAATTGTCATAAACATATTTGGGGTAGCTAGCACATGGGTGGAACTAACATCTTTCACTAGTTGGAATGTTTATGTGTCTAAATTTCACAATGAAAATGAATCCTTTTTCTTTAATGTTGTTAAGAGCATTGTTATGGAAGCATAGTTTCAAATGTATTTTTCACAGTTTCTTGTTAGAATTAAGAATTCTTCTTAAACCTTTGATTTTTTTAGGTATTGACCACTCTTTGGCAACTACAATTTTCTTATGGTCCACTTTAACGCCTTCATGTGACATGGCATGTCCTAAGTATTCCACTTCCTTATCCCCCAAAGGCACATTTGATTTTTTATTTTGCATACACTAAATAGCTTCCAATATCTATAATATCTTATTTACATGTTGCAAATGTTCTTCTTTTTATTCTAGATTAAGATGCCATCAAAAAATACTAACACAAATTTTCGAAGAAATAGGCAAAAAGTTGATTTCATGAGGCTTTGAAGAGTAGATGAAGCATTGGTGAGACCAAATGGCATAACTCAGAATCCATAATGACCCTTAATTGTCCTGAATGCAACCTTATGTACGACTTATCTGCTCAAATTTGATGATCTCCCCAACGTAAATATTAGAAAAGAAAACATCACCACTCAGTTAATCAAATAATTCAACAATGATAAGAATGTGAAATTTACTTTGAGAGTGATCTTATTGAGCTTCCTCTAATTTAAGTATATTATCCACTACTCATCCTTTTTTAAAACATAATTACTAGAGATAAATAAGCACTTTCGTTGGGACAAACAATTGCCGAGTCTAGCATTTCGTTAACCAAATTTTTGATTTTTGACTTTTGTGCACAAGAATAGTGGAATGTCTAATATCATGAGAAATATTTCTTATAATCAATTTGATTCCATGATCATGATCTCTAAGTGGAGGTATGCCCTTTGGTTCCTAAAAGACTTGTTGATGGTGTTGAATAATCTCTTGAAGATTTGGTGAATCCTGATTTTCTACGTTAAGTGCTTTCAAGGAATGTAGTTGCACCACTATATCGTAAGATATTTTCTTAAGTGATTTCTCCATCCTATGAGAGCTAATAATTTGGTTTGGTGATGATTGCATCCCAACACTTCCAATAGTCATTTTTCAATTCAATATTTTTTATAGGTCGTTACTTTCCTCATGGGTTGACCTCAATACAAAAATATACCTGCATAACCCTATATAAGCAAGTCAAACCCACTTATTTATTCACCCGACACTTTCAAGCATTCCTCAAGCAAATATCTCTCAAAAGGAAATCAATTTTCTTTCAAATTTTCCTAAAGCAATACAAGACATTAAAAGTATCACCTACACATCTGAAACACTACAAACCAAGTTCTAGAGTCAAGGTTCCCAAGTTAAAGACCATCAAAACCAAGTTATGCACTAAGAAAACAAGTCATTGCAAACATTATCAAGTGATCAAATTGTTAAATTTAGTTGCATCCTTACACATATCATATCTCTAGGTGGAGAACTATATGTGTTTTGAGGCTTCTTCAGAGTAGTACCAACATAGACAATGTATAGATTGCACTTGAACCCAAACACTAACATTTTTGGTAGGGGATTCATCCATGGTTAGGGTTTGTTGGGGATGGGTCTATGTAGAAACATTTGCAACTATAGAATATCAAATCCAAAACATGCAAATATAGATCTAACAATCCCCACAAAATCTACAACCGTGGAAGTATAAACAAGAATAATCCAAATCACACAAAAGTACACACACATAACACAACATGTACCGTGGTTCACCCAATGTGGGCTACTTCCAACAAAGATAGAGATCTCATATATATAATATAACAAGAGATTACAAACCAACTCTTCTGCACAAGAGTACATGTATCTCTACAAGATTATTTCTTCCTCCTAGACCTTCAACCAAATCTACCTGAGTACACTAAACCGTGCCTCCATACCACCACCTGTGTCTCCTCTAGATCTCTAACCGGATCTACCTGAGCGCACTACAACCATGCCTCTGAAACACCACCAAATCTCACATACCTGAAGCTACCCTACATCTACCACTGTGCAACCAAACTCTCACTGTACTGTGAATCTACAAACAAGACCTCTAGAAGGGTCTACCAATGTGCACTCATAACCATGCACCAAGAAGTAAGTCTCTCCTCCATCACTGCATCAACATGTACAAACATGAAGACAACTTCCTCTACAATACTAGATTTCCTAGTGGATCAACAATACATCATGATCTCATGGATCTGTAATACAAGATCTCACAACATGTGGATCTACAAGAATGAGCAATAAAAAGATCTCACAACAACCTATGGATCTTAACAATTGAGATGGAAACCAACACTATACAGATCCATTACATGAGATCTAAACATATAAAATATGGAATATAACAAGAGATTACAAACCAACTCTTCTGCACCAAAGAGTACATGTATCTTCTACAAGACTATCTCTCATGAAATATCTTTCCTCACAGATCTTCAACCGGATTTTCTTGAGTACACTAAGTCGTGCCTCCATACCTCCCCCTGTCTCTCATCCAAATCTTTAATTGGACCTACCTGAGTGCACTACAACCGTGCCTCTGAAACACCACCAAATATCACATACCTGAAGCTACCCTGCATCTGCCACTGTGCAACCAAGCTCTCAATGTACTGTGAATTTGCAAATAAGACCTCTAGAAGGGTCTACTAATGTGCAACCGTAACCATGCACCAAGAAGTAAGTCTCTTGTTCATCACTGCATCAACCTATGCAAACATGAAGACAACTTCCTCTACAATACTAGATTCGTCAATGGATCAACAATACAACATGATCTCATGGATCTGTAATACAAGATCTCACAACTATGTGGATCTACAAGAATGAGCAATAATAAGATCTCATAACAACCTATGGATCTAACAAGAAGAAACACTAAGTGCTTTGCATACTATGTAAGCCAATTACATGAGACTAAATAATACAAAGGAAATACAGTAGAAGATAATACCATCTTCTCACTAATAGTGTACCTACACTTTCCTTCTGTTCAACTTCTCTCAATGAAAGCTCTTGTCTTCATGTAATTTACTTTTTTTTTTTTCTTCTTCTTCATCCTTTCAACAAAGGATTATGCTCTTCTTCTCATCTGACACCTCTAACCCTAGTTTTCTAGCTTATATAAGCTTAGAACAAACTTAGGGCACCTTAGCCATGCAATTACATCATTTAAATCAACTTGAAAACAAAAACTAGATTAAATTCCCGTGAGTTAAATATAAACTTTCATGCACAGGTAACCGGCGATGGTTACCCCTAGTGATGGTGATCAATCCAGAAACGCACGATTACTGTGTGAAACCAACAAGGTGTAAAAAAGGCTATCTGTGAAGCAATTCAACTCCACAACCTAACAATCTCCCACTTGGAGATAAATTGTTGAACCTCTGTACCTGTACCTGTACATCACCATCCTCTACACACTGTGAAGACCATCTATTCTTTCTCATCAACAACTCACTCAAAAAATGAAACCAGGAAGATCAAACCATCTTGTCAAACCAAGAAGATAAAATCCATGACTTACCAAACCTGCACTGAAACCTACAACTGATCCGTGACACCATGTGCTCAAGGTCCCACTGAATCATAACACCATACAAATTGTTGGTATCAGGTAATCAAACCAACTAAGCTCCTCACGCAATAAGCCATCATGACTAACACCCCTGCAAGAGCTCCCACTCAAACTGAAGTACTAAGCTATCAACTGCAACCATAGGCATACCTTGTAAAACCAACCATGTTCTCCATTCATCTATCCATGTCTCCATGCAACCACCAATGCAACTAACCAAGACAAGTCAAACTGGAATATGCGAAAGCAAAACAAGATCCTGGGTAAAGACAACCCAAATGAGTTCTACATGTAATAGTGGGTGATCAATCCACAAACCTGCATAAACTCAAAGAATCCAAACACTGCAATATGCAAATCAAACCTTGCATAAACAACTAACATGTACCAAGACAATCATCTATACATAAACATCTCCCATGCACTAACATAGTAATCAAGAGGAAATACAAACATCCCCTACTCATTGCTCAAAGGCATCCATGTGCAAATCAAACATCCGCATCATCATAGACTCAACAAACAACTGAATCTATCGACATGTACAAACTCATCTATGTACATCCATCCATATCTCCAGGCTCCCCAGAAGCTCCAAGTTTGCCACCGATTAACTCCAAAGCCGAATATGAATCATGTGCTCAGGGCAATGTCAATAATAAACATCCATGTTAAACCATGCCACTAATACTAAGTGCAAATACCAACAAACATGTCATCAACATACTCTGCACTATCAGCCAAGATGAAAGCAAAATAAGGGCACCTTCTAAAAATGGTAAATAAACATTGTTGTCCAACCTGTGGCCAAACCGACCCCAGTCACTACCTGACCGATCACAGTTACTAAATGACCAACTGTGGTTAACCCTAACAGACACCAGTCTTTGTAACTAACAATTTTTCTGCTTTTTCACCCTTCAAACTCTGAAAATTGCTCTATCATTTAAAACTAGTTGAGTCAACCATCAATTACCTTCCCTAAGGAATATCCAGGCACCAAAAAATAAACCAAAAGTGACATCAGAAAGTAATAAGCTCAAAATACCTGCAAAGTCGTGACTACCCTCCAAAACCAACTTGTGCCTCCTGCCACTCTAAATAGTAGCAATCTCCTCTCACTTTGCATGTGCATCATGTATCCAATCCTGCAATGCCAACCACCATGGCTTGCTCCCATTAAACATAAAATCCCATGCACTACCTCTAACACCAAGCTCAAAAGCTAATATGTTAGTGAGAAATAAAACCAGATGAAAGAACTATAAAATTGATTCCCTTTCTTTTCTGAGAATACTTCTACATCACAGAAGTTTGGACTTCTTGTGAAGTAGGTTGAACCACCTTATTTCCATCCATGTGTACTCAACATCTCTTGTTACTTGCAATTGTGTCTAACCATGACCTTTCATTGAGGATCTCATCCTTAGACTAGAAACCCTTATCCTCAAGATTCCACACAACCGTGAAATAAAATTCAAACAACACCAAAAAACCTGTGGTGTAAATATGTGCACACTATCCAAACATAATATCAGTTTCTCCAAATGAAAGAAATAAAACATGAATCATATAGAGATACCTGACTCAAAGTCTCAATGGACTAACCGAGCAAACTTTGTCCTCTTTCTAATCTAAACCATGAAGTGATCTACACCGTTTCTTCCATGTACACTCTGTGCAAGAAAATCATATCCTCCAAACTAGGACAAAAAACCATCTTCCCTCTCCTACTGCAAAAAACCATGTACAGATAAGTTGTCCACATAGACCGACCACGTTTATCTCCTAACCTGACCATAGGTTAGCTAATCGGATACTGGTTCCTCTGTTGACTGACCTTGGTTCTCAGACCGATGTCAATGCTGCTGGAATGAACCCAACACCACATAATTTGGCATAGAACACCACACCAGGTGCCTACTTCGACCGAAGCTGATAGTTTGAGCTGAGCCAGTCATTTCAAGAAGCATCCAAATCTTATACAAAACCACTACAACAATAATACCATGCAAATAAATTACATCAAGATGAAATACATCACCTTACCAGCACCAAGATACTCAACCACATCTTCAACTAAACTGAAGTACATGCTTCTCTAATGGAAGCCCCATCTTCGTTCCATGTGCTACAACCTCTCTACCGAAGCCTGTGTATCTAACTGCACCAAGGATGCATACATGCTCCTTTTTTCTGTCTAGATATGTAATCCAAAACTCATGCATGTGCTAATTAAAATGCAAATCACTGTAAAACCAAGATAAAACCATACCTCTGTAACCCAGATCTGTAATCTAACAACCATGCTTGTGCCTCCAAGAACTGAGGGACACCTCAAGAAAACAAGATACATTCCATGCATCTCTCCATTTCTTCAGATCTATTGATTTTTTGTTTAAAATCAGGCTTGCCCAGTAACCGACCACGGTCACTCTGTAACTGCCAACCTTGCCGATTGCCACCTAACCGATGGCTGGTCACTGTATTCTCTAGCAACCTTACTCTTCCAACTCCCACTTGAGATTTAAATATATTCCTACGATTTTCACATCAGGAAAAACAAACCCTGCTCTCATACATGTCAGTAATAACCACTAACAAAACCATGAGGCAAACCTTTGCTCCGAAATAACTCTAGTTTTGAAAAACTAAAACCCTTCTCTGATACCAGTTGTTTGGGGATGGGTCTATGGGGAAACATTTGCAACTATAGATATATCAAATCCAAAACATGCAAATACAGATCTAACAATCCCCACAAAATCTACAGCAGTGGAAGTATAAACAAGAATAATCCAAATCACACAAAAGTACACACACATAACACAACATGTACCGTGGTTCACCCAATGTGGGCTACGTCCACCAAAGATAGAGATCTCATATATATAATATAACAAGAGATTACAAACCAACTCTTCTACACAAGAGTACATGTATCTCTATAAGAGTATCTCCTCCTCCAGATATACAACCAGATCTACCTGAGTACACTAAATTGTATCTCCATACCAACCAGAGATATATATATATATATATATCCCACATACCTAACACCCTGAGATTACAAACCAACTTTCTTTTAAAACACAAGAGTACATGTATCTCTACAAGAGTATCTCTTCCTCCTAGATCTTCAACCGGATCTTCCTAAGTACACTAAGTCGTGCCTCCATACCTCCACCTGTGTCTCATCTAAATCTCTAACTGGATCTACCTGAGTGCACTACAACCGTGCCTCTAAAACACCACTAAATATCACATACCTGAAGCTACCCTACATCTGCCACTGTGCAACCAATCTCTCAATGTACTGTGAATT
The DNA here is from genome assembly GCA_019776745.2 of Taxus chinensis. Classification (NCBI taxonomy): domain Eukaryota; kingdom Viridiplantae; phylum Streptophyta; class Pinopsida; order Cupressales; family Taxaceae; genus Taxus; species Taxus chinensis. Next base: position 702,689,692 of record CM034148.1, read on the forward strand.
TACAAACAAGACCTCTAGAAGGGTCTACCAATGTGCAACTGTAACCATGCACCAAGAAGTAAGTCTCTTGTTCATCACTTCATCAACCTGTGCAAACATGAAGACAACTTCCTCTACAATACTAGATTCCTATGGATCAACAATACATCATGATCTCATGGATTTTTAATACAAGATCTCACAACTATGTGGATCTACAAGAATGAGCAATAACAAGATCTCACAACAACCTGTGGATCTAACAAGAAGAAACACTAAGTGCTTTGCATACTATGCAAGCCATTACATGAGACTAAATAATACAAAGGAAATACCAATAGAAGATAATACCATCTTCTCACCAACAGTGTACATGCACTTTCCTTTTGTTCAGCGTTCTCTCCATGAAAGCTCCTGTCTTCATGCAATCTGATTTTTCTTCTTCTTCTTCTTCTTCATCCTTTCAACAAAGGATTATGCTTCTTCTTCTCATCACTCTTCTTTAACCTCTAACCCTAGTTTTCTAGCTTATATAAGCTTAGACAAACTTAGGGTTCACCTTAGCCATGCAATTACATCCTTTAAATCAGCTTTAAAACAATATCTAGATTAAATTCCCGTGAGTTAAATATAAAATTTCACTCAAAGGTAACCGGCGACGGTTACCCTTGATTGGCGTCGGTTACTATGTAAACCAACAAGGTGTAAAACATGGTATCTATGAAGAAATTCAACTCCACAACCTAACAGGGTTTTGGGTCATTTCAAATGATTACAGAGAATTTCACACACTTGTGAGATTTTAATACCTTACAACAAGACATTACAATCCGTCGCAAGGGTGCATAAAGTTGCAGATCACAACTATCTTCCTGGATAGAGTCACAAGTTAGGGACAAAATTGCAAAATACTTCGGTTCGAGCTTGATGGTTTGGTCTTTGTGTTAGTACACTCCCATAAATATAGAAAAAACATTTGTAGGACATTTCTAGTTTGTTCATTACTCTGTCACACCCAGATCAACTTCCAAATCAACCAAATATATAGGTGCACTTACCTTCTCATGTTTTACTCTATTCAACGCGTTCTAATTGATCTATCTTACAGATTGTCATGTATGTGTATTTTAGTTTGGATGCTCACTCAATAATATGAATATGCATCTTGTTTATAACCCTAATTTGAAATTGAATTAAGTAGAGGAATTGAATCCCCATATTCCCCTTATCAATTTATTTAATTTTTGGGTAAATCATTTGGTGAACCCGCTTATTGATCAAATCCTTAACCTATTTGACTTACATCACCTTATTCCAAATCAGGTCTTCTAGTGCAAATCTTTAGATTTTCTATTTTGCATGTTTCTTATCCTAATCTTAGGAATTGTTATAATGTGTGCTTTTATAGGTTACCCATTTGTAGTATAAATCTTTGATGAAGCTTACATGAGGGTTAGGGCCTCTCTCACTTGAGTTGGGTTGGGTTACCATCCCTTTAACTAGGTCCATGCCTTTCCTCGAGGGAAAGGAACAATCTACCTTCATCAACATCTTTTTATACTCATTTTGTAAAGCCTTAACCCCCTCCTACTTGGATCGATATTCTATCTGATGTCATTCTAGTTACTACTCGTTGCTAAAGAGCTTTCATGAAACATTGTTTTCCACCTCCTCCTTACTCTGAAGATTGTTTTAGCTACCATCCCACCCGCGCTATTTTCCTTAAGCTTATATTGGGATCTACAATCCATGTTGTCAATATAAGACTAGGAAGGCCACTCAGTGGGGACAACCAACCTATTCCTCCACCACCTCTGCTCCTGCTTCTAGACCTCATGCTCTGTTTAATTGTTATGAAATATTGGATCAATTGATCAATACAACTACTAAGATATCTATTTTGGAATTACTCAAATGATCATCTGCTTATAAGGACATTTTATATAAGGCATTGTAGCCTACTACTCTACCTACCAATACACAACTCTCTTCCTTTGATTTTATCATGGATACATTCAAAAAACATGGATAAGGTTATTAATTTTGCTCCTACAGAGTTGCCTCCTAAGCATATTATAGATTAATGTCTACTCTTAAATTTTTAATGCACGAATTCATAATTTTCTAATAAAAAAGGTACTATTGATAATGGATCCACATTGATTGTTTTCTCAGGCCCTTTGCTCCACCAAATGGGTTATCTCCATGAATGTTATTGATAAGACTCCTATTGTTGTTAAAGGATCTGATAATATCTCACAACCTATAATGGGTAAAATCAGTTTGTATGTTCTATTTGGCCTTAAAAAGGTCCCCACCACATTTCATATTATGGACAATGTTCTTCTTATTAGGTCGACCATGGATATATGGTATGGAAGCCATTCCATGTACTTTTCATCAACATGTCAAATTTGTACATGATGGCTATCAATAAATTATTATAGCAGATGTGGAACCTTTCAAGTATTGCACAATAAGAAATTTACTTCTAATAAGCCTATTATCACACCTCCATCACAATGTATCTCTCTTAATAAGCTACATACATATGTGGTTGGAGAATCAAGTAAAATCCATGACACTAAGGCTATTATGCCACAACCCAGTGAACCTATGCCTAGTCAATCCACCCCATCACGTGTTCATAATGTTAGGAATTAGTCCTAACATGGGCACATTTGCGAGCGTATATTTGTGTGTAGGATAATAATATGTAAAGCATATAGTAATATTGTAATTGAGTTGCAAAAAACAACTCATGTAGGATTTAAGTGAGTGATTCTAGCGAAGGTTGATAGAATCTAGGGTGTGAGAGATTTTAGAGATGGTTTTAGGAGAAAATCTAGGTGATTAGAAAAACTATCCTAGATTAGTGTTAGTGGTTATACGAGTTAGAATAACTAGCTCTATATATTTGTAACATTTTTAATAGTTATATGTTGATTTGAATTCTATTGAGTGTATACTATCTTTTTAAAATATGGGGTAAAACCCACCTTTAGTATAAGAGTAAGTTCTCGAAAGAGGCCTCTCTATATTTCACCTCACTCATGCTTCGTTTGTCAAATTAGGCAATGTCAACGGGCGAGCAAATTGGACCTCGTGTAAACCCATATTCCATTGTCTATGTGTCATCCATTTTTTGTAAAGTTAAGCGGTACAAACAAAGGACTAACGGATACCACAGACCTTGTGTAGAATTTGGAGTTTGTATCGCCCATTCTTCTTGCATATTTGTCAATGTAACTAGTGGATACCTTAGACCTCGCAACAAACCCATTGGCATCCACCGTTCATATGCATCGTCTTTTTATCTCCATTTAGTACACTCTTTCTAAAGTTTTCAATCCATCGTGTTCATAGTTTTCATACCTCAAAAATAAAATAAAATAGGATCTATTTTCCAATTTTTCATAGAATTTTTTTATCACTGAATGAGCATTCTAGAGGGTTTTAAGAGGGTTTTCATATATGTTTGTGGGATTTCAGGTTGTGAAACAGAAAAATATTCCATTATAGTGTAAATATTTACATTGAAAATGCAAGATCTGTTCATTTGAATACGAAGAGTTGCTTGTATAGATATTAGGCAAGCCACCCCACCCCGACCTCGAATCAAGTTGCGACAGGATCGGGAATTTTCACTTGGAATTCCACACATTTCTTGGCTTACCTCCCACAATAGTTTTGGGTATCGGCTCGACCTCGCACCTAACTTGGTCACCTTGTTTCAATGTGATCTTCCCTACATTAAATGGCTGCATCTATCAGACTTGAGTAGATATTGGATTCAAGCTTTCCAATTGCCTTGCACGCTTTTGACCACGACCTTTCATTGATATTAAAATTTTCCCTTCCGAGCTACACACTCCCATATGGACATCAATGGGTTCATCCTTCACGTCGCCTAAATGTAGGTGACATCAACACTAAGGCAATCATATTCTTCCGGATTAGTGTAAAAAGTTCCATGCGTTATTTTTTAAAAATTAACGCATTATTGGCCAAATGATATATATTGGTACAATCTTTATGATGAAATATCTTATCTAGAACTTATATTGGTATTTGTTATTATAAATGATTTCAAGTTGATCTTATTTGCCCATTCAAAACTAAGAGAAGCCTGCAAACATTAGTCGCTTAGAATTGCATTGATTACATCATTGGAAAGCATCAATGTATTCCTTTTTTAAATTTAAATCCATTATTTGCCAATCGATATATTGGTATTTGCTGTAAAATCTGTATGTACAACCAATTCTCTGCCAAGTTTCCTGCACTTAAACCAGGTCATTTATCGCTATTCTCACCTGACCCCAACAAAGTATTGGTCCACTCACTCAGCACAGTAACAAATACATTTCCTATACTCAGCACCGCTTCCTTTCCTTCATCTGCACATGCTTACCTTCCATGAAATGGAGATTTCTAGCGATAAAATCAAAGTGATGTTGTCTAAAGATGTGTGTCTTTCCGATGGAATAGGAATTGCCGGATACTCAATTAGGCCAAAATGAGATGATTTCTTTGTTCAGCAATGCTTTTCCTCTTCGTGCTTCTGAACAGACTCCATTTCGAGAAATCATATATTCTTCAAAAAAATTGCTATTTGCAAAGATAGATCTCATGGATGCATTATGCATCTGCACGCTGAAACCCACTGCATTATCTAAACCAAAATCCCCAAGTCACATTTAAGGGAATACATATAACCGTTCTGCATTGGTAACTATTAATTCAACAAACATCTCAATTGGAAAGCTACAGCCTAAAGTCATCTTAAGAAATATTTTCTTCTCCATTCATTTTCAACAGAAAAATGATATATTTTCGAAGTGTGTCAATACAAAAATACCATAAAGTTGCAATAAGCACAGGCTATACAACAAAAACAATAGAAAACTTTGATGGTGTTACTATGGATAGAGATTCCAGTTTGTCACTATGGTTTTAGGTCTCGTATGACCCGACCGTTTTTTCTTTGATATCCTGCGGAAAGAAAGTCTCTTCGTAAATCTGCATTGTAATTGAAAAAACATCACTCCTTGACTAGTACTAAAATATATTATACAAACAGAAACTATTTATTGGGGAACTCTGAAATACCTGAATTGGTTGAACAATTGTAACTAGATCTATCAAAATGACCATTAGCAAACAATGATGAACTCATCCCCAAATTAGAGCTTGCTTCAGGCTTCCTCCATGCTAAGGGTTTCACTCGAATTAACAGATTTGATAGTTAAAAAACAGTTCGACTTAGATTACACGGTATCTTTAAGTACTAATTAGTTCAATAAAACAGTGTACTAAGAGTATCGCTGGAATCAAAATGTTATCCCTTGAATGTCACAAAACTCGAGGCGTTTCTACATAATAGATTACAAAATAGCTTGCACACCTTGTGTAGTATTAAGATTTCTTTCCATATCTGAGATCTCTCTCATTCTCTTCATCTGATTTGCATCAGATGTACCACTAGTAGTACGTTTTCTCACCATAACCATCAAACAGTGGCTTCGGAATTTGGAATGAGAATTGAGAAAGGGTAACACCTGCCATTGCATACTGTGGATTGTCGCTCAAGAACCTGCATAAATACATGTCCACAGTCAAAAAAGGCACTAGATCTTGCGGCCATAGTTAACAGAAACTTTTAGAATATAACTTACAACACAATCATAAACGATAAAACAGTGAGGTATTTGTTTGAACAGTCAGAGCACACTTTGTGACCAAGTATACGTAGGTTGCTGAGGCTTGTGAAAAGAGCTGTTACATTAAATTTTAAAATAAGGGAGCAGTTATGTGCATGCAAAGTAGGGCCTAAGTTCCAAAAAATGGACTTAATGACCCTGCATAAAGACGTGCCCAAAGTCAAAAAAAGCACTAAGATCTTGAGGCCATAGTTAACAGAAACTTCTAGAATATAGCTTACAACACACTCATAAAGAATAAAACAGTGAGGTATTTTTTTAAACAGTCAGAGCACACTTTTTTGAACAGTTTCAAAAAATGGGCTTATGACCCTGCATAAAGATGTGTCCCACAGTCAAAAAAGGTGCTAAGATCATGGGGCCATAGTTAACAGAAACTTTTAGAATATGGCTTACAACACAATCATAAAGGATAAAACAGTGGTATTTTGTCGCTCAAGAACCTGCATAAAGACGTGTCCACAGTCAAAAAAGCACTAAGATCTTGGGGCCATAGTTAACAGAAACTAGAATATAGCTTACAACACAATCACAAAGGATAAAACAGTGAGGTAATTTTTTGAACAGTCTGAGCACACTTTGTTTCCGAGTATTAGTAGGTTGCTGAGGCTTGTGAAAAGAGCTGTTACATTAAATTTTAAAATAAGGGAGCAGGTATGTGCATGCAAAGTAGGGCCTAAGTTTCAAAAAATGGGCTTATGACCAAGCAGAGAAGACCTGGCTTCACACATACAAGATGGATCTATGGCATGAAAGGAGATTGCCTTGACTTCAATTGACATAGCTTACAAAGAACAGACCCGCTTGTCTAAGAAGAATAGAACCTGATAACATAGCAAATAATCAAATAATGCAATTAAGTAGCATGAATATATCACCTATCAATCGTCCACCATTGACCGCAATTTCTTTCCAGATGGAGTAACATAGTACCTGATACAATATAAAACCCTGTAAATTTCCATTTAAGTGAAATACAGAACAACATGGCTTTCAAATTTTGAGTTGGTTCTAGAGAATAAAGAGGATACGATTTCAACCAGTAATGCACAAATATGAAATTAAACAAAAAACAAAGTTCATATAGAGTGTCCTATCTATTAATTGGCCACATTAAAAAAACAATCATGTCTAACCATGGCATGTACCTGTGGTTGCCAGTAGATATAAATTATTAAATAGTATTAGACAAGTACGACCCCACTGTATATACCAAAACAGCATACTGATGCATCATGATATTGTCAACCAAAAATCATAGCAAATCCATGTTCTCAAATCATAAGATCATCAACCTTATTTGAGATTCAGAAAATACAACCACCCAACATTAAACTTCAGACAATCCAGTTACAGATCTTACTCAACCTTCACAGCCCCAAGGACTATTCGAGATGCATATGTAAGAGTCGTATATAGTTTTTTTGGTTGAAATAAAACAGAACTTGATAAGAAAAAAACATTCTTCACTGTTTAGAAGACCAGTATATGAACCTTTCACACACTCAAGCACAAGGGATTTGATAAAAGTGAAGCAGCATTTTCAAAGCTTGCAATGGAATCATGTAAAATTCAAAAAAACCACATACATACATGCCAAGATGAGAAAGCCAAATCTAAATCAGTTTCTTGCAGCTAAAAGAAGGTACAAGAAAGTATTTGATTCCAACAAGCGCACCCTAAACATCTAGAAACACATAGCAAGTAACAGTAACCTTACTGGTAAACCTCTTTCAGTTAAGAAAATGAAAATCAATTGAATTTTTTACGACTCGAAGATTTTGTTTGTTAAAAGACTCCAGTGATAATAAAAAACCATCTACTTCAGAAATGCAATGATGCCTTTTCCATTTGAAAAGACCATAGGAAATCAGCAAGATAGATTTAGGGAAAAAAAACAGAGTTGAGCTCAATTGGTTATCAATCAACACAAGGAAACTAGAATGAAACTAAATTATATGATCACCCAAAATAACAAAAAAATTGTTGAGATTGTAGAAAAGATATTAGTAGGAAATAAGCTAAATAAGAGCTTAATGGTACCCAAATATACACACACACACACAAAAAAAAAGAAGAGGAAACTTAGGCCGAGAAAACAAGACTCAGTAAATGCTGAAGAATAGCTTTATTTCGGATAAAGACAGTGGTGAAGGCCCTTCAATACAAGGCTTTTTCAAATATTTACTGGTCTTGATGCCAAAAGTTTATCCTCCCGAGGACTTCGAAGTCCAAAATTCAATAGTTATGGGACATGGCATAGTAGTTCCTAACGAATTTTGCTCTGTTGCCAGGGTTCATCCCCCAGCCCCCCATACCCTCCCTGATACGTATCCGATACAGATATGTCAGGGTACAGGTACGGATATGTGATGGGTATGTCCGGGTTCTTCCCGGGTTACATCCAGAGACGTACCCACAGGTAATTTTAATTTATTTTTTGACTTAGTAAATGCAAAAAAGCAACCCTAACATTTAAATGAATAAAATATTAAACCCTAAACACTTCAAAAAGCTAAAATCAATGAAATGTATGGCAGCCATATGATTGATGAAATGTAAAATCTTAAGTATATTGTATGTTTTGAGAATTTGAACATTGATCCTAAAATATTTTTCAAGTTATGTTTGTATTCATGTTGACATGATATTCGTATATCATATGTATGGCAGCCACATGATCAATGAACATGTAAAGTCTTACGTATATTGAATGTTTTGAACATCGATTCAAGTTTTGTATTACTATTTCAGTTTTTTATGGACTAAAAAATTGAGTAAAATGAGTGAAGTTGTGTGTGTGTGTGTGTATTTTAAAATTTATGTACGGACGTTTCCAAGATGTATCGTACCCAAGGGTTTTTTAAAATTGACGTATCCGTGTATCGAACCCGTGCCCGTATCCATATCCCTGCAACATAGGAATTTTGTGTCTTTTCTCATCAAGGTCTAATAGGAGTGGTATGGTCACACAGTTGTGATGATCCTCAAGTTAATTTCCAATTGGATTTATACTGAGAAGCCTCTAGCAATGATGTAATGCTCCTAACATAAACCAGGCAGTAATTATCAAATTGCATAATGCTCTAAAGCAAATCCCACTAGTCAATGAAATTGAATATCACACCTCCCAAGGATGTTGCCTTAAATCTGATTGGAATCGGACTTCCAAAGAAGATAAAGTCTCTAATTTCAGAACAAAAATAAAAACGTTTGAATGAGCTATGAATCTGTGTTTTGTGTTTTTCCTGTATCTGCTCTCTCAAGTCTGGTGATGGCATAGAAAATCGGGAAGAGCACTGTGCACTTGTTTTGGAGGCAAATCATAGTCTGTGATTAACAATAGAAAAACAGGCAAATTCTTGAAATTCTGCACATGTAATGGAGATTAAACATTTAAAAAGAATATCTTCT